>OY282405.1:4035000-6435000 GCA_958295455.1 Coleophora deauratella | reverse complement strand
AAAAGGAGGAGGTTCTCAATTCGTCGGAATCTTTTTTTTTTTTTTATGTATGTTCGCCGATACTCGAAGACGCCTGAACCGATTTCGAAAAATTTTTTTTTGTTTGAAAGGGTATGCTTCACAGGTGGTCCCATAAAAATTTTATCGAAATCGATTCAGCGGTTTTTGAGAAAATCAACAAAAACATAGCAAAATTGGAGTTGTTGCGATTGAAGTCGGTTGTTTTTAACGTATTCAGCGTGGTCAATTATATCTCTTAATTTTAAAGGTATATTTTAAAATCGCGTATATCCGAAATTGGTCGATATCATTTTTCCCGAGACCCCGGAAGTTTACGTGATTACCTAGATTATCATGAATTTACGCGTAAGTACTTTCATGAAATAACAGATTACACTATCTTACGATACGAGTAATAGATGTATTTTGAAATGTTGCAAGAATTGTGTAAAAACCTTTAAATGTCACTAACCAAATATAATGGCATCGTCCTTACTCTGGTCACGATACGCCGTATCAGATAATTGCAACAATTATTTTCTGTTGTCAATAAAATCTCGTTTACCTTGTCTTTACAGTAATAAGAATGTAAACTTTGGCTCGCTTTATCAACTACTGTGTTATGTTTTGTTTGGAAATTTGGCATTGTTCTACTCAAAGTTCTCACACTTCCATAAGCGAAACAATTACTTGTAGGTCGGGTTTATGATTATAAAGCACCTCTTTATTAAGGCTATTATCATGACCAAAAATCAGCATCATAGATCATTGAGACCGGACCATATATATTAATTCCAAATAAATAGGTACTTATTTAGAATTCTGTGGACCGGACAGTTTTTGCTCTTCGGCCAAGCTATAAGTTATGGCGCGTCATACTGTCGACGACGAAAGCCGATGGACGATGGGCGCAGAAAGAATTATTGCAAACCTCTGGCTGGATGCCTTGCATCTTCCGTTTCGCACGCCGTTTCACATTGTTATTAAGTTCAAAGGTCGATTTGTTTATAACCCGACGCTTTCGAAAGGTAACACGATGGCTCGGAGTGAAAACATCGCTAAAACAGCCGATGACATACAACTGATAATGTAAATATTGCTCTTAGCCTGTGCCCGAACGGTTTTCTTTGATAGCTCTCAAATAATACGATCATGACTCGATGTTTATGTGTTGTTCGATTTATGAGTTAGCTTTCAGATGAAATCATTTTGGGCTCGTGAAAGCTTACCTCTTTGTTTAGTTAATAGGTATTTTGTATTACTTACTTTTTACGCATTCAATATCCATTATTCAATAGGAACAAAAGTTTTGTGTTTGGCTTCGTAAACACGATTTAATACATATTGAACAGAAACAATACCAATAAGTTACGCCAGGAGTATCGATTGGAAACTGTAAGGTCATTTATGATTGCCTTCTTAATGTCCTATTGCGCAGTCCAGTCACGGCTGCCGATATGCAAGCAAATGTTGAACGACATATCCGAGTAGCTTTGTTGCAGCCACGCGCAATTCACTTTCGATGGTCGCGCGTGAGGCTCTCGGCCTACGACATAAATGCTTTCCATAGCTAGAGCTATATCAGGATTATGATCAACGGCCATCACTATACAAGGCGTATAGTCAGTGACCAATTGCAGCAGCTGTTTACTTTGTCTTGTGCAACCAAGAAGCCAGTCGGGATAATTGGCGAATTATCATTTCGCTGAACTCAGATTAGGCTTTCGTTATTGTCGTTGTTTGTTCGTGCGTGTTTAATTTAATTTTGTTAAGTTATTACAGTGTTGGTACAGGTTATTGTAATAATAATTCACCAGAAAGGTCATTGTATAAATATTAATCTTAGTTTTGAAACTGATCTGAAAATGTCGTCTGACCGAGATTCCTTGGAGTTTGAAGGTTGATTTATGGTACAAGAAAAGTAGTCTAGACACGTAGATAATTGATTAGTAAAATAAAAACAGCTTGATTCAATAAAGCTACATGAAAGGGGATTTTAAAATCTTACCCTTGTCTGTGTGTTGCGGGTAAACCTCGGGGTGACTGTGAGGAATGTTGGTAAGTTGATCTGGTAGAAGCCGCGCTCTTGGTCACGCGACCACCTGACACCGACACCTTTTGTTACACGCCTCCACTCTACTAGCTAGCCACGATCGTGAGTTATTCGGATTCCAGATTCATTCCAGCTCCGATACATTTTACTGTCCCGATGCATGGCAGCATTGTTTATTGCCTATGGCTTTGCATAACAGTACAATTTATTAGCGTGCAGCATGATTGATGACCGTATGTGATCGTATCGATTGAACAATGCAAGCAGTGCGTGATAGATCTAACGGACTCCAAATGTCATAGCCTTTTTATGCATATCACATTCTCAGCAGAGCAGTAATGATCGATTCTTATTGGTAACCCTTTTGTATTTATTTGGCTTTCTCATTTAATGTCATATAGACTAGAAGGATTAGCTACGGAAAAGTAGTCCAAGTTAATTTAAAAAATGAAAATAGATTCATATGAAACAGACAAAGAATGAAAATGCATGTGACTGCGAATGTAAAAATAAAAATTTTGTGAGTGAGGGATGAAATCTCAGGCCGTCAGGTGTCACGTCAGAATTTAAGTGGTTTTATTGGCCACCGCTCTCCCTGAGAGGTTTGTGATGTAAAACCTAAAAGAGTGCGCACAGATCTCGGAAACTCGCAGCATTCGTTTGATGCCCCATTTTGAAAGCTGTTTTAAATGCTGCCCCATATTTTAGCTTTAACTAGACACCAGATGAAATGAATAATTATGCTATTAATATACATAGCTTGTTTGTGTTGTGTAATGTTGCCACTTATTAATAATAATTAGTTATTATTTTCAGATAAACTTAAGGTTTTATTTGTAACTGTTTTATATCATTACTGTATTGAATGTTGCCAAAAATGTTCATCCGTCTATCAACGTTATCCCTAGCGTCTAAACCAATGATTCTATTTTAAAATTAAGAGCTATATATATTTTGATAATGCTTCGAAATGTTTTTGCAAAAAAGTATGCGCAGTACAATTTACTTAGCAATATTCCTTTGTTTGAATACTGCTGATCGATTTGTATGAAAAGTATTTTTTTGCAATTTCAGTAAAGTCGTAGAACAAAAGTTGTTTACTATCGTGAGTAAAAGCTCTAGTTAACGAGTCTTACACCTATTACTTGTTATTTTGCGCCGAACGTTTTGTTACTCTTTATATCCAGGAGCACTTGTCCGTATTAAATCTGTGTTTTCACGGCATGGCACCTGACACGCGGGCCATCCATCATGCCGCCGCTGACACGGTCACGGTGGGCACTTGACGCGACGTCGTCCGTCCGCCTGACGGTGCATGTTTCTAACTTCCCATTGGTCACTGAGCGAAATGTTGTTGCCAGTGATATAGAATGGTAGAAGTGACATTTACGATATAATTGTGCATCTGTAAAATGTTTAAGTATTCGGTTTTCAAAATATTCTACAACCAAGATTTGAAGGTCTGATGATGATGATGTTGATCATGACTCCCAGAATTGATAGCAGTCTCGGATTTGAAAAGATAATTTTGTAAATCTAAAGCTTTTAAGTGTCCAATGAAGATCTATGTTATCGTACTGATGGATGGACTTAATCTTTGAGAATAGCTAGAAGTTTTGATTTACCAAAACAAACTTTTCGTTTGTGTTAGGAGCTTTTAATCGGTAAGATTGTGCCACACAAAGTTTTTAATAATGTGATTTTGTATTGTAAAATTTGGCAATTTAAAAGGTTGATGATTCAACAGATGGAAAATGAATGATGACATGTATTGTTTCTTTTTATCGTTTTTGTTGTTACAGAATACGGATACGGTTCCGTATGCGTACAGAATACGGATTCTATCTAAAACTTTGAACCGTAACTAAATAAACAGTGTGTGATCCTTATTTTTTAGATTTATAGTGCTAGAAACCTTAGATGTCTATTCCATAACTTTCCTTGCTTCATGGTATCCATCCACCCCGCGTTGCATGCGCCACCTGCACAAAAGAAACACGGGCGTTAAGAATGCTTGTACGTGAGGACATGACCCGCGCATTAGGATCGGATTTTATACTCAGAGCCACCGCTTCCATCTCTTCCGTGGTTACGAATAAGCCCAGGAATTTCCGCTGAAATAGAATGTGGTTTCAACCAGTTTGTTTGTTTCTATACGAGATTGTTTGTGTTGCTTTTTTGAGTGGGTAATCTTGGAACTTATTTCGCACGAAAATGCTTTCAGTTAATCTGAGTGGTTGGCTTTGCGGACTGTGTTTTTCATTTTGAGTTGTATGCGTTTACTTCAAAACTTTCTACGGTGTGTTGTACAATGAAACGAATTAGCCTAAAATGGTACGATTGTAAGTGGAAGGCATGGTTCACCAATGTTCGGTAATGACAAAAAAATTTGGCGATACAATTTTTTTATTATTCGGTGAAGCGCGCTGTCGTTGAATGTGTCTGCTTATACTTTTTTTTAACTATTTACTAACCGTGTTTATTCCACGAGTTGAATTAATAGTAGGCAGGACATATTCATAGATCGCAAGAAAAAATGTTATCAACTGGAAGATGTTCGTAGTGTTGGACGGATCAGATGAACTGATGATCTTGTCCAGTGTGTTTCAACCTGTCGCGAAGCCTTTCTCAAGGGGTGGCGAGTAAGAGAAAAATGCAAGTGTTTGTAGGTGCTGCACTGCAGTAAGAAATACGATTTCAGTAACAATAGGCTGGGCCTGTTTATTTTTTAACAATTTATCAAAACTTGGTTCTATTTTGGGGACATTAATAACTAAATAAATTACTAACTGAAGAAAATTATAAACGTAAACTATCAAATCACTTACATTTTCTGTTTGTGGCCCTAGGGGGTGACAATAATTTTTTTACTTGTAAAGCGGTAGGGTATTACAAGTAAGGTTGAAAAACACTGAACTAGTCAGTTTTGCAGGAAGCCGCTGGATGTATATAGATCTGAACCATGCTTCATGTAAGTCTATGGGGTTAGGGGTGGCCAACGTTCAGCAGTACTTTTAATCTTCTGGTTAGTTTTCTGCTTTCGACTTTTATTCTGTGATGGTTATACAGTTTTACGATTATCTGCGAGTGTATAAATTATTACATACATGAATGTTTTATATTAGTTGAGCTAAAAATTCATTGTGAGTGCATGTATCACATTGCATTGGTATTCTCGATCGCTTTTATCCTTTTTGCTCTGTATCTTTACGATCTCAAACGCTACTAGTAATTCTGCTAAACTAAATGTACATACGAGTACATTGTATTACTAACAAGACTTATTTGCATATAAATTACGACACAATGAGAAATTATTGTTGGATATACTGTTACAATTTTATTAATGCTAAGTGTAAGTGTAATTGGTTGTATTATAAATGGCGTGTGAGGTCGCTGGAGGATTTGTATAGTTGTAACCGTTAACTATGTATAATTACAGCTTTTGTCTTTGATGCCGAAAATGAGGTGCGCTTTGTAGAGGCTCCGGCGTTGCCTTTGAACTGCGCCTACGAATGTGAATCAAATGCGTCGACATGATACGGGTCAGAGATTTCTCTTATGTTCCATGACAAACGAGCTGTTTAATCAAACAGACAGTATCCACCTATTATGAAAACATATTATTACGAAATAATAGGTGCGGTCAGAGTAGACACATGTAGGTATCATGCAGGTAATGGTTGTATCGAATGGATTTTAATATAGTTAGTCAGCTATACTCGTTTTTTACGAATTATCATGAAATTATTCGTTTTTATGAGATTCGTATCAATAAGAAACATCGTAATCGGCAGTGCATTGCATCTTAAGGGTTTATTTAAGAAATACTTAACTATAGTGTTACATTGCAATGTTCACGCTAACTACCCGACTCGTTTTGTTAACAAGGGAAACTGTTGACTACAAAAGCTCTGTATGCGGAATAGTAATGTATTGGCGAGATAAGTGTGTGCAGATCTCCAATGGGAGAACCTTCTGTTATGATTTTCACAAACCCGATCCCGAAGATTGCGAAAGGAGAAATGATAGAACGCAAAAAGTATATAGATAGGCAGTGACAATGTATTGCCGTATGGAGTATTTTTTCGTTAGGCAATATGAAGATGACGTTAAATACAGTCAGCAAATTGGCCATAATTGTACGTATGGACAGATCTATTTCACAAACTTTTTTTACTTTACTTTTTACCTGTAAAAATCAAAGAGACCGTTGTTGCTACACGTCAAAAATATAAGTCCGTGTAAAGGGCAAGTGAACCAAACCGAGCTAAGTATTTATCTTAAAGTTATCGGAATACCAGTGCAGCGCGCTTTTTTTTCTTCGCGGCCACGTATATGCTTTATACCGAGTGTCGTTTTGTTCTCGTTATGAGAACAATGATTATTACTGCCTTGTGTCGGCAGAGCGAGCGGGATGTGCTGATCGTTTTGCATGGAACGAGGTGAAACCATCAATTTGCGCCGGCGCGCAGGCAATACGTAAACGCGTCGATCTACCGAAGGCACGGTTTACGTTACACTTTGTACTGGTTTGTTGTGGCGAGCTGCGGAGCTCTTGTAAACTCGTGTAGCGCTCCATGAACAAGCACTGGGTCTAAGGGCATCTCTTGCATTACTTGAATACCTTTCAGCTTTTGCATTATTATTTAGCCAGCTCATTCTGGCATAACAAATTATTTATATTTTTACTAGCTTTTCCCGCGGAATGAGAAATTAGTTTTTCGGGATAAATCAATCATTTGTTATACTCCGCTCCCTATCGAAGCTCTTTACCAAATTTTAATAAAATCTGTTGAGTAGTAATAGTTATAAATAATTTTGCTTATATTTCGATCTGTTGCTCCTTTCCGACTTGAAAGAAGAACAAACAAACGAACTCACTTTCGCATTTATAATATTAGCAAGAATTTACAAAAAAATGCAGTGAAGAATGTCAGTGTAATAGGATGAATTCAAGACAGCATTAAATATATTAGTGTGGTCAGTAGAGGCGCGAGTCGCCCAGCGGGCGGTCACTTTTTCCACCTCGTCCGGTTTTTGCATGGGAAGCGAGAACCGCGCTTCGTATAAGGAGGTGTAGCAAGAAAATTGCTATTTTTACAAACAAGCTCTTCATGGCGCAAAAACTGTGTGCCGAGGCGCCGCAACGTGGTAATCAATTCAAACGAGTTTCATTGTTTCTCGAAGGAGGAAGGGCTTGATCCTACATGAGTAGTATGGGTAAAGGACTCCCGAGGCGAGCTTTATCGGTTCCAACGACTGCTCAAAGTTTATGGGTCCCGGCAACAGCAAAATATTTTGATTCTTAATGTTCATTCCATGTTCACTTCCTTACTTATAAAAGCAACTAAGAATATTATAATAACTCACGGTCTGTGCTCGCAGCTTTCACAAGGAGCGCTATTTTATCTCGCTGTAAAGAATTACATAGGCACGACAACACCCGGCGCGCTTGTAGCTGGAATGACAACGACGGCGACAATTCATAATAATTTGTTGAGTTTACACAGGTTCGGTGCTGGTGGCGGCACTACGGGCTCGCCTCGCTTCGTAATGAGGTACATCTGCGAATCAATGAGGTCGGTTTTATTAAGCGTCGCGATAAATTTGCATCGCCAAACAGCGGCCGCGGTGGCGAAGCACGTTCGGCAAATAAAATAAATACAGTGCCCCTCGCTCGAGTCCCGTCTACCCCCATCTACTTCAAACACAATTTGCCTCTATTTATGTGTTACTGTTTTCGATGTCGTTGAATCGCTTCCGGTTTTGGTATGTTAGTGGACCATAATATTTTTGGTGATTTCTTTCATAAACTATCGATCGTGAGCAAAAGTGGCATAAAACATGTGGTAATCCAAAACTAAGAGAACTTTAGGCTATTTATTTATAGACTGGTGGTAGTTTTAACTGTACCGGGAGATTTAGATATTACGAGGGAAACGTAGCTCTACTACATTACTTGTTAAAATTTTGAATACCATTGTCCCAAAACCATCAACTTCTTTGATGGGACCACCGGTCTGGAGCCGATGAAGTACCCGTACTTTAAGTATACCACACATATCGTAGACCCTTGGTCAGGTTGCATTAATTTGCCTACCACTCTTTAAGATAAAATGCAACACAGTTAATAGGTACATAATAAAGTTTCGCCCTACTTATGTACATAGAGCTTAGTAATCTGTGTTAGCATAGTTGCCATGTATAAAAGGCCAGGCTTTATGTATAATAAAATCTTAAGAGGGTTTATAATAAAAATCCTAGGAGTTTCTAAGCAGCATAATATTCTTGAGTAATGGTTAGTCGCAGTCCCTAGGTGATTCGCTTTTAAAAAGGTATCTAAATAGCTTGACGAAGTGGTTAGCCGGCGGCAGCAGTTATGCCGAGGGACCCTCGATTACGCGCGATTTTACAATAATTGCGAACCACTCCTTAAGCCAGTGTTACGTGCGGGTCACTACTCAGTAGCCATCGTAAAATTTCACGACCACTTGTGCTCAGACAATGCCGAAGGGAGTCTCGAGGGCCTCCGACGACGTGCAATCGAACCAACTTCGTTGTGATGCTGATTTGATGCGGACTCTAATGGAAATGTACATTGTTGCTATCGGAAAGTAAAAACTCTGAAGCAAGAAGAGGATGCATGAATAAGACATGATAACCACCATCGTCTCACATGCCAAAATACCCTCGATTATAGGTACCTTAACTTCATAGCGCTCGTGCATACAACGTAAACGTCTATAGACCTGAGTGCTTTAACTTTTTTTTAAATAACCAGTTCATGGCGTTGCTTGGAAGCACGGCGACCGATGAACTCAGAACCAGTTGGGTCCGAATCCGTAGTAAATAAGAAGGAGTTCAATAAGCCAGGCTTAACATCGATCTCCGATTCGGCGATTACGTGTGGCGTTGACGGATGTCAGCTTAACTTGTCTGTCACCCGGATAGCAGCACCCGCCGTGTTAATCTCTATTCTCGCTGAGCAACACGTGGATTTAGGCATTGACGAAAGTAATTTATATGCAAATCATTTCTCCTTGACGTTTCCGTGACTCAAATTCGTGTGAGATTGACAAAGTCTAAACCCACAAAGCGGCGAATCAGTAAGATTAACGGTAAATGTTTATCTTGCGTGATAATGGTGTTAAATGTTTAAGATGTGAAAATATGTACATAGTAATTTATTTTAAAATAACAACACAATAACACTAGTTATTTTTTTTGTTTGTTTACAACCTCATAATGTCAATTATTAAAAAGAAAATCTCCTAATAGTTAGTGAAGTGAAACCATACCGTTATATTTGTATTTTACACATTGTACGTATACATATATATTTGTATTCCGAAACACAAAACATATTGTATTATTTTGTACGCAACACGAAATCTCGATTTAACATTCTCTTTTTTTTTATTAAAACCGACACTGAAGTACCCGAATTGATGTGAACACGGATTCGTGGGCGCATGATTATCTCAAATTAATATTTCACTAATACCGATGTCACTTGTCAAGAGACAAAAAGTTCGGTATTGTTCGAGCCGGACCGGCTTTGTTGCCGCAAAACAATATTACTGGCGTCTTGATAAATAGGAACAACTGCGGCCCAACAATGCGCCCCTGGACGTAACGCGATACGACCGCGATCGCCCATTCGATTAATGACCGCCTCGCCTAAAAGAATGGACCATAATATTTATTATCAGATAATCGACTGCTACTGGGTAATTCGTATGTCTCCGGCCATTACTGGACTTGCTCTGAGCCTCGCGGTGCATGGCCTATGCATTACTCAAATACCGTCTGGCGATACAAATTTATGGTGGTACGATTTTATTTTATAGATCGTGTCGCTTTTGTGTTTCTTAGAATAGGTACGTATGGGCACTTATTTACACATGTCACTCCGCCGACGGCGACGTAGGTGTTCACCTATTTCTATTGTTTACGGATTGGACGCTAATGCCATAAAAAGATAATAAAAATAATTCTGAAGATATTATGTATCACTGCATTTTTATAGCATAAATCATAATGACAATTAAAGTATCCATTGGAAGCACGAGTATTGTCGTGGTGAACAATACTTTGCATTGTACGTTATAGGTACGTTACACGAGTTTAGGTTATACTTCACTGCAGATAATTAATATATTAATTAGTTTATTTATGTATCAAAATTTACCCCTGTTTTTTAATGCATCAGTTATAATCGTTCAAACATTCTATTCTAGGAATTAATCAGTCTGGTCTGTTTTTATTTGAGAATAGTTAATGAAACTTTACGCCCACCGGTCGAAAACCCATTGATCTTGGCGCGCTAACGACTGCGTCGAGAGATATGTGTACGCGCAGCCGTCAGAAACGTCGATCCTTGGTCAATGTGTGATGTGGTCAAGAGCAAAAAGATGAACTTTGGTCATAATTATTTTAAAATGAATGGATTTGTCTAGCTACAAGGAATGTATATATACATACAGTACTCGAGTAAGTAGCGAATTGTGTCAAAAATGTTGTATAGTAAGATACAATATTAATTTAGGTAGAAGAAGAATAAAATGTGACGTACGTAATCCTTGTAATCGATAACATACTAATGAATTTAAAAGTTATGGAAGTTACTCTTGCTGACAAAACACAATTGAGTAAGATAATAGAAGTAATAGATAGATAATCGTTAACGAAGATTTTTATTCTTCGTCAGCTACGAGTATACTAACTAAAAAAGATTTTTTTTGCTTCGACGCAAAATGCCATTTACCAAATCACATCATGACCAAAATACACAAGCTCTTTTAGACCCACACAAATACTGACGGCGGCGTCCCCATTTAACCTATAGATGAGTATTTAAATAAAAATATTTTTGGAGGTTTACGCAGTCCAACGTAATCGTTATTTGATCAGTATTTAAAACGACTATTGGCGATCATATCTCTTTCTTTAGTAGATTGGTATCGTTGTTATTAGACGGTTATTTCTATGCTATGAATTAGACCTACTTGACTCTGAATGACCATTTAACGCTCGCTACTTTGTATTCGAAGTAGTTTAAATGTAACATTAGTCGAAAGTGATAAATTTCACAGTATATTAACATTTTAAATAGCTTTTAATTACTTGCCAGATTTCGCGAGTAAACCTCAGGCCTTAGTTACGTACTTCTCATAACGGCAGCAATCGAGAAGCCATAAAATAATACGTTTCGTACTTGAGCATGAAACATAATCATAATCTGTAAAGGCCTTCCAATTCTGAGTTGCTTTACGAGGCGAAGAGAAGCTTTCCCCGCTTGCCGTCGAAATTTATATTCGGGTTGTGTGTGAGATCGACGATACTTGGATATCAGTAAATTTGTCGAGATGAGTATGTAACGCATAAATATCAAGTTTCGGGGTTCCAATCATTCGAGCACGCGTTATGAAGACATCGGTCGTGACAAAACGTGTCGAGTGATACTCTGGTTTTTTCAGATTCTGGTGATAAAGTTTTATTTTGATACTTCTACTGTTGCCACACTCAAATCATTTCACATAATTTCCACTTATTTTGATTATATTCAAACGGTTTTTTCAATATTTCTTATTTTGAAAATATGTTATTATTAGAGTGTCTTTTCATATATTTTGCTACTATTGCTAATTTGTTTTACTAGAGTTGATCCATTTACTTTAGAAAACTTCAAAGTTGATCAGACCTTCTGACATCTCATAATTACAATTTATGTTTTCGGCTACAAGTAGGCTGGGCTCGTTGGTAAAATAATGCAGCGTGAAGCGATGTTAAATTTTGATGATTTATGTGATACACCGGTTAAAGTTTTTAAGAAAACCTGTTATTGATTCGGTCTTTTAAAGTTTTTTGGATGCTACGTTTGTTTAAATTTATTTGAATAGTTATTATAAAAACTGCACTTATTTCAAAACAGTGCGAACAAAGTTATAAATTATAACGGTAAGTGTAGATGTATTTAAAGGAACTTTCTGTTGAATTATTTAATTTTAATATACATATCTCAATTTTTCACATTTAGTTTTGTAGAATTGTATTGTTGACGCTGAAACTAGAAGCAGATTAATAAGAATCACCCCCTCTACATTCGGCATCATCTATATTTATGTACGTAGGGTGTTCAAAAAGTCGTGACGTATATGTAAACGATTTTATTTTTGTTATTAAGTAACATCTCTTACAGGATTATACATACGTTTATTTCACCTTTCTGTAAATTCCGTCTAAGTAGTTATACATTTTCAAAGTTTCTGAGACGACGACATTGAGCAAACGAGACTATGTTGCCATTTTCTACTAAAATTTCAAGCCAGGTTCGACAACACAAACAATGTTTTCACGAGATGTTTACTATACTGGTAAATAAGCTCATACTGTGAGGAATATGGAACAGTTGTTTTTACGCTTCAACCGTGATGATTTTGAGCTAGATGACAACCCGAGGCCAGGGAGGCCTGTGGAAATTACAGTGTCAAAAAACAAAACTCTAGTGGAAAATCCTTTTAGAGAAGATCAACGAATTACTTATTGCTAGTTAGAGAAATTCCTAAATATTCCTGTATCTTTACACAAAAATATAACGGTGCGTTTAAATGTAAAAAAATAAATATCTTTTATCTTTTACAACGAGCATCAGTTGCAACTTGTGCTAAACGATTCGAACATGGCCGACCAAATAATGTAATTTTAATTAACACAAGTGATGATATATGCATTTATTATAAGGATCTTCCAATCAACTTTATTCTAAAGCAACAAATAGTTTTTCGAGGATGAAGAGCCCCCGACACAAGTTCGAAAATCAAAAACCACCGATAAAGGTATGACTAATTTTTATTTTAATAATCAACGGTTAATAAAATCTGTTATACTTAAAAGAAACAGGACCTTTACTAGTTAATGATATACTGAGATAGGTCTACCTAAATCAAGCGCTGAACTATATAATCGAGGACAGAAATCAAGACTCAGTTCGTGGTCCCTACATTACGATTATGCACCGACACGCAGATATCCGGCATTAAAATACTGGAAGATCCTTCCTTAGGTCTGACGTCGCGTAGTGTGACTTCGTTTTTTTTCGATTTATTAAAATCGTAAGAAGAGACGCAAGTTTCTGTCAAAAAAGCAGTAAGTTAGTACGTTTGTGGAAAAAACTTGTATTAATTCCTAAAGAAAAGTGGGACAGTTGGATTAATGAGTGGATTGTGCGTTTGACCAAAGGTATTAATAGTAACGGTGGTGATTTAGCAAAAATATAAAATTAAACACACGACAAGACTTCCTGAACACCCTACGTACTCTATAGCAATCCTTTCATAATATAACCGCCTCCGTGGCCTGTTGTCTAGTCCACATGCTTCACATCAGGTGATGGTCGCGGGTTTAATTTCCAGCGTAGTTACAATTTGTAGGACTTTGTTTGCTTAGCAGAGTTATTTTCTGAGCCCATTCGGTTATCTACCACCATCTCGTCTAAATCTTGCTGCAAAATATTAATGTTATTTTTGTACATAAAAAATGTATTTTATATTATATTTAATACAACCATGCTTAAAAACATGGGATGGGTAGGGGGTTGCGAAAACCACCGGTTTTAATGGAATTCAATTTATATGTTCTATGAAGTTAATAAATGAGGAGTGAATTTACCATACTGTCTGTCTATGTACCCAAAATGAAGCTGGTGTGACATGTTGTGATAACAATTTCATTCAATAAAGACCTGCAAACTTCTTTAATGAAATTTATACTTATGAGACTGAACAACTCTTGTTTGACAACTTTGCTGAAATACCTATTATAGCAAAAAATATTGGAAGTATCAAACTTTTTGTACGAAATTTGTTTACAAGCTGATCGATTTAGTACATGAATAAGGAATCCTCCTCAATTCGTCTGTTTTTTTTTATTATTGATTTATTTGAATACATGGCACTGATTGGGAATTCTAAACGCGTTTCAGCTTGTTTACGTACCTATGTTTCTTTTATGTTTTTGTAATTGAGTGTGTGGTATATGTATATAAGTGTGTATGACGTGTGGTCATCGTTTAGTATAGTATCCATAGCTGTAAAAATGTTCTTATTTTTAAGCTGAAACATGTCACAGATATTTGTGTTTCGGCTCTGCCACAAAGCGGTTAGAACTGAAAAAGTTTAACAAAAACCTTTTGCTCTTTTATTGGCTTCCGCAAGCCACGGTTCCAAAATTTTTGGCGTTTATTTTAGCTACCTGACGTTAAAAAGCCATTTTGTATCTTATACAGAATCATCAATTTATTCACTAGTTTATAAAATCACGAGTCAGCCCAGGAACTCAATGACTACTTAAAACCATTGCCGTCATTTAAATAAACGGGTCACCATTGCCCATTCATAATATGAGATACGGAGAAAATGTTATGATGATGTATTTTACTCTAACAACTACATAGTTAGCTCTCCAAGTCTTGAAGTCATATTATGAGGTTTTAAAGAAAATCACAGTGTACGCAGTTTCTGGGCTTTTAATTGAAACTATGTAGATACTGGTTACAGTATGAGGATCATACTCATGAATTATGAGGACCGCTTTGAAAGATTCCATTTTTTCACGTCATAAACGTTGGAAGGTCACAGATGTACTTCTTCCTATCCAAAATCGTTTAATATCGTAGTTTTTTGTTCAACTAGTAAGCAATGTTATTTTTTGCTACGAGTGATGACTTTAAATCACGAACTAGCGAAGTAGTTTAGAATTGAATCACGAGCGTAGCGAGTGATTCTAATATAGACTACTGAGCACAGTGAGTGATTTAAAGTCATAACTTGCTCTCGTGTTAAACATACAACTTTTCACCTCGACCATCGAGAAAAGTTAAAACGTAGTTGATTGAATTCTCTTTGGAGACAATATAGTTTTTTATTATAATGTTTTTAATTTAGGGGTTGGGTTCGGAAACTGCGCTGCTTGTCATTTTTATGAAACCTAAGATGAAAATCAAACATGATATTTTTAAGTAAGCGATATTTATATGTACTAGTACATATTTATTTTAAATATTACGTCTTTAAAACTGCAATAGCAAAATTTATAAACTTAAATTTCATTAAATAATAGACAACATTTTGTGCCTATGAGTTAAATCGCTAGGCCAAAATGAGTTTCTGAATGAACTGTCGTCCATTTTTTTTCAGCACCGCGCAAAAGGTGGTGTTCGAAATTCGAATCACTTTTTCTCACTCTCGCAGCAAAAAGCGTTTTTGCTTTGAGTTTTTAGGGACCAAAGGCACCCTTTTCGTGCTGGAGAGGTGAAAAATAAATTTGACTGCCTGGATCTTCGTAGCAAAATTAATTTTGAAATAACAACTCTTCGCTTCCGTAGCAATGCAGCACTTTACATCCCATTCAGTTGCAACGATTATATCCAAAATAGTTTACTTCCTTGAGCCTGCAAATTAACGAAAAATATAAAAAGATGAGTGGTTTAATTTATTTAGCAGTACTAGTTTTTTGTGAGTATGGATATGCCAATATCTGGTACCTTATTTATTGGTCTACACAGTTTTTATATGTGTGGGTATACTACTATGTAAATTGTGCCGTAAGCTTTCCAAATACAATTTGAATTAAAGCATTCATTTTACGTACATTATTCGAATATACCTATAGAAAGCTAAGAATAATATTAGAAAAGAGTGTCTACGCGGCAAGTGGAGTGTCAACGCTCGCGCGGCGATCGGCACAATTAGCGGCGATTGGACGCGGCGCAGCTCCGACGCGCACGGCCGCGCTTCCCAGACCCACTTGCGCCTGCGGCCGAGGCCCTTCACACTGTCACCGTCTACATTTAATTAACTTTTTGTCTTCCAACAATCCGTGGACATTCCACGACAGAGGCTCCTCGGCTACTGGC
Organism: Coleophora deauratella; assembly: GCA_958295455.1. Classification (NCBI taxonomy): domain Eukaryota; kingdom Metazoa; phylum Arthropoda; class Insecta; order Lepidoptera; family Coleophoridae; genus Coleophora; species Coleophora deauratella. The sequence continues at coordinate 6,419,029 of OY282405.1, read as the reverse complement.
TACCGGCACAATGGTGAGTTATCCGCTCGGTATAGAGAACGAAAGTTTTTCATGTCATCGAGCGTAATGGTTCGGTTAGATTCGAAGGTGTGGGAATTGTTGACAGCGCTAATAAAATTGACGGCTGTACGGTTTTAACTTGGTGTATTTGTTGACTCTTTTTTATGAGTAGACAGTAATAATGGTTCAAATGTGAGACAAATTAACTCACTACAATTTCGAAATGTGATTTTACGGTTATGAGGCCTCCCAACCCAGTTATTACGTTTACAACCAGTAGGAAAATTGTCTAGTTTTCACTTCACTTGAGATCTCATTTCGCGCAGTAATGCTCACTACGTTATTGAGGTAACTGGTTCGCGGATAAATGTTAGAAACGCTGTGCTTTGACTTGACCGCAAGTCGGGGTTCAAGTTCAAAGTTCTGCGCAGACCAAAGCGCGCGCACTTGCGCAAACGCATCAAGCCTGTCAGGGCTGACAACTATTGCCGCAAAACTTTCACTGAAGCTTGGCACTTAGATATTTGAACTATGTTTATATCAGTTTCTGCCATGTTATTGTCATTTTAAGTTTTTTGTGAGAATCACAATAATTTTTATTTCAACCTTTAAAATTTGTCATTTTGATTCAAAATTCATAAGTTTTTTATTTAAGTAGATGCCGAACCCATTTTTGTTAATTGTCATTTCGTCATCAACCGACTTCAAAAAAAGGAGGAGGTTCTGAATTCGTCGGAATCTTTTTTTTTTTTTTTTATGTATGTTCACCGATTACTCGAAGACGCCTGAACCGATTTCGAAAATTCTTTTTTTGTTTGAAAGGGTATACTTCACAGGTAGTCCCATATAAATTTTATCGAAATCGATTTAGCGGTTTTTGAGAAAATCAACAAAACATAGCAAAATTGGAGTTGTTGCGATTGAAGTCGGTTGTTTTTAACGTATTCAGCGTGGTCAATTATTTAACTTGTACAGTCTACATTTCGGGAAGTGTTTCGTGTGTTTCTTTCTTTCTGCCAAATAATCTCCAGAAACATACGTTCCCAGATGACATATGATTATTAAGAGTGATTAACCAGTGAATTGGCTTTGGCAACCCTAACCAAGATAGAATCTTCGCCAACGCCTGATGCACGTCATGACTCATCATCAGCGTCATCACGTCAATGCCTCGTTTAGGTGCGTAAATACATCACATTACCGACAGTGTTTATTCATAGATTTGCCAAGTGGATGCGAGTAGACCAACAGATCATTGATTAAGTGCCTACTCGTTGGCGTATCGAATTTAATGCTCGATTGCCACTTCATTCTAATGTCAATACTGTTTGTTGTCAAAGACTTCGGATTTCATTAAATAGTAGTTACGTAGTTCTACGAAGTGGTTACCACTAAGCTTTTAACATGCGTGTATAGTTAAATTAAGGTTGCGAATGTTGATTGAACCCTAACTTAAAAAGTTTACTATTTCAAAACCAAAACCAAAGCTTTTTCATATTTAAAAACCTCGATGGTCTATATTACTGTGTATAACCATCAACCTGCCTATCTTCTACACTCATGTAGCTCACATTCTTATGCAAATGTATGAGATTGGAGCCGAACAAAAAGAACGATTAATCGAAGTCAAAAGTAAATCGAGCGTGCTCCGGCGCTCGGTTCGCGCTGCTTCTTTAATTGCTCTTTGATAACCGGTAATAGTGGTATAAATGCACCCATTATAGTTTCTTCCATTTGTATTGATCGCATTTATACCGATCGGGTTTAAATTTTAAGCGGTCTTTGTTGTGCAGTCCGCATAAGCGTAAGAAATAAATTCGACTGTGAATAGGTGAACCGATAGCCCGAGTCCGATGTAACGTTAGCCGGCGCGCGGCGTCGGCGGCGAGTAGGTTTAATTTGCCTCCTGGACAGTGGACACAGCTTTCTGCCCTGATAGTTTTACCACTCCAGCATTCTCTAGCAACACGTAACATTCTAACCGGGCATAATAATCTGCAGTAAAGAAACAGAAAACGGATCCACAACACAACTTCAGTTCAGTTTAATACTTCACATTTTACGACCAAAATTAAACGCTCACTTGTTAAATCGATGCATTAGATTATTTTGTTGTCGTACCGTTAAAATATTTTATTGCAAATTGATATTGGATTGTGTATTAATTTAAATACCTACCTACAGATCGACTAGCAAGCGGACGTAACTGAAGTTTCAATATCGTTTCTACGTAGTGGTGTCTTTACTCAGATTGAGGGCGTTTAATTGCTTAAATAAATTATTTGATTCAGTGTCCGAGTTAATTTCCAAAAATTACTTTGGAAAGAATATAACGTTTATGTACCTTTACTTTCTTTTCACATACATCCAACCAACATTCTTATTTTTTTTGAACTCTAGTAAAAACAAATCTGTGTTGGCATTACGAATGTGTCACTCAAGTGGAAATGAGAACGTACATTTATGTAGAAAAAACGATTGGGTACCAGAGAATCATTTGATGTCAGTGCAAACCCTCGCGTGGTTCCTGAGAACATTTCACGGGTTTTGCAGTGGCGACAGCGTGTTGGTTGGCAATGTTAGTGTTTGTTAAGTTTAATGTCACCCTAGGTTTTGTGGAGTTGGGGAGTAAGTGCACAATTTTGAAAGTCGATCATTTTCGCATGATAAGTCATGGTATAGTCGCCTATATTCAAGGTGTATGCTGTAGTAGTAATGTATTTGGACTGTCATGAAAATTGTAAGACGTATGTTATACATTTTTAGAAACCAACATGGGCATCAATTTATGAAGTTAATTTACACGGCATTGCGGTTACAAATGTCAAAGTTTTTCTAAGAGCGTGTTGCCAGAAATAGGGATCTCGAGTTTACGACGGCCTCTCTTGCGTTTCTGCTTTACGAGTCTCTTAAATAATGCGTATTCTTTCTACGCAGTGTCGCGATTGCTGAACTCCAAGGGAGGACTTGAAAACTTTATGAGTTCCATGAACGTGTCTCATCATGGCACCCGACTTTAGCGAGAAATGACTTTGGCGAGTTTTACGAACGATTAATGTAATTGGATACTTTCTAGGCCTTTATAGGTATACTATGTACCTATAAGTCTCTTATAAAAAGAAGGTACACTTTATGGACATATCGAAGAGGTATAATATGTCAACTTGCGAACAGGAAATTAGCGCCTCACGGCTCTTAATACAATAAATAAAACAATAAATAAGAATCAAGTTTATTAATACAATGGGTGGTGATAAGAGTAAAATAAAATCGCTTTAGAAATTAAGACTTTATTTCCTTTCGGCCGTGTTCGTGACATTCTTAATTTATTTTAATAAAAATAAAAAAGTTAGTTAGAGACAAGTTAAATACTTTCTACAGTTTTATTTCAAAGTTCAATGAGGTTCTCCAAAGAATAATACAAATTCTTAATTCAGAATTATTGTTTAACATTTATGAATAGCCTTTCACTTCAATAATGTTGGTATAAAATACGGTTATTGTAAATTCTTCGCTATTCTATGCGATTATGGACCGATCTCCAGCTTATTAAATTCTTGTGACTATGTTTTCTCTTTAAATGTAGTGTAAGTGCTACTACGCCTTTGTGTATCCTAGTTTAGTGCTAATGCACCTGAAGATTTAAATGTGTTATTAAATTTTATTCTTCAGCATTTGTGTTCCTAGGATTCTGTTTCTTTACTTTACGATAAAGTGATTTTGTCGTTACACGACTCGTGTTTGTGGTTGGTAAAGTTTTTGAGCTATTAGCTAACATGCGATATATCTTCGTTTTCTGCGGTGTATTAGTACTTATAAGTATATATTTTTTTTTATTCTAATTACTTTTGAAATTGGTTTTGGAATTACTGACATCTATAAACCAGTACAGTAATTGTGTAGATATAATCACAAAGACGAAAACGGAAGCGCTGGCAAATAAAAGGCTGGGTCGTCAACATAAAATGTGATTGCTTTGTTTTGCATCGTGTGAGGTGTTCGCGCGTTTCTCTTGAGTTTAGCTTTTGAAGGGTTTTGTATTTAAACTTAGAGCTAGGATGATAATGTATGGATGTTTTCTCTAAAATAAATCATTTATTATTATTATAATGTTTTAGCCTCAGTTATATAATATGTAATCTCAGATTGTATAAGTAAATTTATACGTATTTATTGAAAGATTTCACCATGTGCTGCAAGAACTCAACCCAACTGTTGTAAGCTGAGATTTTCCATTCAATTTGGCTGCGCGCACATCTCCCAACATCTGCCTATTTTTTACTTACTGTCCTTGCCACTTCTACCACGTACTTGCCATGGCGCGAGCCCATACGACCACTTATAATTACCATATGCCATAAAGATAACTCACACTTACTGCCACTTGAAGCACAGTAGCGATCCGCCTTTTTTGTGGCATGTGCGAGCAGAGAGCCCGGAGATCACTCGCGATATGCAAGGCGCATTTTAATATCGCGACCTAAGTGACTTGCGGCTTCGTTCTGTCAGACTGGAATATACATACATTCTCCGAGGATGCGTCCTACAACATTCCCAAAACATTTCGTGCACTCTCGCGAGCTCACCAAGTTTTGAACACGGTTAAGCTCGACGGAATAGCTATTCCGAAATTTCAACAAGCAACGTATATGCAAATGTCAGCTCTCGACACTGATTGTACGAGTGGCACGGGGAAAATTCATGCATTTACATTAAATTTCACCGAAATTGGATCCCGTTGCTGTAGTTTATATATGAAAGCTGGGTATCAACCTCGATATTTACGATATACAATCGCATATGTTATGTCGTTGCGCAAGTTTACTAGTGTTTGCGAAATCTATTACCGCCTGCTGTCGGATGCTAGTCCATCGGTCACGTTTTCCGGAGTTGGTATAAATTGTGTGCCACAAAACGGATCCAATCGACTCGAACAATCTTTGCAAGTTACATTTTCATGGCTTGTAAAATATTAAGTTTGTTTGTTTGTTTACTCTTTATTGTGAAAAAACATTACATAAAACAAGGACAAGACATACAAGGGCGGACTTATCCCTTACGGGATCTCTTCCAGTCAACCTTAGACTTTTAAAGAGGAATTACATTGAAATATTTAGGTGGGGCAAAGACTACAAACACGACTTATAAATCCTATAAATAACACATCTTAAAATACATATTATAATATATAAATAAATATCAAATATAATACATACTCACAGTAATATAAGTACATAAATAATATAATTATAATAATGAGCTCAGGAGCCAGGGTTGGGACTCCACAACTTTTTGAGTGGCGAGAGAGGGACTCAACCTGACGTCGGGTGGGAGATCATTCCACAGGCGGGCGGTATGTAAGTTTACGAAGTAGCTTGAAAAAGTGTTTCAGACTGAATCATAATTACTGATATTATTGTTCGGTTTGATAATTTTTTTGTTTTTGTTTTGTTTTATGAATTGTTCTAATAATCCTTGTTAGTATTCAACTACTTCTCACACCTTTTCATTTTTTAACAAACCGTGGAAATCGAATTCCTAGATTCTTCGCATTCGTTTGCGTCGGTTTTAATTAGCGCTCAGTGGTTATTGCTTCTGCCATTGAACCGGCACCTGTTAGAGGATTAACTAATCGAATGATTGTTCGCCGCGACCGTTCCCGTCGCCACCTCCTACGGCTTGCGTATAATGAATGTTTGCTACATTAATTACTATTTTAGTGCCAGTTTTATGGCCGCTCCTTTATCGGCTCATGTGAGATTACGTGTTCAATCAACCTTATTACTCTTGTTGTACTCCTACTGTTGACTCAGTTCCGCACTTTATGAGAGCAGGTTGTGCTTCAGGATTATAAATTTTAAGTTATGACTTCGTGGGATCGTTTTTTCAACGTGATGCATAATGTTTTGTTAGAAATAACATGCTAAGTTCCAATAAAAGATGATATCTAAGCCCATGATTTCATTTGTATGTGTCAATTCAATCGAATTCTATTATTTTATAGTTATATTCTTATAGAGAGTTAACAGTATTACATTTTTAGAATTTACAATGAACTTTTGGATTTGGATGGAATTTTAACAGCCATATCGAGTGTGGCAAATGAAAATATTATATACCTTCATCACACTAGCGGCCTAGCGGCAACTGTGGAGGTATATTTTGAGTATACCACATAATTCGTCCCTCGCACCACTAACTCACGTATCTCATTTTGCAAGTTCTTCAAAACAACCGTTTTTCAGTTAGGGAATTTCAAACTTCTATTATATTTTAATTCCAAGGACATGCTGAAATAAATCTAATATACCTATATATAGAGTAAAGTTTCTGCTTTCATTTGATATATTACCTACTCACTTAATTGTATTTGTAATATTTTTTTTTATTTTTGAAAACAGATACGAGACTTTGTGAAAACTTTGTTTTTCAATATCCGAATAATTTTCCACTTACGATCCTACAGTTACACTAGTTTTATTATGAAAATAGGAAAATTTCCGACATAAAAGGTTTGTTACATAATATATATATATATATAATATATATGTTTTCAACCTATATGTAATAAAATATAACAAATCATTAAAGAACTACTTATCACCAAGTCCTATAGTTTAATTAGCCAGAACTTCCCTGCGCCACCGTCGTTCACCCCCCGTAAACATCCTAAAGGCGCGGGCGCACTCATCCAATCCGATCAGATCCGACAGATGATGTCACAGTCCGTTCCAGTCGCTGTACATTTTGTATGAGGGCGGGTGTACTCATCCGACTCCGACAGTTTACCGGACTTATAAAACAGATCTTATTTTATCGGTCTCACTATTCGCTGTACATTTTCTATGAATGTGCTGCACTCATCCGATACAGTCTGACACTGACATCCTTACAGGACGAGATGAAGTGTTATGCATATTTCATCGACATTTAGATTTTAGTTATCGATTTACATATATATTAATATGATAATGTTTTATAGGTACCTACAGAAATCAATATAAATTTATAGAATATTCAAATGCATATGTTTGTATGTTTATTATGGTATTTTGTATTAATAGAAAAAAAATACGATTTAGGAAAATGTGTAAAGCATTTACTCAGATAAAAATACTTTGATTTTCAATAATATTTACATATTTAGGTTCTGTACTGTAGCTACCCAAGCCTCTTCTTATTTTAATGTAATGCGTTTTGAATAAAAAATAAAAGATTCGTTTTTATCTTTGGACCTATTAACATACACTTTTAGAATATCGTCGGTGAGCAAACAACAACGCGTATGTCATTTTTACCTACTTTACAAGTCACCCAAAAAAACTATTTGATTAGTGGTGGCACAGAAAAAATACTTAGGTAGTGTAATTTTTTTTAATAACGGCTTCTTATAGGCCGATATGTTTACCTAAATCTTATAGGTACATAGGAGTGCGTTTAAAACCTGCATCCAAAGGCTCTCATATCGGAAACGCAAAAATCAACTTGTGCGGTGTTGTTTGCTCACCGACGATATGCAGTTTCATGTAATGATATGGTATTTTTAATATGAAAAGTTCTATGAGAAAACCACAATTTTAGATGTATTAAAACACTTGGTTACCTACCTAGGTAACCAAGTGTTTTAATACATCATAAATCAAGCATAGGTATACTTATACTTTTACGCTGTATTAAAAACAACAACTTCAATAATTGATGTTGGCTAAAAGCCCAAAGCACACATGTACTGGGCACAACACTATTCAATAACAACGACGCGACGACACTTACTTTGTGGCTAACAGCGCTGCTGCACTCATCCTATCTGGTCAGATCTGACAGAAGATGACGTCACAGTCTGATTCAGTCGCTGTACATTTGGTATGAGTACTACTTATCCGACATCGACAGTTTACAGGACCGATGACTTTCAAAGCGGCTCTTATTTTATCGGCTCTTACTAGTCGCTGTACATTTTCTATGAACGATGATGCACTCATCCGACGCAGTCCGATGCTGACATTCTTACCGGACGAAAAGAAGTGTTGTGCATAATTTATCGACATGTTTTTACTTACTATATTAAGGTTTAATGTATAGTTATTGAATATGCAAATGCATATGTATGTATGAATATATTATAGTATTTTGTACTAAGTGAAAAATACTATTTAAGAAAATGTGTAAAGCATCTACTTATGTAAAATATTTAGATTTTCAGTTTTTAATATTTACTTGTTTAGGTTCTGTTACCACCCAAGTATTAATGCATTTTTAATCTCACTAATATTATAAATGCGAAAGTATGGATGTTTGTTTGTTTGTCAATTTGTTTGTATGTTTGTCAGTTTGTTTGTTTGTTTGTTCCGCTTTCACGCCGAAACTACTGAAACGGATTTGAATGAAATTTGGTAGGTAACTTAAGAGTTCCCGTAGGAATGCTTAAAAACTCAAAATTTTCACTTCGTCACTAGATGGCACTATCTTAATATTTTCTTTCTTTTTAGACAAAATTCTGAAGTCCACGCGGGCGGAAGATAGTGAAAAATAAATACTTACGTATAGATTCATACAATATGCCTATGGGCTATAAATATAACTAAACATACGAGTAAAAATTATTACATAATATTATAATAGTTGGTGTAAAAGTCGAGCACATTTTCTATCGTACAATAGACAACACTATTCAAAGCGACGACGACGCTTGCTATGCGGAGCGGGCGGAGCTGTGGAATATCTGTTTTCATCAGACAGTTATCGGACCAGTGCAGCAGCGTACATCCGACAGGTTTTTACAGAACCGATAGGTAGGCGTGGCTTGGCTGTCGAATCTGACCGGATCGGATGAGTGCAGCAGCGCTGTAAAACGGTGGAATGACTGTTTCCGTCCGACAGTTTACCGGACCAGTGCACCCGCGTACATCTAACAGTTTTTAAGAGGACCGACAGGCTGACGGATCTGACCGGATCAGATGAGTGCACCCGCGGCCTAACAGCATATCAACCGTCTATCTCTCGCCAAAATAAAGAACAGTATAATAATATCGTATCGTATCTCATTGCCTAAGTAAATAATATTTCACTAAAAATCCTATATGAGATACGATATAATATTTTATCAAAGTCTTAAAACAGGTTTTGACTAAAAACCCTAAGTGAGTTACGTCACTTAGTTGAATTTTTTCCTGGATTTTTATGAGATACGTTAACTATGTAAATACCAATATCATGAGAACCACTATTCATACAGAAGCGTGAGTTAAAGGAAAACATAGAGAACGACCCAAGGAAGTCAGTGGCAGTCCTAACTCAAATCATCAAAAAACTGAGATACGTGACTTAGTGGTGCGAGGGACGATATATGTTGTATAGCAGTTCTAAAGCCAAGCTGCATATTAGTTTTCCTACTATTTTATTTATAATCCCATTCAACAATTTATTGAGTACCATACCACACCACAGATTTAAAGGACAACTAAACATGTTTTCTACTAAATACATTACTTTTTCTCAGTTAAGGAATTGCTGGATTCAAAACGCAAGTCTTCCAGCCATTCCACCTTCCTTTTTTGCCTTATAGTATACTTATAAGTATACTTATAAGTATACTATAAGGCAAAAAAGGAAGCTTTTTAGTTTTTTATGGCTCTCTTCAAGTTTCTGGATAACAAATGCACAAAGCAGATATACCGTGAATTATCGTTTTTATTTTAAAATATGCAAACTATGAATGTTTGTTCTAAGACTTAATATAGGGGTATAGTTAATGTACTTAGTTCAAGTAGAAATAAATGATTCCTTTTTGAGTATCATAATAGTAAGTATATTATAATTTGATGGCTGATGATGATTATAATTTATTACTTTTTTATCTTTATTTATTCACATACCTACAATATTTATGTTATGCAATATTATAATATTTTCAAAAAAACATATTTATGGTCAATGCTTTATATGAAATACAAATACGTAAAAGTCAAATTATTTCTTATAAATAAAATATCGAGTCAAACGCGTCCCCTCGAGGCGGCATAGTGCCAAGCAGGCAGGCAGCATTCCCACGTTGGATGGCTAGACTTATTCGTTGTGCAAAGAAGCTGCCCGCTCTGCGGTCACCAGAAGCCTCGATGAGTAGCGCTGACAGGTCCTTTACGAGGCGTTAAGCTTCAGGTCCACAGGGTCCCATCGTCTTGAACCCGACCGGTACGAACATGTATCCTCCCTGGTGATCCCGATACTTCCACACTTTCTTTGCCTCAGCCCCCGCAGCTGCCGCGCCCGCCGCTCCTGCAGTCGCACGAACGCGGCTCGGCGCCAGTGTATCCACACAGGTCACATACCCCGCGAGGAACTTGCCTTCTAGCCAGGTTACATGAGATACTCCGTCGGGTCTTTTGCTGTCAAAGCGAACGACTCCGTTTGGTCCTAACGTTGCCGGAATGTTCGCCGAGGCAGGAGCCCGCCGGAGCACATCTTTCAGCGCGGCATGACGTGGGATGCGGCCCGTACTCTTTTTGCATGAGAGCCCATGGCTTCCCAATTCGCACACGTTCGCAGCCCCACACCTACAAAGGTGCGGCTGGACTGTCTTTACACCCAGTCTCAACCCGATTATTAGGGAAAGACTGGTGTTATCCAGTAAGGTGCCGATTGCGGACGACGGCAGCGCATTAAGCCATTGTCCCGACTCTCTTTCGAATACGGCCAAAAGACGCGCTCGATCGGTAGGCTCTGTACTGGTATTAAACAGGTCCCGCTGAATCTTACAACACAATGGTTCATCCCATTCTTTTTGGGAGGACAACACGGTGGGGATGGATTGGTATGGACATAAATGGCACCACTTCTCTCGCGCCTCGAGCAGGTATGCGACCTCTGCAGACTCCAGCGCTAGAGTCACGATTTTGGAAAAGAGGTCCTGGCAGCCATGGGCTGAAGAAAGAAAAGCTGGCAATGACACCTCCGAAGCCTTTCTAATGCCTAGGCCCCCGAACCGCACGGGAAGGGAAGCTTGAGCCCATGCCTTATCAGTAAAGTGGACGTTTAATACTTTAGAAAGTATATCTGAGATGCATGCGTCCACGCCATGTAGCAGAGACTCAAACCTCAAACCTAAAACTCAAACCTATCCTATACCTATCTGTTGCGATGTGCACCCCTATGGAAATGTAATGTAAATGTAAATTTTGGAACAAAGAGACAGAACTTAATCAAAGTAAGTGCCATGTGAGCATTAATGTGGTACAAGCGGTCCGAAGTTTCCGCAAACTTCTTCGTCTGTCGTTGCATGAAGCCTAGGACTGATTCATCAAGCAAAGGCGCCCCCAAAAGTTGCCGTGATTCGCTTGTAGCTATCAAAGTATCATTATTGTACAACAGTTATAGTTAGCACGTATAAGCAAGTTATGGACATTATCTGGTAGGGTTGTCTCAAACCGCGAGCTAATTGTATCTGCTGTGTTCCGGCAAGTGGGGCGACCGTTCTCTCTAATTTGCGGGTAATACCGGCGCGAGAGCCTAGGAAAGGCTATAAATTGGCTCTGGGGCTGGAGATCGATCGCGGCGCGCGCGCACAAATCAAACGGCACGTCACAACAATGCGGCGCAGCTGCGGGGGCGATCGTGCCACCCACCGGTTATCGTCAAAACCAACTCACTCAAACCATATGTTTGACGTGCCCTTACAGAATCCAGTGCCACTTTACTTCAAAAATTTTTTTTGAAAACAATTTCCAGAACAAAAAAGGTCAATACATAGAATAAAAATTATATACAGGATGAATGGTTCATACCTGTAAACCTCGTAACCAGTGACTACTCATGAAACTGAACAAATTTTATCGCTGAAATGAAAAAGCAATTCCTTTCAAAAAAAAAAAAACAAAAAAAAAAAATATTTTTTATTTAAGTAGATGCTGTACGCATACTTTTAAATCGTCTTTTTAGGGTTCCGTAGCCAAATGGCAAAAAACGGAACCCTTATGGATTCGTCATGTCTGTCTGTCTGTCTGTCTGTCTGTCTGTCCGTATGTCACAGCCACTTTTTTTCCGAAACTATAAGAACTATACTGTTGAAACTTTGTAAGTAGATGTATTCTGTGAACCGCATTAAGATTTTCACACAAAAATAGAAAAAAAAGCGGCCAAGTGCGAGTCGGACTCGCCCATGAAGGGTTCCGTAGCAGCAAGTAACATAATATAAAAGTTTTTGTAGTTCGTTGTAACTTGAATGAAAGGTAAATTGCGGTTTACGATTTATGACGTATTAAAAAAAAACTACTTACTAGATATCGTTCAAACCAATTTTCGGTGGAAGTTTGCATGGTAATGTACATCATATATTTTTTTTAGTTGTATCATTCCCTTATTTTAGAAGTTACGGGGGGGGGGGGGACACACATTTTACAACTTTTATTCAGTTTAGAAGAAAATGATATTAGAAACCTCAATATCATTTTTGAAGACCTATCCATAGATACCCCACACGTATGGGTTTGATGAAAAAATTTTTTTTGAGTTTCAGTTCTAAGTATGGGGAGCCCCCAAAATTTATTGTTTTTTTTATATTTTTGTGTGAAAATCTTAATGCGGTTCACAAAATACATCTACTTACCAAGTTTCAACAGTATAGTTCTTATAGTTTCGGAAATAAAGTGGCTGTGACATACGGACAGACAGACAGACAGACAGACAGACAGACAGACAGACATGACGAATCCATAAGGGTTCCGTTTTTTGCCATTTGGCTACGGAACCCTAAAAACAATAAATTTTGGGGGCTCCCCATACTTAGAACTGAAACTCAAAAAATGTTTTTTCATCAAACCCATACGTGTGGGGGGGGGGGGGTATCTATGGATAGGTCTTCAAAAATGATATTGAGGTTTCTAATATCATTTTCTTCTAAACTGAATAGTTTGCGCGAGATACACTTCCAAAGTTGTAAAATGTGTGTCCCCCCCCCGGTAACTTCTAAAATAAGAGAATGATAAAACTAAAAAAAATATATGATGTACATTACCATGCAAACTCCCACCGAAAATTGGTTTGAACGATATCTAGTAAGTAGTTTTTTTTAATACGTCATAAATCGTAAACCGCAATTTACCTTTCATTCAAGTTACAACGAACTACAAGAACTTTTATATTATGTTACTTGCTGCTACGGAACCCTTCATGGGCGAGTCCGACTCGCACTTGGCCGCTTTTTTTTCTACCTAGTGCAAAGTTCCTACCACTCGGAACTTGTACTCGTTTCGGGAAGCGTTAGGGGAGCGAGAAGAAACGTCGAGCCCAAAAGAAACTCACCCCAACACATTGTTTGAAATAAATACTTAATATTTATTACAATTGATGTCATTACTAAAGCTATGAGCTGAAGGATCTATACATGTCCATACATCATTGTCATTGACATAGTCTTGGGTTTTATAATATCCTCTTGAATACAGGCATTTCTTTACGTAAGTCTTAAACTTATTTTCGGATAAACTTACTACATTTTCAGGTATTTTATTGTAGAATTTTATACACTGCCCCATGAACGACTTCTTTACCTTACTCAGTCTCGAATAAGCAACTTCGATATTATTTGTATTTCTAAGATTAAAATTACGCCTGTCACTGTTTTTTGGAAATAAATCTAAATTCTTACGAACATACATGATGTTTTTATATATGAATTGACTGGCAACAGTTAAAATATTTATTTCTTTAAACTTGTTCCTCAATGACTCTCGAGATCGCATCTGACAGATAGCGCGAATGGCTCCTTTTTCAGTGGATCAAAATAGATAGGCTGGAAAATAGGTATAGAATAGAATAGAATAGAATAGAAAAATGTTTATTCAGAAAAATACACACACAGAAAATATGGAAACACAAATAAGAACAGCAGTTTTAAAGTACATAACATAGTAAAAAAAAAAAAAAGTTGAAAAAAGAGAAATAAAAATTACATCAGTAAAATTAATTCTAATATTTACTATCTTACGACTAAAATTACATTGACTACATCTATGATATTTAAAATACAAAGTCTGTGTGTGATTTATTGAAACGGCCCCGACTCAGCATAATGCTGCAGGTAGGGGTGCCAACCTACAGCGCTGTTATTCTGTCGGCACCGAAAAAAAAAAAAAAAAAAAAGTGTCGCACGCACTGTCGCAGAGCAAAACAAAACAAAATATATATACAATATTAAGAAATTAATTAGAATTAAATATTCAGTTATTCAGTTACTGATTTACCAAAACACAGAGTTTATTTTATTTAATAAACATGATATTGGATAATAATTTAAAAGTCTAAATTGGTATTAGCTCATAAGATAGATTGTGAACATTTTTTGAAAAAGAAGAGTTACCTAATAAAAATAAAAAGTACAAAAGCAATGGAAAGAAATTACAAAAAAATAGAAGCGAATAATAATCATAGTATGTTTCTAGAGGTTGGAATATATTTTGAAATTTGATAGTCCTATTTACGTCACTGAATTGGTGCTGATCTGCCACAAGAAGGGAGATTAGGTACGAAGCCCAATCCAAGCGATTTTTGATTAGCTAAAAGAAATTCTCGATACTTTAATTTAAAATGAAGTTTGGATGTCAAATTACGTATGGGTGGGGGAAGATCGTTCCAGCATTTAGACGCCGCATACCTAAAACTAGGTTTATGGGAAGTCCCCTTGTATTTTTTCTATTTTATGTATTGTTGTTATATTCCTATCTACAATAGTTTCCAAACAATCATCTTTCATAAAATGATAATCTTATCTATGAATGAAATGGTGAAATGATACGGGAAAAGTAAAGCGTGACTGTAAATTTTATTTTTATTTTAAAAGCGCAAAAAGTTTCGAATACAAAGTTACAAACAGAGTTAGTGGAGCACCTCAGACTCTACCCGGGTGAAGTCGCAGTCATATTTCTTTTCCGTATTTTTTTTAAATTTATGGCTATTAACGCAAGTAGCAGAGTAATATATAAAATATTATCAACAAGCTAATATTGAACGACTCGGACGAGTATATTAAATGTTTAGACCGTTTAGCGTGAACAGGTCCGATGTGATTATGAATGTAATCAACGCCAATGGGTTTGATTACTGATTAGTTACCGATATTGGGAACCTGTTCGACACTCGAGTTGGGTAAAGGCGTGAATGAATGAGTCTGTTTTTGTTGAGGTGTTGCTGCGTTTCCGGCGGGGGCCGGTGGTCGGTGGCAGTCGGAGGCGGTCGCACGGAGTCACCGGCAGCCGTGGAGAATCGTCGTACGCGTCGGACCGTGCGCACCTGATCCGTCGCCGACACACTTCACTGACCATTACCAACGGAGACACGACGACTAAAATAACCGATCATCATGGGACCGCACAAGGCAGATATGACCGCTAGATGGATTACATGAATGCTTTGGATTTATAAATTGCACGTGATCTTCTATATTTTAGAAATTTAAGTGAATAGATACTTATTGCAGAAGTAGGAAATCCGTGGGTTTTTGTACTAAAACATTATTAAATTCAATCAAATAGTTAAAAAAGTTTGTCGCATGAAAATGCCGGAAATACGCCAAAAGAATTAATCTAGTGGTGCATTACAAAACAATTCACGTAGAGTGCTCATCTCGGAGTGTGAGCTGGCTGACTGGTAAAGGAAAAAAAAGAGAAAAAAGAAACAGTAAGGAGAAGCAACAGGTAGACGTCCAATTAGAGAGGCCGCTCTTGAGTGGCCGTCGTCGCGACACCGCGCTTTGACGGCGGGAACAAAAAGCCACCTCGTCTCGCTCGCAACAGCTAACGCTTTTTGCACCCAAACAGTTGTCGCGCTTCACTTTGACTTTCACGACCCTCATGTAGACTGAGACTGTGTTTTGCTCTTTTTCACGTTGTTGGTGGTAGGTGAAATTTACGCGTGTGACCTAGTCTGGTTAGACGTTTGAGATTACAGGATATAGTGTAGTTGAATTTAGGACATAATGAGTTTTGTGATGTCACGCAATCAAGAAACTTCGCTTTAGATCAAATCGCTTCACTATTACCATCGCACATAGAAATCAGTAAATAAACCTTAACACACGGTTTCACACATCATAATTATTTAATAAAAATAAAAAGTTTAAAAAACTAAAACCCGACTACGGAAAACTTGCGCTCTGAAAAGTATAAAACAAGAAAATTTTCTTGTCTGAAATTTTTGTTATCTACAAATTATATTCAATATTTATCATCTAATAATTGACAACTTACATATACATTATAGTTAATTAATAAATATACATTGTGATGTTCTGATAAAAGCCGCGGTCGTATGCCACCTTGCCGTAAGAATCGGTGACTACCCACCATTATACTCTAATATATCGAATATGTTTCGGGTGGGTCACTAAATTATTAAGATTCACAACTGGTACTACCAGCTAAATTATTAAGATTCACAACTGGTACTATTCACAACTGGTACTACTGGTACTACCAGCTTATAACATTATTTAATTTTACGCTAATCATGTACCGGGTACCCGGTTTGGATCCGGTACCCGGCGGATCCGGCACTTTTTTAAGGATCCGGCCAGGTACCGGGTAATAGCGCCGGGTACCCGGCTCCGCCGGGTAATTACGTAGTTATTAAAAACATGTTATTTTGAAGTTAAAAGTATAGGTACATTTATGTAACTGTCGTTCATATTTCAATATTATTTATTATTGTAGGTTTATAGTGTAAGTTATTGTGTAAGAGATTTTTAGCTTGATCAGGATTTTTTCGGCTTATTTTTATTCGTAGACGTTACCTGCTTTTGAAAAGACGCTCGTTGTAGTATACAGAGATACTGGATGGGGAAAGGTAGCGGGCCGCCCGCCAGGTTACGCAGTATAGGATTGTGACCTCTATTTTTAATCGACTTCAAAAAAAGGAGGAGGTTCTCAATTCGTCGGAATCTTTTTTGTTTTTTTTATGTATGTTCACCGATTACTCGATTTTTTTTGTTTAAAAGGGTAAAAATATAAATTTTATCGAAATCGATTCAGCGGTTTTTGAGAAAATCAACAAAAACATAGCAAAATTGGAGTTGTTGCGATTGAAGTCGGTTGTTTTTAACGTATTCAGCGTGGTCAATTATTTGCCCACCACATAAATATATAAGGTTATGAAATATCGGAACAATTTTTGACCACGGTTGTACTCATGAAACTGAACAACTTACCCTATACTAAATTACCAATAAATTTTTTGGATTCCTCATACTAATTGATCAACTGAACCGACAATTTTGTATGGGAAGTCCAAAAATCTTTTTACGAATTGAGTATTGTATAGGTAACTTGGGAAAAGTTGTTTAGATTCATGAGTAGAAGCCAATGTAAAAAAAATTTGAGGTATTTCAGAAGGACCCTATATCTGCATCCCTTGGAGCTTGAATTCTCTGTTGCTTGTACAATGGGGAGTGCTCCGAGGAATTGTTCGGATTGATCCCTGCCGCCTGTTGCCGCCATCGTTTTACGCGACAACAATTTCATCCCCATCACTTAGATGGTTGGCAGTCCACAACTGTGCGTTTCACTAGAAACTTTCTGCCTCGCACAACGAAACTGTGGAATGAATTGTCGCCTGCGGTATTTTCGGACCAATACGACATTCAAACCTTCAAGAAAAGAGCGTACTCCCATATTAAAGGCCGGCAACGCACTTGTGACTCCTCTGGTGTTACGGCTGTCTATGGGCGGCGGTAATCGCTTACCATTAGTTGATCCGTCTGATCGCTTGTCACCTCTGCCATAAAAAAAGTAAAACACTCTGGGCTGGTACACCAGGCCAAAAGCATTCGAAAGCGCTCATATCTGGTTTTTCACGGGAATACACGTCTAAAGCAGTACGACTTCATAAGCCTGGACTTAGGATTATAGCCAGAACTCTAACTAGCCACTGCAAGCTTAATAAACACCATAATAAAATGAGGCTTACAGATAAGGACGAGTGCCGATTCTGCCTCGAGAAAGAGGAAACTCCTCTTCACGCGAGGCACTGGTCCAAGCCAGAAGCCGATCTCTAGGGGAACTGATGATAACTCCAGAGGACATTAGGGAACTCTATCCCAAGTGCATCCTACAATTCATTAGAACTATTGGCCTTGAGGATATAATATAACAGGGACAGTGATCACAATAGATCTACCCAGGTCACAATGATCCAATATCTCCAAGATCTACTCTCTGTGCACGCGAGTTTGCCGCTAAGATCGGCTATGTTAGCCATATTAGGGCGCTTGAACGCCATAACCCGGCCTAGGAGTAGTAAGCAGTCGCCATGGCCAAAATTGGCTGAGGATGGATGGACCCTTGTCCCCAAATAATAATAAGCCCTTGGAGGTCTGGCAAAGTTTAAATAATGATCTAAGACGTGATCGCGACGTGTTTTATTGCCGAGTACCCGGCTACCCGGCTGATCGGACCTCCATTACCCGGTACATGTCTATTTTACGCACAGTTTTTTTTTAGATAATTAAGCAAAGCAGCAACAGTTAGTAATATTATATATAATTTAAAACTGTTTTTTAAGCCCTTTCATTCGATACCCAACACGGCACCTTTTAAGTATTCTCTATTAGGTATGACTTTATGTCCTCTAGAGGGTGCCATATTGAATTAATTGTGACGTCACCTAGCCTATAACTAGCAGACAATTAAGACGCTTCTAATGATATCTCATTCGTTGAATTCTAATAAGCAGCTTAGAAGTTATGCGGGAACACGTGAACATACATATTTGACACAAATATCGAGCGAATGCAAGCAAACCAGCAAGCAACAGCTAGTAATATATATATTTTTAAAATGTGCTCGTTAAGTCCTTTCATTTGATACCCAACAAAGTACCTTTGAAGAAAAAATTTTTTTTTGGTCATGACTTTATGTCCTCTAGAGGGCGCCACATTGAATTTATTGTGACGTCACGTAGCCTATAACCAGCGGGTAATTAAGACGCTTCTAGTGACACCTCATTTGTTGGCTTCTGATAAGTAGTTTAGAAGTTATGCGGGAACAGATGAACATACATACATACATACATACATACCGGTCAAAATCATAACCCTCCTTTTTGCTTCGCCGTAGTCGGGTAAAAAATACATTTATCAGTAAAAATTGTTTGAAATTTTAAAATATGCCAGTGATATAAAATTTTAAATCAATACTGAAATTAACATGACTAAAATAGTATAAATAATCGTTTAGTTATTTTATATAATAGTTTCAGCCCATGTTTAATAAAGGCGTTGTGGTTCAAATATTGTAGGTAGATATGTCCGGCAATATTTCAATGCAACGCTTAGTACAATTTCAAACGAAATACAGAATACGTATATCTCAACTGTGCCAAAGTCGCTTTAGGCTGTAACCAATAATACTGTCGTAAAATCGATTTTTACTGATAACAGCTTGACAGTTAAATGTATAGCCGTATTATTTATAACAGCCAGATTAAGTGCATCCCTTATCGCTTAATCTGCGGTGATTTCTTAGTAACATTTTCAATTTAAACTTGAAATATTATTCAAAAACGATAAATCAGCGATGTCCCCGGGCTCTTTGCGACAATTTCGGGAAGACCAGCTTTAATTCTTAATGATGGCTTTGCGAGGCATGTTGTATTTATTTTACTTTGCGCAATTATCTGGTCAGATACTGCAAAAAAATATATATCACTTGTGTTCAATAAATTTTATATGTGAATATGCTCTATAGATCCTAAAATATAATTATATAAAACAACGCTGAACACGTTAAAAGCAACCGACTTCAATCGTAACAACTCCAATTTTGCTATGATTTTTGTTTTTGTTTTTGTTGATTTTTCAAAAAGCGCTGATTCGATTTCGATAAAATTTGTATGGGACCATCTGGGAAGTATACTCATTTAACTGAAAAAAGAATTTTCTAAATCGGTTCAGGCATTTTCGAGTAATCGGGGAACATACATAAAAATTAAAAAACGATTCCGACGAATTGAGAACCTCCTCCTTTTTTTAAGTTGGTTAATGACGATGGTTTTCAAGGGCCTTAATACATGCGCTATTATTTTTGAACCAAAAACGTTAAAAGTTAAAATGTTAACCCGACTACAAATTTTCCTAAGAATGTTTATGTTCACACACAAAACTTCATATATGTATCTATATATTTTTTTTCATTTTGTTATTGTAAAGGATGGCAACAAGCTGACTGCCCACCTCATGGAACGTACCGCCGTCTGTGGGCATTTGCAACACCAGGGGTGCTCTCAGTGCTTTGTCGAACCTTTAAAAACCTTTTCAATTCTTTCTTCAAGAGTCCCATATTGTTGACCTCCGGGAAACATCGGAAAGAAACTCATTCCACAGCCTGAGGTTTCTAGGTAGGAAACACCTCTGAAATCTTACGGTTCAAGACCAATTCGGCTTTAGCCTGTGGGAATGAATTCCACTCTGATGGTGATTGTTGCGGTGATAAAACTGTGCTGTAGGCATTATGTCGAATAATTCTTCAGAACACATGCCGTTGCACATGCTAAACCCTCTCCAAAAGCTGAGAGGTTCTAGACCGTTTGTGAGCGTTTGGTCGTCGACAGTTCTAAACGCGATTATATCTCCGAGGATTTAAAAAAAAACATCGTATTTACTGATGAAATATTTCATGAAAAAAAATCATCAATTCAGAGCAACGTGAATGGTTGGATTTCAACATTATACCTTTTCCTTTCACAAAATATATTTTTAGGGGCCTTAGTCATTGAGCCTTGTGCCTTGATTTATAGGCAATTCAGGCTTACCAGTAATTAACGTAAAATTGCGTTAAAAACAGCGAGAATTGTTTACACAGTCGGGTTCACAAGTGAGATTCCTTTACTGGAATTTTAATTTACAATTTGTCTCAATTTCGGGGTTGCGGTCGGAACGCGGCCAGTAATGGGAAGGTATTCGCCGCACAGTCGCACGCTGTCGCGGCTTACCTACTGTACAATAATCTGGATTAATCGCAACCGCCAAGTTTTTGCAATTCATGTTAATGCCTTCTGGAACTCACCCTGGCTCACTTCAAAGTACGGTAAAGTTAGCCGCTTCAGCCGCTGCAGTCGCTGTGATGCAGTTTTAATGACATAATCCAGATACCGCTGAGTCGATTAACCTCGTAAACGGCTACTGGGTTTGTTAAACATCCTATCTACGCTGTTACGGGTCCAGTTATCATATGTTCTCGGTAGTGGCTACTTATTGGTGGTGTTCAGAAAATGGCGAGCGCTAGTAAAAAAAGATTCTTGAAATAAAAAAAAATAACCCACTACGTACAAGCCCGAAGAAGTTGAAGTTCTCAATTTGATTCTGTGTTTTTTATATGTTCTTCTATACATTCTATGATTGTGATTGTAATTATTGTTTTTTACTCAGTTGATTTATGATTTCAGGTTCGTACCATACAAATTGTATTAAAATAAAATGCAGTCCTTTTTTCATATTCATAAAAGCGAAAAAGAAACAGCAAAATTGTATTTGTTAGAATTTAAGTAGGTAGGTTCTAACGTGTTCAGCGTTTCCAATTTTTTACTTAAATCCTAAACTGCTAAAGTTTTGAGCACTTCAACATATTCCATATTTAGTGTGTTAATTTTAACTCTATATTACTTGTACTTAATATACTTTCCTTGTAATATGTCCTATTGTACTAGGTAGAAAAAGTGACGATTTAAAGGAATGTGTAATGCATTCACGTAAAAAAATGGAAATTTTGAAATTTGATTTCGGTTTATTTTGTTCCTGATATCTTGTTTCTCAAAAAGTACTTGGAGTCGTTTCAGGAAAATTTTGCATTCTTATTTCAGCTTATAGAAGAATTAAGTAGGAGAATGAATAAAATAAGAAACGTAAGTGTAAGAATTTAGTTGTTTTACGGCTAGTAATGTGGGCAAGCCCATCTTGATAAGCGTGCGTGA
Source organism: Coleophora deauratella (assembly GCA_958295455.1). NCBI lineage: Eukaryota > Metazoa > Arthropoda > Insecta > Lepidoptera > Coleophoridae > Coleophora > Coleophora deauratella. Next base: position 6,397,078 of record OY282405.1, on the reverse strand, counting down.
CTTCACACGTTTATGCGTGACGCTTTTTGTTGCCCAGGTTCTTACTTATCACATAGACGTGACTCCCCCGTACTCACATCCTCTGATGGAGACATTCTGTGGATCTCAGCCCTTTTCTTATAGGTAACTGGTTACGAAATTTCAGAAAAGTCAAAAATAATATCATAGTCTTACATATAATTTGATGTTAAACGTCAGAGAAAGCAATAAAGTGTTAGTTGTTTACATCAAATGGTATCATATACCATTTGATGTAAACCATTTGATCATATACCATTTGATGTAATAGAACAATAAAATCAGTTATCGTTTTCTACTTCTTCAGTAGCGATGTTAAAGAAATACAGCTTGCTATCAAATCTAAATACGTCGGACACATTTATACCTTTAATATTTTTTAAGTCTTTATTCGCTCGCTCGTTTTAAAATCGCCCGTTGTCAATTTATTTTTGGTGTTTTTATTTCTACATTTGCATATCGCAAGGGCTGAATAAAATGCTCTCGTTCATTTTTCATTTGTGCGCAAATGTGCAAACTATTGTGTTGAGATATGAAGCTTACGCTGGGTGGCGGCGTATCAATATGATTTTAGCGCAATTAGTATAGAGGCAGAATTGTGATTGTCACATGTATTTTCTTTTTTTTTTGTTAATCTTTGATATCTTAATTAACTACATGTTCAAATTAACAGGGTGTTCAGCTGCTAATTCTTATTTCGTACTTTTCATGTAGCATTATTTGACATATCCAAAAAATACCAAGATTCATTCACCCGAGTGATTGAAACCAGCTTTTTATGTAATACGTTGTCACCACACATCACAGAGATAGATACAGACATCAGTACCCTAAAGATTTTTTCGTCCCGTCGTGGCTAAGAGTTTGCAAATGGGCCTCAAAATAAGAGATATTCTGGACAAAAGATTTCTATGCGCAGTACCTAATTTGGTTCTCGCTTTTTGCTTCAAATCCGCTGAGTACCGGTCAGTTAGATACGTGCTCACTGCCGATCTACTTTACAGTGTTCTGGAAAATGATATTATGCTTTATAACCAGATTTAAAACGTGTACGTGCAACTGCGTTCGTACTTTCACATAAGAATTATAGATAGAATACGCTGAAAAAAGTTCTTATTTAATTTTCAAATGAGTGACGTGTGCTCTTATCACCGCTATGCTAATCCTGAGTGATTACTTCGACAGTTTTAAGACGTGTTAACGTTCAAATGCGGCCGTTAATGGTGTACGGATATCACAGGGCCGGCCATACTGGTTCCATTGGCTTACTTTTCAGCTAGTATTAGCCAGTAATTGCTGTGTGGAACCAATCGTTTATCATATTAGGAGATTGAAATGGCTCCGGGCTAATATTTACGGCATTCTAATTAAAGCTTTGTTACATAAATAAAACAGCGTGTTACGTGTACTATTTTTTAATTTATTTTCGCAACTTGTGTTGCTAGCACTTTGAATAATGCTCTTAAATAGTAGTAAAATAGCTATAGAACAAAATTGACTATAAAAACAGCTATTTAATATCATTTGTATAAACGTATTTATAGAAGTATTTAACGACTGATGTTATAGACAGGATTTGGAAGTTTCGGTATTTTTAATGCGCCAATAAAGAAAGGTAATTAATTTTTAGTCAACGTTTTGCATGAAGCAAATTAGCGATGATTTGTGGCGGCGGCGCGGGAGTGGGCGCGTTGCCTCCGCGGTCAGAGTTTAATTACAAATATCCGATAATTGTGCCAAATTAACAGGCCATTTGATTTATTGTTTTCATTAAATTTCTTAACAGTAATATGTCCACAGGGATTGCTTAAGTTAGTATTAATTAATCAATAAGGTTATATCAAGTCGAAGGTTTTAGAATGCATACACCTGCTGTAAGAATGAATTCAGAGATGAAGTAAAAATATGCTGATATTCTCACATATCAAGTTAGGTTCGACATGTAAAGCTGACTATCTGGTCATTAGTCATGCGTAAAGGTGTGTTGAAGAAAAGATAATAAAGAGTGTAAGTAAAAGATAATGTAAAATTGAATAATCCAAATAATTTATTTAAATAATATAACAAACTTTTAACATTCCGTTACTCATAACCGTATAAACTAAAATACACTAAGCCAAAGATAAATTCTCCTGTAATTTGTATTTATTTACACAAACATTTGTTACTTGTTGTAGCTTTAGACTTGTTTTCACTCTCGCGTAGACAAGAAGACGAATGTCGGGAATTTCTTTTCATTAAGAGCACATTAACAGCACATGTTTGTTACGGTGATGAACCGAAAGCTGTGGCCGATAAATCAACGCTTGTACGACTGTATTTCTTTCGTAATCAGCTCATATCGGCCGCTCCGACCACCTAATTATTGTAGACTTTTACGAGCCACGTAACGAGTTTTCACTTGGAGCCAATCATCGTTTTACGCCGTGTGCTTTTCAAATTTTAATTATTAATGGCTTTTTAAATTAATAAAATATTATGGAGCATATTAAATATGCGAAGGACATCATAGTGCTTCTGCTCAATCAAAATAATCAAAATCAAAATATATAAAATGGAGACTGCTACTTCTTATTTGATTCACAATGATTTAACACTGAAGAGGGCATTGATATCTATTTATTAACATTTATATTGAAAATAATACCGTAACATTTATTGCAAATATTTATAAATCTGTTCACACATTGGGCATAAATTTCTTTTATTAGTAATAGAAATAAAATTTATACTTTATTTTGTAAAATCAATAAATTTTAAATGTGGGAAATAGTCATAACTTGTGACAGATACAATTTCTTTCAAATATTCTTAAATTTTAAATATTTAAATTTTAACGCACACACCTAGATGTTTGAGATAAGATTTGGATACTGATAGTGTATTAGCATATCACATAGTTAGTTTAGACAAAAAGCCATCAGATCTCGTTTTGGACGAGCGTCATCGTGTTTATGATAGTATCGCAAAGGAATGTGGGCTACTCTCGGACCGTCGCGCGTCGGCTGAATGCTTCCTCAGTCGGAATCCGACGGCCTTATTTCTGATATTAACATATTGATTGTGCTTTCGTATTGATATTGATGTGCGAGACACTAGAAGAGTCATGTCCCACTCGTAAATTTTACACTGAACTAGATACTATATAAGTAAGACTATAAGAAAACTTTTCACTTTGAACCGTCAGCCAAATACGTAAGATCTAAGCGCGAAACACACGAAATTAAAATTTAAGTTACATTCGTATTTCAATTAATTGACAATTATTTCTTATACCATTAGTCATATGTCTAGTAAGAGTCCCAATAATTGAAATGAAAGATTTACCGCTAGTTAGTGAGAGGCCGAGCGGCGGCCGCGGCGGTGCCGGTGATCCCTCCACGTTTCTCACATCACGATGGCTGATCAAGTTATCTCGGAATCGAAACAGTACTCAGATGTAAGAGCCGATATCTGCCCCCATCTCTCAAATGCCGAGGTGTCTGGATATTAGGAGCGTAAGCAATTTGTCAAGTTCGATGAACGTTTTTTTAACGGGACCGCACTCAGCCACGTTTCCACTTCTGTGACTTTGTATTAGAAATTTAGAACCTGTATGTTGACGACCACACACTTGCTGTACGACATATTTGGCTTCGCTTCCCATCGCTTTGTCATTTCATGTGTATTATGTGTGATAAGACGTTTACTGTGTCGTCAGTGACCGATTCATATGAAGCGTGTATGGGAAAATCTGTAAACTTTCAAATAAATATTAATAATAGGAAAAAAAGCTCTTAAAACGTTTGACATGTTCTTATTTTTCTATCACTTTATTGCACTATTCGTGCAAAAAAGTAGTCTTAAAATCATATCAATCTTCCGTGTCTTAGGAAATACTCGTAATACAAATTTTAAAAGGTATCCTATATCGTCTATAGGTTTATATTGTATTTTCCTAAAGTTTTTTTATTATTTGATTATCAAAGCTATTGTCATACAAAACCTATACGAAATCCATCTTTACTCGTATTATGCACATTCGTTCTTCATACATACTTAAATTGAGTAATAGGTTTTTAATATTAGATTATAAGATGTACTTAAACTCAGATTTATATTAACGATACATTTTATTGATATTTTTATCTCATGTTCTCATCTTAGTTGTGTAAGCTACGAGTGTAGGTAGCGTGATTGTTTCGATTCTAACTTTCTTATTGGTTTTCCTTCTCGGCTACAAAGTGGTACCTCTGGCTGTTGCCTCATTCTTGCTTAACGTTTCACTCCGATAGTCCGGTCCTTTGTTATAACCTCAAATATTTGTTATTTGCATACAGTCACATATATCTCAATTAGTTTCAAAGAAATACCTTTTTTATTTACCAATTTGCCGAGTATTATTCATTTGGCGTCCAGAAACGACCCGTCGAAATCATTGCAGCGCGCCGTTTTGACAATTTATGAAGCAATCATTGTTTCTTTTCCATGGTGTGTTTGAAGATAATTATTTATTTTAATCTCGACGATGGCTCTGGAAATTGTTTCGGCGGTTGTTTAATATTCATTGGTGCTGTCTTACGATTTGTTTACGTCGCCAGTTCGTAGGTGGGAGTGTGGCCGAATTGAAAATTGGTATCGGAGTTAAGAACAAGCAATATGGTGCACTGCTGGTAATATATATTATAATATAGAACTTATATGGTGAAATATAATATCCATCTGTTTTACGCATTTTCTCATAGCTGTTCCGTTGTAAGCTTAATAATATCCGGTGACAAATCACACACGGTCACCTTCTCCCAAACTTGGGTTCCCTGTATTATGTAACAAATTGTACGTACAGCCACGCTGTGCATACTTTTTATGCATACACATATACATTTCAATAATGTATAGATATTATATGTAACCCAAACATCGAGCAAACAAATCTGATCATCACAAAGATTTTTGCCCTGGGCGGGGATTTAACACTGGTATCAGCAGGCAAGAGTGTTAACCACTGTGCTTCAGAGTCAGTAATTTTGTTGATACTTAGGAATATTAATTAAAATAATTTGTTTCTGCATAAAAAACTACATGTTATATAGCTGTGCTTATAGATATGGAATATTAAAACTATTAATTTTAATGGATGATTTCCATAGAGACGGGAACTATGATTTCTCTGTTTTTGTTACCAATAATTTCAATATCAGTCACGGCATTCCGAAAGGGTGATTCAATAGTGATTCTACGGGGGTTAAAGTATTGTCGTATCTCTATATAATACATTGATTGCGAGCTACCGCCATGAAATTTATAATTTCGAAACTTATCGCGTCGCTTCCGATTGCTCGATTAAATAGGCGAAACGTATACAAATCCATTCAATTGTTACGGTAGAGATAATGTTGTTACTGTCCCGACCCGAAATTCATGCTTATGCTTCTTTATTTCGTATTTCAAATTGTCCTCTTATTTGAATGTTTTGTAACATTCTGATACAAACTCATCTGGAAGAAAACGGAAATTGTTACACGGAGCGGGCAGGTGAATACGCAACTGTGCGTAGGTAAAGTTAAGCCCCTTATTCTGCTGAAAGAATTCAAATTAATTTAAATTACTTCAGACAAGTAAATGCACAAAAGTATCGCTGGAAGGAGGCGAACTAATTAAAAGTTTGCTACTGTACTAATAATTCGTTTGACTGTCAGAGTTTTGCGTCGTTAATTTTAATTAAAGAAACGCGAAGGAGTTTGTAACAACATTAAAGCATTGAAATTGGTGATCCGCTAAAGTTCGACATTGGGCGGATGACCGGCCATTCGTTTTAATTAACCCTTCCGTTAGGGCTCATCTGGCGACATTTACGCAATTTTCTATATTTTTTATAAAGCTGGCGATTAATCATAAATTATTATGAGTTCAGAGATTTAGTTGTCTAACTGGTTGAACTTCTGTTGTAAGTCTTAGTTTCGAAGTACAGTATTTAAAAGTTAAATTATAGGACTAATTGAATTTATTGGGGGATTATTAAAGCTAATTAGCTATGTTAATTGATAGTAAAAAAATCTAGTAACTTCTAATTATCATTTGGCAAATTTATTTAAGTTTAAACAATAAGTAATTATAACTGTGTTTTAAATTCCTTCGTCTATCAAACGTCAAATGGAATTATTTGACTAAAGAGGGCTTGTTAGTTGTGGACAAGTTTTTTTTCCACTAGTGCTGTCCGACACTGTACCGTGCATCACAAACCACGTTCACGCACGCGTCTGTATTAATCTCCTTCCCTCTCCTCGGCCTTTGATTAAGGTCCGGTGTGATGTATTTCTTGCGAGCTAACCTAATGGAAAGGCATACGTCAAGTGTCCACCTTACTGGTCGAAGAATTGGCTTAATGGTGCCAAAGACTTAACGCCAGTAAATTTGGTTATCCCTACCCTCTTGTATGTTTTCCTTGTAGGAGGGTTGTAGTTTTTCTTTTATCTCATTCACACAGAGAAACTACAGTTTGATCGTTTTAAACTTACCGTAAACCTCTTAAATTCAAAGTCTGACTGGTCAGAAAATGTTCTCTTTTGAAATAAAGTTTATTGAGTGCTAGCACAGTTTCTAGACTATCTCTAAATCGGAATGTTCGAAACTTATTCCCAAGATTTAGTTTTCATGTTCAACAATTCTTTTAAAGTCGCATAAAGTGAATAAGTGTGACAATGTTGTCTCGTTTATCAAACTAATGTGTTCGTTATCGGTTAAAAATGAGTCTATTTGCATACCAGTAATGATTGGGAGTGGGTATCGAACTTTCGGATTCTCTGCTTCATATGGAGCAATAGGGCTAGAATTTAACCGTCTGGTTATCTCGTTATCATTAATAATGACCAAAATATTTTCGATTCCATTCTTACTTCATTAATTAGTTGGCGTTTGGTTTGTATTTTATCGTATATAAATTTGGAAAACATTTTTGATAATTTAAGATTTAAATACTTCTCTCTAATTGGATTTATTGGGTATTCGATAGATAAATCTTACGAATCTTATATTATAATTAGCGAATTAACTCTGTTAAAACTTGTAGTTTTTAAGCGTTACAAATTTATTATCCTTAAAAGATATATGTGTGTAACGTTTTATTATTGATGAATTTGATTTTAAGCAGATAAACATTTCATTGCGTGATTAATAGTCCTATATCATTTTCTTAACTATATGTCAGTTAGAAGGCTTTCGTTTCTCTCGGTTCATCAATAGAACGTCACTTTTTGTTAGCAGAATAGACGAGAACTCTTATTTGGCATGCAGCTTTCGACTCTCAGCGTGTCATAGTTCACTATTTTAAAACATCGTTTATCATGTCTTCGGCAGATATTGGATTTTTTGTCGAATACTAATGTTGTTAGTAAAGTAAAATATTCAGTTAGGTGCTGCAAAAATATAAATTAACAGCTCTTAGGAATTTGAATAAATTAATGTTAAGAGATATAAGGTAACAGAAACTTTATCTTCAACATTTTAAAGTGACCAATGGCAGTTATTTTTTTTACTTACTTGTATTAAATATTTAATAATGTTCTTCAAATACAAGAAGCTATGATCTTATTAATAGCCGAGTTTCATTTAACTACTTGCCAGTATTAATTGCTCAACGAATCAAGTAAAAAAACAGTTCTATTCTATTCACATAAAACTTCAAAACTTGTTCAAACGTCTGTATTTTAGCTGAACAAAAACTTAATGGCGTTTTAGTGCGTTTACACTGTAGTTTGAGGTTGCCGACGGAACGAGCGACTCATTATACGCAGTGAATCGACGGAGTCGCGGTCACCCAGTGCTGGCAAATTATATGCCGGTGGATGTCATTGTGACAGTGACAATGACGTGTGGTTCTGAATATGTTGGAGGCCAAAGTATCAATATTAACTTGACGATGGTTGTTATTCCTTGACTTTTCAACGAAAACTTTTTGGTGAATTTTAAAAACAGAAAACAATGCGAGTGTACCAAAACCACAACTTGTTCTCTGTTTTCTCTCAGTATGTAGATGGTTTATTTATATATACAGGGTGTAACAAAATTGGTGTAGGACCCGTTAACTGGGGATTCTACTCGACTTTGGTCAAATCGCAAAAAAAAATTTGGATTCTCAATATAAAAATGGCAAAACAGATGACCAAGTTGTATGAAAAGTCCAAAAAAAATTTTGTGTTTTAAGAAAAGTCGTAGAACAAAAGTTGTTCAGTACGATGAGTAGAATCCCCAGTTAACGGGTCCTACACAAATTTTGGTACAGCCTGTATATATATATACAGGGTGTAACAGAAGTGTGTGACAATACTTCAAGGTTGGCTTTTACCCATCAAACTGAACAACTTTTGTTCTACAACTTTGTTGAAATCGCAAAAAAAATTTTGGACTTTTCATACAAACTTGGTACGCCAGCTGATCGATTTGTATGAAAAGTCCAAACAGTATCATGCTAAGTATCAGGTCAGTATTATGCTGGGTGTAACAAAATGGCGAAGCAATACTTATGTTAAGAAACTGAAAATCTCACTTCTAAAATTTAGCTCAAATCGAAAAAACAAAATGTTGGCCTTTACATTCTAGTTTGATTAATCTGCTGATTGATTTGTATGAGAACTGAGAAGTCTATTTTAATATGATTTTAGCAAAAAAAATCACGGTTATCTCGTAAGAGAACTAATCTTAAACATACATACATCGTAGTTTCCGACTCAGCCACAGAAAAATATCTAAACATTTGTTATAAATATGATGATCCACCCTACCCTTGACTCGTTTGAGCTGTACAGTAACAACCTATTCACATTGAATAACCCTGAGGTACCGTTAGCGGTCACCTTACTTACGAATTCATAAATTTTCGTCGCTCTTTTAAACTAAAACTAAGTTAATGCACTTCTACAAACTGTACAGTAATTGCAAAAGGTCTTTGAAGGATTTCGTGATTAAATTTGTGAACTTTGCTCTTTATATTGAAGGAATTCATAAAAACGTAGTCTTTGAATTATTGAGAAATGATGCGATTGATATTATGTTATGTATCGTACTGTAATCGTATTAGGTATATCTGTGTTGGTACAATTAGCGTTTGAAGCTTATTAAAAAATGCCCTATCTCTTCAATAACATGTGTGGTTTATTTTAAATATAGGTAAAATAAAAACAAATTCATTTGCTTGTATATTAAAAAAATATATACTTGTTATTCGTAGTCTTGTAACGAATCAGTTTGGTGTTCAGCGTGCCCTTAAATGTTCTGAATGTCCCTTATGCGTCTTGATTGATCCAAACTAGACTAATATTTTAGAGTACAGAATTTGTTCACAATATTTTCATTTATAGAAGTAATTTAGGCTAAAACGTTGAAGAATTTAATCTGTCAATAGGCGCTGTCAAATATATTTTGGAGAGCTGTTTTAAAAACTTCGTTCTATTAGTAAAAATTAAACTATAAATGTTTAAATTATATTACTATTATTGTAGTGAAAAATAATATTAAACACACAGAAAGTAGTCACATTTATTTCGTAAAACCAGATTAAAACTAACGAGTATATTACGTGTAAAGCATTTAGAATTCACAGTTAATATTCATTAGAGTAGAATAGATGGAGCTTTGATAAGCCAGGACATTATATTTTATTGCTAACTAGAATACGAGTATTAAAGAGGCCAAAATACTCATTTTTAAGTGGAAAGTCGGTCTTAACTAGTATTGGGATTTAGGACTGTGTTAGGATATATAGGGTCCTTCTAAAATACCTGAAAAAAAAGAACAGTGAGTTCTGCTCAACTGAACAGCTTTTCCCAAGGAACCTATATTCAATTCACAAAAAAAATTTTGGAATTCCCATACAAAATCATCCCACAAAAAATTTGTATGAGAAGTCCAAAAATTTTTTTGCGAATTGAGTATAGGTTTCTTGGGGAAAGTTGTTCAGTTTCATGAGTAGAAGCCGTGGTTAATTTTTTTCAAGTAATTTCATAAGGATCCTAATAACAAGATACCCGATGACTTTAAATCGCTCAGAATACCATTTATTCTTATTATTTTTATTTTATATTATATTAATGTTATTTGCATACAAAATTTTTGTTTGGCTAAACATGTATGAGCTAATTTCTCCACTGTTACAACTTATTTACAACCATGTTTTATGCAAATAAAGAATGAATGAATATTATTATTATTATTTCATGAATTTTGCTTGGATTAAGTGACAACATCATTGCATTTTTCTTAATTTATTAAAATTAGTACAATAATTATTTACAAATTGATAAAGAACTTCCAGTCAAACACAACAACAGATAGTCAAAAAGCTCTTACTGAATCTGCCCTGATGCAAATGTGCCTGTAACGCTGTATAATTCCGAATTGAACTTAATTCTATTATAACTGAGTACTATTTAAATTGTTTTACACAGTAGGAAATTACTACATCAGTTTGTAAAGCCTGGTCGCTGCTGAGAAAGCAATTAAGGTATAAGGTATTATAATTCCTTTCAGCCCTGTGTGTATAAGTTTACAGAAATTGACGGTACATCGATTACACTTGTAGATAAATGGAAAGATAGTTTAGATATTTTACGCCAGGCGATGCTCGATTGCTCGAAGACCAGTCGTCGTAGGAATCCTTGGTGAAGGGCCAGTAGTAGATGTCTTTTGGCTGATGATGGTACTTCATATTGATAACGGCTTGCACTGTCCTACTAGTTACGTATATATACTAAGCTTAACTTGTGGCTTTGAAAATTGGAAAATGTAACGTTTTGTTTTTAAATTTCTTAAGAAAGCTTTTCCAAAGACAACATTAAAAATACATTGATATGGTTATTTATAAATAAAATAAAAATATTACCAGAAAATGTATTACGCCTTCAATTTTTTATTCTGCGCCAAAGATTTATATCAAGTCTCCGAACGTGGAGATCCCTTCACCTCTTAAGTTTGCTTATTTAAAACCAGAATTTCAACATTTATATTTTTTTACATTAAAAGATGCTGTATTAGTTTCTAATGCTGGATTAGATATATATAAGCTATGCGTGCACGTATTGAACTCGCATCTAACACGTCTGTATAGATGCGGTATCACGGCGTGGCGCAGTCGTAAACGTCATCTGAAAATTTATATTCATTACGATTAGATAGCAGGCCACAATAGCCGCCCATTGTTGGTCGAAGCCTCCGCTGATCGATGTGTGATACTGACTTTTTATGGATGACACACAGTCACGGACATTCCCCAACCTGTGGCATGTTGCAGCAATAACATTAAAACAGTTATGTCTTGAAAATTTTGTACCAGTTCTCAAGACCAGTAATCTCCAGTTTGCGAATTTGCGAGACAGTTTCGTTTGCTTTTATTTATCTTCATTCTTTGGTAAAAATACATTTATTATTTATTTACACTTGAAACCGGATTTAAATTGGTTGAACCCTTTAAATACAAACGTGCGCCAAGGTGTTAAATTTTGAACTCAGTGTGAAAGTTAACTGGGAGATTGAATAATCTTTTAACAACCTTTATGAATGGCAATCGTTAACGAGGATTATTATAATCAACGTGTGTTCACAAACATCCTGCAACATAAAATTTACGAGTCTCGCCAGAAACAGTAGGATATTATGTGTTTTCTATCGCTGCCAGCCGCACATTAACCTTTTACGACAAGTTAATTTATACGCCGCCCACAACGGCTTCTTGACCGCGGTATAGCGTTACATGTCTCCAAAATTTTAATATATAGCGTATCCCATAAGCATAATTCTGGCTCCCATCTACCATATACAACTTTATTTTAAAACAATAAAAACTCATCATTATTCAGAAAATGATAATTCGATTTTATGATTAGTGTAATTCTTCTCGTTGAAAAAAAATTCTGAACAGCACAAAAATACATTCGCACCGTGTTGGTAACAAAATCCATTTGAAAACTTATTAGCATTTTAAGTTGTATTTATGTGTTAGAATTTCACGGTATTGCTAAGTTTAGAGGTTTATGGATTTCCTAAAAACGCAAGTTGTATAAATTTCAAAGATGGCTGTGATCAAGAGAAGCATATGCGCGGCCGCGTGTGCGCAGCAAATTGCAACTCGCTTCAATATTACGACAATTTACGAGGATTCATTTCTTATTTTACGAGCCGAGTGACGTGGCCATTCATAGTGGAACCGCTGGCCTGCGCCCGGCTATTCTGCACCGCCAACTGGTGTGCGATAACGAAGGTGAAACGGCGGGTCACACTATACCAGCCTTTCTCACTTCATACATTAAGTTCGTTGTTCCACCACCTCTAAGCTCTTCAAACGTCGAATTAGATTTATGGAAGTACGAACGGGGCCCGCGGGCTCGTGGCCGCGCCCGCGCCCGCGCCCGCGCCCTCGTTGCACCGGCACAACTTACGCACAAGTTCAACCTTAAATTAATTTCTGTTCCTGACTCACAGAAAGTTACTGCACGTCGTCGTTGGCTATGAAAAGTCACAGGGACTCCTTAAGAGCGTCCTGTGAGTCATGAAAACCAGTTCTTTTTTAAACTGATTTTGAAATTGACTTGTATTCCGGTATTGTATAAAAAAACTAAAGTCTCGGTACCTCGGTATCGGCATGTATAAAAAACTAAAGTCGTATATAGAAACGTGTATAAAGTCAATTAAATTTCAGTATGAAGAAATTTTTCGTATTTTACGCTAAAACAAGTCGTGTTCAACTGGTTTGGTTTATAATGATCAAACTTATATTTCGAAAAACAAATCCTTGCGGTATCTAAAACCTTTGAAATTAATTTTATATTTAAAAATTAAAATATAATTACAAAACAGATTTTAATGTATAGGGCGCTCTTACGATGAAACAGTTTAGCGCATTTCTGTGTGCAGAGTTCACTATAAATACCACATGCCACGTGTGTTAATATTTAACTTTTAGTAATACGTTTAAATTTAAATTAATGCATATTTCGGAATTTGAATTCAGAGCTATGTTAATAAACGTCGAGCCACACACTGCGGTCGCTGGAACGCGTGTTGTCTAAACAGAACTACACAGGCTTTCGTGGAAAGCTAGCCGTTTCGCGATGAATAATCGTATACAAAACCGCTGCACAATGGCCAATGCGAGTGTTTAAATACCCTATTAAATCTTACGGCCTGCGTAGGATTCTGTGGGATTCAATTACGCTTTGTGCTCGATGAAAGGCGCCGGAGCAGACCGAACACATCCCGACACCTCGCCCCCAATGAGCCTGTCACAAAAGGTGCAAACGCAATAAGAACAGTGGGCACAACACGTATCGGAGCTCCCGGCAGATTGAATAAACGCTAAATTAAATGAGACCAAATAAAACATAGCATTAATGAGTAAAAGCCTGCGAATAATTCGTTGGACGCGACGTGCTGCTGGATACGTGACAAAGCCCTCGTTCAGTTTGCTTTAGTAGGCTTTCAATTCATTACACATCTTTGATTCAAGGAAGGTAAATCCTTAGCTGATTGTCCATAATCCGTAAATTTTTCATACAGGTTGATTGTAATGGTTACGAATATTGTGTGGTTTTCTCATCTCCTCATCGTTCGTTAACAACCCATAACGTCCGTCCCCACTGCAGGGGCACGGGTCTCTTCCCATACTTCGAGAAGGTTAGGCCATACTCCACGTACGTGGGCCAAGTCCGGATTGTTCTCCTCATCGAATTGGGTTTATCTAAATTATTAATTTATCTTAAGTTAGTTTTGATACAAATGACTTTATTCATCTTAGAATATAGTTTTACTCACCAACTAATATTACCGCGGTCCGAATAAACGAAATATCTTATCAAGTAATTAGTTGGCGCCCCGTTAGTGGACATCAACGGCTATTGTATCGCGTTATTATCGGTACTCGTTCCCCAAACGATCACGCCAACATAAACAGAACGTTTTCTATTCGGAAACCAATTATCATTTACATATCAGAGACGAGGCACCGACTGGCCGGAACGCTGCCGGGGTCAATATATTTACCGCAAGACCACCAGATTCTGACCTTCTCCTCCCCCACCGGTCCTCACCCTAGCAGACGAATGAAGATATCTCGTTACAGTTATTAGAGATCACCTTTCACTGGACACATTCCAATATTGGTATATAGGCGCATACGTGGATGTTGTTAAGTACCAAAACAAGACGGCTAACCAAATCGCCTTTGTTAAGATTTTATCTCCCCGTTAAATACTTCTAACCATTATAGAATATCGGCCGTCTCTCTCGGACCCGCGGCGATTATTTCGTTGATACCAGATAGGCGGATGCTTCGGATGGAGAGCCGTGTTCAATGAAATTATGGAGCAAGTGGCAATTTCATCCGAAGACCTTTCCTTGAACTCGAGTATCTTTTGTCGCTGTTTCACCTTGTTATTTGTGATCACGGCTACCTTTGTTTCGTATGAAAAGCTGAGTGATTTGCTTGATAGATAATGTTTACATAGGCGGAACATCGGATTGTTTTATAGCTTTAATTTTACGAATTGATTAACACTGATTACGGTGCCGCCGTAAAAATTGAGATATTAAATCAAATGAAATCAATTTGACAGTTGCTAACGAGCACACATTAAAACTTGTCTGCAGAAGTTATATCTGTATAAATAACTTATTCTATAAGTTTATTAGTCTGTAATGTCTCTTATTTTAGATAAATCTAGATTTAAACAGATTTAATAATTAATGCGATGATTGGTGATGCTAAGTGCAACACTAGGCAACCGCCGTCTATGCCTTGTGGATAGAACGGTTAAATGTGCAAATAAGTAAACGTGTGATGTTAAAAGTAATGTGATCATGTCAAAGTGTTTTTATTAATTTAAATACAATAGTTATTAAACTCTATCAGAAACGATTAAGAATTTTTTTCGCTAGTTTTATCTATTACAGATTGTATATAATTTTATTATACGCAAATATAGGATTATTATTTTTTACCAAAGAGCACTTAAATATAATAAACGTCTTGTTATAGTAATTGAAACGAGACTTTAAGAATCGAATCAATCTCGAGCGGGCAACTTAATTAGCGGTATTCTAAAATAGTATGTAATTTGCGTCATATTCGCTTAGCCTACAAAGAGTTTTGTAGAATCATCAGTAAGTTAGCATTAGGAAGCTTACTTTTAGAAAAAGATATTTTAAGAAAAAAAGAACATAATGTTTTTAAGAGACACTCGCTGTTGCCTGTGGTGTAACTACTTGCCTTCTTACTTTCCTCAGCAGCATTTTAATATCCTGATGCGTCACGACTGCAGCCTTTACATTTACTTGCTGTTCGTAGTTTCGTTTTAGCTCTCTTCTACTTTATATCCCACCATCATCCATCTTCATTTTTTAAATAATATGTCGAAAAATTATTCTTCACTGCCCAAGCGGCTGTATGAATGTAGATTTATACGTATGTATGTCTGTTTAACTGTTCCTGTCTGCAGCCACAACAGTTTGATGGATTTGTGCATTTTCAATGTATGATGTGGGATTACTCCTACTAGTCCCATTGGACTGTTTCAACTAATGAGAAGAAAACGTTGCACTAGTTCCATCATGGAACTGTCCCATGAACGCCCATGGTGTGTACTTAGATTCGTTTTGATCTTCTAATGTAATATACAGTATGGTATATTTTAAGCATCTGGGTTTGAAATTGTAGTAAAATTATTGATTTTGTAATAAAACAACACATATTTTAAGTATTTTCTTTTACTCGGTAGTCTCACAAAAATACTCGGTACATAGTCTCACAAAAATTAAGCATCTGGGTTTGAAATTGTAGTAAAATCATTGATTTTGTAATAAAACAACACATATTTTAAGTATTTTCTTTTACTCGGTAGTCTCACAAAAAGAAGGTTATTCCAAGTTAGTGACATAATAAAGATAAAATGTCATTGATGAGTATATCACTACATATTAGTCTTAGAACGTTTGCCATTAATTTAATATTATAGCAAATTAATATTACTCAGTTTAGTGACTTAAATTTAATTTTCAATATTATCGATATTTCAGACCGAGTCCCAAAAATGGGCGCTTGCCAAAAGATTTTGTTAATTGCGTGACTCATGTAAATATTATGTATGAGGTACGCTATATTGTTTGGGTCGGTAATGGCGGCCGAAAATAACAGGTTGCGTCTCACAACGTTAACGAGATAGATTAACAACTCGTGTCTATAGTTTAACTATTCAATGTACAGTTACACGGGAACTTTGTTTTATAATGTAGAATATAAAAATACGGCTTAGATTCTTCATATTGTATTTTGATGTGAAAAAAAAAACTTTTTGTATAGATTTTTTCCACTACAGATGCTAGAATGTTCTTTTTATTTCTATAATTGTAGTCAAAATTACACAGCATTGCAGGAACCATAAAACGTTGTTACTTGGAATTTAATAATACCAAAATTCTGTAGTAATATGTTCTCTTATAAACTGCTAAGGATTCGTGTTCCTTCTAGGCTGCTTAAGTATTCGATGCATAGAGGGTAAACTACGTAAGTTTCTGTAACAGTATACTTTAGAAACTTCAAAGTATACGTTTCATACAACCAGCTACTATAGAAATATAGTAAAACATGTGTAATTCTAGTAATCTCGGCGTTTTGCACTATATGTGAAGTATTTTGCGTCTGTGTGTCTCGTTGATGTCTTTTGTGCGGCGGGTGCGAGCTCTGTCTCTGGGCGGTTAGTTGGGGTCGAAATAGCATGCTGACAGTATACAGGGTGACTTTAAATTAGTTCTTGATACGAAAGGGTATGCATGTGCTCATGATAAAAAGCAACTTTCCCTAAGGAACCCATAGTCAAATCGCAAAAAACAATTTGGAGTCTCCATACAAATCGAGCAACTGACCGGCCAAATTAGTATGAAGAGTCCAAAAATTTTTTTGCGATTTGACTATGGGTTTCTTAGGAAAAGTTGTTTATTATCATGAGCACATGCATACCCTTTCGTATCAAGAACTAATTTAAAGTCACCCTATATTGTTTTACTTTAGTTCGGGAAAAGAAGAAATAAAAATAATGTTGCCAAGTAAGTAGAAGATATTTTGAAATAAAATAAAAACATGAATATCGTGTCTGAGGCAAGGAATTTGGTTAAGGTTGGTTTCACAATAAGCAACTAATATGTTATAACCAAAAAAATGTTATAGTTGTGGTAGTCGTTGTTTTTTGTTTGGTTATTTGCATGTAGCAGCTGATTAAATGACTAAAGTTTATTGTTAAATATTTGATTTTGTTTATTACTTTGTTTCATAGTATTCCTTAGGTACAGTAATAGAACGTAGTAAAGGTTTACTTGGTGTAGTGGTTAACTATTGTACAGTTTACTTTCAGTGTAAGACTGGTTTAGTCACAGACCAAGTATCATAAACTTTTGAGAACAAAGGCTGCTTGCTTTTTCAACTTTAGCTTCAGTAATGTTTAAGTAGAACCTATCATTATATATTATCTTCACTTAAACATATTAAACTCGTAGGTGGAATGAAACAGATCTTCAAAATTTACCTCTATAATCACTGCGTGTACAAATTTCGAGTAAGTATATTATTTGTTTAGTTTTTTGTGTAATCAACCTTATTGGATCCAATAACGAACTGTTACCTATTAGCTATTGCCCATTACCCCTCCCCGCGTAATGAGATCCGTACTACAAACATCTAGACCGCAGCGATTACGCAGTGTTACACGCTCCAAGATATTAAAATGAGACAAATTTATTGCTTCTCCGAGATTATACGTCGGATAAACGCACAGACCGGTGATTATGATATCTCCCAGTTTAATCGTAGGATCGATACAAACGCGGTCCACACGAAACCAGTACTAATAAAAAAGAAACTAGTTAGCGGCCGCATCGGACGGATCACGGTGGAAAATCAACAAGGCGTTAGAAAGGGCTGAGTGACGATATGGTGTGTTCCTGTGTGCACCATTTTGTATTGTTTGAAACTAGTTTGAAATTATTTGTTTACGATGATCAGTAATTTTAAACCGAGTACCAAAAATATTGTGTGTATTTTAGTTTCAGAAATTAGAGACTAGATATTTAATATGAAAATATATGATATATGATATTTATATTTATTTAAGTTTTTCTGTCGCCTTCATTTTATTGAGGTCGTTTAGACTGGAACATAAATAAGAGGGTATTTGACTATATGAAAATTTATTTTATGGAATATTCTAATTACCAAATTAAATATTTCGTCGTAACAATGATAGCCAGTAATGTTTTAGAAACACCCTGTTGTTTTTTAGTACATGAAAATTAACTCACTTGACTAGTAGTCCAATGCCTTATTCTTTTGCAATTCATCATTTTTATAAGTATCTTACAATTTACTTGGTCCACAAATTTCTGAGTGTAGTACTCACGCGGAGTGGCCCACGCTGTGCGCTATCGGCCCAATCGTCCCGAACAATGCGTCGAATGTTCCAATACCACCAATACAACCGACAGCATTTTTAACGTTTCATCGGCGGCCCCAACAACAATCGTAAAATAAATTCTCTACGCCTTCTCACAGTTCTGATTAATGCGGTACACTGAGAGCGAACATCGCGTTTTTTTTTCTCCGCTATCGTCGCTCACTAGTTTAATTTATGTGACCCGCGACGCGTTGCCACGCATTGTTTGAACAGGGACCCGAGAAATGTCTGATTTATAGGTGCCCCTAGTTTGTAGTATAGGTTTGTTAGTGTTTGCGTGTAGGTGTTCTCGGTTTGCGTGGATCGGGGTACAGCGTACTTCAATTATTGGTGCGTACCTACTTCAACAGCGAGGGATGAATTGTAATGCTAATTCTTTGATAATTCGATTTCTATAATTGATATGAAGGGTGTACCTATAGGTAGGTGTACGAATCGTAAACTGGTGTTTTATTCAACATACTAAACGAGACTTTGCTGAAACCGTAAAGGTCTTTTGGCGTTTGCTTATGGTGTCCATCGTCAACCGACACAACCTGTCAGTTTGGACCTGCGTTCGGTAAATCAGATGATAATAAGAAGCATTGTACCTGTTTATTTTATTACACCCTATATAATAGAGTATAATAATTTAAAGAAAAAGTTTCTTTACTATTTGCGGCAAATAAGATAGTTGCATGCTAACATAATCGCCTGTGACTTTACTGTAGCGATACAAAGAAAATCATTCCGATTACGATCGATGAGAAAATCGATTTCAAATGCTTTCTTAGCTTTATTTTAATCATTGCATTATAGCCTACCGCTGGGGTTAGCAAACGTAACCAGAGACGGAAATATAAATCAATAAAACCAGTGCATTTCTTATCACCATCCGAGTACAATAGAGGAGGCCTATTAGGATCGTATTAGGTGCGTTCGGTTCGGAGTCAGCTGCCTCCCGACCGCAGTATGCGTTCGGTAAGGCTGCCTTCATAGACGATGGACCAAGGACCAAGGGCGAGAGAATTCATAATTATTTATTTGCACAAAAAAATATTCAAGATTATTTCAGGGAATCTTATTAATCAATCAATATATAGGGTGTAAGGGACAGGTTTCCGAAAACTTTAAGGTCTTGCTCGGTAGACGAAACTGAACAACTTTCCACAGGAATTTTTTTCAGGAAACGAAAAAAAAGTCGGCTTCTCCATACAAAATTATAAACTTTATTGGACAGTTTGTATGGAGAAGTCGATTTTGTTTTTCGTTTCCTGAAAAAAATTCTTGTGTAAAGTTGTTCAGTTTCGTCTACTGAGCAAGCCCTTAAAGTTTTCGGAAACCTGTCCCTTACACCCTTATATATATATATATATATATATATATATTTTAATGTTTGCTCTTGTTATTTTTTTATGTTAGCCAGTGTTGGACCAGTGTTTTTTTTAGAATATAAGCTTCTAATGATGATTTTAAAGTCATGTCAGATAAATGTAGCCAGTGATGCTCATGTTATTTTGTACTGAGTCGTTATCGCTTATCAGCATTATCAGCGTAGATTAGAAATCAACGAGATAAAAAATCCAAGTGTCGCAGCCTTAATTTCAAATCAAACAATGTAAGCTTCTACTGACGAATTTAATTTGACCTATTAAGTGTAAAATTATGTACTTATATGATACAATTTTAACTATAAATATACTTTGTTATATTTTGAAGAGAAATGGTGTACTACACCTTCTTCCTTAAATGCGTTTTTGAGATAGAGACGTCCACATGGATACTAAAATTTCAAATTAGTTTTTTCTCCTGTCTTTTACTGAAGGTGTATTTGTTGGACGCAGCCTTATGCGGTCGCAGAGAACGTTACCCCCGGCCAGCCGAGATGGATTGCCGCACCAGCGACCAGTGTTCCTGTGTTTGTATTGTACAAACGACACGCAACAAATATATTGTATTAACGTTAGAAACTTGGAATTGCATTTGCAAGAAAGGTTTAAAATTAATCGAAATACGAAATTTCATATATCTGTACTGAACAAAAGCGGTAAAAAAACGTGTTTTCAGGATGTTAAAGTTGAACAAATTTAGTGAGGAAGCTCATCGTGTGAAATATAACTTTCCCAAGCAGTTAATTGTAGTATAATTTATTTAATAAAAAAAGAACTCTCCCTACATAAATGCATACAGTTGGCTGTTTGGCCAAATAATGGATAGATTCATATGAAGGGTCCTTTTATGAGATCGATTATGGATTGGTTTAGGAAAAACCATTACAAAACATCCGAGAGAGTAATTATTAGTTTGAAAACAAAATAGACTGTAAACTTCTGTTATCTTCTACAAGTGAAAAAAGACAAACTCTTGTCAAGTAAATATTAGCTAATTTAGAAATGAGGCCTCAGTATGCTGAGGAGAAGGCCCATTACGGGGCAAACATTAAAAATATATATTTTTAATTGCATTTTTTTTATATGAAGAGGTTCCTGCTTTTTTAAAAATTTCACCATTGTTAATGAATTCATTTTTGTTTGTACTGCATGAATGAACTGTTATTTATAATTGTAATTTTAACTTCATTTCATATTTCATATGAACTAAAACAACATTTTTTTGTAGAATATGTTCACGGAAACTGGATTCATTAGATTTACATATTCACAAAATTAATTTGAAAAGATTTATTTTAATCGACTGTTTCAGGGCCACTAAAATTTATGTTGGTGCTTTAACAATCACTCCCTACTGATCATTATTGCCGGGTTTTTAGGCAGCACCATAAAAGTTTCAGTATTTACCTTCTACATTTTTTATGGCTAGTACATTCCTCGTCGTCCACTACAGCCACAGCGCAATGAAAGGCATGCGTACCTGCAATGACACGCGTGCACAAAAGAATGTTCCTAAAATGCACAACGAAACAAATTCGATGAAATGTTAGACCTCCTCAAAGTTCTGTCGATACTTACTTCCCTGATTTATTGCAACTACTCTTGATGCTTGAAGCGAATATTTTGTTAGTGTGTATGTGTGCAATTATGTGTATTTGTTTGGGCCTGTAGGTAAGTTTAAAAAGCTTAATGGATTTTGCAGTGCATAAAAATCGATGAATTTGTCTTAATCGCCGAGTTTCATAAGATATATTAGGTATACTTGAGACACGTGTAAGTATTTCGATTAAATTAGATAGGTTATTTTTTACCTTTATGTTTTCATACGAAATTTCCCCAAGAAGGTTCTTGAGGTTTCAGTTTGGTACTTTTGACTTGTTTTTATGAAAAAATCAAAAAAACTGGTTTTGCAATCTGTTAATCGATTTAAGTAATTTTAAAAAAATACGGTACTTTCATAAGTATGTATATCTAATCCGATTACAGATATAAAATAATTTAAAATCAGCTGAATTATAATAAAAAACTACGTTTTACAGAAGAATAGGACATTAATTAAAAGTAATGTTGCATCTTTTGTTTACCCTGCAAACAATATTGCAGAAACCTATTATGTAACATTTAAGTAATATTCTCAAAGATACACTAGTATTGTCTTTGTAGATTCAAATTTATTTGCCTCTATAAAAATGGAAATAATCCGTCCTTTTCAGGTTATTAATAAACAGATAATTGTAAACTAAACAACAATAAGAACTGAATTTTCTTGGAATTTATAAGTTTCTCCAAATAGTTATGTTGTTTGATCTGAAACTCTTCTTATTTTAAACATGTCAGTTTACTAAAGTAATTGATAACTTAAATAGTTATCAACGACTAACGTTTCAGAATACCCAACTTCAAATCCAACTAGAAAACAAAATCTTGTTATCCCAGCAGGTTCTAATGGGAAATTTGAAATTCAAGTCCAACTTCCATGTAGAGCAAGTGAACCGTCGGCGAATCCTCTAAAGGCAATCTCAATACGTAAATTAAACCGCAGTGGATATCCTTTTGTTCCTTGTCGGTTGTTTCACACCTACTTAGGCTGTGGTGGCTTGTTACCGTGGACTGAAGGGTCGCGGTCGACGCCCTATCCTGCCTGGGATGAAGGTAGGTTCTATCTGTGGTCTAGAGAAGTGTTTTGTTTTATTTTATTTCTTTTACATCATACATTTTTGCTACTCTACTCATTATTTTGGGGCTAGGTGAAGTGGTAAGAGCTACTAGTTATTTTATTGTTATTCTTATTTTATTTAGTATATTTTTTACTAAAAACTAGTGAATATTTTGTCCGGAATATTTTTAATTTTTAAGCTTAAATAATAATAATTTATACGTATGTATTGTACTTTATACTGATGATTGTTGGCTTATTTCTTAACTACAATATTTTTATTAATTTGTTCTTATAAGAAGTTCTTTATTTTTTTGCTATACGTTTTGATTATTGTGAATTTGTCTATGTATGCGTCCCTTACTGAGGTATCTAGGTGTATGTATGTCGGTAGTTTAATGGTTGTTATATTTTTATTTAGTTATTTATTATCTAAATAATAACCTGGTAGGTAGTTTTGTATTGGAAACAAGACTAATTTGTTTTGTGAATCATTAAACTGATGCAAGTTTAAGTGAGTTCGGGTTTCGGAATCATATTGGATTTTGGTCAGTTTCATACTTGACTGTAGTGAACTGATTTATGGCGATTAATTAAAAGTACCCATGCTTATAGTGTAAATGAGTTCTATAGTTTTCAAATCAAGTAAAATTCTAGTAAACCCATGTAAAGGTATTTGGCTGACTAGAATATTTAATGTCTGTGTCACTTGAAATTAGATCTATGTGGTCTGTATATTGGCTTTAAATAGTTATTTAATATAATACATATCATATTAAGTCAATAGATTCTACTCTATTCAGATTGTTGTATTGAAGTTATCAGAATATGTTATTTATATTGTATTGTAACTCGTAATGTAGTATGTTGATTGAGATAAGTACCTAGTAATGGTAGTCATTTCTTCTTAATCAAATGTCATTTGTATTTTAGAACTTCATATTTTAAATATTAAGTTTCTTAAAATGAAGGAGAATATTAAAGTAAAAGAAATTTTATTTGTATTGATGTTTTATTTTCGTTTTATCACTTTTTTGACACTGTCAGTTCTCTAATTTTTTACAATAAATATTCATCTTTAGGCAATATGACTAAACTTTCATAATATACATCAATTTTATACTACACATCCTAGCTAAATAGTCTAATTTTATCACAGATGGTGGCAATGATGCCATTTAAGTCGAGTTTATAGTTATAGGCCAGTTGCCCATAAGCACAGCCTGGATAGGCCAAAACATAACCTACGCCTATTTCTGATCACAATTACAATATCTTACAACAAACAAAACATTTTCTACGAACGTTTGAAAATGGCAATGGAATTATTCTACAATACTTACATTGTTTATGTCATGTCTTTATACTTAAAATAAGACGTTTTATTTACATAGCTTACACTGGAATAATAGTTATTTACAACTAAATACATACGCTAACAGACTAGCCATCACATTTTACATTGAACAGTCATCATAACGCTCAATCACTTCACTGATCGTCATTGTATTTTTCACACATGGACGGAAAGGTTTCTGGGGGAAGCGCGGGGTGGCATTTGGTGCGGGAGGTGCGAGGGGTGCGGGGGCAGCACGGGGTGCGCGCCGTGCACCGCCACCGGGGGCATCGGCAGCGCCCCCAGGTGGTTCCTGGCGTGGTGGTGCCGGTGCAGCGACACCCCGCCCCCCGCGCCCGCGCCCGCTCCCGGGCTGCCCATGCCAACCCCGCGGCACCGCTGGTTATTACGCACATCCGGTAACGCGAACTTTAACTTTTCCCAAAATAACTTATCACCCCAATGCAAATACGTATTCGTTTTCAAATACAGTCTTATGTCCGGATCGAGATCTTTCTGAGGCACTTCACCGTACAACACCACTATCAACCGTCTTCGCCTGTCGCGTAGCGCTTGGTGATGCGCCGATTTAAACTCGTACCGACACCATTCAGAGTTTATAAAATTTTCACTGAGAACCATTATAGTGCGACGGGAGGATTCAACGGCCTGTATTATGTTGTCGGCCACGTATCCGCCCACGGGCAAATCACGGTAATGTAGACACAGTTTGTACGAAGGGTCGCCTCGCTCCAACATAGGGGCTAGCTCCTCTATGACCCAGGCTTCGTCTTTTGAGCTGTAGCTAACGAACGCGTCGAACATTTTTTCTCTGTCATCGCGATCTAAGTCACTCGCTTTATAAAACAGTCTCACGCCAAATCTCGAGTGAAACCAAACCCGCATCTCTTGTCTGAATATAAATATCACTATGCTCACAAACAACACTAGTAAGAACGCTCCGAGAGTCGCAACGAGCAGCGTAATGTAGTCTTGCACTTCTTCGTTCGTTAATATAGTTTTGTTTGCTGTTAAGTTGCCGTTTATGCTGTTGTTTATGCTCGGCAGTCCCGTGCAAATAGTTCCATTTTCATAGATAATGTTGAAGCCGGAATCTGGGTCACTATACACGTTTTCATTGTACACTTTAATGTCAGTATCGTTTCCTTTCGAGTAAATGCACTTTATACTTGATAGGTCAGTTATAGAGTTCACGCGCTTTGTCCACTCTCTGAACATTTCTGTGTATTCACAGTCACAAGACCACGGGTTGTAAGATAGTGTGATTGCGGTGAGAGATGGATTTATTTGCCACACTTGCAAGATAGTCAGTCTGTTGTGGTGGAGATGTAATATCTTGAGACGTGACATATGTTTGAACATATCCTTGCCAATGTGGCGGATCTTGTTGTTATTTATGTAAAGCTCCCTTAAATTGTCCAGTCCATCAAACTCTTGTCCTTCCAGCGTTGTTAACGAGTTGTAGTCCAAATGTAATACTTCTAGCTCTTTCAGTCCATTGAACGTTCTATTGTGAATGACTTCTATGTTTGATGAGTTTAGGTATAAAATCTTGAGCCTTTTTCTGCCGATAAAGGCGTGACTGGGAAGCATCTTAATGTCATTACCGTCGAGATACAGTTGCGTGGCCTCCATCGGTATTCTCTCGGGCAACGCGTTCACATAACCGGCGTTTGAACACTCCACAACATTAGCTGACCACGACTGGTCGTGATAACACGTGCAGTTGTTTGGGCAAGTCATTTCACAATCACAGGCATCAAAATCACAGCAGTGGCACAAAGCGAAACAATGAAAGTCGTATTTGCACAAAAATTGATGAGGCGCCGCTTCGACTAATGGAACATATGCGTTTCCTCTATTATAAAGCAATTTGCAATATATACTATCCAAATCCATTAACTTGGGTTGGGTCCGCGCTCTGTTGCCAGTGTTAATTTTTTGCAACCATTCCATTGTGCAGTCGCATTCGAGTGGATTTCCACCTATGAAAAATTCTGGAACTGATTTGTCTTGTGGTACTGCAGATATTCGCAAGGAATTCGGGTCCAAACTTGTTATTTTGTTGCCGTACAAATCCACTCTTGTCAGATTAGGTTTCTTAAAGAAAGTGTAAGATTGCACTTTGGATATTAAATTATCATTCAAATATAACATTTCCACAGAGTTCGGTATAGCACTTCCAGTTATTTCAGTTAAACGATTAGAACTGGCATCGAATGTACTGAGCGATAGTTGCGATTCAATCTCGAAGTAATTCCCAAGTTCAGCAATTCGGTTAGCGTGAATATCGAGCCACTGCAATCCAGTTGGGATCATAGCGTAGTCGAACCATTCCAATCGATTATCTGATATGTTCAACCACACCAAGTTGGGAAGCTTGGCGAAAAGTCCGCCTATATCTGTTAGGTAGTTTCCATCCAATCTTATTGCTTGCAAGTTTACATTCGAGTCAAATGCGCCTGCTTCGATTTTATGTATTTTGTTTCTTGATAAATTCAATATTTTTAATGAGGTCATTTTATCGAACACACCTTTGCTAATGTTTCCAATATTATTTTCTGTCAATCGTAACCCATACATTTGTTGCATGGTCATGAACGATGCATTTTCTATGCTGACTATTAGATTTTCACCTAAATCGAGAGTTTTCAGCTGTGGGATTTCCTTCAGTGCCACAGGGACTTCGTCGAGTCTATTTCCATTTAAGTGGAGGTCTTGCAGCGCGGAACAATTTCGTAAAGATTGAGGATGTATTTTGGTGATACGGTTACTGTCTATCGATAGAACAGACAATACTTGTAAGCCAGTGAATGCATAACTTTCAATGTTCATCAGCCTATTGTTTGATAATATCAGTGTGTGCAAATTACTTAGTGAGCTGAATACATTCTCAGGAATGTGCTCAATGTAGTTGTCTTGCATTTTCAATATTTGCAGGTTATGCAAGTCTCTAAATAGAGCTATTTCCATCTTTGATACACGGTTATGAGAAAAGTCTAAAAACACTAGACGTTTTAATCCAGAAAATGTTGAAGTGTTTATCCAGTCAGAGGTGAGTTCATTGTATGACAAATCCAAAACAAGCAGTTGGGATAGGTCGCTGAACAAACCAGGCGCTAACACTGTGATTGTATTATTGTTTAGGTATATCTCTTTCAACTCTTTAGTATCGCTGAAAAGCTCGGGGGGCAGGCTTGTAAGTTGATTATCAGAAAATCTTATTGTTGTGAGTGAAACAAGACCCTCAAGTGCTCTGTCTGCTACGGAATTCAGTCCATTTCCTTGAAAATATAGTTTTTGCAATCTTTTCAGTCCCGAAAGCAGACTTGGTGGCAAAGTGTCGATGACATTTCGAGATAAGTCCAAGACTAAAAGATTGTCTCCGCATTTCTCCGTCGGGTGCCGATGTGCAGTAGAAAACTGAAAGTGACTGACATCTCTCATTCTGTTACCGGTCATATTCAGATATTCCAAATTTCTTAGTGTACACAGGGCGCCTTCTGGGAACGTTAGCATATTGTTTTCACTCAAATCCAATCTCTCCAAGTTTTGTACGTCCCTAGAGAATGCTGTGGGTGTTATTTCTAGTGACATGGTAGACCAGTCTGTGTTGTGCGTTCGTATTGTCAGGTTTTTCAATTCACGGAGGCCAGTGAATGCTCCATCAGAAAGGTTTCCAATTTTGCAGTATTCTATTGTGAGCTCGCGTAACTCGACGAGTTGTCGGAAGCTACCGGGGGAGAGAGAGCTTTGAAAGAAAAGCGCATCGCTGCACTCGAGGCGCAGTCGTACGGTTAGATGCGGTTGGATTGCACTAAAATTAGTGTTTTCTAGTTCACTGTTTATAGTCCTCAGTCTACACTGCAATGCAACTCCGGAGCCGTCGTCGTCGGTCGTCCAGCGACACTCGTCGGGAGCCTGGTAGCGAGCTCCCGTTGTCGCCGATAACGACGCACACAGCGCCGAGAAAGCCGCACAGAGCACCAACAAGGTGCATCCGAACAACTTCGGACTCATTGTGATTCACGTTCACTCAAATTCACATAACTTTTTACATAGTTTCATTTATTATCCTCTCGCACTGTAATCGCACATAAACATTGCATTAGCTGCGCACATTAGTTCCTATTATTTCGCTCCGTAGCCGAAGTGCTTCACTAGTGAAACCGGCCACTTAACTCGTTTCTCGCGGGATCACTAATTGGACAGGATCGTGATACGAACAACTAGATTGCGACGCGACGCGCGCGTCCGCGCTGAGGTCTGTGTTGGAACTGAGCTGGAGTAGAACCTGCGCCCGCGCACAAGGCCGCGCCGGTTCACGCGTTCCAACAGGTAAACTCACGCCCGGACCTAAAACGTCGTAAATGCTTTACGCCGTTCTCAAAGTTCCTCTCTATCCGTTTTGTTGTAGAGCTTGTCAGAAAAATACATCGAACGCACACCAGCGCGGGCGATACACAACACAACGGCGCTGAACCGCTTTTTGTGGCGCTCAGACGAGCTTTCGTGCGCCGTGTGTGAGGGAGACAGACGGATGGTAGCGGGGTAAGGAGGTGCGCTAGGTGGGGGTGCTGCGGCAGCTGGCCAGGTAGTGCGCCGGCGCATTGCCGCAGTCGCTGCTTGTTAACACTCCCGGTGATAGAACAGTACTGCAGATATTTCACGTTTCTCAATTTCTACCTTTCGTCAGTTCATTTTAATTCCGTCCTAATGAAACCAATGGAATTCATAGTTTCTTACACATCATCTTTATTTATGATCATTATAATAATTGCAGACTTGTATAGATTGTTATAAAAATATTTAATGGACTGTAAAATATAAATAATTACCCACTTCTTGTTTTAAAATTAATAACATCAAGAATTCGTATAAATAAATTTCGTTGAATGTCTCTGATTATGAATAACATTTCTTTGTCGGTTTCATTAAGAATTTTCTTGTCTGGTTTAATAACTTCTGGGGCTTCAATCTTTGGGTCTAATATTCTGTAATAGCTTAATTAGCGTCATTATAAATCCCAATTTATATTTACATGAGGCTTCCTAATAATTATGATGGTTATAAAAACTTCCAGTTTCCTCGGCTGAGCACGCGAGGCTCAGTCATCCATGAACACGTCATACGAAATTGCAATTTCGAAGAATTCCCCAACAGATTGCCCTTTATTTTAGTTAAACGATTTTGATACTAATTTCCCACCGTTGTGCTCCAAACCTTTCATCAGATTAAACATACGAACATTGGGCATTTTGCACCACCACCAATTTTTTATCAAATTGTAGATCCCTCAAATATTCGATTAAATTCCATAGTATGATTTATACGTAATGAGCTAAACGCCGTTTTGCTAATTCGCGTTATTATGTGTTCTTAACTTTTATCTTCATTCGATTCCTGAGTGCAATTTAAATGGATGTATACGCCTCTTCAAAAGCACTTCGCATCTGCTTCTTTGTGTCCATCGATTCAAACAGTTTTCTACGATATTTAACACCTGCAATTGTGCAAAAAAAAAACTGAACTATGGAGAACGTGCCCCAAACCAAAGAAACTGAATTGCCCCAGTAAAGCCGAAGTAATAAATCTGCGGTTTGTTACCTGCAAATACTGTGAAGAATTTGGATTCAATACGTGTGCAACTTAGAAAATATGGTTATTGACTCATGCAGCCTCCTCCAAATGCCGGAACATACATTTTGTAGTTTTCTGTCTCTACCTGATCTTAATACGTATTTATTATACCCTTAGACGTTAGTTAAGCATACCTAGAGTAACACCAATTTATTCAAAAGGGTGGTTGTATGACGATTTATATCCAGCTTAATCTAACATAATAAATAGTTGTGATCATAATTTTATTTGGTGCGGAGACGACAGGAGGCGGCCGGCGCTGGCGTCGGTAGCGGGCCCTATTTTATGCGCGGCGTAGCACGATCGCAAGGCGCCTTCTGTATCTCAATTGCAATAAATTATGTTCTTTGACACGTAAGCAGCGGAAAATTCGCTATTGCACCACTAAGCGAATACACTTTTTTAACTCGACCTTTATCTAAACATTATACAAATGTATTTGTTATGAGAATCGCATCGTCCATCCCGCCGTGTCACGGTCGCGATGTACAATATTTCACGCCGTCTAAAGTCTCACGGGTCGCTCATCCAGATTGCACCCAGAAACATACCACAAAAGATCAGCGGGGCACCTCTCAGACTTTTTGTCGCGAGTGGCGAGGCGTTTCTTATCCTTATAAAAGAATAGATTGCCGGTAAATCGTAGGTCATTGTGGCGCTATTTAATGTATATTCGAGGGCTGGTATCTGGTCGTTACAACGGGCTGGCGGTATTCAATTTACCGTGGTCCGTAGTTCATGTCGACACGCAACTGTCTGGAGTGTCTGATTGTTGCATGGGCACATCTGTATGATGTGGGTCAGTTGCCTTTACGATTCATAGAATATGTGCTCAAAAAAAATAAAACAAAAATCATTGTTTCACATTGATATCGGTCGATTTAACACATTTTCAGTCTGAAATAGGTAATTTTAAATATCTCTGAATTGCAAAAGAAAATTGGCGATGCTTTAAATAATTTATTGGTAATGATTTAAATATCAGATTCTGATCGTTTCTCTTAATTCAAGTAATTATACAATTGGTATATGAATTAAGAGATTAAAAGATGTTAAACGATGTATTGGCAGTATTGCTTATTACCTTTTGACAATGATATATTGAGGCAATTATACAAATTAATAACTGAATAATTGAGTACTAATGAGTCGTAGATAATAACTGCAGCTGTACCTAATAGATCGAACGTCGTTGTCAGTTAAAAATGAGTCTCTGAAAATTTAGTAAATCATTATGTCTTGTTAAACATGTTTGTCGCGCCGAGACATGAACCACCGATTTTTTCGTTTTTTCGTCAAAGTGCATCAGTGTGTGCGATCTCGGTTGAATCTCACTAAATTACATTTTATTAATTTTTGTAATTCGGCTGCCTAATCTCCGGCGACAGGGTCGGGCCGGCGCGACACTTATCTCGGTGTCGGCGGACACACATAATCCATTAAGTCGTCATTTCCACGCGGCTGATCATTCCTCAACCACGCGTCAGCCGCCCCCGCCCCGAGCCAACGTATAGCGTATTGTTCGCTACTGCTTTATCTCTAACGTCCTTCTCAATTTATCACACTAACACAAATACGACCTTAAAACAAAAGCACAAAGCCGGCAACCGATCGCTTTCTCGGCCCAGCCTTTATCCTGACCGACTAATGGACTAGTTTGTTATCTAATCGGGTACACGGCGGACCTATTAATAATTTCCCACATAATTTTCTAATTAACGTCCTGTCCGGCGGCGGGCGGGTCTGCGGAACACCGAAACGGAAATGACGCAGGATTGGGATAGATACTGTATCACATATCGTAGTAGTTAGTAGACATTAGCATAACGCCCCTTTATGACTACTTACTCTATTTGTAATTAATTCTAACGGTGTTTGTTTTTGTTTCAGGTACCTAATCAACTTTTTTGAGGTTTAAATCTGAAAGCGTCATCAATGCCAGGTTTGTTCGCGATTTATCATAGTTTAGTTACACTCACATGAATTGCTCCAAGCGATTTGTGCAACGATGTGCATTAGTTTCATTGTTAATTCTTTATATAAACATCACAGTTAATAAAATTTAAGCGTTTTAAGCATTAGTGTTATGTTACTGCGAAAGGATTGGGTTGGAGTGGGTCGTGTAAGCGTGTAAATTGGAGAGATTTTACACGTGAGGAGAGCCCTTGGCAGGGCCGGATCAAGGCACGGGCAATTTGGCGGGAGTCGGGAGTCGCGGCCCGGAGTTTATTTGTTCGAAACGGCACCTGGTGTTGGCCTGCAGGGTGACTAGTAGTGGGGTGGAGTTGCTCATGAACTGAGCTGTTTGAGTATTGAAAAATCAATTCATATGTGAAATTTATGTAATATTTAAAATAACTTGCTATAATTATTAATAACCCAATAAATCAATAAGAAGAAGAATCAATTATGATTTTTTATGAACTCTGCAAAATTGCATCTAGTTTGGTCTATATGCAAGTATGTACGTATATGCAAGTGTATCTCAGAATTGTTTATAATGTCTTTGTAATATGTAGCTCCAAAAACGGGAGAACTTAAAGATATTTCAGTCACTTGTGACCATGTGCGCATGGGTGGTGGAAATTTATTATACATTGTTTATAATTCAATTCTTACATCAAAAGGCCACTCTATGTAAATCCCTGTGCAACGATAGGGTCGCTACGTGCCGCCAAATGGGACCGGTTAGATTACGCATTGTCGTGTCACAATTAGAAACTGTCGCGGCACCGGCGCGGGCACTCACTTTGTTATTTCCAAACAATCGCCTCCCTGACATCTGCGAATAGCTACCCATAGCCACTCAGTACCCACACAGTCCAAATCACCTTCCTACCCCTGACTCGGATAATAAATACAGAACCATCTGCTAATTGCAACTCATTCACTACATTGCTCCAGCAAGCTCGAGTATCACTATCAAGCGAGGTATTTTAATGTCGACGCTTTGTAGCGAGTTAAGTTTAATTATTGTCTATTTGTGTGGCGTTACAACTTGCTAGCTGGCGTATAATTTTTGTGATGCTGTGCAGTTGAACTAAAATGTGCTCGGCGTATATGTTGGTGTAAAACTGTTTTTTTTAATACATTTGCACTAAAACTGTACGTAGCAAATTTACCAGTTGTCCCATAAGTAGTTGCTGAAACTAAATGTATATTTTTTTCCCTTTACAATTTAAGTAGTGCCTGTCTTTTTGAGGTAAGCATACCTGAGACCCTGCAGTTTTATTCTGGGAGGGGTGGGTCGCCGGTACTTCTCTTACTCACTCAGCGAAACACAACAAGTGTTGCTTCACGTCAGTTTTCTGTGTGGCCGTGGTATCACTCCGGTCTAGCCGGCCCTCTTTTCTTGTTAATTAAGTGTTTTTAGGGTTCCGTACCTCAAAAGGAAAAAAGGAACCCTTGTAGGATCACTTCGTTGTCCGTCAGTTTGTCTGTCTGTCCGTCCGTCTGTCTGTCTGTCTGTCTGTCAAGACCCTTTTCTCAGGAATGTGTCGACGTATCAAGTTAAAATTTATATCAAATAAGTACTCAGGCCTGCAATCCCTTGAAGCTGCGAAAAAAATCAAACTGCTGAGCCAATGCAATCAAGAGATACGGTCGTTTATGCAGCATGTTCGGACACTCGCATAGAAATCAATTTATATAGAGTACTTCCCGTATACCTAGAATCATGAAATTTGGCAGGAAGCAATGTATTATAGCACAAGTAAAGGGAAAAGTCCGAAAAAAAAAATGTGATGTAACTTTTTTTTGGTTTTCGGATTTTTTCCTTTACTTGTGCTAATAAGCATTGCTTGTTGCCAGATATGGCAAAAATGACAGAAAAGAAACAGTTTTTAAGTTTTCGTAACAGGTTTTTTTACAGACTAATGATTTTCATTTTGAAAATATTTACCACTGACCTCTGTAAGTAAATGTTTCACTTTTTTGTAATTTATAAAATATCTCTATACAAAAGCGCCAGTTTATAGTTTACATATAATCAAATAAAACCTCCATCTTTTCTGTATCAAACGCTACAAATGTTTTTTTGAAAAACTACAAACGCTAAAAATGACAGTCGATTAGTTTCAGCAACTTCTTTTGGGACACCCGGTAATAGTGCCACAAAAGAACTTTAAAATACATACGAGTATCCTTAATTATCTTTATCCCTTTAAATTTAGCACTTAAACAAATTAATTTAATATGAAATGAGTATGCGATATGTTTAATTTGATTGGTTAACATAACCTTATTACGAGCAATGAGGAGCCAAGATCTGAGTTCAGTTGTATGTAACTTGTAACAAATCAGTACACGTTATTTCTTTAACAAGTTGTCAGTATTCGCTATTGTCTAAGCTGAATGGCCCAGCCGCGGCTGCGCCGACGCTGACTAATGATGGCCGAATGATTGAGTGACTCATTGATAAAGTGACATTCTACAGTTATCGCCCGTCGATAAGGAATTCTACTGTTGTCATCTATTGTTCTACAGAAGCCCGAGCTTAGAGATTGTATAAGTAATTACATGTTTTGATCGGTCATGTCTGTGTGACCAATAACCCGTTAAATATTATCTAAGTATAGGAGAAAACGTCTGCTAAACTTGTACAGAATTGTTGTTGTTGGACGTTTTATAGGGGTTGGACGATCTAACATGTTGCCGACGATTTATATACTAGTTTCACCAGATTGTAAGTCACGTACGTATCTAATATTGAACGAAACATTCATGTTACAATTATTATCCTGACCGAAACTTTTTGCCTTTTTGTGTCGCACTCGTACAAAGAGTTTATCTCCTTCCATGGAGTACGTGCCTCTACTAAGAAAAATGTAACAGGCATTTCGAAAATTTCAATTGTAACTTTGTTGCCCTTGCGCACCCACCTTGCCAATTTGTTCGGTGTGTGCCGCGGCGCTGCCGATGAGTCGCTAGATATAATCGGGATGCCGGCCACTCTGTTCGCTGCTCTCTGATTAAATTCTTTGCTGTGATGTACGAGCCCAGACCTCGCCGGTCCAGCGCAGTTATTTGTCAGACTCACTTTATCTTTCACTTATTTTTGTAGTATAAAAGTCAACTAAATCGTTGTTTATTGCGCTACACTACAATACTGCAACAGCTACGAGTTATTTGGTGTCCATTGTACATTACTGTGCCACGACAAATTCAAGAGAGACATGACTCAGTGACAGCCGCGCCTACTCCTTCCACCATAATAAATATCAACTGAACAAGCCACAATGCAAACTCTCAACCTGGGAGATTAAATATAATATTTTTACGCCCGAACACAAGCGTACCGTTGGGCTAATGAAATATGGCCACATGTTCCTTCTTTCCTGATAAAGTTTCCTGCGCTCGAGTTTTATTGCAACGCGAGCCCGATAATTCAAACCAGGCAGAGCGGCAGCCAGAGAAATAATTTACATGGTGGTCCCTTTGCGATTTAAAGCTCCGCTACCACATTTTTCACAATCCATACCCAAAAAGGACGCGATCTGTCGACGCTCTTACATCGGCACCCTTATCTATTTTCACACACTGCTTCACAGGATACCAGAACTCAGCGAAAACATTAGGCCAAATCGATTTGAGATTCAATTCCACTCATCGATTATATTACGATTTTCCTCCTATTTCATACACCCATAGGAATGATTTTCAGCAGTCAAGTTGTCGCAATTTTCTGCAATAGCATCGTTCAGTGAAATCAAACTATTCAAAAAAAACAACAGTACAATCAGTTGAAATTGAAAATAATATTAACTTGGCTACGGCTTTCTAAAAACATTTTATTCACCAAACCCTATGCTTTGTGATATTAACTCTCTATTAAATATTTTCCGCATTGCTGCGGGCTAATCCCAACCCCACAATGGGCTAATAAAAATTCCTGCATAAAAAATAATATTCAGTTGAAAAGGGCGATGCGGAATACTCTATGCGTTCGGATCACGTGTCAATCAGACCTTACATTTGCGGCCATGAATGGTGGTTATTCTGTTTAGCTGTGTTATTCATTGGCTGTATCGCTGTACCCCATTTTGGGGCACAAAGGTGGGTGCCAT
The DNA here is from genome assembly GCA_958295455.1 of Coleophora deauratella. Taxonomy (NCBI): domain Eukaryota; kingdom Metazoa; phylum Arthropoda; class Insecta; order Lepidoptera; family Coleophoridae; genus Coleophora; species Coleophora deauratella. The sequence continues at coordinate 6,361,508 of OY282405.1, read as the reverse complement.
ATGTATGGATAATCCCTACAAATAACAGTGGGTTTGTACGAATGTTTGTATATTACATATTTTGAAAAGCAACATAAGAAATGCGAAAGAATTTATAGGAACTATTGTAAAAGTTCCCAAAAATATTTTGAAAGACGAAAACCGTTCGTGGACTTAGTTGTTGCAAAGAATGGCTACTCATGACGTCGCAAGTAGTTCATCTTAAGCCCAACAATAACAAGTGACATTTAAGAACTTCCTTCAATTTCAGCTTAAGAAACTGCTTCGTTCATTATGACAAAACTAATTATTATATGTATACCTTGCATTGCATTTAAATTTGCTAGACCACGATGAACCCGTAAAAGCGAGCACAGTCGTGTAAAAAAACTAGTGCTTCTCATATTCTTTTTTTACGGTGCGTTGAGTGGTGATGGTGTTTCGTCTGCTCCCGGCGTGGGGAGCGTATTGTGTTACCGAGCCAGTGCTTTGCGCCGCGAAACATGAGCAGCGAAGGGAGTCCTTTTTTGTGATTCGATTTGAATATTGCTTTAATATGATCGGCTCTTGTGGCTCACCCTAAAATATGAGCATCCAGTAAGTGTTCACGTGTTTTCGGTCCCTTACCTCGGAGTCTATAACCTACTCTGAAGAGCCTTTAACCTACTCTCCATTCTAAAGCTTTCTGCAGGAAATTTCACATCACACATTCATTATTCGCAAAAAGATAAAATTCGTGCCAATATTTCACTTTAAGGACAATAACGTGTAATGTCTTGTAAGACGATTGTAAAACAATGCACATAAAGTATCCCCAAAATCCACGACTGCAGACGCAATGTGAAAGCATTTCTGGAATTCATAAATTTCGCCCAACAAAGGAATCGAAAATCCGTTTAAGGGTAAGACGCATATGCGGATGCGACCACATTACGTAGTGATATGGTAATGTGATTGTTTGCGATAAATTAAACTGCGCAGCCTGACCCGAGGCGCGCAGCGGGGCCCCGGCGACGCCCGCGCAGCCGCGAACCTTCCTCACGTCCCGAGGTGAAACACCTCACATTTTTAAATAAAATCAAATCAAAAATTACATACTTTTAACCTCCATCCCTCTCTAAATTAATCATGAAAAGTCTTATAGGCGTAGGATGATCTTTTATTGGAAATAACAAATTATCACATTTACATTTGAAATGCAAAATTATGGAGCACATGGAGTGTCCGCCTCCAATTGTCGTCGACACGGACTTCGTGTCCCGTCGGTTCCTTTAATTGGCCACGCACATTGTTCTGGGCTAGTCTCTTTCCTTTTACGAAGTGCAACATTTGACACCCTTCTATTTTACATTTTTCAATCGCTGACGCTGGCATGTAGCTGAAAAAGTGTCACTCTACAAACAAACAAATTACTGACATTAGCCATTCGAAATTTCGAACGAAGTAAACCGACGTCGTCGCGGCGACAAAAAAATTATAAGACTATGGTTCGGGCGGCAAGGGATCCCGTTCTCATCTAAATTGGGTGAGAAATTCACGGTTTGACACTTGCTTTGCATATCGCAGTAATAAATCTACAGAACCTCTTCTCGCCGCTACCTCCGTCAAGAATTTCCCTCAATCTCGCCTGTATACTCCAGCTTCGTCTATTATTTCGTTTATCGCCCAGGACTTAACGTCCGGCTATGGGATGGCACTTGTCTCGCTGGGGCTTTAATTGCCCCTATTTGTACCGACATCAACCGTAAGGATGAAGATCGGTTATCACTGATAATCATTTGTTGTCCGAATTACGACTAAGCTCATTCATATAAATTGTTTTAATTAACTGTTTTATTTCGGGTCTGTGGCGTGAATTCGTTGAAAGAAACGATAATGTGTAGATTAATAGCTCGTATGTATAAGATCATGTGATTCGGCGTAATCAGTTTGAAGTAGTAAATCACTGAATGTCTATTTAATATAATGGACCGAGGAGAAGTTAGCCATTTGCATATGGGTTTGTGTGTAAGTGGTAATAGTTTCAGATTTAAACAGTTTAAAATAAACAATGGTGAAAACTAGCCTATTCTAAACAGTCGCCGAGTAAAACCATAGCTTTTTGCGAGGGCACTTAGCTCCATTGTTTTATGGTGCGATAATAATATTGGCGTAGCGAAGCCTCGCGAGTCGGAGGCGGCGTGCGTCCGATTGTTTCTCACACAGATCGATTTACAGTTACCCATAGATTGTCGAGTTTGACTGCAGTAACCCTCAATCGATACAACACATTATTATCTCATAACAGTTTTCTACGCCCTTCTTGAACGTAGTCCGCAAAATATCAATCTCCTCACAAAATGGTTCATTCCGGGATATGCAAATAAATAGGACAAACATTTTTTTTTACGGCGCGCTCGCTTTGCTTATCGCCAATTTGTGTCAACTGAAGCATTCGTTTAATATTAATAAAATGTTAGCCCTCAACCCTCCGAGGAGTATAAGCACTTTTACGGTCGCATTGGTTATTTGAATAAATATTCCGGAATGCGCCAGAGTCCCAGCCTCCTAAATTTATCTTGTTTTTTTTTTCTATAACCTCTGGGTACCATGTGAGGCTGCATGGGCTGCATGTGACACCCCACTAGGAGGTGCATTAGTAATGTAGATGACGCGACACTATTACTAACCATCCTTTATCTAATAAAACAGTGTCCTTTATTATGAAACCAGTATGAAAAGGCTCGACCTCTTTCAAAGTTGCTAGAACTCAGCGGGAGTCCATCACGCCACTAAGTTTGATTTAAAGTGTCTATTGGTTTATAATTTAAACATTATTTTTGTACCTTTAGCATGTTAAGTATGATTGACTATAGATGATTTTTAGAAGTGCCTTTGTACTAAGTAGAGTTCCTTGGCCCAGTTTAGAGGACCACTCCACTCTCCCATAATCGAGATGAGTTGTCAAACATAGTTAATGATATTTTAATGGCTTTTTCCCTATGATCATAAGAGCTGCTTTCCGTTTTTGTGGAAGCATGCTAATATGGCTATCGATCACGTTGCATAGATGTGACTGTTAGTTTAATGTCATATGCAATATGCGTGGTCAATATATGACTAACAGTCTGTATAGTGATATAAATTACGATATAATTCCTTATATGTATATGCGTATTATTTTACACAAGTTATAGTGAACGAATGTGGTAGATGACAAAAAGCCGCCGTCTATCCTTTGGACTACCACGATTAATTGTGCCATACTATCCAGATATTTATTTGTTACAGTTACGTCACACATTTTACATCATTTATTAATTAATTATAGTCAGTATTATTTCACAGCTTTAAAACATTAATTCATTTATCTGTTTTTCTAGTAATCAATTCCTTATTTTTAAACAAAACAGTCATAAACTTCAATATCAGTTTCCTCTGTCACTTTAACCGAATAACGTTTAAAGCTTTAAAGAGTACCTTCAGTGCCATGTCATCAAATGAAGCTGCTAATAGCGGCAGACAGGCGGCAAATGATGCGCGCCTCTATGCTACGAGAGTTCTTATGTCGTCTCCGATTAGCGCCCGACCCGATCGGTTCACTTACGATATCCATCCGTTTGTTCAAGCCAGGTGGATATCAGGTGCTACATAATTGATTAGTGGTTCTTCAATTTTATAAAATGCAACTAGCAGTGTCATTGATTCAAGGACTAGAAAGTACAAAATCGCGCCATACTCATTGTTATAAATACATATCTGTTGAAAAATAACTTACAAAATATGTATTATACTTACACGTTAAAATTAGAACAACAAACGTGACAAGATTATTGTTCTCGAGGAAAGGCGAAATAAGCCACAAAATACAGAGTTTATCGAATAACATTAAAGGAACAAGGGCAAATGTTGTTCTCGTATCGCTTATGACAATGTATGCGAGATCGTGTAATTCTCAAACGAATACAATATTCCACGTGAACTAAAGGAGTCTTCGTATGATAACTTCTTTATGGTAATACAATAAGTAAGAACGGTACGTGGTTCGATCATGACACTTGATCGTGAGTTGAGTCCATACTCGGCGAGTTCGCTAGCTTGCTCTTGCTACCGATCTGTAAATTCACGTTGTTATTTGATACAGAAGGCAATACAAAATAAAAGTGCATAATGTATTCTAAATTATAAAGTATACCTGCGGGAAAATTCGACAGGTGTGTAATTGTTACAGTGTTACAACAGTGATCAAAATGAAGACTCCTTCGACATATTTATACATCTGTAGATAAAATATCTCAATCTGAAATAGTATATAAACCGACAAAAATAGATTGAAAGGGGTAATAATAGACTCCACAGATTTATCTTGTGGATCCCATCTCCTGTTTGATAAAAGGATTTTTTCTCAACTGTGTGCTACGACTGGGACGATACGGTAGACGGTGTGCCATTGTCATATAAAATAACTCCTATTTATTTGTGAAACACGAGTTATAATGCAAGACAGCTACCGATAAAGGTATTCTTTGTTCGGAAAGCTTGTTTGGTCTTGTATAATTTAATATAGAGGCATTGTACCAGTTGTTTGGTTATGAATTATATTATTTGACAAATTGTGAGGTCCATTTTAAGCCGTTCCTTCTTCTATTATTGGCATCTGCCTGATATTTTACGTTGATATTCCCCGTATTCTGAGAATAGACGAAAAATTGGGTTAAGATAACTTTTACGTAAATTCGGAAATGTTTATTAGCCTATAACATACTTTTGTAAGTGACATCACCTAATTCGTTGATCATCAATTTTTACTAGCTAACGTTAAATAAAATCTATTTGTGTTCTCTATTCTAGTGAAATATTTAGCTGGAAACATTTTTCAGTTAAAAGTTTTCTTTTGCTGAGCGGAAAATCAGATCTTTTAACGTCGATTTGATAACTATACAAGTTTCATTGACCTCGGGCGCTTTTCGTATTTGAAAATATACTTTGAAACTTGCAATAGAACGTCAGTCGCAGGGGACCGCCCCACGGCCGGGTAAGAGCATTTTATAAATGTGTTTTCAGAATAGAGAGCCAGACGGAGCTTGGAGTCGAAGGCGGAACGCACTGCGGCGCGGCGCTGCTATGCACCAACTTTAATGGAAAAGAATTGAAAAGTAGCGCGTCTATATGGTAATAGAAATTGCCCGGAAGAAAGGAACATGGACGACAGAGTATAGAGTTCTAAGTTATGGTTGTTTTCTCAAAATTGAGCATTATTGCGTGCGCTTTATCTGCAATATCGGCTCCCGGGACCGCATACCGGCGCCCGCTCCCTGCATTCGAGTTTTATTGTTGTCGGAAATCTAGCAATGTAAACGGAAATCATTCACGTTACTTACGTCTAGAATTTGACTTTTATTTGTCTCGGATATTCGGTCTTAGTTCTTGTTTTGTTGAACTTTTATTTTCTCCTTGTGTAACGATCGGATGCTGTTCCCAGTTTTGTTTGTTCTAAAGTATTTATCTGTCGTGCTTGTATGTTGTGTAATAAATAACTTAGGTTTTTGATTGATAAAACTAGCTTCTGTATCATTTATAATTAATATTTATTATATCTTATGATCTATATTATTGTATGCAATATAACAGTGTTTGTAACATGTAACAGTATCAACATTTCCCGTTGATATAGTAAATCAGACGCGCCCATTTATTTGAATATGCTTTGGCTCTTGTTGACTGTGTATTTGTACAAATATTTATGAGGAGAGCATAAGAGAGCACTTAGTGATGTGACGTTGTTGTGTTTCCACTTATGCAAAAATATTCAACTACAAGAAAATCACTTTTTAGCTTATTCGTTATGAACAGCTCATTTTTGGTTCTTGTAATAGCCCATCTGATGTCAGTCGGTAACGACCGCCTAGACCACATGCAATAGGGGTTAAAACACATTGTCGATTTTTCTGCAATATTTCCAATCTTGTGAAAAGTTTTGTATTGCACTTAAAGTCTTTATTTTGTTGCTAGTGTAATGGCCCTCAAATGGTCGTCGCAAAAAATTTCGATCTAATCCCCGGGTCTTTGAACAACAGCAAGAATCTAAGTCTTGTCATTAAACATTAATGCTAACAGCATTGATGTGTTCCGAAGTAAGAGCTGGAGGCTCTATACATGTACATTTTTATCATTTACATAGTCTAGTGTTTAATAACCTTTGGAACACAGACATTTCTTCAAATACTTAGTCTCGAATAGGCAACTTCATTTTGATTCCTATTTCTAAGGTAAAGTAAGGTTAAGATGTCAAGAGCTAACTATTTGTGAATAAAATAGTTGTATCCTTCTAACTGAGCCACTACCGAGTGAATTTTACCTTCTTGGCGCTGAACGCGAAAAGAACTGCAGGTGAAATGCAATCTTCCACTAAATCCTATTACTAATAATACGTGCGTAAGGTGCGTGCGACCTTTGGCGTTTGAGATATCACCGTTATTTCCTAGTTTGGATCTAATTGTAAGCTGTTTATAAATGTCTCCGTTTGCCCGATTAATATTCATACCTATACGGAGTGTAACAATTTGTAGCAATACTCAAAGGTGAGTTTCTGCTTATGACTTCACATTATTAAACAACTTTTATTCTGTGTATATTTGTACGTTGTATATAAAATCAGCTGATCAGCAAACTTTGTCTGGAAGTAATTTTTTTCTTTGGTTCAAAGTTACAAGTAGAAGCCCACCTTAAAACTATATTCTTCCTTTTGGAACAACCTGTAGAGATTCCACGTCTAAACTGCCACTTATAAATTTCGTGAAACCGATGATATCTATATTACTCGGGCTACTAATCAGGATAGATGATGTCGCTGGCAGCCTTGGTCATCAAACCTTTTTTGAATATTATATGTTTTTATATTTTCCTTTTAATATTTTTGATAGTTAATGTTTTTTGAAGCAGTCTGTTGCCTGTCAGGGCTCAATAAAGGTGTGAAAGTCTACTAAGTATTTTCCCTGGTGTTCCACCTAACCCTCATTAGGCAGGCGACCCTAGGACTCCACATTACTTACTTTATAAGTGATCGTTAATTGATCACTTGGCTTGACAGCATGAGATAAAAAAATAAGTGCTGTTTTTGTTAAAATAGTTTTATCACAACGATTTAGTGAACATTGACATCTTTACTATATAGATTTAGTATATTTTTTGACACTTTTAGTTTATGATGAAAATTGCTAGCTTTTTTCTGGTGTTTTAGGTGTAGGTGTTAATGAATTTCCTTGTCAGTTACTTGTTTCGTTCCCAAAACATGCTTTTTCATCTTCGAAATTGATGCGTTCGCATTTGTTCTTGTCTTTCGGTTAACTATTTCGTGTTTCATAAATTAAGTGTACCGGTTTATTATCCGCCATTCGTCAGCTGTAATTGGCGAAAACGAAAATGTTGGTATATCGTCTCCGTTCATCAATATTTCAGTGTACCTACATTTGGTGAAGACATTAGTTTTATCAGCTTAAATATATATTTTTTATTATTGAAGGTTCTATAATTGCAAATGTGCTTACACACTTCATGACGATCAGAGTTATTTTAAAAATACAATAATTGCTGCTTTTTTTTGTTTGTTTGTTTGTAAACTCTTTTTTGTGAAAGAACAGAATACAATACATAAAACAAGGACAAGACATACAAGGGCGGACTTATCCCTTACGGGATCTCTTCCAGTCAACCTTAGACTTTTGAAGAGGAATTACATCAATAATTGTTTCATTTGTTAAAATTAAAGTATATATTAGAAAGCAGTTGAGCCAGAGCGGAAACCACTCGGTAGTTTAATAAAGTCACAATGTTTACCGTAAGGGAATATGTAAACAGTGCTGTTCACGATTCGTCTGCATTCATTAATGGCTAGTCGTAAATCTGAGACTGTGTCGCGGACGACCATGATTGCTGTAATTACGTTATTTTACGGTGGTCGGCAGCGTCGTCCAAATTAAACATAGGAGAGTAGGTGTAAACGAGAAATTATGGGATAATTTATGAGTTTATGCACCCAGGAGGCCTACGTGTGGGGCGGGGTCTAGTGTTTGTTTTTATGGCTCATTATCATCCGTGACTGAGGACGAACCTTATCAGGGCAATGAAAAGGTTTACTGTTACGATAATTATATTCAAACTTGGTTCATGACGAGTACATTAAAGGAAAGGTTGGTAATGAAATGAAACCCCGTAATACTATGTACGTATTTTATTCAGGTTCTTATAAATTTGCACGAGTGTAAGTTTTAACAAATATTTTTGGAAGTGTTGAATATGTCATTAAAATTTCATTAGATGTATTGAACAAGCTGATCAATTTACGAGTGCCGAATTAAGTAAATCGATCCACTCGAGGTCAATAGCTCATGTAACGGTATTGGAATTTTCCCAAGTGCTAAGTTGACCGTTAACGAAATGATTCATTACCAGCGCTAGAACAAACTGTGGGGTGTTTGTTCAAATATTCTCACGCAATAGCAGACGAGACTTTGTGTCTGTTGGATAACTATGGATCAGTTTACTATCATCGTTATTACACATTAGAAATAAGTAAGATGTGCAAAATATCTACTTAAATAAAAACATTTTTGTGGATTTTGATTTTGCACTAGATACTTTCACATTACTTCATATATTGCCAGTATATAACGTTGAGTGAATTTTGTCACTCAATGTTATATACTGGACGAGTGCAAATGCTATAGTTTTTAATTTGATTTTGATTAATAGTCATAGTCACTAACTTGTGTTTACCAGATATTTAAAAAAGTTAATTCGTTATTTATCATACACTGAAGAAAAACTACTTTGTTCTTCGGCGCTGTGTAAATCTTTACATAAACACTTATCATATTTCTGTATTATTGACTACTTATGGCAATTTTATTTATTGCTATTTGCTTAACAGAATTCTTGTGCAGGAAAAATAATCAACGTTAATTTCAGTAGCGCTTTTGTGTTTCACACCATTCAAAACTTGACATTCAAAATTTTCAACCCCCTCTCGAAAGTATAAAATAACCCTTTTTGATTTCTAACCATGATAGTGAGGTCCCATTGCCTGATTCTCACATTTTGAAGGGTCGTCTGATTAAAAGGTGTCGTTTAACTTTGAAAACGAACTCAGCTGCCTTTATCGGCACTATTAAACCTCGATCTAAGCGCTGATAGTGTAGTTGTAATCCAATATCATTATCGTCACTATCTTTATTCCTACTTTTGTATAAGAATAGGTATTAGCAACTGTAAGGGATAGGTAGGTGGTAACTGGTAATCCTGTTACGTATAAATCGTTACTGTTTCACGGTAGGTTCCCCACTGTACAGTATTCATTACGCGTTCTGGTTATTTATTGATTGACACGTCATTAAGTTAAGTTGCTGCAAAACATTGAGGGCTTCACGGTTGTCTCGGGTTGCCAAAAATTAGGCCAATGTACCAATGAGTTTTTTGAAACTTACGTAAGTACATTTTCATACCGATTGCTTTTACGGCGAAGGAAAATATCGTAACGAAGCTTGCACATCTGATTATTAGATGTGTCTGAAGGTTGCATTGATAAAATACTTTTAGTTCAGTAACTCGTCACCATACTATAAGATATATCATGAAAGAAAGTGATAATACCACAATAAGGATAGTTGAAAGAAGGTTGAACTGAAATATATATGAAATATTACTGAATCAGAAGCTATAAGAATGATTATATTCAGATTGTCTTTGAAATAAACAACTGATGTCAACGTTTATGATTGGCCCATGAAAACAGGCTCGCTTACCCTTAACGAATCTAGTTGAGTATGTACTTACTATCTGCAATCTGTCTGAGCTATAATAAGTCTTCGAAACTAAGGCATTAATAGGATGTGCCTTACGTAGGATTCACTTAGGTCGTAACAAATCATTCGGCCTACGCCCCTATCGCTGGGTCCTCGCCCACATTCCAATTACATTGTTGTCACGTAGGAAAATTTCGCCCGACTAGGAAGTTGCGGTCGTTAGCAATGATGGATCTTTCTGACGGGCGTATTCTGGTCATGATGGTATTTGGTCACATATAAAAGATTACGTTGGTCCCGTTTGAGCTAAGTTTGGAAGTTTCATGATTTCGCCATCAAGCCTGAAGATTTCACTGTCCTTATAATATTAGTATTTTAATATATTTAGGTGTGGTTTCTGAGAGTTATGTCTTATTTGATTTTTAATGAAGAGGAAACTGTTAACTACAACGTTTTTCTATTTGTCTAATTTTTTCAAATGTATAAAAATAAATTACATATTTTTGACGAAGTGGTCCTATAACCAATCTATATTAGAAGCCTGTGCCAGGTCTGTTAAAGCATCACCTCGGGCATTTGACGGGCAAATCGATTAAGTTTGACAGTCTGCTTTCTGATTCTTGAACAAGAAGTGTATACGGTAATTAGTTAGAAGGAATCCTAAAAATTCGAGACGAGAACCTAATGAATTCTGTCAAATTTGACGTGAAATAACCGTTACATGTATAGGATTTGTTTAGTTTTGATTAATTTATTTATTATGTAATTTTAATTAATACTTAGAAGCTGATGTCGAATATGCATTGCCAGGTTTAGTTGCTATGATGGTGATATTATATTTATCAATGATTTCCTAATAGCGATGATAATATGTTCTATTTATGTATAAATATATGGTTTCTTTATGATAGAGGTATTATACACCAGTTAATGAAATACATATGTATATACTGATTGATTTACTATAGTGGAGCTACATTGTCCGCGTGGAAAAACTAGATGTGAACAACGCGTCAAACCCGTTGGAAATTAAATTTGCCATACAAACTTGAACGCCTGTTTCATCCACTTAATTCTTTATTAGTGCTTCTTTATACATATAACGCTCTTGTGATCGTCTGGACGGTGTTGCGGGTGTCTATGGGTGGCGGTAATCGCTTACCAACAAGGTGATCCGTCTGCTGGTTTGCCACCTATCACATAATATACAGGCTGTTAAAAAAAGTGCGTTTGAAATTTTAAGGGGTTACTCAGAATCAAGTATAGAATCCAGGAAAAATATTGAAAAAATTCGCTCTTCAATTTTTTTTTGCAGTTTTTCATACAAATTCTCGATTCACTATTTAGATTTAGTATGAGAATCTGAAAAAAATAATTGAAGAGCGGATTTTTTCAATATTTTTCCTGGGTTCTGTATTTGATTCTGAGTAACCCCTTAAAATTTCAAACGCACTTTTTTTAACATCCTGTATATATATACTCTGAGGAAAGTATGCTCTAATTTTAAAGTTTATGTTTTGAATGGTATAGGCCGTGCGTTGTCTGTCATTGACTCATAATATGTAGGTAACGGTACTGTTTTAAATTTATAAATAACACAGGATATCTAGTTCAACAAAAAGTATATTTGTATTGTACTGCTATACATATATTTACAACACTTCCACTTTTAACATGAAAATAAAAAAAGATATGTTATTGCTAAACGTTCTAATGTAATTCGATCGGCTACAAATTAAAACGAGGCGAAACGAACGCCATATAAAACGCAAATGAGGTGCAGGCGAAGTGTATTTACATGTTCGTCTCTACGGGCCTAAGAAAATGAAACAATATTGTATCTTATTTATTAACAGCAAGAAACATTTCCAGTGTAAAGTAGCTCTTAACTAGTCCAGCTCCAATGATACGATACTATCAATTGCTTTAATGACCTTAAATTTAACCGTGTTTTTTTTTAAATTCCGTTGTTTCCAATTCCTCTCCCTAATGTTGCATTGTGTCCTTAGTGCATTTCTATTGTATTCGTCTGATTAACATTTTTAATTCGTTGAAGTGGCTTCATTAACAACATTTATTGTAACTGCCTGAATCGCAAGGTGTTTTGTGTCTTAATCAGCGAAGACCGGCCCAACCTAGGCTCCTTCGTGTATTATCGATTGTTGCCCAGCGGGGAGTATGACAAAAGGATTTTAGTTTTGAATAAATCGCGCGAGACCGCGTCGCGTCGTGAAATTAGGTGCGGTATCCTACTGCGAATACTCATCGTAAATAAGTGTCGCTGTTGGCTGGCTGGGCTGCGGTCAAAAAAGCGTTCTTGTTGTAAAGTCGTTTTAGGGTTTAATTACTTGCCCTCCAGAAGAACTGACCTTCTCCTCTTCAGCCCTCTCCTGGCCGCGATCGTAAATCCTTACTCCGTTAATGATGCGAACGCTGTTTAGCGATGAATTACCGCTTTGTCTTGTTGACTTTTTGCGCGAAATATTTTTCACAGATTTTAGTATCCGTGGCGTGGGCCTCGTATAATGGACTGTAACTCTTTAAGTGGTTTTTCGAGTTCACCGCGATTTATGTTTCTATAAGCAGACAAGATTGTATGTTGTTATAATTTTTATCTTTGCGCATATCTTGCGAAATTAACCTTATGATGATACCCTAACTTAGTCTTCGATGGGGAAAATTGTTTCCTTATTAGATTTAAACTTTTATAGCCATAGTTGAATTTTATGTTCTTGAAATTGAAAGCCAATCTATCATTACTTACTACAAAGGACACCGACAGTGGTAGTGGTCGCTGTCTCTTATAATCTAATCTAGTGGGCGTCACCACACCCTCTAACTTCTAACACCTTTTCACATAATAACTTAGCTACATTAGGATCATTTATCCTTGATCGCCTTTTGACTGTGAAATCGTTGTAGGCGGTTTCCTTTATTCAGCTGCAGATATCGGTGTCGTCGTTTTCAACTTAACCCCCTGGTGTCGAGTGTCGGGAACAAGTGAGCGTCGCGTCTTGGTATCCGGCTCCGATTGCCTGCTAGAGCGACCTTCCCTTGGAGGATTTCTGGCACAATGCAGTCGGTGCTCCGTTTGTAAACGCGATACTTCCGACTGAAAAACCCTCGGATCCAAATCTTCGCATCTGATTGCGGCCCCTTTACTTTAATCAAATGGCTACGACAAAGGATTGAAAAGAATGCCTCACCATTTTATACTACCCGATCTGTATTGGCTGCGAAATTCCTTTTTTGGCATTGCCGACATCTTGTGCCGATTGATAGGTAGAAAAAAATACTTTTGTAGGCACATGCTGAAGACACTTACTTACAAACCTATTGTAGGTTGCTCTTGGCGTGTTCCCACGAATTGTAAGTAGTAGGTATGTATCATTGATATTTTAAGTGTTTCGTGTTGTAATTCTCACAGTACACTAAATCAAGTGGTTGTAACAAGTAGCTACTTTACCTGAACATCGTATGATGAAATCACCTAAATTGCTCTTAAAGTATTTATAATTATGGCCACGGAATGTCAGTATACAGCTGTTAGTGATCTGAATTCAAAGTTTTCTTATGCTTAGCTCTCGGCCAAATTATCATGCTTAAAACGGTGTTTGTTTTAACCGTGACGTCAAGATGATTGATATCAAAGTCGTTTTTGATTACATAATAACCAAAGCCCTACAATTGATAAAGTTTTGTTCCTTTTAATCGCTCTACATTTATCCCTTCAAAATACTTGATGTAATTTTGTTATTAAATCTCCAGTCAGTAACCTCAAGTACATTTAACGTCGTACATTACAAGAATTACAAATGTTTTTATTTATTATTACAATATAAGAAATGTTATATTCTTAGTAAACGCTTAATCGCATGCAGTTTCAGTCAATTTAAAAATAACAAAGGGTTAAAGTAATACGAAACGTTTTTTAAACGGGTTCGGTTATTGAATAAAAACAGAATGTCGATACATTGGGTTCACCCCTGCTGCTTATGGGATTTTTATGGACCATGAAATGCAGGTAAGTATAGGAATTATAGAATTTAAAATATTGTTTTTGTGACAGCCAACGTTTATTCTTGAGAGTTCATTGCAACACAATAGGTACGTAAGCGATTCTGATTTAGAATTTATGAACTAATAATATTACTAATGTTAAAGGTGCTTTAAATGTATGCATGAATTATTGCGAGCATATAGGAAGGACCTGCCTACACCCTACTCCACGATATAAGTACTTAAAAGATTATCACGGACGAAACAAAACGGTTTATTTAATGAAATTGGTATTTCATTTGTTTATGTAGTTAAATACTATTTGTCTTGAACCAGGTGAGATAATTTAGCTTCAAGGGCTTACCGATTAGGAAGAAAAAGAAATCCTAATTAATCAATAATCAATACGTAATTGAATATGGAAAAGATTAAGATCATCTCAAATGTCCACATTAAACCCGTATCCACCAGTTTGCGTCGTGGACAGCATCCTTGGAATTATCGACAAGTAACTGTATTTTAGACATTATTCCACTGGAAAAGCTCAACTTCGAGAAAGAGGTCAAGCAAGGATTCAACGTTTTGTGGCCAGCGTTCAGGAAACTATGAAACATCTTCTCGTCTCAGATTTTTCAATGCCTGAAAACAATCAGTATGGGTTAACAACGAGAACCTTAAGTATTGAGATGTTGTTGTTGTTGCGAGCTGGAAAAAGTTGAGTGTTGGGCGGCCCCCTGCAAATGTCCTTAATGGATTAAGCATGATTTTCTTATTTCTTCCATAAGGCTTTTACTATAATAATAGTTATGCATAAAAATGTGTCATATATTATCTTTTTGATATAGATTTTATTACTAATCAGTATTCCGTATTAACATTAGCTATATGTTTGTCGAAATTTGTTATTAAACCTAATTTATTTATTAATAATCTTTAAGCATGTAGGCTTTCATGCAATATAGTGTTGCAAATAGCGTGCAAATACACCCATCTTCCGACTCAAGATGCTCTGAGTATCTGTTCTTGTTTCATTCGATCTAGCTCAATGTTGATGCTTAGGATGCCGTTGATTTAGTTTTTATATTTAGAAGAAAAAAAACGAGTTTTGTGGTGACATCAGCTTAACTCAATCGTTCTGTTAAATTTTTCCTATGAGTTATTGTTGTACTATGTTGTTATGAATTGTGATTGTTATGGCTAGTAATGCTATATTTAGTGTGATATTTCTTGCAAAATCATGACTAGTAAACATTAAGTCATCAATCTATTGCATGTTTTATAGATAGATATTATGTCTTAAACTGATTATGTTTTATAAGTTTATGATTTATTGATTAAAGAACCTTCTACCATCACGGATACGTTTTCCTTAGGAGATAGATAGAGAAGAAGTAGTAGGACACGTAGACATATAACTATTATGTACTTACATGATTTTGACGGCTGACCTGTAATGGGTCCCAAATTTGTATTGTAGAAAAAATTGCTAAAAAAGGAGTCCTGTTTCGGCAAGTATTATTGTACGTGTGTCACGGAAGAGAGAGCAACCTAATTCTCACTACGAGTAGTACTCCAGTACTACTTTATTTTATGGTACAGCCAGTGAGTAATATATGCAGCGTAGAGCTGACTCCAGCAAGCAGAGACAATTTTACGCGAGCTTAGCTAATATTTGCCGAGCGATTTGATGGCGGCATCCCGACAGTGGTTATATGGGTTTCTGTATAAAAAGGCATTTTTATCACAAAAGTCCAGACTGCCCGTTTAAGGGTAGCAGGGTTCTGCGCCTAACGACTTTGTACAGGACTATATACTTTAGCATATTATTGTGGTGGGAATGAAAAGTTTAGCTCAATATATTTATGACGTACTCGTACCAACCAAGTAATAAAACAAGACACGTTTATGTGAGAAATTTGAAACTATGTTGGTAATTCAAATGCCTTAATTTACCTATCACAGCTTGTTAAAGTAATTGTTCTGTTTATATTAAAATATCCCATTGTTTACATTAGAACAAGCTTGTAACAATTAAGTCAGTAACCTATTCGGTGTCTAATTTAAATAGGGAATAGATTAATCAAACGATACTAAATTTCTCTCCGGGCAATAAAATATCAGACAACAATAGCTCATCCTGTGTTTTACAACTGCCGTCCTCTTTTTTAGGTTGGGCTTTCAAAATTAAACTAGTTTGTATTTCTCTAGCGTCCGTTCCTTATCAGCACTCGATCGATTTCTCAACCCTTTAATAATGTATGCTTCACCGTTAACGAATACATCGGATGTAAAGGCAATTTTTATACGCACATAGTAAAACTGTGAGCGCATGTCCTGCGCGGCCAACTGGTCGGCAAGGTTCACATTTCCGAGAATGTCGGAGCAATAAAGTAAGCAGTTTTACAAGTGAATACCCCCGAAACGAATGCACGGGTTACCGTATGCCCGATATTTCCATTTTATGGCTATGAAAAATCCCACTAGGGATATTTTTATACATAGATCATTTTGTTCCAGACATATCTTTAGTATCTTTAAAGAGTTTCTATTTGTCCATAGTTTGGTTTGTTTAGTTATTGTAATTCTCTGAGTTTGAGCGCAGTTTCGATTCAATAAAGACTGGTTGTCAAAAGTTCCCATCGTCATTAGCCCAGTTGATTCGTTGCATTCAGGCTGGCAAGAGAAGAATGCTGGCCAGCAACAAAGGCTTCACATTATGTTGTCACAGCGCGGCTCGTTCCAATTAAGAGAGATTTATTCATCCCCTCGCCTCCATGCGACTCCTCTGAAGACATTATCAAAGATTTAACTCGGCAGGACAATTGTTCCCCAATTTTCTAAACACCTTGACAATGCTCACGTAATTTGTTCCATCCTCTTGGCTGTTTGATTGTTTGCCCTGGGAAAACACGACGTCATCGCAGCGCCCGCGCCAGTGTCGCATTGTGACGCCTTCTCGCATTCGATATTCATTTACTTGAATGCCTCGTAATCATTGGAAACTTCAACGCGGAGGGGAATTAAACATGTCCCTATTAATGTTTGCGTTGATCCTAAATGTTTCGCTTCCAAATATTATTCCTCCTTTAAATTATGTTTACCCTCTGTAAATTAGACCAGCATTGTCTTAAAATTTAAACAAAGGCGTCAAGATTGATCTTATCACTTTTCCAATAAGGGTGCAACCAATTTGTCAACTCATTTATTCTTACATTCGTTTAAATGCGTTCCTATTTTTCATTTCATTAATAATAGGTTTAGTTAATTGGGCTTCCGAGGACCGCTTCCTTTGTTATACAAGAACCACACCCCGAATTTATCTAAGCAGTAGCTTATTTAAAATGATAAACGAGCTACCAATCGATTTGAATAACAAGCAGGCAGATGCTCTTAATCCTTTTGATTTCATTAAACGCATGCGCCCCTCGGCCCTGTCGGAAATATCACTCGAGTGCGAGCCTCGATCCAGCCACACTGTTGAACTCATAATAAGGTTGGTAGGATCCTATGGCTAAGTAATTTAAATCAGAATTCAAGCCTTCCTCATTCTCCTCTGGTTTCAAGTGTGTTGTGCTTTTAAGAAAACAGCTATTATATTATCAGATATTTTTCTTGCCTTATAACGTGACTATAAACAATATTTCCTTATAGCTATGTATTGTCTTCTTTCAAGAGAATCTCTAAACGTTCTTATTTAATACTCAGAAAAAACGTCTTATTTGTTAGTCGAACACAATATTGTGAAATCACAGGCTTTATTCCTTTCCTTGGGAGATTCTAATGAATTCCCAGCAGAGACGTCTCTGAGCGCTTACCAATCGCAGCGTCATTTGTTTGATCGTTTCGTTAGGGAGAGGCCAAGTGAAAAATCCGTCTACATTAATCACGTCGACGCTGAAATACAATTTTGAGCGGTCGAAAAAATTTACATAACTAATTTATCCCCATGAGATCGACTCTTGAGGCGATCGGACTCGTGTTGGTGTGTGCCGTGCGTTGAGCTTACTTGTTTCACGTGACTTAGGCTTTATATGGGGACTCAATAATAGCGATTCGATTTAGTTTAGTGAATTAAATTGATTCTTGCAACGCTCATAGCTTGCGTCCGAAGATTAGTCACGGTTCATATGTTCCTTACTGAATAGAATTTGTTAAGAATTTAGATAGATTGCATTACTATGCGTCCATTTGACGATGCGTAGTCATAAAAGTATATCGTATAGTTCCTTATTAAATGCCCATAGGTAACATAATTGAATTAGAAATTGAATTACTATATTATAAGAAATGAGGAAAATATAAGGAAATGCAATCAATAAAAAACAATAGCTTAGGTACCGTTAGGCGCACCATGTTTTTATAGCTTGCTCAATCGTAGCTTTTTGCCACCCGGTAGTACTCGTTTTTATGTATACATTTTCAAATTGAAAAATGTAAAATTTTTGGTTTTCTCAAATATAAAAGAATATCTGGGTAGTTGGGTAACAAAATTAAATACACAAATTATTCACCACTCCTGAGGTCGATAAATAAGCAAAAAATAAGGCAATCAACCACGAATTACGTATCGGCATATTATGGTTCACAGCGGGACCCCGCAAGGGTGTTGCTTGGGACCTCTCATCTCCATACGAAGGGCACCCGCCGGGGCTTGATGGAACTTTATTTTAGGCATGTGACTGTGATCGATTCGATCGCATATCTCTTCGGACAGCCCGACGTTTTACCCGACCCCAACACTGTACAGTTGAGACGAAAAATGCAGCGGTGAAGATGATGTAGTGCTATATGTTTACAGGCGTGTCGTTATGATGAATAGTCGGTTTCGTAACCTCATTTCACAGCTTCTCTATATATTTTTTTTTAATATGGAATACAATGTGGTTATTTCGTGGATTTAAAAACTTTTTACTGAGTTTTTCACTCATAACAGGTATTCCTAAGCTTTGCTTAAACCTGTTAAAAGTTGAGTTGAGACTGAATTAATTGCTGTAGCACTTCACTGTTTACATTTCTCTATCAATCTTAAACGGGAACATCTGTTGCGGTGCTACCGTTAACGGTTTCGAATCGGACAATTAAGGGAAGTTAGCAACCAATAAATAGCACACTTGCTAAACGGCTTTACAACTAGGCATAATTAACAGCAGATGTACCTACAGGCTACGGTAGCGAATGCTGCATCCGATTTACGGCCTTCTTAGGTACACTGCACACTGAGATAGTGTCTGAACTGAACTGTCTAATACTTTACCAACACCATTCCGAACTGGGAATTCCAACTCTTTACTTTTTTTATTGTTTAACTTGAACCAAATTGTTATACATACATATCTTGAACTCCCTTCCCTTGTATTTTCTTTATTAGTACATATTATACGCCATAATAACACATATTCTGTGAACGTTTTACGTTTTAACTATACAGCCATTTAAAGGTATGACAAAATAACGGATATTTAACTTTTTAAAATTTTTATACCTATCTAGAAGAGACCCGAGCAAGCAATACTAAAACATATTAAACAAAACGTTGGTTATTATGATATTACAATAATTATCAAATCATTTGTGAAAGTGACCGTAACTTTATGCACCAAGTGATGTAGTAGATTCAGTGTGCAGTCAGCCTTACCTTACATGCAGTCGTTTAGCGCTGACAGCTCTCACTAAATCATTAATAAGAAGATCAGTACGTTCCATTTATACCAAGATGTATTTCGCACAAGTATTAACTTGTCAGGCTATTAAGTATTACTTTTGATCCCGCCCTTTACGACTTATGAGTGACCGAGCGAGTGCAGCGAGGGAATAGGAAAGTACTGTTGTAAAAAAGTCTTTATTTACAAGAAATGTTTTTATTTCTTTTTTTATCGACAAAATGGTAAGCCTTTGGCATCATCTCACCTGATGGTAAGTGAAGATGATACCGAAGGTAGAAGCTGGCTTCCGTCTAGTATCAACATGTTTTCTGATAACGTCTGCGCATCCAACTGTCCTATCCATCCGCAAAATCAATGGTCTGATTGAGATCAGTTTTTGAAATTGTTTTACTCGTATGATTTTTCGAAGAATTCTAAGCATATGTCTGTTTGTTCAAATCTACTGTCTGTTTTAGTTCTCAATGTAGTCTTGAATGTATGTTTTTGCAAAAAAGTATGTGCAGTACTGCTGTACAATTTGTTGCTGTAGTTTCATTATTACTTCCTTTTTTAAAGGAAGTTAGTTTCTGCAAAGTACATTAATTTGTTGAAGAAAATATTGTAATATTGCTTTCATTATACAAAAGGTTTTAAAAAAAGAAGATCTGTCTTGATAACAGTCTTAATTAAGGTTTAATTAACAGGTTTGCAAAACGTACCTTGAATAAAAAGAGATGAACATATTCAAGTTTGTTACGCCTCAACACCAAAAAGCTTCATATTTAAGTACTCACAAAACGACAGACAGACGTATGTCCTTGGTGGGCGATTTCAAATAGTAATGGAATTAATAAGGCCGAGCCACGCCCAGAGGCGTCGTCCAGTGATTAATAGACCGACTGGCCGCGACTACCGGAACGCGAGAGGCGAAGAAGCCCCTCTGAACTTGAAACATTCCACGCCTAGCCAGTTCAGCCGGCTGTGAGAGCTCGCGGGAGTTCACACGACCAAACTATTTCGTGCAGTGTACAAAAAATAACCGAAAGAATAAGCTTTAGACCATTTTAGGTATTTTTGTTAGCAGCGATGATTTTACTAATTGGAAATAAAACCGCTCTGGAGGGGATAGATCTACCACCGCATCTAAATAAAAGGAACGTAAACAAAATTCGCATTTTAAAAATAATATACGAGTATTTTTAAGGTGGGTCGTTACCTCATAAAAATGATGGTGTAGCAACACTATGAATTTAATGTATCAAAAGATTTTGTTGGTATATTTTTTGTCTCTAAATTCAGCGTCTAGACATGTCCATGTATTAAGACGTTTTTAGGGTTCCGTAGTCAACAAGGAACCCTTATACTGATAGTTTCGCCATGTTCGTCTGTCTGTCTGTCTGTCCGCGGCTTAGCTCAGAGACTATTAGTACTAGAGAGTTGGCACAGATATGCATATTAATTACGCCGACAAAGTGATAAAATAAAATCTTGAAAAAATATTTTTTAGGGTACCTCTCCTACACGTGAATTGGGGGTGAACATTTTTTTTTCTGGACTATCCTATAGTGTGGGATGTCGTTGGATAGGTCTTTCAAAAATATTGTGGTTTTTCGAAGACTATTTTTCAATTCAGGGATCCGTTTTCGAAATATCTATTAAGCTTTAAAGTGCAAATTTTTGCTAAAGTCATGTGTAAGTCATGCCTTTTGTGTCAGTCATGCCCTTTGCCAGCTAAATGGTTATTTTTAGAAATGTGAAAAAGTTCACGGCAGAATGTATAGCAGTGTCTGTCGAAGTACTACGGAACCCTACACTGCGCGTGGCCTGACATGCACTTGACCGCTTTTTTTTATTTCTATTGTCTTTTGTTACCGCAAATTCTGCTATAGATTACGTCGGCGCGCTTAATCGTAATGTCTGTATATTTTTGCGAACGCCTTGGCACTTCATAAAGGCAAACAATCATTGCTTATTGTCCCCCATTGTTTGTTGTTATCTCCAGTTATTACACTGAGCATTCAAGGGGTTCCCTATTCAATAGATATTGGTAGCAGCCTCTTTTTGAGACGAAGAAAAGTATTAACAGAGATTAGACGTTCAAGTGAAGGGATGAAAAGGTTTTTGTGTTACGCATCAAAGGGTGAACATTTTTTAGCCAATAAGGAATAAGCTGTTCTAAGAAATGATTAGGTTGGTAGTTTATTTTTTATATAAATAATAATAGATATCTAAAACGTCTGATGAAAAATTAAAAAGGTTTGAGTGTTATTTTGAAATTGATTTTTTGAGGATTTTACCCCAATGGTGCCAACGGGACCTATTTACACCGCTTGTCTGTCCGTCTGTTCTATCTTTAATTGGCGTCATTCGTCAGTGAACTTGATTCGTCTACCCTTGAATCTTGACCGACATTTTCGTGTCTATTGACGTTCTATCCCAGTTGTTCGATCAACTGGCTACTCACTTAGTGCGGCGGTCGGACGTGACTGAGGGCACCTGTCGTTGCCGACATGCATCACCAGCTGGCGAAACTATCGAAACTCGGAGAAATTATAACTAAAATAAAACCAGCCAAGTGACAGTTGAACTGTCATGTCTGGTTTTGTTCTTTGGAATAATTGTATTTTAGTCATGATTTTAGATTTTCACCTAATTCTACATAATATATGTATTCGTACCTTTTCGTTTTGAAGTTATTTGTCGTAGGGAGATCTCTGGCTCAACGATTAGGTCAGCAGTTTATTATGTAGTTTTTTTTTTACTTTTTAGCTACGGTACCTCAAAACAATGAAAATTGCCCTCAGCATTTTTTTTCTCCGGGCAGCTTTTAAAAAGCCATGCAAGCGATACTCAATTTTATAGTTTATAATTATATTGCTTCTGTTTCGTGAAATTAATATTTTACATTTTTCTTTACGAATCAAATGAAAAATTCAGCTAGTAATTACCAGGTTTTACTGCCGAACTTTTGTTGGGTCAGAAATTTAAAATACGATATATCCAATCCGACTGCACAAAATACATCCTATGCCAAACTCGGGGTCCAAGCGAAACTAACAACACCCAAAAATCCATCCCACTCAAAAATCCATCCCACTCAAAAATCCATCCCACTCAAAAATCCATCTAGTAATTTCGGCCACAAACGGTAATAATGTAATGAATATACCTACTTACATAAATTCTTAAATACATGTATAAGGCAGTGTACAGTGGGGTAAAATACTTCTGATACATTATTTTGGTAAAACAGAGTCAAACAGGCTTTTGTTTCATGACCCCTTTCAGTGGAGGTCCTCACTTATTTGCCTCGTTAGAATCTATTGAAAACGCTTGAGTAACTCGGTCTTAAGAAAACAAAATAACGTCGCGATATTTTGTACTATCACCACAGTAATAGTCAACTTTTAACGTTTTTCTTTTTCGACTTGGAACGTCCACGTCTGTCTTTTTGTGTTCATACGTGCATGAAAATTGGTTCAGTGTCGCGATCCCCTTCCGATTTAACTGGGTTATTTGTGTATTGCGCATTCTCAGATAAACTAAACTTTGCACATCAAAGTAAAACACATATTTCACAAATTTTTTATTTATTTTGACACTCATATTGTTACTAAAGTGCACATTTCAACGGATACCAAACGCTGTTTTGATTATAAATTCCTGTTGCGACGGTTCAACCGGTGTAGGGTGGAGTACTCGTATTGTGTTGAATAAAATGTAAAATTGAAAACTATTTTGTGTTTTGCGGTGTCACTGTTCGTGGCGTGGGTGGCTTTGACACGCACTGGGTTGGCTGTATATGGAATTTAATTTTTTTATTGATGTGGTGTTAAAGTCCTTACCTTCCGCATACTTAGTTCTCAGTGGTAGAGGACCTGAAGCATTAATGCGTTCATTAAAAAATCTGGAGGCGTATTTTCCACAAATGGAAGTCTGTTCAATATTACTTTATTTACCAGATATCTTAACTGCACCAGTAGGCTTACTAACACCATTGGTATTTAGGTAAAAAATTTGCAACATATCTCCTAAATAAACTACGTATTTTGCACAACGCATTATTCGCGATCATAAAGAAATATGATCTGGGACACTGAATGCGTAACTTCTGCAAATGTTGACTTTACGATGATAGCTGCGAAGCGTCGGCACCTGAGCTAACATCCATAGGCTCTTTTGTTGAACGCATCAATATTTTATTGAATAAGCTTTTCTTGGGAAACTTAGGAGTTCGGTAAACATTTTTCAGAAAGTGATAGATTACCTTAATTTTATATCGATTGAAAATTATATACATACATATTATTATCTACTTTACAGTTTCAGATTTTTAAATTAAAAAGGAAATACACTCGGGTCTTTAAAACCTTTTGTTTCTTCATCTTAGATTAGGTACCTAACAAGAATTCATTTTTTCTGTATCATATTTTGAGTTTGAAATGGAAAACTCCATCCTCAGAATCACATCTGAAGTTTGCCTTCTTTTCTTCTAAAATGGGCCCCCATGGAGTATGTTGTCTGAACACGCAGTGGTGCTAATTGGAACATATCAGGCCTCTCCTTTATATGGTGGTCACTGACCACCCGCCGTTCGTCAGCTTGATATATCATTTCGAAAGCAAGTAAGCATTAGATCCTGCTATGTTCTGTAAAAGTATCTAATGAACAGGTTGCTGTCTGTTGTGGCTGTCCTAGATTTTATGCTGGAATAATATTGATGTTATTGAATCTACTAATACATGCGTCGTCGAGTAACATAGGTGAGCTCGTACGAATGTTTTGATAGTGCATCGCCTCTCCAATCGTTCGGTCAGTGTTTACATTTGTAAAGCTCACCATTGTGTCCAGAGGACGATAATTGAGGATAGAACATCTTTTTTTTTCAGTGACATAAATGATGATTTTTTAAATGTTTGTGTTTCTGCTCAATGTGATGGCCAGTGACGTGTAGGGTCGGTGGCTATTGTGCCGGAATCCGTTGGGCTAAGGCTGTTTGCCGTAGCCTTCTCCGGTGCCTTTGTGACGGGGTATGAATTGGTAGTCTCTTTAAAAAGTGTGTAGAGATAATTTTGATACTTGAAAACTTTTATTTCGTTTTTATCTGTATGCGGATAACGTGAAATAATTCAGTGTTTATTAAAATTTTGTACTTGATTAATATATTTAAAGAGATGAATTATAAATTAAGTTGCAAAGTACACAAAACTGTTATTGTTTGTTTGTAAACTTTTTGGACGACAAAATTAGTATAAACAATAAAAAATTGTAGTAAAAAATAAATATGTACAATGGGGGCTTATTGTTTTAGGTAAACCATGGTAAACTGTCGAAGGTTAAGAAAGTATTTGAAAAATTTTTAGCACGGAAATTTAATTCAGAGGTAACTACTTACTTATTCATCATTTGAATCCGGATAATAATTTATAATTTTGTTAATACGGTGATTTAAAAAAGTATTTAAAAAGTATTAAGATTTTTTGGACGGCACAAATATTATATTATAGCTCCTACGCACATTGTTCGAAGGTAAACATGTAAGAAATTCGTTCTTTTTGTTCATCTCTAACAATTGGATGCGTTTCTATGAAACTGAGGCGTGTGGCGGCCCTGCATGCTTTCGCGGCTAAGCATTTTTGGTACAAATAGCCCTTGTATTGTGCCTTGTCGGCGACCTATTATGATGTTTAATATCTGTAGGAAGTGCACGCATTCACTTTGTACGCATGGCATCGAGGCCTCTGAAAAGGCAAAGTTATTGGGTTGTCAGTTCCTCAAAGGAGGCGTTTTGCTGTGCATAAACAACTCTACCTGAACTAGTTTGCGAGCGCAGCGTATCTTCCTCTAACTAGTTTTAACTGCATTAAATTTTTATTCAATCTCTAGTACCTAACATATTCAATCAGAAATACGAGTATGGGTGTTGTTTAAAATATAAATTTCACAATAAATTTATTTATATGTTACAAAAAAGGAAACAGCGTGGACACTCTTAGAATTAAATATACGCTGGGTATAATAAAATAAAGAATTTATAGGTATCCTTCGAAATTACCGTGGTCTGGTTTTATGACTTCACGGGGCGTTTATTCGGCTCGGCCGGGCTTGTCACACTCGTGCGCATTCCTCATGACGACGAGACGCCTGCGCTGAAGGTCTCGCCGCCGCGCCGTGCCTTTTGGGGCGATTCCCGTCGTTTGCATCGAACATTACCTAGTTATGAGGGAGTGGAAGGGTTGATATGAGATGTCAGTTAGTGTCGCGGTTTTGTGTCGCGGTTTTATGTCCCGTGAAATTATTTGAAGCGACTGTTTTGCTAAGCAGGCGGCTCGTTACGTTGACGTTTTATCTCTTTGACATCATGCTCAAGGATTATAGAAGATTTTATATTCATAGATCAAAGCAGTGCAGTGGCAGTTATTAACTTTTATGAATATATGATATAGCTCTTAGGTATGATATATGACGGCGCTTCGCTGGTTTTGTTGGAGTTCTTGACTTTTATTGTCTGTTGTATACGTACTTTCGTCTAAGGTCAGTTCACAAGAACTGCTTACTGTTCAAACATGAAATGAAATGCTACTGATGAATGAATGTTAGTTTTGATGATCTGTACAATACGTACGTATAAATATATACAGAAAAACAGATACCGTGACTAACAGTTTAACATGATCGTTCTCTCTATAAGCATGCGTGAAATTCTGATTATGAACACAAACGAAACTGGTTTTCTTGTTCTGATGTTCACAAACGTACAATTACATACAAGTCAAGCACAAATAAACATAATGTATTGAAATTTAAGTTACGGTACGTTACGGGTAGTTTAATATATTAACACAATAAAATATATTGGTATTATAGTCCCGTATTTCACAAGTTATCCTTGTGAAATAACAAAATTTTAAATTAGTGTGTGTGGTATTATAAGTTTTTAAAGTTAACTCTCAATTTGAAAATTAAAATATATTAAATATTAATTTAACCATAATAATATTTCTGTCAGTTTTAAAATTTATCCCGCTGTTTTTAATACTTGGAATAGACGAACACTAATCATAATAATACTCAGGAAAACCGCTTATCTGCACCACAGCCAACCGATAGGTCTGCCGTCTGCCGTGAGTTGCGCTAGCACACACGTATTATGTTCGATTCGATACGGTTTTTGTAGTTTGTTGAAGCGAACATCTGTCTTAGGATAGGTCATGTCTTCAGGTGGCAGCGGTAACGAAACTAAAACTACAGCAACGGCCACCCCATACAAACATCGCGTTATTAACTTACCTATACATAAGTATACACTTATGCGTACTTTTTTAACACCATGTATACTGTAATAACAAAATTAGTTTCTGATTATTGTCAGTTGTACATTTTTATTTATTTTTGTATTAAAACGTCTGAATTGACCATCGATTAGATTGCCATACCCCATATTTTCTTTGAAAAGAAGCTAAGCATTTTCTGTATATGTATGCATCAAACCATCTTTGCAACTCAAAATTGTGTAGAACACGTTAGAATAGTTTGTTACTTTGCTCGAAGCGTAATAGGAATGTTGTTCGAGGAATAGTGACGTTATAATAATACACAGGTACCGCTAGGTTGCATCAGTCAGAGTTGGCACCTAAGGAACGCCTTCGCTAACCGGGAATGGTATCGACTACTGCGCCGACATACAAACGACAAGCTTCGATGTCCATCGAGAGTCGACCGGCATTACAATTACAAATGAGCGATTGTTGACCACATAAAATGCATAATTTATAAAAGTTCTCCAGCCAATTCCTCTTACTTTTTTGAACCACAGAAAGCATGTAACACATTAGATTTCTTGTTGAAGGCACTAACATATTTGTAATGGGTGATTCCAGTTTTTTGTATTGTATCAAATGTGAGATACGTCGTGTATGCCATGACAAATTAGGATATACTTATTCTTGACTCAATTCACATGTAGGAACCAAAATGTTATATTTTTACGGATGAAAATTGAATCACTGTTTTTATCTATTTGTATTCGTAATTGAACAAACTTTATAATAATAACGTACAAAATTTAAATTAATATAATAACATTCACTATTAGACTTACCCATATAGCGGTAAAAAAGGAGGCTAAGCATTATTAGGAGTTCTTTTTTTCTTATATCAAACTAACAAAGACTATAAAGCCATCATCGTTCTAAACCTAACTTATAATTATATTCAGGGTGCTCTGAATTTCCAAGTTCGCTTCTCTCGTCCTCATCATGAGGACATGACACCTAGAATAGTTTTTTCCCGAAATTCGATGTTGATTACGAATTATGAAATTTTATTGTTAAGCTTTATTCTTCTTCTTCTACCAGCCAGCCAGGGCCCGCTTTCCGACTCCATCTACTCCACTTTGCCCAATCTTCAACATCCTCAATTGTTAAGCTTTATTATTTTTTATTTTAATAATCAAAATACATAGATATCTCCAAAGTGAGTTAACAGACAGTGCTGCAAAAACCATTTAATATTATTAGGTTTATCTGAGCACTGCGGACTCGTCTTTACACACAAATTTAAAGTGTCCCTTTAGCTATAGCTATTTTACTAAACTTATTCTAACATAAGTATAAACTTAAATCTATAGCATCTATTCTGTATAAGCCTAGTGCTACCTTATCTAATTATGCTGTTATGTTATGGCTTGTCATTATTATAGCTCGTATGATGTTCTTTTATTTCACTTTTATTTTTCCCGTAGTTTTCATGATATTATTCTTCTACACCTAAAATATGTATGTAATGTATTATGTATTATAATTAGCATTTAAGAGGCAATTTCTTCACTTAACGAGATATAATAAGTATTTTTATGACTAACTTATATTAGTTAATAACACTATAATTTGCAAAGCGATGATTTATTTACTGTTTTTAAAGTGATCGTCATCGAAAAAAAGGGATCACTTTATTAACTTACTTTCTTGTCTTTTTTATTAATTTAGTTTCTTGTCTGTTCGCTTGACTGTTCGGTGTTTTTGTAATCTAGAGCTTCTCGAAACTATGCTTAGCTTAAAACTGGATAAAAATGCAAAATAAAACAAAAATTAATGGAAATAAAATACGTAGTAATCAATTAAAGGTGTTTAAAATCGATTATAGACTATATACAAGACTAAAAAACCGGCCAAGTGCGAGTCGGACTCGCGCACCGAGGGTTTCGTATAAATTAATAATCACACATGTCTTGAACTCTATATTTTTTTATATTTGAGTTGATTGAATGAAAGGTAATTTGCGGTTTACGATTTATGACTTATTAAAAAAAACTACTTACTAGATCTCGTTCAAAACAATTTTCGGTGGAAGTTTGCATGGTAATGTACATCATATATTTTTTCTAGTTTTATCATTCTCTTATTTTAGAAGTTACGGGGGGGGGGGGGGACACACTTTTTACCACTTTGGAAGTGTCTCTCGCGCAAACTATTCGGTTTAGATAAAAATAATATTAGAAACCTCAATATCATTTTTGAAGACCTATCCATAGATACCCCACAAGTATAGGTATGATGAAAAAAAAAAGAGACATTTTTGAGTTTTAGTTCTAAGTATGGGGAACCCCCAAATTTTTTTGTTTTTTTTCTATTTTTGTGTGAAAATCTTAATGCGGTTCACAGAATACATCTACTTACCCAGTTTCAACAGTATAGTTCTTATAGTTTCGGAAAAAAGTGGCTGTGACATACGGACGGACAGACAGACAGACAGACAGACATGACGAATCCATAAGGGTTCCGTTTTTTGCTATTTGGCTACGGAACCCTAAAAAGTAGACAATAATTACATAAACTATATTAAAAATGTGTACCACGATAAAAGTTTAAAACAATAATATTTGGAAGGTTTATATGAAAAACGTGTGGCGCATGTAATAGGTAGATAATATGAGTAAGCAGTGTAGAGAGAAGCTGACATGCCTTCCAGTTTGTATTTTCAAATTTTACAAAGTATTTACATTATTTTTCAATTTTAGCCCGATTTGAGAAGTTTGAATATTAATTTCCATTCTACGAGTATTTATTCCTCCGTATCTTCATCAAGATCTTTGACCAAATCCATGGTGTGTGACTGTGTGATATTGCTTGTTGTGGTTTTATAGTTACCATAAACCGACCATTACCATTCACACCGTTCTAATACGGTTTTTATGTCTAGCATCTATTAATTGTGGTAGTTGTTTGACCAGATAGGGTTTATCGCTAATAAACAGCTAGGTATGTTTTGAAATTTAGAGCGGTCCAAATCAGGAATACCATGTCCACTAGACCAATGTTGTTTTAATGTTTGTTCCCAATAGTATAATTTCCCTAATGTGACTTTCATGTTAACTAAATGTATAGGAGTCCGTATAAATTTGACGTAAAACTTAAAATAGTGGATCATAACTTTAGTGTGTTTAAAACTAAAAAAAAAATGTTACCTGGACGCATGGCGCTGACCGTATGAAATGTGAGAAATTCGAGTTGCAATTTGGCGTCTATTGTGTTGGAACAAAGGGTCTGATACATTAATAATACAGGTGCATCGATCCCGGAGTTTAGGAGTCCTGCGGGGTGCGAGCACCACAGATCTACGTGACTGGTTTTATTTTACGTTCATCCCGACAGACTTTGATAGCTCTTTTTGTAATTGGCGTAAAGTCGGTAACTATTTCCCAACATTTTTTGGTCCTTCTATCCATTGTGCGAACGTTACGTCAAATTAATCCTCGTCCGCCCACGTTTCATTAATGCGAATCTAATTTGCCTTGTAGGGCGGTTATTCGGATTTCGGCATCGGCTTTGTTGATGATCGGCCGTTTGAATATAAATTATTTTTGGCAGATGTTGTCGTTTTCATCGTTTTTATTCAGTGTTAGTGTTCAGTATCCAAAGGGTACCAACGAAAGCTAGACTACGCTGCCGCTGTACGTCCGTCCGTCTGTGCCGACACCTTAATTAAATGGCTGTCTTTTGAAGCTAAATAGATAGTTGGTTGAAAGTTTCATAGAGTATGTATATTTTACGGTAGGGATCCTATTAAAAATATATATAGTTTTATTTCCTTATTTTTGCTCTATCATTAAAATTGATAATACAAATAATAATACAATTTGTGTAAGTTTAAAAGACGGATTCACGTTTTACTTGAACACTCTTTTTCTGCTTTTTATTAACAAAATTGAAGCTTTGAATATAAAACCGTCTACTTTATCCGTATAACCGTAATTTAGCTTTAGTATGTGCAACGTGCAACTTAGTTTCTATTCTCTTACAAAAAATGATAGTCGTAAATAAGTGTTTACAACCAAAATATCCTTCGATAGTAAATTCACCACAATTTACGAGTATCCCTCGAGGGTCGTTATCGTCCAATAGAGACATGGATATTCCTCTTATCTCTGTCCCTGATGACGTCAGATATCTTTCGTCTCGACGACGGCCAGTAAAGATGACAAAAACAGAGCAAATTCCACAAAACAAGTCAGGGGAACGTGCGTCTAGAGATAAGCTAAAATGTTTTCCATAATATCTTCTTACAATAGATTGCAAATTGCCGTTTGTTGGTATATATTTGAACCTTTAAAATGATTTATTGGTCAGCTAGTTGAGTCATTGTGTGCCACTGTTGCGTAAATAATGTTTTAGTTTGGAAATAAATCAGGGCTCATTTGTCTTTGTTTTGACCTTTTTTAATAACAATTTTAAAGTTTACACGTTCAAGAAAGACTTCCTGGCGTAATATTTTTTTAAACTGACAATTATACAGATATAGTAAGCTTAACATCAGTAAAATAATATTTTAGTCAATACATACATCAAACACGAATAAAGCCGACTAGCAAGAATCGACACGAGTGGCATCTTCTTGTGTCGGAGGCCAAAATCCATTTTGGATCGCTGAGCCAGCAAAGTAAAAATGTACTTACTTACGTACTAAGTAGTCTTTAACATGAAGCTACATTATAAATAATAATATGGGTGTAAATTAATCATAATTCTTAATTGGTCTTGTTAGTTTGTAAGAAAGTCAATAATGTATTGTATTTGCAGCTTTAAATTGTTACACCTGTGTCATTACTACCATTCGCCTATAATTAACCAGTAGAACTGCCGTCCAAGCGTTTTAATAAACACTACTTATGTTTTTGTGAGTTTTTAGGGTTCCGTAGCCAAATGGCAAAAAACGGAACCCTTATGGATTCGTCATGTCTGTCTGTCTGTCTGTCTGTCTGTCCGTATGTCACAGCCACTTTTTTTCCGAAACTATAAGAACTATACTGTTGAAACTTGGTAAGTAGATGTATTCTGTGAACCGCATTAAGATTTTCACACAAAAATAGAAAAAAAAACAAAAAATTTGGGGGTTCTAATATCATTTTCTTCTAAACTGAATAGTTTGCGCGAGAGACACTTCCAAAGTTGTAAAATGTGTCCCCCCCCCCCGTAACTTCTAAAATAAGAGAATGATAAAACTAAAAAAAATATATGATGTACATTACCATGCAAACTTCCACCGAAAATTGGTTTGAACGATATCTAGTAAGTTATTTTTTTTTAATACGTCATAAATCGTAAACCGCAATTTACCTTTCATTCAAGTTACAACGAACTACAAAAACTTTTATATTATGTTACTTGCTGCTACGGAACCCTTCATGGGCGAGTCCGACTCGCACTTGGCCGCTTTTTTATTTTTATATGGATCGATAGAAATGGCGTATGGCTGTAGTTCAGCTTGGCATCCCTCCGATAATCAATGTAGAATGGACGTGCTTAGCGAATAAAAGTGTGGCAAAACTTAAAATAAATAAAGAAAATCGAATCGCTAAGAAAAGTTATGGATATGACTTCAGTTATGAGCACAATTACATAATATTTAAGAGGCCTGAAATCTGATAGGCATGAAAGTTCAATAATACGTTCAAAATATCTGGTAGGGTTAATAAAATTCGTCGAAATTAAAAATATTTTTTTTTTAAAAACGAGGCTTTGTATTATATAAGTGGCGTTCAGAAGTTATCCGTTCATTTTATTGATGTGAGTAGATAAATCTCCAAAAATATTCTCGTCACACTTCGTTCGTTACAATTCTTTTCCAAACTTACAATACTACACTTTTCCAGACTATACAATACAACACTTTTCTATTCGAGGACACGTACGTTCTAATACCTAATAGCGTTTTGTTAGGACAGAACGTTGGGCAATGCAAAACTCGCACCAGTGGCACCACTGGCACCACGAATTTCACGAAGTGTCCGCGTGCGGTAGAATGAAAAGATTCCTTTTTGGCGCCGCGGCCGACGCGAAGCTCAGCCTTTATGTTTTGTTGACGAATCTTGGAATAACATAAATGTGGATGCGAATCTTCTGTTTTTGTATTTCCTAAAACCTTCTTGTAACTTTACGTTGAAATATAGTTTGTCGCTGGGTGGTATTGACACAAAACTTTTGTCAACCCCGAAACCGCGTAGCTGTAATTGGCGCCTATTTTTTCCCATCCCGCATGTGTGGGCGAAATGAAGTGGCCCCATAGTGCAATAACTAATGACGGAATGACGTCGGCGGTTATAAAACGTCACACTGTTTTGGATACAAAGTGTAATGAATTGCACAGTGGGACCTCACACTTGGAATGTCAAACGTTTTACGTCATCAAATTATGATGGTTTACTTACGGTTTTGCGTTTTAACGTTGTGCTGTATGTTTTTATTCATTAGTTTAGTGAGTTTTTTTCTCGATCTGTATAAAGTGAAAATAATTGTATCAATATCTTAATTTGAATGATCTGCATACTTTACCTTAGCTACTGAACAATAATGGAGTAATAAGTTCGATTCAATTGTTTCGGTTATACCGAATACTGACTTGCGAATTAATTAAGTAAATTTATGATGACACGCTTTGAAACGGAGAACCAAAGTTGTATTGGAATGTTGGTTGTTGAAAAACTCTCTGTGTAGACGCAGACGTAGACATTTAAATTGAACGTAGATTGATTTGAATTTGGATAAGAGGCCTCGGTATGAAGACATTTCCTGTCCAAAATTATCAAACTAACATTTGTTACAGGCTCCAAAAGCGGCCTGCATAAAACAATTAGTTACTATCACTTTTTAATGGAGCCATTAAAATAGTTTTGCGGTTGAGTTGAAGTTTTAGTTTGTAGCTGGTCACGTCATAACATTTTGCCCGTGACTCACTTTAACAAATAATCACGGATCTATAACATTTTGCGGCGCTTTTAACAGTCATATTGAATAATTACACTGCATTTACTGAAATCAATCTTCGACCTTTTTGGGAACGATGAATAAACACACAGAGATGATGACTCACTTTCCCTAACCAACATTCCAATATAGACGAAATTGCGTCAATACGTCATTGTTCATATTCAAAAAAGGTTGTTTAACTAGGATAACTGTCGCAGTTTGCTCAGCGGGGTATCATTTTTCTATTGTCTTTATAAAAGCTGGAGTTCTTTCATTGTGTGCCGCTTATTATGTTTGTTTTTCTCGACTTTGTCGCCTCGTTGTCCTGCACTGTGTTGCTGTGAGAACAATATGGATAAGACGATACGTTATAGTGCCTGCAGTTTTAAATTGTTATCTCAGTAGTCACTTTTCGTTAATCACAGAAAATGTCTGTTACAGAAAACATATAATTAATATTATATTTCAAGCAATCCTAACTAATGTTATAAATGTAAGATTCTGTTAAATCTCCCTTGACGCCTCCATTAGTCAAACAATCTTGACGAAATTTGGCATATACGTAGCCTATGACAAAAAGAAGGACATTGGATATATTATATCTCAATAAGTCAAGTGGTTTCCGTAGGAAAAGTAAAACACAATTTGAAGTTAAACCGCGGACTGAAACTAGTTAACCTATATGTACTTTCGGCGAACAGTTAATATTTAGTCCTTATAGGGTATTCCATATGACAACTGCGTCATGAACTTCGCCTTGAAAATTTATATTCCGAAACATTAGTGTCATATTCTGTGTGTCACATGGGGCATTTTTTGTACCAAATTAGTTTGGGGTGGCATCTGTCTTAATTTTTTACAGCTTTCGTGTTTCTCAAAAAAAAATATGACAATCTTGTTTGCTTTTACAATCCTAAGTTTACAACTAAGAATTGTTGGAATTAAGTTACGAATAAGTTGTTAATGTTTGGCGCACATTCTGTTGCAATTTTTGTTTAGTGTCTTGTCCAGTTTGCTGTAAAATTGTATGATTTTTATTGGCGGTATACTTCCTTGCATTCGATTGGGTGGCTTTAAACTCTTCTATTAAAATTTTATCCAGCAGTCAACAGACTCAGGTAAAATAAGTAAGTAACCTTTATTCTAAAAATTATTATGTAAAGAAGGATTATGTTGTCCAGTATAAAAATTAGGTTTAAGTATAAGCAGGTAGTCTTTTCAAAAGAAAAAGAAAGTACGCCTCATTTATTTCAGTCATTTGAGCGGCATAAAGTAAAGAGTAATCTGGCTCGGTACTATTTGGGCGTTTTCATTTATTTTACAACGGTTTGTGGCCTGTGGCCCATTGTCTGTTTGACTTTTTAAATATTTTTTAGCATCGGCCAACCCTTTTCGCTTTGGGTGTTCGCCCGGTTATTGTTACTTTATTACAGACCTTTTGCCGACAACAACGGAGAGTTTGCATAACGTTATTATAGAACGGTAGGTGCGGAGCGCAATTTTATGGTGGGCCAGTAAAAGTATTCCATTTGAAGATAACATGAAGGGTTACTTTTTCAATTTGCGTTTTAAATAATAATATTTATCTGGGTGTACTTTTAAGATCTTGTGAACCTGTAACAAACGATATAACCATGTTTATTTAGGAAAAATATTTTTCTCACAAATTAATCACGTCCTTCTTTCCATAGCGATCTAATAACCGTGAGTTAAGTTTGCTCTAATAACTGGTTTCTTTTTAAACAATTAGTCGGAACGTCTTTGAGGAGGCCATAGAATTTATCGGCTAGATTTATTATATTTGAGGAGGATCTTATCGCGGGTTCGATTGCCGTGCCGGACCGCTGCGCACACGCGGCAGGTAGAGCCGAATGTTTATCAGCCGTTTTAGTTTTTTGTCCACACTTTTGTTATTATTTCGAATCCCTCCGATGTATTAATCTCACGTGGGTCTCTCAAACCCGGTGATTACCCCAAACTTGGGGGCGTATTGCGTCCGGGTGCCTAGTTATTACGGGCATTCTAATAAAATAACCCAGTATCATTTACGAAATTAGGTATATCGCTAAATATTTTATAATGACGGAGTTGAAATTAGTTGGGTTGGCAGCGTTTAAGTTGATGCTAGTGCAGCAAGCTGCGTGCGCTGGGCCCAAACCTTATAATGATAGTCCACGTAAATGTTTCTGTCTGCTCTTTGAAGGGGAATCTGTTTTATACAGGTTCACATAATCAGGCTTCCACGCACCACCGAGATGTCACGCCCGATTATTATCAAGTTAGCAAACTATCATTATAAAAGCTACATATTATTTTGCAAATATAAAAAAAATATAAAGAAATATTTGTAGACGAAATCACTAGGCATAACATGCCCTTTCATAATCATATGATTGTAAAAGTAAACGACTTTCTTTCATGCGTGGAATTAAGATTCACGCTCGGCTGCTGTTGCCGCCACATTTTCATAGATCATTTCTGTCGAGTCCGGACATTATGCTGTAGACATATTATTGTCATAACATCCAATTCCATTTCATTTTGAAGACTCGTATTGTTGGCGGGAGGTTTCGTTTAGAGGCGGAAATGAGGAGGAATTTCCCAAAGAGACCTCTCCGGGGCGGAAAGAAGAATATTATTTGTCGACGGAACCTTGTGTCTGCGACAATGGACCCTGGCCGCCCCGCCCCCGGAAAGAATCAATTATACAGACCCTGGCCGAAGACGTGTTGCCGAATGGGCGAATTGTTTGTTTAATAACATTTCTGTGCTACTATAAAAGTCAGAGTGAAATATTTGTCGCTATTGTACGGGGTCTCTTTGTACGTAAATGAAGCGTTGGACGTTTTATCATCATTATAGTGTGTTACGTCTCTATTCGAGGCGGATACGATTGTAGTTTTTTGTTGGCCGCTTCCTGTCTCCGCCGGTTTGGAACTTTTTAACAGTTTTATCGTCTTTATTGAAGAAAAACGATAAATTTGGCTTATAAATAATACATATATCATTGGATTCCTCAATAGGGTAAATAATAAGTATAATATATCAGTATCTCTACACATTTTGGTGAGTTTGAAATGTAGAGATTTTTATTACCTTATTGTAAAACGCAGTTTTATTGTTAGTACCTACGTTTTTCTTTGTTTCGCTGTTATTTCTTCTTATTTTTGTCTTTATTACTCTGTATATGCTATTTACATATTATTTGTTGAAGATTTATTTTTAATTATTGGTATATATTATTTTAATGATCAACTGAATAAAATAACAGTAAAACAAGGTTGACTCTGCAACAATATCAAATACATGATGATAACCAAGACCTATAATTTTAAAAAGCTAGATACAATAAATTTCTAAAAGGTTTCTCAGTAAAAATCTATGATATTTAATTTTGCTGCCACCCTATAATGTCATGCGTGATACTTTTACAAACGACACTATAAAATTATTGTAATACAGTAGCGTTTTCTCTCACGATCATCCCATTTCTATGCCGACACTACGCCACGAATGTGCCTTGAATATGAGACGGTCAAATTGTTTTTAGATTTTGCTTAATCTATCCTTTACTGTGTTAAAATTTGTTTCCCTTTAAATAACAACGTTCGCCTGTAGAATTACATTATGATACTTAACAAAAAATTTAAATTGATTTCAAACTCACATATAAACTTTTTTATTTGTCAAATATTTGCTAAATTTTAAAATGAAGATTTATTTTGAAATAAGTTAGTACATACATGCTTAGTTTTAAGGTCATGTTTACTATGTGAGTCGACCTTTCACACGTGTGTTCAAGTTTTTTCGATGCGCAAGAGTTTAACGGAAACAGCGGACCACACAAATATTTAAACGGTGTAGAATATCACACCGTTTGTGTTGCATTTTGCATATAGCGTGTTTAAAAAAGTAATTGAGGCGTGCCGATTATGTGCTACATAATAGATTATAAATAGATTTTCAATGCGATTTTTAAATTTATTGAAGTAACGCCTTCTTACTTGCACTTCATAACTTTTTGCTAACGTTTAGGTTATTATTATTATTAGCAACGGCTTTTGTATGGTTTTATGTGAAATTATTTTTAAGCATGCAAACGTCATCTGTCAAACAATCGTATCACATGAGCGTAAACTCATGAGAGAGATTCTGCCTCTCAACTCTCAACCAACATGAAAAATATGCTACTAATTGCCATGCGCACAGCGTACTCCGTAACTACCTTAGTTACTAGCTCCGATGAATGGCCCTCCAATAAAACCTATTTTATTGCTGTTTCCTCTCGCTTCGTTGGCATCCATACTGAGAACTACCAAATCATTAAGGCTTATGTTTGTTGATTTTTTTCCACCTCTTTGTTTGCTTTATGATAATGGGGTGTTCGTATCGTTGCGGCTTGAGAATCGTGGCTTAGAATAGTGATGCGAACTCATTCGACCTCAAACTTGAATCGGAAATTTAAAAAGTTCAGAGATCAACATTTTTAAGATGACCAATTTGTTCATCTGTCAGTTCTCAATAAATAAATCAGAATGTTAGAATGCAGGTGTCCTAGTGTCCAATTATAATGTATCCAATATCTGTTTTACTAACCAATTCTAAGTTTTCTCTTGCAACTCAGACACATTAGATTGTTTATGCAAAACTTGACTATTCGTAAATTCGATCTTGCTGCAAACTAATTTTCATGAACCCCTCACTAGTACCAAGGCGGGAGCAACACGGTGTGAAACTTAACGCCTTCATTCACGCTCCTTTTTATTGAGGCACTTGATTTAGCGGGCCAATGTTGTTTTTAATAGACTTCGTCAAAATTTGCTTTTTACAGCTGCATTCAAAATTTTCCCTTTTACGGGTTTTGTGTTAATAAGTAATGCAGTAGACCAAAAAGAAGCCCAAAGCGACACCTTACGTGCTAACTGCTAACTTTTGGATAACGCTCAATTTGGCTCTCAAGGTGTTTTAAAGACAGAACTTTGAAATTATAAAACATGTTTTGAACATGTTTTGTTTTTTAAGCTTTGTATTATGGCTGTAAGTCTGACAACTCGAGCTACAATTTGGAGAGCCTTTGTGTTCTTTGAAACCATACCAGTGTCGCACCTCATTAAAAGTTATGCTTGACCGCGAGGACCTTCGAAACTTTTCCGTCGCTGTGGAACTTATCAACCAACTCAAAAGTGCTCAGATGAAACTCCGAACGGACCATTATTCCCCATTGTGTCTGATAATAAGATTAAACTAGCGACCGCCAGCAATAGATAGCTCTGTGACCAATTCGCGACCGACCCTTCTCCCGTAATAGTTTTGTTGTTATCGCATGTGACCACTCGTCACTCGCTTCTGAGACGATATTAAAAAGATTTTGGCAGACGGCCACAGAGATATTGATCTTTATGCTCCACCAGACATCCATAGGAGCTCTCTAACAGCCACGCCGGTTGTTTTAATGACTTCCTATGTTACTGATGTGTGGATTGCAGACTTTATGTATGAGCTCGACGATAGCCACTGACAGATATTGTTGTTGTTTTCGTCGGTCCAAGTTTAATTCACGGTTAATTTTGTCTATCGAACGTGTGGGCTGGCGTTCGTATTGATGGATGAATTTATTTATCTGTCGCTCAGCGCCAATAATGGATTTTTATCGTGATGTCCTGTCATAGTTCCATTAAAAACGAAGACGAGGTGGTCCTTACCTAAAAAATAATATAAGATAATAAATCTACAAACTTCAGAGCTAATTCTCTGCAGCTGTGAGCTTATCTTTCGCGCGAATTGTTTAAAAGTATAATTAAGTTGGTATGCGTGAAGGGCGACACCTGCTTTCTTATCAGTGATCAAAGCGTTACGGTTTATGGGGTTGTTACCAAAAACAATCGAATGGCAAAAAAGTAGGATGCGGGCCAGGTACGGGGTACCTACTAGGGGTGCATGGGTATGGAAGGGCAGGCGTGCGGGCCGACGCGGGTCGCAATGGGGGGCTGCAATTTATGAATCCACCGTGTCACAGCCCTAATGAACGCACTATGTTGCTCTTTATTGAGATAACGCTCGGAATCGATGGCCGCGCCTGTATCTGCCCATTAGTTATGGCGTCGTCTGATCTCGCGTGTCCTCTACGCGTATTTTTTGCTGAACCCTATCGTGCCAAGTAACTATTATTTACAGTCCTCCTCATAGCTGTGTGATAAAACCAATCCATAAAGATGTTATTCAGCCCTTTATTAAGAGAGTTGCATATAATTGGCCCCATTAAAAATGAACATGCAATATGCAATACTAATATGCAATGAATATTGCTGGTAAGATCTTGCATTTACTCTGCATAACTGAATTTATGATCGTCTGATGAGATTTTTAGCAACATACTCATTAAAATAGTTGATTACAAATGGTTACCTGCGTTGATTCGTTTTAGCTATTTATGAGCATATAAACCGAGCTATTATGTATCTATTTTGTTTATTTTAGTATACTTGTAAGCAATAAATTATGAGTGATATATTAAGAACAGATTTTTATCACCATGATGAGTTTTTAAAGGTATTGACACTGTTAAAATTATAAGACTGTACAATTTTGGATGGTGGCGTATCGGGAGCCGGGTCGTTCCCTTCCCTCAAATATGGTTCAGGGGAGCGATGGCAGACTCTCGCGTTATACTCGTTATCGGGTGCTGTCCATGTGAACTGGCCTGCTCTTGTCATTGGTTTTTTGGATTGTTAGTCATTAACTACAAATAATTTTTACATTTATCTTTTTTGAATCCTTTCTTTCTTTATTCTTATTTTTTATATTTTATTTACAGTCATGACATTGTATAATTCATTTATTGATCTAGCATTAAGATGTAATAGAATATAAGACTTTTTTTTTTTATGTGTTGGAGGGAGTTTCTTTATGGCCCGCCGTTTCTTCTCACTCCGCAAACACTTCCCGAAACAGTGGGTATACGAGTTCCGAGTGGTAGGAACCTCGTATTAGGTAGATAAAAGAATGACGTTCGAAAAGTGTACAATGCTACCTATCAAGTCTGTCAACAGTTCGACTTTAGAGAACTCAATTCAATTTATCGCAAACTAACCATGGGAAAGACGCACAGTTTCATGAGTACACGGAATAGGTTCAATAGTGTCAGCACTTTAAAAATACTCTATACAGGTGTAACAAAATTGGTGTAGGACCCGTTAACTGGGGATTCTACTTTTTTGTATGGAAAGTTCAAAATTTTCTTTGCGATTTGACCAAAGTTGTAGAACAAAAGTTATTCAGTACGATGAGTAGAATCCCCAGTTAATGGGTCCTACACCTATTTTGTTACACTCCCTGTATATGTTACACATATTTCTTAATCATTCCCGCGGCACACAACTTTGTCGTCAACAATCATCTATCTTATCTTTTCAATTTGACATATGACATATCGAATGCCGCATTTTCATACGCATCGTATATCGTATTGAGCTCGCGTGCGCTTGGGCAGCCTCTCGGATCTCGGGCCGGCGATCGATGACGACGGCGCAGTATCGACGATCGAATCGGGAGATAGCCAGAGAATGATATCATCATTCCGCGCATACGCGCTGACCAATCGGTAGCTAGTCGAGACCAGAGATATGATAATTTGTTCGACATACTCGGTTTCAACCTATGGCACGACTCAATAAGGAAGTGAAATTATAAGGACCATGTCGTTTGATGTTTGTTCGAAATGAAATGAGCGTTTAGCGTACATCTTCCTTCAGGGTATAACAAAAAGATGGAGTAATACTCGATGGTGAGCTTCATAAAACTGAACAACTTTTGTTCTACGACTTGGTTTGGGTGAAATCGTGGGTTGCATTGGGCCGAGAATACATTTTTCCAGTCTTACCTATTCGCAGTTATTGGTTTCAAGTTCTCATAAGACATGTTGGCCGTCTTAAGTTTTTCATTTACAATACAGGATACAGGAGTGGGGGCAATAGGTGCAATTGCCACCTCCGCAAGTCCGACCGAGGCACTTTTAGGGTTCCGTATTTCGTGTGTCTGTCTATCTATATGTCCGTCTGTCACAGTCAATTTGCTCCAAATCTACTGGACTGATTAAGTTACCACTTAGTATACACATATACTTATTTATTTATTCACAATAACTTAACACTATCATTACAGGAATAACCCAGTTCAATAGCGTAGTAACAAACAACATTATGAAGAGTTTACACATTACTTACACAAATAATTTAAGACAACTTTTTCGAATTCCGTAAAAATATCAATACCCTGCGCAACACTATTTATAATTTCCATTTTTTATAGATTTTTATGACCCAAACATCAAACGTGTAACCAAAATAAATATTGAGTGTGGGGGTACTTAAAAAAAGTTGCAAAGAAGGGCATGAAATTAACCTAATGCAAATAAATAGAGGCATTTTTTTTATTTAAAAAATTTCGAGCTGCGCTCGCCATTCTTTACACGAGCAGTAAAAAGCGTCTTGCACGATGCGTCTTTCTTTGCGTCTTTTCTAGCACGATAGACTCTACTGCCTCGGAAGTTTACGGTCTAATATCTAAGTTTTTCACCCGTTGTGCTGCGTTTTCGCTTAATGTTATTAACTCTAGGCCATCTTCATTAAACGTCCGCTTTGGGCAGTCGAGCACTGTGATGGGTGAACTGTACAGGCGATCCACAATCACATTGCGTTGTATTTCGCCAGCCGCACTTTCTTATAGAATATTTCAAAAATTTCACGTTTGCTATGCTCACGTCTTTTCATGCGTACAGTACAATATACATATTCTTACTTTCTATCGCCTCAAAAATTACATTACTGCAGGTACATACGCTAAAGACAGCGTGATAAGTTGGCCTAAAAAGTAAAATTGCAGATAATTAAAGATATTTTTTTAATAATTCGATTTTTTTGCGCTCGTTTCGTTCGGTACTCTTTGTTTTGCATAGTTGGATCTATTCTACTGCCTTGCTAATTACATATTAGGAAAGACATCCGCAAAAAAGGCATAAAATTTACCTAAAATCTTGTAAATACAAAGAAATAGAGGATCAACTTTTTTATTTAAAAAAAGCGCTCGCTTCGCTCGCATGTTTTTTATTTTAATTGTTCAATACATTATGCCGCCTTGTACATTACATTACTGGAGATATGTACAAAGGCAAAGAGGGTGTAAAATTTAAGTAAAACTTATAAATACAGGTAATCTAAAGTACTTCATATGATATTTAGATCAAGAGGACACTTAAA
This sequence comes from Coleophora deauratella, assembly GCA_958295455.1. Lineage (NCBI taxonomy): Eukaryota > Metazoa > Arthropoda > Insecta > Lepidoptera > Coleophoridae > Coleophora > Coleophora deauratella. The sequence continues at coordinate 6,318,612 of OY282405.1, read as the reverse complement.
ATTTGCCCCTCCCCCCACCTTAAACGGGATGCATCGATACTCCTTTTTGCCGATACAATACCGAACTCTTATAAAAATATCGACGATACCAATGCCGATACCGATACGCTTAGTGAATTTAAATGAAGGTTCAATATTATAAGTAATAGTTGTTTTTTAAAAATACAGATTTAAGATTATTAGTTATTGAAATTAATAATAGTGTAAGTAATTAAAATTAACATTAATCAGATTATTGTTTAAAAACAAGGTATTCTCAAGTATTGTGGGGACAGGCGAATTCGTAGGTCTGTTTGAATAAATCACAGGATTGAAAATAGTCTCTCAGCTGATGTGCCAGAACTCATTTGGAAACTAAAGTAGGTACTTCTGCGCAATTTTTATGACGTCATTCGAGCGCGGATCCAGGATTTTGTTCAGGGTGGGGGCAAATTTTCAGTATACCCTTATTTATGATTAGTTAAGAAATGCCTCTATTTATTTGCATTTTATAGAAGTTTTAGTACCTCGGTCAGGCTTAAGGGGCGGGGGGGGGGGGGGGGGCAATTACACTCATTGCACCCCCCCCCTGGATCCGCAATCCTGGCTCTGAAGGTCATTGCACTAGAAAACAAGCGAATCTGCGTCTTTCAATATATTAGGAAGCTTAGGTACCTCTAGATTTCTTCTTTGAGAGAATTGCAGCTTTGAGTGGACAGGGGTCCTCGGACTCTTAAAAAGTGTCGTTGTATCGGGAATAAAAATATCGCCGATGCCGATATATCGGCAACCTCGAAGTATCGCCGATATATCGGTATCGGATGCATCCCTAAATGAAATCCTATATCAGCGCCTGCCTCAATCCCAAGGTTGTACGGAACGGTGCGCGAGTCTGACTCGCACTTGGCCGGTTTAACTCAATTCACCTCAACGTTTACGGTAACGGGTATAATAGTAAGCACTTCCAGATTACTTTAAATCGACCTGTAATGTAACTGTAGTAAAATATTTGGAGCTTCAACATCCAGATTTATTAATCAAAATGGCTGCCGGCGTTTATGAAAACTTAAGTCAGCTCGTCGTGGAATATCTTAGTCATTTGTCTAATTAAAAATAAAGCATTTTCACTTACTTTCATGACTCTTAGAGCAGACCAATGTAACGAGTGGAAAATAGCTTCGCTGAATGTAGGTAATTGCTTTTTGCGTTTTAGTAGATTACGCTAACAGAGCCGCAGTAATTAGGATAAGAGGGTTGACGCAGTCTGCCCGCGTTCTAGTTTACTATCGTGACTCGTTGACGTATCGATATACGTATACTTTGGGATGCTTAGAAATAGTTTCTATCAAGAAGATTCACGTGTTCCATGTATCTTAGTTATGTGATTCGTATCTTCAACTAGTTAATTACATCTTTAACTTATTTTCTTTGAAGGAAAGGTTTTTTTTTTATTAAAAATTTGAGTGCGTTTGACTACATCTCACCCGATGGAAAGTGACGATGTAGTCGAAATAATTATCAAATATTCTACTATGAGTGTCAAAATTAATAGATGCGGAATGCCAAATAAAAAAAAAAAATTAAAAACATTACAATGTACGCGATAATTAGTTTTATCGCAGTTTGCTCTTAATTAACAGCTGAATAATTAGCCAACTGGCTGACCTACTGTTTACTTTGTTCCTAAAGTGACAAAAGCAGAAAGTGTGTATAACTCTTCATAATTTTAAGTACGTGAATGAACCCAGCTCAAAAGAAACCAAGATATTTCATATTTAATAACGCATGAATTATCAGATGCCAATCTCGTTGATTACGAAGATAACAGAAGTCAGGTTCCATCAGATGACTTGTATTTCAATTAAATACATGAGTACAGAATCCTTCCGTTCTTGCCTTGCACTGTTGGCTGGCTTGTTTTTCAATAGCTATCATGTTTTCATATCGCAGACTGCATTCCTTTATGAACCGAGATGTGCTTTACGACTTGAGAACTTGGATTTCGAAGGCATTTTATATTTGTATTTTATGAAATATGTTACTGCTATAGAAGATGATTATTGATTTAATAAAGTTTAAAAACTTTCATTTCTATCCATTCAATCATAGTTAGGTTTTATTTCTCTCTAAAAATGTTATTATTAAATACCTAGTTACAATTAATATTATTGTTTTGTTTCAGGTACACTTACATGTTCTGAGATAGTCACATATATAGCTTAGTTCGGTACAAGGTATAGCTTAGTTCATACGCTGTATTGTATAATTTGGAGAACAGAACTGATAACAATTAGCTAATTGATAACAAAGGTACCCTAGGAGTTGCCTGTTTGATGTAGTGACAGACGGTCATCTTTAGTTTAAGATAAATATTGCAGGAATTATTTATTTTATTAAAAATCAGCAAGAAAAGTCCGTCTGTGTTCAGCAGTAAACATCGCCGCAAGAAATAATATCTTACTCGTATATGTAGATGTATAAAAATAATACATTTAATAATACACTATAAGTTACGCCACCTATTTTTATTACGCGGAACTTTTTCGTCTTTACCGTTTACCTGTTTATGTACAATAACATCGATTTCCTTTACAATCTTCTTTTAACAATAGAACACATCAAGCAGCAACCACTAAAGGATTACATCGTCATAATCCTTCCCCCATCAGATTCAAGTAAGTAGCGGTCTCGTCTATATTTGGACGGTGAACCAATAATATTCGTGTTAACTGGAATCTTATAAGATTAACTTGTCCCATTCGAATAAGACATCCGCATAATATTGCGTAAAGAGCTGACACGGGTAGAACTGAATTCAGACAGTTATCAAGTTATGAGCCAATCAATGATTCTACTGTCTTCTGTTATAATTATGACTTACACTCCAAAGATAATTCATATTTAGGACAATGCCTTTGATCAATTTTCAGGATTAAGAAATGTGCTTATGGTAATGAATATGTGTATTTTGACTTGTGTGGCACAGTTAAACCGTGGTATAATAAAGGATAAACAGCAGTTGCCTGGTGTAGCATTTAGCATCACCAGCTGTCATGTGTAGGGCATGTAATTTTTTTTAATATTTAATCTAACGCCGCGTGGCACGAGACCCTCTTACACATTTAGTAATCCATAGATTTTCTCACAACGACGATGTTTTTTTCACTATTAAAAAAAATCTGAATTCAAAATCATTTGCTTCTTTACGTAGGCATTAAGCAGTCTTATAAACGTCATATCATTTTGCTGGAGGAATATTCCAAATGTGATTGGAATATTCTTCAGTTCATTCTTCAGTTCAGTCTTATAGTATCCTCTTGAACAAATACAGCGTTTTATATGTTTCTTAAATTTACATTCTGGTAGTTCACACACGTCATTCGGAATTTTGTTATAAAAGCGTACACACTGCCCCACAAATGATTTTTTCACCTTACTAAGCCTCGAGAAAGCTATGTCAAGATTATTTTTACTTCTCAAATTACGGTTATGTCTGTCACTATTTTTGAAAAACAACTTTTAAAGTAATCTGCATGGAAAACTACATAAATTTCGAAAGACTTATTGGCAGGGGCGCCGACTTCATAAAAATATTGGGTATAGTTTTTGAGATTATCGTTGAGCGTGGCTGGAAATGAGTTTTTTTGGAATAAATGCGATCGGGTAGCTATACTGCGCCCCACTCATTAAATTACCCACACGGACAAAGCCGCGGGAAAAACCTAATTGTGAACTTAATTGTATCTAACTCACAATTCGCTAAAATGATTCAGATAGATTACAGTGTTACTTTCTTGTATCGTGTTACAATTTCAGGTTACTTTGGGCAATAAAACTAGTGATTGAAGTATGTCGTAAAAAGCGGCGGTTATTTATAAACCGTCCGACTTCGGAATTATGCATTCGGATTACCTTCGGGCATGTTCGTATGAGTTTGGCTACTGGCGTTATTCTACTGCGTAACCTTAGCTACATTTTCGTTTGCTTGACACAAGCCCGGCTAGCTCAGTCGGTAGAGCATGAGACTCTTAATCTCAGGGTCGTGGGTTCGAGCCCCACGTTGGGCGCTCCTTTTTGTGTTTTTCATTTATTTCTGAATTGTGTTCAAGTTGTTGTTTTATTCTAATTAAATACCTAAATAAAAAAATTAAAAAATTATTGCTAATGTTAAAATAATAAATTAACTTGTCGGGTTAAGTGGAGCCAATCGAACTGTGCGCTCATTGGGTCGCATAGTACCGTAAGGGTCAACAGTTGAACACACATACTGACATGTGCTTAACGTTTCCCACGATTCCTTCGCTTGTGCGCACAAAGGCTTTCTTGTCGATAGAATTCGACTAAAATATTTATTCTTGATTGTTTGTTTTGTGTTTCTTTTAGTCTCTTGTAAAAGTCTGTTTGCTAGCTATTTGTTTAGCCAAGTAGGTACTACTTATGTGATCTAATACATATGCAGATTAACATCTTTTGTATTAATTGAACTACTTTGTGTTGGCGAACCATGTTATACCTAATTTAATTTATTTAATTGGTATAATTACTAAAGACGGATCCACCTATACAGGGTTACAGGAAAAGTCGTACTGAATATTAAAACACGTTATTATTCAGGTGATTTCTGATGGATTTCCCTGTATAATAAATAAAATAATGTTTTTATGAGATGGAAACTCGTGCTATTTTCGTACTATTTATTTCGCTGATTTCCTTTTCCAAGCACTGGGTTATTTGGTGTGATTCACTTTGAGAAATAAGACCGTTAAAAAAACCTTAGACGCATAGTATGTACAACATAAATGCCCTATATGCAGCGGATTTAATATCTGAATCTATAGGTTTATTTAGAAATTATGTAAAGTTTTATTATTAGTGAATTAATAACTTTAAACATTTTCCAAAATTTACGTAATCCTCTTTTAGTTTATACGTATATTTTATCGTCAGTTTAATCCAGCAACATTGTTAACATTTCAACAAGTCTAGAAATATCATTATTCAATCATATACTGTCTCTAGTTCTAAACCAACCTTCAATGGTACTCCCACGTCTAGCAATATCAATATGTACCCCATTTGTGTCAAATTATTGTGTTTAACACGAAATTTATTAACCCTGGCCCCAAGTGGCCGGCAAACGGTGTCACAATGTTATCGGCTATCTAAAGTCTGACTCAGGAATGATTTGTGTGCTAAACTAATTCCTTGTCTACCAATCTGGCTACTTGCCTTTAAGTTATACCTCGAATTTGTATTTTAACATTTAAATACTTACGTATTTTCTGTATACAGGGTGTAAAAAATAGGTATGGGACTCGTGAACTGGTGTTTTTACTCATCGTTGAACAACTTTTGTTTTACGACTTTGCTGAATTTCCAAAAAGATTTTAGAAAAATCGATCAGCTGTTTTGTCTTGCCAGTTTTATACGGAAAGTCAATTTTTTTGCGCATTCAGCAAAGTTGTAGAACAGAAAAAAACAGTATGACAAGTAGAAGCTCCAGTTACAGCTCCTGCACCTATTAAGTTGCACTCTGTATTTTTTTATCGCAATTCATAAAACCATTTATTTTCTAAATCTTTTAAGCTTAGCATTTTATAGAAGTATTGGGCTTGAATTCATAGCACATCCATTTTTGTCTTATCATAGTATTATAAGTATTTCATATTGGTATCAAGGAATTGGAACCTTATTGGAAAATTGGTCTGACTGAAAAAATATAAAAATCACTTGTTTTACTCTCATAAATTTCATAGCATTACGGCTGGGCTTAAAGATGGTCTTTAATGTGATGACCCAATATGTGCGTCTGCACATAAAATTACATTTCAATCTGCCAGTACTAGCCTCTGCAATGATTGCGGTGTTAACCGTTAAGATTTAAGGTGGTGTTCGCAGAAACATCGCCGGCACCGGCATGGACTCACTTTGTCTGATTCGTACAACGTCATGTGGTCGTATATCGTATGATTTGCGTAATGTGTTGTTGGATTCAGGATTCAGGGATAAATGAAGGATTGAATGTAGTTCTTAAATTGTGTTTCTTATAATGACCATCTTTAAATGGAGCATATTTCTAATGTCTTGATTCTTCTTATTTATGTATATAAGAAAATAGACAAATCAAATTTCTTGGGTCGCATAAAGCTCATGTGCTAGACATATGCAATTTGTCAGCTGTTTTAGATGCATGTCGTTTTGCTAATTGGAAAAATTGCACCATAGCAGGCATTACCACTACTCACCTAAGTTGAATATCGTTCAAATTGAGCCTGATTATATTAAATTCTCACTATTCTGTTTGTGAGTTAGTGAGTACTGTTATTATGAGTTGTTTAACTCTTTCCGTATCTCAGTGCCTTGGTGTAGGTTGCTGCAGATTGTAAGCTATTATAAACTTAAATCGTTTAGAAATAATAGCTATTATTCATCTAAGGTTTCTAGGATTTATATTTATACCTGAGTTTCTAAAGATATTTTGCGTCGGCAAAACTTTCCGGCCGGATTTCAATTAGAGGTGGTTAAATCAAGTTTTCATCGCAACTGTGGGTTGTCAGTTATAATTCTATAGCCACTTTACCTACTTAAAGACAATAAATAAATTAGAAGGTTTACATAGATTTAATTCTGAAACATAGCAGCAAAAGCAATGCTTATCCAAGGAGATATTTTCCGTAAATGCAAGCAATTTTTTTTCTTTTACCAGCTATTCATTTTATTTCTTACCAGGTATTACCTGTTCGCACTAAGGTAGGTGATTTGCTTGAACTAAAAAAAAAACAAGAAAAAAAAGAACCATAAGAATGGAATCTGATGAAGTAAAAAACATCAAGTCAATCAGTTGCTCGCTCTTCAGTGTGCCCGAGTGAAGTAAGCGAGTCATAACAAGCGAAAGATTGAAATGAGATGATAACTCCGAATCTGAAATCTTGCCGAAAATACGCACCTACCTATTATGAGGCGGGCGGTAATTTTACAAGGGATTCCTGGGTTCGATATGGGGCCCAATCATTACCCAAGCGAGGTTGCCCGCTGAATCGCAACCTTTCGCGAGATCTACGAAGATATCCACTGGTTTAAATATGCGAAGAGGTCTTTAATCGGCTCAATGTGCGCACAGGTATTCCAGAAACCAATCCCTCATGCTTTATTTTACCCCTGATTGAAAGTTTCCTGATGTCGGAGACTGGTCTCGTTAAAAAAAATCTACTCTTCCTCCGACTCGCGTCTTGTCTTGAGTTAATCTGGAATTTTCGTCACGGTCTGCCAAATTGGATTCTGTATTATTTGTACTCGTTTTATGTATACCCTTATGTTTTGTGTTACAGTCGTAGTACTTTATTGTTCCGTGCGCCTCGCGCCGGGCCTCGTTAACGCGACCTTTCGGATATTTATTGTATCCTCTTCAGAAAATACAATTTTCAACTCCGGCATCGATAAATTTTAAACTGTGCATATATACAGTCGTATGTCGCCCTTAGGAACGACTCCGAAATTAGCTTGGAGCTTGTTAAAATTAAAAAGAAAGCGCGGCGGCTAACGAGAAGCGCAATTAAATTTAATAAAAAAAGTTTACAAGTTTAAATTTTACTAGCCGTTTTACGCTTTTGAGTGCATATGCATATAAACTACCTACACAAGATGAAAAATTCGTCTCTCTCATGATATCATAATTTTAGTTTTTACCCTACAGTATTTTAAAAAAGATAAGTGAAAATATTGATAAGTATTTTTATCTCTCCAGGTTTTTTTTCACTCGAAGCACAATGATTAATTGAGGAAATGGTCTGTAAATACAAGATAAACGAGGACCTAAGAAATAAATTTATTTATTGAGTACATACTAATTACTTAAATCAACAGTTAGGTATATAAATAAAGTGTCAGAGAAGTACAGAACTTTCAGTTTACTTTTCTACTTCAGTAATTTTAAATAACTAAGAACTTTCCTTAACATTGCGGGCTCCTTTCGCTCTTTGTTCAAACTTATCTGTATAACAGCATAGTGTTGAGCGGCTGCGAACGTTAAAACTTTCAAGTGATAAGTAAAAAGTTTTTTTTACTACCGGTTAATAGTGTAGGCTAAAAAATATAGTTTATCAGAAACATTCATGTGCTCTCTAGCCAGAGAAAATGAATGAAAATTCGAAAATGAATGAAATTATGTCAATGAAAATTCTCATACTCGGAATTTTTAGACATATCGACGAATAGCTGCAATCGCGTGTAGTGCTCGGTACCAGTTGATATACGATCTTCTTAATCACTAGCTCGTTTGTCTGCGATTTATATCACACCTGTTGAGTCAATTATTCACATTAGGAAGTCGTTGCCTCTCCACATTGTAAGTAAGTGCCTACGATCAGTTTTATTAGGGTTCCAGTCAATAATTAATTTTAATTTACAATACAATAGGGTGTTGATGACGCGTGAAATCATAAATGTATATCTGATTGTGCAAATTTTCTGTTTTGTGGTTTACTGTTGTTACTAACATTACAAAAAATTACGGATCATGTTATCTGAACTGAATACAATTATTATATGTAATTATTATTTACGAGCAATTCAAATCATTTATAATAAAAATTATTGTATTAAGTGAAAACGTCATTTTGTTTACCTATTACCAAAGTTCTTACTACAAATTTTTTATAGATCTTCTCACAGAACAAAGTCACTAAGACAAAAACTTTAGAGGTCATAATTTAACTTAACAATAGTGATGTAGTCGTTATTGCAGTTTCAGGTGTTATGGAGATCATTAAAGCAATTCCAGCATTTATTAAAGACAATTATCCGTACGACTATCCTTATTAGTTCATGGAAATTATTTGCTCAAGCCTAATTTAGATTTGCAGGAAAAAACATACCCGTATTGTGAATGATGGAAATATGTATGAATTTTGCAATCATCATGGTATAAGAAATATTGATTATGACGCATCTCGAAATGAATTTAAATTGCAAGTAAACTTGTTTCGTCACATAATTAAAAAGTTTATTCTAGTTGGTGTTCGAGCAGTTCAATCATTAAAGGGTTCCGTAAGAATAAAATAAAAACCGGACAAGCGAGTTTGACTTGCGCACCGAGGGTTCCGTACAAACAAACAATGTTGAGAATTTACCAACTTCAAAATTTTTGCATCCGTAGTTTCGGATAATTTTTAAACTGTTTATGTATTTTAAAATTATAAAAAAGTATACGTATTTTCGATCCTTACAATAAGTCCTTTCATTTTACATTTGACGGTATTGGTCGCAAAACTTTTGGAATTTTTGGATTTGCCCCCCACTCAAATTCATTTATTTAAGTTACTCGCCAAAGAAGTATAATATGTGTACTACTAAATTTCAAAATAATAAAATTCAACAAACTTTATTTAAACTTTAAAACGGTCCAGTAGATTCGGAGCTAATTGGCTGTGGCAGATGGACAAATAGACAGACAAACACACGCACGAGTCATGCTATAAAGATTTTTCTTTCTTTTTGAGGAACGGAGCCCTAAAAATATAATTCAAGGTAAATATGGCAATGGAGATTCTGGTGTGTTTGCGGGACCCTACCATTGTTGTCAAATTATTATATTTGCAGGGCAGACATAAATAAGCATCAAGTCTAGATGTTTAATACCGGTTAGCTGCCTGTTTCTACGTTGTATTTACACTAGTTTAAAATAAATAGCGTCGATATTTTAAAGACGGTGTGAAGCTTCATACCGGCCATTATTTTAAGTATCGAGCTGCATTGACGATAATTTGATAATTGGAGGTATCTTGCCTTTGAAAAAGCCTTTGCGATTGCGATTTAACAATCCACCTGGCTCTTGGCATATTGAAAACGTGGGTTTGTAGATAGCACAATAATATCTAGATGTTTTCTAAATTAAACTGAATTGGAAACCTAATAATTTTGTTAATTATTACCAGATTGCCTATAAAAGCTGATTTCGGGTTGTGTCATTATAACCGCCTATGGTTGATGAATTTTGTAGTGGTTAGATTTATTTTAATGTCTAGAATGATAAAGGACACAACTTTAACACCATTGTTTTTTTTGTAAAATTCTGTAATTAATAAGTTGTTTCAAAAAAAATATTTACCGTCGTAAGCCTTTCAGTCCTAATTTTTATTATATCTTGTCTTGACATAAATATCCCCCTTTTATCCGCAACTTATGCTCTAAATTATTTTATGAAGAAGGAAAATAAATACAAAACATGTTTTTTTTGCATCGTGAGTTCACAGATTTTTGTTTAATTACACCCCGCTCGGAAGTAACCGTTTATCGCTGCACGGTTTTAACATGAGATATCAAGGCGCTAATCGGTGGGTGTCGAAAACCTGCCGACGTCAAAATTAACACCTCTTTTGGCAAGATGTTTGTATGAGTTATTCGCATCTGTTTTCTTTGGAATAAAGCTGTTCTCCCGTAGAGCAAATACTGAGGTGTTTTAACTGAAACAGTCCGACAGGTGCCTTCTTAAGGTTTTTTGTTTGCGTTTCATGATTATCGACTTAAGTCTGTTTGCACAGTGAATAAGTTCAGTTTATGATACAGGACATTTTTCAAAAGAAGATGGGGAAATATTTCGCTGTGTCAATTTATTAATAGTTTGGTTGTCTTAAAACTTGATGTTATTGCTATCAATCAGACTAACAATGTTTTAGTCTGTTCGATAGGATTGGTAAACAGTGTGATTACTACACAGTCTAAATAAATTTTGACTAAACTTTAATTAAAACAGTAAAATTTACAGGACCTGTTTATTTAGAGTGCTGTGCTGTTAAATTAACGGCGTTCAGTTTAATTTGCAGTCGATTTCCAATTACTTCGACTTCATTTGAATATAGACAGTGACTAATATTTTATACTTAGTAACAAATCATAAAACTTGTTCAGTGCAAAACTATTATTTTTAAGTCACTGTTTAATGTTTATTTTATTTTTGTAGATACCTACTTGAATATACTATCACTTGCTCATCGGTAATAGCTCTTGTTTGGAGTATTTCACACAGAACAAAATTGGATTTGATGTGAATTGTTTATGAAAGAGACGATATATCTATTCTATGCAAAACAATAAGCCTACTCAGTGTCAAAAAAATAAGTTTAAAAACTAAAACCCGACTACGGAAAAATCTCTCTGAAAAGTAGTGGTCGTATGCCACCTTATCCTAAGGGTTGTTGTATAAACAACAATATATTTTATAGTCTTACGGTATAATGGTAGTAACCGATCCTCAGGGCAATGGTGGCATACGACCACGCGGCTATCCTCGGAACATATACGAGTAATATTTTCTTGTTTCGTACTTTACAGAGAGATTTTTCCGTAGTCGGGTTTTAGTTTTTAGACTAATTTTTTTTATTTATTTCTATTTTTGAGTTTGTCTCAAATCTGTCAAAATTATCGAGCAAATGCAAGCAAAGCAGTGAGCAACAGCTAGTAATATATATTTTTGAAATGTGCTAAGCCCTTTCATTTGATACCCAACATGGTACCTTTTAAGATTTTTTTTATCATGATTTTCTGTCCTCTAGAAAGCGCCGCTTTGAATTTAGTGTGACGTCACATAACCAGCCTATAACCAGCGGACAATCACGACCCTTCTAATGATACCTCATTTGTCGGATTATGATAAGTAGTTCAGAAGTTATGCGGGAACAGATGAACATACATACATACGGGTTAAAATCATAACCCTCCTTTTTGCTTCGCCGTGTCGGGTAAAAACCGTTATTCCTAAACTGAATTTGGGAAAACAAATACATAGAAAAAGGCTTTTCCAACTGAGTATAAGTTTTTCTGTATTTCCTTAGTTTAAGCAGATTTTTAGTTAATGACTATTGTTCTTTTTATTTCACTCAAATCTTCAAAAATAAAATGTTATGAAACCATAACCCACTTTTACCCGCCGGCTTTCGGCTCGCCCGTTCGCTGTCTGCGCCGGCGCAACGCAGCGTGATTTATCTGCGCATCTCCGACCTGCGAACACCTCGCTTATTGCCCGCTTGTTATTTATAATTTATTTTTAACGGTTACCGATTTTACATAAGTATGTAAAGATAAAGAAAGCATAAAGTTAGAGCCAGCTTTGCCTTAAGGTAAGGGCCGGAACCCACTAAAACTTAGTTTGATTTTCCCTTAAATTTCTTTACATTATATTATTACTCTTAATTTAGATATAGTATTTTATAATATTGTATTGTATTATAATCATACGCCTTTTTTGTCTGATACAAACAAACAAATAAAAAATATTAAATATGGTTCGTAACACTCAGGGGCACATTTTTCATAATTATCACATCGGGGTTTCTAAAGCCCCCTGGACGTAATATAGCAGAATTCCACAGAACTGGAAACGAATAAACCAGAATGACCTACCAAATTATGTGATTTATCCATTCGTCGAGAGAGTCACACGAATGGCTATTATCTTTATCGTTTTAATTGTATTATATAATATTAATAAATACTATATGGTTTGATTCACCACATTGCCTAATTCTGCCGTGGTAAGAAAAAAAATCTTTGGATAATGTGTTATATCTGTGACTGGGTAAAAAATCTATTAATGATATCCAAAAAAATATAACACATGAATATAAAAAATATAAATACATACAGTCGAAATAAACTACTTATTTTAAATAAATAAATGTAAATTAAAAAAAAGGTGGATATATATATATGCATACAACCTTCGAAATTAAGACCTTTTTTTTGATAATTATTCCCCTAAAATTAATGACCTTTATGAAATCCAGTCTCGTGTTCCCATAACTCTAATTATTATCACTACGTGCAAGGACAAGTGTGACTAAGGCCCTTTTTACAGGACTTATATTTATTTGTATTGCATATGTTAATGTTTGTGAAAAATAATGAATTAACTACATATTTGTGAAACATTTGAAACTATGCTATAACATATGGATTACATTCATACAAACATTATAACTTGTGTTTATATAGATTGATTCAAAGATCCAGGATTAACTTGCTGAGAAACTTCCACCTACTTTTCTTCATTTATCGATGACCTCGATCGTGGTAATCATACTTTGATCTTTCGTTGTTATTAGTTTTGTTGTAACTATTGTATTTTGTGATGCTTATATGTATTTCCTACATTATTATCTTTAGTGGGCAAATAAATATCTGAACAATTTATTAGAAACATATTTTTAATTTGACTCGCATGCAAAGCTTTCGAAGTAAAATTTTCATTATTCACTCTAGCAATAATACTTGTGTTCTGTGTTCATTACGCATAGATAATTAATTTTATTAAGGCCAGTCATTTTTTTAATCCAAGATTTTTGTATCTGAACATTATTAAAGTTTCTAAGTAGTTACATACTTCGAACTACCTTATTTTCCTCAAAGCCATAGCGTCAACGCATGATATAGTTTGGTCACATGATTTGCCCGTCGATACGGACAGATTTACAATGCTCCCAATAATTTATGGCGATGTACCATCTAGATGTAATTTAATGTTGTTGGCGCGCGTAAATCAACCTCACGGTTGGGCATGGCCGGCCGCGGCCTGACCACGTTAGCTGGGCGATATCTCTGCGACCACAAGCTTGTTAACCAGATAGATAATGGATACAATATCGGCCTGGACGTTGCCCTCTGACTTTTAATTAGTTTGATTTCGGATATTGGTGTACATATCTGAATTTCGGTGAGGACTGAGGGATGGTTTAGTCGTGTTTCATTTGCTGATACAGGTTTTGCGTTCTTGAAATCAAAGTAAAACAGAAGAGTAACAAAATATGCCAAGCTTTCAGCTTTTGATAAGTATCCATTTTAAAAAATCACAACAAACCTCATAAAATTATCTAAGGATGTCGAACCTTAAGAAGAAATATAATATTTCAAAATGTATATATGTGTGGATGTTTCGTAAAAAAAACCGGCCAAGTGGAAGTCGGACTCGCGCACCGAGGGTTCCGAATAAATTCATAATCACACATGTCTTGAACTCTATCCTATACTATTAAACGAGTTAAGTGTCCCGACGATTTCGAAAACGGCTTGAAACCTTTTGAAGAAAATCTAGGATTAGGGGTTAAAAATCACCAGAAATCGATCTATGAGGGAATTATCTTCGAAAAAAGTCATTTAAGAGAGATATGAGCGAAATTACATAAAAGGAGAACGCATATAATGCTTATTTAAACCATCGCTTGCAAGTACTTTGGTAGACTAGCTAGCGGTTTTGGTGCGAGCCACTTTAATTTTGCTGCTTTTAGGTCCGGATTCGAATCCCACCCATGAGACTTTATAGTTTTTTGTCTTTTTATTTTTTATTTTGTTGAACTTATGTAAATATTATGTAAATAAATAAAAAAGACTTAAGAGTGATAAAAAAATATATATTTTAACCTCTATATTTTAGAAACAAATAGCGCCATCTTTCGCCATATAAGTGAATTACATACCTGACAATAGGGAAATTTCGACGGCTTTCACTAAACTCAACTAGATGGCGCTGATAACATTTGCAATAGGAAAATCTCGTAAAAAGTCGCTAAAACTGATTGATGTTACTAACTTATACATATCATAATAAATGATGAACAACTTTCAAATATTACGTATCATTGAATATTTTTCTGTTTTTTTTTAATAAAAAAAAAAGGATAATTTGCATGTATTTTTTTCAATAGAATCAAATTATAAAAAAATATGATAAGTAGATATTTTTACAACAAATATTGCTTGTCCTTTCGTCTCTTAGAAGGCCACTACCGACTAAAAGAACACTCTGAAAAATGTTTCATAGAAAATATATCTTATATGTACTACTTAACAAGTTATCTTAGTTTATAAAAACTCCGATTGAACGAGCGACGCTCGGTCTCCCGGCTAGTATTTTTTATATTTGAGTTGATTGAATGTAAGGTAATTTGCGGTTTACGATTTATGACGTATTAAAAAAAAACTACTTACTAGATCTCGTTCAAACCAATTTTCGGTGGAAGTTTGCATGGTAATGTACATCATATATTTTTTCTAGTTTTATCATTCTCTTATTTTAGAAGTTACAGGGGGACACACATTTTACCACTTTGGAAGTGTCTCTCGCGCAAACTATTCGGTTTAGAAAAAAATGATATTAGAAACCTCAATATCATTTTTGAAGACCTATCCATAGATACCCTACACGTATAGGTTTGATGAAAAAAAAAAATTAATTTCAGTTCTAAGTATGGGGAACCCCGAAAATTTATTGTTTTTTTTTTCTATTTTTGTGTGAAAATCTTAATGCTGTTCACAGAATACATCTACTTACCAAGTTTCAACAGTATAGTTCCTATAGTTTCGGAAAAAAGTGGCTTTGACATACGGACGGACAGACAGACAGACAGACAGACAGACAGACATGACGAATTCATAAGGGTTCCGTTTTTTGCCATTTGGCTACGGAACCCTAAAAACAGCTCATCATAATATGGAAGTGGCGCAGAACCGTGCTAAGTGGAAGTCTATGGAGGAAGCTTACGTTCAATATTTGACATCTATCAGCAAAAAAATATTGAATGATAATATTCGACAATTCATGTATTGAGAAAATCATAGCTTTATATACTTTTAATAAAAGCAAGGGCTTAATAACTTAATACGGATTTAGCGTGTCACTATATAGCAGCCGCTAACGTAAAGCAAACACTCGAAGAATTTTAAGTTACCAGAAGCACCTACCCCATTATTTAAAATATTTATTGAATAGGAAAAAAAGAATAGTTTCCTTTTAACTTAGCAGCAATAGTCTGACCAATTATTTTCCTTCGTACACTCTGCATTCGACTGTAATTCAAGACCTCGGAGTTGAGACAAGAAAGGATGCCAGACA
The DNA here is from genome assembly GCA_958295455.1 of Coleophora deauratella. Lineage (NCBI taxonomy): Eukaryota > Metazoa > Arthropoda > Insecta > Lepidoptera > Coleophoridae > Coleophora > Coleophora deauratella. The sequence continues at coordinate 6,302,753 of OY282405.1, read as the reverse complement.
TGTAAAGATAATGACTTTCGGCCGCCACGATAGTAGTTACATTGAACTTCTGGTAATATTGGTTTTAAATGTCAAGCCAAACTTATACTTAGTATTTGCTTAGAAAGTTATTCAAGAACCTTAACTAAATCTCTATTCTGCAAAAAAGGGGAACTATTAAAAAAGGGGAACGAAAAAAGGGGAATGTTGATCAAAGGAAATTATAACTTTATTTCCACTAACGTTTATCATAATATGTAGAAGTAACTATCCGGTAGTTTTCTCTAATTGTGACTTTAGAAGAAAACCTTGGAAAAAAAATTGTCTCTACGAAACCAACCCTACACTGTGGCAAGTAAGGATACAACACCGGCAGGCGACTAATCGGGCGACAGCGGTATCGCCGAGAATAGCCGATCGGGTGGTTTTTGTCGTCTCATTCCGCCGCCGCGCACCCGACGTTTATTAGTGACTCCGTTGCTAACTTGAAGAATTTTTGCAATGTTTGCCTAGAAAAACCCCATATTGATTTCTTGCCAAGCTTTAAGGATTGTCTAACAAGTATGTAAGTTACATATCCAATAGAAATACCTATAGTATCACAAAAATGTTTTTTAAAAGCATAGAGATCGTGCCCCGTGCAGTGGGGACGATATGGGTACTTACTAACTACATTGTAATTATAAAGATCACAGTGCGACGCCCAATTTTATAGCCATTCAATAATAACCATTAAAATTGTATTTAAACTAGTTTTGCTCATAAAATTTTCTCGTTCGATCTTGAGCAAATTGTAACATTGTTGGACCGTCGGACAAATATCTGCCTCGAATAAAAACTAGAATATCCTCGCCTCTATTATTAATGAGTGTGTGCGGTAAAAAATGTTGGCCTGTTAAAGGCGTGAGTACCGCTTCTTGTTACATGGTTTTCGCCTTACTTGGAGAGTTAATAATTTGTTTGCACATCACCCATTTCCATCGGCGGGCGGCGCGCTCAATTCATATCGCGATAAGCAGGTCCCGTTCGCGCTGCCAGATTAACCGTCCTTTTCGTTCACAAAAGAAATTATTAGCGCACCGAATATTACTTTTCTCAGAAAAAGATAGATCGCTTAAGCGATTTTACGGGAAATTAAGTTTGGCAGTGAGCGACAGGGCGGCGCACCGACCGTGATGATTTGTTGCGATCCCGGCTCGTTACAGTTGCCGATAATGACGCATACCATTTACTCAGAGGTGAACCTAAGGTTGTAATTCAACCGGTTTATCGTTGTTTCCCGGTAACCATCAACAGTGCATGTTTAAAACGAAAAATTTAATCCAAAAACGAAATGGTCTGGTAGGTTCTTAAAATTATTCGTTCGTTTTTTAAAGAGCTTACAGTGTGCGTATAGGCACCGCCGCTGCCGCGCCTGTTGTCGCTGCGGCTGCCGGCAATTAATCCACTGTAATTCGATGCGAGCCTCCTATCGTCGGCGACGTAATGCATCGTGATTTATGCGCCACGAACAAGCCGTTAATCTTATTACCACTTTCAATAACTTGATTATTGGAAACCGCACCAAGTATGTACCAATTCCACCGACAAATATACACCTTCCACGCAAAGCTCACAGCCTATTTACATTTTAAATGCTTAAATGAGATGAGAAGCTTCTCACGAAATTAATTCTTGTCGACTTAATAATTAGTCGCTGCCAGACAATAAATGGAAAGTCAATACGTGGACGCTTGTTGTTAACTTTGATGAAAAATATCGTATTAAAATCTGTAAACGAACTGTGCTGTGAATGATAACCACCAAACCTCTCACGTGTTTCAATATGAGAAAACGTTACTGTGCATCTACTTCGTACAGTTATAGGATGGGTGTTTCAATTCCAAATAAGAAAGGTTTCTGATCCTCACACTTTGCGTTTTGAATAATAAATGGAATCCACCGGAATACCACCTTCGTGTCGTGTGAAATCACTTCTTATTCAGCCCGCAGAGCCTTGAGGCGGCGGTAAAGGCGATTCAAATTCGACATGTTATCCCCTAAAACGTTCCAATAATAACATGTAAATGACGAGTCCAGCGGCGCGGCGGGTGAAATAAAAAACCTTGGCTCACTGAAAAGTGGTATTCCATTGAGCTGGTAATTTGCATATATTTTCGTAATAACAACTTCCGTTTGCTCGCTGGTGGTGTCACGGACGGTAGTGCAACTGCAGTAGCCGCATCCAATCGCGCTTTGTTACTCGCTCCAGGCATCCTTTATCCGGTGCTGCTTTCATAACTTCAATTTTCACCTCGTTGCCGCATGTCTCTGCTGAAGTTTTAGCTTCTTTAAAACGGGTTGCCTTCCAACTGGAAGGTAATCGATGTTGTCGTGTCAGTCGTGTCGTGCCGTCTCGTTTCCTTAATGTGTCGTAATGAGCCGTCGCACTTAACGCTTCATCAATTATTCAGCGTGATTGTTATTGGTTAGGAAAATATTTTAAACTTTTGTACACTCTCTTTAACTTTTAAGGTGGCTTTTAGGGTTTTTAGATGATTTAAAAAAAATATCTAGACGTTTTTTTTTTTTTAACACAACTAGTATTTGCCTTAGATTAGTTGATGATGACCAACTAGACGGGCTCAAATAACTCCCGATCAGTAACCAGTCTCGCCGGGGATCGAATCCGAGACCTAGCCGCTACTCTACGAAGACAGGATGCATATTTCTATATAATTACCTATATATAATAAAAACCAATGCTAGATAGGTAGTTCATTTTAAAATTGTTTTGCCCTTTATTCACCTGGTGGTCTACATTTATCTGAAACAGAGTATCTAGGAAGGTAATTTATGTCAGAGCACGTCTTACTTTGTGAGGTCATATATAATTTTTATTACATTTACTTTGTAGTATATTATTGTCGCAAGAGAGCTCGGCGCCACGCCGTCCGATGTCTCCGTTGCCTAGAGTCACGTGTGTCCCCACACATTTGTATGCAGAAAGTGCGCCTACTGAATCCTTCTCATTGAATAAAAATTATATGCCCTCATCTACAATGAATTATGTATTACATTTATTATAGAGCATTATTATGATTGTGATAGCATCTTAAATAAATAATTTAATTAGAATTAATCATCATTTGTAGATATCAGTTGTCGTTAAATTATGATGATACCTTTTAATTTTCAACAAGGATTCCAGTATCAGTTGCGCATGTTTTACCTAAGACTTCTTTTTACTTTAAAATAAATTCCATTTGCAGTAATGGTCTCGGCGGCGTTTCCACAAAATTTCACACTTCAAATGAAAGTTTTAACACGATTACCTAGTCCAGCCGTTTCAGAAAGCCCTCTGCCGGTGGACACGAAAAACTTGGCAAAGAGCGAACTAACCGGGAGCAAGCGGTCCAATTTACTAACATTCGTATAGAGTTTAATATACCAAGTCTAAAATGTTCCTGTTTTTTCCGTATCTCAACTAGAAATATAAATACGGCTGCTAAAACTTTTCGGAGTTGTTGGTCTAGACTGAGGTTAATACAACCGTAAATAATGGTATTGACGGTCGTACCCGATCTAAACAGATAACAGTGGAGTTTGACCCATTTGATTATTCAGGCATGTGACAGCGCAGGCACGTCCCAGGAGTGAGTTCTCTAATAAATATTGATAGGCGGAATCTGTTGGGGCCTGCAAGCTGGCAAATTTGGAATTAGCACAAACTTGCTCCACGGTGCGGTGTTGAGCTTTGTGGTTTAGTGCAGCTGTTCCCAAAATTTTCTAGCCGATGAACTTTTATGTATAAAATATTAACATCTTGAAGGTTTAATTTGATTAAATAATTGACTGATTATCTGCCCATTCTTATCTCTCTAGATTGTACGAAAGAACCCTTTAATCATATTTAAAAAAATGAAATTAGGGCTCGATCTTCTTCTTAATGCATATGTATGTTCAGATGTTACATAACACATTAACAACTTAAATACTTTGACTTAATTTCACAAGATCTATAATACATGTAAGAAAGGCAAGTTAATGAGCAGTAACCAGATGTATGTGTTTTCATCTAACAGTTTGGCAACGCCTGGTTTAGTGTTGCCAGTTGTCTGCACTGACCGCTCCGGACGCGTCACATGCACCTAAAGTACAATGCAACTATGGTGACAGTCCCATTCTACCTATTCTTGTTTGCAGGAACAGAAAATCTAGAAATAGATGTTTTACAGACAGAAGTTATCTAACTACAAATATATGTATAATTCTTATTGCAATTTCCATTACCTGTAATGACTTGACTATACAAAAAATGTATAGACAAAATATTAATTTAAACCAAAATTCAATATTTGGTCATTACCTGGTCCTATCGCTACTAGGTGGTAACAATGAAACAATGTTTGTGTTCCATATCGATGAATGAAACTTACACACAAAAAAAACCAGCCAAGTGCGAGTCGGACTCGCGCACCGAGGGTTCCGTATAAATTAATAATCACACATGTCTTGAACTCTATATTTTTTATATTTGAGTTGATTGAATGAAAGGTAATTTGCAGTTTACGATTTATGACGTATTAAAAAAACGACTTACTAGATCTCGTTCAAACCAATTTTCGGTGGAAGTTTGCATGGTAATGTACATCATATATTTTTTCTAGTTTTATCATTCTCTTATTTTAGAAGTTACAAGGGGACACACACACATACACACATTTTACCACTTTGGAAGTGTCTCTCGCGCAAACTATTTGGTTTAGAAAAAAAATATATTAGAAACCTCAATATCATTTTTGAAGACCTATCCATAGATATCCCACACGTATAGGTTTGATGAAAAAAAAAATTTTGAGTTTCAGTTCTAACCCCAAAAATTTATTGTTTTTTTTTTCTATTTTTGTGTGAAAATCTTAATGCGGTTCACAGAATACATCTACTTACCAAGTTTCAAAAGTATAGTTCTTATAGTTTCGGAAAAAAGTAGCTGTGACATACGGACGGACCGACTGACAGACATGACGAATCCATAAGGGTTCCGTTTTTTGCCATTTGGCTACGAAACCCTAAAAACAGGAGCAGTCGTGTAAAAAGTAGAAACACCTACTTCGTCAAAGATACTTTTACTCGTCTATGTACGAACTTTGGCAGCTTCTGAATAGCGTAGCAGAGATTTGTTGGGAAAATAAATGTTTTCTCCTCTGGATACAACGAGTACCTACGTCAAAATTGTTAAGTTTGCAAAGATAAAGTTATTTAAAATTCCCTTCTCTGAAACTTTAATTATGAAGTTCTTGGTAACGCTAACTACCTAAGTTCATAAAGAGGGCGTGAAACTGTGGACCTCTTTAAAATGTGCCCATCGTCACGTTCCGCTCGCGAAAGCAACGGTGTCAGAAAGCATCTTTATTTCAGTCGCGTCCCCTTGCCCTAGATGTAATCAAAACTTTGCAAATTTGTTTACACACATTCCCGCAACCGCCGCGGTATTTGCCACACGTAAACAGTGAGTCGAAATACCTTTTTGATTTCCTCGTCACAGGGACCTACTGAAAGGTGGAAATTATGTACGTTAAGTAGAAATAAAAAAGGCATTTTGGTCTGAAGTTTTACATGAAACAATTAAACAGGTACCATCATCTCACCACCAGGTGAGATACTAGTTGTAGATAAAATATAAACTAACACAAGCCATTTAATTTTAAGTTTAAATATAATAATTATAAAAAAACTGCATTTTAATTACCGAAACTTTGACAGTATCTACGTCAAACATTGTACTATACAATGACAATATCATATGCGGTATGGACACAGAACATGTTTGTCATATAAATGAAATTTGATTTCGGCTCGTGCCAACGGATTTTACGTTGCAGTTTTGTCATGCATTTTAAATGATCCAAACATTTTGGAGCCACAGCTTTGCTATGTATGATCCACACAAAATAAAACAATGTATTGCATGTATCTACTATAAGGAACAGACTACATATATTATATGTCGGAGAGGGCCATATTATTAACTTAAGTATTATTTAGCACAGTTTCTTTATAACGCACTTTCCAATGTAACTGATTTGGCACAGCCATGTTGTTTTCATGAATTGACATTTACTTTTTTTAAGCAAACTGTCTATGGAAGTTATTGTTTTCATTGAGCTGTCAATTTTTTTTTAAAGAAGAAAGACTTTTTAATCGTATGATACAACAAATTTGTATACATTGAAATAGAAGTTTAGTTTTTGAGTGCTTCTGGAATGAACCTATATAAAGGGTAGTGTTCTGAACTGAGTGTCATTCACTCTGTAGCGACGATACTGGCTTGTTCTCACTTTTATATCAGATATTATCGTATTATTGTATTTAAATAATAAATTATTTAACATCATAATGGATCGTTTCCTTCGCCCGCATTCGCCCATATTGAGACCCATAACAGTTAGAAGCACAACTGATGTCGAAGTTCATCAGGAAGCTCAGGCTGTTCCTCCGACATATATATTTTTTATGATCAAATAATCTTCTATAAATGTTACTGAGCTAAATACCTCCTACTACACCTCGATGTCAGAATTTGTATCCAAACAGATTAGCGAAACAATTCTATTGTAGCTTCGGTGTAGTAAAGGGTATAGGCTATTTCCCGAGCCTGCCTATTACCTGCGCGTGCGGCCGCACAGCCACAGTTAATAGGCGCCGTGTTCGTTTGCAATGCTTCCGATGTGGACCGGGAGTTGAGACCTTTCAAGTGTTTTGTTTACATTCAAAACCCTCTAAAAACTTAAGATTTTTTTGAGACATGACAATTTGCCTTATTTATGATGTATGTAGGTATACGTATTAATTATATCTAGATCAGCACTGACTAATCCACTTAAACTAACCTCCGCAAGACTTCACATCTATAGTTGTTTACAGCAAATCCAATGTTTATTTTTTCTTCTTCGTTGTAACAATAATAAAGGGTTTACTTTAATGCATTTATCATTTTTATTTTCCACAATAGATCCCACTGTGATTCACATTGCTGAAAAAAATCACCTCGTTGGTTTCATAAAGTTTCTTTCAAGGGCCCGGGCTCCTAGCCTATCAGCTCGCCCATTGACTAGTGTTGCGGCTGACAGGTGACACGGATGCCTATAAATCTTAGTTCGGCCTAACTCGTAAACACTGAACACTATCCCCGATCTCCGACACTCGCCTTTCTTATTAAACGTATTACCACAATAGTCAAACGAGCATGAAGTCAATTTAATATTCATTGAAAACGTACCACCATCTATGGCGAGTGTTTCTAGAGATGAATCGTAAATTTTCGATTTCTGTACATTATTTATGTTCGCCTCATGTAATCTAGTCGCAAATGAACGAAACAGTAAATATTTTTCTGAGATTTATTAATGCTTTAATGAAATTTTCTTAGGATAAATTGTGAGGAATTTTTCCATTTACTCCTCTATAGCACTGAGAGAAATGAAAAATTCACAGCAAAGGAAGAAACAATTAATGCATTGTTGGTGTGTTATTGCTCCACTTATTAAAAGCTCGCACCGTAATAAGTTTCGTTGGAAGATATTTATTGGTCACTGTCCCAAGCCACTAAGTAGCTTCGCACCAAGGAGTATCTTTTGAGGCGGGCAGCGCCTCGAGCAGTTCAGATTTACGAGGTGGTGCGCTCGTGCTTTGCCCTACCCTATCCCCCCTTGTCTCCCCCCACACCCCCTCGCTCCCAGCAAGGGAATGCAACTCTCGGTCAGTCATTGTAACGGCAACGTTAGTTATGAACTGGTACCCAAGCACTCAAGCTCCGGATCTTCGAACAGTTTCAATAGGAGAAATCTTAGCCTGGATTTCCTTTAGTCCGTTAATTGTTTTGAACTCCGCTGGCATTTGAGTGAGTTGAGCTTTGTTGACTTTCCTTTCATTTGCCATTGTATTGGATGTATTTTTAAAAGTTGAATTAAATTTTATTTAGTAACGTTATTGTAGCAAATAAAACATAATTCGAAGATCCAAAGAACGATTTAAAACTAATTCCACCTCGCATTTCGTTCTTAAATAAATAACATCTGCAGCAGAAGTGTAATAACCAGGCACAGGAGTGTGCAACTTGGCGCCTGAAGTCACCAGACCGGTTTCGAGGCACATGACTGTGACGTCACAGGCTAAACTCTCCATGTCGGGACGTTTCTGGTGTACGTCAAAAGTGGCGAGAGACGAGACAGGCCACTTTCACGTCAATCTGCTTATGAAATTGTATGGCGTAACTCGTTATGAGGTGTGCCAAAAGAACAGCAAAAGTTAATACTTACATACTTGGATGGAATTGTGATCAAGAAATATGAATGAGTTGAGACGTTGACAGGACACGCCAAAATGCTTCAAAAGTATTAAGCCAACTTTAATGAGAATATAAGTATATATTATATATCCAGCGTTATAAAGGTACTTGGAATATTTCAGTTTATATCAATACAAGCTTTATTTTTCCTATGCGACGAAATGTTATAACTTGTATGTTTGATCTGTACATTAAAGTGCTAAGTGATTCCATATAAAGTGGTATTTTATTCACACTGACCGTAGCCGATGCTGGTGGATTTTACGCGGTTTAGCCAGATCGTGGCGATAAAGAAACTGTTAATTGGCTAATATCATACGCTAGCGATCGAGTCTCAGTCGTTTATTCAAGTTGGCAGGCGGCATGTCGGCGCTTTGAGGTTGGCTAAGCTTTATAAACAGTAGGCTCACTTTTATCGCAAGTTGCTTAGTTGCTTAGTTGTTTTTGCTTATGATGCATGAAATCGACAAAAGAAAAATTCTAACGAGTAAATTCGAATTAATAAAACGCCTATTCACAAAATGTACTCGACAATCCAATAAGATCCTGTAATGAACGATCGATCTGTTAATTACTTTATCTGCACGAATTTTCCATTGCGAAACATTCGGTTAGGTACATAAAGTGGTCCACAGGCAGACACTTACGACGACGGCATTTATGCAAAACTCGTGACAATTCACGACACGGATAAAATATTGATTTCTAAAACATTACTGGCGTTTTCTCGTTTCTGTATCGTTAAAGGATACAATCGAGATAATTATGCTTCACGGGGGGTGTTGGCTGTCGTAAATTCTGAATTTTTATTGTGAGAATACTTAAATCTTCGCATAAAATTGTCGCGAGCGAAATAAGAATGTCCGATTTAATTAGATGCGACCGCTATACCGTCAGTTTACGTCATCTTCTCCTCTCCCCTCGCCGCTTCCCTTGCTCTCGTTTGTTTAAAACTACCCGCAAAGGATTTTAACGAGATTAAGCTCACCACGTTTTATAGGTCATCTTGTGAGATTTATTTAACTGTGATTTGTAAGACATTTTTCATTCGAGCAGATTAAAAGAAACCCAGTCATTAAAAATAAATGGAACCACGGTTTATACCCCGTGAAATTTATTTTTGAATCGCAGGACTTTTTTTAAATCTTTATTTTGGGAAATTGTTGGGCTTACTGAAAATCCAGGACAGTACCAAAATAAATTACAGTCTGTATTTTAACAATAAAAAAAATTGTAATAACTTGTTTTTCACAATTAGTACCGTTAATTTTTCATCATAAGGGTTTATTACGCCAATATCTTTTAACGCTGAATGACTAGTCACTTACTTACGCTAATATAAAAAAAAGCGGCCAAGTGCGAGTCGGACTCGCCCATGAAGGGTTCCGTAGCAGCAAGTAACATAATATAAAAGTTCTTCTAGTTCGTTGTAGGTAAATTGCGGTTTACGATTTATGACGTATTAAAAAAAAACTACTTACCAGATCTCGTTCAAACCAATTTTCGGTGGAAGTTTGCATAGTAATATACATCATATATTTTTTTAGTTTTATCATTCTCTTATTTCAGAAGCTACAGGGGGCACACATTTTACCACTTTGGAAGTGTCTCTCGCGCAAACTATTCAGTTTAGAAAAAAATGATATATGAAACCTTAATATCATTTTTGAAGACCTATCCATCCATAGATATCACACACGTATAGGTTTGATGAAAAAAATATTTTGAGTTTCAGTTCTAAGTATGGGGAATCCCCAAAATTTATTGTTTTTTTTTCTATTCTTGTGTGAAAATATTAATGCGGTTCACAGAATACATTTACTTACCAAGTTTCAACAGTATAGCTCTTATAGTTTCGGAAAAAAGTGGCTGTGACATACGGACGGACGGACAGACAGACAGACAGACAGACAGACATGACGAATCCATAAGGGTTCCGTTTTTTGCCATTTGGCTATGGAACCCTAAAAATCGGGTTAAGAATATTAATATCTATTACAGGGTTTACATTTACATATGTAGACCCGTAAGTATTGGTTACGACCGCCAGCACTTCCCTCAGTGTTGTTATTGCTCGCCCCTCGGGAGTCACTCTGCGGTAAGAGCGCGAAACCGAACATCAAAGACCGTATAAAACGCACTTCATTCCATAAAGTTCCATAACAGAAGCGTCGATGGCAAAGCGTCCACTTTACTGAGAACTATTGGTTTTCACTTTGAGCCTTCACATTTTCTCTCTTTTGGGGATCGAATAAGAGTGGAGGTTCACATGGCCGCCTCAGCTTCGCGCGGTATCGACGCGCTTCCCATCTAAATGGAGACTGGCTCACGAACTACCCGCAGCTATTGTAAACAAGCAACGTTCTCTATTCAAACTATCGTTATGCCCTCTATTCGCAGTTTCGTGCCGTATTGACGATCCGGAAAAAGGTCTTACCGTTTGCCCGCTCGGTGAGAAAACTTTTATCGGTACGCACAGATTTTCACGTGAGTAAGCCTCATTTTACGACAAGTGGAGTTTGTGATATCGATTTAGTCAGGAAATTCGAAGTGATGCACAATATAACTGCATGGCGTTTCGCGGTATATGCTGGTTGTCAGCAATTGCGACTCGAAACATTGCTGTGAAACACAGTGAAATTAAATTTTGCTGAGGAAGCTTAAAATTAAAGTCAAATAAATTGTGCTCATGTTTTCAAGAAATTGTCTTTTCTCAGGGATTGCCTCGGAAGTGGCGTCTCGCAGTATGACAGAAGTTTTAACCGTTTTATGACGATAATGAGACACGCGATGAGCGAGTGCAGGCAACGAGGCGTTTCCACTGAAGTCTAGTGTTAGCTCAAAATTCGCTGCGCGAAACATGATTGTGATATACTGGCCAAGTTCTCGCTTCGCTGAATTTTTAACGAACTGCTTCATAATCTTACGAAGACAGTTGAAAACGTTTATAGAATACGCTGAAGCTTAAAACATATTTAAAGAGGTTTTCGTTTATATTACAATAATAATGCAATTGTTAAATAATCGAGCTGAATGAAGATGATTGTTCGAACATTTTTTTTTCATCACATTGGGTAATTTTTCACCTACAGCATTATTGATATCGTGTACATATCGCACCAGGATAACACCACACCGTCTTTTCTTTGTTATAAAAACGTGACTGAACCTTAAAAAAAATTTTTATTTATAAAAATAAAAATTAAATTCGCTATTTGCATTTTAAAATTCTATCGCTTATGTTTGGCCGGCACGAAGCAAACAGTAGATTTATACTTGGCATCCTCGACTCACGAGCGGCGACTATCGACGCGTGAATCCGCGTCCGCGACGGAGGCGTGCCCTCGTCGTAAGAATTCGCGCATTTTTACGGCATAATAAAAATCGTAAATAACGCCAAGTGATCCGGACAGAGTCGGGTCACGACGCGCCCGCGGCACCGGCCCATCATCGCGACTGTGAATTTACGACCCAAGCGAAAGATCGCACTCGACCGATCAACTCTGAGATGATTTGACCGTAATTAGCTTGGGATGCTCGGGTACGGATAGTTTATTCGCAAACAAGCTTGGCCAATGTATATTGCAATTTGTACTACTACGAACTTATTCGGATCGGGTAACAGAAAGATGAAAACTCAACTTATCAAATATTATAAATGGACTTTACCATAATTTTATCTTTACTTGTAAAATACAGTACCGTGATTACTAACAAACCATTCAAGTTAGACAAGAGCACTTGAAAAAGAAACTGAAATGAATAATATGGAATGATGAAAAGGAACAATGAGGGATTTTTTAATATCGATCCCTAGGTGGCCGAAACAGGGTGTTAAAATTGAGAAAAATACATTTTCGATAGGCTGTTTAAATAGCACAGTATATATGTCGCAATAAGATGGTCAAAGCCGTGATATAGTTATATCGCTAGAGATATAGTTATAACCCGTGATATACTTATATGAAAGCGTGCGGTTCATAACTATCTTATCTTACTAGGAATATGACTATGATACGAGCAGAATCTAGTAATATAATTATTTTACTAAACTAATCTAGTAAGATAGTTAATCTTAGTTATAAACGCATATTTTGTTTAATTTGCACAATTGTTAATCATTTTTAATAAAACGCTCCAATCACATAACGTTTTTCTTACGAAATCTTCACAACAAACACAAAAATTTTATAAGTAGTAATTAAAATAATAATCATTAAAAAAACAATCTGTTTTTATATTTGAGCTTAGACTCAAGAAATTATTACAGTTAAAAGTTAGAACATTGCATTGGGATAAGTCCGCCTTGGTAAAACCTGTTATTTTTATACACTATATTCTATAAAATTTATGTTTTGAACAATAAAGAGATTACAAACAAACAAACATTAAAAAAAATATTGTACATAATGAAGAAGTACCTACCTAATCAAGTAGTACAATACTTCAGTCTTCCTTCAATCCTTTCCAGAATCATGACATCTGCACCCTGCTTCGATAATTATTTCACTAGATTAATCTAGTAATATAATTATACCACTATTGCATTACCGTGTCATAGTTATATCCCTAGAAAGAAAGTTATAAACAGCTTACGTACAACTATGTTACGGTATATAGTTATATCACTATATCACGGCTTTAACTATCTTACTGCGACATATTATACATTAGTACTACATTATTAACGAAACTACGCAACACACACGTTTACACGTGTGTAAATGTAATATTTTTATGTACATAGTAGGTAATCATAAAGCGACTTTTGGATGCAGTATCCGGGGTATGACTATGATCTTATAGTACAAGTTCCTTTCACAAAAAGGAAAAACACAGTGTCCCCAAAGAAAGTCATTTTTACCATGTGAGGTATAATCATTTCCACTTTATGTGCATTTAGAGGATTTCACAGAAAGGAAAATGTTGCAATAAAGGTTTTATGATCATTGAAAATTATATTTGCGTTAAGTAGAAAGAAGAGATCATAAACGAGATTTGAAGGCTGAGACTGCATAACGACAATATTTATCAAACATTATGCTCAGTCTCTTTAAACTGCCCCCAGTTTAAAGCCAGGTAGTTAAATGGTGTAAATTGGGTTATGATACACGCATAACTGTACTGAAACACTAGTTTAATTCAAAGGCAATAGAGCGCACCAACTTAATTTTCAGGCTCACCGCAGTTTCCTTTGTATGTAACCTCGTCGGATTAACATACTTCTGGTTCGGTTAAACTGTAAAGTCTAGTTCACAGTTTGATGTGAGACTGCAGTATATGACTCGTGTGTGGACACTGACCTTAGTTGATTCTCAAAGGAAATTACTTTGAGGGCCGTGAAGTGAGTTTAAAGAGAGTACTGTTACTACAGTATACTGTTATTAGATACTGTGTTTTGTATGTACGTGATAAATAGTCAGTAACTTTAGGTTATCTACACCTCGTCTGATACTTGATTTGATCAAGTATCCCATTCATTCCCACAACAGAGTGCCTTCGAGTGTTTTGTTCGGGACGTCCATATATATCGTTTCGTCGTCATTCACTATAACTCGCTGTATCGCTATATAGGTGCACCTTTAATCCTGATTAATGGGAAAGCCCTCGCTCTCCAAATCGCTGTTTTTTTTAACAGAAAATCCCTGTTTTCGAATTTTGAAAACATGATAGACCACTTAGTGGCACCAAATGGCGCTGCCGTGTCTTGCTTCGGGTGCTTTATTGGGTCGTTCGTTTTTCAATGCAATTAATCGGGATGACGCCGGAGGACTTCTCTGAAAGTTCGACAAAGACCAGACCAGTATATTCGGCAGTCTCTCGTGCCAGTACATATCATATTGCATAACTGAATCTTAGAATATTACATGTTAAAAGGAGCATTTTCATTATTTTTTTATTTAAGGTCGTTCAGTATCTACTAGCTTTAGACCGTATCTTGGCACCACTTGGTAGTCCATAAAGTCACGATAATACCACAATAATAAATAAAAGTCAAAATATTTCAGTTGTGTAACTTAATTAAATTAAAAATAAATCTTTGATAAACATACCCATTCATTGATCTTAATGTTAATTTGGACCGGTCCAAGAACGGTTTTGGACAAGTTATTACTGTATGCTTAAGTCATTTAAGGTAATTTAGTAGATAAGAGCTTTATCTCAGGACGCTGCAGCACAATAAATATAGTTTTCAGATTTTTAAAGTCATTTGTATAATTTAATTTGAAAACCGTGTCGTGGCCGTGTAGCACCCAATTTGTATTTGTTTACGAGTATAAGTTGGTAGTGAGAGATTTCTCGCGCTCTTTGTTTTCTCAGTGAAAGTTTCTGACTTCAGTAGTGTTCAGATTCCGAGATTAGTTCACTGTAGACTACACAGTGAGCTAACTGAGCTGGGTCGGGAACTTTTTTCTCGGCGATAATCGAATTTCCTAGCTGGAGCTGTGACTGCCAGGACGGAACTCGAACTCTCTGTTGTTTTAGTCAGCTTCTTCCGACTAGATTTGTTATACTTTAATTATAGTTTGCTGAATTCAGAGTTCCTTTATTTATGGCAACTGCTACATAGCGACTTTTTGACATTTTGTATCTACCACAGTATATGCACAGCTAACGATTCCATTTTACTAAAAATGTTCTTTATATCTAGTTACAGTTTGGTCTGCTGGCAAGAGTTTGGTTAGAACTGAAATACTAAGAGAGAGGTGAAAGTTCTTCAAAAGGAGGAATTCAGATATCTTTTGCTCGTTTTGTGTCAAAGTAGCCTGCGTCTGGCTGCACAAAGTGGCTGGCTCGTGTCCAGGGTTTAAAGGATTAGATTCCTTCGCTTAAAACGCCGGAGGCAGTTTGTTTCGGAGTCTAGCCTTGTTTCCTTTTCGATCGTATACGACAAACATCTGCTTTGTGGCCCCCACCCCGTCCAAAAGCTATTTACTTCCGTAAAACAAAGTAAGCTTTCTAAAAAAAAGATATAACCGAGTTCAGAATTTCCTTTAAGATTGCAAAGTAAAACCAAATCCTTGTTGAGTTTCTGTCGATATCGACGAGCAATCGACAACGGAACGTTTTCAACGTCGAGGGGCTACGTAATATTTTTTATTTAGAGATTACGAGGTCTTTCAATATTATGAAAAGATAAAAGGATATTGTAGAGGATAGATGGATGTAATTAAATCAAAGTTCATGTATTAGTCTTGATAAATCAAAATGTATCACCTCAAACACTGGTATCTCTTACGTTTTTCTGAATGTCCACTGAATGTGTCCTGCAAGCGAATCGAGTGCATCCAATTGTACCTGCCACTCTGCATGGTTACGTAAAATCACTCCAGCGAGCCACCGCGCAGCTGCGAACCCTTCCATGTATCTCACCGGCTCCAGGCCCCAATTACTCGTCGGATCGTTGTCCACTGTAATTGGATTGGCAACCGGACTTGTTGGCATTTTAATTGTGCTATTGTGACGGCGACGCGATGCACGGGGTAGGACGGTACGGCGAGGATACAGGGAGCCCATAGACAAACCACTTTTTCTCTGAAACTGAATGGCTGCTGTTGACGTGTTAAGTTTTAACCGACTTTAAAAAAGGACGAGGTTCTCAATTCGACTGTATGTTGTTTTTTTTGTATGCATGTTACGCGATTACTCCGCCAATTGTGAATCGATTTTGATGATTCTTTTTTTGTTCGGTAGGTAATACTTCAGAGGTGGTCCCTTATAAATTTTATCTAAATTGATTCAGCGCTTTTTGAAAAAATCAACAGAAACAAAAAACAGCAAAATTGTAGCTGTTACCATTGAAGACGGTTTTTTAACGTGTTCAGGGTTGTCGATTATACTTTGTATGGTTCTTATTCTTATGACTGTGTCGTTTTTTCCATTATGAAGTTAAATTAGGAAATAATTCAGCCCAAGATCCCAGCCATGAAAGATTATCAGTTTCATAATTTTGATCTTTATAATGACCACGCTGAATACGTTAAAAACAACCGACTTCAATCGTAGCAACTCCAATTTTGCTATGTTTTTGTTGATTTTCTCAAAAACCGCTGAATCGATTTCGATAAAATTAATATGGGACCACCTGTGAAGTATACCCTTTCAAACAAAAAAAGAATTTTTGAAATCGGTTCAGGCGTCTTCGAGTAATCGGTGAACATACATAGAAAAAAAAAAAAAAAAAAAAAAGATTCCGACGAATTGAGAACCTCCTCCTTTTTTTGAAGTCGGTTGAAAAGCTGCTCAACTTCAACCTGCTAAACATATCTCAAACTGTTAATAATTCCCACGCATTAGGTAAAATAAAAGATATCGAATAACAAAACACGTGAGAAAACATCTCTGTCGTTCAAGCGTCAAAGTATTTCGTCAAAGAGGCAAGTTGCGTTGTTTTGGGAAATCGGGACATTAGTGGAATGTCTGACACGTATTGTCGATCTATCTGCGTTCGAAGAATCCCGCCGTCTCAAAATGTCGAGAATCCCTGTTAAGAAGGATTCTGAGTATGGGACCTAATTATAGCAAACGGAATTTAAATTATTATTTTTCTTCACCTGATTTTAAATTTAACACTTATAGCAAAAGAAAGTAAGTCTTTATAAAATTGACATATTTTAACCCTTATTTTCTCTCAATTTAGTGATTTGGGGAATCCACTGATTTAATATACTGTCTTCCACACTAATTTAAAAAAAAACTGTTTATCACTGCATCACTATATTGTACTGTTCTTTTTTGTATGTACAATAAATATGATATCTATCTTTTTTTACTTCTCTACAAAATAGCAGAATTTCAGTTAAGGCGCGACGTACACACTCAATCTGAGTAGGTTGATGCATGATAATATAATATCGACCGTAACACCACTCATTTTAAGTTCAGATCAGTGTGGTTACTATCGCGGCGGTTAAGTCAAGGCCGAACGCAAAATTCTCGAGATTTCGATGTTTTTATTAATTTTCTTGGCTTTCAAATAAGTTAAAAAAAATCCGTTCAAGGTAAATTGAAGGTATTAAAACGGCCGATTTTTGTGTGTTGGTTTCAACATAAACAAATATTGTGTTTCCGAGAGAATTTGCAATTAATGCAAAATACAGGGTTTACAGGATATTTTTTTTCGTCAAAGTGTTTGTGATTTTTATGATTCTGGTCAAAGCAATTTGTTTTTTATTGTTTCAAGTATGTTAAATATTTTTTTCATGGTGATAGCATTAACCATTATTTCAAGAATTTGAATAAAATATTGCGATTTGGCGATACTTAACGCCTTAACACTAAGATACCTGTTAAAAGTCGCGGGAAACCGCTGGGTGCGGACAGCGCAAGACCGGTCGTCATGGAAATCCTTGGGGGAGGTCTTTGTTCAGCAGTGGACGTCTTTTGGTTGATAATGATGATGACGGTAGCTACGATTAAACTACGCATACGCAAACCTCAGCCTAAGATTTTTTGGCTCCGCCTATCCATCTTGAAACAGCGCTTTCCTTTCAGTTTCCACTTTGCGAAATTCATCATAATAGTCTTGTCTTGTATTAAAAGCAGAAGTGATTCTTTCCATGTTTTTATTTAGTACTGTTCGTGTTGGACGGTTGGCCGTATTATACAAGTATTGCAAAACCGTTGTCGGCGCGTCGCGTCGCGGCTCCAGCATATTTTATACAAATTTTAGAAACAAGAACAAGTCCCGCGTGACAGGTACACTTATTCGCTTTGCTTATTTTTGTTTGGTAAACTTTTATCTGATACCAATCGCGGAGGCGCGGCGTGTAGTAGGGATGAATAAAATATACATTTCTGCGTTCGAAGCCCTTGCTCGCCTCCGAATGGGAAGTTTGGGTGTCTCTTTAATGGAGTTTTGAAGTTTCCCATTCGTTTCTATTGTGGCCGTGGAATGTTTATTATCGTTGATTTAAATTTCACGCCCCAGTTAACGGCTATCAAATCTTATTTGCCAATTTATCCGCATGCCAAAACGCGAGACCGAATACAAAGTTCCATCCAATTCTTTGTTTCTTTATTCAAAGTTTATCTCTATAATTAGTATTGTCGTAAATTATTGTATTTAATTTAATTTTCCTTCTGTGTTTTGTTTACAGAAAATATCTATTAAGTGTTGATCGTATGTTTGGCTCCGTCTTTTCTTATCATCATTATTGTTGATCGTCAGAAATAGCAAGATTTTCGTATACCAAATGCGGTAAACTGTCGACGGTCATCTTTGTCCTTTGTTCTTCTATTTTTTTGAGTTGAATTTTTCGCGGCCCTTTGTCACTTTTGAAATTGAATTCTTTCCGTGTATTCTAAGAAAACGTATTGCATGCTTCGCCTTTGTATCACTTTTTGCGCTATCAATACTTTGTCTGGACGCTGACATTATTTACGATGACAGAATTAGCTTTCACTGAAAATAATAATATGATTATAACAAAAAATAAACTAGAAAGTTATAAGTTGGTTTGAAATTAGTAGATTCGTTTATTAAGTGGCTTTTTATATTTTATATTATACAAGCCATCAGCTGTGGCTTTGCCCGCATTATTATTAAATTTATGATTGACCACGAGCACAGCATGTACATTATAGTACTGTCATACAGCATGACAGTGGCCATTAAAGAGGCCCTAGAGGGATCTCTTTTCTAAAGGTACCCCCTCTCCCTGCTCATAAGATCTGGTGACGGTTGCATAAAGCAACACATACATTTACGGTGTACAAACTTCATATTGTTATGTGGTAGTAGGGAAATTTAACGCCACATTTTGCTGGAGTGTCCAGGTTGTGCCACGAGTTATGTGGTGCACGAGCCGCAAGCGCTCGATAGCGTCGATTTGAGTTTTTTCAGTTCGCTTGTAACTTTAGATTTACCAGGATAAACTGCAATGCTGTTGGTCGTAGTACTTCAGCTGTATGCCAAGTAAAAATAAAACCAGTTGACACAAATTCATCGTTAAAGAGTAATAAATTCATTTTTTTCAATCCCCGGGGAACTGTGCAATTTTTAAACAAATTGATAAGAACTTTATAATCGTAGGTATAAATAAAACAGAAGAATATCGTAAATATTAGCATGCTTGTTATAGCCGCTCATTTATTGGTGTTATTAGATTCGTTGATTTTTAAATAATAGAGCAAAAATACATAAATCAAAGAATGCCTCTGGTGTTAGAAGTTAAGGGCGCAGGCGCACACCATTTGAAGCCGTTTCATTCTTCCTATCAAGAGCTGGATATAAGAAACCAATAAGTAAGTGGTCTGAAAAAGGAAAGTTTACTATTGTACTCGTATTTATACTTTTTGTTCTTTGATTATTTATGCATTTTATGAACTTGTATCAGCTTATCGAGCAAAATTATTAAAATCATATAATTGCTTAGTGAAATATTTATATTAAGTGGTCGAAAAATTGTGGATTAGGTTAGACTAGGTGTCAAAACTAAAGTAGCAGGTATTCGGTGAGGTCCATAGTGCATTAGCACTTTCAATTTGGGAACTCGGTTATAAAACCAAAAGTCAATTATTATATTACCGGACACTTCGGATTCTAAGTAACAGCTACTTTGCAGACTTAGGCTAAAATCCCAAACTCTGAGTATTATTGGTATTATAGGAACTGAGCTTCATTGTAGGTGTTATAATCGTGATTGTCGTGAGATCTCCGAGGTTATAAAACATACAGGGCGTTAAAAAGTGCGTTTAAAATTTTAAGTGGTTACTCAGAAGAATACAGGAAAAATGTTGAAAAAATCCGATCTACAACTTGATTTCCACCAAATACAAAAAGACACACAAAAGCTCTAAATTTATTAGGACCCGTCTTTTAGATCGGGAGTTTTAGAAAATATAACATGTAATAAGAGGAGATTTAGTATAAATACATAGTTATCTGTATGTTATAAATAAAATAAACACATGTATGTGTATACATGTACATGTACATTTATATAGTATAAACAGGGTGTTAAAAAGTGCGTTTGAGATTTTAAAGGGTTACTCAGAATCAAGTATAGAATACAGGAAAATATAAAAAAAAACCCGATCAACAACTTTTTTTAGTTTCCCGTACAAATTCTTGATTCAGATTTAGGTATGGGAATCTGAAAAAATAAATTTGAAGAGCGGATTTTTTCAATATTTTTCTTGTATTCTATACATGATTCTGAGCAACCCCTTAAAATCTCAAACGCACTTTTTTACCACCAGGGTATAAGGTATTAGGCTCAAAAATGTGTAGGAAGCATGTGAGCCCTGGAAGATGTTTTAAAAACTCCGTATACACAAAAATATCGACATATAAACACACCCAGACACAGAGCATACAAATCTGCTCATCACAGAAACGTTTGCCCTAAATGGAAATCGAACCTACGACCCTAGTATCAGTAATCGCGATAAACACTGAGCCACCCAGTCAGTCGCGATAAAAATTGTATATCATCAAATATTTATTTTAATTAAATTAACTTCCCAGTTTATACATTGATACAGCGGATCTTGTTCCATCTAACACATTTTTTTAAACCATTGATCTAAAATTTAAACAAAGAAAATATGGACAAACGTTTTATACTCGCGGCGTCCAATAATGCGTAAATTTCTTTGAAAGACATTGTAACTAGTCAACCATAAAATTACTCCGTCGAGAGTCGAAAGATGAGAAAATAATAAGAAAGTTTTCCAATAGCTCTGGGGGAAAATTTCAAAATGAATACGATTAGGAATATTTTCGTATTTGGTGTATTGCAAAAAATTCTAAACGAATAACATGCAAATTTGAAGCAATTGTTTTTGGAAAGTACAAATATTGCTTTTGTACGAGTCTCACGATCTTTTTGTGCCTAGCCAATTTTGTTGAAGGTAATATATATTTTACTGAGTTTATTACCGTCATTACTATCGTCATAATATAACAATGACACTACACCCATATAAACGTCATTATATTTAATTGATATGGTTATGTTATGACACTAATCGCCCAATTGTTCTTAATATTCTATTTTTGATTTTTTCATTCCTTTCACAGTAGCGACCCGTTATTCATAAGCAATTTAGTTGTTTCTTTTCTCATTATTCAAAGAACGCGTTCTCTCTGCAATTACGTTTTACCGAGTTTTGGGTTTGTGTTGCGTGTGTTCTACTAAATAGTGCATGACAACGGCAATTACCTCTTGAGTTTGTGGGTCTTCTCAAATTATTCTTTTATTTTCACTGAATATTTCGTGCAGACGGAATCACTTTCACATACATATGAAAATGTCACCATGACACAATCGTGTATTTAATCAGTTTTTTTCGTAATACAGACTACGCAAAGAAAACCCGGAAGATCACGTAAAGGATGTTTTTTTTATATAAAAGAATGCAGCTTTATTGTAAAAAAAACGTATAGAGACGAAAAACAGCGATTTTACGGCGACAGATATACATTTATGTTTAGTGATGATATAAAAATAACAAAAAAAAAATTGCGTAAGAAATATGTAATTTCGACTACAACAATCTGTTCTAAGGTATACAACCGCACTAACGATCATTCGCAGGCTGATCCAATCAGACTGTCACACGGATGGATAGTGCGATTGTGCGGGCACTGGATAAGGCAACATTCGCGCCGCCAAAGCGTATCGACGAGCCCCCATAAAAGTGCAGGTACATTCAATTAATTTAATCAACTGTATTGATTAAATGTCAGGTACCCAATTAAATTATCGGCGTTGGATCGAAAAGCGGTGCCTTCTGGATTCATTCGGCTGAGGAGTCTGCTCGCAGACCATATATCTGGTAGAATTCACAATTGAGATTTTGAATGTTACCACATTCAGGCATTAATGCCATATCACGCGATTTCAAGTATCAGAGGTAACTGGATAATTTAAAACTGTGAATAGTTTCGCTTAATTAATGCCACCTGGAGCAATATCAACTCTCTCTTTCGTTTATAATAAAAATTCGCCATAAATTACGGTTAACAACACATATCGTCTCCATCTTGGGGAGGCTTGCCAACACGGAGACTAGACTAATCCAGATTGGTCTTAACAAGAAAGAAAATATCAGGAAAATTTGTCTGAAAACTAAATTTTTTTTTCGTTTTCTAACTCATTTCTTTACCCAGTTATTAATAACATGTTTAGATTCATCTAATTTTTACGTTCTGATATTTTTTTTAATAGTAATTGGCCAAATTTTCTGGTTAATACTTAAAAATTGTAAGTTTGTTTGTTAGCAGAATGAGAGTCTAAACTTTATGTGATCCATGGTCTCGACTTTGGTTGCCGCGGACGATACCTTTCGCGCTTTCTTGTTACAATTCGATTGGAGTATCAGAATCAAAGTAATCTCTTATAAACTTGATGGTTACTGTGGACCTGTGGAATACTGTGGTTACACATATGGAGTACTGCTCGCATCTTTGAGCAGGAGCGAGTGGTTACAGTATGCAACTTTCAAGAAGAGGTTGAAAGGGTTTTTGATGGATCAACAAAGCACATAATATGCAAATGGCCAAAGACGGCGGTAACCACTTTCCATCAGATGGGTCGTTAGGATATTTGCCACCTTTTTCTATAAAAAAAAAGCTGCGTGTCCTCGCTACGATGCTTAGACGACAATTACAATAATCTGTGGCATAGACTTTGTAGATTTTAGCTTCTGCGAAGTGAGTGTAGTAGCGAGCGACGCATTATATTATAATGTAGGTACAAAATGCTCTAAGCAAGTCAATTATTATGTAGTCGAAATCCACAATTTCTGTCCTATATTTTCGCCAAATAATTGAACTCGCAAACATTTCTCCTAGGGTAGAGGTTGTAACGATCCCCCCCTCGCCAAGGCAAAGTAAAAGAGACGTAAATAAAAATATATACATAAATACAAATAAACTTAAAACTAACTATTAAATGAAACGTTTGGCCAGATCATCTAGTGGGAACCCCACGTCGAAATTAAAGTAACCCAGAATCTTTTAGAGTGTTGATAGTGACTGAATTATGAAAGGCTTAGGGAAATATTTAATTAGGCAATTATTTACTAAAGAGGCCCTACTTATTTGTTCTAACTAATCTAATGAGCAGAAATTATTAAGTTTAACTCAAGCAAATAAAGTACAAGAAAACGTAAAGACAGGACATAATTTAGGGCGTTATGAAACTCTCATGAAGCTTTAAGTCTATAAATTCATTTGTAAATTTATTAAATTATGCGAGCAATGTATAGACTATAGATCTACACATCACTATGAAAGCCGTAACCCTTAAAGGGTTGCGGGAGGATCCACCATAACCTCCCCTCATCCTCGGCCAGTCTAATACCATCCATCGCGTAAAGTTTAAAAATATAAGCTTCATGAAAGTTGATGCGGGAAGCATCCAAAATGAAGCTAGCAATACGGATTGCAACGCGTTTGTGTATATATACTTAAATATAAATAATATGGTATACCCCAGAAATATTGTAATTTCAAAAGATTAAATAAACCACCACTTCGATAGTCGATGCTCTTAAATGAATATTTTAGGCTTTTAGAATTTGGAATAATATAAGAAACACCATCATCAGCCCATCTCCAGGACAAAAGGTTCCAGATCAAAGAGGGACTCTGTCCTACCTACCCTATAGACTTAATGCGCCCTACCGCATTCTATCGATTTGTTGCTTCGTTCAGTTAGACAAGTCAGAAGAATCGCTTATATCTACCTTTTTATTCGCAGTAAGTGCATTACGTACTTATGCCCTAATATCACAACCGAATGGCTAGTAACTACTTGTCACGTCAAACAATACGATACCCTAATTAAACTCGAATCGACGTAACACACCCTTAAGCTAATTAATATTACACAAACTACTCGCTCCGTTTTAATAAGAAACAAATCCTACCAAATTCAAATAAAGCAAATAAATCACACACAAAAATATGAAAATCACTCACACAGAAAATAAAATGAAATAAAACACAGAAGGTCCACAACCAGGTCTAGCTTTCTCAGTAATAATTTAGGTAACATACAAAATATTATACTAAATATTGAAGTAAAATTATAGCTTAGAATTTATGGGAAAAGTGATGAATGTTAAGTGGAGTATAAGTGAGTGGTACATAGAAGGATATTGTCCTTCAATAATCCACGTAAGTCTGTAAGGAAGCTGCGTCTTGGTGTCCTCGGAGAGGTTAATCGCGCAAAACCACAACTTCCCTGTGAAGGTTGCCAGAGGCTCCCCGTATAGTGTAATTGAATGTAAATGTATTGTAGCGTTTTGTAAAGAGTAGTGTAAGAGTACTGTTTAGTCGTGTGTGATGAAGGAGTTATAGAGAAATGCAATCTAGACCCAGTGTGGATATACAATAAAGAAGAAATAATCAACCTTCAAATAATATAACCACCATATTTGAAAGTTATTCGAATTTAAAAGTGCAGACCATTAAAATCTTATTAACATCTAAAGGCTTCCACACAAAACTAAATGTTTAAAATCTACCATAAACTGAACAAGATTTGCATACCTCAATTGAATCCAATGGTCTCACTTTAGTAAAGAAAACTCTCATACCCATGCGCCAATCTCTGTACCTCGCCCGCATACGCTCCTCCTCTTCATAATCTCCAAGGCTGCTTACTCCACTCCAACATCCCATGGAACGGACCATAGGACGCTCCTTCAGCATTTCCTCATGCTTGACCGACCGACGTTGACTAAACTCGCCTATCCTAAATCAATCCCTTATATACCCTCCGATTCAACCAGTAAACAGATGGACATCTTTCCGTCCGTGGCTGCCTAGTCTTCCATCTATTCTGACTCATCATGCAGAAGACGACCGCCCCGTGAATATCCAACCCTGATTTGCTGTACAGATTTTCAACACGAATGGTTCGAACAGTCATTTTAAGCAAATTAATTCTAATAAATAAGAAAAATAATAGTAATAATCATATGGATATTTTCTACTGTTTCTTTTTGAAAATTGACCGATAAATACTTAGCTAACGAAGGTGGTTCGTTACATTCAACCCCCTGAAAATTTGCAGATACCAAAACTGAAAATTTTCATAACCCAATAAATTTTTCCTGTTAGCATATTCCTCCAGAAAGCATCTTCCACTTTTCTAGTAATTTAAAAGTTACAAAGTCTTGGTTTGTGAGACCATTAACCATGCAACTGAAAATTAGCTTCGACTAGGTGGAAAATACTTGCGACCCTACGCGTGTGTGTGTTTAAACCTGGCATTTCATATCCCGTGCGTTGTTAGGAGCGCGTAATGCGAGCCCAGTCAGAATGTAAAAGCACCAATGTCTGCCAGCATCAGGAGTCCAAGGTGGGAGATCGTGGTTGTGAGCCAGAGTTACAGCTAGATGTCCAAATTCTGTCGCGCCAGAACGTCTTCTGACTTAGCGTAATTAGTTATTTGTCCATTCTAGCCGCTCCCACAGGAAACCCTCCGCTGTTCCACATAGTAGGCAAGAATTATGTTACTCTGATAATTAACCGGGCCCTTAAACAGCACTTCCCCCAAGTCACGAGATAATCATACCTGGCGCATGTAGAGTGTATTCAGTCAGAGTCTCAGCTTCTTGTGGAGTATTAGCCATAACACAACAAAATATAGTTAATAAGTAAAATAGTATTTTATTCAATGTTGTTGCCAGGCTAGTGAACAAAATAGACTGGAGGCGTATACCAAAAGGCTGACCATGTCTGATATTTGCCAACCCTCCTTCACTGCCATTCAGGAGCTCATCAGGATTCATTGACAAACCTTCAATCTACACTCTGGATTCTTTCATACTTGGATGGTCAACAATTCCAAACCTCTGGCCAGTTCAATATTCACGATTACCAATTCCCAGAGTTCAAAACCACACCTCATTCGCCACAACTTATCGGTCCGTTTCTACATCAGCTAAGATTTACAACAGTCAAGATTTATTTTGACAGATTCTGTTTCCTTCCAGCCCAATGATCTACAATAAACCATTCCAACGTTTGTGTAAAACGGACCAGACACCACCAATAATATCGACAACATCTCCAAGTATTGACGGAATATTGACATCACATTGAGAGTGCAGTGATTGTAATGATCGGCTGAAGGTAAATAAATGATGGATTGTCAATATATTGATGTTAAAATATTGTCAACACCACCGACAGTGTCCCGTCCGTTCAACAATCAACATGGTTTAGAGTGAATCCAAAATCCTAAAGTGGGGAATATAATATTTAGTTCATTTATTTTTATTATATAATAATATATATATTTTTTTCTTTGTATATAGAAAAGGTTTAATGTATTTTGAGGAAGATTCTAATGCTAACCATGGCTCGTTCGTTGCATTTACGCTATAACTGACTTTCTCCTTACCCAAAGTCAGTTCACAACTTACCAAGTCAATGCATAATCCAATTGTACCTCGCTTTAGCAATTAAATAATACTTTTGAACTACATTACCTTCAGTAAACATTACCTCCAAATTATATTACCTCAAACCAATGTTCAACCCGATTACCAAAATTATATTACCTCCAATAACCGTTACCTCAAACATTACCTTCAATACCTTTGTTTTATTTTTTACATTACCTCCAAGTTATAGACTGATACACATATACGCTCAAACACATACATATACCTATAGATACGATACCAGGCACAGAGCAAACAAATCCGCTCATCACAGAAATATCCGCCCTGGGCGGAGACGGAAACCACGACTCCCGGATCAGCAGTCAGGACCACCAACCACTGAACCATCGAGTCAGTAAAATTACAATTACAGGATTTAAACTTTAATTCCCGAAAATATTGCTAATATCTAATATTTTCTGTCAGCTCGTTAATGAATAGTAAGAAAAAGAAAGAAAGAAAGGTTTATTTATTTATTTATTTATTTATTTACACTTTTTAGTACATAAAAACTACAAATAATTATAACTAGTACATAATTATGGAACTGTACAGGTAGGCGGTCTTATTGCTATAAGCAATCTCTTTATTTGCAAGAGTACAACACAGAGTTATAGGTTTTAAAAATAGTGGTGCCAGTAGCAGTATTCAAACTTTTCAAGACTGGGGTTTGTCCGGGTAATTTTGAGGCACTTGAAGTTACTCTGCTTTTAGCCCCTGTCACGTTATTAGTTGCTTATGTCGTCAAAATTCCTCGAAAACTCCGCAGTCTCCAAAACTGTATTTACTTTTGCTAAAGACCGAAGCCTCTGAATATTCCTGGGAAATTTTTCATAACGAACTGAAATTATGGAATTTGAATTTTAGCATACGCACTTGTCCTATTATTTGTAAAAAATGACCTAACATTGACGGTTGCTTTAGTTTATCCCAGGTGTTACGAACTATACTTCGTTATAAAGTGCTTTGCTCGGCTTCTCTCCAATATTTTAAATAAATGTAAATACTGTTAAACTTAATGGGATTATGTATTCAACTGAACGAAGCAACAAACAACTGATGAAACACAAAAATACCTTTCAAAAATTAAACCCCAACGTGAAGAAGAGATTTTATTAACCACGGAATTGAATCTTAAATGAATTAAAACCGAATATAGACAACTAGGTTCCTACCAAACTCCTAACTGCTCATTTTTGTATACTAATCTACGCACAAAAGCTAACAAAAAAATAAAACTTAAATTAATTTCATCATGACTCGATCATACGACCAACAGAAAAATCAGATAAGTACCTAATCATTGAAATTACATCGTAAACAGCTTTTATCTACTCATTTATGAACGCTAACCTCCACAGGCTGAAAAGATTTAAATGGAATTCCTTATTACGCCATCCACCTTCTCTCAATTCAACATCCCCAAAAATTGAGAACACCTGATCTAACGCCCTACACGCACAAAGTCACAATTTCCTACTAGAAATCGATTAATAATAATGCAATTTGGATTTAGATTATATCTTTAACGCGTCAATTTTAAGATTTACTTGACTCAAGACTCAATTATCTTTCAGTCATAAACAGTTAAAACGGGCAAGAAGATCACATAAGATGCAACAAACGATGAAAGATGAGATGTTGCCCAGCGCACTAATAAAAAATAAACGGTACGAGAAAACACTTTTCTTACCTATTGCGAACGTACTTACTTTAATCAGGTTAAATATTATAACCAACAGATAACGTGTATGCGCATATATGCGCGCGAGTAAAAGGGTTCTGAAGATATACGTATGCACAACAGTCTCAGGGAGAACAAATATACTGAATCATACTATATCACTTATTTAATGAATTGCTCCCAACTGAATTCCGTAGAAAACTAATTAAATAACTTATAACTCAGTAGAAAACTACCCACGAAACTATAAATCACAATAATTCTACGATGATTCTTCAAAATAATTGTACGAGTACTACTTCCGCTTTTGTTTGTATCCCTATCTATTAACCCAGTCATAATAAACACAGTTTACCTGTTATTTGGTGCCCCTTTTTCTAACACAGACCACAGAACTTTCATGTAACTCTCAAATTCAACTGAAACTAATTTATTAAATCGCATCAGTCTAACTTAAATGTGTGAAGCTTATACTGCTGCTGTAATAAGCTAATTGTGAAATATGTCAAAGTGAACCTACTACATATAATAATAACTCCATTACATCGAGGTTATACGTTATTTGCCTAAAAATTTTAATTTAGAAAATACTTTAATAATTTAATTCTAATCCGATCCAGTCAGCGCCACCTAGTTCTACCGTGAAATCTCACACGTGTAATATCAACTTCTTAACTATACATGAACGTAGTGTGAGCCTCAACCAAAGATTTTCTTTAACGAACGATAACCTACATAAGCTTACAACGCCATCTTACGTTCTATAGCACTACTCCTAACCCGATACGCCAAAATTGCAACCCGTGCAAGAAAATCTACCGAGTATTTAAAACCTTTACGTAAATGCCTATCTACTTTTGAACCAGTATTATCCATTCATAAACAGAATAATCTTCACTTCTATTTCTCAACACTGAACTAAAAGACACGTACAAATCAGCAAGAGATTATAAAAACAATAAGCAGAGGCAGCTTCATAACTGAGGCAAGATGATACCTTCAAATCGGCATTAATACAACAATAATATAATTATTCGACCATTTAGGTATACTCCTATCAACCCCCCGTACATGAGACTATTAATTCGTTTCTATACCTTGTTTAAATACCACAACAAAATACAACATTTAAAGAAAAATAAATAAATTTTAAAATTATATCAATGGCTTAACTAAACAACTATTAAAAAGCCCTAAATCCTGTGAAAAATGTTTTTTTTTCTTCACAACCCCCAATATATAAAACTCTTGACGTGTACAAGAAACGTTAAACCGTTATACCTGGTTCAAAATATTAAAAGGCTGCATGAACCTATCACAACGGAAAACTTATTTTATACCCATGTTTGAAACAATAAAACAAATTAACTATAACAAAACCATAAAAATCGTACCAACATAGATGTCAAAAATATATTCTCAAAACCCTGTTGTTCAATTGAGACGGAAAAACATTCGTTTATGTTTAATGAAACTAATACACAAAAATTGGCAAACTTTAATACTTTTGATTCCTCTTGCACGATTTCTTTTTATATTTAAAGCCAAAAAAAGTAATAGAACTTGTAAAATCTAAAAAACAAAATAAACTGCGTAAAGCGAGCGTATGAAATTATTTGGTCGCCTTTAATACAAAAGTTTTTACTTTTAATATAGCAGTTTCATTTTAGAAAGCCTCAAGTTTCGAATTATTTTGCTGTGCAAATAATGTCAGGATACTACTTATTTTACTCATACATACTTGCTTACATGCGTATTATTAACTTACTTTTAAACGTTTTTTTTTTAAAAACCTTTATGATTTGATAGTATAAATAAAATCATTACAGTATTAGTGATAAGCGTATCAGGATTTCTTACGTAGAAAAGACATCAACGAGACACGCATTAGTAATTTTGAACGTTTATAAAATTACAGCTATTATACATAAATATGTACATAGTATGATAAGAATTTTATTATCGTATCTAATAAATGAAATAATAAGAAACGCTTGCAAATGGAAAACACTTTTTATCTAGTATTTAATACCTTTCAAGTTTCTTATAAATTGTTTTAGTAGGTAGACCCAATGTTTTAGGAGGTAGACCCACAAAGTTAAAATTACGTTTCAATGCACGTTCCTAATAAAATAATTCGTTTATGTTTATGTTATAAAAAGAAAAATAATTGTAAAATTGCTAAACTCAACTCAACCAAAAATATTTAATGATATTCATGGAATATCTTTATATGTAAAAGAAAATTAGATTTCTTTTTTTTCACATCAATCGCCTACCTTAGACCTGTTTCTAATCAAATTGTTAGCAACTGTTCAACCGACACGACGACTTAAACGGACCGGACTGTTTTGTCCGAGCGTCTTACTCAACAGACGATTGTAATCTATGGTAGCAGTTTATCTATGGAAAAGGGACCCCCCAGCAGGAACTCGCGGCAAGAGTCTGTCATTCCAGTCCTACGATCCGAAAAACAGACATCGCGGCTTCCAACGCTAAAACTGACAGTGCATTGCCCAACAAAGCGCCACTCAAGTGTCCAATATGTAGGACAATATGAAATAAAAGTGTGTAGACCGCGCCTCGAACGCTCCCAAGAAGTCCACGAAATCCCCATCAAAAGCCACTTTGCCGAAGAATAGGAAACTCAAACACGAAAGAAATGGCTTCGGCCTTAATTGAACCCTCCTATAAAGACGAAGAAATACGGAAGAAATGGCTTCTGGCCCCCAAATACGACAGAAGACTTACAACAGATTAGGCTGCACGGCTCCGATCCTTTGCCTTCCCCGTCTCGGGGTAAAATAAAACAAGAATATTTATGGAAAACATCATACCACTTTCTCGCCTCGGGAACCAAACAGGAAATAAAAGGGAAACAGAAAATATGAAAGACAACGAGAAAATAATAAAAAACCTTGTCAGAGAAGCATCCCTGTGTAAATATCGACAGTAATGAGGTAAGATTGACCAAAACTTCCACAGGATACATCTATCACGTTACTTTTGTGTGTTCTAGTCTACAAAACATAAAAATGCATTTATATAGTATCCTACACACATACCAATTCTAATCACGCATTTTTTTCCACAACCAGGTGGGAATACGTGGTATACGACTGCTGCAATGTCTACACCTACCCTACCCTACCCTGCCACGTACTCGTACTCACGCCATAACCTGCACTCACTCACAAACCGGTCTACCTACATTGGAAATAAAACTGGAAAACTAAGGGAAATACGAATATCTGATCACATTATACGACAACCTATGGATTTGAACGAGTCTTACCTAATGTGATGAATGCACTATATTAATAAAATACTGAAGCTGATACCGTTTTGAACAATGATTTACCTAGTGAACGAATGCAGACTGAACCCGAATTTCCAGTGCGTAGTGTCTAAAATCTATTTTAAACAGTGGTAAACTACTTATGTATTTCTTAAAGTGATTAAAAATTTAAATCAAATTATCGTTTTTATTTTATACCAGAGGTTGAAAAACTAACGGTTTCTAATAAATAGGACACTTAAACTGCATAAAATAAACTTAAAAATTAATTGTAAAACATGAAGGTAATTGGAAATTCGAAAAATGTTCTTTCAACTTCTTGATACCGCTTATTGAGTAATTCTACTTAATACCTAGAAGGCAATTTACAAAAAGGTAAGCGTAAAGTAATGATATTTTCAACCCCCCGTTAAGTAAACTATAGTTCCATTAAAAACCCTTCGACAAGTCACCATCAAACACTCTTTCCATTTCACGGACACCAAATTGTGGCTAACATAGCCACCGCGCCTATATTATAATAACTTATTCAATATACGTAGTATGACTTAAATCCTGGTCCTATGGCACCAAATTGTAACGATCCCCCCCTCGCCAAGGCAAAGTAAAAGAGACGTAAATAAAAATATATACATAAATACAAATAAACTTAAAACTAACTATTAAATGAAACGTTTGGCCAGATCATCTAGTGGGAACCCCACGTCGAAATTAAAGTAACCCAGAATCTTTTAGAGTGTTGATAGTGACTGAATTATGAAAGGCTTAGGGAAATATTTAATTAGGCAATTATTTACTAAAGAGGCCCTACTTATTTGTTCTAACTAATCTAATGAGCAGAAATTATTAAGTTTAACTCAAGCAAATAAAGTACAAGAAAACGTAAAGACAGGACATAATTTAGGGCGTTATGAAACTCTCATGAAGCTTTAAGTCTATAAATTCATTTGTAAATTTATTAAATTATGCGAGCAATGTATAGACTATAGATCTACACATCACTATGAAAGCCGTAACCCTTAAAGGGTTGCGGGAGGATCCACCATAACCTCCCCTCATCCTCGGCCAGTCTAATACCATCCATCGCGTAAAGTTTAAAAATATAAGCTTCATGAAAGTTGATGCGGGAAGCATCCAAAATGAAGCTAGCAATACGGATTGCAACGCGTTTGTGTATATATACTTAAATATAAATAATATGGTATACCCCAGAAATATTGTAATTTCAAAAGATTAAATAAACCACCACTTCGATAGTCGATGCTCTTAAATGAATATTTTAGGCTTTTAGAATTTGGAATAATATAAGAAACACCATCATCAGCC
Organism: Coleophora deauratella; assembly: GCA_958295455.1. NCBI lineage: Eukaryota > Metazoa > Arthropoda > Insecta > Lepidoptera > Coleophoridae > Coleophora > Coleophora deauratella. The sequence goes on along the minus strand of OY282405.1, from coordinate 6,269,726 downwards.
CATCTCCAGGACAAAAGGTTCCAGATCAAAGAGGGACTCTGTCCTACCTACCCTATAGACTTAATGCGCCCTACCGCATTCTATCGATTTGTTGCTTCGTTCAGTTAGACAAGTCAGAAGAATCGCTTATATCTACCTTTTTATTCGCAGTAAGTGCATTACGTACTTATGCCCTAATATCACAACCGAATGGCTAGTAACTACTTGTCACGTCAAACAATACGATACCCTAATTAAACTCGAATCGACGTAACACACCCTTAAGCTAATTAATATTACACAAACTACTCGCTCCGTTTTAATAAGAAACAAATCCTACCAAATTCAAATAAAGCAAATAAATCACACACAAAAATATGAAAATCACTCACACAGAAAATAAAATGAAATAAAACACAGAAGGTCCACAACCAGGTCTAGCTTTCTCAGTAATAATTTAGGTAACATACAAAATATTATACTAAATATTGAAGTAAAATTATAGCTTAGAATTTATGGGAAAAGTGATGAATGTTAAGTGGAGTATAAGTGAGTGGTACATAGAAGGATATTGTCCTTCAATAATCCACGTAAGTCTGTAAGGAAGCTGCGTCTTGGTGTCCTCGGAGAGGTTAATCGCGCAAAACCACAACTTCCCTGTGAAGGTTGCCAGAGGCTCCCCGTATAGTGTAATTGAATGTAAATGTATTGTAGCGTTTTGTAAAGAGTAGTGTAAGAGTACTGTTTAGTCGTGTGTGATGAAGGAGTTATAGAGAAATGCAATCTAGACCCAGTGTGGATATACAATAAAGAAGAAATAATCAACCTTCAAATAATATAACCACCATATTTGAAAGTTATTCGAATTTAAAAGTGCAGACCATTAAAATCTTATTAACATCTAAAGGCTTCCACACAAAACTAAATGTTTAAAATCTACCATAAACTGAACAAGATTTGCATACCTCAATTGAATCCAATGGTCTCACTTTAGTAAAGAAAACTCTCATACCCATGCGCCAATCTCTGTACCTCGCCCGCATACGCTCCTCCTCTTCATAATCTCCAAGGCTGCTTACTCCACTCCAACATCCCATGGAACGGACCATAGGACGCTCCTTCAGCATTTCCTCATGCTTGACCGACCGACGTTGACTAAACTCGCCTATCCTAAATCAATCCCTTATATACCCTCCGATTCAACCAGTAAACAGATGGACATCTTTCCGTCCGTGGCTGCCTAGTCTTCCATCTATTCTGACTCATCATGCAGAAGACGACCGCCCCGTGAATATCCAACCCTGATTTGCTGTACAGATTTTCAACACGAATGGTTCGAACAGTCATTTTAAGCAAATTAATTCTAATAAATAAGAAAAATAATAGTAATAATCATATGGATATTTTCTACTGTTTCTTTTTGAAAATTGACCGATAAATACTTAGCTAACGAAGGTGGTTCGTTACATTCAACCCCCTGAAAATTTGCAGATACCAAAACTGAAAATTTTCATAACCCAATAAATTTTTCCTGTTAGCATATTCCTCCAGAAAGCATCTTCCACTTTTCTAGTAATTTAAAAGTTACAAAGTCTTGGTTTGTGAGACCATTAACCATGCAACTGAAAATTAGCTTCGACTAGGTGGAAAATACTTGCGACCCTACGCGTGTGTGTGTTTAAACCTGGCATTTCATATCCCGTGCGTTGTTAGGAGCGCGTAATGCGAGCCCAGTCAGAATGTAAAAGCACCAATGTCTGCCAGCATCAGGAGTCCAAGGTGGGAGATCGTGGTTGTGAGCCAGAGTTACAGCTAGATGTCCAAATTCTGTCGCGCCAGAACGTCTTCTGACTTAGCGTAATTAGTTATTTGTCCATTCTAGCCGCTCCCACAGGAAACCCTCCGCTGTTCCACATAGTAGGCAAGAATTATGTTACTCTGATAATTAACCGGGCCCTTAAACAGCACTTCCCCCAAGTCACGAGATAATCATACCTGGCGCATGTAGAGTGTATTCAGTCAGAGTCTCAGCTTCTTGTGGAGTATTAGCCATAACACAACAAAATATAGTTAATAAGTAAAATAGTATTTTATTCAATGTTGTTGCCAGGCTAGTGAACAAAATAGACTGGAGGCGTATACCAAAAGGCTGACCATGTCTGATATTTGCCAACCCTCCTTCACTGCCATTCAGGAGCTCATCAGGATTCATTGACAAACCTTCAATCTACACTCTGGATTCTTTCATACTTGGATGGTCAACAATTCCAAACCTCTGGCCAGTTCAATATTCACGATTACCAATTCCCAGAGTTCAAAACCACACCTCATTCGCCACAACTTATCGGTCCGTTTCTACATCAGCTAAGATTTACAACAGTCAAGATTTATTTTGACAGATTCTGTTTCCTTCCAGCCCAATGATCTACAATAAACCATTCCAACGTTTGTGTAAAACGGACCAGACACCACCAATAATATCGACAACATCTCCAAGTATTGACGGAATATTGACATCACATTGAGAGTGCAGTGATTGTAATGATCGGCTGAAGGTAAATAAATGATGGATTGTCAATATATTGATGTTAAAATATTGTCAACACCACCGACAGTGTCCCGTCCGTTCAACAATCAACATGGTTTAGAGTGAATCCAAAATCCTAAAGTGGGGAATATAATATTTAGTTCATTTATTTTTATTATATAATAATATATATATTTTTTTCTTTGTATATAGAAAAGGTTTAATGTATTTTGAGGAAGATTCTAATGCTAACCATGGCTCGTTCGTTGCATTTACGCTATAACTGACTTTCTCCTTACCCAAAGTCAGTTCACAACTTACCAAGTCAATGCATAATCCAATTGTACCTCGCTTTAGCAATTAAATAATACTTTTGAACTACATTACCTTCAGTAAACATTACCTCCAAATTATATTACCTCAAACCAATGTTCAACCCGATTACCAAAATTATATTACCTCCAATAACCGTTACCTCAAACATTACCTTCAATACCTTTGTTTTATTTTTTACATTACCTCCAAGTTATAGACTGATACACATATACGCTCAAACACATACATATACCTATAGATACGATACCAGGCACAGAGCAAACAAATCCGCTCATCACAGAAATATCCGCCCTGGGCGGAGACGGAAACCACGACTCCCGGATCAGCAGTCAGGACCACCAACCACTGAACCATCGAGTCAGTAAAATTACAATTACAGGATTTAAACTTTAATTCCCGAAAATATTGCTAATATCTAATATTTTCTGTCAGCTCGTTAATGAATAGTAAGAAAAAGAAAGAAAGAAAGGTTTATTTATTTATTTATTTATTTATTTACACTTTTTAGTACATAAAAACTACAAATAATTATAACTAGTACATAATTATGGAACTGTACAGGTAGGCGGTCTTATTGCTATAAGCAATCTCTTTATTTGCAAGAGTACAACACAGAGTTATAGGTTTTAAAAATAGTGGTGCCAGTAGCAGTATTCAAACTTTTCAAGACTGGGGTTTGTCCGGGTAATTTTGAGGCACTTGAAGTTACTCTGCTTTTAGCCCCTGTCACGTTATTAGTTGCTTATGTCGTCAAAATTCCTCGAAAACTCCGCAGTCTCCAAAACTGTATTTACTTTTGCTAAAGACCGAAGCCTCTGAATATTCCTGGGAAATTTTTCATAACGAACTGAAATTATGGAATTTGAATTTTAGCATACGCACTTGTCCTATTATTTGTAAAAAATGACCTAACATTGACGGTTGCTTTAGTTTATCCCAGGTGTTACGAACTATACTTCGTTATAAAGTGCTTTGCTCGGCTTCTCTCCAATATTTTAAATAAATGTAAATACTGTTAAACTTAATGGGATTATGTATTCAACTGAACGAAGCAACAAACAACTGATGAAACACAAAAATACCTTTCAAAAATTAAACCCCAACGTGAAGAAGAGATTTTATTAACCACGGAATTGAATCTTAAATGAATTAAAACCGAATATAGACAACTAGGTTCCTACCAAACTCCTAACTGCTCATTTTTGTATACTAATCTACGCACAAAAGCTAACAAAAAAATAAAACTTAAATTAATTTCATCATGACTCGATCATACGACCAACAGAAAAATCAGATAAGTACCTAATCATTGAAATTACATCGTAAACAGCTTTTATCTACTCATTTATGAACGCTAACCTCCACAGGCTGAAAAGATTTAAATGGAATTCCTTATTACGCCATCCACCTTCTCTCAATTCAACATCCCCAAAAATTGAGAACACCTGATCTAACGCCCTACACGCACAAAGTCACAATTTCCTACTAGAAATCGATTAATAATAATGCAATTTGGATTTAGATTATATCTTTAACGCGTCAATTTTAAGATTTACTTGACTCAAGACTCAATTATCTTTCAGTCATAAACAGTTAAAACGGGCAAGAAGATCACATAAGATGCAACAAACGATGAAAGATGAGATGTTGCCCAGCGCACTAATAAAAAATAAACGGTACGAGAAAACACTTTTCTTACCTATTGCGAACGTACTTACTTTAATCAGGTTAAATATTATAACCAACAGATAACGTGTATGCGCATATATGCGCGCGAGTAAAAGGGTTCTGAAGATATACGTATGCACAACAGTCTCAGGGAGAACAAATATACTGAATCATACTATATCACTTATTTAATGAATTGCTCCCAACTGAATTCCGTAGAAAACTAATTAAATAACTTATAACTCAGTAGAAAACTACCCACGAAACTATAAATCACAATAATTCTACGATGATTCTTCAAAATAATTGTACGAGTACTACTTCCGCTTTTGTTTGTATCCCTATCTATTAACCCAGTCATAATAAACACAGTTTACCTGTTATTTGGTGCCCCTTTTTCTAACACAGACCACAGAACTTTCATGTAACTCTCAAATTCAACTGAAACTAATTTATTAAATCGCATCAGTCTAACTTAAATGTGTGAAGCTTATACTGCTGCTGTAATAAGCTAATTGTGAAATATGTCAAAGTGAACCTACTACATATAATAATAACTCCATTACATCGAGGTTATACGTTATTTGCCTAAAAATTTTAATTTAGAAAATACTTTAATAATTTAATTCTAATCCGATCCAGTCAGCGCCACCTAGTTCTACCGTGAAATCTCACACGTGTAATATCAACTTCTTAACTATACATGAACGTAGTGTGAGCCTCAACCAAAGATTTTCTTTAACGAACGATAACCTACATAAGCTTACAACGCCATCTTACGTTCTATAGCACTACTCCTAACCCGATACGCCAAAATTGCAACCCGTGCAAGAAAATCTACCGAGTATTTAAAACCTTTACGTAAATGCCTATCTACTTTTGAACCAGTATTATCCATTCATAAACAGAATAATCTTCACTTCTATTTCTCAACACTGAACTAAAAGACACGTACAAATCAGCAAGAGATTATAAAAACAATAAGCAGAGGCAGCTTCATAACTGAGGCAAGATGATACCTTCAAATCGGCATTAATACAACAATAATATAATTATTCGACCATTTAGGTATACTCCTATCAACCCCCCGTACATGAGACTATTAATTCGTTTCTATACCTTGTTTAAATACCACAACAAAATACAACATTTAAAGAAAAATAAATAAATTTTAAAATTATATCAATGGCTTAACTAAACAACTATTAAAAAGCCCTAAATCCTGTGAAAAATGTTTTTTTTTCTTCACAACCCCCAATATATAAAACTCTTGACGTGTACAAGAAACGTTAAACCGTTATACCTGGTTCAAAATATTAAAAGGCTGCATGAACCTATCACAACGGAAAACTTATTTTATACCCATGTTTGAAACAATAAAACAAATTAACTATAACAAAACCATAAAAATCGTACCAACATAGATGTCAAAAATATATTCTCAAAACCCTGTTGTTCAATTGAGACGGAAAAACATTCGTTTATGTTTAATGAAACTAATACACAAAAATTGGCAAACTTTAATACTTTTGATTCCTCTTGCACGATTTCTTTTTATATTTAAAGCCAAAAAAAGTAATAGAACTTGTAAAATCTAAAAAACAAAATAAACTGCGTAAAGCGAGCGTATGAAATTATTTGGTCGCCTTTAATACAAAAGTTTTTACTTTTAATATAGCAGTTTCATTTTAGAAAGCCTCAAGTTTCGAATTATTTTGCTGTGCAAATAATGTCAGGATACTACTTATTTTACTCATACATACTTGCTTACATGCGTATTATTAACTTACTTTTAAACGTTTTTTTTTTTAAAAACCTTTATGATTTGATAGTATAAATAAAATCATTACAGTATTAGTGATAAGCGTATCAGGATTTCTTACGTAGAAAAGACATCAACGAGACACGCATTAGTAATTTTGAACGTTTATAAAATTACAGCTATTATACATAAATATGTACATAGTATGATAAGAATTTTATTATCGTATCTAATAAATGAAATAATAAGAAACGCTTGCAAATGGAAAACACTTTTTATCTAGTATTTAATACCTTTCAAGTTTCTTATAAATTGTTTTAGTAGGTAGACCCAATGTTTTAGGAGGTAGACCCACAAAGTTAAAATTACGTTTCAATGCACGTTCCTAATAAAATAATTCGTTTATGTTTATGTTATAAAAAGAAAAATAATTGTAAAATTGCTAAACTCAACTCAACCAAAAATATTTAATGATATTCATGGAATATCTTTATATGTAAAAGAAAATTAGATTTCTTTTTTTTCACATCAATCGCCTACCTTAGACCTGTTTCTAATCAAATTGTTAGCAACTGTTCAACCGACACGACGACTTAAACGGACCGGACTGTTTTGTCCGAGCGTCTTACTCAACAGACGATTGTAATCTATGGTAGCAGTTTATCTATGGAAAAGGGACCCCCCAGCAGGAACTCGCGGCAAGAGTCTGTCATTCCAGTCCTACGATCCGAAAAACAGACATCGCGGCTTCCAACGCTAAAACTGACAGTGCATTGCCCAACAAAGCGCCACTCAAGTGTCCAATATGTAGGACAATATGAAATAAAAGTGTGTAGACCGCGCCTCGAACGCTCCCAAGAAGTCCACGAAATCCCCATCAAAAGCCACTTTGCCGAAGAATAGGAAACTCAAACACGAAAGAAATGGCTTCGGCCTTAATTGAACCCTCCTATAAAGACGAAGAAATACGGAAGAAATGGCTTCTGGCCCCCAAATACGACAGAAGACTTACAACAGATTAGGCTGCACGGCTCCGATCCTTTGCCTTCCCCGTCTCGGGGTAAAATAAAACAAGAATATTTATGGAAAACATCATACCACTTTCTCGCCTCGGGAACCAAACAGGAAATAAAAGGGAAACAGAAAATATGAAAGACAACGAGAAAATAATAAAAAACCTTGTCAGAGAAGCATCCCTGTGTAAATATCGACAGTAATGAGGTAAGATTGACCAAAACTTCCACAGGATACATCTATCACGTTACTTTTGTGTGTTCTAGTCTACAAAACATAAAAATGCATTTATATAGTATCCTACACACATACCAATTCTAATCACGCATTTTTTTCCACAACCAGGTGGGAATACGTGGTATACGACTGCTGCAATGTCTACACCTACCCTACCCTACCCTGCCACGTACTCGTACTCACGCCATAACCTGCACTCACTCACAAACCGGTCTACCTACATTGGAAATAAAACTGGAAAACTAAGGGAAATACGAATATCTGATCACATTATACGACAACCTATGGATTTGAACGAGTCTTACCTAATGTGATGAATGCACTATATTAATAAAATACTGAAGCTGATACCGTTTTGAACAATGATTTACCTAGTGAACGAATGCAGACTGAACCCGAATTTCCAGTGCGTAGTGTCTAAAATCTATTTTAAACAGTGGTAAACTACTTATGTATTTCTTAAAGTGATTAAAAATTTAAATCAAATTATCGTTTTTATTTTATACCAGAGGTTGAAAAACTAACGGTTTCTAATAAATAGGACACTTAAACTGCATAAAATAAACTTAAAAATTAATTGTAAAACATGAAGGTAATTGGAAATTCGAAAAATGTTCTTTCAACTTCTTGATACCGCTTATTGAGTAATTCTACTTAATACCTAGAAGGCAATTTACAAAAAGGTAAGCGTAAAGTAATGATATTTTCAACCCCCCGTTAAGTAAACTATAGTTCCATTAAAAACCCTTCGACAAGTCACCATCAAACACTCTTTCCATTTCACGGACACCAAATTGTGGCTAACATAGCCACCGCGCCTATATTATAATAACTTATTCAATATACGTAGTATGACTTAAATCCTGGTCCTATGGCACCAAATTGTAACGATCCCCCCCTCGCCAAGGCAAAGTAAAAGAGACGTAAATAAAAATATATACATAAATACAAATAAACTTAAAACTAACTATTAAATGAAACGTTTGGCCAGATCATCTAGTGGGAACCCCACGTCGAAATTAAAGTAACCCAGAATCTTTTAGAGTGTTGATAGTGACTGAATTATGAAAGGCTTAGGGAAATATTTAATTAGGCAATTATTTACTAAAGAGGCCCTACTTATTTGTTCTAACTAATCTAATGAGCAGAAATTATTAAGTTTAACTCAAGCAAATAAAGTACAAGAAAACGTAAAGACAGGACATAATTTAGGGCGTTATGAAACTCTCATGAAGCTTTAAGTCTATAAATTCATTTGTAAATTTATTAAATTATGCGAGCAATGTATAGACTATAGATCTACACATCACTATGAAAGCCGTAACCCTTAAAGGGTTGCGGGAGGATCCACCATAACCTCCCCTCATCCTCGGCCAGTCTAATACCATCCATCGCGTAAAGTTTAAAAATATAAGCTTCATGAAAGTTGATGCGGGAAGCATCCAAAATGAAGCTAGCAATACGGATTGCAACGCGTTTGTGTATATATACTTAAATATAAATAATATGGTATACCCCAGAAATATTGTAATTTCAAAAGATTAAATAAACCACCACTTCGATAGTCGATGCTCTTAAATGAATATTTTAGGCTTTTAGAATTTGGAATAATATAAGAAACACCATCATCAGCCCATCTCCAGGACAAAAGGTTCCAGATCAAACAGGGACTCTGTCCTACCTACCCTATAGACTTAATGCGCCCTACCGCATTCTATCGATTTGTTGCTTCGTTCAGTTAGACAAGTCAGAAGAATCGCTTATATCTACCTTTTTATTCGCAGTAAGTGCATTACGTACTTATGCCCTAATATCACAACCGAATGGCTAGTAACTACTTGTCACGTCAAACAATACGATACCCTAATTAAACTCGAATCGACGTAACACACCCTTAAGCTAATTAATATTACACAAACTACTCGCTCCGTTTTAATAAGAAACAAATCCTACCAAATTCAAATAAAGCAAATAAATCACACACAAAAATATGAAAATCACTCACACAGAAAATAAAATGAAATAAAACACAGAAGGTCCACAACCAGGTCTAGCTTTCTCAGTAATAATTTAGGTAACATACAAAATATTATACTAAATATTGAAGTAAAATTATAGCTTAGAATTTATGGGAAAAGTGATGAATGTTAAGTGGAGTATAAGTGAGTGGTACATAGAAGGATATTGTCCTTCAATAATCCACGTAAGTCTGTAAGGAAGCTGCGTCTTGGTGTCCTCGGAGAGGTTAATCGCGCAAAACCACAACTTCCCTGTGAAGGTTGCCAGAGGCTCCCCGTATAGTGTAATTGAATGTAAATGTATTGTAGCGTTTTGTAAAGAGTAGTGTAAGAGTACTGTTTAGTCGTGTGTGATGAAGGAGTTATAGAGAAATGCAATCTAGACCCAGTGTGGATATACAATAAAGAAGAAATAATCAACCTTCAAATAATATAACCACCATATTTGAAAGTTATTCGAATTTAAAAGTGCAGACCATTAAAATCTTATTAACATCTAAAGGCTTCCACACAAAACTAAATGTTTAAAATCTACCATAAACTGAACAAGATTTGCATACCTCAATTGAATCCAATGGTCTCACTTTAGTAAAGAAAACTCTCATACCCATGCGCCAATCTCTGTACCTCGCCCGCATACGCTCCTCCTCTTCATAATCTCCAAGGCTGCTTACTCCACTCCAACATCCCATGGAACGGACCATAGGACGCTCCTTCAGCATTTCCTCATGCTTGACCGACCGACGTTGACTAAACTCGCCTATCCTAAATCAATCCCTTATATACCCTCCGATTCAACCAGTAAACAGATGGACATCTTTCCGTCCGTGGCTGCCTAGTCTTCCATCTATTCTGACTCATCATGCAGAAGACGACCGCCCCGTGAATATCCAACCCTGATTTGCTGTACAGATTTTCAACACGAATGGTTCGAACAGTCATTTTAAGCAAATTAATTCTAATAAATAAGAAAAATAATAGTAATAATCATATGGATATTTTCTACTGTTTCTTTTTGAAAATTGACCGATAAATACTTAGCTAACGAAGGTGGTTCGTTACATTCAACCCCCTGAAAATTTGCAGATACCAAAACTGAAAATTTTCATAACCCAATAAATTTTTCCTGTTAGCATATTCCTCCAGAAAGCATCTTCCACTTTTCTAGTAATTTAAAAGTTACAAAGTCTTGGTTTGTGAGACCATTAACCATGCAACTGAAAATTAGCTTCGACTAGGTGGAAAATACTTGCGACCCTACGCGTGTGTGTGTTTAAACCTGGCATTTCATATCCCGTGCGTTGTTAGGAGCGCGTAATGCGAGCCCAGTCAGAATGTAAAAGCACCAATGTCTGCCAGCATCAGGAGTCCAAGGTGGGAGATCGTGGTTGTGAGCCAGAGTTACAGCTAGATGTCCAAATTCTGTCGCGCCAGAACGTCTTCTGACTTAGCGTAATTAGTTATTTGTCCATTCTAGCCGCTCCCACAGGAAACCCTCCGCTGTTCCACATAGTAGGCAAGAATTATGTTACTCTGATAATTAACCGGGCCCTTAAACAGCACTTCCCCCAAGTCACGAGATAATCATACCTGGCGCATGTAGAGTGTATTCAGTCAGAGTCTCAGCTTCTTGTGGAGTATTAGCCATAACACAACAAAATATAGTTAATAAGTAAAATAGTATTTTATTCAATGTTGTTGCCAGGCTAGTGAACAAAATAGACTGGAGGCGTATACCAAAAGGCTGACCATGTCTGATATTTGCCAACCCTCCTTCACTGCCATTCAGGAGCTCATCAGGATTCATTGACAAACCTTCAATCTACACTCTGGATTCTTTCATACTTGGATGGTCAACAATTCCAAACCTCTGGCCAGTTCAATATTCACGATTACCAATTCCCAGAGTTCAAAACCACACCTCATTCGCCACAACTTATCGGTCCGTTTCTACATCAGCTAAGATTTACAACAGTCAAGATTTATTTTGACAGATTCTGTTTCCTTCCAGCCCAATGATCTACAATAAACCATTCCAACGTTTGTGTAAAACGGACCAGACACCACCAATAATATCGACAACATCTCCAAGTATTGACGGAATATTGACATCACATTGAGAGTGCAGTGATTGTAATGATCGGCTGAAGGTAAATAAATGATGGATTGTCAATATATTGATGTTAAAATATTGTCAACACCACCGACAGTGTCCCGTCCGTTCAACAATCAACATGGTTTAGAGTGAATCCAAAATCCTAAAGTGGGGAATATAATATTTAGTTCATTTATTTTTATTATATAATAATATATATATTTTTTTCTTTGTATATAGAAAAGGTTTAATGTATTTTGAGGAAGATTCTAATGCTAACCATGGCTCGTTCGTTGCATTTACGCTATAACTGACTTTCTCCTTACCCAAAGTCAGTTCACAACTTACCAAGTCAATGCATAATCCAATTGTACCTCGCTTTAGCAATTAAATAATACTTTTGAACTACATTACCTTCAGTAAACATTACCTCCAAATTATATTACCTCAAACCAATGTTCAACCCGATTACCAAAATTATATTACCTCCAATAACCGTTACCTCAAACATTACCTTCAATACCTTTGTTTTATTTTTTACATTACCTCCAAGTTATAGACTGATACACATATACGCTCAAACACATACATATACCTATAGATACGATACCAGGCACAGAGCAAACAAATCCGCTCATCACAGAAATATCCGCCCTGGGCGGAGACGGAAACCACGACTCCCGGATCAGCAGTCAGGACCACCAACCACTGAACCATCGAGTCAGTAAAATTACAATTACAGGATTTAAACTTTAATTCCCGAAAATATTGCTAATATCTAATATTTTCTGTCAGCTCGTTAATGAATAGTAAGAAAAAGAAAGAAAGAAAGGTTTATTTATTTATTTATTTATTTATTTACACTTTTTAGTACATAAAAACTACAAATAATTATAACTAGTACATAATTATGGAACTGTACAGGTAGGCGGTCTTATTGCTATAAGCAATCTCTTTATTTGCAAGAGTACAACACAGAGTTATAGGTTTTAAAAATAGTGGTGCCAGTAGCAGTATTCAAACTTTTCAAGACTGGGGTTTGTCCGGGTAATTTTGAGGCACTTGAAGTTACTCTGCTTTTAGCCCCTGTCACGTTATTAGTTGCTTATGTCGTCAAAATTCCTCGAAAACTCCGCAGTCTCCAAAACTGTATTTACTTTTGCTAAAGACCGAAGCCTCTGAATATTCCTGGGAAATTTTTCATAACGAACTGAAATTATGGAATTTGAATTTTAGCATACGCACTTGTCCTATTATTTGTAAAAAATGACCTAACATTGACGGTTGCTTTAGTTTATCCCAGGTGTTACGAACTATACTTCGTTATAAAGTGCTTTGCTCGGCTTCTCTCCAATATTTTAAATAAATGTAAATACTGTTAAACTTAATGGGATTATGTATTCAACTGAACGAAGCAACAAGCAACTGATGAAACACAAAAATACCTTTCAAAAATTAAACCCCAACGTGAAGAAGAGATTTTATTAACCACGGAATTGAATCTTAAATGAATTAAAACCGAATATAGACAACTAGGTTCCTACCAAACTCCTAACTGCTCATTTTTGTATACTAATCTACGCACAAAAGCTAACAAAAAAATAAAACTTAAATTAATTTCATCATGACTCGATCATACGACCAACAGAAAAATCAGATAAGTACCTAATCATTGAAATTACATCGTAAACAGCTTTTATCTACTCATTTATGAACGCTAACCTCCACAGGCTGAAAAGATTTAAATGGAATTCCTTATTACGCCATCCACCTTCTCTCAATTCAACATCCCCAAAAATTGAGAACACCTGATCTAACGCCCTACACGCACAAAGTCACAATTTCCTACTAGAAATCGATTAATAATAATGCAATTTGGATTTAGATTATATCTTTAACGCGTCAATTTTAAGATTTACTTGACTCAAGACTCAATTATCTTTCAGTCATAAACAGTTAAAACGGGCAAGAAGATCACATAAGATGCAACAAACGATGAAAGATGAGATGTTGCCCAGCGCACTAATAAAAAATAAACGGTACGAGAAAACACTTTTCTTACCTATTGCGAACGTACTTACTTTAATCAGGTTAAATATTATAACCAACAGATAACGTGTATGCGCATATATGCGCGCGAGTAAAAGGGTTCTGAAGATATACGTATGCACAACAGTCTCAGGGAGAACAAATATACTGAATCATACTATATCACTTATTTAATGAATTGCTCCCAACTGAATTCCGTAGAAAACTAATTAAATAACTTATAACTCAGTAGAAAACTACCCACGAAACTATAAATCACAATAATTCTACGATGATTCTTCAAAATAATTGTACGAGTACTACTTCCGCTTTTGTTTGTATCCCTATCTATTAACCCAGTCATAATAAACACAGTTTACCTGTTATTTGGTGCCCCTTTTTCTAACACAGACCACAGAACTTTCATGTAACTCTCAAATTCAACTGAAACTAATTTATTAAATCGCATCAGTCTAACTTAAATGTGTGAAGCTTATACTGCTGCTGTAATAAGCTAATTGTGAAATATGTCAAAGTGAACCTACTACATATAATAATAACTCCATTACATCGAGGTTATACGTTATTTGCCTAAAAATTTTAATTTAGAAAATACTTTAATAATTTAATTCTAATCCGATCCAGTCAGCGCCACCTAGTTCTACCGTGAAATCTCACACGTGTAATATCAACTTCTTAACTATACATGAACGTAGTGTGAGCCTCAACCAAAGATTTTCTTTAACGAACGATAACCTACATAAGCTTACAACGCCATCTTACGTTCTATAGCACTACTCCTAACCCGATACGCCAAAATTGCAACCCGTGCAAGAAAATCTACCGAGTATTTAAAACCTTTACGTAAATGCCTATCTACTTTTGAACCAGTATTATCCATTCATAAACAGAATAATCTTCACTTCTATTTCTCAACACTGAACTAAAAGACACGTACAAATCAGCAAGAGATTATAAAAACAATAAGCAGAGGCAGCTTCATAACTGAGGCAAGATGATACCTTCAAATCGGCATTAATACAACAATAATATAATTATTCGACCATTTAGGTATACTCCTATCAACCCCCCGTACATGAGACTATTAATTCGTTTCTATACCTTGTTTAAATACCACAACAAAATACAACATTTAAAGAAAAATAAATAAATTTTAAAATTATATCAATGGCTTAACTAAACAACTATTAAAAAGCCCTAAATCCTGTGAAAAATGTTTTTTTTTCTTCACAACCCCCAATATATAAAACTCTTGACGTGTACAAGAAACGTTAAACCGTTATACCTGGTTCAAAATATTAAAAGGCTGCATGAACCTATCACAACGGAAAACTTATTTTATACCCATGTTTGAAACAATAAAACAAATTAACTATAACAAAACCATAAAAATCGTACCAACATAGATGTCAAAAATATATTCTCAAAACCCTGTTGTTCAATTGAGACGGAAAAACATTCGTTTATGTTTAATGAAACTAATACACAAAAATTGGCAAACTTTAATACTTTTGATTCCTCTTGCACGATTTCTTTTTATATTTAAAGCCAAAAAAAGTAATAGAACTTGTAAAATCTAAAAAACAAAATAAACTGCGTAAAGCGAGCGTATGAAATTATTTGGTCGCCTTTAATACAAAAGTTTTTACTTTTAATATAGCAGTTTCATTTTAGAAAGCCTCAAGTTTCGAATTATTTTGCTGTGCAAATAATGTCAGGATACTACTTATTTTACTCATACATACTTGCTTACATGCGTATTATTAACTTACTTTTAAACGTTTTTTTTTTTAAAAACCTTTATGATTTGATAGTATAAATAAAATCATTACAGTATTAGTGATAAGCGTATCAGGATTTCTTACGTAGAAAAGACATCAACGAGACACGCATTAGTAATTTTGAACGTTTATAAAATTACAGCTATTATACATAAATATGTACATAGTATGATAAGAATTTTATTATCGTATCTAATAAATGAAATAATAAGAAACGCTTGCAAATGGAAAACACTTTTTATCTAGTATTTAATACCTTTCAAGTTTCTTATAAATTGTTTTAGTAGGTAGACCCAATGTTTTAGGAGGTAGACCCACAAAGTTAAAATTACGTTTCAATGCACGTTCCTAATAAAATAATTCGTTTATGTTTATGTTATAAAAAGAAAAATAATTATAAAATTGCTAAACTCAACTCAACCAAAAATATTTAATGATATTCATGGAATATCTTTATATGTAAAAGAAAATTAGATTTCTTTTTTTTCACATCAATCGCCTACCTTAGACCTGTTTCTAATCAAATTGTTAGCAACTGTTCAACCGACACGACGACTTAAACGGACCGGACTGTTTTGTCCGAGCGTCTTACTCAACAGACGATTGTAATCTATGGTAGCAGTTTATCTATGGAAAAGGGACCCCCCAGCAGGAACTCGCGGCAAGAGTCTGTCATTCCAGTCCTACGATCCGAAAAACAGACATCGCGGCTTCCAACGCTAAAACTGACAGTGCATTGCCCAACAAAGCGCCACTCAAGTGTCCAATATGTAGGACAATATGAAATAAAAGTGTGTAGACCGCGCCTCGAACGCTCCCAAGAAGTCCACGAAATCCCCATCAAAAGCCACTTTGCCGAAGAATAGGAAACTCAAACACGAAAGAAATGGCTTCGGCCTTAATTGAACCCTCCTATAAAGACGAAGAAATACGGAAGAAATGGCTTCTGGCCCCCAAATACGACAGAAGACTTACAACAGATTAGGCTGCACGGCTCCGATCCTTTGCCTTCCCCGTCTCGGGGTAAAATAAAACAAGAATATTTATGGAAAACATCATACCACTTTCTCGCCTCGGGAACCAAACAGGAAATAAAAGGGAAACAGAAAATATGAAAGACAACGAGAAAATAATAAAAAACCTTGTCAGAGAAGCATCCCTGTGTAAATATCGACAGTAATGAGGTAAGATTGACCAAAACTTCCACAGGATACATCTATCACGTTACTTTTGTGTGTTCTAGTCTACAAAACATAAAAATGCATTTATATAGTATCCTACACACATACCAATTCTAATCACGCATTTTTTTCCACAACCAGGTGGGAATACGTGGTATACGACTGCTGCAATGTCTACACCTACCCTACCCTACCCTGCCACGTACTCGTACTCACGCCATAACCTGCACTCACTCACAAACCGGTCTACCTACATTGGAAATAAAACTGGAAAACTAAGGGAAATACGAATATCTGATCACATTATACGACAACCTATGGATTTGAACGAGTCTTACCTAATGTGATGAATGCACTATATTAATAAAATACTGAAGCTGATACCGTTTTGAACAATGATTTACCTAGTGAACGAATGCAGACTGAACCCGAATTTCCAGTGCGTAGTGTCTAAAATCTATTTTAAACAGTGGTAAACTACTTATGTATTTCTTAAAGTGATTAAAAATTTAAATCAAATTATCGTTTTTATTTTATACCAGAGGTTGAAAAACTAACGGTTTCTAATAAATAGGACACTTAAACTGCATAAAATAAACTTAAAAATTAATTGTAAAACATGAAGGTAATTGGAAATTCGAAAAATGTTCTTTCAACTTCTTGATACCGCTTATTGAGTAATTCTACTTAATACCTAGAAGGCAATTTACAAAAAGGTAAGCGTAAAGTAATGATATTTTCAACCCCCCGTTAAGTAAACTATAGTTCCATTAAAAACCCTTCGACAAGTCACCATCAAACACTCTTTCCATTTCACGGACACCAAATTGTGGCTAACATAGCCACCGCGCCTATATTATAATAACTTATTCAATATACGTAGTATGACTTAAATCCTGGTCCTATGGCACCAAATTGTAACGATCCCCCCCTCGCCAAGGCAAAGTAAAAGAGACGTAAATAAAAATATATACATAAATACAAATAAACTTAAAACTAACTATTAAATGAAACGTTTGGCCAGATCATCTAGTGGGAACCCCACGTCGAAATTAAAGTAACCCAGAATCTTTTAGAGTGTTGATAGTGACTGAATTATGAAAGGCTTAGGGAAATATTTAATTAGGCAATTATTTACTAAAGAGGCCCTACTTATTTGTTCTAACTAATCTAATGAGCAGAAATTATTAAGTTTAACTCAAGCAAATAAAGTACAAGAAAACGTAAAGACAGGACATAATTTAGGGCGTTATGAAACTCTCATGAAGCTTTAAGTCTATAAATTCATTTGTAAATTTATTAAATTATGCGAGCAATGTATAGACTATAGATCTACACATCACTATGAAAGCCGTAACCCTTAAAGGGTTGCGGGAGGATCCACCATAACCTCCCCTCATCCTCGGCCAGTCTAATACCATCCATCGCGTAAAGTTTAAAAATATAAGCTTCATGAAAGTTGATGCGGGAAGCATCCAAAATGAAGCTAGCAATACGGATTGCAACGCGTTTGTGTATATATACTTAAATATAAATAATATGGTATACCCCAGAAATATTGTAATTTCAAAAGATTAAATAAACCACCACTTCGATAGTCGATGCTCTTAAATGAATATTTTAGGCTTTTAGAATTTGGAATAATATAAGAAACACCATCATCAGCCCATCTCCAGGACAAAAGGTTCCAGATCAAACAGGGACTCTGTCCTACCTACCCTATAGACTTAATGCGCCCTACCGCATTCTATCGATTTGTTGCTTCGTTCAGTTAGACAAGTCAGAAGAATCGCTTATATCTACCTTTTTATTCGCAGTAAGTGCATTACGTACTTATGCCCTAATATCACAACCGAATGGCTAGTAACTACTTGTCACGTCAAACAATACGATACCCTAATTAAACTCGAATCGACGTAACACACCCTTAAGCTAATTAATATTACACAAACTACTCGCTCCGTTTTAATAAGAAACAAATCCTACCAAATTCAAATAAAGCAAATAAATCACACACAAAAATATGAAAATCACTCACACAGAAAATAAAATGAAATAAAACACAGAAGGTCCACAACCAGGTCTAGCTTTCTCAGTAATAATTTAGGTAACATACAAAATATTATACTAAATATTGAAGTAAAATTATAGCTTAGAATTTATGGGAAAAGTGATGAATGTTAAGTGGAGTATAAGTGAGTGGTACATAGAAGGATATTGTCCTTCAATAATCCACGTAAGTCTGTAAGGAAGCTGCGTCTTGGTGTCCTCGGAGAGGTTAATCGCGCAAAACCACAACTTCCCTGTGAAGGTTGCCAGAGGCTCCCCGTATAGTGTAATTGAATGTAAATGTATTGTAGCGTTTTGTAAAGAGTAGTGTAAGAGTACTGTTTAGTCGTGTGTGATGAAGGAGTTATAGAGAAATGCAATCTAGACCCAGTGTGGATATACAATAAAGAAGAAATAATCAACCTTCAAATAATATAACCACCATATTTGAAAGTTATTCGAATTTAAAAGTGCAGACCATTAAAATCTTATTAACATCTAAAGGCTTCCACACAAAACTAAATGTTTAAAATCTACCATAAACTGAACAAGATTTGCATACCTCAATTGAATCCAATGGTCTCACTTTAGTAAAGAAAACTCTCATACCCATGCGCCAATCTCTGTACCTCGCCCGCATACGCTCCTCCTCTTCATAATCTCCAAGGCTGCTTACTCCACTCCAACATCCCATGGAACGGACCATAGGACGCTCCTTCAGCATTTCCTCATGCTTGACCGACCGACGTTGACTAAACTCGCCTATCCTAAATCAATCCCTTATATACCCTCCGATTCAACCAGTAAACAGATGGACATCTTTCCGTCCGTGGCTGCCTAGTCTTCCATCTATTCTGACTCATCATGCAGAAGACGACCGCCCCGTGAATATCCAACCCTGATTTGCTGTACAGATTTTCAACACGAATGGTTCGAACAGTCATTTTAAGCAAATTAATTCTAATAAATAAGAAAAATAATAGTAATAATCATATGGATATTTTCTACTGTTTCTTTTTGAAAATTGACCGATAAATACTTAGCTAACGAAGGTGGTTCGTTACAAGGTCAAAACATCTATAAAAATAATGCCGTCATTTAAGTAATTCAAAGAAATTTCTTAACAAAATATTTTACTTTTTTCCCTTCTTATGCTTGGGAAAAAATTCTTACACGCCAACCAAGTCTATATTTACTTTATTGTCATAGTAACAAATTTCACGGTTACTGATTTCGATAAATGTCAGTATTAACGCCTATTCTTGGACGCTGTTGTCATTTTGTGCCTATTTATTTTTCTACAAAATTTAGCACCATCATGTAATTTTGTTTCTTTTAAAATTTACACAGAAGTCACTGTTGTGTGTCATTTAAATAAATAACACGTTCACCGCTATGGAGATGAATAGCGCATCGTGTAGCGCAGCAATCACTCGTTAGTGGAATAGCGGCAATCGGGGCTGCAGGCAGGAAGGATCACTCACGGCTCACCAATACTGTTTGTTTACAACTGACAGTTAAATTGCACCTCTATACCACTCAAAGTACTGCATTTGTAAACTTTTGCTTAATGGCTGTGAATCTGACGGTAATTTTGATGTGGTTAGGGGCCAATATCGTGAGCGGTTTACTCATTACAGCGACAATTCGACTGACTCGGTGGCTCAGTGGTTAGCGCTCCTGAATACCGATCCGAGAGTCGTGGGTTCGAGCCTCACCCATGGCAAACATTTCTGTGATGAGCAGATTTGTTTGCTCTGTGTCTGGGTGTATTATATCAATATATGTATGTATTTAAATGTATATGTGTATGTATATCAGTCTCTGGTTCCCATAATCCCATAATCCTAGTTTAGGGCCAGATGACCGTATGTGATTTGTCCCGGATATTATTATATTATTATTAATTGTATTTCTTGGAAAGTCTTCTTCTTCATCTATCCCACATTAGGCTCTCAATTTTTTTTACGCCATTCCATTTGGTTAAGAGACATGAGTTGGATTTTTCTCAATAGTATCTTGTGTAAATGAAAGCATCAAGTCTTATACACAAATACAGTAATATAACATCGTAACCAATTTGATATAGTACTTGGGTATAAACTTCACCTCTGATAAGTGTTTCTAAAATTTCTATAAAGTCCATTATCAACATCGTTAGATACACTTTCGAAACCTCAGGAGAATCGCACGAATAAATTGTTACCTAATTTTAAATCTAAGCAAAGGTTCGTTTTCCTTTAGAATTTTTTCCTTGTTGAAAAGAGATCCCACATCTTTACTGATTTAGCAAAGTACCATTTCCCCTAATTTAACTGTCGAGACACCTTACAAATTTTATTTGCCGATTTACGTTTGCAGCTTTTGTGTGCAAATTTTACTTCACGCGTTATTTTCATGGTGGTTTTATTGTAAGTGGAATTAAGTCTTGTCTTTAAATATGATGGCCTGTAAGGCTTGCTGTGTTACCGCATGTCTCGGTTAGTTTATGAACTTGAAAATATAGATAATCTTGTAAATAGATTTAGTCAGATTCTGTTAAGCAACTATAGTAAAAAAAAGTATAACAAATAAGAGTACTTACTTTTTACTTATGAAAATATAATACAATTTTGCTGAATTAAAAAAAAGACGATTTGTATCATACAAATCGATTCGTACGACATAACTCTTTCAGAGTCAAGAGCCAGCCTTTCAATAAATACATATATTGCAATATCCTTTGAAATCCTTTAAATTAATTAAAAATGCACTTGTTATTAAAAAAAAAGCGGCCAAGTGCGAGTGAAGACTCGCCCATGGAGGGTTCCGTAGCAGCAAGTAACATAATATAAAAGTTCTTGTAGTTCATTGTAGGTAAATTGCGGTTTACGATTTATGACGTATTAAAAAAAAACTACTTACTAGATCTCGTTCAAACCAATTTTCGGTGGAAGTTTGCATGGTAATGTACATCATATATTTTTTTAGTTTTATCATTCTCTTAATTTAGAAGTTACAGGGGGACACACACACACATTTTACCACTTTGGAAGTGTCTCTCGCGCAAACTATTCAGTTTAGAAAAAAATGATATTAGAAACCTCAATATCATTTTTGGAGAGCTATCCATAGATACCCCACACGTATAGATTTGATGAAAAATTTTTTTTTAGTTTCAGTTCTAAGTATGGGGAACCCCCAAAATTTATTGTTTTTTTTTCTATTTTTGTGTGAAAATCTTAATGCGGTTCACAGAATACATCTACTTACCAAGTTTCAACAGTATAGCTCTTATAGTTTCGGAAAAAAGTGGCTGTGATATACGGACGGACAGACAGACAGACAGACAGACAGACATGACGAATCCATAAGGGTTCCGTTTTTTGCCATTTGGCTACGGAACCCTAAAAAACTACCATTGAGTTGCTCTACCATAGTTTACAAACAACATTCTTGTCTGCACCACTGATTAAAGACCAGCTCAACTAGATGAAAGTGCATTTGATATTTTTATTACGGTTGTCTGATCAGCACTCCGCAAATTAGTCGTGTTACCTTCAAGCTCCAATGCGCAAGAGAAAAACCTTCCGAACATATACGTAAAGACCATCTGAACATATCATTTCTAGATCGAGGCTCGTCGCCTGTCTCGCCTAGATCTTAGAGGCGAAATGAGATAACTAGAGAAGTGGAATTCCTTGTAAATACTCTGTAATTTTATTCTCCGCTTCCGTGGACCCTTCTATTAATTTATGCATCAGTAAACTTTTGCACTAAATCCAGATACCGTTGCAAAGATAGACATGTTTACATTACATCCAATTATATTTTGATGCTAACAAGTCGAGGTAATGAACTCAAACGGTTCTGTCGGAAGGGAAAAATTCAAGACCTCTTTTTTTCTTGTCATCACGACCTGAAGGCTCTTATTCTGTTATTGTCAATCAATTGACGCAGGCTGCTTGGGTGTAATAAATAAGACATCGTTAACGATATCTACATTTGCAGGAATTTTATTTTCAATTTTACTTTGTCTCGCAAATATGAGTTGTTTCCAGTATATGATACAGCCTCGTTGTGTATACTTTATAGCGTATGTTTTCACCGTCATTCTTTTGTTTGCTATGAAAAATTATTTCTCTACCAATTTGTCGGTCGCTACCTAACAATGCTATCTTCAAGGACTTTAATACTTCTTAGTTTGGTTTACCATTTCACACATTTACACACACTACAGTTTACACACATCACAGTTTACACCTACTAGAATAATTAACTACAAAAATACAACTAGATCATCGTCAGAAGGTAGGATTGTAATTACAAGGATTATTCTTAACACGTATGTGGTGAAGAAGCCCCTGCCTTTATAGGCATAAGGTATAAGGTGCACCGCACACTGGTTCAGCCAGTCCGGCAATTTTCACGTCACTGTGCAGTTTGTCATTATGCATCAGGATCGTGACGCCTCGAGACAACTCGCAATTATTATGTATGTAAAAGAAATTCTTACCGACGTTAAATAACGAAAGCAATGCAGCTGTCTTTTGCCGTAAGTTTTCCTTTGGGTTAGATGGTTTCTAAACCGTATCATTGATTTTTAATTTAAAGCCTTTTTTAACGAACTGAAGTGGAGCTGTATTTTAAATTCTGTACGGTTTTACCTTTATTGGCTTCTTGAGTTTGTTTCCTAAAGGAAATATGTATGTGTCACTTATTCACTTTATTATGATTATGTTTATGAGAATAATTCGTTATATTTGTTCTTGCTTGAAGTGTTATTTCAAATCTCATATACAATGCTACTTGAATTTGTATTCTTTTTCTGTTGGAAACCACCGGAACAAAAATATCTAAATAGTGCTACTCCATAGACGTCACTGTTCCCGAAGTTCACATTATTATAACGAGACTCAGCCCGTCGGCGCGGTGCAAAGCAAACTGTGCCCACGGCCACTCGAATAACCGACACTTTGCCGTAATAGCCGATCGAGGCATGCGATAACAAGCCGCCGATAGCTCAACCCGTATTTTATTTATATATCAGCTTCGCTTCGCCTCTTTTTCAATAACGCTTTTTCCCTGGCGCTGCGGAAATTTTGCTCTTTTATGGTATGGAGACTGCTCGTTACTCACTATCGGTAATTATCTAGCTACAATGCTGAATATTTAAGAGACAAATTGTCTAGCCAGTGATATTTCTCTCGATTCTTGGCTTCCACTAAATTTAAGAAATATTGAAAGCATTATTTTTCTGCGTCACATTTATCGGCAAGGTTTACCCAGATAAAATTCTGTAGTTTCTTTTTACAAAGCTTACCTTTTAAATCCATTACACATCTTGAATTTCTTAAAGCATTTCTTGACTCCTTTTAAAATCACAACTCAAATGAAAAATCGTCGACTAATCAGTCACGAAAATCCTTTATCGCTTTTCGCACGATCGTCACATACTTCTATTTTTTATTTATTAATATTTTTGTGTCTATTGGGATGTATGCGCCTTTTCTTTAGGAAGGCTGCGTCGCCCCGGGCAGGCAGAGCGCAGGTTCATTAAGGAGAATCGCGATCGCACTGTTAACGTTTTTAATTCACGTGTCCACTGCACGCGCCTTCGCCCGCACCCGGGAAATCTCGCTGGAAAATTAACGACACAATTTTATCATCCTTTTTTTCTCGTTTCGTCTGTACTCAGCGGTGCGGCGCTTCCATTTTATTTATTTCGCGCTTCAATCGTTGCAGCGCCGCGTTTAGTTAGCGCGGCATGCTCTTTTTTATTAGAATTTTGTAATTTTAAAGTCCTTTGTTTGCTTTATTGTTTTAGCGAGTTTAGCTGGAAGTTAAAAATGTTTAGTTCGGAATAAAAATGCTTCCGTAATTCATTGCCTTCTTTCCTTTTTTTCTACCATCTATTTTGATAAAACCAAGTTTTTATTACAAATATTTAGTTGCGTGGTTGGCGTCCTCTTTTTCCTTAGTTTCCTTGTTTTATATTTGTGACAAGAAAAACAACTATAATAAATAGAGACACTACATCATACAAAGAACAAACCATTGTATGCCAAGTGTAATAAACCAAACTGAGAACAGAGATCTCGTGCGGTTCAACGACCGGAAAAACTTAAGGTATGAATAGAGGGTATATCAGATTTGTTTAGATAGAGGTGAACAAAGCAAAAAGTTAATTGTTTTGATTGCCAATACTTAACGTCCGGCCGTCTCTGTCTGTGGCAAGTTATCGCCTTAGAAAAGCGTCCGATCTTAATTAGTTTTCACGTCTTTGAAGGCGCCTAGCGTGATACAATCTCGTTGCTACAATTTGTTTTCCTTTAGCACTCCTCATGACAGACTGGTATAACTTTTTGTTTCACCAGTTTTTATTTGGATGTTCCCCCGTGATGTATGGTGATTGGCTCCCATGTCTCGGCGGCAATGCTTCTTGTTTATCATCATGATAATTCTCCCGGTTTGTTCGAGAAACAATATTTGTATGTCTGATGTTTCCGCGCGGCCATTCGATTTGCTTTATTGAATGTGTTCACGGGTGGTTCAACAAGTTTTGTTTCTAAATCAAATAGAAATAACAGGCCGGCGGCGAATTTAATTTAAATTGTCAGTTCGTAGACCTGTAGCGAGGCGCTTGTATCTGTATGCAGTATCTGGTTTTTGTCGTGGCATTCATAATACGATGAAAAATGTTCCATTGTTAAACAGTGAGATAACACGTCCTAACCTTGTAAACTTAACAGGGTTACGATGAATAGCATTTCTTGGCTGGCTCCATTCATGTTCCTAATCGGCGTATAGTCCAGCACACATACTGAATAATATTATATATTGATAGAGCTAACTTATTTATTTTTATTATCCGACTGCGCCTGAAGGAGGGTTATGTTTTTAGAGTGTAGTATGTATATACTACATATGTGATGTATATTTTTGGCATGCTTTCTAGCCTAAACGAGTTGATGAATTTTAGCTTGAGAGGTGTAGTTAGATTCGTCTTGATCCGCAGATTAACATAGGGTACATTTTACTGCAGTTGGGTTCTAATATTTTTTTAAACTTGGTTAAATTATTATATTTTGTTTTATGATCCAAAAATGATGGAGGAATGCTTCAAGTGCGCAATACCTTTAGTCTCAATTTATAACGATATATTGTAAAAACTGGCCTGTGCACCGGTGTAGTTATTGACTTTTACTGCATCAGCTTCAGTATACTTTCAATTTAATATTTACTGCTTGTCAAATATTACGATATTCGGCCCGTTACGCCCTCCGCGGGCTATTCTCACTCATTATTTTTGTTTACATGCCGATGTCGAAATTTATTTTTTTACTGCTGCAATTTGCCAAAGCCTGAATCTTGATAATTATAGAATGAACAGAGGTTTTCATTGGAGGGATATAATTGGTTATTTTAACAAACCCAAGTTACGATGAGACTGTTTGAAGTAGTTTTTTTTTATTTCTGTCAGTTATTTAAAATAGCTGCAGATTTTATGTTTTCTAAAAAGTGTGCATGCTCTGTGCAGTATTTTGTGTAGGTAAGGTCGCGTACAGACGACTCGGATGGTAACGTCCCACTCGCAAAATGTCCCGTGTGCTCGAAATGGCCCGTTCTCGAAACGGTTTAACAAATATATGTACTAAATTCAAGGTGGGTGTTTCACTCATGAAACTGAACAACTTTTGTATTTGACGGAATACCAACACAAAATAAGAAATACCAATACAAAATATAGACTTCCCATATAAAAGCTGATCGTGTTGTATGAAAAGTATTTTTTGTTATGTAGTATAACAAAAGTTATTCAGTTTCATACGTTTAAGTATTGCTACACCTATTTGTATACTTTCCTACTTCTACCTCGCTTTTCTGGTTTTCCTAAAAAACATGTCTTAACATAGTCCATCTCTATTCTATCATAGATTTATTTTTCATGTTTCACGACCACAAAGCTTGTCTGTGATTCTTCGATAAACAGACGCGGTACTCCGAAGCAAATTGAAAGCCGACCGAGTGTGAAATTACCGCCAAATGACTGCAGGACGGTTTCCTGCCACTGGCACTGGTCAGTAGTGATGCGGCTAGTAAGCTTTTAAGAAAAGAGACTGGTGTAAATTTTTAATATTAAGTTATTGCAAATAGTTGAATGTGTTCTCCCAGTGCAAGCACATTAAGGCAAGGTCTAAAATACATGATCGTATAAAATGTTAAGTCATTGGTGGAACTACTTTTTCTATGGAAGTCTAATATATTACTAAAATACGATTTTCCTTTAAAAGAGCCAGTGATCAAGGAAGAAAGTATCACAAGTACCGGAAGAGTTCGTCGCATTTGGCTTCCGTCCAATTTAAATCAAGTCGTTTCCTTTATTTTGTGGCTTTAAGGACATTTTTAAGTGAATAGGAAAGCAAGGGAGTGTAACATTAATAACTTCCAGTCACCCCATGACTATTTTTCATCGCACTAGTCTATTGCGGACACAACTAATACTCCGACTCTGTGCATTTTAACGGTCTAAATGCTGCCCTGATTGTTTCCACCCCTAACCAATGTCGGCCAAACGGAATTTGTCCGAAGCTATCACTATTTATGTCTGTTAATCTTGGATACGAAATAGATCGTTAAATTTTGTTTATGGTCTCGATAATAGAAATGGATTAACGAAATTTTTCGTGTTTACTTAAAGCTTTACAGTCGTTGGTCACGAAGATTAAAGCTAATGAGGTGACTTAGGTATATAGGTAGGATTGTTTATTAATAAGGAATCAAACCTCTAAGAAAGAGACAAAAACAAATGTATTTGGCAAGAGATGGATCCATTAAGCGTTCAAACGGTGATTAATTATTTTTATCGGAAGTTAAATAAATACTGACATTTGGAAACCTACCAGATTATTGCTTTACTAGCAGTTTTTGTTAAAGAAATTTACCGAAACGTTCTGACTTAAGCTGACAATGAAAACTTAAGCAGAGTTAAATTTAAAGGCTTATCTAACTGAAATGTTGATAAAAAGCGTCACTCGGTTTCATAACTCCATTGCGGAGGCTTTATAAGGCTATAAAAATTGAATGGGGTGTGAAATCGCGGCGAACTTTCCCAATGTCGTAATGAGCCTGGCAATTTGTTTTTCCCTTCAAATGGGACTCGTTTTCACCTGGATGCAGCAACAGTTGGACCAGTCCCAAGTAACAAGCTACTAGAAAAAAAAACATTGTAATTGTAAAAACAATTCTTATTTAAAAGTTATATGGGGTTTTAAGCTTGTTTAACTGATCAAATTTCGCTGTATAGCTGATCAAATTTCGTTTGTACTAAAAAATAATATCAGCGTGAAATAAAAATAATATTGTCTAAGCCATTGAATTAAAATATTTGTTGACTTTTAAAACGATTGTCTCAATCATTTTCTTTACTTTTTACAGGTAATGTATGATATAAACCGCAGAAGCATTTCCAGTACGCACCTAAAGGTAATTTTCTTACTATTTGTTGTAAAATGTTATAGCAACATTTTTAGGTGGCTTTCTACTCTCATAAAATTAACATATATTACTCTACGGCTTAACTGAAATCGCAAAAAAATCTTTTTGAAACAAATCGTTTATATGATTTACCAGATTTGTACAGCGCATATAATACGAGTACACTGGTTACACTTGACTAAAGTCCAAAAAATACGAGTTTAGTTTTCTTGGAGAAAGGTTTTACAGCCTAAGGGCCTAACTAGTTGCTAAGACGAGCAATGAAGCTTCAAAAACGTCTGTCCCTTATCACTTGTACCGACTCCCCAAACCTTATCCTGCCGCTGCTATAGTGTAGGGTTCTCAGCTCAACGATCATTGTCGCGATCCTGAAGTACCGTCACAAGTCAAGCCTTTTAATTGTGACAAGAGCATGCCGTTTTTCCACTACATGGGGTGTTTTAAATTCGGCCTTTTTCGAATTTCAAATACAGTTTGAGCTTATTTAATAGAACCTGAACTTTAAGGTTAGATTTTGGGAGTTAACAGTTGAAAGTTTCACCTCATTACAAACATCTATACTTATGTTCGTCATACAAAGCTTGGAAATGTAATGCAAAGTAGTAAACTTTAATAGTTTAAGAATTTTGTCGCTTATTTTCTCGATGTTTTTTGCTAGACCAAACCTCCTGGTAGTATTAGACGTACGTAAAACATGCTTGTCAAAATTACTTTTAAAATTGCTAAATTATTTAGTCCTCGAACATGTCTTTTGGACATTTTTATATTTATAGAAAAGCTCAATATATCAACTAGAAACGTGGCTGTCTAAGTAATTTAGATAAAGTAGACCGTTTTAATGGAGAGCATCTCAATTTGAGCGTTTCATGGATAATGTCGTCCATTAGTCGGGTGTCTTAATTTCGAGTGTCGTGAGTGGTCTGCAGGTTGATTCTATCAATCAATTGGCCTACTCACACTGCCCGATCACGTCGTCCGATATCGAAACGGTGGACATTTCATACTGTATAAATGTCTTGAACAACTGGACTTGGGTGGCTAAAATAATTCTTAACAGAAATAGATTACTACACTTGTAAATTTTTGCGAGGTTTGGATATACATATTTATTAACGAGTTTCAAGGTCTTTGACCATTATAACTGTAAACGTTTTTAATCGTTTTTTTAAGTCTTTTCAGATGTTGGCATCCGTTTAAATTTCATGTTCATAGAAACTCTAATCTTGTCGGGTTGTGTAAAATAGCTCTATCTGAGACGGGTGATAGAAGGACAGGGGATATTATCGGTACAAAGTGAATACGATTGATCGTGTCGTTCTAGCCACCTTTTTCTGTTATCGAACTAATTATTACGATTTACAGTGTGCTTCCTTCGGTTCATAGAAGGATATGTACAATGTTGCCGTTGTGGCGATGACTTAGTTGGTAACCTTAATTAAGTCTGAACTGAGTTTAAAATAAACATTATTAAAAATTTTAGTACGCCCACTTAAATTTATGAATGGTTCAAAGTCCTCCCATCAAAACTGAGGCTGCTTCAGTTTAAACTGACTCGTATCAACGGGATTATGGTAAGAGGGTCTAATAAAAGACCCGTATGCAATTTAAAAACGCGATTAAACCAAATTAACGCTGCATTAATCAGGCGAGCGAAGGCGCGGCGTGAGCGCTACTTTGTTTGCATATCCTCGTAAAAAGTTATATCTCCTGTCCGCCGGTATGCCCCCTGCTACGATGTCTACCTCAATCACTCATATTTATGCATCTTTTTATGATATCCGTTAATGAAACTCTCCCTTTAATACATTTTATTTTGACCTCTTTAATAAATGACACATAAAGAAATATGCTCAAATTTTAATACGCTATAAAAGATTTCAAAGGAATTATTTTTTGTTATAATACTTAAATAAGTTTATGTGCACAATTTATACGAACTTTTTTTTCGTGGACAAAATACTCACTCGCGCTCTCAAGTTTAAGCGCGATACCACTCAGGCCTTCATCAGGCTAAAAGCGATCTTTCGGGATTCTAATTTAACTGTAAGATGGAATACTGAGGCGTAAAATTGTAGGGCAGACAAGATGATTTTCGCGTCATCCAGACATAAAGACCGTAATTGTTGCGCATCGGCTGGAACTAATACGGAAGAAATGGAACGAGATAGGAGCTAAGGAGGATCGTAGAAAATAATTTATCCGAGCCGATAGAACAAAGAGCGGCCTACAATAGAACAAAAGAAGCTCCGGAACCGTCCCGGTTTGTTTTCTGACGGAAGCCTAATATAAGGAATCGATTGGTCGCACGATCGAAGGGTACGCTCGTTTCCTTTGCATTAAAAAAAAACGTAAGTATCTGATGGGCTGCGTAAAATTGGTCGGAATAGGCCCAGGTTGTTAACCCAAGTTGAATTCAAAATAAGTGCGCCGTAAAATCTTCGAATCGAACGTTGCTTTTGGGTTTAATAAGTGCGACGATTTCGATGCAGTAAAACTTTATTTCACGAAAAATGTCGAGGTAAGGAGACCGTGGCTGGGCGAGATGTCATGCCAGCAAATCGGTGGGTGCATGACAGGCGTCGACGTGCTCGGTTTGAAGTTGGGGCTGCGCTGGAAACTGGAAACCAACTCTCGCACACCTTTGATTTTTAAATTCAGAAGCGTCGTCCGATTTTGAAACGTGATCTTGTATATATTCTAGAATTTCTCACACCCATTTTACGAGAGAACGGGTTAGAATTATAGATCGTATAAACATTTATGTCGTGTTCCGTGATTGTACCTAACAATGCATACATTTACGAGTATGTATTATATATATTTTATTTATTTTATACTCCGCGCCCGCGAACATTATAAATGGAACTGATATGACCACTAAACAAATAAAGGCATACACAACGCATATAAATTTGAAATGGCGAATATTTTACACCGTATCATTCTAGTCGGTCGTAACTAGAAAATTTATAATCGTATTTCTAGAGTCCAACGTCAATAATTCTACATCGGCACGGATTATTGTTTCGTAATAAGAGCTTTAATTCAAGTAACTAAAGTGAATTGTTTATTAATTGCATCGTAAAAGACCCGAGCACTTGGTCGTTCGTAGAATTTCGTTAGAAATGGAATTACTTATGGCCAGTATAATTTAATTGTATAGTCGATCTCTAGCTTCGGCTTTTGCATTTAAATAATACTTAGGTGCAACCAGCTGTGCGAATAACATAATCGTTACAAACAGATTGAAAATTCTAGCACATGAGCGTTATGTAATATAACGACCATTAGAATTTTTACTGTGGGTAGGCCCTTCACGACAAACCTCGCAGTTGCAAGATAAATCTCAGAAAGCGTGACGCCTTCCGCGACTCCACCAAATTATGTCTGGCGATAAAGTCCGCGGAATCAGGAACTGCCAAGTGGGGCAGGCCCGCGCTTTTCTATTCATTATTATCGGATTACCGGGGAGCGTGATAGGACCGAACGGGCTGCTTGCACGAAGTCACAGATATAGGAGCTCCGACGTACGAGCTCGGTGCTCGTAGTAAGGCGCAGCAGCCCGACCAACTGCGATCGCAAATCTCATGCTAAGATTATTCGGACGTGATTTGTTTACTTAGTAATACTTATTCGGATTCCACTAGTCTACTGGAGAAAACTTATTAAACTTCGAACGTTTTGATCTATTAAGAAATTCAAGACGCGATTCATCTGCATGCGATCTTACAACGTTTTAAGACAGTAAACTGTAAGATTGACAGTTAATTGTAAGTTATTTTAAAAGTTATATTTGATTTCTTAATGGCTGAATTAGTGACAGTTCCAGATTCACAGCAATTTAGGACTAGAGCGTATATAAGATTTTTGTAAGTAGGCATAAGTGTCTGTTCTATCCCTGTACCTATAGGCAATTTAATTATCTCATCGTCCTTATAAGGCTCAAGTTGGTATCTCTGGAATCTGGCCATCATAAATAAAGTATCGGAGAGCTGAGTCGCATTGCCACTGGAACAGCCAATAAATCTCATTAATGAGCCGAAGTGATCGTGCTTTGGATTAGATCCTCGGACTTGGTGCCGAACTTGGAACGTTTTCTTTTAAGTTTTTAAAGAATTTTTCATATATAATATTTCATATAAGTTTGTATGAGAAAGAAAGTAGCTGGCTGGCGATGAAACATTCTGAACCAACTAACTGAAACACTTTGTCTCACCCCTTGGACTTCATTTTGGTCTTTTAAATGATATTTATTACTTGACGTCTAATAATCCCTATTCTAATAATCTCTAATTTCCTATTTCCTTGGTTATACCTATATCTATTATTATTACACATTCCCATAAATCTTCAATAACAACCAGTGAGCATTGGTGCGCAAAATACAATGTCAGGTGAACTGAGCCTTTCCCGGGGCGTGGAGCCTATAATCCGGCCTTGCGAGGCATTACTGGAGGCCTAATGCCTCTAACACCTAGCGTTACTTGATCCTAGCTAAACCGTCCCCAATTGTATCTTAGTTTAGTCATGTTTTAAAGTAGCAGTAGTTCTAGAGACGTGTGTGGTATAGGATTAACGGTGTTTGGTGTATTTTAAGACTATTATAAACACTATGTGAAAAAGTAAATAAAATAAAATAGAAATAAGAATTAATTATTAAGGAATTAATGATACCTTTTGCATAGAGTCAACTCTCGCACTAATTGATTTTATATACACTTGATTAATTGAAAAAAGGGTAGCTTTCTATTAGTAAAAAAATCTTTTATGTGGTTCAGTATACAAACATAGAATCAAAGGAGATTGCCCGATTTCGTACCATGTTGCGTCTTAACCAGACATTTTTCAAAAATCGTAATTAAATTTATTAAGCACACTTAATTTTTTCTAGACCTGTTCGAACTGTAGGAAAGAAATGTATGAAAAAAGATTTTAATTTGATATATCCCCTATATTTTGTACACTCTGACAGCAAACGTTCACTCTGTCAACAGGATAGCATAATATAAATTGCCTAAGTGTGAAAGAGAGGGTACAAAGCGGTTGCTGTCAAGTGCACCCTCGGAACGCGGCCCTGGATTCATAAAATGTGTTCCGAAACTACATTATGGTTGTATCGAGATTTTTATGCTTCATCCACATATTTCTTCTTCTTAATCTAAGAGATGTCTTCGCATTACACCACCATTTTCCTATACCCGCGCCCTCTTCTTCAACTCCTGGTAAGATTGACTATCAGACGATGTTTTATAGATTTGATTCTTGATCACATTGGTGCGTCCCAGGGTTGCCAGACGTACAAGAATTTTTGTTTGGACGTAACGTAGGGCCATAGTCACGTTGCGGAGCGGCATTTTTTTAAATCTACATATGCCACACAGTACGTTGCAAATCGGCATCGCACACACGCCCCGTTACGTCATGTTACGCCGCTGCACTTTACGATATTTAAAAAAGTATACCTAGTATAGTATAGTTTCATTGTTTTGTCAAGTTTCAAGCAGTGTTAATCACAAATTACAGTCTGACTACGATCTTTTGGTAGGTGGATGACATTGACAGGACAGCTTTTGTCGCAAATCTGACATTTTTTTCATACAAATAGTGTATGCCGCCACATCCCCCCTGATCCCCACCCTCACGGAAAGGAATACAGTGTAGCTGTATGATAGAATAAAATACAAGACACTATAAACTAGAGAACATGAAATAATAATTTAAAAAAATATATTAAAACTAGGTCACAAATCTAAAATATCCTTAAATCTAACCCTGACCTGATCGTGTGACGGTGGGAGGATTTGGTGCAGAGTGAGCTGTTGGTGGGGCAGACGTAGGACCTGGACATGTGGTTGCATTGCGAGGCCGGGGGCGTCGCGGGCGCCTGTGCGCTCGGTGAGACTGCGCCTCGCTCGGGGTCTGCAGCGATGTGTGCAGGCTTCCATTCGATCCAATCGACGCTCACCTGTACCTTATTACGTGAAACATCTAAGGTAAAAGTCTTCAGAGAATGACTGAGGACTTTATAGGGGCCGGTGTACAGTGTTCGTCGCGAAGGAAAACGTGAGATGCGTCTGCCAGGTCCTTAAAAGCCGACTTCGGGACGCATGTCGGTCATGGCCAGGTGTGCCACGAAGTCCTCACTTACATTTTGTAGCGCTAGGAGCTCCCCTGTAAGCATACAGGAGGTCTGCAGCAGAGCATTTGAGGTTCTCCTTGAGAGCCAATCTGATACCAAGAAGCACAAGAGGTTGGGCTCTGTGGCAGGTTTCTCGATGGCACATCGAAGCGCTCCACCATGCCATTCGCTTGCGGGTGGTAGCTGGTAGTTCGTACGCATTTGGTAGCGCCTAAGTCGAGGAATCAGTTGAATAGCGCTGACTCAAACTGGCGGCCTTGATCGACGGTGACCGTGATAGGCACGACGAATCGCGCGATCCAGCCGCGTACGAAGGTATCGCCAACATCCTCGGCGGTGATGAATGACGTGAGCCACGCTTCGGGCCATCTCGAGAACCGGTTTATTGCCGGGAGACAATAGGTGTAGCCCTCAGAGTGCAGCAGGGGGCTGACGATTTCGAGGTGGACATGGCTGAATCTCCCAGATGGGAGGGAAAATTCACCGAGCGGTGCGGTCGCTGGCAGTGGAGGCAGTGACAGCCCAGGTTCGACAGTCGCGCGCCACGCCGGAGCGCATGTAACGATCAGCGACGAAGTGCGTGGAGGCGCGGCCGACGGGGTCGCTCAGCGCGTGTAGGCGCGCGTGCGCGGCGCGCAGCAGCGCCGCCGGCAGGTTCAGCGGCAGCGGCCGCCCCTTCGACACGTTGCACGCGATGGTAATATTCGTGCCTGGAATTAGCGTCGGTTCCAATTTGAGAGAAGAACCGAAATCGACTCGACGTGGGAAATCGCGTCCGCGACGATGTTGTCTTCACCTTTGACGTACTCGATCTCCGTAGTAAACTGCGAGATGATCGTCAGTTGGTTCAGCTGTGCGGGAGGCAACTTTTAGCGACGTTGTGAGAGCGCGTACAGTAGTGGTTTGTGGTCGGTATATATGATGAAGTGTTGCGCCTCAATATATGCCGAAAATGTACACGGCCAACAACTCCCTGTAGTAGGCGGGCCAGGTGGTTTGGCTGGGCTTAAGTCTTCTACTGAAATATGCCAGCAGTTGCTAGCCCTGCTCTGTCCACTGCTCGATACAGGCGCCTACGTGTGTGCTTGAGGCGTACGTGTGGAGGCCCAAGCATGCGTTAGGAATTGCATGCACGAGTGCGAGACGTGAGTGATGCTTTTGCGTGAGCGTTCTTCTATATTAAAGCACTTCGTTTTATTCGTCGACTGCACTTCATCATTACAATATACATACAGTGCCGCGTTCGGTTTGTGGTGCTCCTTTATATTACTCGTTAGCATCACTGAACCATACCATAATTAACTAAAACTACCTATCAAATGATTGGTTAAAACTAAGAATTTCGTGTACGCCTGAGCGTAGATAAAGTACTTAAAAATAACCTCAAAACATAAAATGAAAGTGAAAAAGCTCTGGAGTTACAGCAGCTATGATAGTAATTTTTCGTATAATAATTAAATATGTTATCCCCTATCCAATTCAGAAGGTTTTTTCAAGACGCAATATGGTACGAGCGTTTCATACTTCCGTGGCATTCTCCTTTTACCTCTTCATTTAGTTATAGTACTTTTCATTGTCTTTTTATACAGTATAAAAGTCTGTACAAGACTCAAGAGATCCGTCGTCCATTATAATTCGTAGTAAAGAATAATTATTAAAATAAAATTAATTTGCTAGAAACTTTACAGATGTCATTTCATAAATGTGTAAGTAAAAAGAACATTTTGAGTAGATGTCGATTTTCAGAGATATTAAAAATTAACAACCTAATTATAATTTATTCTGTTAGGTATTGTTATTTCATAACCATCGCTTTTCATTCGAGATTTGTGTTTTTCTAAATATGGTAGATGTACATATGTAGGTATACTATTTTAGTATCTACTTTCTCTTATTTGTCAGTTGCCTAACTAATTCACGTTAGAGATATTTTCCACAAGACTGGCTTTGAACAATACGGTACATACCCATACATGTCACCAACTAAGTCCGCGTTCCACTGGAAATTATTGTTCACGCCACAATAGGGGACGCTGTAGGTACTTACTTACATACAGCGTACAGTCGTACAATACAACAATAAGCACCAAAGTCTCGGGCCTTAAAAGATGGAGTGCTATTATTAATGGGAAGCCGGCAAGTACAGTTTATGCCATTTATTGCCCTCACTTCTGTTGTTTGGGAGGATGGACTTCGTTGTAACTGGTCTATTAGTCGACCATGACAAGGATAACTCCTAAATTAAAACTGGCATAGGTTGGGTGCAAGAGAGTTTTCCAAAAATGCGGCACTATCCTGAAGTTGACGTGACTCCGCACGTAGTAACTTGTCGTTCGTGGGGTCCAGTAAATGAAGCCGGAAGTGCATCAGTACCTAATGTTGATGTTCAGGCCCAGGATGTTGAGGCCCTTTGCGTATAATCTCTCCTTAGGGTACAAATGTTTAAGGGAATCTGAAGGTTATGAAGAGTGGGAAGATACTAGTACCCCCAACACAAGGAATTCTAGTGGGGATCCTAGAGAACTATTTCTAAGATTGGCACTGTAGTTTATATTGTGCGTTTCACTAGAAACTTTCTGCCTCGAACAACCAAACTGTGGAATGAATTGTCGCCTGCGGTATTTCCGGACCGATACGACATTCAAACCTTCAAGAAAAGAGCGTACTCCCAAATCAAAGGCCGGCAACGCACTTGTGACTCCTCTGGTGTTGCGGGTGTCTATGGGCGGCGGTAATCGCTTACCATCAGGTGATCCGTCTGCTCGTTTGCCACCTCTGCCATAAAAAAAAAAAATATATATAAAATAAATAAATTTATTCACACGGCATCGCCACAGGTCATCTTCAGTGCGCGAGGTGAAAGGCCAATGATGATGCTCTCTTTCCCTAGATATTTTCTATCAAAAAATATCTTATCATTAACGCAGATTTGTGTAGATGACGTGATGACGCCTTAACGCTAGTTGTCGTCTTCGTCGTGTTCTTGAAAATAAGCCAGCTTAGTGTTGAGATATACAATATATGTTACCATTTAAGTTCTTGAACAGTTAAGTTGGTTTTGTACACCAACTGTACATTGGTCGGTATCCACCACCAAACGTAGATCTTTGTTTCTTCGGGAATCAATATCTATTGCCATCTTTCCACGACTGCGGAGTACCTCATGAGGAATTTCGCTAACGGTGCTGTTTCAGATAACTATTTACTCATAGAGTAATACATACCTCAAAACCTACTTTATGTGGTATAAAGTGTTATATTTTGTTTTGTATTATATTATATATACAGGGTGTAACAGAAAGGTGTGATAATACTTCAAGGTTGGCTTTTACCCATCAAACTGAACAACTTTTGTTCTACAACTTTGTTGAAATCGCATAGAAATTTTCGGACTTTTCATACAAACTTGGTTCGCCAGCTGATCGATTTATATGAAAATTCAAAAAAAAATTTGCAATTTGAACAAAGTTGTAGAACAAAAGTTGTTCAGTTTGATGAGTAAAAGCCAACCTTGAAGTATTATCACACCTTTCTGTTACACCCTGTATATTTAATGAGTCTCAATCAGGCACCCGTATCGGCAACTGTCTTCGGTTGTCGCTGATATTAATACCACTTATACTAGCCTAATATACGTGTTTTAAAAATATGTGTTGGAGGGACACGTCGTTTCTTGTCACTCCGAAAACACATCCCAAAACGGCGGCGGGTGTACGAGTTCCGAGTGGTAGGAACCTCGTTTTAGGTAGATAAAAGAATGACGTTCGAAATTACTCCAAACATTTTAGCTTTCTGGCCTCGTATGTATAATCTAAAATACTGAACCTATATAAATTTAAACAAAGGAAGGGTTCCTGAATTCGACTTGCTCTGCGATTTTTGAGGCCTAAGCAAAATATAAAATATAAGTATACATTGAATGAAATATCCCAGAAAATGTATAACATAGGTAATTAATTACTTTTTGTTCGTATATTGCATGATGGTGTCAATCACAATTTACTAAACTCATATGCACATTCAAACTATATCCGTTAAGTACTTAACGGATATAGTTTGAATGTGAAATCTGTGAAATAACCTATATATTTTTGTTAAATAACAAAAGATACTATTCTAAAATGAAATAATGTCAGATTTTTAATATCATGTCATCCTCATCTCATCATGCTCGACTGACATTACAGTTCATTTGTTTTATTGCCACGTGACTGATTAGATACATATTCTTCGCTTTTGTAATCCAAGTAACATTAGCTGGGTTTAAGTTTTTAACTCGTTAATAGGAATCTTTCAAGCAATTGATGGGTCGTTAATCACGAGGCCGACTGGACCGGTGTGCGATGATGCCGCAGTAGCGGCGCGGCGCCTTAGATGTCCACGCGGACAAGGTAGACACGCCATTGTTTGCAAATGGCAACACCAACTTGTATTTATTTCGTCCAAAACCATCTGACCATACAAAAATACAATAGTTAAAATGTCTTCACAATTTGTAAAGCACAATTTAGAAGACAATACATACTGTGACGCGAACTGTAAAAATCTTACTTTTTACGTGTCAACGATTTTAGATGCTCATTTAACTGAATATTTTATAAAATTTATCGTACGATAGTTTTTAAACATTTTTAAATAGATCAGCTGATGAAGAAAAATCGTGATCCAAGTCAAAAGCCTACAAAATTATTGTCAAAGGAAATAATAAATCTATTTTACTAATATACCCCAAGGCATTGGATCCGGCGTTTGTTTCAGTTTTTACGTGGCTGACGCGACATTTATAGCCGACGAAAAAAGCGGGCTTCAGTGGAATACAAAGAGGACTGGACGGCTGGATGTGTGAGATGCGTTAGTTTTTGCCAGGAGGGACTAGCAAGTATTATACACCGCTGTTTTGTGCCCTTTTGTTGAACACAGATAGCCACTTTGTTTTCAGTTTTGACACTAAATGCAACATCACAAAGACTTTGTGATGAATTTGTGCGATAAATTTGGCCCTAATTTATAAATATCAACAATTGCATCTTTGAAAGGATTAGCTACACAGTAAAAAGGTTACATTGTGGCTAAACACTTAGTTTTCCTTTACGAAATTGTAAAGAATCACTTTATGTCTATTACTATTTCAGATATTTTAATTAGGTAGATATTTTCACTGACACGAGCCTTCATTATAATGGATTTATTGGTTTATTTATTGACTCTAGAACGTCAGATTTGCTGTAATTTCTGTTCCAACTAAAAATAAAATAGAATTATATTTACCGACAGTGTTATGCTGTTGAGTCCAACTCACCAGGCCTTATCTCCACAAACCAGATAAGTAATGTGCACCATTTACCGGTCTGCATTTCTTATCTAAACTTGAAATTCGAGCTTTAACTACCATTATCCAGTGCAAATTGAATTTATTTATCAACTCTTTAATTAACTGAAATACATTTTGCGTTTACAGTGTATTTGTTTGTATCATTTTCATGCTTGAATCTTACCACAGATACTTTATAGCGCATCCTTTCAGCCATTATTTCTTTTATTATGACATTTCATAAGTCTAGTATTTGGAAAAGAGATTGGGAATTCTAAGCGAATGGCGCTGAGGGAAACGTTAAGTCAGTATACAACAAGCTGTACAAAGATGGCCATAGCTTCGCATCGCCGGAGAAGCGAGCGCCATGCCAGCTTCACTCGGTCCCTATTGTCCGGGGGAAATCAGAGCCGACAATCTAGTCGGATCTTATCCGGGGATACCCGGATCGGATCCGTCGCACCGCTTCCTCCGGACGTCCTGAAAGGATTCCGTCTACAATGCTCTGAGAATTCGTTCTAATGCGTTGAAAGCTTAGTTTTGTTAGGGAAAGGTTATATATATATGCTGATACTATTACGCCTCTAGAGAACTAGAGGCATTGTTTTGATTCCATCTCAATTATTGTTTTTGTTAGCTCGTATTTAATATTTGTAATACCAAAAAAAATAATTTAGAAAACGTTTTACAGTGTTGGCTAAATCGGTTGTTCTCTGAGAGCTGTATTATAGTATTGAAATTAAATATTTCCTTTATGGTGTCATGGTTTTGGCGTGTAGTAGAACGAGCGCCTGGAACGTCTGCCGGAATTATCAGCACGCATCCTTACTGTCGCTGTTTTCCTTGTTCGCTCTTGTTACTACCCTCTCTGTAGTAGAGTTTTCTATCAAGCCAGTGCTTGTTCTTCATGTTCCTAATTTCTTTTTTTTAAAGGAAAAGTCTTTCAATTGTAGCTTTAAAGACTTGTTTGTTCTACAACCTCGTTTTACTTTTATTTTGTTTTGTCTATATGTCTTTGTTGTATTGTTTTAGTACAGAGAAAACAGAACTTACTATTTTTCTGTTAGCTAGTCGTTATATTTTCTTATCATAACAAAATAAATTAAGTACAAACCCTTCTGCAACAGCGTTGACAGTGAATTCCGCCAGTGATTTAAATAAAATCGATACATATTCGATATCGTCCATCGGTAAGCTAAAAAACGGACATATGTCTATAGCTGCTGCCTGTCCCTAATTGATTTAACATGTTCACTGCGCTAACAAAAACAGAAAACTCCGTCGAATTTCGTTCACATATACGTGATTCGAATGATACAGTGTGTATCAATTATAATAAAATGTCTCACAGGATAATTTCCATCCTACTAATATATTTTTTTAAAGTTTTCCCTTTAAGTACATATCTACAAACGTTTATTGTAACATGTGTAGGAATGATCGCTATTTCCATTGATATCGTTCATGAGTCCCAGGATAATTTTCATTGCATCCTGTAGATTTGATCGGCATTCCCATTGTTCTTGTTTCGTCAAGCACCGCGAATATTTGATAAGGTTTGTGCCACCACAATGCGACGAGTACAATACCAGTTCATTGACAGATTATAGTTTTCAGTTCATCACCGAATTGTTTTTGAATGACTGCAATACTCTACCTGAAAAAAAAATTAAACAAGTTTCATAATTTGAGCCCAATCATTGTATTAGGTAGATGCCATATGCATCATACGTAGAGTTTAAATTTTCGTGCCACTTGGGATGAATGTTCGAATTTCGATTTATTTTTGTCCTTTAAAGTTCCGTGTGAAACTGCAACCGAAAGGAAAACTATTAGCGCTCACCGAGGACTAAATAAATCATTAGGCGAGACGGTCCTGTAATGGCGTCCAGATTCCTCGCCTGTGGGACGGACGTCGAGGAGTCGGCGCAAATTAGCGGCTGCGGTCCGCGATAGCGCTGCTTATGTACATAGCGGTGGTGCAAGCGATAGGTCTTGGGCTACGCTTAGGGATTCTTGTGAAAATGTTAATTGTATGGTATTCTCATTTCAGTTTTCGGCATTATTGCTTCCTGTGCGTTCCGTGATAGCGCTGCTTGTGTATATAGCGGTTAGGGATTCTTGTGAAAATATTAGTTATATGGTTTTTCATTTTAGCTTTTGACATGATTCATGCTCATGTATACGGTGATGCATGAGCTACTTTTTAGGGTTCCGTAGCCAAATGGCAAAAAACGGAACCCTTATGGATTCGTCATGTCTGTCTGTCTGTCTGTCTGTCTGTCCGTATGTCACAGCCACTTTTTTTCCGAAACTATAAGAACTATACTGTTGAAACTTGGTAAGTAGATGTATTTTGTGAACCGCATTAAGATTTTCACACAAAAATAGAAAAAAAAAGCGGCCAAGTGCGAGTCGGACTCGCCCATGAAGGGTTCCGTAGCAGCAT
The DNA here is from genome assembly GCA_958295455.1 of Coleophora deauratella. Classification (NCBI taxonomy): domain Eukaryota; kingdom Metazoa; phylum Arthropoda; class Insecta; order Lepidoptera; family Coleophoridae; genus Coleophora; species Coleophora deauratella. Next base: position 6,227,654 of record OY282405.1, on the reverse strand, counting down.
GTAACATAATATAAAAGTTTTTGTAGTTGGTTGTAACTTGAATGAAAGGTAAATTACGGTTTACGATTTATGACGTATTAAAAAAAAAAACTACTTACTAGATATCGTTCAAACCAATTTTCGGTGGAAGTTTCTATGGTAATGTACATCATATATTTTTTTTAGTTTTATTATTCTCTTATTTTAGAAGTTACGGGGGGGGGGGACACACATTTTACAACTTTGGAAGTGTCTCTCGCGCAAACTATTCAGTTTAAAAGAAAATGATATTAGAAACCTCAATATCATTTTTGAAGACCTATCCATAGATACCCCACACGCATGGGTTTGATGAAAAAATTTTTTTTGAGTTTCAGTTCTAAGTATGGGGAGCCCCCCAAATTTATTGTTTTTTTCTATTTTTGTGTGAAAATCTTAATGCGGTTCACAGAATACATCTACTTACCAAGTTTCAACAGTATAGTTCTTATAGTTTCGGAAAAAAAGTGGCTGTGACATACGGACAGACAGACATGACGAATCCATAAGGGTTCCGTTTTTTGCCATTTGGCTACGGAACCCTAAAAATTTTGGGGGCTCCCCATACTTAGAACTGAAACTCAAAAAAATTTTTTTCATCAAACCCATACGTGTGGGGTATCTATGGATAGGTCTTCAAAAATGATATTGAGGTTTCTAATATCATTTTCTTCTAAACTGAATAGTTTGCGCGAGAGACACTTCCAAAGTTGTAAAATGTGTGTCCCCCCCCCGTAACTTCTAAAATAAGAGAATGATAAAACTAAAAATAGTAGTATATATGATGTACATTACCATGCAAACTTCCACCGAAAATTGGTTTGAACGATATCTAGTAAGTAGTTTTTTTTAATACGTCATAAATCGTAAACCGCAATTTACCTTTCATTCAAGTTACAACGAACTACAAAAACTTTTATATTATGTTCCTTGCTGCTACGGAACCCTTCATGGGCGAGTCCGACTCGCACTTGGCCGCTTTTTTTCTGTGAGGTAGCGTATATTGTGTACCTTACGTCGTACTTGATGATACAGGTTCGATATGTCTCTGAATATTCGAGATATGAATTATTCAATACGTGTATGCTATCTATTAAAAAAAAATATATTTTTAATGAAGAATAAACTAAGTGTACTAAAAGAAAATTAACTGTTTTTTCGTGTTATTGTTTATGGTTTTTTTTTTCACTATACTGTGTCACTGTCACCTGTTTGTTTTTCTAGTACTAGTGTATTAGTATTAGTACTTTAGTGTATTAGTACTTTTTCTATTATAGTACTAGTGTATTATAATATTGTTTCTTTTATTTTAGATAGTAAAAGATTGACATCGTTGTGTTCGGAATTTCTGTAAAACAGTGTTCCATCTCGTATCGTCTCAACAAACTGAATAACCAGAGAGTTTGTTGTTGATGAGATGATATCCGCTCTCCTTTGTGGCTTAACCCGCTGATTACAGTTCTAGTCTCGTGGCTGCGCATCTCTCGGTCTAATTATGAGCACCCGCCTCACAAAGCCTGAGGATTCGCCATGAACTCTTATAGGCTAATCAGTTTACGTTCAACGAGCGAGACGAAACTAGAAAACTCATTATTCCCTTCCCTTTACGTATACTTTGCCAAATTTATAGCCACGGTTTTCTTGCTATCAAGGTTACGTTGTAATTGCGAATTCTACCCTTCTTTACTCATTTATATTCCAAGACAGCATCTTCAAATTTGTTAAGTCACAGGGTGACTTTTTTCGCTCAAAAGTGGCTGATTAGAGATACTACTTATAACCTTGCTTTTTCAAATTTTGTAAAGTTAGTGAATTGAATCTTCAGTTGTTTACAGTTCATCCCATAAAATGTGTCCGCCCTATTTTGTAGTACCTGTATTAGAAAAAAATACTTCGTTAGTCCCGTATGTGCCGTATTATTTATCCAGTTGCGATTTTAATTTGGACAGTTGTTGGGAGCACGGCCAGGACGGTTTCTACATCTACGAAACTGACAAATGTTTACATTTTCACCTGTCATATAAATAGGATCAAAGCGAGCGAGCCTGCAGGCAAAAACTAGTATTTGATACAGTTTCCATGTAACATGATAATATGTAATGCGTAACTTAGCGAAACTGATGTAGGTATTTGAATCTGCATTAGAGATAGCGGATTAGGGAGGGAAGTAAGTGATAAAGAAAGGGGCACAATAAGCGTTATAATGAAATAATACTTCTGGGTACAGTAATGAAACCCTAGATACAGCTTCGTATGCTCCGTACCAGTTTTCCAGCTCGTACGCTATCACTTCCTACCATTATCGGTTCGCTACGCCGCCGACGACCGGCCCTTAACTAATGTCTCCTTTTGTGACCGGAGGCCGGTTTAATCAGTTGTTTATATTATTGCCTACGACTGCGCGATTTAATCGTTCGTTTACCGTTTCTCATTGTGTCCCTGATTGTACGTAATATGTACGTAGTGGCTTATGGTAGCGGCTCGGAGGTCTGTGAGGGAGTTATCGGGGAATTTGGTGGACCGCAATATTTGTTTAGGATTAAGCGATACGTCGAGTAGAGTGATAAACGAAAGCTGTCCCGCCGCAAACTGTTGTTTGTTTCATGTACACCCGTGATATAGTGCTGACGACACCCCGGGTTCTGGGGGTGGAAACTTTTGCGCAGGATTAAACACGGTGTCAGTTTATGTTGTATATAAGTAAGTTGAGAGAATTGCTTTCAGAAGCTTATGTGATTTAAAGTCGAGAAACAGCAATTAGGGTAAACTTTCGCATTTAATTAGTGTTTGTCGCGCTGTTGATAAGATGGAGTTGCGACTTAAACCGCTTACATAAATATTACAAGCCTCACATGGCCTCAGTCGCATGATATCACGTGTTCGTTCGCACTCATATACAGGTGTTAAAAAAAGTGCGTTTGAAATTTTAAGGGGTTACTCAGAATCAAGTATAGAATCCAGGAAAAATATTGAAAAATTCGCTCTTCAATTTTTTTTGCAGTTTTTCATACAAATTCTCCATTCACTATTTAGATTTAGTATGAGAATCTGAAAAAAATTATTGAAGAGCGGATTTTTTCAATATTTTTCCTGGGTTCTGTACTTGATTCTGAGTAACCCCTTAAAATTTCAAACGCACTTTTTTTAACACCCTGTATAAAACATTAAGCCTTAACCTGAGTCCGAATAAACAATTTAAAATAAAAATAAAAAAAATTAAGCTATTTTCTGAAATGAACATTTCATTGGAAATTTCATATTTTTATGGACTTCTGAAAATATTGATTCTCTTGTAGTTTCATTAAAATGGAAAAATGGAAAAATAGATTAATTTACACTTAATTTATAACAAGCTTTTTTTAGGATAGGTTTTTATTTACAATACATATAATATAACCTTCCCCAAATATGGGAAGAGACCCGTGCCCGGCAGTGGCGATAATATGGGTTGTTAACATTTATATCCGTAATAATCAGTATATCGCTGTACAATACGGTTTGCTATGTTACTTGTTGAAGAATTTTACTAGAGTTTCTAATAGTTGTCTCTGATATTCGTTTCATCAGTCAATTCAAGCTCGACGGAAAAAATACCTTGCGGTGGCAACATCGCTTATATGATTATTATTCAATAAAACTAAGAAAATTTCACAATTGTTTAATTGTTTATACAGGATGTAACAAAATCGGTGTAGGCCCGTAATAACTGGGGATTCCACTCATCGTACCGAAGAACTTTTGTTCTACAACTTTGCTTAAATCGCAAAATAATTTTTGGACTCTCCATACAAATTCATCATCTTGCCATTTTTGTATGGAGAGTCCAAAACTTTTTTTGCAATTTGAGCAAAGTTGAAGTACAAAAATTGTTCAGTACGATGAGTAGAATCCCCAGTTAACGGGCCAACACCAATTTTGTTACATTTTGTCCTACATCAATTTTGTTACACCCTGTATATTCTAAAAATTATGGCTAGACTACTAATCGGTTTTTGTAACAAGGTGCTGCCCCCTTAACAGTAAAGTTAAAGATATCATTTTAATATCTACGAACCTCCCTCTGGTATTTTAACCCTTGAAACAAGTTTCACGCAAAATCTTTGATAAATAAATTTTGAATCAAAGGGCACAAATCAAATCAAATTCCTGGAAAGTTTCATTTAGTGTTTAATATCAGAAGCAAGTCTTATAAGGGGTGGTCTAGTCTTCGTGCACTTGCCCAAATTAATGATTTTTCTTTGATCTCGGAGTCCAAGTTAAGAGGTGATAATTCAGAACCTTTGTATGTTTTCTTATGAATGATGTAATAATATTCTACTACCTATTTTGAACGCCTTATGAACTAGTTTTCTTTTAATTAATTAATAATACAAAGACAAGTCTATCTTTCAAATATCTGCCATAACAAAAGGCGCACCCATCGCGTTTGCATATTTAAACCTAATCGAATTTCCAATTCATTAGTAAATTAACACGATAAGGCACCGAACGATAAGCAATTAAGTTGTAGCGAATCCATGCATCTACCACGGACAAGTGAGACTCTAGAGGGTAGGTATCTCTAGATAAGTGATACAGAATACGGATACAGTTCAAAAGGATCTGACGTTGCTTAGCATTATAATTACAATGGAAATGAAATGACGTTTGACGTCTTTGTTTGTTAACGGGAATCTTGCGAAATGTTAATGCAGTCTCGTACAATGTTTATTAAACTGTCTTTGTTTTTGTTTTATTTTGAAGCAAGTTGAATCTATTCTAGAATCTAGGTTTTAGACTGCAGAACGTCTTAGAAATAAGGGTTTACGTGTGAAGGGTCAACACTCGCTACTACTTTCGGTATTCTCTGGAAAAATATGGAAAATTTTTAGAACTTTTTATGAAGCTCTAAATGAAATGGTTAGCTATAAGCCAAAGCGATGAACGACAACGAAAAAAGAAGTGCGTGTAAAACTTGTAAATAACTCGAAACTTCTGTTTCGCGAAATTTCTTTTTGGTTATTTTCAGTGAAGTTAAATAAAGATTCAACAATATTCAATTTAAAAAAAAATGCAGTGCAGTAAATATGACTTTTACATTATACTTCATTTCTCGCTTTACGGCATGCCAAAGCTAGTGCTAGTGCTGAGACCCTTAAAAGTCGTCTTACAAATGCTACGTATTATTATTACTTTGTCAGTGGTCTCAACAATGTGTTGATGTACATTTTATGTGAATAATTAAACCGCCCGCCTCCTTGGCGTAGTGCTAGTTCACTCGTTTCACAGAGGGAGGTTGAGAGTTCGATTCTCGGTGAGGTCAGTTTTTGCAAGGTTCATTTTTGTTTTTGGTAATATAATAAACACTTTTGTATTTGTGGTAAATCTAGTTCGAATGTTAATTTTAAGTGTAACAAACTAAAATATTGAACTTTCACCGTAATTTTATCATTTTGCATTGCTTTCATTTACATACCTACTACCTATTTGTGTGGTAACTAGAAACCGTAACTTGCTCGATTCTATTGGCAAAATAGGTGTTCAGTGGTCCAGCGTAACTGGCGAACGGGATTCGACGGGGAACATGCCTTGTCACATAATGTTGGTACTTTATCGAGCTGGTCGCACCGTGTCGCGCGCGTCCTCTAATTTCGTCCATTGAATTCAAATTGAAGAGTAAAACGCCCCGGGCAGAGTCCGATCGTGTATCGGAGCCCGGCGCTTAGCTAATAACTTAATGCCTCTGGGAATGGCCATCTGCGAACAATTCGCTTCGCGCTTCCGCTCCACATATTCAAAAACATCTTTCTACGGCACATTTCAGCTTCTCTGGAATATTTTCCAATCCCACGTGATTTCTTTATGGCCATTGCTTGAAGTGAAGCGTTAGTTGAATGTTATTGAATTTGCCTTGCTACTCCATTTAACGGCGGAGCCATGAATATTCCAGCGTATATGTAAAAGCTCGCTCGCGCCCGGTAGGTTTCATTTTGTGCCATTTAGCTGTTTAGAGTAAGGTGATTCCGTTCAAATTGAAACGTGGTAATGACCATTGTAGGCGCCTCACAGAAATGTGCTTATTTGTATCGAAACGTGCTTCAGTAAATACGTTAACTCCATCCGCATTGGAACGCCGTGGAATGCATCCGCTTTGACCGGATTGCTTGTGCTTCCAACAACGAAAATTGGAGCAGATTAAAGGGCTATCTTTTAGAGATTTGATTGCTCCCAGTGAAGGCTTTGGCATTTGAGCTATCGAATCTCTTATTACAGCATGAAACTTTTGGAGTGATCGACTTTTCGTTATGATCTGGGCGTTTGACGGTTCTCATATTTCACGGGACGTCTTCTAGTTCCGTAAGGCCGCGCCAGTTTTATCTCTACACGTTCGAGTGCACTCATAATTTCTGCTTGTAGGGTGGCAGCGGTTTGATCACCCCCATGTTCAACACTCAAAGGGTCCTATCATGTGCCTCGACCAGAATAGTCTGAGCCTCCTCACTCCTCCGACATTCTTCAGTCGCGGAAGTTAATGAAGATTGTGAAGGAAGTGTCAGAGTTCTACTTTGTTCGGTACTTTATATCGAGCAGTCGGAACCCATCGCGGTCGACAGAGATTAATCGACTGCCTCAGAACGGCCGTATTAGCTATAACGGCATCCGGAAAATTGCTCGATTTTTCCACTCACGCCCCTGTTTGCCACGTCGCGTCGGTGGACTGACAATAAGATACGAGTGATACAGTGAAAGATGAACCGGGACAGAGGAAAACTTGTTTCGTCAGGACGCTTAGTTGCTTGTCAGCTTCCTTATACGTGTAGTGTTTGCATATAATAATGTATTGACTATCACAGATATTCATAAAATACCTATTTTGAAAATCCTCTATTTATGCATGAGAGTAAATAAAATTAAATACTCCTCGGCTATTTCAATCTATAGCAGTCTACGTATTTGTTTAAATTTTCATTGTGCGACATTTATAGCGCCATCAAAGATGTCACTTTTTAACAACGTTTTACTACCAGAACACTATCATAGGGTAAATTGTAAAATATAGGCGATTAAACTAGATATTTATTGGCGGTTGCTTGCCTATTGTGGAGCGAGAAGGAAATCACCTTATAACCGCGAAATAGCCCTGCATTGAACCAGTAGCGTGGTAGTTTCGAGTACGATAAGTGACGATAAAGTAATCGTCTCTTTCTAACACTATGATAGTAAAAGAGAAAGAGACTGTGGCTTGTCACATTGGTCTGGCGTGCCAGCGTTGGTCAAGCTATTGCAGAATATTTTGCCGTAAGCCTGTTATGTGCGTTGTTACTTCGGGGCTATATACGACATTTATGATGTCTTCGATAGAAGTTATACAGCGTAATTATATTGTGGACACTAGTATCTGTGCAGACATATACACTGTCTGGAATCCTTCACAACGGAGGACTTTTGACCGAAAAGTGTAGTGTTTCAGAGATTCCCGAGAGAGTTTGCTCATCACCATCACCAAAATAGCAGTGACACTTTGTGTAATTTTTATATATGTTAAGAGTAGTTTGATAAGCCCGGTCACTGGAAATACTTCGTTTGCTCAGTGACTCAGAATAGATCGTGGCCTCCGACACAAGTAGACAGTTTATTATCAATTGGCACTTTGAAGTACGCGCAGATCCTTTTTCTACCCCTTCTCTTTCACGATATTTGGGGAATTCGTTAGGTTTATTACACAAAAATATAAGCAGTTTAACCATCACTTACGTTCCTAGCTAAAAAAAAAAATTAAGAATGCTTCTTTTTCTTTTCCTTCTTTTCAGCTTCGCTGGAATCGATCCCTTACTTTTATGTCACAGTCCGCTAGGTGTAATTGCGATTCCGTATAGGGCGATACAGGTTTTACTGCCTTGGTAGCTAACTAGATAATGTCCTTCCTGACGATACGTCGCCCTGTTCATCGGCAGTTGATTGCTTGTTTCTAAGACCGCCATTTAGAGATTAACGCCATTTGCCTTAAATCCCTGGAAACAAAAATAGAAGATTTTACTACGCAACTTCCTTTTTCGTCTAGAGAGTTTCTTAGTTTAAAGTTTAGTTATTTACTTTGAACTTTATCTTGCTTAGTTTTAATTCAAATAAATACATTTAAATAGTCACCCAGACACATTGGATGGTGTGATTAGATTGACCATTAGTAAACTCTGAACATTTGTAAACAAAAAAAAAAAACCTGCCATCTCTTGACCTAGCATTATAAGGTGTAATAGAATGTAAGAAGTTTTTGAAAAATGTGTTGGAGGGTGTTTCTTTGGACCCGCCGCGTCGTTTTTCTCACTCCGCAAACACTTCCGAAACGGCGGGTATACGAGTTCCGAGTGGTAGGAACCTCGTATTAATTAAACTAAGTAAATAAAAAAATCTAAAGTGTACACTTCGCAACCTATTTCGAATAAAGAAAAACATATTTTTGTTTCCATTTCATGTTTGAAAATACCTTATCTCTGTAATTTTCGCGCAGAAAAAAAAAATACACCAATAATAGTTTCACAATATGATTTTCAAAATATATAACAAAAAAATCAAATGATACAAATAAACCTTATTATATAGGGTGACTTTAAATTAGTTCTTGTTACGAAAGGCTATGCATGTGCTCATGATAACAAACAACTTTCCCTAAGGAAACCATAGTCAAATCGCAACAAAAAATTTGGACTCTCCATACGAATCGATCAATTGACCGGCCAAATTAGTATGAAGAGTCCAAAATTTTTTTTTGCGATTTGACTATGGGTTCCATAGGGAAAGTTTTTTGTTATCATAAGCATATGCATAGCCTTTCGTGTCAAGAAATAATTTAAAGTCACCCTATATAAAGTAAAAAAGCGTCAGTGGCTTGACGACAGTGACTTCGACTCTCCTAAGTAGAGGTTCGGGTGGAAGTCTTAGCCAATGTACCGCAATAAATAAAAAAAAACTCATGTATCTTATTTACATGATGAAGATTGGTCCCACAGAAGGTTGGTCAGTTATCTTCATCGATTTATATAGGGTGTAAGGGACAGGTTTCTGAAAACTTTAAGGGCTTGCCCAGTAGACAAAACTGAACAACTTTCCACAATTTTTTTTTTCGTTTTCTGAAAAAAAAAATTGTGGAAAGTTGTTCAGTTTTGTCTACTGAGTAAGCCCTTAAAGTTTTCGAAAACCTGTCCCTTACACCCTGTATAAAATAGGATACTGAGTGGTATATCATAACCAACAAAAGACACTACACGGAAATATACGGCAGGTAGGAATCCTACCTCTGTCAATTTTTGTATGCTTTTTTCTAACGGCTCTTCACCGTCTAAGCGGTATGTTTCCTGATTTTCCTCTACTTTATCCTACTCTTGACGTCATCTCAAAATTATTTAATCGAAATAGTATATTTTGTCTCCTCTATTATCAGCACAACACTGCAACGATTACACGAGTGCTTCGTTTCAGTTCATCAAAGCTCATTAAATATGCGCCATCATTAAATTAATTCCTATAAGTAACCAACTTTCCACGACTCGCTGGCTGATTTGAATCGATCCATTATGCCCCTAGGTCCCATTGTCTTACAGGCCTTTCTCCTATAACTCCAGCTTTGGCAGTCATAACTCAGAATTTGAGCTATAGCTAGATACATAGATAATTACAGTAAAATTATTCAGCAAGTTCGACTACGGTCAGCTTTGAATTGTCTGTGAGAGAAAAGGTACCAGTGTAAATTAAGTTTTAACAGTTTATGTAAAAGACAATCCATTATTATTTAATATGATGTTAATTTTAGGTTTTACAAACCATCAATTTCAGAAGAAGTGAAGTGACGGTGTTCACATAATTTACATAGTTCAGCGCACCTTTGTAAGAGTGGCCCTTAATGAAACGGTACCTTGCCAACCACCAATATTGTCACAAAACTAGTGTAAAAATTCTTAAACTTTAACTATCATTGAATATAATATTTAAGAGTCGAATTCCAAACAGTAGCATCTACTTGTATCCCAGTTTTATTATGATATAAACGTTGCTATTTTGAAGGAAAAAGAAGCTTTGAGTAAAACATCTGATTATGTAAGCAGAACGTACCAATACTTGGTAAACAAAACATGAGAACTGCAACTACGACGTTTGTCTTGCATTAATCGCGCATGCCATTTCGGAGGCGTCGCCGTATGCAGACGTCCCTCGCGTGTCCGTCTGTCCGTCAGTGACGCGCCATTTACATACAAAACCCAGGCATGACCACTCGCGATAGCGTAGCATATCTAATCGGGGGACAGGTGTCAATCAAAGAGTCCGCATGACGGGATTGAGCGAAATCTCCTTGGAGACGCGACAAAGCTGAGCAAATCTCTTTGCATCGGATGAGCTACTAATTTGCGATTCGATCGTGCGATTTATGGTACTGAAGGTATTGCTAAATGTTTATTGCGTTATCAGACAACAATATACCTATCACAACTTCATATAGCATTTGCTTTAGCTACTGTAAAAGTTTCTATTTTATTTTCATTCATCAATGAATACAGTAAAACGTATTCATTAATGAATGGATCTTTATTCATCCCTTATTTGAACGACATTTTTATTCTATAATTTTTACGACACAAATTTTTATTCTATAATTACTGTAAGTGCCACTTGCTTCAAAAAATATCAGATTTGCCCGTACATTTCTAAAACATAAGGTATTTTCAATCAAGTAAGTATCATTGCGATAGTGTCCATTGGGGTTCCAGCTGCCACTCACTGTGTCCGACTGGCGATCGGATATTATTTGACTAATGGCCGATAGCAAGTTCTGTACCCACTTTCCCATATTGAAGTTTTGACGTCACGATTGTTTGATTCCAGTTGTGCGGCAGATCATACAGCTAAAACAGCTAAAGCTGTATTGCAAAAGTTACGCTGAAGCTAGAACACTTGCATGAGTAAAATGTGGAAACGCTGCAATTCTGCGGTTTGAATATGATTTATGCGAAGCACTGGTTTCCGCGCGATAAAACACCAGCAGAATTTACACCAGATTCACATATCTACGATGGTCAGACAATTTGTCGTCGTGACGTCAGCAGAGCATAACTCTCGGGGGTTGTTTTGCAAACCATTACCTACATTAATATTCGTATGTTAAACAAAGAAAAATAACGCTCAACTCGTTTTTCCCGGCTGCCCTGGCACGTCCATCTACTAATTTCACTCGAAATGTTGAATGAAATGCGGGCGTAATGTATTTGGTGCTGTCGTATCCTTTTTTTTCTCTGACGATTTTCAGATATTTCTGACCCAGTTCCTAGACCTAGTATAATGCACGTAAAACGCCACTGGTGCGATTCAGGAATCGCTGTGGCGTTCTGTAAATTTGCTTGCACGTTGCATATTTTGCGGGCCACAGGCAGGGCCTCGTAAACCGATAAGCTTTCTGATTTACGAGTTATAAACGCGACATTTCCGCGGGCTCAGCTGGCAGATTTACACAACAGGGGCCGTCGGACACTGGCTGCTGGCTGCCGGTGACTCCTCGACCTGCCATACCTCACTCAACCTAACCGTACGCTTATTCATTCATTAAGTCTATTTATAAATATCATAAAACGTTCGCTACCACTATTGTAGGTTGTAGTCGAAGTTGAGGTATTGGCACCATACAGGTTTATAACTTTTTAAACCGTAATAAGGTTGTCTACATTAATATACGCTTAACGATTTATTGCACGATGGGAGGTAGTGCAGCGTACAAGTGTGATATAAATCTATATTTTTTATGGCTTATTAAGGACAGTCATAAATGTATGATTAAAAAATGCTTAAAGATATTGACAGACGTACCATTACAGTAGACATTGATGAACCTATGAACGATATTCTAAGTAATATGCAGTTCCGGTCGTTTCGAATTGCTGTCCAAGTTTCAAACATTGAGCTTTTGTAATTAATGAGAATTTCTTCATTAACGAGATCTTGCTTTGATGAATCAGAGTATTCTTTCATTCACCAAACAACATCATACACTATATTGTTCTCGACGACAGATAATGTGGTCATTATTATTTTTTCATTCGCCGATTCAATAACATTTTTCTTTACTGAACAATTTAGAACATCTTCAATGCCGCTTCGCTTGTAAGGCACATAATCAAGTTTAGTAATCTGTTCGAGTGACTCCTCAAATGTTTGCCGGCCTTGAGAGGACCTGAGGGATGCTGAGGGCGCACGGAACGAGCTTTGTGAGATTAGCGAGTTGGCTAATGTAACGGAAAAATCTTCAAAAGGCCCTCCTTTAATAAGCCTGTTTGATGCAGAACTGAGATTTTTTTAATACGTTTTTTGAGTTAGTTTACTTGCAGAGTGATAAAAAAATGTGCGGCAAAAACATTTTTGGGCTTTCCATACAAAGTTTATCAATAAGCTGACGGATTTTTATGAGTAGGAATTTTTGGAAGCCACAGATAAAATTTTGCCAGACTTTATTTATCACCCGTATACATGTATATACGAAGTATATATGTTTTCTTTTGGAATAAGTTTGAATATTTTATTGCACACCAGGAAAACAATATATTTTTAATTATAATTTATGTTAATTTTTAATTATTTTTTCAAAAATATTAAAAATACTCACACGATATTATAATGAAACAATATCAAAGTCAATGTTATATTATCTCTATGTACATTAGGTAATAACTTTGGAATGCTCCACGAAACCATTGTTGTTAGAACTCCCTTTCTTTGAGGGTACAAATATTTGCAAACTCGGTAGGTATCTCTTCGTATTTTCTTGTACAAGAGTGTGTCTACAACGCTGAATTTAATAACGCTCAGACGCTCAAATCAAACACGAACCAATATTAACATGCGAGAACACGATAACGATGCAGTACCTACTAAACCTTTCTAAGATACTTTATTGGCAACATGAAAATGTTATTGTTATTGAAATTTCGAAAAATGATCTTTTTATGTTTCATTAGTCACCTTTCAAAGAGATAACCTTTTTTGACATACTGCTGTATACCTACAGCTTTTCGTAGATTCATTGGTATGAGTATATCAGCAGTTATTTGAATAAATATGTGATTTGACGCGCTTTCCTTTGTTTTCTTGGAAGTGTTATTAACATAGTTTTATATATCCACTCAATCAACCAAGGTTATTTGGAAGAGATCACTCTTTAGCGATAAGACCGCCTTTTTACCCTCAATTGGTAATTTCTTGACATCATCTCACCTGATGGTAAGTGATGATGATGCTGAAGATGGAAGCGGCCTTACCAAGATTCCCTAACGTAATGGGGAACTAGCTACCTATCTTCATGCCGGAACATATCAATGCTGTTAACATTGATGTTTCGGCGGCAAGACTTAGAAAAGATAGTGGTAACTAGCCAGGAGGGCTTAGGAAATGCCCTACCACCAACCAAATCAAGTCCTACAAAGTTCGCTGGGAATCGAACCCTGATAAGAAAGCGAGCGGACTAGCCAGTAGGCTACGGAGGCGATTAAAACTACATGTACAATGTAAATTGTATATATGTATATTTATCTGTTTATGTTGTGCAATAAAATGTTTTCTTCAATATCAACAAAAAGGAACCAAAAAGCTAGGGACACACGTAAGCGCACTGCACATTTTATAGTTACAATAGGGAAGTTGACTATATTAACAATTACAGTAGTTATGAAATATTTTTCATTTAATAGCTCTTTAAATGAACAGTAGAAAAGCTTACTACCTTGGAATTTCATTACATGTGCAGTATTATACGACTATACGAAATTATGACGTCATAGTTCGCTTTTTAAAATATTTTTAGAACAAATTGTCGTTTTTGGCATTTAATAAAAAGTATACTTTTTTTTTGACGTGTATATCAGATTTGCGTATCACGGTCCACTGTCATGGATCTACTAGCTTCTACTGTCTTCGTGAGCCGGTTACCCCTGACGTGCTGATTTACAACGCAAAAGCCTTTTTGTCGGCCGTGGCGTGGCACGTCACTCGATGGAGACGTCTGCAAATCCAATCTCTTTTGAACATCTTTTTAAACTCTATACTTTTCTCAGTCGACTCGGACGTCAGGTTGCGTTTGAATCTGGAATAAGTGTAACTATAATATTATATCCTTCAGACTAAAAAAGTCTTAAGTGCTCATAAATCTATGATATATCCGTATGATTCATCGCACACTATATTTTTAATGATTGGATGTGTTCTCTGTAAATCCCTCTTCAGACAAATATGTTTTTCTTGGTAGAAGTAATACATTTTACATTTAAATTGAACTTTTTGCTGTAGAAAAAGTAAAATATATGAATTGCCAATGTTTCTGTTATTCAGAAATTGCAATTTGAATTCTTGGAATCATGTAAAAATAAGGAAATATTACACAAAGGGTATAAATTACAGTAGTAGGTTACCTCCATTTAGTGACGTTCCCGGAATGTGGTCACAAGCTATATAGCAAATACAAAGACTCTGTTTACCTAGTGATCACAGTTGAATAGGGAATAGGTAACTAGGAATACCGCCGAGACTAGAGCCTCTCCAAATTCATGCTAATGGATAATTAGTTAATAGCCAAGTGGAGGATGAACTGATTAACTAAACAATCTTGACGGTGCATGTTAATTTGTGTAGCTCAAGTCCGGTTTCCGATTAATACTAATGGCGTCTAGTGTTTATCTTACTAAATGTCTGTTACTTGCAGTTTAATTAATTTATTTCGTCTTCGATTCTTGTGTCAACGAGAAAGATATCGTCAGCGTTTTCAGTCGCTGAGCTGACCAATTAAACATAGATGCGGCTACTCGGCAAATGGCATCAAGATGAGAGTGCGCAGTAAGTACACTTATTATCTGATATCTCTTTAGTAGTGTCACGTTCAATAAAATCATTGGTGCGCGCCGGCATCACTGTGCTCGGATGAGTGATCTACTTTTAAATGGCCACTTATGGTCACCATCGACCACAAACAAATTACTTTAGAACACGCTGCGAGCTTGCGCTGACCGTCGTTGGGTTTAACTAACTACGTGGCTTGTATAGGGTTTACTCTTTAAATGGGTTAATTTATAATAGCTTTAAATTGGTATAAATAAAATATAAGTTATGTGGAAGAAATTTAAAAGAACTGACAGCTTTGCCTAAGTCAAGTTTTTAGTTACTGTACTGCTTCAGTGTGAGTTTCGATGTATTCAGGTAATCTTTACCCTCATAACTACGCTCAAACGCTGCCGTCAGTCAAACGTAAATAGGGAAACATAATAAAATAGCTAGATATAGACATTGATTGTATTATTGTATAGTAACAATTTAAAATTAAATAAAGAAAACTTAAAGAAAATTAACTTAAGAAGCAACGGACGCAATGCCAAATGTAGAATTTATGTGTTTTAGGTGCTGCTCATAATACAGGCTAAGAAAATTATTATCTTCATCTCTCAGCATCTCTTCGGAATCGCAATAAAACTGTCAAATGTTACAATCTTGATATGACAGATACGATATCTCCATTAGCTCGTACACCGTCGTCACGCCACAAACAGTTCAAATAAAAATATTCAATCACGAATTAAATCAACTGACATTTTGTACCGGCCTGATGGATTCATAAATTAAAGTCCATCATACTTGTTTTTCGGACTGATGAGTACTTACACCTAAAGGTAGACACTTAAATGAAATGTCGATCGACGAAGCTTTACTTTAGCGCCTAATCAAATTTTATACGGTGATTCAATTGCTTTGATTAAGAGCCCCAGCTTAACAAAGTTTCCTTCAATCCTCATTTATTTGAGTATCTCCATTGTTAATCTATCAGGTCGTTCTTTGGTTGTTAAAATAGATTGAATTCAGTATGTCTTTTACAAAAAATATAAAAATCTAAAGCTTAAAATTTTTGCTCCCCCACTTTTAGTCTGAATTTTGAGGCGCATCCACAAACGCTGCCTCTCGTTTGTCAAGCGTCACACGCGGCTAGTTAGAGCGGAGGTCAGTAATTAACAGGCGAGATCAACAAGCCGCTCAATGCTAATGGGGCCTTTCCACGTCAAAGGGCTAAAAGGCGTCGGAGCGCGTCTGTCCGAATAATGGGTCAAGTTGTAGTTCCGTCCCGTGGCCGAGCTGCCGATGCCGGCCGGCAACCGCCCACCAACCGCCCCCCGACCCCGCCCGACCCTCGTCAAACAAAGTCGATTAACTCTATGCGGCACAAATTATATTTTTTTTCTTTCTACAATTTACTCAAACACGATGAAGCTACACATGCTTGGTGTCGTTTGAGCGACGTCATTTATATCTTTGGCGTTTCGCCCGCTCGTACAATATTGGGTCGAAATTGAATTTCTGTACGTGTTGCATGGATTTATTGACTGCAGGATAATAAAACGTTGTTGTTACGATTTCTGTAACCTCTCAAAGATGAACGAAGTACACGACATTGTGTCCTGCCTTAACATATGAAGTGAAGCAATAATTAATATGTTACTTTGTAAACGACGCCCGAAGCTCCCTGATCCGAGTGGTCGCTTGTAATGAACCGCATTTAGATAAGGATTGACAGCCCAATTATCCGTCTGGGGTTCCCAGCCAGGCTTGTGATTGCTAATAAATTCTTATGATCGATTATTCAATTCTGTTATTTTTTTAGACATTAAAATGTTATGAGACTTATGGAAGTATCTCAAAGTTGTAAAAGAAAAACTAATATTATTAAAATGAGCATAAAATAAGCTAAGTATGCATATGTCGTAATAAATCAGAAAGCACAATAATAGAAAACTATTAAAATTCTAAAAGCTTGTATATGGAGCTTTACGATGTCACTCGGTTGTTATCCCAAAGTACCACTACTGCCATTTGATAAAGTCGACAATAAAGAGTAACAATAAAATTTTAGACCTAATTCGTTTTTGTGAAAAGAGAATTTATTACTAAAACCAAGTCTCGTAAAACAGACCGCTTGTTATTAAGTGACAAATCGTTGGATTTGGTGGAACCAGCGCCATAAACTCGCCATAATGTTCCAAATATACCATAACCATAAAGAAATGTTTTCTCTACGGTGGTTCAAACATTATTCTCTATTATATCAACAAAGGACACGGTCTTTAAATTCTTATTTTTCCTTCTGTATAATCTATGAAATGTTAGCGAAAGACATTATACCTTTTGTCTCTCTTAGTTTATATATTGTATGCCTTTAAGAGTATAGACTAAATTAATTATTTTGGGTAGATTAATAAAACTATGTATCTTTATTCAATTTATCGCAACTGCCCAAGGCCGTAATTGAACGAACAGACTTTTTATCATGAAATTAATAGATTTTCATAAAATATTTCTATCTAAACATATAATATGAGTTGGAGAAGGAAATGTTGATTTCTATAATAAACAAGGTTATGAATTTAAATCGTTTTTACCTACAATTTTAGATTTCATATATTTTAACTGAATAATAACCACGATGTTATGCTTAACAAATACCGAACTTTAATATACTATAATACATGAAATACATATTTAATATTTTATGTTAGAACGTAAAACTTTTGACTTTATGGTATTAATTTACTACACTGAATATTTTATTTTCTTATTTACAGTGTAAAATGCAGAAAGTGTTTTTAAACGAATTTGAGTTTCCAACTTAATTAGTGTTCATACATAACTTAAACGCTCTGTTCTGTTTGATTGGCGGGCCCGCGTGGCAGCGGATCGAGATGAATTTCGATGTCGAAAAATGAATGATTATTTTTTTAAATATTCATATAGTAAATTACTGGCTGTTTGAATAATCAGCTATTGGACAGAGGCAAATGCAATTGTTATGTTTGACAATTTAACTGTTAATTTATCATCCAGATCCCATGTCATCAATGCTGTTTCATTTTAGACTTCGTTATGAACCAATCATTTATTTGATTTCATTTTAATGTAAACAAGCACATGCTTATTATACTATGTTAGTATTTAATTATAAATATGTGGAGATATGTTTGGTTAACGGTTGCTTTGTATATTTTACGTAGTCTAATAAAAATACATGTCTCTGTCAGATTTAATAGTTCTTCTTCTTAGAAGAAGAAATAGATGCAATGTAAGTGGAAGTCTGTTATGATTATAGAAAATAGAGAAATTTTCAAAGAGTTTTTTACATATTTCTTAATTTTGTATTGATTTGTTTATTTACAGAAGAAGAGCTTGGTAATCATGTGAAAATAAAAAAATAATTTGCCAAAATATATATTGTAACATTAGAATTTCGGTATAAATGCATCTAAGCTACAAATTAAGTCGCATTAAGCTGTTCTTCTGTGAGCCGAGTTTCAGTCAAAAGAAACAGTCTGTGTAAATTTATTTTGTTTCCTTAATTTTTCGCAAGCCGTTTCCGCAGTCTTTTGTTTCGAGCTGCGAAATATAGGCACCTTTAATTGCAGCTATTTGTGCTCACCGCCACGTAAAATTATTCAAATTACGTTTAATTTAATGTTGTTTAAAGCAACGAATTGCTGCGTATTTTTCCCCCACTGTCGTGTTAATGGCCGATTCCTGAAATAAAGCAGTATCGTAAATTTGGCACACAATGTGGCATAAACAAAACTTATCTCCAAGACTAATGATGTACTTTGAAATTGAATTGCTCAATTGATTTTAATTCCATGTTGAATGATTCATCTTTGTCGCTGTTTTGGGAAGCTTTATCGGAGGATGTATCGTTGATCAATTCTTTTCAACCTTCTGATTTTAAAAACGTTATCTGAAGATTGGAAACGACACAGTGCACGATAATATAATATATAGTTGTATGGTCATTTGAATTCTCGGGTTTGAGCCTTAAATAATATTTTTATGCGACTTTTATTCGGTCATCAGCATACTAAAGGTCACCTTAAATATTAAGGTCTGATTCATATAATATTTAGGCAAAATGAGTTTTAATTGTAAATTTACAAAACAACCCATATAAGTTCTAAATAAGTTAACTAAACTAGTTTATAAATGATCGATATTCCGTAGTAAAAGTTTTTTCTCCTTAGGGACCATCCATAAATTACGTCACACGCTAAGGGGGAGGAAGGGTGTCAATGAAGTGTGACATTATGTGACAAGGGGTAGGGGGGAGTCATAAACGTGGTGACGTCATAAAATAAATAATAAAGAATATATAAATTTGTTTTCATTTATATAATTCTGGGCGAAAAATTGCAAAATATGTGACGTCACACCAGGGAGGGGGTGGTCCCACAAATGTGACCATCTGTGACAAGGACGAGGGGGGGGGGTCAAAAATCATGAAATTCGTGTGCCGTAATAATTTATGGATGGTCCCTTATGAAGGTTCAGTAGAGTAGCTTCTTGGGGACGTCATAGCGAATGCAGTTGCATTGCTTAACCACACCGGACACTCAATTCAAATTTCACGTGTTTATTACCTATTACTAGTACATACATAAAATTATGATGTCTGTGCATACGTACGTAGTCGGTCCCATAATGAATTGGCCTGATATAGTTCTACGCGACATTTCGATACATGTTATGTTGCATTGAATAGTACGGTTCTCAGACACTTTATAAACGAACACGCATGGACTTGACGAGCGTAGTTCAGTTTAGCAGTTTGTTTGAACAACAAGTGTCGCGTATTTTTTCAAAATGTCGAAAACCGAGTATCGAAGCGTCATAAAGTTTCTATTTAAAGAAGGCTTATCCCCCGCCCAAATTAAAGAACGATTAGATGGTGTGTATAAGGAGTGTTCTCCCTCTTATAGCACAGTAAAAAATTGGATGAAAGAGTTTCGCCTCGGGCGAGAAACCGTCGAAGATATCGGCCATGACGGTCGACCGGTAGAAGTGCTCACTCCCGATACTATTGCTCAAATCGAAGAAGAGGTTTTGAGTGACCGCCGTTTGAAGATTAGAGAAATTGCAGCTAGACTTGGGCTCTCTAAAAGTACCGTCCATCGTGCAATCGATGAACATCTTCATATGAAAAAAGTCAATGCAAGATGGGTCCCGAAACTTCTGTCAGCTGTGCAGAGACGGGAGCGAGTTCGCTGTGCTGCCGAGTTTTTAGATCTTTGTGGAGAAAACCCAAAGAACGTGATCGAGAGACTAGTGACTGGTGATGAAACTATGGTGTTATATTATGATCCAGAAAGCAAGCGCGAGTCAATGGAATGGCGTTATAAGGGTGAAAAGCCGCCTAGAAAGGCAAAGGTGCAACAATCTACCAAAAAAATCATGTGCACAATCTTTTGGGATTTTCATGGTATTTTGATAGTTGATTTTAAAGAGCGCAATACAGTCGTAAACGGCGAATATTATAATTCATTAATATATAAACTGCGAGATATTATAAAGGAGAAGCGCAGAGGCAAACTGAGTAAAGGCGTCCTGTTGCTTCACGACAACGGCCCCGTGCACACCGCCGGTGTTTCGAAGGATGCAGTGCGTCAATGCGGGTTCACGGAGCTGGACCATCCACCTTATAGTCCAGACATGGCTCCGTCCGACTATTACTTATTCCCAAATTTAAAGCGGGACTTAAGGGGAAGAAAATTTTCAAGCGATGAAGAGTTGCAGGCGGCCGTCTTCAGTCATTTTGAAGACAAAGATTGCGATTATTTTTATAAAGGATTAGAAATGTTATTTCACCGATGTCAGAAGTGTGTCAGTATTGATGGAGACTATATTGAAAAATAAAAATGATTGCATTTAATTTTCTTTTTTATTTCATAGTTAGGCCAATTCATTATGGGACCGACTACGTAAATGTGTTCCGAAATGGTTCCGAATCTTGCGCTGTGCAACCTGATCTTACCCGCTTATTCATCATCAGTAGTCGTCTTTGGAGAGTATATTGTGATCTTAACATGGTATTCAACTCATCTGCGAATTATTTTACTATTTACAATATTATTTAGTTTTTCTTTTTTTTAGTAAATGTTTTTGATTAACGGGTTTTCATTACACATTAGTTTTTTTACCCAGCATAAGAGTTTTTATCTAATTTTTTTAGTCTTTAATCATGTCGGAGGTTTTTGATATTAGATGAGCGAGTGTACGCGTTAGTAGGTAATAAACATTTTCTGCACTTAAAATACCGTTCTGTTACTTAAAATATATTTTGGATATTTGTAAATGGGTTTATTGTATTCTTACATTAGACCAATCCCTAATAAAATTATTCTGAAGTACTTAATTACACACTAAAGTAAAATAAAAACATAATACTCTATTCATTCTTGATTATATTCCAACTAAGAAAGTAATTAGTTCGTTGAAAATCAAAGCAGTTTCTATTTATTAAAATGAGATGTCTGAAGCAGCTGTTATTTACATTTTTAAACATCTCTTAATTTTCTGCTCCACCAATGAACAGCACAGCCATTGCCAACTTTAATCGTCTACGTATACTCGCTCCATAGAAACTACCACCACAGTTGCGAGGTATTCCATAAAATTTTATCTATACCAATGCGAAACGGTAAACTTTGCCCGTTTAAAAACTCGTACACATTGCACACTATGTTCGAGCGTAGTTGCAGTGGTTAATGCTATGCAGGGTCGTTACTGTGCTTAGAATGTTTCTTAGAGATGCGACATTATTATTACCTTCGCTATACGAGTTTTAGGTCACGTAAGCTTTAGTCAATGAAGAGTTACAGATGCAGTCACGGTTAGTTTGTATGTAAACAACGGATACACAAAGATGTCTAAAGTAGACGGGGTTTACGAGTTGAGATTCAGAAGACTTTATACAGGGTGTTACAAGATACGATAGGTGTAGGATGTTAACTGCGGCTCCTACTCATCATATTAAACAACGTTTTTTCTACGACTTTGTGGATTTTGCTAAAAAGTTTTTGGAATTGTTATACCAATTGATCAGCTTATGGGCCAATTCGGTACATTTTCGCTTAGCGCGTTTTATCATTTGAACCCAGCTGTCCTTACATTTGGTGACTAGAGACATTGAACTATTATTCCGTGTATTTTATTACGACAGTAAACTTTATTTCAATTTCAGATTTTACTGACATCGGTCTGATTAAAAAACCTGCAAATTAATGATTAAATTCTCTCGATAATTACAGGCCATTCAATGTATTATATGTATGTGCTTACTTTACGAGATTTAATATAGCGCTCATATAGATGAACGAAATTGATTTAAAGTGTAACAACAAAAGTTGACATATTTGACCGGAATAATTGCTGGATAAGCAATTAGAATGCCCTCGACTTCGTTCGCATTGACTTCGCATGTAAACACCCCGTCGAACCTTTAAAAAATTCAATTTTCTATACTTCCTTCACACCCCATTTTACCTATTTCAATCGATATTTGAAAATATCCTTAATGCTCCTCTACATCCTCTAAGCTACTCGTATGTATGTTCCCATTAGTTCTCCTCTACATTCTCCTAAGGATATGTACGTTCCAATTTGCAAGTCTGTCTGTCAGTATGACAAGGTATTGTTTATAAGATATCACGTATTTCCATCAAAACTGCCATTGTACGTGACGTTCGAACCTTGAAACATCGTTTGGGGGATGCACACATACACATGCGAGTATCAGGAATATTGGTGGTACAAAGATCAGTGTAGCAGTTATAGAAGAGGCAAAGTTTTGTTGTTTTTGTAAAGTTTATTATTAAATTAAGCTTCTTCAAGCGGTTGTGGCTCAGTGCGGTTTGCGTGGTCGCGTCGATCACGCAGGTTAACTGACTACAGACAGGGTCATAACCTGGATTGGTTTGACTGCTAGTGGCATTTATATCGACCGTTTCCGTGCTTCGCAAGGCACGTTAAGCCGTTGGTTGCTGTCGCTAGATAAGCCATGTCGGAGGCCATATAAGCGGCTTGAAACTTCTGACACTGGGCTTGGCCACTAGCCCTACTACCTCCACCAATACGGACTTCGCCTCCTTCTGTGTAGTATGACCTAACCTAACCTTCCCTATGTATGGGAAGAGATCCGTGCCCCTGCAGTGTAACGTAATGGGTTGTTAACACAAAGCTTCTTCATCGCCTGAAAATGAAAAAAGCCTTCTTAAAATCAATCGGTTAATTTAATAATAAGACCATGACCATTAGAGATGTGCTGTTGTGAAATTATATTTTTTTACGTTGTTGTATGAATTGATAGATTAAATTTATTTAGATAATTTTAAATGTAATGTCACAATGGGGTATTAATAGTATCAAAAAACATTTTTCGCATACAGAATAGAACATACAGAATATTTCAAATTTTAACTTCAAGTAGGTATTTATTTTTTTAAATCACAAGTAACTTTGTAATCAAATACATACCATATTGCCAGTTCTATTCAGTCTAACTCCAAAAGCGACGTCCTGTGCTAGTAAACTGGGGCTACTCGAACTCGCTCGCTTCCATTACAACAAACCGAGGGTAATTACTTTATACGCAACAGTGTTGCCAATGCCAGGTCAGGCGCTGCGCAGGTCGCCAAATTGGCAGCTCTTTGGACGTTCCATTGCTGCCATCGACGGTTGTTTTAGGATATTACTGTGTCACAGATGAGCATTTTCAAGAAACCTAGCAAGGTTAGTTCGGTAGAAAGATTTAGTTCAATGAAACAGTTTCCTGCTTCTGGGTGGTGCAGAAAACTTGATCATGCATTTCTCATGTCGTGAGAATGTTTGAAGAAACTTCATCAGTAAGTAAGAATTTTTGTCAAGATATGACTGACGTTAATAATTCATTGGGATTTTTTTTAATTGTGAATAAACAAGGTGTCTTTTTGTTACCTAGTGAATAATCTGCAAAAACTAAAAATGTTTCCAAAAAGATAATGTTATAATTTTAAAATAAGTTCTCATACTAATAGCTTGGTTGAAATAGTCAACTTTGTTTAAAAAAAAAACCTTTTTTATTCATGAAATATGTTGTTGGTTGTCTAAGTATGGTTCCTTATGGAATTGAAAGTCCTGCCCTTTCTTGTTTTCACTATTCGATAAGATTAGCAACTTACCTAACTAGTACTATAACGATAAGAAATAAAACCCGACTACTTAAATTGTATCCAGTCTAAAGTGTGTCCTATGATACTTGTCAAAGTCCATGTAGTTATTTTGGTTAAAGAGGTTACATACACCCGAAAAACATTATCCATCTCTTGGACAGGCAGGTTAAAAAAGAAACTTTTCTGAATTCAAATAAATTTAACAACCTTATTCGCTTGCTAATTCAGTTACTTAACTACTTAATTTATAGCAAACGACACCACACACCTTGTACCCACTGGGGCTCACATCGTTACATTGAATTACCCAGTAATTCCATTTAGGAGGTGTATTTCTCAAATCCAATAAACGTAAACTCGGACTCGTAAAGTGACCGTTAGTGGGGACACATTCGATTTAAATTACTTACAGTTAATAGCTAATCCCGTTTTAATAGGACAATGGCTGGATTTGTTCTGTGGTCTCCTTTTCGCTTTTATTGTGGGAATGCCAGTAGTCGGTGGCGAACGACTTCCGGACGCTTCAAGCAATCTTTTCCGTGAACTGGATCTCGTATGTACTCGTACTTGGCTATTACTATTAGTACAATTATTGTGATCGATTCGTTTCTCCGAATGCGATGGTGAGTTCTGTTTCTTTTCCTGATACTTGCCTATGTGAAAATTCTAACTTCATAAGAATTCGATTCAATCTGAAGGGGATTTTCTTTTTGTATAGTTTTTTCCCTTCATATTGTTACTACTTGGTAGCATTGCTTTGTGCAAGACGGCTACACACAACAAAACTAGACGAAATGTTTCATCAAACTATTGTAATGTAATGTTGCTGTGGGACAAAAGTTGTTCCTTTCTATTGGTTGCTCCAAGCGTGTGGCTATTCTGGTCTCAATGTCCCAAAACTAACATTATGTAGTAAGAAGTCCACTTAAAGTTATTAAAACACAATACACCGCCGTCGCCGTTGTGCCGCTATCAAGCTAATTGAAAACTGCATTGTGGTGAGGGTGTACACACACCCTGTGTGTGTGTGTGTGTGTTGCATTATCGCTGTTCTTGGTTACTTTGGTTTGTTATGGTATTGGTGTAACTTTTATTTAGAATAGTACTATGTATAGGGTACAATTTGATGCCTCATATTTTAAGTTTCTGGTTTAAGAGTCTGGGTGTATAATATCTATATATGTATGTATTTAAATGAATATGTGTATGTATATCTCTGGTTCCCAAGATACAGGAAATCCTAGTTTGGGGCCAGATGACCGTGTGTGATTTGTCCCGGATATAATTATTATTAAAAGTTTTATTCAGACCAGAATATTCTGCAGTCTTGCTTTTTAAGCGACTTCAGAAAGGAGAAGGTTTTCAGTTCGACCGTATGTTGTTTTTTTTTGTATGTATGTTACACGATTACTCCGCCAATTATGAATCGGTTTTAATAATTCTTTTTTTGTTTGGTAGGTCATACATCAGAGGTGGTCCCATAAAAATATCTCAAAATTGATTTAGCGCTTTTTGAAAAAAAAACCAGCAAAGACAAAAAAACACCAGCAAAGACAATTGAAATCGGTTGTTTTTAACGTTACTGCGTTGTCAGCTATAATTAATTACACCATTCAAGACAAACAAACTTATATTTTGGTTAAATGTCGAAAAGTTTAACATTTTCTTTAGAAAAATTAAAATAATTTAGACTTCCTTTTTGTTACAGTTCGCAACGGCTACTCATGTGTACCGGTGGCTCTCTCTGAGGGGCTGGACATCAAGCTTGGGACTTCAGTCACCGAGATCCTGTACGGAGGCCCTGGGGTCACTGTTAAGGCGGTCAACCCCCGTGCTCCCACGCAGCAGCAAGTATATAAAGGTACGACTATGATTACTGTTAACAACCCATATCGTCTGCACAGTAGAGGCACGGTCCTCTTCCCATACCTCGGAAAGGTTAGGCTGTACTCCACATATGGGGGCCAAGTCCGCATTGGTTGAGGTTGTGGGGCTATTCGCCAACCCCAGTGTCAGAATAATTATTGCTAAAATACTTTAATCTAAATACTCAGATAACACTATAAAACATATTTTTGGCTCCTAGAGTTTGTTATTTCTAGGTCGCGGCTTGCGGCTTGCTTTACAGTCGAGATCCCGGCAAAAAAAAAACTACTTCTCTCTAGTGACACTTAGGTTATTGAAAAAATCTACCTAGGCTTGAGAAATGTTTTCTTGTTCAGAATAGCTAGTTCGTTAAACAAGAAAAACTTCAATAATAGACCTCTGTCCATTTTTCGTCAGGCTTGACATTATTGCTTTAACGCCAGCAATTCCAGCAGCCTGTTCGAAAATATCAAAATCATGTGCCGCTAATAAGGAAGTAGGTCCCTTAAAAAACAAAGGGCGTCCCGACGTCCAAACCATAATGGGCGTTATGAGAAAAATCCACAACGCCAAGGGCTCCTTGTCATTTCTTTGTCGTCGAGTGATTTGCAATTCTAACGCGATAATTTTACTTTGACGAGGCGCAAAAATACGGTCGTGTCGCCGACCCGCTAGTCTGTCGGCTTGCCGGAATCCTTGCCCGGAGCTCTTCGGGCACATTTGCATACTTGAGTCTATTGTGGAATTGTGGACGCCAAATAGATGTTTCAGACTAGCTTAAATCGGTACCCAAGGCTACTGTATTGAGAATAGCTAAGTACTAAAACATGAAAGAGCTGATTTGGACATTTTTTTGTAAATCTCAGGAAAGATAAAAGAGTAAGATTAGCAAAATATATTTTTAAAGTCAGTAGCAGACGTGTGAAATATATTTTCTTATTTTATTGACAAAAGACATAATAGAAAGACATGTTACATAAAAATTGACCAGAGTCTGATTTATCTATCCATCCTTGGTAACCCTGACATCGTTTGTCGAAGAGATTGTGGGATAACGACAGCTATTACTTACTGTTTGAGTCCCTCGACCCTCGATACAAAGGAGCATATCCAGCCCCTAAAGGTTCATAATCAAACATCTTTGTCCGAATCTGGTAAAAATTTACTGTTTCCGTTTAAAATATCTTTGAAGTTAGAAATCAATGCCTTGTAACTAACAATTTTCTTTTGTAAAATAATTATTTTACAAAATACGTGCGATAGTTATAAATAGACTTATATTTATACACCTATTGATTTGTTTAAGTCGCTTAAACCTCGTAGACAATGAACAAGGGCAACGTTCGTTTATAAATAGATCTTTCATGTCATTTGGAGTAAAATGAGCGGAGGGTTAATTAAAACATTTTATAATGACTATATTAATGTATCTAGTATGAGTATTTGTTTTAGATATTAGATTTACACTTTCAGTGATGTTCTCTATAGTCAAACAAAACATTTAAATTTATATAGTCTAATACAAAGCTTTCGGTATACAGAATTTATAGATTTTACCGCAACCACATTTTAAGTGAGACTAGAAAATTCCACGACACCTGTCGCAACTGGATCTAAATAGACCTTTATTTAGCATTGTCTTTATCCGGGGTCAACCTTTGGCTTTCACCCTGATTACTGGCCCTGGGGCTATGGCCGGCGCGGCGTACTTAAGGCGACCCCGATTTCAGGGCCTTTAATACAATTTTTCTTTTATAAACTTTTGATAGAAAAATAAATCTCTTATCAGGTTCCTATTTAGTGCTATGGTGTCCTGGATATTTTTAGTAGGTATCAAAATTTACTCCATACAATTCTCAGCTTATTAATATTAAATGCATTCTACTATTTTCTATGAGAATGTATCTTCCACGTAACTACAGAATGATGAGAAGCTTTTTTAAGCTTAATGCAACTATCAAAAAATTACGATAATTTGGTTTTTATGAAATCGCTGTAAGTGTACAATTCTTTTGTAATAATTTATTCTGTCTAAAAAGATAGTCAATAAAAATGAGAGGATCTTGAAGCTCTATGATTCTAGCGAGCGCGAGCGGTCTTAAACTTCCTGCTTACGAAAAAGAGTAGTAATTGCTTTAAAATATCTAAATAGGTTTCCTACCATGTCTTTTCAGTACCAACTTACTCTCTTCTTTATTTAGAAACAGCTGTCTGACTGCATTGTTGTTTCAGGTGACGTGGTGCTCTGCACTCTGCCGCTTGGCGTGCTCAAAGTGGCCGTGGCGAACAACGGACAGAACCAACAAAACTACGTAAAGTTCGACCCGCCGCTGCCCGACTGGAAGGTTCGTTGTTTTTGCATTCTATGCTAGAAATTTAAATGTTGGTAATAGCAGAGGAAGAGGGAACTTGAATGAATTAGTTTCAAAACTGCGCGTAGAATTTGAATAGATATAGATACCAGTAGATGCAAGATTTGAAGTTTCATTCAATCAGCTGGATGTGGCAGGATTTAATTTAGAACAAGCGTTGCATGTTCAAGATCGTTCAGCAGAATTTATGATCTAATCTATCTAGTCTAGTTCATAAATTCGGACTTAGGACCAGCGTGTGAAATCTGACCGTACCTTTCCTAGTCTTAGAGGATACTATGTATTTTGTTAATGGAAGAGATAGTAATTCTAAACTATGCATGTATATTTTCTTAAAATATGTATTCTTTTCGTATTTCGTGCAGATAAAATGCATTTTATGAAACTTATATCTTATATTTATATTTTAATATAAGATATAAGTTTCATAAAATGCACAAAAGACAAAAGACGTCCACTGCTGGACAAAGGCCTCCCCCAAGGATTTCCACACCGACCGGTCCTGATGTTCTGCTCGCATCCAGGGACGCAAATAATTACTACATATTTCTCGAGAAAATATTATTTATATGCATAAACGGAAGATGCAGTGTGGGCAGGCCACCGAGTCGGTGGACCGACGACCTGGTGAAGGTCGCGGGAAGCCGCTGGATGCGAGCAGCACAGGACCGGTCGGTATGGAAATCCTTGGGGGAGGCCTTTGTCCACCAGTGGACGTCTTTTGTCTTTTGTGCATTTTATGAAACTTATATCTTATATTAAAATATAAATATGAGATATAAGTTTCATAAAATGCATTTTATCGACACGAAATACGAAAAGAATACATATTTTAAGAAAATATACAGTCCAGCAGTGGACGTCTTTTGGCTGATGATGAATGCATAATGTATGGTGCCTATGTAACCTGGATGTCAATTAATTTAAAAGTTGTGAACGTATATAGCCTTACAAAGAAAAAGTTATGACCTCGAGCAATATCTAAATATTTAAAAAAAATTAGGTGTTTTATTTTTGCTTACTTTTTATAAAACACTCATAATGTTGTCGATTGTAAAATTCTTAGCTGCATTGAAAGAAAACACCTTCGATCCGACCCTAACCCAGGAAATACAACAGTTACTAGCTCACTTTCTAACTAAACTCTAAAACAATTTGTTACAGGTGGCAGCCATAAAACGACTAGGTTATGGAAACCTGAACAAGGTAGTGTTGTGTTTCGAGCGGACTTTCTGGGACCCCAGCGCCAATCTGTTCGGACATGTTGGCACTACGACTGCTAGCAGAGGTAAGCTTTAAATTAAAATTTTTATTTGCTAGCTGAAGCCCGCGACTTCGCCCGTATGAAAGTTGGGGCGCCAACACACAGACTATTTGTTTCAAATTTGTTCTCTTCTCTCTCTAATTTATATCTATGTTAGGATACTTTGATAGGTAAACGTGTCACGGGAACACTAAACCATTTTGAAAAATGCCATTCGCAATGGTTTTAACGGTATTTTTCGTATTTGTGTGATGTTCAAAAAAATAAAATAATACCTATATGTTTTTTTTCTTTTATTTTCAGAAAATATTCCATCTATAGACGAAACTCCGTAAAATTTTATTACATATTTTTGTGGAATAGATTAATAACCATGATTATTATTGCCAAGTTAGGAGGTTCATACTCTCATTGGACGGACAATGATCGGATTGCAAAACAAAACGTTTCGATGAAAGCCACTATAGTCCACAAAAATAATTTGCAACAAAATTGATTTCTTGACGCTGATTAGTCTGAAAACAGAAATTCAATTTACTACCCTTCATAATTTATCACAGATAAGCAAAGCTACAAGGCATTACACACAACATTCGTTAAAAAATGCAATGCGGCAGTCGTAAATTATTTAAGGCCCTGATGCTTTGCTGATATTTAAAACGCTGCGGTGGGTTCATGTTCTCACATTACTCTTATAGCGACATCGGGCGATAGCAGAACATCAGATATAAGACACGACGTAGCCCGAAAACGTTAAATTGGCCACGATTTAAAAAAGCAGGAGGACTATAGGTACATTGTTCCGGCATTCCCAGAGCAAGCGTGGGGGCCTAATGAAGTTAGCTGAGCACACAACAAAGCTAAGGTGTACTAAAGCATAACGTAAAAAAAGCTTGTCTTGGCTCGTTTCCGTGATTTATCACGTGCTGGTCTCTTGGGGTTCCTCAGTAGCGTTAAATTATTCAACTTTTAATTCGTTATCTCGGCCGCTGTTCCTCCTTATACTAGGTATTTGCATTGGGAAATTATTTACGATTCACATCCTTAGGGTGAGTGTAAGGTGAAGTTAATTTTGCACAAGGTTATTAGTTTGGTGGGTTTTGATTGAAATAGATTTCAATGAACTTAATCTGATTAGTATACAGGGTGTAACAAAAAGGTGCGGTAATACTTTAAGGTGGGCTTCTACTCGTCAAACTGAACAACTTTTGTTCCATGACTTTGCGGAAATCACAAAATAAATTTGGACTTTTTATAAAAATCAATTAGCTGGCGAGCCAAGTCGTAGAACAATAGTTGTTCACTTTGATGCGTAGAAGCCCATCTTGAAGTATTATACCACACCTTTTTGTTACATCCTGTATATTATGAGGGTTTACTTTCGTATTGATTTTGATTAACTTGAGGAATAAATGGCGTGTCTAGAAACAAAGTACTTTAAAAAAAATAAGAAATACGTCTTTATAACTCTATTTATCCAGCGACGTTTTATTAGAAGTCATTTAGCTATTTAACTAAAGATGCACACTGCAATGCGAAGATGATATAAAAGGAAAAGACTGTCGCCACTTCCACATAATATTCAATATACCTTCTTTTTCCAGGAGAACTTTTTCTATTCTGGAACCTGTACAGCGCACCGGTGCTGCTCGCTCTGGTCGCCGGCGAGGCTGCGGCGGTGATGGAGAACGTCACTGATGACGTCATCGTTGGGAGGTGCATCGCTGTGCTGAAGAGCATTTTCGGTCACGCCGCTGTGCCTCAGCCGAAAGAGTGCGTTGTTACTAGGTAAGTAAATACGAATAGTCTTATAGGTTATTTTTAGTTAGTATAATTAAGTATTTGTATCCGTATTAGTATTTAAGGGATACCTCCTTAGTAACTCTAGTTTGTTGGTGTAGGATGGATTTTAAATCTCTCTGGAATTATTGCTCGGATTAGATAGATCAGATCCGTAACCTGATCCCTTTTTGTAAAACTTAACTGGAATCGATTAAATATTTAGTTAGTAGAATTACATTTTAAGTGTTTTACGTGAAACAATTCGTTTCTACTAAGTTTATTTATTTTATCCTTGCGGTATCGATATTGGTATAAAATAAGGATTTTGAAATTGCTTTTGTATTTTGAAACAAAATTAGACTATTAGAATCAGATTTTAATGTTCAACGAGTTCTAAATTCAACACTAAATTTCCAGTAGAGTGGTAAGATCTTAGTATGCAAGTCCGACTGGGTGGGTACCACTGCGCGGTCTATACCTACCGCCAAGCAGCATGATGTATTTCGGCGGCGGGTGGGGTGAGATAACCAGCGTAATTACCGGCATTAGAGGCATTCCATCTTAGCCCTCAAGAATCGGCAAGCCACTGGTAACTCATATCTGGGGTTACAAATGCTCATAGGCGGCGGTAGCTACTTCTCACCTGGTGGACCATCAGCCTTTTGCCATCTAATCCAATAAAAAAATAACTCTTTTGATACTTTTAGTTTCGATGACTTAGTCTGCTATGATTTTTGTCATAGATGGCGCGCTGACCCCTTCGCTCGAGGCTCTTACAGCTTCGTAGCAGTAGGCTCCTCTGGCACTGACTACGATCTTCTAGCTGCACCCATTCCAGGTGCCGACGGAGAGAACAGAATGTTCTTTGCAGGTTTGTTACTTAGTGTTTCCTATCTATTTGTTTACGCAAAGCTTTATTTGGGAAATATTTAATCACCCATTAAAAAATACTGTATCGCACAGCAAAAAATCTATATCACCATTTATAGGTTAGGTTATATTTTCGATATAGTTAAAATAAATGTGGAATTAGTATTTTTTTTCATATGCGATTAAATATTATTTGCTTCATTTTCTTTCCATGAATGTTTGAAACGGCAAGGCCCAGTAATTCTGATGTTTTCTTCAGTTCAAAACGATATATCAATTTTAAAAGTACCTTTGCGTCTACTTCGCAATTTCTCTTCTTGCTTGTCTGTGATGGTCATTGATTATTCTTGTGATGGATTTTAATTGGTATAAAGTACGAGATCATTTTGGTTTTAATTTAATCTGCTCAAGGGTTTAGGACTAGCCCATTGTGTATATTTATAAGAAATTGTTTGATTCTCATAATAGACCAAAAGAGAAATAGCCATGTGATAGTTCTACGATAGTATATTATGTGCATATGTACTTGCATTTACATTTTTTTTTTCCAACAGGAGAACACACAATGCGCAACTACCCAGCAACAGTTCACGGTGCATTCCTATCCGGACTTCGCGAAGCTGGTCGCTTAGCCGATCTTCTGCTGCCACAAGCTCCGATAACCAACGCTAGCGTGGCCGCTACCACCGCCGCTGCCGCCGCCGCCGCCTCCGCTGCAGCAAAACAGGAATCTTGATCAAATTCTAACATACGCAGTAAAGTAAATGATGTACCCTAGATGAGTAAAATCTAAAGTAGAAGATAAGCATTGGTTTAAAGCAGACCATTCTAACAAGTAAATGGTGTTGTGAAAAGTAACTTACACAGTATACAGTTTTATTAGTAATAGTGTATGTTTGAACCATATAATTAGTGTGTGATTTTGATTGGTTATAAAATTATTTGAATATTAATTTGTGTTTGTATTGAATTTGTCCATTGGTTTTGTGTGTTTAGCTTTGACTTATAGCTAAGTTGATAATTAATCGATTATTTTGAATAAGTAGACTGATATTGAAAATAAGTGAAATTTTGTGAATTGAATAAATGTTAGACAAAGGAATTAAAAGTAACGTAGGTTGTTTAAAAAAAGTGACACCCAAAATTTTAGCACCCAAATTATTTATAAGTCAATCGTAATGATTTTTAGATGTAATACTTGTAATGAAAATGTAATAATGAGCAATAAAATGTTTTAGTAAAATACACTTGTAGTTTCAAAATTATACTAAACGCTAACCTTACTTTTTCGATGCTATCAAGTTTAGTATCCGATTATACTTCCCAGAAATTATCCCACACAAAAGGAGTGCCTATTGGTACGGGAAGTATTAATTGAACAATTTAATGGTTTTATGTAAACACACCTGCCATTTAGTTAGAGAGGCGCGCGCACCTGTTTTTAGAGATACAATAAAATGGAGTGGAATTCCTCGCTCTTCGAGTTTTCGAACGAATCGATAACGAGATCGATGCCATCGATATCGCCAGTATTCATCTGATTCAATCGTTAAATTTAAAGAGAAACTGCTTAAAATTTGGTTTTTCGAAACCATTTTTGTAACTTGTTTTCTGGATGGAAAAGGAATAGTTATTAAAAACTAGCTTTTGCACGCGGCTCCGCCCGCATGATTATCTTATTTAATTTATGTCTCCGTCAAGGGAAGCATGGAGGATATTTTTTCCAGATTCATACTTTGTTTTAATATGTTGTTCATCGGCCTTTACCTAGCTACGAGTATGTGCTAAATCACAGTAACTTCCGTTAATTATTTTCAATAAAACAGTGGCAAAAAGTTTTTTCCATCCGTCAGGAACCATAACGTTCCCAGGATAAAATGTCCTTTTTACTTCCTACCCTTTAAACTATCTTTATCCAAAAAACTCAGAACGATCCGTTGCTTCAAAGACAAACAAGCATATTTTCACTTTGCTCGCTCAAATAATTTATAAACAAAAAACCCCGCAGGAGCCAATTTTTTTTTCTGGAATAAAATTTTCCTTTGTCTTAATCCAGTGCTTGAGCTATGTACATACAAAATTTCATCCAAATCCGTTCAGCAGTTTCGGCCTCAAAATAGAATAAACAAATAAACATCCATTTTTCGCATTTATAATAATTAATGAGATGAAGAAGTGAGAAGTGAGTTGCTGATTAGAAACCTCGATTACCGTGTCTTTAACCTATTTCGTAACATTATGTATTTTTATTATTATGTGGGCGTGTTAGCGATAGGTCCTGCCTTTCTATATATATTCTATACTAGCTTCCGCCCGCGACTGCGTCTGCGTGGACTTTAGAATTGGATCCAGAGAGAAAGAAAATGTTAAGGTGGCGCCATCTAGTGACGAAGAGGAAATTAAGTTAATTTGAGTTTTTAAGCATTCCTCCGGGAACCCTTTAGTTTTCCGGGATAAAAAGTATCCTATATGTTAGCCGAGTGCTTTATCTATCTACCAACCAAATTTCATCCAAATCTGTTTAGTAGTTTTGGCGCGAAAGCGGAATAAAAAAACAAACAAATAAACAAACATCCATACTTTCGCATTTGTAATATTAATAAAATAATTAATTAATAGTGAGATACTAAATATTATATTTTCCTGTTTTATGACGTGTTCATTTATTGATATATAAATAGATAATAAACTTCGCGGGAAAATCACACAATATCGTCAGGACCCAACCTCGGACTTTAATGAAACCAAAAGACACACTTATACTTACTACACATATTTATACTTACTAATATAGATCTTAGGGGGAAAACATAGGCATTTTAAGAGGTGGTAAGGTAACCCATAAAAACACCATTTATTTCACACAAAGTGTAATAAACAACACATAAAAACAAAATAAATATACAGAATTATCAATATTTAATAATAACTGACAACTCTAAGAACGCAACGTTAAAAATAACCGAATGTAATCGCGTCAACTATAAGCTTTACTATGTTTTATTTTTCTTTTTTAAGTTGCTAAAAATACTGAACCTTTCTTTTTGAGTACAATGATGTGAGACAACCTTGGAGTCAAAATAGATCAAATATAAAGCGAGTTATTAAAATCATTTCACGTAATATGTTGATGCGTAAAATAGACAAAACAAAACATATAATCGAATTGAGAACTACTAATTTTCTTGAAGTCAGTTACAAACATTCTCAATGAGCTCCTTTATAATCTCTTTCAAAGGCTTCATTATTATGAACATATTTGGAATAAACCTTCGAATAACACGAATCCTTATCCTGGCCAGGAATCAAATCCACGACTCTGGACCTAGATGGCAGAAGCTCTACTCACTACCACCAGGTTAATCAATAAAAGAAAGGTTTTAAATTCTGACTTGAACTGCCTAAATAATATATTTCGTCTTCAACCAATTGTAAAAACCTTTCCGACCCTTAACGACCGCGTGTTTATTTATAGCGGTTATATTAATTTTAGTTTGTTTACGCACTAGGCGTGGTGATGGATTTATGGCAGAATTTAATTGCGTTTTTAATTATTTCCCAACGAGCCGACTTGCCAGCAAATTGAATACATGCCCACTGGACTCCGGGCGATCTTATCGAACCTAGTTATAGTCGTGTCAAAAAAATACCTACAATTGTATTATTTATTCATAGTTTTTAAAAGTTATGGAGTGAGAAATTAGATAAGTAATCACATTGTTGCTTAAGTAGCGACCGTGCCCGTTCAGAAGTTCCTAAGTACGTTTTATCGTGATCTTGATAACGTTTTATGAAATTAAAACAGTGTTTTATTTACTGTACATTGCCAAATGCCTACGCGAAATGTTACTTAATGTGTTTGTAAGGTAACGCCAGATTTAGATCTTAGTGTGAAAATCCGCAAGAGGTGGTGTCTACCTGAGATTTTCCTTTTCCTTTGAATTTATGTTGATGGTAGTGTGTTACAAAATAAATAGTCGTTAATTTTATAAAATTTCAGTAAATAATATGTATTTTGAAATTGTTTTCTTATCCAGTAGAATAAGAGAGCTCCGCTTGCAGCCCTTGGAGGTCAGAGTGATTTGATTAAATATTATAAAAATATACAGAATCGAGTTAGATGCTTTTCATTTTACAAAATTAATCAACTATTCAATAGAAAAAAGTTAAAGTGGCATTCTGGATATTCCGACATCTTAATTCCAAATCAATTGTATAACGATGTACCAATAAATCCACAAGTCGTCAAGACTAGTTTGCTTAGAACACAGTTCAATTTATATCAAACTTTTAATCCATGGCCGACGCCGCGATGGCCAGTTTATTGGATTCTAAACTTTACGGTTTCGTCTTAAAGTAAGTAAGACAAGTGGGGGATGTGGTGTTAGTTAAGGTGAATAATTATATGATTTTGTCTAGCCCCCGCCCATAGATTGACGCTACGATAAGACGGATGTAATGAAGTATTTTTATAGGACTTTAAAGTTTTTTTTACATTGTTAGCGGGCTGAAGCGTGGAATTTGTTGCTTAGTGAAGAATTAGTAGATTCATGTGATTAATTCATTTGTATTTGTAGCTTGTATTTGTTTCTTTCTTGATTTTGGTAGCCTGGCGTCTGCCGGAGATTCTTCGCACCAACGTCCCCGCCGTTACCATGACTGCTACCAGGGTCAGGAAAAGCGGGACTGCCGGGGACTAAAGGCCGTTTTTAAATTAAAATCATGATTGGAGGATGTTTCCACTACGCTTATCGGGCGGCTTGACGATCGCAGTGTGGGGGCATGTTCTGCGGTAAGAATTAATAAAATAGGCAGGCGTTCCACTCGGTGGACAGATGACGTAGTGAAGGTCGCGGGTCGCCGCTGCATGCCGGCAGGATGGACCGGTCATCTTGGATATCCTTGTGCAAGGCCTTTGTTTAGCAACTATTGGCATCACCCATCATCTGCCATAGCATCAATGACGATGAACTGTTCCTTTGCATTAATATGGTTAGTATAGCGAATATACTTAAAAATGGCATAAATGAAAACCATCCGACGGATTTCGGTCATGGCGACCACTTGGACTTGGAGTCGACTTGGTGGCGCTATACTGTTTCACCCGATGTGGCATAGTTCACTTATGTGACATAAGTAATACGGATTCGATGGTAAAGTGATATAAATATGTACGTATGTGATTATAATTGCATTGACTAGAATGATCTACATAAAGTAATATTGTTTTATTCAAAACCGCTAATGGGTTACACATTTTAAACATAGCGTTTTTATTACCTAATACAATTAAAAATAATTTTAGAATCATAATTTAAAAAATGACAGTATATTCATAGTTTGTATTATTATGAATACATACAAAATCATTAAATAAATTACGATAGTCTAAAAGTTGTGAACCACGATCGACCAGAATCAAAAACTTATAGATCAAGTTTGATAATTATAAAAGGATAGTATTTAATCGTGCATCAGAAAAATACTAGTAAAATATTAAATTAACTAAATTTTAAATCTAACCTGAGTCCTGACGTATTATAAATGGTGAAATCGATTTTTTGCTGTGCGATTCAGTATTTTTTGATGGACTATTTCCTATTATAAAAAGGTACAAAGAATTATAATAAATAAAATGTGTATATTTCTCTAGAATCATTAGTTTCCTTTTCAACGGTGTCTGGTCTTTGTGTAATGTACAATGTTCTTATTATTATTTTGAAACTTCCAAAATCATTAAATAAGTGAATTTATTGAGTTCTTGGGCTTATCATTTTTTGTTCACTTGAATTTCATCTTATTTGAATTGTCGTTATTCATCCATTCAAAATAGGTATGCCTACTATATATTGTTTGAATAAAATTATCCTAAAATAATATGAAACGTTTACATTGGGAAATCTCAGCGGGGACGCTGACCGGTCAAAGTAAGTGTAAGCTGCCAAGTATATATCCCTTCTTAAATTAGAAATCCCCTGTAATCCATGAATGTCTGGTTAGTTTGGTAAATTCCGAAGTGTATGAATAGAGAGTTAGAGTTTTGAGAAAAAATACAAAGAATCTTGGTTTGTATGGGAGACGTCAATCAGGCTTTTCCCGGAGTAACCAACTATCTAATCTAATAAGTAATCAGAATAGTATAGTATGTACTGAGTTTCATAAATCCGTAAGTGCCGTTTTTGAGAAAAATAAATTACTTTTATTTATGTATTATCTTTGGGATCTATTTAAAAACATTGCTCTTGCATAGAGGCATTTTCTTGTTTTCTTTTTTCGGCTCTATTTATGTAAGACTGAAGAAGGAAAAATAGATCGCAATCAATTTAAATTTTTTCATGACTATACTTGTTTACTCCTTTGTCGTTCGCTACCGCACGATCCAGTCGGTCGAAAGTATCGTAGGAGGCCTTAAAGGTGGCTTCAAACTTCTGTCACTGGGGTTGGTCATTAACTCCGCAGCCTCCACCAATCCGAACTTGGCACCCCGTGTGTGAACTATGGCGTGGCTGGCGTGGCGTAACCTACCGCTGCCCTTGGATGACAAAACGCGGCAACCCGAGTTACTGCGTTTTGTCGTAACATAGCTTAATTTGATCTACTATTCCTGACCTATGACGTAATTTGGTCAAAAATTAATTTACTCCATTTAATACCGAAATGCAAAAACAGAAACCTTAAAATCCTATAGAATATTTCGAAAAATCGCGACGCGTTTTTGTCAACTTTACTTCTTTTAGGTTACCGCGTTTGTCATCTGAGGGCAGCAGAGCTTTGGGAAGAGACCCGAATCGTAGGGATGATATGAGTTGTTAACATACAGTTTTTAATATATGTATATAGAAGCCCTTCCTCCTTTTATTAAGAAGTTGGTTGAAATGCAATGAAACACATTTATAGAACCTGTCTTATCTAGAAGTTGATATATTTTCTGTGAAGCCCCATCATCTTGCAGCTCTCGTTGATGTCTTTTCTATGAAACTAAATCAAATCGATCAGCTAATCAATGTTCCTATCCCTCTCGAGTTTGTTTATTTATTTTACCAGTTCTTTTATATATTTGGCGACTAGTCAGCTAGAATTTCGTTTCGTTTCTTCATTAATTTTTGCGTTTTAGGTATCTGGTTTTATGTAGCGTAGCGTAGAGTTTTGTTTACAGATGTTTGATTTTATTGTAAAGATTCAATATTTTGGTAATTTTAAGATCTCTGGTCAGAAATAAAATTACACTATTACATGTACTATTACATGTACTCATTTTGGATATGACATCTGATTTTTATATAGCAAAAGCTACTCCTATCCCTACTTGGTGTTGCCCCAGCTAGTACGTAATTAATAATGCTTTTTTTATTGTTTGCCCATTTGTTTGCACCATATTTCAAATTAAAGATTTTATTTATGAAATTAACAACGTTTTTTTCTACAACTGTTCTGAAATGGCAAAACTTTGTTTTTTCAACACAACTTGCCCATTTTGTCGTATAAGATTTGCAAAAGTACGTATAAATAAGATTTTTGTTTGCAAAGCTGTACAACATTTATGAGTCTATCCATGAAGAAAGCGGAGAATATTTGGGGTATTAAAAAAAAAATTGAAAACGACCTTAGAGTAATTAACAACGCCCTCTGTGTAATCTTAGATGAACTATTCCAATAACCGTAGAGAGTAACCCTACTCTCACCCGAGCTGGTCACTGACAATGAGAATATTGTACATAATTATGTAGGTATGTCTACTCTGTCCAAGTTCGTCGTGGGCAACACAGATGGCGCTAAAGGCAATTGCGCATGAGTTCCTTTAAGCGACATCTCTTGTTTCTTGTATGTACTTATCACTTCTAAAGGAACCTAGCGGTATTTGGTTGGCGAAGATTGGACTGGACTTCACTCTGAATGACTGCTGTCAGACGAATGTAGTTACGTGTACGTATAGTAGATGGCAGAACTAAAATTGAATAGCGAATAGCACTTCAATGTCTTGTATTATTATTTTTTATCTATGGATATTTATTGTAAGTTATTATATTATAAAAGTATAAATTTATATATACCTAGCATGACTTCAAATTAGTTCTTGATACCTACCAACGGGTGTGCATGTGGTTATGAAAACAAAGAACTTCCACTCAGGAACCCATAGTCAAATCACAAAAAATTTTTGACTCTCCATACAAATCGATCAACTGACCGGCCAAATTAGTATGAAAAGTCCTTTTTTGCGATTTGACTATGGGTTCCTTAGGAAAAGTTGTTTGTTGTCATGAGCACATTCATAGCCTAACGTATGATGACCTAATTTAAAGTCACCTTATATTTGTAGTTTAAATAACTGGTATCTCATTTTAATTTGGTTGTATTAGGTATTGTAGTAATTAGTTTTTCTTTTCATTGATTGTACATGATTGTTTGTCCTTGTTTTAAATAATTTTATCAAAGGTACCTAATGGAAGAGATACATAAGATTTTATTTTTTATTTTCTTTATTTGTTATTAATTTTTTACCGACTTCAAAAAAAGGAGGAGGTTCTCAATTAGTCGGAATCTTTTTTTTTTATGTATGTTCACCGATTACTCGAAGACGCCTGAACCGATTTGGATATTCTTTTTTTGTTTAAAAGAATATACTTCACAGGTGGTCCCATATAAATTTTATCGAAATCGATTCAGCGGTTTTTGAGAAAATCAACAAAAACATAGCAAAACTGGAGTTGTTGCGATTGAAGTCGGTTGTTTTTAACGTATTCAGCGTGGTCATGATTCGTTTAATAAAGAATTCTCATTTCAAAACATCAAAGGAAGTTTCAAAGTCGGGCGCATCACGAAAAACTTCTTGAAAGGCACATGAGATGGTACGACTATGTTATGAGCCGAGAAGCATCGAGTACGCCATTAACATTGCACTGGCTCTGCCTGAAAATAATTGAGGAATATGAGGTCCCCCAGCTACGTGGCTTTCCAGTGTAAGCTCAACTAAATAATCTGAAGACCCAGGACCGAGTTCTCTGGAAAACCGCGACAAGGAGGGCCGACCCCAGATGAAGGGAGGAGCAC
Organism: Coleophora deauratella; assembly: GCA_958295455.1. Lineage (NCBI taxonomy): Eukaryota > Metazoa > Arthropoda > Insecta > Lepidoptera > Coleophoridae > Coleophora > Coleophora deauratella. The sequence goes on along the minus strand of OY282405.1, from coordinate 6,186,426 downwards.
AGACAGAAGAAGAAAGAGAAGAAATAGTTTGCAAACAAACATATAAATAAAAACTAGCTATGTGATTTTGTAGATAATTTTAAAAAAGCAAGTTTCAAACAGTATTTGTTTCATTGACAACAGATTATAATCAATTCATACATCATAAGAAACGCACTCGATGCATACACGTGAAAGTGACTTAGTTTGTTGTAATCCATAAAATTTATTTCATTCTTTATTTTGTTTCCATGATTCTGGATGATTGTTCCATAAAAATGGAACATCTCTGTTGTGTTTGCAAACTTTTGGTTGGTATAACAAAAACTTATGTATGTACAAAGCAGAAGAAGGAAAAAAATCGTTAGTGTGAAATATGTCTGTATTATCTAGTACATGAAAAGGATTCTTTTATATATTTAGGTTACATCATGATCACCTGTACCTATTACAAACAGCGATGCTACGGTCTTGAACCCTTTAATAAACTTCCGACTTTCTCAACTTTCTTTTCCCGGAAAAATCTGCCTCAGTCATTATTTCCGGTAAGTTACTCTATAATATATATGATATGCGACACAATGTAATTAGGTAGGTCAAATGTCAAGGTGAGAGCGATCTTGACTGTGTAAGGCTTTCGTACACAGCGACAATACGACAGGTTTTTAAAACACGCACTAGACCTGAAATCATATACAATATAAAACCATTTGCCGAAGAATTCTGCTTCATTTTAACGTTTTCCATCAAACAAAATTAATGTCTTTGCTAGTTAAAAAAATATCGATCACAGTAATGTCGCTCTTATCAGTAATAGTGTTTATTATTATCGTGTTCCTTACAACAGTGAAATCGGATATCCAGAAAGAACAAACAACTGTGATGAGATTCAAAGACTACATGACGGAAGTGATAAAGGAACAAAGTTCCAATATCCAGACGATGCTCAAGAAAATTCAAATTAAAGCTCAAAGTTTACTGTCGAAAACTGATAACAACATAAAACAACAATACGTGGATGACAATAAGAAAAGGAACAATCGAGCAATATCAGCGGCTTTGAAAACAGAAGATAACCAACTGGAATCGCCTTTACAAGGAGAACTGACAATTGGTGATGGAAAAATTGCAAAGGGAAGAAGTTTCACTCGCTATACAACTACGGGATATACTCCGAGTGGTACAGGTCATGGCGGAGGTCACGGACATGCTCACAGCCACCACCCAACAGGACCAATGCAGACTTATCATCACCATTCGATAGGATTTGATCCCATTAACATCGTGGTATCGATGTCTTTGCTGTCTTTCTTGCTTCAAGCTCTTCAAGGTCTGCTGTCCAGAACAAGAGCTCCAACACCTGTCGTCGAAGCTAGAGGATTAAACCCTTGGGTCAATAATTTCGATGAATCATCAAAGAGCCAAAATTTTGACAAGAAGTTTAAAGATCACAAAATGTACAAAATTGATAAATATCGAAAGAAAAAATATCCTAAGAAATATTAGTTGAGTTTCCTAAAAACTGCATGGGTCATAAATTATGAAGTAATTTATTTAAGAAACACTATTTATTTTGCACAAATATTTCAAGACTATTATAATTAAGATTTGAAATAGATTCTCAGTGTTTCTGGGCTTTTCATTTTTTATTCGGAATAATATTTATGTGTAAAATATAATGAAAGAAAGCGTATTGTTCTGTTGAGTATTAATGTTTTACTTTTACTTACAAATTATTTGATAAGAGTACTTTCGTTTAAAGTACTTCATACTACCTACTTTAAGAACTAAGATAATAATATTAACATTTAAATAGACTTATTACGTTGTAGCCTGGAAAGCTTATTGTTTTTACTCTGTTTTCTGCCTAAGTACTTTGATAAATTGCGGTTAATATTTCATGGCACAGTTTAAATCGTACAGTAATAAATTTATATTACGAATATTATTTAATTAATTTATTGTGTAAATAATTTTGAATGGCTTGGCACAAATAAACGGTACGTTAGTTATTTAGGTAATTATAATCGAATTATTCACTAATAATTTATTTACTAATTCTTGTGAGAGGGACTAGTCTGTTTTTGTTCCTTTACTTTTAATGTTTTCTTATCTTGTTCCCGCTTGATCTGAGAATTAAGTAATCTAGATAAGTATTCCTTCTTTAATTCATACCTAAAGTATTTTGCTGCTGGAAGAAATTTCTACTAGAAATAAGCTGCACCCTTTGTATATATTTTATGTTAAGCCTGTGTATTATATCTATTATGTGTACACAATAAATTGTAAAATAAATAAATAAATATTTATCACAGTGCAGTGTTATCCACGTTGAATCAGAACCGTCTCTTAACTAAAACAGTAACTGGATAAGTAAGACAGAAAATAGCCCAGAAGCCTTAAGTAAAGATAATGGATCCGGCAAACAAAGTATCGATATCTTCATCCAATACATTAGAGGCAGTACAATAATCCATATTGGCACACAAATTGGGGAGTTCCCACGGAGTCCTGTAACAGGGCTCCCGGGATATCATTTATACTGGCAGAGTGTACTCTCTGTGTTTGCTTTATTGGTGGAATCGTGGACCAGGCAAATTTGATGAACTAACCATAAGATAAATAAACGACGAATTCCATGAACGGCATACATTTGAATAGTGAGTCGTTAATTAAAGTATTCTATGAAGTAATAGTAGCTGCTCTAGGTCTGGGAGCTCTAATAGTAGCTTGGGGTGAATGGTTTAATAACTAACAAGATGGGCAATCCAGTAACAACCACGTATGTAGTCAGTAGTAATTTAAGTTACATAACTGCAATAAAAATGTGCGAGCCCTAAGAAAAAAATCAGATAGTAAATCGGAAATTAAAGTCGCATAATCCTTCATAAACGTGAGAATATCCAAATATGTAGTTGGATACCTTGTGAATTTTAATTTAAAATTTAAGCATTTTAGTGTTAGCTTAGGTGGGATCCAGTAAAAATCCCCGTATCATCCCCTCGTCCTCGTACAAGCGAGCTCGAACGAAGAACTAGGGTGACAGTGACCATGTAGCGTGAGCAGTCTCGAAATATCTAGTCTCTGCAATAACTAAGGGAATAAATTCAACAGTTATGGTTATGACAATACAATGTGGAGAATTTTATAATTTTAGTATTGTTTACACTACTAGTAGTATCTCTAGAGATACTAGTAACAAACATTGTACAATTGTTCTTTAAAAAAAAATCTCGTGACTGCTAATTTATATATTTGCTTATTTGTTTCAGATTTGATAGAAAGTACGTGTTTCAATATCCCATAAGTTGTAGAAAGAGATAAGCTAAAAAGGTTCTTAAAAAAAGGTTCTTACCACAGTTATAAAATAGTATTACATATAGTATGGACACTCCCTGTTTCCCTCTGAAGGTGACCTCACCCTTCCACCCATGGGTAGGATCTGTATCACTCAATTATCTAGCTATCTAGCAGCTCCTATGAGTTAGATTAATAAGAATAAGAATAGTTGAGTTATACAAGTTCCTTTTTTCCCTCTATCATGTGGACACCCTACCCTCGCACTAAACCCCGTGACGTAGGTTAATGCATCACAGAGCTATGGTGCGGATTTTAGATCCTGCATAAACTATTCACGGGCCACAACTACCGCGGTTGCTACAAATTTTGAATGAAACAATTCTTTCCTGGCCATACTTCTCTAGATTAGAACGCTGTGGTTGACATAAAATATTTGGTTTTCGGAGAAGCACAAAGCGCCTATGCATTTTGTGGGAGCAATCTCACAAAGTATGGTAGCTGCACTTTTACAGAGATAGGCACGACGGCACAGAGCGGCGCGGCGGGCGTTGCTGTGTAATTTTATATTTAAGTGGATGTGAAATTAGTTATTGTACAATACAAAACCAAAACTATAATAAAATTAGTATGGAATATCAACTACTGTTCTTTATTATCAGAAAGGTATTTCACGTCTTATACAGATAGTTGAGGCGTATGCACGGTACTTCTTGTGCTTTTTATGTTATAGATATTTTCGTTAATATTTTGAACAGCTTAAACAAAATTGGAGTGATATATAAGTGTAGCTTTTGGAATGTCGTGATTACAGTCATCAAACAAGTGATCTAATTCCAATGCGATTTTTTTTGTATTTGAATATGGTTTCAGTCTTATCTGGTTTCGGTGGAAATTCAGTTCAGTGGTTTTAGAGTTGTTTGACTTTTATAGTCGGAAGTAATCTTTTTTATTTTATTTTTGTAATGTAATCCTATTACTGTCTCAGTAGCTTAATGTGCCTCTTCATTTTCTTTAACTTTATCCGTGGGTTCGTAAGCTATAGCTTAGCTTGTTTGTTATAACAAACATATTGCATCTGGAAACAGCTTCTACTGAAAGAACTTATACATGCATTGCGACTGGTACGTTATTGAAATGTGCATGTTATTCAACCCTTTGGACAGGCTGGAATGTGATTGACTAACTGTGACATCTCAGATCAAAAAGGTGATACGAACTGACAGACACTTATTGTGTTTTTCATTGCCGACACCGCCCTGTATTCAGTTGGTTTTTACATTTAACACATTTCATAATTCTTGACAATAGACCTGTCAAAAAAATCAACACCACTACAAAATGGGACCGCTGCGGAACCCTTTATCGCAACGCTTTTGTTGCTATTTCTTAATTTAATGTTCAGCTGCCCCTTTTCTTCCGACTAAATCGGTTTTGTGTTAATTTGACAGTTAGGTGACAGTCGCATGAGAAAAAACTAATATCTTTATCTTTAATCTCACTACAAAATGGACTAACCTACTCGTAAAATAGATCAAAGGATTGGCCACAGGTAAAAAGGGACTCCCAACGAAGTTTTTCTTCAAAATAGATTTAGCAAATCCACCCTTACCTTTAAAATGTATGAGGCTCAAAGGTTTCCTTCAGTATGTAGATTTCAGTGGTTGATTCGTTTAAAAAAGGATACGGTGTAAGGTTGTAGGCTTGTATAATACCAGATATTTGAAGCAAAACGAGACCAGCAATAAATTAATCCTCTATTATTTGAACACATGTCGTCGGAGTATATCAAAGGTCTCGATTATATCCCCGTAGAAGTACTCAATCTAAATTCAAATAAGCAACGATCAAATTTGTATGTCCAATCTAAACATTCATTAGAAAAATTCAAAAATTCTATTCAAACAGTACGACCCCCTTGTTAAGGCGCTTAAGCTAATTACATAAAACATTGCTACAGCGGTAGGGCAAAGCTGCATCGACTTTATACATCCCCTGTATACCTATGTGTTACCGTAAAAGTTCAAAATAAAGTAAATCATAAGGTTTACCGGCAGACATATTTTCAATAAAATATACAGTGTGTAACAAAATTGGTGTAGGACCCGTTAACTGGGGATTCTACTCATTGTACTGAACAACTTTTGTTCTACGACTTTGATAAAATCACAAAAAAAATTTGGACCGAAAGGTAAAAATAATGATAAAGGTGAAACTAAATTATTCTGTTTTGCAAGATTTTTTATTATACAGGGTGTAAGACAATTGGTGTAGGACCCGTTAACTGGGGATTCTACTCATCGTACTAAACAACTTTTGTTCTACGACTTTGATCAAATCACAAAAAAAAATTTGGACCGAAAGGTAAAAAAAATGATAAAGTGAAACTAAATTATTCTGTTTTGCAAGATTTTTTTATTATACAGTTTGTAAAAAAATTAGTATAGGACCCGTTAACTGGTTAACTTCTACTCATCGTACTGAACAACTTTTGTTCTACGACTTTGATCAAATCACAAAAAAAAAATTGGACCGGAAGGTAAAAAAATGATAAAGGTGAAACTAAATTATTCTGTTTTGCAAGATTTTTTATTATACAGTTTGTAAAAAAATTGGTATAGGACCCGTTAACTGGGGATTTTACTCATCGTACTGAACAAATTTTGTTCTACGACTTTACTGAAATCGTAAAAAAAAATTGTGGACTATCCATACAAAAATGGCTAAACAGATGAAAATACAAATTGATCATCTGTTTTGCCATTTTTGTATGGATAGTCCAAAAACTTTTTTTGCCATTTCAGCAAAGTCGTTCACGTTCATTCACGTTTATCTTTTGTATTCGTTAATTTAATAATACAGGGATTAAAATATAAAAAGGAAATGCGAAGAAAAAAATATTTCGTCAACTTTATCTTTTTCATACCAAATAGGTATTGACGAGAATTCAAACATTACATGTAACATGGGCATAATATGCACATAATAAGTGCTCATTCCGTTAGGAGGACGTTCGTTCCCCTTTGCATACGTTATTTGTTTGATCTTCTTCCGTGCATAGGCCGGTGTGCAAAGCTGGCGAATGGCGCATTCCTGTCAGGAAATTTAAACAAAATATTGATGAAACAATAATCATTGATTCTGTAACTTGGCGAATTTCAGTATGTATGGTTTTAGGCGGTTTATTGATTAAAACCATGAAATGTTGTGTTATGAATATGAACCATGAATTGTTAATTACAATACATAAGTAATCCGAATATGGACCCTTGAGTAAAAAGTGAGCAGAAGTGTCTCATTGAATTTATAAGTTTAGATTTGATGGTTTTCCTTTCATTTGACTGACTCGGTGGCTAAGTGGTTAGCGATCCTGACCTCTGATCTGAGAGTCGTGGGTTCGATCCCCACACAGGGCAAACTTTTCTGTGATGAGCAGAATTGTTTGCTCTGAGTCTGGGTGTATTATATCTATATATGCATGTATTAAAAAGTATATGTGTATGTATATCAGTCTCTGGTTCCCAAGATACAGGGAATCCTAGTTTGGGGCCAGATGACCGTGTGTGATTTGTCCCAGATATTATTATTATTATTTAACTTACCACGTTTGTTAGAGAGATTTGATTCTTATGATTGACCCTATCGAGTAATGCCATAAAAGTACAGGTGTAATTTTTTCGGATTTTAGCCGGTTCGATTCCTGGGTGTGACAAGCGTATTAAAAAATCTTTGGATATAATTTTGCTTCTTTTTAATAATAAAGGAATGTTTCCTTTGAGTAAAATTTATATTCTCCAGTATTTAGAGCACTTGCCCTCCAGATGAGGTTATAAAATTCCATCCTGTATATTATTCAATTACTTATCTTGCTTTTATTTGTTACCATAGTATAACTGCCGCTCTCTGAATGCTACCTCACCCCCCTGTGTGACTGATGTGTGACCATTTGTCAAGGGGTTGACAAATCAAAGTATAATAACTAAACAAATTAAAATAACCAAAGCCAATTTCATTTTTTTTAGGAAATATACAGGGCTAGGGCTATATTAGGGCTATACAGCCTTATTTGTAAAAGTCTAGCTAACAATAAAGACAATTAGGGCTAATTGTTGAATCTCGATTCAACCCTAGTACATCACGCACACATTTACATGTGTACAAACATGAATGTCTATGTAGTAAACAATGGCGCGAAATTTGTATGAAGTGTCCGGGGTTACATTTAGTTACTGAAATTAATACGTCCAACAGACATTAATGCTTAAGAGAAACGTCTTTATGTATCTTACTATTATCTATGTACTTTTTCAAACGTCACGTTGCTTACTTTTGATATTGACTTTCCCCTCTTTCCGTCGACTCTCAAACCAATTTGAAGAATTACATAACCTTTCAAGAGCTATCGATGTCAAGGGACGACCTTTCGAAGGCACGTGAAAATTTAAAGATTCATTACGCACCTCTCCTACTAATTTGTTCCCCTCCTCTTCACGGATAAGGGGCCTCACCATTCCCTTAAACCGTAAGATGTCAAAGGGAATACTTGAGACCCACTCGTCTATTTGTAATTGAATATGAAAATCTTCCGAGCTGCACCGAGGGTCTAAAATCCTTTACAAGGAGTTTGGAGTGGCTGGAAAAGCCACCTATAGCCCGTAGCGTCTTCGTTGACTTGCCAATATTCAATACGAAGAGGGATCGTGGATTTGTATGTAAGTGGACTTGTCAAGTTATTTAATACTTGCTGGGTGTTAATTACGGTGTTAAATAAAAGTTTATTAAAATATCTAGCTCAAATATCTCAATATGTTTGTTTATTTTAAGTAGATTACATAAGTTTTAAAATCGCAATTTTGTATAACAATAAAAAAAATATTACGGTGTGACGCTTATACATATACAGGGTGTAACAGAAAGGTGTGATAATACTTCAAGGTTGGCTTTTACCCATCAAACTGAACAACTTTTGTTCTACAACTTTGTTCAAATCGCAAATTTTTTTTTGGATATTTCATACAAATCGATCAGCTGGCGAACCAAGTTTGTATGAAAAGCCCGAAAATTTCTTTGCGATTTCAACAAAGTTGTAAAACAAAAGTTGTTCAGTTTGATGGGTAAAAGCCAACCTTGAAGTATTATCACACCTCTCTGTTACACCCTGTATAAGCGACAGTCACATCGTATTTTTTTTTTGATATAACAAAAAATTCTTACGTTTTCGGTCATATAATGCGTTCTCTAAGACATGATCAGGAGAGGAAAATCATTTTGGAGCAAATGGAAGGAAAACAATGATTGGGGGAGAATTATGTGTTGCAGGGCGTTTTTTTTAGAACGAAGTATTTTTAACTTTGCATACATTTTACGGTAATAGGGGGCATACGAATTTTAAGTGGTATTAGGAGCTTTTTATTAAAAATACATTCGAAAAATTGCCTTTTTCGACTAAAAGATTTCATCTTGATTTCTGGTGTTGTTTTTGTGATACTATTGTAATGGTTATAGTTTTTTTTTTAAATAATAATAAAAAAATAAAATTTATTTATTTAGTTATCGTACGGCTAATTAATGGTGAGAATCTTATAAAACTTTGTTTCAGGTAGGAAATAGCATCTTGTGTTAGAGTTTTAAAGTCTGCCCTTTGCCTTTATATAAGTTTTGTTAATTATTGATGAGATCAATTAAAGTGAGAAGCAGTTTGCTTAAGCAATCCACTTGATCCAAGACAGTGACCGACTAATTATGTGATTGTTTACCATCCTTAGAAGTGAGGGAGTAAATTACATAAAAAATACATAATTATGTATAACTGTGGCTGATATCTAACTGATCCAGGGCTGTAATTCCATGATATAATAAGAGGAAAAACTTGCAGTGAGCATCGGCACTCGTCGTGTCTGTGAGGCCGAGAAATGGTGAATAAAATTTTACCTTACAGAATTTTAAAATAACATTTTCCTTCGTGGAGAATCGTGGATTTCCCAAATTATTTCAATTTCAAAAATATGGAGCAATTTTTCGGCGCAAAAACGGAGTCACTTCTAACGAGCTGAGAGTTGATTTTCCTACGAATACTTTTTTTTACGCACGCAGAGATTTTAAATTGATGCTCAAATTTTGATTTTGGTTAAGTTTTGAATTTGTTCCTATCTAATACGATTTATTTTTGTTAATTATCATTATAATTGCGCTGTTTTTCATCTGCGCAGCAAGCCTTGATCTCTATGTGATTTTCGTTTTAACTTCATTTGTTTGCGAGATTTTTATTGGGTACTCTGAAAAAGGTAAATTTGATTTTGAGCATGAAAGATCGAAGACCGTCGCTCAGCCTCTCATTACTCCAAGACTGATTTAATTAGATACTCGTTATGTTGAAGAAAAAGGAAAGAAAATGTTCACTGAAAAGTTACTTTGGCTACCTAATTTAAAAGCATTTATTTTGTTACCTTTTTGTACCTTTTTAAATTTTTTGTAAGTATCACTTTATTACTGTAAGGTGATGATGATTATTAAATTAAATTATTTTTTTAGCATTAAGTTTTTTTTTATATCGATCACCTTGTTCTTCTGATAATGGCGCAAAGGTATAATGGGCCGCACTATTGATAAAAACATTATATCTTTCTTTTTAACAAGTGAAATAGGGTGTTAAACTCCGTATAAAAAGATAATTTCTATTGGGTTAGACGAGTCATTTTGTAAGCAAAGTCACGGAACCTCACAAATTAACAGATTTCGAGTCCAAGACATTTTTTTTTTTTTTTTATGTGATAGGTGGCAAACGAGCAGACGGATCACCTGATGGTAAGCGATTACCGCCGCCCATGGACACCCGCAACACCGGAGGAGTCACAAGTGCGTTGCCGACATTTTTACAAGAATGCATCAACTATACTGATCCGGAGGCCACAGCTATTCTTTCAGCAGTAAATAGTAGAAAACCTTCGCTTTCAAGCTGTTACCTTACCCTGAATCAACAAGATAAGTAAGTTTTATTACTTTCAACCGTTTCTATTTTATTAACCGATTTGTATCCAGCAATAAAGTCCCAATAATTGTTATCTTCCCAATCCACCCGTCCACAAAGACTCGGCTACTCCCAACCAGTGTTTATTTCCCCAGGTTTATATATATTTCGTGGAGCCTCGAATAAATGCGGCACAATAACAATAAAGTAGGATTTTGCCACAGATTGCTGACATTTCCCGGAGACGAAGGAGCGTAAACCCCGACCCGAAAGTCTTATTAAAAAGCCGTGCATATACTGCTGTTCTGCCTCATTCCTGAATAGTTTCGAGAAAAATCACAGCACAATTATTATCTACCTCTACCTAGAGGAGAAGTAAAGAAATAGAGTAACTAAAAGTGCTCTTGGTTTTTTTTTTTGGAAATCTTGATAAAAATAATGTAGTAGATGCTTAATATTTTTGTAATGGTTATCAATAAATTAAAGTTGAGTTTCCAAAACTACAATACATTTTTACCGTAAGTTGGTAAGCTCTTTACCTAAAGAAAAAATATGTCTATTTATGCAATGCTTTTTTATGTGAATATTCCAACTTATAGTGTTTATGAATTACAGAATGTCCAAAGTTACAAGAAAAGAACCTAGAAACGTTCAGATCAGTTTTGTTTAGCAGATGCCTTATCACCAGGTGAGATGACGTCAAGGGCTTACCAATTGTGGATAAAAAGAAAGATAAACTTAAAAAGCACCAAATTTTTTGTCAATATTTTTTTTTCTAACATCATCGATGGCAAGTACTTGAGTAACAGCGATAGGGTCTAAAAATAATTATAGAAACTACTATGTACTCCTCTGAAAGTACATAATTATATTTGATTATTTATTAAAATTGACATCGGAATGCGTATTTTATACATTGAACTCTTCATAAAACAACGACCGAATTCAAAATTTTGGAAAAATGAGTTTTGATAAAAAAGATCTAAAAGAGCAAGCTACATAGTCTCGGTAAAAAAAAACACCTCTACTTCTTAAGCAATAAGGTAACAAAATACACATTTGCGTCTTTATTCGTCCCGCCGCACACGCAAGTGTCTCTCTTTTAGGTCGGTTTTTTTTTCAAAATCATTTTGCCAAATTTTGAATTCGGTCGTTGTTTTATTAAGAGTGCGATATATGTATTACACGTATCCGTTTTTGCTTAAGTTTCCACAGTAACTTGGTTAATTTTCCTTGAGATTATTCAATGTCGTCGGATGGAGAGGATTAGAATTATTTATTGCATTTTTTCATTCACTGTCATGAATGTTACAAGTTTTACTATTTATATATTTGGATGTTTGATACTAAAACGGCTGAATAGATTTCGGTGAAATTTAGCACACAGATAGTTTATAATCTAGATAATTACAAAGGATACTTTTTATCACAGTATAAGACAATTCGGAAGACGAAGTCGCGGGCAAAAGCCATTTTACACATAGTTGTATATTTTAAGAAACAAATCTCTTTCCTTTTTTGAATAACAAGTGTCAGATCAGACTTTCACTGTGCGCTTATACAAATGCATGTAATTATGGAACCTCTGATCTCATACCATAGTTGGTATCACTCGTTAATAGTTCTGCTTTTTGCCCGGGCCCAGTTCAAGACAGCGTAATGATATAGTTGTAAGAGCTTTAATATGACTCTCATCACATATGTACCCTGAGGCTGGGACGAAGTGTACCTTTATTGGTTTTGTCTTCGCTCGATTATACATGTTAATTTTTGCCCCAAGTACATTGGTTAGAATAATTTGATTATAACTATTGTAATTTCGACTTTGAGTCAGTGATTTGTCTTTTCAAAGAGCTTAGTATTAACATGTTCAAGTAATTTTGGTAATAAAAATGTAAGTATGTATAATAAAAAAGTGAAACACTTTAAATAATAAATACAACATTAGCAAATATAGAAAAAATAGCACAGCACCAGCATTAACTATTTCAAAAAGTAATTAAGGCGTTATATCTGTCAGAATATGTGTATTTGTGTTAATATAATATGATCACGAGTTCCGTAGAAAGTACTAGACAGAATAGCTTGAAACTTTGTAAATAAAAATCTTGTTTACGGTGAAAGAATCTCAACTAGTTTTGTTCTATGTTTCTCAGTTTAGACAAGATTAGATTAGATTTTCAGTACTAAGTAGATATGTATTACGTAAAAAAAACATCAACAAGGACTGCGGTATTCGTTGATGTCTTTAAATGGTTCAGACACTTGATCTATGTTAATAAATATGACCAAAATTGTATACTTACTATTTATCTTTTATTTTAATATTAACAAAAAAAAACAAAGTAATACAGATACACAACATTTTCTGGATTTTACCTTACGTGGTTTCTGGATTTTAACTTGAACTCAGTCAGTAATTTAAAGAAATACCTATGTTAAAGATTTTGAGTGGTAATCAAAACAAAAATGAAATATTTTCTTAATATATTATCTTAGGATCATTCATATAAACTAATCTATCATTAGAATGTACAAAAATGGAATCGTAACAGTTTAAAGTTTAAAACCGTTTTATTATTTCTTCTTCGTGTAGTATGTATGTTATTTATTTCCTATAAAGCCTTTCTCGGCTGATACGCCGTTATGTCCCGCCTCGTTCAAATAGTAATTAGCCATACATTTTGCCGGATCACTCAACGTCTTATCTTTTGCTCATCATCGGACGTGTTTTCTTAATATTGTGCTCACTTTGATTGACGCGGGCGCTTAAAAATAACTGGTTATTAATCGTCGATTAAGGCATGTCATGTTGGGCTTATACGATTGACGTTTTAAGAGTGTTTGAGAGCCTTTTTTAATAGTCACCGTTTTCTAAAATGAAATGCTTTAAAGATATGAAATATGAAAATATTTACATAAATATGCAAAGTTTTTTTAAGTAAACCATAATTTTATTCAGGTAGATTAATATGAACTATTGATTTAACGAAAGTAACATAAGTTTGAAGGCTTTAGGTATTAAATGATTCGTATAGTAAATAGTATAAGTGTAATTTGTTAACAGTATTTTTGATTGTTACCGACTCAGGTAGCAAAGGGAATTAAGTAAGCTCAGGAAATAAATTAAATTCAATTTTTTTGGTGCACGGTGCCTCGGTACTCGAGTCCGATGCGCTTTACGCCGCTTTTATTACTGATACTTGCCCCTAATAAGAGCTGACATCTTTCGATTTATTTTTCAATGTCCTTCATAAAAAGGTAATAAATTAGTTGATTGCAGGCCGCGACTGTGTGTACAGAACTAACCGGCAATGAAGATAAGTCAAGGAGAACCTTATGATCCAATACTATTCAAAAGAAAAGCGAAAGCGAGAAAGTATAATTTAAAAACTACAGATTACTAACTCTACAAGTAGATCAATCATGAATAATCGCTGAAGAATTAGAAATGTATTGATATTCGTCAAGCGTATAAATAAAACTTTTACGTTTAATTTTTAGTCATATTAAAAATAACAACATATACAATAAAAACAAAAATAAAAGAAATATATAGTTTTATAGAATTTATAAACAACAAAAATAAATCTATGTATTATATTAACTGAATGACCAACAAAATAACAACTAACTGAACTTACAAAAGCTGCAAATACGAAAGCAGTAAAACTTTTTCTTTTCACATTATTGCAATTTATATGTAATATATTTGATTTCTTATTATTGTAGTAAATACCTTTCCAAAGAGATTTCGCTTGTCGCTTACGACGGATTTACTTCTCAACCTTGCTCGCTCCTGCCATACTTACTCTGTTATTGCTAGTAAACGAAAGAGTACACCCGCAGTTTATCACCTGCGAAACATACGCGAATAAATCTCAAGCTGGGGTACTATTTTTAAAGCTACACAACTCGTAAATACGAAGAATTATACAGGGTTACAGGAAAAGTCGTACTGAATATTAAAACACGTTATTATTGAGGTGATTTTTGATGGATTTGATTCTATGATATGGTGTCCGAAAATTAACCGTTATGGAGATATTTAACTTTAAAGATTTTTAAAAAAATCCTCAATTTTTTGGCTTTTTTGTCGATTTTTTTGGGATTAGTGCTTCTGGGGTACGTTTTTTTGATGTAACTAGTTAGAAGGCATGTTAATTAATAAAAATGATCAACCAAAACTGAACCTACTACTAACAGCTTAAAAAGACTGCTTGACAACGGTTAGAATTAAATAATTTTCATTAAGTGTTTTTAAATTTGAAGCTCTCTGTTTTAAAAAAAATGTATGGAACTTATTCTGCAAATTGTTTTAGAAACTTCTACGTTTCTTTAGCTATTCAAAAAAGTATAACACTTACTATTAAATAGGCAAAATATTGACCAAATAACAGTTAAGTTAGCAGAGGGTACATTTTTTTGACAACTCTTTAGTCCTTTTCAGCTCCAAACGAAGAGCAGTTTTCTTCTCAAAACTTTGTTTAAGGCCTAAATTCTTGTTAATCGACTCTTTAATTTACAGATTCTCAACGATTAATAAGACTAAAGGCCTTAGGGTGCATTTCCACTGATACGGAGCGGGGCTGAGCAGGGCGGAGAAGATCAAAGAATAGTAGCAAGTGTTTCCACTGAAGCGGGGCGGAGCAGAGTAGAGCAGAGTAGAGCGAAGTAGGGCGGATCAGAGTAGAGCAGAGTGGAGCGAAAAAATAAAAAATAAAAAAAAAATAAACTCAGCTTAGCTTCGCTTCGCTCCATCCCGCTCAGCTCTGCCTCGCTCCGCTCCTCCCTACTTCGCTCCACTCTGCCCTACTTCGCTCCACTCTACTCTACTCAGCTTCGTCCCGCTTCAGTGGAAACACTTGCTACTATTCTCTGATCTTCTCCGCCCTGCTCAGCCCCGCTCCGCATCAGTGGAAATGCACCCTAAGGCCTTTAGTCTTATTAATCGATGAGAATCTGTTAATTAAAGAATCGATTAACAAGAATTAAGGCCTTAAACAAAGTTTTGGAAAGAAAACTGCTCTTCGTTTGGAGCTGAAAAGGACTAAAGAGTTGTCAAAAAAATGTACCCTCTGCTAACTTAACTATTATTTAGTCAATATTTTGCCTATTTAATAGTAAGTGTTATACCTTTTTGAATAGCTAAAGAGACGTAGAAGTTTTTAAAACTATTTGCAGAATAAGTTTCATGCATTTTTTTTAAAACAGAGAGCTTCAAATTTAAATACACTTAATGAAAATTATTTAATTCTAACCGTTGTCAAGCAGTCTTTTTAATCTGTTAGTAGTAGGTTTAGTTTTGGTTAATTATTTTTATTAATTGACATGCCTTCTAACAAGTTACATCAAAAAAACGTACCCCAGAAGCACTAATCCCAAAAAAATCGACAAAAAAGCCAAAAAATTTAGGATTTTTTAAAAAATCTTTAAAGTTCAATATCTCCATAACGGTTAAGTTTCGGACACCATATCGTAGAATCAAATCCATCAGAAATTACCTGAATAATAACGTGTTTTAATATTCAGTACGACTTTTCCTGTAACCCTGTATAATAATAATATCCGGGACAAATCACACACGGTCATCTAGCCCCAAACTAGGATTCCTTGTATCTTGGGAACCAGAGACTAATATACATACACATATACATTTAAATAAATACACCCAGACTCAGAACAAACAATTCTGCACATCACAGAAAAGTTTGCCCTGTGTGGGGATCGAACCTATGACTCTCGGATCAGAGGTCAGGATCGCTAACCACTTAGCCACTTAATTAAAGATCTGGTATAGCCATTTTATACAAATAACTTTACTTAAAAAAAACACCTATAGTAATACTAAATAACGGGGCGCTTGGCCACTATAGTTTACTATTTGTATGACTATAAAACTTACGACTTATTTACATAATTAAACGATGTCAAAACTTAGCATTAGGTGAATATACTTATTCTTATTACTCAGCTTTTACTTCTATATATGTTCACAAAACATTATAAACAATAACGAACACGTTTAAATTTTCGCGCATTTTATCTCCAAAATCAATCCCAAGTTCGTACATTGTAATTAAGAGGAGGTGAATCTTTCCGTGCGCAAAAGTATTGCACAGGGCATACTCGTACTGGTAATAACATTTTATCTCGTATCTCAGGGCATTTATAATAATTACATCATGCTATTGACAAGCCCATTAATATCGGTGCTGTGAGCGGATTCGGAAAAGGGTGTGTGTAGAGACTTATTTTTGTACAAAAAGTCTGTGCGTACCTACTACTCAAATATAGTGCTAGTTTCTGTCCATGTGATAAATGTGATAAAATTTATAATAAATAGCTTCTCAAATTATAACATCTTATTTAGTTAATAATATAATGAGTTCTGATTTATTAAATGTTAAGAATCTTTAATATATCACTACTCCAATGAGTCTTTGTTCTCAGCTGGTAACTAATATAGCAGTAATCGCGATGCTCTTTTAATTAAAGCTTAAGAAGTTTGCGGGTTACATTTCCAACGACTTATCTATTTCTTTTGTTCCAATTCTTGTTCAGATAAAATTCTCTTTCGCACAATTAGAAATATTTTCGGAAATATTGTTCTTTTTTCAGACATTACAACTTTAGCTTTGAAATATTATAAATAATTAAAACGTAGCACCTTATGATAATTTTTATAATAATAGATTATTAAATTCAGTGAGTTTCTCGAACGGAATAGTCAAAGAAATCATGGGAGCTTTGTAGTTCTTCGAGTGAAACTTATAAATATTTATTTCAGACTTATTAAATCAATCTGCAGAATATCTTCTTATTACTTTCATTAACACGTTTACTGCGGCAAGTAAAATCATAATTCTTTATCTGGTGCGGCGGCGGCAGGCCGATATGGACCTGTTCCGCAGTGAGCGTGTTAAACCTAAGTACCTAATGCTTTTCAGGATTTCTGATAGAGCGAAATAGTTATCAATTTTAATTGTGTTGTTGGCACCCTTGCGAGTTAGATTTCTAGTCCAAACCTAATCTTTACCTAACTTCGATTACATTCCGATTCTTTTTCCTTTTTGCAGAGTCATTATAAAGTTTATAAATCTGCAGAAATTCTTCTGCTAACACTTAACTCTCGCTCCTTAATCAAGGAAGCTTTGTACCAATAAATTAAAATTATCACAGACTTGGATCGTTTTCACAGCGCCGGCTTACTATGAATTCTTCGATAATGTTTCTTTGTTTTGTTTTACAATAAATAAATTAACGCGCTGCACGGTGCAGGGGCATCTACGAAGGATTCTTTGTTTTATATTTGTTGTTCAAGCTTTTAAGATGAAAAATCAACTTGTCGAGTCAAAAATGAATCTATTTGTCTTTTTTTATATTAATCTTGATTTAAAAGATTTTATTGGCATTTACTCCCTTTAGCAACTTCCTTTATTGATGTTTAGTAAAGCTTATAAATAAAAACAAAAAATAACAAAAAAATAACTAAATAATAATATAATTTCATAAATAACTTTACATATATTTCTATGTCTGAACATTTTTCCTTTAAGAAATTTCCTGTAACTGACATTAGTTGTATAATACAACAGTAACTATTAAGCCGTACTTTAAAACTTACACGCTATATTTTCTTTTTAATCCATTGAAAAATTCATAAAGTTGTGTACTCCTTCAGAGGAGTCTCAAACAACAGTTTCAAACTAACAGGCAAGTTTAAAGAAGCAAAACAACGGACAAAAAGTAAAAACCATAGCCATGTTTTAGTTTATCTTGAACGCATAAATAATTATAGAGGTTGTAATTTATTGGATACACAATTACACACTTGATTGCAAGTAAAGTATTGTAAAACTTATGCATAATTTTATAATAAGCACGCTTTTAACAATTTAGACAATATTTTGCTATTATTTCGTGGTAAATCTAGTAGATAATGTGCACTTGTACCACCTATGTGTTTCTATTTCTGCGTTGAAAACAGTGTCATCAAGTAAACATAAGATCAATATAACTCTGATTAGTACAATAATTTATATTCAATTGGTTCCGTCTTCTGCTAAATACCTATCTTGACACAACCTATTATCAACGCCGCCATAAATTTAGTTCATTAAGTCTAGTTAAAATATATCTTTCCTCTTTCACAAAAGTCACTATAATACATATTTGAACTACACACTACGTAATACGAGTTATGAACAAAACAATTTTGATAATTAATATTACCTATTTGGGCCATTTTACTAATATAATAAGTTCATAGTTAATTTTATACTATCTTATGTATATTATTTGGATACACACGGCCCAGAAGCACGCAAGCCCGCGAGGTCGTAAACATTTGGCCACTTTATGTTCTGGCTTTGCTTTGCTTATCCCTTTTTATTGACTATTCCTAATCTATTTGTTCGGTCTGAGAGTCTTCTGTATAAGTCCTCGGTCGATCTCTCCCTGCTAAATGTTATAGTGCCATAAAATGTTTTGGTCTGTTTTGGTTGGTTACTTTACTGTTTCAACGATATTCATTTTAATCTTAATGGCTTCATTCAGTAGTTTTACCGCGTCAGAATAAATAGCACTTATAACCTGCTTATAACGTCCAAACTGTGTCATTATGTATAACCAAGTATACGTATACGTTAATTACATAAATGGAGTCTCAAAATTGTCTAGTGTGAAAACAAGCAATTAGCAGTTTCTTTGTTTAACTTGAGTGCTTTAAATTATATACGCGCAGGTAAAAGATGAGGGAAATGACGAAACGTTTAGTCACCATCTGAAGAACTTCTTGTTGGATAAAGAATTTTATTCAGTTAATAAATATATTGAAAATTGTAATTAAGTATTACTATGTGACATACATATTGTATTTTCTTTGTCTATTTATTCCATTTTTCTTATTAACTAGTTTTGACATTGTGACATTTTCATTTTCATTTTTTACTATTATTTATTATGACTTTTTACACCTGACATTTTAACTATTATGCTTCTGACGATCATATTATACTCTCACATTTTTAAATGTATTGTAAACATGACATTGATAATATGAAATAAAATAAATCTAATCTAAATCTAAACTTAACGAGGATTCTACTCAGTTCAATGACTTCATTAATTAAATCACAAAACATATGTTGAACTCTTCAAAAAACTGATCACCTGATTGAGTAGAAGTCCTACAACTGTTACATCCTGTATACATAACTACACTATTTGTTCTGCCCCATACCTTCCAAAACTGACCAAGAAGCCTCATGTAAACTCACTTAATTAATTTCAAGTTTGTAGAATCATACTGAGATGGTATCTTTGTATCGTCTTAGGCTGCATACATTACTGACAGATGAACGCAATATTTCGCACGATATTATCAGGTACAATTCTTGTTTTTAATTTGGAGAAGGGTGGAAAACTTACCCATATACATCGGACTTTGTTAAAATTAACTTTTTCTAAATTTGTTTATTTTCTAAATACTTACATATTATTTTCTGCTGTATAAGCGGGACGATCGCTAGATATGCACGGAGCTTCATTCCTAGAAATCCAAGACGATCTCGATAGAGGCGGTAAATCTCGTCGCTTCCGCAATTATCAACTCGTTAGGTTGGTACCACTGGTGTTACTCTGGTGTGGTAACTGACGTGGTAACCGTCAAAATAGTTTTTTTCCTCTAATTAAGCAATTAAGTAAATGAAATATTGTTTCCTTTTTTATGTAATGAGTTCAGCGCTAGGCTGGATGAGCGCTGGCGACTTTAATCTGCGTAGGCTTCGGAAGTGGACAGGTCGCCGAACATATTAAAAAATAAAAAACCCATACAACCTTCAAGACCCTATTCAACCCATATTTTATGCGGAGTGGGATGAAATGTTGGGCCTAAAGAAGCTCCCTTTTATTGGACTTCTGTTTGCGTATTTAGACTCCTTTTTGGTCCATTATATGTGCAAAAAACTTCCTTTTTAGAAGATATATGTTAGTACATATTAATTATGTGTTACGAATCTTAATATACAAAAAATCCAAATTTTTTTTTAAGTCTTGATTCATTATTCCTCAGATTTATATGGGAAACTGCAAAAAAATATTGTAGAACAGATTTTTTCATACTTTTTTTTCTGTATTCTATACTTGATTCTGAGTAACCTCTTAAAATTTTAAACGTACTTTTTTAACACCCTGTATAAAAAAGTAACTAATACAAATTCACACAGACAGCACACGATTTATTAGATTACCCAATTAAAAATAAAAATAATTTGCTTTTATACATTTTTAAACTTTTTTTTTTACATTTATACTAACTCCGGTATAGTAAGATAAAATGCAGCAATTTTAAAATTGGGACCTTCGTGTGGGATACATAACCTCCAATTTCGGACATTAAAATGAAGCTATTATCAGTCTGTTTATTTAACTAACAACTATTTCTGTGAAGTACTTACAATGAACAATTTTGTGTTTCCAAAAACTGTTCCTTAAGATAAGTACTTATTACACGTAACTTGTAAATGTAAGAGCCAGGTTACACGCTCAGTCTGTAGTCAGTCTGGCGTCAGTCTGGTCCATCAGTCTGGTCAGTATGATCGGAGAATGATCGTGTAATCCACTGTCTGCCGTCAGTCTAGATTAACCGTGTATCGTGAAAATCATCCATCATTCTGGCGTCAGTCAAACCTGATGGACTAGACTGACGCCAGACTGAGCCATGTAACCATGCTCTAAGGATTATGATAATTATACCCTAATAATGACTATTTTCGAAAACTGGTATTTTTTTCAAAATACAATCATACTTTTTATTGACTGATATGCAAAAAAATATATACTATTCACAGAACGAATTTGCAAAATCGACAGATCAGTTAATGAAATATTTTTTTGCAGATTTTGTATAGGTTTCTTAGCGAAACCAGTACTAATAATTTACATGAGTATGATAAAACAGGCCTTGCTATTGCTAGACCAAAATTAGTTCTTAGTTTTTTAATTAGGTACCTATCCACAATACTTAAATAAATTCAAAAAACACATACCTAACAGACACTATAAAAACGTTAGAACTTGGAGCTTTCGACCCAGTCTTAAGCACATATTAATATTATTGCGTTTTTAACATTTCAGTCAAAAATCACACACAAACAGACACACATACACACACACACACACGCGCGCACACATACACACACATGCACGCATACTCGCCTACACGCCTCGCAAGCATGCACATATAGATTCGATTTATCGTTACTATATTTGTATAATTTTATCAAATCAAATCAAATCAAATACTTTTTTTTTATTTCAAATTTATGATCACTTAATTTGGCCTACAACAATGTAAATAGTAATAGTAAAACAGATGTATTGCTGCGAGATCGATCTGAATAAACAAAAAAATATATATATAACTTGAGTCACTGATACAAAGACAGAAAATACTGGACAGTCAGTAAAAGTCTTAGAAGTCTGCTCTATAGAGCAACTTTTCTTTCATACGTTAAAATAGTGTGCAGTACAGCTTACAACAGCTGAGAGAGAAAAATAACCGACATAAAGAAACTTCTTGTTTACCTCTTAAGCTTTACTCTCGGCTTTCTACTTGCTGTCTAGTAAATATTTCATATACCTTACTTAGAAGCAGTCGTGGCTCAGTATGGCTTGCGTGGTTGCGTCGATCACGTAGGTTAACTGATTACAGACACGGTCATAACCGGGATGGGTTTGACTGTTAGTGGCATTTACGTGCTTCGCAAGGCACGTTAAGCAGTTTGCGCCGGCTGCTATCGCTACATGGCAGTCGTTAAGCCATGTTGGAGGCCTTATAGGCGGCTTGAAAACTTCTGACACTGGGGTTGGCCACTAGCCCCACAACCTTCACCAATTCGGACTTGGCCGCCGTGTGTGGAGTATGGCCTAACCTTCCCGATGTATGGGAAGAGATCCGTGCCCCTGCAGTGGGGACGAATGGGTTGTTAACACTTGTGCATATATAAGTTTCTTTCCATGATTTGAGTATTATAAAATTTGTCCGTGGCTCGCATAGATATTGTTTTTATAACTTTTGTAGAAGGCAAGCCGCAAGCGGAAGCAGAGGCCCGTTTGTTTTCAGGAAAAAAACTATCCTATGTTGTTTCCCAACACGTATATGGGTTAAGTAGTTATAGCAATAAATACCTCTACTTTGTCAAGTTGCATTATTTTTAGGGTATTCGGTGTGATTGTCGAGGGAATACGATATTTTTAGGAGCCGGATAAAATTAGCCTATCGCATTCCACGCCGTCAACTATCAACAAACAAACAAACTCACTTTCGCATTTATAAAGCAAGCAAACTTACAATTAAGCAAGAGTTATAAGCGGTTCATTAAAATAATATATGTACATATATTCTAATTAAAATGTTAGTTTTGTGTGTAAAAATAATAGGTATTTAAAGTGGTTTTTTCATCTTTCATTAAGTATTAAAATCTATCCTGACTTTTCTCTAACTAACTAACCTGAATTACTTTAAGTCATGAAGCTAAATGAGTTACTTTAACTTTACTTAGTTCAGCTACTCAACATAAGCATTGTCTCATAAAGCAGAGTTCAGACAAAGAGGACAAACAGCCAACTAGAAACGAGCGGATTAAAAACTGCAGAGTCGTTCATTCGCAGTTTTAATTATTCGATGTTTAAACAAATCGCAATAAAGAGCCGACTGCAGCGCTTTGAGGGATCCTCGTCGTTGAAAAAGGCATTGAAAAAATCGTTGAAAATCCGATGGAAATGTCAAACAAATTCTTCGAATAGTCCACTACTATCAGCTTACATTCGTGAAGATTCCACTTGAAAAGTGTATAAAGAAACGTTTTCTGAAGCCACTTTGTCGTTTAAATTTGGGCTTTATATGAAAGACACAAAGTTTATTTTTGTTTTACTTAGAGTACTGGTGGATACGTTTCGTTTCACGTAGATCGTTCGCCGAGCGCATGTGGTGGGTGCTGGTGTTTCAGGACATTTGCAAGGATGCGAACGATGCGATGCGGAGATATAGCAGTACTACTTCCGGATGGAAATGCGTTTTCAATGGACTGCTCGCCTCGAAACTGTCTGGAGTTATAAACGTTACGGTTACGTCCTATCTCCTCGGCGAATAGGATTCATTCTCGTTTCATTCAACATCGCATTTGTATCTTCACTTAAGTAGCTACAGGCGAGTAACATATTTTTATCTAATGTCCTTTTATGTTGCAGTCACCTCTAATTAAAAATGAACCATGTGTCTTTAAAAAAACATAAAATAATTTATTGAATTGTTAAGACAGAAGTTCAGCTCTAAGAAGTACCAATAATGCTACTTATCCAGTTAATGGGGCAATATAAACCACGTATGACCTAAAGACGTTTAACTATGCTTGTGTGGAGCCGACAGCAAAAAGTGGGACTGTCTAGCACGTTAATTCTGACCGGAGGCAGTCCCCAGGAGTTGCTCTAGTAATTGCCCATCGATTTTCCCAGCCACGGATATATATATTTACTATATTCTAGAATAACCTTATAAAATAAAGACTTCAGTTATACAGTTTATTATCATCGTTTGTGATAGAAGTCTTCGAACTCATAGTTCGCAAATGAGCTGCACGATTATTATTACTGAGATTTTTAGAAAAAATTGTTCAGCAGTCTCATAGAACAAAAGTTGTGCAGTATCAGTATGATGAGAAGCAGCCCTACCTTATGGACTGTTACACCTGTATAGTGTTTTTTGGATATTCTTTGGTTAATACTCGACTCGTTCGTAAAGGTTTTTATTTAGGAGGTTTTTTTCTTTTTCGACGATCTCCGTAAAAAAATATGGGTAAAATATATTTCAGATCAGAACGTTCTCCAACTTTACATCCATGTGACGTCATTGAGGAAATGCGCTAATTGTTGCAAAGCAATTTATCCTTTGCTATGCCATTGGCTCCGTATTGGAATGCACAGGCTACTTGTGATGCACTTAGTTCTCTCTTTGTGCGCGCCGCTCATTGAGCCGATCCTATACTTACATAGGTACAGGTTGAAACTTAAACTGCAGTTATTTAAGATTTCGGGTATCTATTCTTTATTATAGGAGGGCCCCCAAAAAAAGTTGCCGTGTCGCAGAGAAAAACAAGAGGAATTTGCATTGCTAATCTACTTCCCACATATCATAGAGTATATTCATTTGTAAAAAGTTAAAACTACGATATTAAAAACCGTTTGTCCCGTACGTCAAATGATCTATTGAAGTATTTATTAATTTCGCTTAGTGACGGGGTCTGCTTTTTTGACAATTTATTATAAGGGTTTCATAATCAAATATGAAATTTTGGTCATAACTTTCAAACTTTTAAGAATCTAGTGTACTATGTACATATTTGGTAGGTATATAACAATAAATTGTTAACTACTTAGTTTCAACGACAATATGAATGGAAACATTTTCCAATATCTAAATTTTTTAAGATAAAAAAAGAATAATAATGATACACCACATGTCAGGCTGAGAATAAAAATATAATACTACTCATTCAATATTTGGTTTTGGGTTAATTAATATTCTACACAAAATATTCAAAATGCACAGACACAGTTTTGCTATGTAGGTGCGGAAGTTTTAAAAATTATGGTAAGTACAGTCTCGTGCACCTAAAAGTATACACGGTAGCCGTGTCATCTAGTAATACTGAACTACTTGGCTATATACTTTTAGCTGCATGTAACTGTACATGTTGCATATGAAATTACTCTAAGGACTGTTAAAACTAGACTAAGTAAGTAGTCACTGAGCAAATATGTATAATTTTAACATACAAAATTAACACCCTATATAAACCTATGAGTCTAAAACACAGAGTTAATTACACAATTAAATGATACATGAAATATCTGATAGTTTATTCAGCTGGATAACCTTCACGTGAAAATATGTGGAAGCTTTAATTGATAAAGACTGGTCATATACGTGCTTAAATATTAACCATAATAAAAAAACGCCACAATAAAAGGTATACTCTTAAAACTTTAGTTACTTAGCTACCTTCTTCAAAGACAATAAATACTCGCAATAATCAAATAATAGACAAAAACAAATTAAGCGCATTTTCAGTCAAAGGAAAATTTCAATTATCACAATACTAAAATGTTAATTCATCTTTTATTAAGGGACTTTGTTATAACAAGAAGTCTGGCGTATTTTAATTCAATTTACGAGAACTGCCGAATGTACTTAATTCATTTAAAGCGAAAAAGATGCATGTTTGCCTAAAATAGCTTAAAAACTACTTTTTTAGAGTGTTACTTCCTTTATTGCTAAAAAGTATTACACATCTTGTAGAATAGAATATTTTGTAATCTGTAACTTATTGTCAACATTTTTAGATAATGTCATCATATTTTCACTTTCAATTATGTTCAGATTTAAAATTATAACATAAATATCTGTTCTACTTATAAAGTTTTATGTTTGACTAAGTAGAAACTATCACGTTTTTTGAGATGTATATAATATCTAACCTCCGTAGCCCTGTGTGTGGCTTGTCCGCTCGCTTCGTATCAGGAGGTCGCGGGTTCGATTCCTGGCGGGGTCCAACTTTGTAGGACTCGGTTTGGTTAGCGGTAGGCAGAGAAAAGGAGAACTTGTCTCTGGCGGTAGGGCATTTTCTGAGCCCGCCTGGCTAGCTACCACCAACTTATCTAAGTCTTGCCGCCAAAAATTAATGTTAACAGCATTGATGTTTTCCGGCATGAAGATAAGAAAGCCATTGCGTTGGGGAATCTTGGTAAGCCCGCTTGCATCTTTGGCATCATCATCACTTACCATCAGGTGAGATGATGCCAAGGGCTTACAAATTAAGGGTAAAAAAAATCTTAACTAAATTTTTTATTGAAGAAATGAAATCTGTTTGCAAAACCGTCAGGCATAATATGTCTGTCCCGGCTCCCGGCTCCCGGGTGGGAACAAGAAAGCGTTCTGCTAGTCCACAGTATGAATCCCTCGGGAAATCTTGACAAAAAGGTTCGCGTGGCTTTCTGTAAACAATGGAAAGACTCGTCTGTTTGAATACATCGGCTTAAGCAAGATGTCAGTTTTTTGTACTTATACAATCTGACGCAAAAGAGGTTTATAATTTTGAAGCATATGTGTGACTGTGTATCTGCCTGTGGAACCTTAGCTGTCAAACGAATGCGTTTTTGTACTTAATTAGATAGCAGGTCGCAAAAATAGACTTTCCAATAAAATAGTTTAGAAAATCGGCCAACTTAGTACAAAAAGTTTCGTTTTTAGTCGCGAATTTACTTGATGTGGGAAGAAACAAATAAATTTAGAAAAACACGTCATAACACAAAGTCTATTCAGCTGTTACCGGCATAAACTTGTAGTAAACATTCTCACAAATTTTTAAATAAATTTATACTTTTGCGTTCCTTTACACCAAACAAAGTAAAATGGCAAAAGGGAAATAAAATTATATGATACCTTCCATTTTAAGGCACTTTATATTCCCTCATAACTTCAGTCTTAGAAGCTTGTTTGAAATTAAAAGCTTTCAACAATTTAATCACGAGATGAAACATTAAGAAACGGTAAGCAAGTCTTTTAAACTTGTCGCAGGTAAATGTTATGGATTCATTGCTGCGAGATTCAGATAAGTAGGCAACATTTTCATCTGAAATTGCTTTCATAATTTTTTTAATGCTTTTATTAAAAAAGCAGTAGACTGCGGTGAATTATCTTTAAAATACGTAGAAGGTAGATTTAATAATAAACTGATAGCAAAACTTTTAAGTGACAAAATATTATAGGTAACTGTACCATAATGATACAAAGAGATGTGTGATTTTGAATGCCGAATGTAAAAATCTCTATGTTGAAATTCAAGTCCAATGTAACAACTTTTGTTCTTCTAGAAGTTTTCAAAATAAACTTAATTTTATTTTATCTCTTCGCACAAATAGACTTTTTTGACATATTTCACCCGATTTACAGCATGGATATATCGATGTATGTATACATAATATCGAATAATCGTGTAATGTCGAATAATAATAATTCGACATTACAATTCAATCTTGTATACAGTGTAATGATATGTAAAGTACCTTTACTTTGTTTAGTTCAGGAAAATCTTAGGTTGAAGTGTTCTAAGGAAAAACAAATTTACTGAAAATATTATTATCTCAGTGAAATGATAGTCACTGTTTAATATAATCTTCACCTGTTAACGTTCAGCTGACTAGATCTTTAACCACATTTTCCAGCGAGCGGTTGCCTGCAAACTTCAGTGACTGAAGTTCAATATTTCGTGTTCCCTAAAATTAGATAGGCTTCAATAACAAAATATTGTGAAAAAAAAAATCTATAACGCTTATAAATGAAAATACACAAAATAGGTAAAATGTACAGCAAAGTTACACGCATTTACTATCTATCTTTTGTCCGAGTTGTTTCGTAGTTATATTGTTAATCGTATAAACTATTCAGCTTCTGGGCAAGTAAGCATGTTGTATTTTATTATAATTCAATGATAATTACTTTTAGATGAAGATATGTAAAGAAATCTGTAAGTACCTTCAGTATTAAACAAGAAACTAGATATCGAATATCGATATCACTCAGATATTTCATTTTTAATATATTATATATAATTTTTATTATTTTAATGCTTGTTTACTATATCGGTACGCAACGCGCATATCCGCTCACTCCATATACACACTCGTCGTTATTATACCCATACGTCACGTGCAACAGAGTACAAAACAGTATTGAGATAAAATATAAACCTAAACAAAAACTTGCGAATTGGCCCCCGTGGGCGGAGTAGGCCTAAACTTCCCAAACGATGGGTAGAGATCCATGCCCTTACAGTGGGGTCGGTATGAGATGTTAGCATACATTCATAATTTGATTAAAAGAACAACAGAACATTTTCAACTCTGCGTTTGAAACGCTGTTCCAACACGTTATAAATAGATTTGCAGTTTAAACAAATCTCAAAGTGATTGGTAGACCGGAAAATTCAGATGTCTGGTTTACATGCGGGCTGCAAACATAGATGTACTATAAGTATCTATCTCATTTCATTCGACATATGTATAATAGAGCCACAAACACGTGTCGACGAATGGGGGAGATGCAGAGCTAAGAGATTGTGCAAATATTTTGCAATCAAGAAATTGGTTTTGAAGAGAATATTGTTAGGATTATTTTTAACAAGAAAACATTTTGACTTTAATGTCACCTCAGCAAATATCTGTAGCCTTATTTATAAAATATGGAGCCTTGAATAATAAAAATCAATAATTCAGGGTTTTTAAGTCTGTTATACAATAGCAGCAATTTGATTGGACTCTTTCAATAAGCACTAGCAGCCCGAATGTGTATATTTTCCATTGCACAGTGTGAATACGTCAGGCCTGAGCCAGTTATAAACAAACACACGAAACAGATACGGTTGGTTGATCACAAAACACTGCGCGATTTGTTGACACGTTCCCCTTTTCCCCCTTTTCTACCCTAACTTGTGCAGCCTCCGTATTATGAGAGTTTTTTTATGAGTTACATACTGAGAATTATAGAATAAAAGAACACCTACAAAATACTTGTAAAAGACTCACGCGAACCATAATTAATTTATAAAAACATGAAATGGGCGAGAGGATTTCCATTACGAGAAAGAGCTTTAATGTAATATTATAATTATGAATCAACAGACACGGAGGATAAAATTAACTCCGGAAAATTGAACTTTGCAGAGTATTATAATTCGTTTAATATTAAAGTAAAACAGATCGGCAGTACTCGACTTGGTAACGAAGGGTCCTAATTTAGAAGCTTTTAATAAAGTTAAGTAAACAGTAACGATAAATTATTTTTCAGTTTCATAAAATATCTAAAAAGGTTGGTAGCTTGGTGACCTTCACGTTATTAGGTTCTTGTACACAGCAAGTACTTGTTAATGAAATTCTTTTGAAACTCAGACCAGCTAATATTAACCGAGATTATCCGTATATAGGGTGACTTTTTAATTGCTAACAGGCGACAGCAGGTGGAACATGCTACTCATAAACCTGAACTACTCTTCCCATGGAAACTATACAATCTGAGTAAAAAAAAACTTTTCATGCTAATTATCAACTAAAGATCAGTCTTTGGATGTTTTTGTTTAGCAGTGGACGTCTTTCGGCGTATATAATGATGATCAGTCAATTTGCGAACTTTAAAAAGTCAAAATTCTTTTCGTTCAGATTCTATAGGTTCCTTAGGAAAAGATTCCTGAGTAAGCACCTAGTTTTACCATTTGCCGTTACCGGCGAATAAGATATCAACCTGTATACTTTAACTGTTAAGCTTTACATAACCCTGTATATTTAATAGTAGGTATCAGTTTTCTTAGTCCAGTAAAATAAACTGTGTACGTCTTCTTTGAGGTCACCTCGTACGCGTATTTCTTAAACATATGTTTACTTTGCCCTTTCATTGACTTGTATAGAATCTATTGGAAATAAGTAAGTTTGGTGAAATAAATTTATCTAGATATATCTATCTATTATATTTGATATAAGTTACTTTTCACATTAAAGCGGTCGTGACTCAGTGCGGCTTGCGTGGTCTCATCACTAGACGGCAGTCGTTAAGCCACGTCGAAGGCCTTATAGGCTGCTTGAAAACTTCTGGCACTAGCGCTGGCCTCTAGCCCCACAACCTCCACCAATCCGGACTTGGCCGCCGTGTATGAAGCATGGCCTAACCTATAGGAAGAGACCCGTGCCCATGTGTTGGGGACGAGATGGGTTGTAAACACGTTTCATTCAGCAATACAAAATTCATGTAGTGCCCTATATCTGCACTGTAATCCTGATAATCATTTAGGGTCAGCGTAGTGCAGTCGCATCGGATTTCGCGTCACGTTGCGCTGATTGTCGGCGGACAAACCGACTGCCCGCCGGCGGTCGGCGGCAGTCCAATTACCCCAGGCACCGATACCAACACCGGTACTATACCACAGCATAGGGATGGTATTTATAAAGTTTTTTATATCTTTTATCCAGAAACTTATACATCAGAAAATACATACATATACATACATATGAAAGAAAATGAACAACCAACAAAATGAAAAATATAACCACCCTTAACGGTAAAAAGTCGAATAAATCGAAAACCACTAAACCGGTTTTCATAGAATGTAACTAAGAACCACAGAAGTTATTGTAATTCTATTTTCAACTAAAAAACCTTTATTCAAATTGGTCTACCCGTTTATGAGGTACTATGGCACAGACAGATATGCTTCAATACGCGTGTGCTTGAAACACTCCTCTTTTGTGAACATATTGGAGTTGTGATAGCGAGATAAGTCTGAATCATTAAAATGTCTGTATATCTCCTCCAACACACAATTCCAAAGAGCTTCAGCGATTTCTTATACTTGGTTAACATCGGTCCTAAACGGCCTAGAAAAACGGTGTCTCATGCGTTAATCTGATAGATACCAAATAAATCTAAGCTCGTTTCAAAGGTAGCACAGTGAAACCCAGACATAGATTTACGGTATGATTTAAAATATTAAAAATGTGAAAGTAAGTATAGATATTTGTTTATTTGTTTGTTTGTTCCACTTTCACATCGAAGCTTACTGAACGGATTTGAATGAAATTTGATTTTATAAATAAAACACTCGGCTAACACATAGGGTACCTTTTATCTCGGAAAATTTAATTAAGGGT
Organism: Coleophora deauratella; assembly: GCA_958295455.1. Classification (NCBI taxonomy): domain Eukaryota; kingdom Metazoa; phylum Arthropoda; class Insecta; order Lepidoptera; family Coleophoridae; genus Coleophora; species Coleophora deauratella. The sequence goes on along the minus strand of OY282405.1, from coordinate 6,155,426 downwards.
GCCCAGAGGAATGCTTAAAAACTCAAAATTTCCACTTCGTTACTAGATGGTGCCACCTTAACATTTTCTTCCTCTCTGGAACCAGTTCTGAAGTCCGCGCAGATGAAGTCGCGGGCGGAAGGTAGTGATTTACAATTTTGTAAATCACAAAATTGGCAACACTTCGATTATCTAGGTACTCTATGAGTTGTTCGCAAACTCCCCTATCCTCGGTTATCAGGGCTTAGGGACTAATACCACCCGAAGGGCGGCGGCGGCACCCAATCTGCCCAAGTCGCTTATCTCTATTTAATGGCTACCATATATCGCAACAACCAACTTTGTCTAATTTGGAATTACTTCTGTTCTGTTGCCTAATCAACTGTTAAGAATTATTGACTGTTATTGATTTATCTGTAAATAATTAATATAATGTTCTCGAAAAATAAATATTACCTAGTTACCGGTATACGTATGTATAGTTTGTGTAAAATATAGTATCAACTACACAACATAAGTGTTCTTCGATCATAAAATCATTTTTTCGTTTCAGTCACAAAGTTAAGAATTCGAGAAGAAATATAGTTATTTATATTACATATTCAAGTCGAAGCGTGTGAAAATTGGAAGGGGCCAGCTTCATTAGAAACTGTATCACGTCTGGCCTCAAATCAAAAGGACGATATAATCCGCCCGTTTCCGATCGTCGCGGAGTGAGGGGACAGAAAAATTGCGAGTCAAAGCGATTGTTTCCAATATCGCCGATAGGAGGTAAACTTTTATTGGGCACAAAGTGGGCATTATTCACAGTGGACGCAATCAGCCGCGGACGCGGGCCGGCCGGACGCGATGCCTCAGAATGCAAAGATATTTTACCCCAAAATGTTAGATCACTGTCAAAGGTTTCGTTACAGGGGAAGGGGAAATTCAACGTTACTTTTTACATTACACCTGATCAAAATTTTGGAGCATAAAAATAGCTTTTCATTTTATGTTACTTTAATATTTATTTTTTGATTTATAATAACGACGAAAAGTCGAATTAGGAAACAAAAATTTTTATTCATTTGCAATTGGCATATGCATTATGACGATATAGTAAGAAAAGAATCGCACATATTCGGTTCGATTTAGATATAGCTTATGAAGGCTTTTAGGCTAAAGGACCGCATAAAGCTCGTATAACGATCGTCCACTCATCCACAGCTATTCCGCTTATTGCCCCAAAGCCAATATTTTCGAGCCTTGAGTAAGGAACGCGGTTAGAATGCCAATGATATTCGGGCATGGTCATTTTGTAAATGCTTCAAACATAGTTAGCAGGGTAATGTAACGGGAACCTTTCCTTTTGATTCAAATGATTTTGAGAGGATCATTAAAATATCAATATACTTTTTCAGTCCAATTCGAGAGTTATATGTACGGTAAGATAAGAAACAGGAGAAACAGATAAAACATAAAATGAGAAGATAATTTAAAATTTGAAAACGAACCTGAATTTTTGTTTATATTTTCCAAAAACAGATGATTAAAAAAATACAATTGCCAGTACAAAATTTAGCTTCAAATCTCTCTATTACTTTATGAAAGATGCGTCTAGACTAGAAGATACGTAAGTCTTTAAAAGGAATAAACATCTTAAAATGCGAAATAATGAATTAATAAATATTATTTAAAAATATTAGGTTTGAATGGGTATTGGATATACCTACTTACCACAATAAGTTGACGCATCATTTAACTTTTGTTTACAACTGTTTCTGTTCATTGTATAATGTTGCCAATATATCGACAGCTTATCGATATTATGGTATCGATGTTGCAGACAACTTGGATTAACTTAGTAAGAGTTAGAGTAACTTAGATTTGCATCTAACAGACATGATTATCGTTACTTTCAAATACACCTACCTACCTACATCTAGTAGACAGAAGATGTCCTCACGAACTTCTTCACGGATAAATAAAACATTTTTTCTTTTAACTTTATTTCCATATAAATTTCAAAAACTGAGTACAATACAATCATAGATCCTTCAACGTGTTATTAAAATAACAATAGAATCCCTACTTATTAAGTCAGCATACATGGTGTGGATACTTAGTGCGAATGGATGACACAAGACTTCCTAAAATCCTATTTTACTCGAAACTCGAGTGCGGAAAACGCAAGGCTGGTAGTCAACACCTACGCTAGAAGGATGTCTTAAAGCGGTACCTAACGGCTTGCGGCATGTCTGTAACTGTTTGGGAAGAGCAAGTAAGACGCAGGCCGGAGAGGTGGAACACAGTCAAAAATGGCATCAAAGTTTTTGAAAATAAGCGCCTTGAAGTCCAGTTCCGTGGCCATCTAGAGGGTAAGGCTAAATTAGCCTCGAAGAAGCTTGGTGTGCTCAATAGATCGACACGGTATTTCACTGCGGCGCATCGCCTGCAACTTTATAAGGCGCAGGTTCGGCCTCATATGGAATACTGTTCTCATTTCTGGGCAGGGGCACCCCAGTACCAGCTTCTCCCTCTGGATCGCATTCAACGGAGAGCAACTCGAATCGTCGACTGCCAGGATATTTCAGATCGGCTTGACTCCCTGGCGCTGCGTAGAGATGTAGCCTCGCTCTGCATTCTCTATCGCATGTACAATGGGGAGTGCTCCGAGGAATTGTTCGGATTGATCCCTGCCGCCTCTTTCCGCCATCGTTCTACGCGACAACATATTCATCCCCATCACATAGATGGTTGGCAGTCCACAACTGTGCGTTTCACTAGAAACTTTCTGCCTCGCACAACCAAACTGTGGAATGAATTGTCGCCTGTGGTATTTCCGGACCGATACGACATTCAAACCTTCAAGAAAAGAGCGTACTCCCAAATCAAAGGCCGGCAACGCACTTGTGACTCCTCTGGTGTTGCGGGTGTCTATGGGCGGCGGTAATCGCTTACCATCAGGTGATCCGTCTGCTCGTTTGCCACCTCTGCCATAAAAAAAAAAAAAGAAGACCTTGACAACCCCGGCCAAAGCAATCGTACCAATACACATATAATGACGGCGGTCAATTGTATTGCGGGCCCAGTCATAAAATATTTAAGACCAAGATCGGATACGTCGTGGAGGACATCATCATCATAATGAATATGTACTATCAGTAATATCTAAGTAACCGATATTTGACTTAATTATACTAAGAAAATAGATATTGAACCAAACAGATGAATATTGCCACATTCTATAAAATCGATATCATATCGATACCGCATAAGACTAGTGGAATCCAAAACTCGACAGTGACTACGCTTTCGATATTTGATATTCACATTGAAAATCGATACTAATATCGAAAGACACAACGTGTCGAGATTTGAACGTCACTAGTCTTATGCGGTTTATAGGTTTGCGTACAAACATTACACAGCTAAATAAACATGCTGCCGGTGCAACGAACTGCAGGGATCCTATAGTTTATTTTCTCTTTAACGAATAGTTTTAGGATACGATATGCCCATAAAAGAGTTAATGGCGTTCGGATATTTTTATTAAGGCGCATCAAATCCGAAAGCTTATTGTCGATCAAAATCTTTGTTATTTTAACGATTTTATGACTTTCATGTTACGACTTCGTATTTTAGCTCTATGGCAATCTTTTAAAGATTCTAACAGACAGTAGTATAACACCAGATATGTTAGTTTTTATGTTAGTTAGTATTTTTATTTAAACTAGCAAGGATAATTCAAATTCTCTAGGAAGTTTCTACGTTAGCTAACACGTCAGAATCACTCCTCACAATCCCATTTCTACTTACTTTTTGCGATACTCATTTTCACTGGTTTAGAATTTTTATTGCAGTCTCTTTTCGTTACTGTCTTTGAAATTTGCATTTTATCTTCCTAACAATAGGGTCTCCGACTGTTGGAGACTCTTTTGTGAGTTAGCGGTTTTCAGCTTCTGATTCTCTACCAAAGGGGGTCCCTCAGGGCTTGATCCTGGGTCCCCCATTTGTCATGCTTGTCACGCGCTGACCATCCCTCGTACCATATACCTACATACAAGAATTTCGCCATAGGCATACTATTACTTTGTTTAGAGGTTTTATATTCTACTTTTACACATGTTTGATCATGTTCTAGGGGAAAACTTAAAATAACTTTGTACTATATACATTTTTCACAAATATAACTTGTAAAGATGGTAACATTTCAGGTTTCGAAAACTGCTTTGAAAATTGTAGAGCGAAAGATCTACTGTTTTATCAGTACATGCGTACGTACTTATTCACCAAAAAATTTCAGTCCCACTAACTAATTGCACCTAAAATGAAACAAAGGTTCTTAAAATAACTACATTGCTTCATTGGTAAACCATTGTTATGTAACTAAAAAAAATAAGCACCAAATGGTTTTTTCTTTGTTAGATATTAAAGCTAATTCAAATTGAAGTTGCTAAATGTTGTCGCTTTTTAAAAATAGTGTAAAAACATTTGGCCGTAGTTATGCCATAAAGACCCAACTGGCAGATCCAACTGGCTTTAAAGTAAGTAAGGGATAATATACTTTATGTCAGTGACATGTATTTATAGAGCGTTTCAACAAATAGTTCCTATGCCGTTATGTTGGCAGCAATGTGTTCCACACACACTACATAGAACTCAGACACACACTACATAGAATGCAGACACACACTAATAAAATCGGTAGAAGCGTCTTCGCGTGTTGATGTCGTTGATAGACAGGGGAGCCAACATAACGGCATAGGAACTATTTATTGAAACGCTCTTTATATGTATACATGTGATGTAGCCGGATGCGAGCCGCACAGGACCGGTCGGTGTGGAAATCCTTGGGGGAGGCCTTTGTCCAGCAGTGGACGTCTTTCGGCTGATGATGATGACTGATGTGATGTAGAAATCTCGTATTATAACTGAAACTAAAATCATAACCCTTCTTTTTGCTACGTCGTCGCGTTTGTTATCTCAGTAAACTTAAAGGAAAAAACTGATCAGTTTGACAACTAAATCTAACTTAAAGTAAACCTGCTTTAGCATAACTTTTCGTTACACTCTGCAAACGATCGGCTTGGGTGTACTATACTGGATGCAATCTTGAATTCCACAGTTTCCAAGTTAAAACAAATATTGACAGTATTGGAGTCTTGAATGATTGATGCGCCGCGGAAGATTTTCCAGCTTAGCTTCTGTATGTAGAGGCACAAGTACATGTATCTACAGTTAAACCTCTTTGTTTTGTTTATCAATTAAATTTTGCAAGAGGAATTGAAACAGGAAAATTTACTAAGCCAATTAGGTTAAATAATTTTATAATTTTAGGATCCGTGTTTTTTAAAGATAAAAAACACGGTTTATTAAGAAGAATCTATGTAAATAATAATAATAATATCAACACGGTCATCTGGTCCCAAACTAGGACTCCTTGTATCTTGGGAACCAGAGACTGATATACATACACACACGTTCAGTATTCTAATGCCACAGAATAGTTAAACTGGTACAGACAAAATAAGTTAATTAATTCAATTTTATTTTAATCATGAATTTGATAAATTATTCGTAATAAATAAATGCTCATACATCTTCTCAACAAATATTGCACACCTTGAATGTTACACCCTGTATATTACACCCAGACTCAGAGCAAACAATTCTGCTCATCACAGAAAAGTTTGCCCTGTGTGGGGATCGAACCCACGACTCTCGGATCAGAGTTCAGGATCGCTAACCACTTAGCCACCGAGTCAGTCAGTCAGTAAAGCAAGTAGTGAAAAAAAAGTATAAAAGAAGTCTATCCAATTAATCAGTCGTTTTAGCAACAGATTTGTGTAGTGTATTGAGACAGAGTAATAAGTACATACTCGCTATTGTTACACCATACTGAATTGAACTTCTGGATGTATTTCAACCGCTGTTTGGCCTAGTGGCTAGTCCGCTACCTTTACATCAGGAGGTCGCAGGTTTGATTGCCGGCGTTATCCAACTAGGACTCGTTTTTCTTGGTACTATGGCATTTTTTGAGCATGCGTGGCTAGCTACCACTAACTTGTCTATCTTGCCGCCGAACATCAATGTTAAAAGCATTGATGTATTACGGCATGGAGGTAACATTGTAACTTGCCCATTGCGTTGGAGAATCTTGGTAACCACGCTTCTATCTTCGGCATAATCATCACTTACCATCAGATGAGATAATGCCGAGGATTCACTAATTGTGGATAAAAATACTTATTTATCTCTTCATGTCAAATATTTGTAAATATTTATGTCAAGGGTTCCTTTATCTCTTCAACGTTCAAAGTTTAAAATGAAATGAAACTTTTTTTCTCTTTATAAATCTGCTCGTTTACAAAATTTGTTTTCATAATTTACTAAGACCACTGAGCCGAGATAATTGGTCAATTTCTAACAATTTCCACTTTTAAGCTAATCTTGAGTAAGCCAAAGTAAAATAAACAGAATCCATAGCAACGGTTTACAAGGGGACAAATCGCAAGTCACGGAGGGGGTTTCTGCAGAACAGTGTGATATAGGTACTCATTCGTATATATTAGGTGCTTACCTATGAAATTGCCGATTAGTTAAAAAAGCTCAAAGACAAAATGAATATAAAATAATTAAGGTTTTAAAACAACTAACTATTTTCAAAGTACCATTGGACATTTAGAAATAAAATAATGCTTGCTAAATGCACGTTGTCTGAATATTTTGAGAGCACAGCGGTGTAGAAACTATGAAAATGGATTTTTTCGTCACTGAAAATCGCCATTTTTTCGTTAAAAAAATACTTTTTTTTTTGAAGGCTACACTCCCAGCGTGTTATTCGTTACCACATATGTATTTTTTAACATATTGCGCATAATATTTCACGATAATTTTGATTTTGTTTTTGTAGAAAAATTTGACACAATTGAGCTCTAAGAAAACGCCAATACAGTATTTAATGGAACCCTACTCAGCCCGTTTTTACATGAGAGACATGACATCACTAATTCATGAAAGACCTTGTATGTCGCTAGAAAATGATATATAATTTAATGGAAGTAAATTCATTTTTGGGGTAATATTATTCTGTTGAACTTTCAAAATTGAAACGCCAATTTCATAGGTAAGCACCTAATATCTACTTATTTTCTTAGTTTGTTTGGATCAGCGAACCAAATAGAATCTCAAATTCTCTCACCAAATAGCGTCACTCTACATTGCAGGTCTAAAAAGTCTTTTAAAGGTATTATTTAAAATCTTCTTATTCTTCAAAATGTTAACAATTTGACAAATCCAATAAAACCGTCTATCTGAGTGCACTGTAAAATCCATTAAACAGTTTTGACTCCAACTCCAAAGGTAACAATGAAATGAATATACGTACACCCAAAAACATTACTATCCACATGCGTACATGTGATACTCATTGAACTATCTTACCTAATGGTAAGTGATGGTGATACCGAAAGATCATATCGGTTATTTAAGAAAGGGAACATGTCAAAATGACCTTACTTTTTAGGAGATAAAAAAAACGGATTTCTGTTTTCTAAAATGTTCTGTTTCTTCAGTGAAGGTATCTTATATGAAGCGTCAAGCTTACCTTCACAAGAAACAGAACATTTTAGAAAACACAAATCCGTTTTTTTCATCTCCTAAAAAGTAAGGTCATTTTGACATGTTCCCTTTCTTAAATAACCGATTCTTAATAACCTGGATAATTTTATAGAATTAAAAAAACAGTATCCTCACTTATTAATTCAAATGTTTGTGTTTAAATCTCTCTTTCAAGATTAAAAGTAAGCTGCTGCTAAATTCGAATAAATTTTGAGTTAGATTTGAACCCTTACTTTGAATAGACGAGTGATTATGATTTATAGCGTTTCTTGAAGGGAAATGATGGTAATAATAGCTGTAATGAAAATCCGAGAAGCTTTCGTACTCTGGGATGTGAAGTAATTAATAGCTACGGGAAGATAGCAATTAATATGTTAAATTAACTTGTGAAGATTTCCCCTTTAAATGGAAAGATGAGTATAATGTCGATACTTAAAAATGTTGTCTGTCTATTTGTTAAGGCAAAACCAGTAAAGGGTGCACATTTTTGCTAGTACTTTGTTAGTTTTGCTAGGAACCGCCCAGCTAATAAATAAGTTTCTATTTATATTTTCTAATACAATAATATTTTATTTCAAATTTTGGCTTACCTACCCTCAAATTATGCTCAACCAATTACTCGTATTCTTCAAAGGAAACAGATTCGAAAAACGCGAATAACAACAACGGGAGAACCGCAACAGTAAAGCAAAACCAAATTAGGGATTCCTCTGCGAATATCTTTTGGTAAAAAGGAGGCTAAAATTACGGCCCGTCGTGATTTGAATTTATTACCCCTAAGGCTAATTTTATTTCAGCGAGTTCTGAGATACAGCTCCTAGAGCGTGCTCGGCCCATTAGAATGACTGAGACAATATTTGAGTCAGATTGGTGGGATCAAGTAGAGTTTAAAAGGGACAATTATAAAAACCAAAGAATAAGGCTTTATAATAAGTCTACTACAGAGATGATTAAGTATTTAAAAAATGCAAATCTTTCTTCATTTTCCATTCCTCTAGTCTAGACACTATATAGTGTTATAAATGACTATAGTTGCTTGTAGACTGACTCGGTGGCTAAGTGGTTAGCGATCCTGACCTCTGATGCGAGAGTCGTGGATTCGATCCCTACACAGGGCAAACTTTTCTGTGATGAGCAGAACTGTTTGCTCTGTATTATATCTATATATGTATGTATTTAAAAGTATATGTGTATGTATATCAGTCTCTGGTTCCCAAGATACAGGGAATCCTAGTTTGGGGCCAGACGACCGTGTGTGATTTGTCCCAGATATTATTATTATTGTCATGTAAGAATTATTTAAATAAAAATAAAAATGTTGAAGGATAAAAATAATCAGTACGTCTTTTTACCGATACGACACCGATACTCTTATAAAAATATCGGTGATACTGATGCCGATACCGATATGCTTAGTGAATTTAAATATTATAAATAAAACACAAGTTGGGTTATTTTTTAATTAATGTAAATATTTACAGATTTAGAATGAGATTATTAGTTATTGAAAGTAATAATATAATAAATTAATTAAAAAAACAAAGTATTCTCAAGTATTGTGAGAAAATCGCCGATGCCGCCGATGCCGATATATCGGCAACCCCGAAGTATCGCCGATATATCGGTATCGGTATCGGATGAATCCCAAGTATATTCATTGAAATTTCAAGTTTTTAATAAAATTACGAATTTTCTTTCCTTTTGCAGTTTTCAATAAAAATAAGCTAATCAAAATCCACCTACAAAAGAAATGGAAAACGTAAGAGAAACTTTAAGTTACGCCGACAGGTAAAAGCCGACCTCTTAACAATAAAAACGCAGAGAAAGGGGAAACTGCGGAAAACGGGCCGTGTTTATCGGGAAACAAAAGCAAGTGGGGCGTACAATATGCATAATGATTGTACTAAATTAGGACTACAACCGTCCCTTTTGCGCAGACTTAAATTGCTTATTATTCCTCGTTTGCATTGCCCTCATATTCGTATTCAAGTATTAAGCAAAGTGTTGTGTCATCCCCCGAGCTCGGGGTTTTCATCGTAGATAAACATACCCACACAAAGACAGTATTTTGCTAGCAAATGGGAAAATTATAACAAATATATTGTAAATATATATTATTGTACTGACCAAAGACGTCAGTCAAGTTAAAACATTACCACACACGTACATTAGATACCTACAGTTATTAACCCGTTATCCGACCATGTTTTGATTTTTAGTTCCTCCTACGATTCATTATTACTAACCTAATCAAACTTTAGCATCCACGCATTCAGTGAGATCGATTTCGTGTCGTTATTTTACGCACTATGTTTTGACAGGCAAAGCAGAATTTACGGCCGCCCTCGGCCGCGATAAAACCGCCTTTGTCACACGACAACCCGGTAAAACTCTCCCGTTTTACGATCAAATAAATTTCCAAACACTATTATGATTCAAATCGAAACTGGGCAAAGACCTATTCGTACAATACAAAAATATCCCCTCTTTACACGATACGACGACGGCGACGCTCATTGAAATTCGACAAAAATACTACAAAAAACATTTCGTTCGGAAGTTATAAGAGAGGTAGATGCGTAGGTTTGGGATAAGATATAAATAAATTGTCATCAAACTGTTATATTATATTTTAAATTCATAAAAGGATTAGGAGTTTAAGCAGATGCTTGTTTACTGCTCCGAATTAAATAGTTACTTTTAACATCTGCTGTCATTATTCAAGGTGTTGATTTAGTACGTCATACTTAAATTTTAATACCTACTTCGATATAAATAGAAAGAGGGATTATACTATTTTTATCGTCTTTTACTACAAGTATTAGTAAAAGTGTTTGTATAAGTCGATCTTTATAAAGAACCACTCTGTTAACAAGGAAGGTCAAATTGTGATTGAATAATGAACTCAATTGATGGAACAAGTTCAGCTATTGGATATATGACGGATGACCTAGCCCAACGAACTTGTTTAGAACCACGGAATCAGAATTTCCACAGATTTGCACTTTAAAAGTAGAACAAGTTTCAAAGAGTTTCTTAGAGAATCTTTTTTAAAGCTCCTTTGCTATCGGCAAAGCAATGCCATTTCCATATTAAGTGGTAAACAGGCACGTCAGGCCAGTGCAACAGCGAAGTAAACACATTTGTGGACTGGGTCAAGTCGACCCGAAGAGGCTGCTGATAAAGAGCGACCTCTTCAGATACAGGTGAGCTTGCATCAAAGTGCTCCATTGACCCGTATGCGGTAAGACGGGTATGGCATTTGGTTCCGCTACTGTAGTTTACCAAATGTCTCAATTTTTATTCATATCTTAAAAGCTTTAAATAAATAGCTTTGATTTGATAATAATCTAAATTTAGCATTTTGTCTGTTTTGAGTATCCCAAGAAATACTGGCTTACTTGGCTTTCTGTAAGCACTTGTGATGATTTTTCAAAACTCCGTAGGTACATGTTTGGTCTCTATGCGTACAACTGTATTGGTATATCAACTTGTGACGTTCTTTTTTTATTATTATTAATTTTTCCTTTTATTCGAACTTTTCTTCTGCTCTATTTGTGATCTACTACTAGGTATGAAAACTGGGTATAGAAATAAAATACAATAAAATTACAAATAAAACATACATAGACTAAGACATTATCAATCATAATATTACAGCTAGTCATGTTTACAATGATCATGCAAGATGCGAGAATAATACACGAGTATTACATTCTTCAAATTAAGTAGGTGTTGCTTACACCAGAGAGCGCCATTACTTGCGACTTCGAGTCAAGATAACAAGACGAAAATTGAAGGTTGTGTGCAAAATAAATTATGAGAATTATCTTTTGCGCAGAATCATGTGGTGGGGGCTCTGAACAACGTTTTTAACGCAGAAAATTGGGTTAGTCGAAGTGTTGGCGTCAGATCTAATCATTGTGAGGTCACGAAGTTTTATACTCATTAATAAGAACCTGGGGATCCAATTGTTTACTGCCAATGCATGTCTTTGTGCAAATGTATACAGCGTGTCCCTCAACAAAGACGCACAAATGAAAAGGGGTACAATAAATAATAAGCAATATTCAAAAAGCCACCGTCACCACAAATCTGCAGCAATGAATTTTTTTATTTATATCCACTATTAACCATTAACGTTTTTATTTTAAATGAAATACACTTACTAGTAGTAGTCAAAAGATATGTCATATTACGTTCGTTAATTTGTTTTTATTAAAATTAATTATTTTTTCTATCCATAAAATTCGGTCTCAGTTCACCCCTTTTCGTTTGTGCACTTCATCGATGGACACACTGTAATGTACCTATAAGTAACTTTGTTGAGGTATCTGCAATAATACATTACGATACAAGGGTTGTTAATAGGTTGCTGTAAATGTCCATGACATGTGTAAGTCCCAGCCGCAGGTCAGGACTTACCGTTGTATTGTCGAGAATCACCTTTTATGCCAATTTATCATACGAGGTAAATAAAAAGAAAGGAAAATAAATTAAAGTTGGTAAGAAAAAAGGCTTACAGAGAGTACATATTGACGTAAAGAATCAAGTTCAAGTAACTGTACTGAAAATACATATGTTTACGTGTTATGAACACTGATAAATCAATCAAAATGTTGTAGCTATTTTTAGTTCTTATAAGCTAGCTTAGTAGCTAGCTAAGTATTTATATATACATTTCATTGGTATACAGTCTTTTCATAGTACGTCTCACAATCTATATTTAGTTTACCAATACGAATTTATGTGTAATACGATTTTCGAAACATCAGTGGAATCATTAACTTTAAGGATCCCAACAAGAAGTTGTTTATAACTGGCTAATTAGACTGAACGATTAAACATTTATCGTAATAAGTGATATTTAGTTTTTGACAGTAAAGTTAAACGCGAAAAAAGTTAAGAAAATGTTAATCTTACTGTCATGTTGCGTTTAATACAATAGGCCTGTTTATTTTCAAGCAATAATTTAAAGTTTATATAGGAGAAGACTTCTTTTAGAGACCCTTAATTGATTTACACTTTATAGATGACGTGGAAAGGGACCACCGAATAAATCACCGTGATTTGTGATTTGTTATACCACTAAACTCCTATAAGTCAGTAACCTCACATAAATTCTAGGGAGCAAGGAAATTACGCGCCTTCGGCTTCCATACATTGGACGCCATCGATCCACTTTATAACTTTGCAAGGTACACTACCTCCGTCTACTCACTTTTATAGTTGCTACTGCAACTAAGCAGAAAGGAAACTATTTGTTTTTAGTATTTTACAGCCAAACATGAGCTGAATTTACTGTTGTGGTTTTTAATATCTATACTGACTTTAAAAATACTTTAAGATTGTTAAGTTTGGTCCAGATTAAATAAACCTGTTAAGTTTGGACCAGTATAAATAAATTCTGAATATAAGAAAAATACTATCGTAGAAATTGTACTTGCACGTTTTGGGGGGGGGGGGGGTCCTTGCCAACCATGAGGGCTAAGATGGAATGCCGGTAATGACGCTGGCTATCTCGCGCCACCCGCCGGAACACAGCACGCTGCTTGGCGGCAGGTATAGATAGAGCAGAAAATATTGAAAAAATCAGATCCAATTTTTTTTTGTTTGCCATATTGTGAATGAAGAAGAACTCCTTCAAATTTAAAACGCACTTTTTTAATACCCTGTATTCAGAGTAGGTTTTTTTTAAAGACAAGCGGCAAATACATGATGTAACTCATTAAACTGAACAACTTTATACCATAACATCTTATCTACAATTTGTCGCTTATAGCCGATTAAAAAGGCATGCTGTTTTTGTTTTAGTAAAATGTAATTATTTGATTTTTAAGGCACTTTTCACACATCACGACAATTAAATCTATCAACCACGGAACATTTATGGGGAAGGACAAGATGACATCATGTGTGTCAATAATGTTAAATTTTTAGTATCCGATTTGGGGATTTTATGGCTCGAATAGATGGTTAGATCGTGTATTCTCAGGAGTGGGTGGCTTATTAACTATACCCGAATGCATGAAACATGTAAGTAACGGCTAACACGTACCAAAGAGGTCCGAAAATACTGTATAGGGCCTCAATCAATCAACAAGTTTACGTTTTCACTCCGTAGCTAGCAGGAGAGCGTGTGAGCGTGTGAGCGTAATATAGACCTAGAGCTGAGTGACAGTTTGTAAGACTGCATATGTAAACAAATATTGCACAAAACAATTATTTTAGTGTAAATTACTTTGTTTTACAATATTATCATAATGTAGTATTAATTACCATTTGTGGGCATAATTGATTTAAATTGTTGGTTAACCATAATTAAAATTAAAATGGTTAGTAATAAAATATACTCTTGGTTCCTACATATACTATTATCGAGTCCGTTTCGCAAAGCTTAATAATAATAATAATAATAATTTCTTTATTTCAGCCAAAAAGCCATAGTTAAAAAATACAAAAAATCATGTACAGTCTTAAGACTCTGTGAGAGTAATGTCGATCGTTGCACTTAGCTTTTTGCGCGAGAACTAAATTGTTGGCGGCTACCGTCCAAATACAATTAAACAATATTTCAGACGGTTTTTGCCACAATTATTGCATTGCGTCTCGTCGACAGCTGGGGTTACGTTTTGGGAATTCCTCAGTAACGACACGACATGCCCAGGCGCAGAGTCTTGCGCCCACAAAGTTATCTTTACCTTTTTTATCTCGCTCTTATTATTGCTGTTGCAAAAACCATAGTCGGAAGGTAAAAGTGTTTTATAATGACAAAGAGGTAACCAAACGGTTTAACTTGAATTTCAGCAATTTTATTTCTAGTCTTAAGCAAAAAGTTTATGCGCATACTATGAAGGTTTGTGATGAAATTTCATTTACTTAACCTGATATTTTTTTTAATTCTAATAAAGAGCAATTTTCATTTTAATTGTTCTGACAAACTTTTATTGTTTCGTAGATGCTTTAACTAAGAATAATAAACAGTAGAACCAAAAACATCTACAAATTAAACGTGAAAACACAAAAAAATATTTTCTAAAGCTTCTAAATCTTACTTATATAGTTTTCCTTTAAGTCAATCCTACATCAAAAGACCGGGCCGCCCGCTACGGTCCATCACTGCTGACACATCGACATCGAACACTCTGTCGCGAAAATTAAGTCCAAGTCTTAAAAAAAACACTGCAGTCAGTGTCTCAACAGTAGAGATAATTAGTTGGATCGTTCGGTTTGAGATGGACTCGATTCATTGTTGGAATAGGGTCCTGAATTTACTGTTGTTTGAAGCTTGGAATGGAGCGGCTAGAGATCTTTGTTCAGCTCAGCTATTCTGTTTAGGATATTTCATTAACTTAAGCAGATGAATTAAAGCTTTCCTAAAAATTAAGAAATAGACGAGGTACACGTATTGCCACTAATTTCAAAAACGTTTTCATTATGCCACGATAGTAATACATATTACATTACCTCTCAATATACAATATTATAGTTTTATAGAAACCGGATTGCAAACTAAATAACTCGTATGGAAAGCGGTTCATTTTTGTCTGATTATATATTACCTAATTTATTTTTATTCGCTATAGTTTACGAATGATAGAGATTTAAAAAGAAAACTTCAAAAATCGAGTCTGATTACTGACCGTAACGAAAACAAAAGAAAAATGTGCTCCACGTCGAAAAATGTGCATCTATAATATGATTTTTCTGTAAAGACTGAGCAATCCGAAGAGTAAGAAAAACACTCGAAATGTTGTGACTACTCGTATGCAATTATCAAGATTGGTGTACTCTTAGTGCCTACCAGCAATCATTACCTTGCCTTAGCTCTGATATAAAAGGTCAAAACTACCTTATAAGAAAGCTGTCCACCAAACATTTCTATGCTAATCAATGAACACCAAGTCACGGTCTTTGATTCCCCGCTATGCGTGTAACAGACAAAATAAGACAATTCTACACTAGAAAACAACATTACAATCCGACAAAGGCGTTGAAATGGCTGCCAAACCGAAGTAAAACATACTGTTCCTTGTATGATGTGTCACATAACTTAGGTATTTACATGAAACACAATAGAAGTGCTCCAGAAAGTAATTTTATAAAATAATAACACCCACGTGTTCCTGTATTCGCGGCTCAGTCGCCTCCAATTTTAACGTCAGCCAGCCTAAACTGGGCTACTCATCATTGAAGTCTTTCTAAAAAAGAACAAACGATGAAGGCGTATTGAGTATGCGCTAGGGTCTATTGAAGTTGGTCGTGTTAGTCAACCCACGCGCTCCAGTTTATTGGTCGGAATTGCCCCTAAACGTTACCAATGAGGCATTTGTTGGGGCATATTTATGGCAGGCGTCTAATTCTCGCACGGTGATACTGCAGAGATGCAATAAAGTGTAAAGTGTATGCAGGTCAAAGCACTAATTTGGTAGGAATTGCCATTTACATGTTAAAGAGCTTAAAAACTACCGTTCTCTTTTTTCTTGGTCGAAGTCTCGAAACTATCTTACCATTGATGGTCACTGTCCAAAGGGATATATTTAATTCAGATATTTCGCTGTGTCAACGAAGTACGTATGTTTTAATATATATAAGTATATAATAATAATATATAATATAAATATATACAGAAACTTTACAGGCCTACGTAAGTGCAAAAGTGGTGTCAAAAATAGATCGTTTGAAATCTGATCTGAGAATAAAATGGTGGTGCTTCCAAATCGAAATGCTTTTTTAAATATTTACATTTCAACTATTTTATCATTAAAATCACAGATTAGCTGGAGTATCCTCAAGTATTTCTATATTATATACCAACTTAGTTTTGAATTTCGTAAAAGTTTAAAATACAAGGAAAAAAATATTTGTTTCATTCCCGTAATCCCGTTAACTGTGGCTTTTACCTATTGAACTGAACAACTTTCCTTCTTCAGTTCACTTTTTACATGGACAAAAGGAAGCATTTGTTATTTCTTATACAAATTGAACTCGTTGATTAACAAACCTTGTACGAAGAAGCTAAAATCGTTTGGCTCTGATTGTAGGTGCCAGTCCTCGGATGACAAAACGCGGCAACCCGGGTTACCGAATTTTGTCGTAACATAGCTTTATTTGATCTACTACTTCTGACCTTTGACGTAATGTGGTCAAAAATGTATTTACTCCATGTAATACCAAAATACAACAAAATAGGTTAAGCTTATAATCCTATAGATTATTTCGAGAAATCGTGAACTTTAAATGCGTTTTTCTCAACTTCACTACTTCTAGGTTACCTCGTTTTGTCAACTTCCCCATGATGGGGAAGTTGTTCAATTTTATAAGTAGAAGCTACATTAAACATAACCTTAGTTTTATTTTGTTATGAAACGATTACGACTTACGAGTGTGTAGTACCTTGATTAGATATAAATGTACCTTAAATTAGACTGAATGAATGAATGAAAACACTTTATTGCACAACAAAACAGGAAAATAAAAACATAAACATTAAAAAAAAAAAAAAGATGAAGACTGAATTAGTAATGATCTAAAATCTTCATTTTGTTTAACTACTTTTTATTATTTTAAGTGATTTTTTTTTCTGATGGCTACTGGTCTGTAGTCTATTGAAAATGAAACCGAATGAAACGAAAATACTCAAATATGTTCTTATAGGCCTTTTTAACGTTACAGAATAGAATAATGTTTATTTGCCATTATACTTTTAATAAAATATTGCTACTTATAACAGATACGCTTTTCAGAACGTTTTCAGATACGTCACTTAATGAAAAAAACACTGACGACATAACATACTTAACGTGTAGATACTTGTACCTAATGTAGATTTTTTATTTAGATATTTCTGCGTAATCTTTCTACAGCATTGTTTTGGTAGGCATTTACTCAACGAAGATGTTCTAAGGCTTAATTTTTCTTGATGATTCAGTAATAATGTTTCATCTAAAGATAAAAAAATAACAACATATTTTAACATTTTAGGGTTAAATTATTTTTAATTTACAAACTAAATATGCACAATTAAATGTGAATTATTAATTTTGATGTTTACTCAGAATATTGAATATAAAAAGAAAGTACTAAAATTATTTTTTTATAAAGAAAGCGAAGTCGATAAATAAACTAAAGGGATGTTAACACCAAACTATTATATTTTGATGTTCATACAACGGGCTTTGGAAAGGGTGGCTTTGTATGTACACGTACATGTATATTCTTTTGATGGTGGAATCCCTTAATAGCTATGTAAAGTAATGTTTGCATAGTATATTGTGTTTGCACACACGGTATAAAGAAATTGGAAATTGAAAGGAGATTGTACAGAGTTCACTGACTAAATCTTTCAAACTCGCAATATCAAGGTTTTAAACATATCATACGAAAACGTGAAAAGAAAAAGAATCATATTGCGGTATAGTTATATTGCTAAATTCTAAATTCATAATATTTTTGGATGATATCCCTGAACAAATTTCAACTTAAGGAGTTGGAGTTTACCAAATCTCAAGTGGTACCACACAATATCAATAAGATAACGGATCGGAATTACAATCATTGTCATAAGTCATAACATAACCGCAAAATCATGTTTGTTGAACAAGAATGGGCGTGCGTATTCAATAATGCATTAAACTGTGACGCTAGTTTTGACAGATGAAGCGCCATGTTGCCAGTGAGACTGATGGTGTCGCGAATCCTCGCGATTATTCAACATTGGTGAGTTCACACTATTACTTGTCTATGATAATTTGTTTAATGGCAACATTCATCTAAAAGGGTATTGGATGTAATATAGTTGTCTGTGACAGATCACGACGGGGGATTTTCCCTTGGCCAGAGACAAGGAGCGAGTGACGCGACGACGATCAAGATGGACGTGAGAACAAAGGGATGGTGGTGTGATGCGTGATTTTATTGTGTTTACGATGATTACGACACGCGAGCTGAACCAACATCGCCTTTGGTGAGTCTCACAATAATTCCTAATGATTTGAGTCATGATAAATATGATTATGATAAAATATAAGATTGTATGATTTATATGATAAGGAAAGGCCAATAATGAGAAATCAGGTGATGGATTACGGTAAGGGCGAGGGGATGGAGGTGGCCCTACGAGGAGTGAAATAACGACTCCGTGAGTGATGAAAGGAACAAAACGATGAGTTATGATGAGAGTAACAAAAACGGTCACTGGTTGTACTGCTTAGCAGCGCATTCTAAGATATTGTGTATAAAAACAACCAGTATGAGACTGTACCGCAATTGCGGCTCTCGCTCTCGTACCACTGTACGTGGCTTTCATACCCACATGTGAGACTCAGGCCGATAAAGTGTGAACATAATAATAAAGTAAGATATGATGACCAATGATCTTTACATATTTGGTCTGTCTTACATTATAAGATATGAATATGATCATGTAAGATATGATGACCAGTGATCTTTATATCTTGGTCTGTCTTACATGAGTAAAGATTTGTTACGTTCCGTTTACTTACCTCAATCCTTGGGGACGTTTCGGAATTATGATGACAATTGATTTATTTATTAAGTTAAGATTAATTTCTTTATCGTACCTTTTGTCGTGTGACCCGTGTTATTACTTTTATATTTATACTTAGAACTGTTGAATCTCCGCGACAAAAATTTGGTGGAGGTGCTGGGATTTTACCTGGTACATTTTTATTACTATAAAATTAAGTGCTATTATTATTGTGCTTGTAAATAAAATTTATTTATAAAAGAATTTGTTGTTGCTTATTTTATTTTTATATGTCTCACAATTTATTTTTTGTTTCATATATTACAATAAGTACTTGTAAAACATGCGTGGTTTGGAACGCACACTTACCCATAGACAAGAACGCTCTACTATGGTTGACTATTCGGATTCTTAATCGATGTTATTTTTAAATCGATTCTCGTTGTTTGAACTGATTTTCTACGTTTTCGGGGGGCCCCCAAGCGGATTTTTATACAGATTTTATACAGGTTATGTATTTTTAATTATTATTCCTTTGTGTATTGTAAAAAAAAGGGAAACGGAATCATTTAGTCAAGCAAGAGTCTGGCTTCGCCCGACTCCAAATATTGAAATATGGCAACACTGTGATGCGTGGTCCTTTCGAGACGCGTATCCAAGCCACTTGTATCTAACGGAATTTTCCCAACGGTCTATGTGTGAATTAAAAAAGTCTGTATATAAAGTCTATATATTAACTCAAGAGCGAAGTTGTATGAGACGCTTACAGTGTTTGTGATTTGATGTAGACTTTGTTTGATTTGAACTATTTTGAACCTTTGTTTTACTATTTTTATTTTATTCTGTGCTTCTAAGTGTGTATTATGTGAAAGTGAAAGTTAAAAGCGAGAAGGGCGGATAATGTTTATTTTGGTGTAAGGAAAGCGAGGCAGATCTTTGGATACATTTGGTATGTTATTATGAAGACTTTTATTTAAAAGTTATGAAGTTTGTTTCTCGCAGTACATATCGTGATGTCGATGTTCTTTATCCGTTACAGTCTGTGTTAAGTGGAAGTTGAAAACAGCGAAGCCACCAGACTAATACCGAACCGCATCATCGAAGAAAGACGAGGTAAATAAGTATTTTATTCCACATATTTATAATTATGACGAACATTTACATGAAGAGAAGTAAATGATACAGAGATAATTCGACGTTTGCTTACAAATTCCTTCATTGAATTTTCAGTTGGTGTTTATATATTATATAGTCTGGATAAGTTTACTACTGTACTTACTTATTATCAAAGAAGGAAATTGAATGTAAGTAGATATAGAGCGTTAAAAACCAATGTTATGAATATTTTTTTTTTTAATAAAAAAAAAACTGGATAACGCTAAGTGATTTTTTTTTCTCTGAAATTACAGTTTGAAATTACTAAGCAGACCCAGAACTCATAAAACAATGGAGCAGACTATAAACAATCGTCTTCAGTTGAGGCATACTTCGCTACTGCAACTAATTGTAAGGGCGGAGGAAATAAAGAAAAATTCAGAAATTGGTATCACAGTACGAGAACTGACGGAGGTAAATATTAAATTGAAAAATGCAATAGATATGCTCGAAAGGGATTTAATGAAATTAACAGAATGTGGCAAAGAATTATACCAAACCCAGATCGATGCTTACACAAATGACCAACTTAAAGCTGAAGACTTATTAATGGATCTCCAAATCATCAAGACCTTGAGCAAACAAGAACCTTCCAATAACAAGGAAACTCATACAAGACTACCTAAATTGGAAATTCCAAAATTTGATGGAGATGTTCTCAAATGGCACCAATTCTGGGACCGTTTTGAAAGCTCCATACACAAGAGCAACCTATCAGATGCAGACAAATTAGTCTATCTGATAGGGTGTATGGAAGGCACCGCTGTGGAGAAACTTGCTGGTCTCTCCACGACCAATTCAAACTACAGCGTTGCTATCGAGATATTAAAGAAGAAATATGGAAACAAAGATAAGTTAATTGATAACCACTACCAAGCTCTCCAGAAACTAAAACCATCAACAGAAGAGGCTCATGACTGTCGCCACACCCTCGATGAAATCGAAAAAAATATGAGGATACTACAAGAGCTGGGAGAAAATGTCAACGGTAACCACTTTCGGGTTATTCTAGGGTCGAAGTTCCCGGATAGTGTTCTGTATCAAGTAAATTTACAGACAGCGACTGATAACACTACCGGAACTATGCTCAAAAATTTGGACATGATCGTGAGTGCAATGGAGAAAGCGAAAGCCACAAAGGAAAGTAAACGAGAGTATACGACCGCTGAATCTCTCCATGTGCAAAGTAGAATAAATGTAGACAAGAAAAAATTTAAGATTCAACGAAAGAGACCACATAAGGAGATGCCAATAAATTCTAAATTCATTATACGAAAACGAAAGGCGGAAACTGCAGCTGGATTCAGCGACGCTGCGAAAAGGCAAAAAATTAATTGTATATTTTGTGATTCCCCTCATTATAACGATAAATGTGAAAAGGTTATAACAATGGCAGATAGAGTAAATAAGCTGCATGGACGGTGTTTAAACTGTTTTAGAGAGGGGCATTACAGGAAGGACTGTAGGATTAAGAAAAGGTGTGCGCACTGTAGAGGATTGCACAACCGTGCACTCTGCCCGAAATTACTCAAAACTGGTAATGATAGTTCACATAATACTAATGATAAGATAGAATCTGATTGCTTTATAACTAAGGCCTGTGGTACTTATTTACAGACAGCAACAGCAGTACTGGAGAATCCAAACAATAAGCAACATACGTCATGCCGCCTGTTACTCGACAGTGGAAGCCAAAGAAGTTACATAACCTCACGCCTGGCGAATATGTTGGATCTATCGGCAGATGGTGAAGATCTTTTACTTATTTATACATTTGGCACCGAGAAACCGAAAGAGACCTGTAGCCCATCAGTAGAAGTTATGTTGAAGACCAAACGTAATGTGGTTAAGAAAATTAGAGTGAATGTTGTCCCACACATTACAGAGCGGGTACCCGTTCCAATACTACAACCATGCGAAAGCATTGATGTTTTTGCTGATGACACTGATGCAGGTGAAGGAATAGATCTTCTTATTGGTAACGATTATTATTTCTCTTTCGTCCGTAATGAATACATACAAAAGCGTGATAATTTGTATTTGGTAAATACTGACTTTGGTTGGATACTGTCAGGCGGCATTACTACTGAAAACGATAACATCTTATCAGTAATTACATATTATTGCCAATGTCATGAATCAGACTGCCCCTACTTCACCGAACCAGACTTACCTCTAAGAAGCGTTGACATGAAATTTTTATGGTCACTGGAGAGCATTGGTATTACTGACTCGCCGAAAGTTTCACAACAAGAAGAAGCTGTAAAATTTTTCAACGACACTGTAAAATATGAATGTGGCAGATATTATGTGAAGTGGCCGTGGGTACAGTACCCACCTGATCTACCTACAAACTATGGACTTGCCTTCGGGAGATTGAAGAGTCTTTTGAGGCGGCTTGATGATGAGACTTTGAAGGATTACGAAGATATACTGAAAGAACAACTTAATGCTGGTATTATTGAAGTAATTAAACCAGAACCATCAAAGTCACAACAAAGGAATCCTCCCATTCATTATTTACCACACCACATAGTTAAACAGGAAGGAAAACGCGGCAGAATAGTTTATGATGCAAGTGCAAAAATAAAAGATCAAAAGAGTCTAAACGAAGGAATGTTTAAAGGACCATCAATGCTTGAAGACCTAACAGCTCTTATTTTAAAATTTAGAACAGGAAAAATAGGGATAGTTGGTGATGTAGAAAAGGCATTTTTACAAATAGGACTCCAGGAAGAAGATAGGGATGTCACAAGGTTTTTGTGGATAAAAAATATCAACAAGGAACTCACTCATGATAATCTTGTCCATTTAAGATTTTGTAGAGTTCCATTCGGAGTAATATCCAGTCCATTTTTGCTTACCGCCACTATCCGACACCACATATCGAGTACCAATGAAAATCTTTTGAAGAAGATTGCAGACCGGTGTTACGTAGACAATCTAGTCACAAACGCTGAATCTGTTGAAGAAGCTCTACAACTATACACTGAAACAAGGAAAGTGTTTAATGATCTGGGCATGAATATCCGAGAATGGGCTTCTAACAACCAAGATTTTACCAAAGAAATTCCTGAAAAGTATAGAGCAAAAATACAAACCAAAATTAAACTTTTAGGTCTTATCTGGAACCTAGAGAAAGACACATTGATAATAAAACCTAATAACAGTTCTATCAATGAAAACGCTACTATAACCAAGAGAGAAGTGCTGAAAACGATAGCACGTCTTTATGATCCTTGCGGGTTTGCTGCACCGTTAATATTGCCAGCAAAATTATTATTTCAAGAGCTATGCATAAAAAAATTCAAATGGGACTCTAACTTACCACAAGAGTTGATAGAAGCATGGGATAAAGCCCTAAGAAATCTGGAAACTGCTAAAGAAATTGAAATACCCAGATATGTTGGGCACACTGAAATAAAAAAGGAGGATATGAAATATGACCTCCACTGTTTTACTGATGCGTCGAAAAATGCTTATGCAGCAGTTATATATCTGCTAGCTTATTACAAAAACAAACCTAAGACGACGTTTATAATGTCCAAAGCTAGAATAACACCAGCTGAAGACAAAGATGACTTGAAAATACCTAGGCTTGAGCTATTAGGATACCTGATTGGTAACAGACTTTTAAAATATGTCAAGAACTCTCTGGAACTAACTATAGAAAAACAATACTTGTGGACAGACAGTCTCATTGTTTTAAACTGGATGCGCTCAAATAAATTACTGCCACCGTTTGTATTGAGAAGGATAAATGAGATAAAACAGAATTCAGATGTCGAACACTGCTATATAAATACGAATCATAATCCTGCTGATTTAGCCACTCGACCAGAACTTTGGGAAACAAAGAAAGATTTGTGGTTTAATGGGCCAGATTTTTTAAAGGAAACTAAAACCAAATGGCCTGACACCATGCACATGCACATATATGACCCACAAACCATCGTTTTGGCCGGGGAGGCCCTGGACATGGTAGATGGTCCAGAGATGACAATGAAAGGTTATGAAAATGAACAAGAAAAGACTCTGGATGAACTTGAAAATGAGCCTGTTTCAGAAGAACAAAATATTACAGTTTTGGACGAGAGTGTCCCAGCTATCAAAAAATTACAAATAAATTATTTCAAAGAAGAAGTAGAAGGAAAATTAACCCACCTGTCAAGAAATCTTGGTCTTTTTCTTGATGTTGATGGGATTTTAAGATGCCGCGGTCGTATTATATATTCAGAAGTACCATATGAAACAAAATACCCTGTTCTTATACCAAAAGAGTCACCATTCACAGAGGCCGTAATAAAACAAACTCATGAAAGTAACTATCATGTTGGCACTTCCCACACTCTCAGCATCATAAGACAAAAATATTGGATACCTCAAGGTAGAGCCACAGTACAAAAAATTATAAAGAGATGTCCACAATGCGTGAAACATGGAGGCGGTCCCTATAAACTGCCTCCAACTCCTGCTTTACCATCAGAAAGAGTCAATTATAATATACCGTTCACCTATACAGGTATAGATTACTTCGGCCCCTTATATGTAACCAACAATAATGGTAGAGGGAAACAATGGGTGTGCCTGTTCACCTGCCTAGCAGTCAGAGCAATCCATCTAGAAGTGGTGAAAGATTTAACTGCAACAGAGTGCCTACTTGCCGTAAGAAGATTTGTAGCATCTAGAGGAAAGCCAGAAATGATTACCTCTGATAATTCTCAAACATTTAAACTGACTAGTGAGATTCTGTCGAGCACATATTGTACCCAGAATAAAATAAAATGGAAGTTTATTCCTCAGCTAGCTCCTTGGCATGGAGGTTTCTATGAAAGACTCGTAGCATTGGTAAAACATTGTCTAAAACGTACACTTGAGAAACATCTGCTGTCTGAAAATCAACTGCAGACTATTATAAAAGAAGTGGAAGCTATCGTAAATACAAGACCACTAACATATGTGGGAAGCGAGCCTGAATCTGTACTTAGACCATGTGATTTCATTACACTTGGGAAGTGTTTGATTTTAGAGACTTCAGAGAAGGATCTTTCACATGGTACAGCTATTAAAATAGATCTTATTAATAGCTGGAAGAAAGGACAAAAAATTATGAATGAATTTAAGGAAATGTTTATAGGTCAATACTTAACCAGTTTAAGAGAACGTTACCAACATTCTTATAAGCAAAATAGGGTGACATGCGATAGGTCACCACGGTTGGGTGACATAGTACAAATAAAAGATAGTTCGAAGAATCGGCAGAACTGGAAGGTTGGCAAAATTGTTTCTCTTATTGAAGGAACCGATGGTGAGTGCAGAGTAGCTAAAGTGAAAGTGGGTGAGATGGAGTTCACACGATCCATAGGACACTTATACCCATTAGAAGTTAATCTTCCAAGTGAGTGTACACCAATAAGGTATGCACCAGTCCTGAAAGAACCCAATGACCTCTCTGACACTCACGAGCAGAATATAATTAAAGTCGATGTTCAGCATAATCTTCCATCTTCCGGTGTGTCCCCACAGTATCAAGAATGCACAGTTGACCTACCCTCACAAATTGTGAAAGACACCGACAAGGTGACTTACGATATACAAACTTCTGATGATGTCAACTCTGAAGACAATGCAGAGCCATCCGGTGATCCCATTAGTTGTGAAGAGAACACAGTAAATGAAGAAGTGCCAGATCTGTCTAATAGAAGGATAAGAAGAGAAGCTGCCATTCGTGCGAGAGAACGAATCGCTGAATGGACGCAACACCTATGTATACTGTTACGATGAGGCGAGACATTACTTTCGTCTTTCGCCGGGAGTGTCGCGAATCCTCGCGATTATTCAACATTGGTGAGTTCACACTATTACTTGTCTATGATAATTTGTTTAATGGCAACATTCATCTAAAAGGGTATTGGATGTAATATAGTTGTCTGTGACAGATCACGACGGGGGATTTTCCCTTGGCCAGAGACAAGGAGCGAGTGACGCGACGACGATCAAGATGGACGTGAGAACAAAGGGATGGTGGTGTGATGCGTGATTTTATTGTGTTTACGATGATTACGACACGCGAGCTGAACCAACATCGCCTTTGGTGAGTCTCACAATAATTCCTAATGATTTGAGTCATGATAAATATGATTATGATAAAATATAAGATTGTATGATTTATATGATAAGGAAAGGCCAATAATGAGAAATCAGGTGATGGATTACGGTAAGGGCGAGGGGATGGAGGTGGCCCTACGAGGAGTGAAATAACGACTCCGTGAGTGATGAAAGGAACAAAACGATGAGTTATGATGAGAGTAACAAAAACGGTCACTGGTTGTACTGCTTAGCAGCGCATTCTAAGATATTGTGTATAAAAACAACCAGTATGAGACTGTACGGCTGTGCGGCTCTCGCTCTCGTACCACTGTACGTGGCTTTCATACCCACATGTGAGACTCAGGCCGATAAAGTGTGAACATAATAATAAAGTAAGATATGATGACCAATGATCTTTACATATTTGGTCTGTCTTACATTATAAGATATGAATATGATCATGTAAGATATGATGACCAGTGATCTTTATATCTTGGTCTGTCTTACATGAGTAAAGATTTGTTACGTTCCGTTTACTTACCTCAATCCTTGGGGACGTTTCGGAATTATGATGACAATTGATTTATTTATTAAGTTAAGATTAATTTCTTTATCGTACCTTTTGTCGTGTGACCCGTGTTATTACTTTTATATTTATACTTAGAACTGTTGAATCTCCGCGACAGATGGATGACCTAAGGGATAACTGGCGTGCTCACAGTTCTTTGTTGACTAAACTAGAACCAAAATTCTATAAATAAAACTAGAAATCAATAATTTGGCCATTTCGTTATCTTGTTTTTTTTATTTTGTGGCGCAGTTTAATAAGACTGTCTGGTATTGCGCTAACAATCATCCGCGGACACATGTAGGACATTTACATTTACACCTACGGATAGTGCAATGGGACTTTCATCCTCACCAATAATCAGATATCCAGAATCCCTGACGATGTTTTCTTTCACCGTTAAAACAATTGGTATGAAAATTCAAAGAAGTTTCGAAAAACTCACTGGTATATTGGCTATGATCTCAACCCTAGTCCTCTGCTTAGAAGGTCTGAGTTATTACCATGGAGCCACGGATGCTTTTTCGCTTTTCCTCATAGATTAACAAATAATTTTTATTATGACCAAAATTGTTATCAAAAGCTATGACTCTGAACCGAATTTTCATACTTATTAAGATGTTTTTTATCGTATTTTTGTATTAGCTGTAAGATAAAAAACTTTCCTATAGAAATTTCGCGTGAATTCGCAAAAATAATATTAGGATTTTTACTAACAAAGTTGGTTTACCAGTTAGTATATAACATACATATGTAAAAATTGTAGGGTCAAAGATTTAACTAACATTAATATGGTGATATTATAGTGACATTCATGTTATATATTTTTATATAACATGAATGTCAAAAACGGCGCGCTCGGCGCACACGGTGAACACTGTGCTCCCGTTTAATTTTAATTAATGTAAATAAAAGTTGTAGTAATCGATTAAAAATGGCTTCAAACTGTAAAATAAGTGTCGAGAAACCAGTGACAGAGTTTTTGTAGAAAAAGAACAAGTGAACAGTGTTAATTTTGAAATATAAAAGCTATAGTAACTATTTACCAAACTACTCAATAAATTTACAATAAATTTACATCAAAACATACCTAACAGTGACCTTATCAAAACAAATACAAAACTTTCGGAAAATTAGCTTTATAAAAGTGCGTAATTTTAAATATTGTGCTGTAACGTACCATTATTTACATATTCTAAGTGGCTTGTTCATTCAAACAAAATTGACCTTTGGACTCGTATCTCGAAACTCAGCTGTTGTCATCGATATGGGCTGTTGTTAAATGCGATACCTACCGACAAACTCTACTAAAAAGGGTTACCGGCGGAAACAGAACGCTTATTTCATCGCGGCATCATAGAGCGCAATAGCGCATTCGGGAAGCTCATTGGACTCCTAACGGCGAGTGCTTGGCTTCAAATCCTGGCTTTACGTACGAAACATCAGTGGGCTTTTTTGTGTGCCCTGTAGTAACTTCTTGATCGAAACAAATAAAAGATCATTACGACACTAACCATGGAACCAGTGAAACAGGCTTCTAAAGCTAGCCGCAAGATGACAGTACAGTGTTTTAAATGCAAACGCACAAATGACCGTCAAGGAACTGTACTTTGTTCAACGTGCAACAACACTTTCCATTTTGACTGTGTAGGGTTTTCGGAAAAGATTTACAGATTGATGGACAAAACAAAAAAAGACAACTGGAAATGCACACAATGTACGCGGAAATCTAACACATCAGTCCCTATAGCTGCAAAAATTCAGCAATCTTCCTGTTCGTCTAGTAAATCGAGCAATTACAACAAGAAGCAGCTGAGTAAACCGAAAACAATACATGCTTCACAACTATCGCCGCAATTTTCATCATATTCAGACCCGACACTTAGCGTCCCTGGTTTACATCCTAAAAATCAAGTCACCACAGCGCATAATAAACCGGAACAAGGACCTGCCGGTCCAGAGGAACTTCAAAAACCAGCCGATCAAGAAACTCTTGCGAATACACCAATTACTGAAGTGCAGGAAATCCAACCAGCGAGTTCTAAACTTCCCATAAATACCGAAGTTACTACCTCATCTCCGGTAATAGAGCATGTGACGTATAGAAATAAATGTAAAGTAAACATACCTATTTCAAACAGTTTTGGGTCACTGTCGGATACAATTCCTGATGATGAGGATGAGGATCGGTGCTCACTGCACCAGGAAATTTCTTTAAACAGAAGCTGTCCAAATATGAACACAATCACATCGGGAGATATTAAGGAACTAAGAAAAATCATATTAGAACTACAAGATAAATTAACAACAACGGAAGGCGAAATTGAGAACCTACTTCTAGAAAATTCTTCTTTGAAAAAATCTTTGGCAGAGAGAGACCGTAAAATAACTATGCTGCAACGAGTGTGCAACTCGCCCTCAAATCCTCGGTCTGCAAGCAAACGTAAAAAACGAAGCTCCAGCCTATTTCAGACTAACATTCAATCTTTCCTATCTCCCTCCGGAACACATACCAGCTCTGAAGGACGTCACAAAAGTAATCAAGATCACGAAATTACCAAGAGTAAAATAAACTCCATACTGCTAAATGAGGAAGTAAAAACTGGAACTGAAGAGAAAGGGAAAAACAACATTTACATCGTTGGAGATCAACAAGTACGGGGTTTGGCGCTAAAACTGCTGGAAGCAAGAACTGGCAAAAGTAACGACTCGTATAACATCTCTAGCATGGTTAAACCATTCGCGTCAAGTGCTGAAATACTGCAAAGCCTCAACTCATTGCGTCGTACGATTACAAGCGATGACATAATTGTCCTTTCAGTTGGTTGTAATGATAGAGATCCCTACCTTTTATTTGCGGGTTTATCAGATACTTTACATTATTTTGATGATTATAAAATATTTTTACTGAATGTAAAATCAAACCAATATTTTAACGTTAACGATGTTAATTCTAAACTACACTTACTGGTAAAAAAATCTAAAAATTGTAAATTTATTAATATTTATTCAAAATCCATGGCACATAGACGTTATTTAAGATCATTAGCAATTAAACTAAGTGTTGAAGTTGATTATTTAAGGTATGAGAGGGACTTTGCTGGTGTGGGGAATGGACTGGGGCTTCACTGTAAAAACGTTACCGCTCGAGACGGCCCTGTTGAGGACCATTTGCACGCAGATTCTTTTTTAGGACCTCGACTGAGACAAACCCCCCTCCCATAGAGAGCGAAACAAACAGTTCGAACACACTTTATAACATTAGAATATTACACCAAAATATACAAGGTTTGCTTAACAAACTTTCTTTGATTGAATTAGTAATTGACGATTTTAATAATAATGGCAAAAACCTAGACATTTTATGCTTTAGCGAGACATTTGTTCAAAAAGGATGTGAGTTAAATATAAATTTGACAGATTTCAGGGTGGCATGTACCTACTGCCGAACAAAACGTAGAGGCGGAACTTGTATTTTAGTAAATAAAAAATGGGAGTTTAAACCTTTAAAACTTGTTTCTAACTTAGCAGTAAATTTTTATTTTGAATGTTGTGGGGTCGAAGTAATTGGCCTAAACTTAATAGTAATCAATATTTATAGAATACCGAAGCAAAACAAAGCTCACGTAGGAACATTCTTATTTAAGCTCGATAAATTACTTTCGTACATAACTAACAAATACAAGCGTAAAAAAGTTGTTGTGTGTGGGGACTGGAATATAGATCTGCTGAAACAGTCACCATATACCAGCGATCTTATGGACGTTTTACAGTGTTACGATTTAAAACCACATATAAAAGTTCCTACGAGAGGGAAAGCCTGCATTGATCAAATTGCGAGCAACATTAAACAAGTAGATGCGGAAGTTCATGCACTGGTGCTTTCAGATCATGACACGGCTCAAACAGTAACATTGAGAACGAAAATTAAGCCGCAGTACACTACCTGGTTTGAACACAGACGAGACCTTAACGCTGACAATATACGAAAATTTTATGAATGTATGTCAGCGCTTTCTTTCTCGGAGGTTTATGATGCCACAGATCTAAATGACGCTTTTTGTAAATTTCATGACATTGTTCGGCTTTTTTACAATTTATGTTTCCCTTTACTTAAAGTTAAATTGAATAATCGACCACGGGGCTTAAAATGGTTGACAAAAGGTCTGAAAAGGGCAAGCAAAGTAAAACGCCATCTTTACTTAAAATACCGAATGGGGGGTAAAAATAAATTCGAAAATAGGCTGGCCTATATGAATTACAATAAGATTTTTAAAAAATGTTTATCTCATTCACAAAAAAATACTAACAGTACTTACATAAAAAATCATAAAAATAAATGTAAGGCCACCTGGGATACTATTAATTCAACAGTACCGAAAAATATAGACTATAATGAGATTAAAACAATTCATCATAACAATACTCTACATTCAGATCCCCAGACGATTAGTAATATTTTAAACAACTTTTTTATCGACTATACTAAAGGACAAGGAAATGTATCAAACAATAAGTACTTACATAACATACACAGTTTAAAAAATACAATCTTTCTGAGGCCTGTAAGTGCAAATGAAGTTTTTAAAGTCATAATTGCACTAAAAAATAGTTACTCTACAGGATACGACGATATAAATACCAAGATGTTAAAATTATGTGCACCATTCTTATGCCATCCCATAGTATATATAATCAACCTCTCTTTTGATTTGGGTGTATTCCCGGAAAATCTAAAGCTCTCCATAGTAAAACCTCTTTTTAAAAAAGGTGATCGAACCGATCCTAACAATTACAGACCCGTTACTTTGGTCCCTATTCTATCTAAAATTTTCGAGAAGGTTATGTATTCCAGATTAAATGATTTTTTCGTTAAACATGATATTTTATGCGAGGAACAGTTTGGATTTCGGAAACATCGGTCAACTGCGCTTGCGAGTTTCAATCTCATCAGGGCTATAACAGAGAGTATCAATGATAAGACGCCCATTATGTCTGTGTTTTTGGACCTGACTAAGGCCTTTGATTTTGTTAACCACACACAACTGCTACGCAAAATTGAATTGTATGGAATAAGAGGAAAGGCTCATGACTGGATAAGATCATTTCTTTCTAATAGAAAACAATGTACAGAGGTATCTAGAATTGTAAAAGTAGGTAAATCATTTATTAGACAAAATTACAAATCAGAATATAAAGTCAATAATACTGGAGTGCCTCAAGGAAGTGTGCTTGGTCCACTTCTATTTTTAATATACGTAAACGATTTCCCTTCGATAACACCTCATAAAAGTGTTCTCTTCGCCGACGACACGACATTTTTAATAAAATGTAACCGAAAAGAAACTTGGGAGTTAACAATAAATCAAGAATTAATGAATGTAATTGACTGGATGAACGAAAATAATTTGCAAGTCAATATTAATAAAACAAAAATTATGTATTTCCGTTCGTGCAATTCTAGTAAAATGCCTCTTACTATTTCATATCAAAATTTTAAAATTGAACAGGTTGAATTTTTCAAATTTTTAGGTCTTATAATTGATGAACACCTAAATTGGAAACACCACGTGGACGATGTATGTAACAGGCTAAATCGGTTTGTGTTTGCTTTGACAAAGTTGAGAAATACAGTATCTCAGGAAGCGGCACTGACCGCCTACCACGGCTACGTTTCGTCCGTTCTCCGATACTGTATCATAATATGGGGTAACTCAGTTGAAAATGACAGAGTATTTAAATTACAAAAAAAGTGCATTCGGGCAATTTGTAACGCATGGTTCAGAGACTCGTGTAAGCCTTTGTTTGCTGAGCTGAAAATCCTTCCGTTTCCGTGTATCTACATTTTTGAGATTTGTGTTTTTGTCAAACTCCATCCAATTTATTATGAGAGTCGTAGAGATGTGTTTATAAGACAGCAAAGATCCATGTACGTGAATCTATTATATCAGCCACCTAGTCACTTAGATATTTATAAAAAGAATGTTTATAATATGAGTATTTTAATATATAACAAACTGCCAAATGACATTAAGTTGACCCAAAGTATAAATTCATTTAAATCTAAATTATTAAAATGGCTTTTGACGAATTGTTTTTACAGTGTAAGAGAATATCTAGATAATAGTGAGTGACATTATAAATAGCAACATTTTAATACTGTATTCACTTGACATTTCTTTTTTATTTTAATTTTATTTTATTATTTTATTTTTAATTTAATATTTTGATTTAATTTAGAATTCACTTGACATTTACTTTTTAATTACTTTAATATTTCAATTTCTAAACTGACTCAAAATTTATCGTTATTTTCTTTTTTCTTTTTAATTATAAATAATTATTATTGTAATTTAATGAATTTGCATGCTTGCCTCGAGCAGAATACTGTACTGGACGTAAATTTAAGACCTATGTATTGACATGTATTCTTGCAAATAAATGACTTCTATTCTATTCTATTCTATATGTCTCCAAAGAGCCATTACGGGTGAACTGATATCTATTTTGTCAAATAGTTATCGGTCTAGACATGCCATTTCAATTCTCAGATGCCAAATAATCGTAAAATAAAATGAAATGCCATACAATTTGTGACCAAATATGTGTTGTTTGAAACTTTCCTGGAAACTGTACCAAGGGTCTAACAATTTGTGCTTAATCGGGAAAGTCAACACCAAAGTGTTCCCGCGATGCGATATCCTTTGATGAATATTACTCCACGCTTTTCCTTCGCGGGTAACTGCTTCTACAGAAAATTGATATTTCTCTGATCTGTGTTATTGATGCGAATATGCTAACAACAAAGAAAAGAAGGTGTGATGATGAATACAAATTAGAGATTTGCAAACATCACTGTCATTATTTCTAACAAAGGTTCGGATTTGCAACTGTTATGTAATGTCTGTAATTCTTAGACGTTTATTGAAATAAAATGAAAACATAGGTAAATAACCCAAACAAAATATATCAGGCAACAGTAAGACGGGATATACATGGTTATGAATATTATGGACATTTCATAAGAGCAAACCTCATTCATTCCTTTTGACATTCGTGTTCAAAGACAGCCCAGGCAAGGCGGACCGTCCCAGGCCATGTAAGACCGATCGAGTTACAAAGACGCTCCTATGTGTACACAATTTAACATACAATGCACGGTGGGCGTCGCTTACCAGCATTTAGTCATGACTAGCTTTTGCCTCGAGGTGATCTAGTATCGTGCGGTTACTCTGGACTCTGTTACTATTTTGACGTTTCGTTTGTAAAATACACCAAACGGCAATTAAATCATTAGTTTGCGTTGGTATGTTCGTTTTGTTGTTAGTTTCAGAATTATTAATTAAACTTTTCTGGTTTAAGTATTGTGTAGTATACTGTTTTATATGTGAATGTCTCAATGTCGAATTTTTAGTGCCCCTGAACTTCTACGCCGAAGGTCGTCGGTTTGATCCCCATCCATTTGTGTGATGAGATGAGCATATTATTTGTTTGCTCTGTATCTGGGATGTGTACATATTTAAAAGTATATGATGAGTATATATGTACAATCAGTCACCGGCACCAATAGTAAACTGAGTCTTATTGTAGTTTGGCTCCAGGTGACAGTGAGTGTGTTGTCCCAAAATATAATTTATTTCATAATTGTAATGTTTGATATGACTCGATATCTACTATCATTAGTTTTTGTAGATTTTTATTTATTCTCTATTTATGTGTGTCCTTTTTCTATCAAAATTTCTGGACACACAGTATTTTAGTTAGAATTTATATTTCATGAAGACCTTATCAGAATAGTTACTCCTTGCCTCTAAAAGCTTACATTAAAAGTATGTGCAAAACATTTTGCATTCACACAGACAGATAAACGTTCCTTGCTTCCTTGTCCATTCCATGTATAGGATGATATATCTTCTGATTATTTAGCTGCTGAATGCGTCGTCGGCGCCTCCGATGGCATGCATTTAACGACTATCAGCTTCACAAGGTGGCAATGGGCTCGTTTGACGTGTAAACCAGGGTTATTAGCATTATTTGTTGCTCACTAAGTGGGGGTTCTTTGGCCACCTTTTATAGGCAAGTACCAAATGCGTTCGTTAGAGTATATTCGGTTTAGTCTGTTACCTAGTAAAATGTTTTGTGGCTAAACTTGGATTGGGTTATCTAAGCCTTGTTCTCTCAGGTTCTGCGGATTTCTACTTAAGATAATTTGAACACGAATTTTCTTAGGTATATATGTATTTAATAATTTTCTTTAAAAATTGTCTACTGCTCTTCCATTCACGTTGTTTATTAGAGATGTAACGACTGATTGCCAACTAGTCGGGTACGCTGACTTATCTGCTACTAATCAGTTGATTAATCAGCACTGTCTTTTTTAATGAAAATTTTTTACAAAAAAAATTAACACAACCGCCAATTATCTTTTAGAAATTATTTCATTATTTTATACGTATAGTTTAATATTATTATAGTATTATTATTACGTATACGTAATAAGTACTTATATGTAAATAATTTTGTGCTCAGTTTGCATTCAAAGTCAAAACATTTATTTGCCAGATCATAGGATCAAAGATGTTTTAACCAGTAAGTGCAGCATTACATCAAACGTCGGCGCCGCCATTATGATTATTGCGAAAAGTCAATATTAAATGATCAATGTTTTCAATTATATTTCTATTTAAAGCAAATATCGTAAAATAAAAGCGTTACGAAGTAAGAAATTCTCACAGAAATGTAAGATAAATTCTAGGAAAAAACTAATGATTGGCACTGTCGAATAGTCTGCTGACTAATCGGCAATTTTAGAAACGACTGGTTGGCACACTGTAGTCAGCATAATGAATAGTCGCTCCATAACTCCTATTTATATACCTATCTAAAACAACAAAGAAAAACATTCAAAAGAATGAAATTAAAACAAAAACAACGCGAAAAGAAATGTACAATATTTACACTAAATAAAAGATATACATCTTGTAGATATACATATACATATTGTAAAACAATGAAATACAAATAAGCCAATATAAACATTGAAACTTCTTTAGGTACCAATATAATGTTATATAATATCATTTTATAAATTATAATGTTTTTTTAAAATGATCTCTTAATTTGGCCTACAACAATGTAAATAGTTATAGTAAAACAAATGTACTGCTGTGAGATCGATCTGAATAAATAAAATAAAATAAAATAAAATAAAAAATATGCTTAATATTCTATTCCCGAAGCGAATTTCAAGCATAAAATTCTTCTAGCGTAAAACAAGATACAAACACGAAATGAAAAAATTCGTTTGACTTTTCTGTAATCTTACAGATGATTTTTTTTCTCAGTCACCTAAAGAAATTATCGAATTATTTACCTATTTGAAACAGTGTAAGAGGAAAGGGCTATATAATAAACCAATAAATATTTCAGATTGTGGCCTTATAAAACTTGATCCGAGTGTATATTGCTCATTATTTCTAAAGGCAACTTGTTTAAAAATAACTCCAAAGAAGCAGTCGCTTAAAACCTCGTTAAATATCAGGTGAGATGTGTGGGCGTGGTATAAGAACTATAAAAAGTGGATTACCGTCTCTTAAAGATTTTAATCCGATTGTATATTGCGGATTTTCTGACTCTTGACTTCTTTTAGTAATCATTATTTTCTTTTGGCACGTAATGATGTTCAATAGTTGGTCGTATATTTCATAAAGAGTTAATGAATGTCTTTAATTCACCTTTAGGTTTATTTAATGAATGAAAAACTCAAAATATATTTCTTATGTGTTTAATATTCAGTATGAGTAACGGCTAAATTATGAAATAGGGTATTTTGTTTATTTGATCACCAAAAATTTTTTTCCTGACATTTATGTCTGCTTAGGAACCGTAAATTTATACATATCAATAACTTTCTGAACTCTACAAAATTAACGTATTCACTGTTTCAACTTGCTTCCCACTTTTGAATTTCTTATTAATGTTTACAAAGGCAAAGTCAATAAGATGCGGTAGCCAGGAATTTTTGTAGCATCCCATAGCGTATGTTCACAACCAAATGTCTATGCATGAAAGGTTGCAGTTCCTTTGCGTTGCTTCTTCGATTATGCAATCAAGATACAGAGGCTGTACCAGGCATTTGTTTACAGAATGACCGTGTATTGACTTTGGCGTGAGAATTGGTGTCTAACGTGTGTTGCGCTGGAGGTCCAATCGATCACAATTCTAGCACGCTACCGCTAAGAACTGTGGGCGCGCGCAACAAAGCAAATAGTGCTGTAAGCGGTAAGTAGGGACTAGGGATTTGATTTCTCTTTTTATAGGCCCTTGTAAAGATGATCGAATTGATGAGCACGTCAAATGATAAATCATAATAGCATCATTTTATTGAAGTGAAAACTTCTTTGGTGCACTCTGCTGAGCAGTAAATTAAAACTGAATCGTCACGCTCGGGTCGGTGACGCTGAATTGGGTATACTCG
Source organism: Coleophora deauratella (assembly GCA_958295455.1). Taxonomy (NCBI): domain Eukaryota; kingdom Metazoa; phylum Arthropoda; class Insecta; order Lepidoptera; family Coleophoridae; genus Coleophora; species Coleophora deauratella. Next base: position 6,118,067 of record OY282405.1, on the reverse strand, counting down.
GCTACAGTTAGTCGGTGACGCTGAATCGCGCTTAATATGTATATTAAATTTAACCATCTTCGCGTAGCCTAGTGGCTAGTTCACCGCTTCACATCAGGAGGTCGCGGGTTACATTCCCGGCGGTGTCCAGCTTAGTAGGACTCGGTTTGGTTAGTGGTAGGGCCCGCTTGGCCCGCTTGGCTAGCTACCGCCAGCTTATCTAAGTCTTTCCGCCAAACATCAATGTTAAGAGCATTGATATTTTCCGGCATGAAGATAAGATAGCCAGTTCCCCATTGCGTGGGGGTATCTTGGTAAGCCCGCTTCCATCTTCGGCATCATCATCACTTACCATCCGGTGAGATGATGCCGCCTAGGGCTTACCAATTGAGGGTAAAAAAATACAAATTGAATGTATCCTCAATATAAGTTTTCAGTGTAGTTACAAGCACGCAAAGTTTATTTTGTACCTACACATTTCCTAAAGTAAATAGTTGCTTTGATTAGGTATTTTATTTTTACTACCTTCTTCAGATGTATCTGATGTGATGTATTAGATATAGACTATATTAATGACTTTAAGAAAATTATCATACTCGAACTACCGCGTAACTTCTCATAGCTCCTGTATTAGTTAAAAACTGAACGGAAGTATGTCTTAACAACCACATCATGAGGATTTAATTAGTCTCGGAGTAGTTAGCTGCTTGTGTGCGTTCTCGTCGAATATTCAAACAGAATACATATATGGGGTAACCATAAATTATACATATCATTTAACACAGGCTGATCTCAATTTTAACGTTGGCACTTGTTCAAGATTCACATACAATACATATTTTAAAAGTTAAAGTATATTTTTGCTCTTCTTATACGACAATTATATTCTATTTACAAAATGAGGTCCTTCTAAAATAAGAGAAAAATAACTGAAGTGGTGGTTTCTACTCGCAAAACTGTTAAGTCACAAAAATAATAAATTAATTGTTAATTGTTCAATTACGAAATAATTCTCAATTCGTAGATAAAAAATCTTAGACTTTCCATACAAAATTGGCGGTTCAGTTGATCAATTAGTCAAAAGTCCATTCTGCGGCAGTATAGTCTGATTCATGAAATTTAATTCGTATTCATAAAAAAAAACGAAATACGCGATGATATGGTGACAAAAACGTTTTCATGTGAAATGCGAGTATATATTTCTATTTGTGTTTGTAGGAAAATATACATAAAATATGTATAGACTGATTTATCAGAAAGAGCAGTTGATATCTTCAGTTTGACAAGCTACCACTCCCCTGTATATTATATTGTAAGTAGATAGATATTGTACCTATGATACGTTATTAAAGGCTTTCCTATTTACATATTATTACATACGCACTTATAAAGTAATTAGTAAGTATAGCTTTCAGGCAACGAGACTGTATGGATTTTAGGACAAAATGTAGGTAAGTACTCGATTAGTGATTTGTCTCTTTAATTTTGAATATATGTTTATTAAATTCTTTTAGATGCCTTAGTTATGTTAGCAGCATTTTCCTTGTACTATGTAACATATTAAACAATTTTAGGCATATATTATCTAAGTTTTATTAAGTACTATAGCCGCATAAAAAGTCACATCCGGAAAAAATCACCTTTGACATATGTATATACATATTTTTATTAATCATAAGAGAGACGATACGCAAAAAAAAATATAAATACCTCCTATAGGGTACTACCTATAGCTAAAACAACTCTTTGATGGGAGTATAGCTTACCAATCTTCAAAATAAAAAAGTAAAACTTTTATTTACGCCACAGATCTACATATCAAAGGTCTGGTCGAATAAAATGCGAGACTTTTTTCGGGAATCTCCTTGGAACTTCCGCCGCTGTAATCGAATAACTCAAATAAACTCAGGTGGAACTTTTCAATGCGCTTCGTGACCATGACGCTTACGAGTGGAACGCTTTATGTGATGCGAGGCAGGCAATCGTCGTTCAAGAATTTCAGATTTCGAATTTTATGTTACCTTCTGTTTTATTTAGAAAATATTTTATTTATATTTTCTATCGGATAAATTAGTTAAACATAACATTTTTGTATGTAGACTTCGAAGTTCATATAGACGGTGAAGACTAAAATATTATCATCCTATTTAGATCCAATTGTAAGTAGCATTAAGGTTTATTGAAGTATTTTTCTAGCAATTCAGTTTATTTCTTTTAGTTTCAATACTTTCTGTATTCTTTAAATTTAAATTATTTTAGGTCTTTATATAATAAGGCATTTATTTTTAGTCAGGATTCGGTCTAAGCCATCTTAGACCTAATCCTGACTAAAAATAAATGCCATGTCTTGGTCTTGGCATATACGTATATCACAAGTTTCTTAAGTACATTACCAATGAATTTCTCGGTAGTCATTCTTGCATAACTTCTTTAAAACTTCCAAATCAAAGCTTCTGTAATACGAAACACCTTGAACGGTAGGGGTGATTCGTTCCAAACCTGTACCTTTTATTGCGTTATTCTCACATGGACTACTTTTCAGCTGGCTTTTTAATGGAAACAGCATAATAATCATAAGAATTATTAAATAGACTTTTGAAAGCAGCATCTTCTCCCACATAAAAGTTACTGCTGCTAGAAAATGACGACTCGTGTGTGTGTTGCGTGATTATTGGAATCTTCGTAAAAATATACATATTATATAAGAGATCAAGAATTGTGTTGTGACTTGCAGTTAACCTTGAATGATTAGTATGTATGTATACAGAAAGGAAAAATGTCATAAAGCCGGCATCACTACATCTGCAGCTAACCTTCCCTGTCAACGGGCGAGACTCGCAGTCGCATTGGTCTGATAACTCACCAAAAACATTATGCCAAGATACTGTAATTAATCGTTTGTAATAGATGCAGAAGCCATTAAATCATCTTGAACGTCCTTAGATAAAAAAATGAGCCTTGTAAATATGTAATAAGCAAGTAAATTCTTTAACCAACCTTCTAAATTTTCCCAATCGGAATTAGAAAAAAGCCAAATTTCAATGTTTCTTGCTGTGGAGTTAATTCACACCATTTAATCTCAAAAACCCAGGTCGGATTCAAACAGTGTTGCTAGAACGAATAATCCGGTATCTCTACTAAACTTGTTAAACTTTGTACCGATGAACAAGATTAACAAGACCGCTAAGAAAGAAACAGCTTGGCTGGAGTTACGCTAACTATGTAATTGTTGTTAATCCTATGTCGAATGGTCGAATAATTGGTTCAGTTGTTAAGAGACGGGGGTACTTTATTCAGGAGTTTAATCTTTACAATTAAAAGCAGCTTGCTTTGATTTTGTTATTACAATACAATTACCTTTTTTGGGTGGCAAATTTCTTATAATTATTATGTTCATCTCTGTTACAACATATTTTATTGGTTTTAATAAATAAATAGTTGGGAAACTTGTATTTTGGAATATTTTTATTTTATTTCTTAAAAAAATTAATACTTATACATACACAGGTTGCGATGAGTACAAGGTGATACAGAAATCTATAAATCAAATAGATATTAAGAGGTATTATAGGATAAGTAGATTAAGTTAATGTTATGAGATAGGTAAGTATTCGTACCTAGTGTATATTTAATGAGACAGTCGCTTAGAAAATTAATACATATTGAAATTTATGTTCTTTTTATTACAATTTTTTTATAAAAATAACTCTACTAGGAGAAAAAAAAGTGCCCAATTCGTTTTCAGGGCTTAGCACAAATGTTAAGGGGCTTCTACCTATGAACTGAACAATGTTTGTTGTACGACTTTGCAAACCAATTTTTGGACTTTACATACAAATCGATTAAGATTTAACAACTTTGGATAGGAAGTAATTTTTTTACAATTTTATCAAAGTTATAGAATAAAAGTTCAGTTTAATGGGTAGCAGTTACCCTTAAACTATTGCCTAGTACAGTCCGCCACAAAGATATCTGAACCTCTCCGTAATACATCATGTATTACGAAAAGCTTTAGTAGGGGTTCAGATATCTCTGTGGGCCAGTGTACACCTTCATACCAAACTCTAGAAATCGAATGGAAAATATAATAATGAAGGTGATATAAATGTGAATTGAAATTGAATATACATATATAATTATATTTTTTTCCAACATGAAAAATTAACAACGCTTTAACAGAACATTAAATTTGAATCTTAATTATATTAAGATTACTATTTGTACAATTTATAAACCCTTGATAATGGGTCGTATGTTTTGAAACCTGATGCGTCCTATATTATAAAAATACTCGAATTTTTATTTTACAAATTATGACTTACTGAATTTATTAGGATCCCAAAACACGTACTTAGTTTACATCTCAAATAGTGTTTCATGAAGCACATTAACTAAAAATCACAGCAAATAGCAATTACAGACCTAATTACTTTCAAAAATACTATCCCTATCCTTAAATATTATCGAAACCGTGTGGATAAACATTTTGATTTCATGTTAGTTCGATCTTCATTTATTTTATTTATCTACATATTTACAAGATGATTTTCATTCATAATAAGTCTATTTCAGAAACATGTTTTTTTTATTTTTGCTTATGTTTCGATGGTTACCTTAATGGCATCATGATTTTTTTTTAGATTTTAAGAGTAGGGTCCTTTTTCTATGACGTAAGTAACGTCTTTTGTATTACAGATAGTATTATTCAAACTGTATTTGGTTTTTATTATCCTACTATTATTCATCAAAACTTATTTGATTCCTATCTATTTTATTTTAAAAATATTAACAATTTTTTGTGTCATTCTTACTTTAAACATATTTTACATAAATTTTAGATTCTTAAGCAAAAGTAGATAAATAGGTACTTACGATACTAAATTAGAATTCGTTTCCAGGAATTACTTAAAGTAATGAAATTAAATTTTATTTACACAGAAATAGCTATTTGTATCTAACTATACATTTGGGTTCGAGTATATATTTTGTTCAATAAAAATATTTTTAAAAGTTTATTAGTGGCTTTCAGTATATATATTAGGTTCCAAAAAAAATTAAAGATTAAATAAATTTCTTCTAATTATGTTGCTGCTTCCAGTGATATAAAAATGTTATTATTCCTAGCCCAAATTTCAAGATAAATAAATTGCTTACAGTACAAATCACATCGAAACACTGTAGCTATTAGTAAGCAAGTACAGGCGGCAAAAGAAAACTCGACGACTTTGAAATCGACAAGTCGATGGAATACATTCCAACTTTGTCCATAAATGGCGCATTACTCGATGCTCGTCATAAATATTAATTTTCGGGATCCGGGGGGAAGTTCCAAGTAAACGAGAGAACATTAGCGAATTTATGAGCGAAAATGTCGGATACAGTGTTTGCCCTAAGTTATTTGATTATCGGACTTTTGCGCGCCTCGTGGTTGAAATTCCCACATTCAATCACACACAAATTATAGATGGAGTACCTTGACCAAAAAAGTCCATAAAAATTACCATTGTTCTTACTATTCAGTGTAGTGGCTTAGTCGCATGCCCACTGGTTCGGAACAGTCTATTGTGGAAACATATTATAATAATAATTGTGTTGCAAAATATATTTGCTATATTTTCTTTTATTCTGAATTCCAGAAACGAATCTTTAATGACACGTGCTGACTACACCTCGTCAAGATCGGCCTCCAGCTCCGCTAAATTTCATATTTTTGTCTTCAGAAACTTTCGCTCCGGTGCTGGCAGACGATATTGATTATATCGACGGAGATTGAGTTTGTTTTATATTAAAACTTGCTCTTAAATACACCTAGTACTTTCTTGCTTCCGGGAATGAGGTTTAAATCAATATTTTATAACAAATTTCCTTTTGCCTTTAAGCGCCTTGACTATTATACATTAATTATAAATTATAATAATGTTACAACTCCTTAACTTTGAAGTTTTATAAGAAATAACATTAAAAAATATGAATGAAGGTATGCAATATTTTACCATAAAATATTCATTGGATTTGAACATAAGAAGCAGAACATAAAAAATAAACAATCGAATAATATCACACGTAAACGTAACTTCATAAGCGTCATTCACTTCACTGCGTCTCCGCACTGAGTCACTCGGGTCCTCGATCAAAGCAAGGCCTCTTCCAGTTGATCGAAGCCCCCGTACCATCAATCGCTCTCGTAGACGGTTGAGTTGGAACTCTGGCGGCGACTGTACGGTGAGTTGAACTCGATCCTGGTGTCGGGAAGCCAGGTGTACGCAGTGCGCTCCGAAGAAGCACTGGAAAGAAAAAAAATAGAAATAAATATTCAGCTGTTTTTCAAATCGAAACGATTTAAAAAAAAAGAAAGCTTCTTTAGGTTCTTAAACTACATTACTAGTAAGTTTATTTTGATGTGATAAATCTTAATCTTCTGCTTTCTAAATTGAATTTGAATAAATGTTATGTTATTAAAAATCATTTTTGCTCATGTCATCTTATATGGTATTGTTATTGTAGAGTTAATTAATACTCTTATTATAATTATTTGGCATGGTTATATAGATATTTTACTAATGTATTTGTAATAACAAAACGGGATCAGCAATATTATAAAGTGATAAATTTTCGCGTTTTTGCAAAAGTACAAATTATTTAAAAAAAATTGCCATGTTTTGTTGTTATTGTATAGTTAATTAATACTGTTATATTATTTTAATTATTTGACATAATTATATAGATATTTTACTTATGTATTTGTTATAAAAAAATGGGATTAGCTTTATAAAGTGATTACTTTTCGCGTTTTTGCAAAAGTAGTAGCAGAAAAGGTATTCGATTTTATAAGTAATTAGTCTACATTTAATGACAGCCTGTGTACAATTATATTTTTAAAACAGAGGAAAATATCTCAAACGCTATTTAAAATATAAAAGTAATAGGTCAATCGATACCTAAAGACTGACGCAAATATATATTCATTGAATTATTAAGAACCTTGCAAATATAGACGGTCAGTTGATTCAGCCATAGCTCATAAGTCATTCATGGCATTTCCAACCGTCCATTACAGCTATTAAAATATACATTAAATTATTAATACATGATTTAAATTTCGTTTTATTGCTCTATTAGTGCTGATTAAAACAAAAAAACGCTTCAGTTTATAAACTGACCTGATTTAATTTCATTTTACGAAAATACGCCCGTAGCATTTAATATTAACACTTTTGAAGTAGGCCACATAAAGTTAGTATCTATCCTTGAATATTTATTAATGCTACCGTAGACGTCTTCTCTTAATCCTTAAGATATTGTCAATTTAAAATCTAATTTGAGACTTATGCAAAATTCTGTCAAACGCAAAACTTTCGAAATATCGGGTCTTGAGTTGCTTATGTAGATACTTTGTATGACATTGTAATGAGCCAGCTCTTAAGTTTGGTCTTGTTTCACGTCCAATTAACGTTTAATACGGTGTTCAGAGGTAGACTTTCGACATCGCTGTGCCTCTAATGGTAATCCGGTCCAACATTTACATTAGACAAGCAGTTACAATCGGAACACGCACTGCAGACAAAACAAAGGCGTGTTTAGAACTAAGACACTAGACAGCTCCTAGCTACACACAGGTAATGTCTTATGAATTTCACGGTGCTCTGGACACTTTCAAAAAGCAAACATAGTTCTACGTTTGCATGTAGCAAAGCTTTAGAATTTATAAACAGTTTAGGTTCCAGCAAAGAAAGAAAGGGAGGGGTTTAAAAAAGCTTTGATCTCTTACTGTGTTCAAAGTAGAATTAAAGTGCCACGAAATGAAAAATTATGTGAACGTTTTTCTTGCACAAAATGAAATTCTTTGTCATCTCCGTGTAATTTCCGACAGTGCAACGCTTAAAGAAAACTCTTGTAAGAAGGCGTGAGCGCTACATGCATTTGCGCCTTCAAGTGCCACCTACGGCCACTTGGGCAAATAGAAGGGCTATTTATCTTGGCGTTATGGCTTGTTGTTTTAGAGAACTCCTGCATTGCAGAGGTCAATGGTCTTGACATATAGATACTTGGATTATACCTACGAATATATCGTTTTTGCTGAGAACTTAGTATAGAACTTAGTTCATATGAACACATTGAAAAAGATGGCATAATATAAAGTCCAATGATAATATATTTATGAGTTACTTCAAAAAACGAGCTTCTCTATTTGGCTGTTATATGTATATTTTTTATGTGTGTATATTCTTATACATACATTTATTGAAAAAACAACTAGCTTTTAACTAAGGGTTCTTGAAATAGGGTTGAATAGGTACTATTTGAGTTTACGTACATCAATTTCCATCACATAAGATGTAGCCAAACGCAGTCAAATTTTTAATTAGAAAATATGTTTTGGAGTACTTTTTCTACAGGAAGCTTGTAGCTAAAGTAAGAATGTTATCTTTCTCAATATTTAGACAGTGGTTTTTAATATTTTTATGTAGAAACTCACCAGAAGGTATTGCACTACTCGTTAATATCTTTTATATGGCCAAAAATGTCACTTGATCTATGCAAATAAATAAGCCAAAACTAAAAATCGGAAAAAAACGAATATAAGTTTAAATAAATGTTGTCTATTGTCTATTTCAGAAGCGACTTCAAATGTAGTCAGGGACACTACAAAATAGCTTGATTCAAAATATTAAAACTTTGGAGCTGGATATTCCTTTGAAATCTCTTTTCTTTTATGAAAAATAACTTTTTTTAAATGAAAAAAAATGTTTCAGTGAATCGCAATTAAAAGCCGATCCCAAATACTCTTCCATTTGAACTTTTGACGTACTCAACAATTCTAACCAGAAAAAACCAGCCGCATTTTTGCGGTCTAACCTTTTTAATCACTGGCCCTGCTGATGTTCATCTAGTCAACTTACTGATGTTTGAGTGGACAGATTGATACAAGATATGGAGATGCTATCTCTGTATCATATACTTAAATGTCATCTCAAGATATGAATTCATTACGACGTTTGATTATATCTTTATATTCGATCAGCTAAATATGACTATTAAAAGAAGTAAGCAGGTACTAAAGATATTAACATATTAAGTATCTGATTATTAAAAAATAACATGTGGTTGTAGGTACGAAAAATAGCTGGCATAGGTGGTGGAATGTGTGGGAATGAGATTGAAGGCTTTACTTCAGCAAATGAGATTGCTTTCATGCAAGATTTCACTTGATTCATCTTTTCACACTTTATTTTTGCAAGTGATTGAATATTGGACTTGAACCCTTTATCTTGAACTTATTCTTTGTCAATTTTATGGTCTCTCTCACTCAACAATGACCAATAACGTCTCCGTCCGAAGCCATTGAAGCAAAATAAAGGAGAATCGACACACGACGCACCTCAACTCAGACTAAATCCAATTTGAAATAAGTGCCTTCTGAATTAATCCCGCCACTTTGAGCGAACCAGACGAAATTTCTGGTATTTTTCACGTCTGGCAATAAAAACGAGCCCTCCACACAGGAAAAAGATGAGTAATAGCCTGCATTGAGCTCTGAGGAACTGTAGGGAATAATAATATTATTATGCTTGTACGATGAAAACCTTTTTAATCCGAATCGGTAAGTGTGGAACTGAAAGATTGAAGCGGCAGGTAGTCGGAGCGTGAAGGATTCTGGTTCCTTCTGAAATTATTGCCGTTTTGTTCCATTGCGTTGCATGCTTAACAGATTATGAATAACAGTATATATGGTATCTCATCATAATTGTCATATTAGCTGGAAGCTCCATTTCAAGAGGAAGATCCAATCCAATCCAAGGCATTTTGAACTGTAGGCCTTCACCATATTCACTTAGCATAGTTTGAAAGGGATTAACTGATCTCACGGATAAAATATGTAAAATGATGTTAAAAGTGGGGCTTATAACTTAACTTTTTCAAGGAACCTACAATTCCCAATTTCCCATTTTTTTTTACATTTCATATAAAACTTGTTATCTGATTGGCCGAATTCACACGGGGAGTAATCTTCCTTGTGTAAACACGTAATCCGTTTCACGTCTGATAGACGCATATGTTTAAAAGTAGAGGTCTTTTTACACCCTGTATGCTGTATATTTTTTACATTAGTATTGACATCAACTTCAACACTTTATATAACATCCCTAAAATCAACACTCTCTTTACCGAAGACAATACTTGTATCAATGCATGTGGCCAACCGTGGGCTAACAAGTTAATTAGTGCAGTTCATTTTGGAGTACCAAGCTCACTGCTATGGTTTCTATACTTTGATGAGTTGAACCAGAAAGTTAGCACTTTGCACCACCTGCTTTACGAAGTTCAAACTAGATCAGTTAACACTTCATCTTAACGGCCGCGTGAACATTTATGACCGGATTATTGAGTTGTAACTAAGTTTGTGCATTGAGGCTTAAATCGTATCTCTTTTAATAAATTTTATTTTCTATTTGTATATACATTCATTCATGGCTATGAGATTATGTGTTAATTCTAATAAATAGTTCCTGCATTATCAATATCGTGGTAGAAGTCATTTGTCTTTATTTTGTTAGAATTTTGTCGTAATTTTTATAAGGTTTTTTTTTTATAAAAGTTAAAATATATTTTCATTTTATTTGGATGACTAAGAATTCCTACAAATAACTCCTCAAGGGTTGTATTTGTTTTGTTACTTTTTTGGCAGATTTTGAGCTGTATACGACGAAATAAAGAAGCGATGCGGTTGAGGGCAGTAACCACGTCGGCGGTGGTATAGGCCAGGCACCGAGAATTGTCTGAGCAAACACCGCCAGCAGTCAAAATGGAAGCCGTATTGTGCCAGAATGTATTCATTTATATGGTAAGCCCAATATTGACTGTTAGAACTTGTTCTGTGTGTAAATATTGAGGCCCAAGTTACAGCGCTCAAGCCATATCATGATTGAATTGCGTACCGCTGTGCAAGTTAACATTTTTGAGTTGTGCTCGTCCTGTTTTTAACCATGTTCTAGAGACACTTTTTTATATTGATACAAAGTTCGTCGGTTCCAAGATTGCAATTTTCGAATTTATCATTGAATGGTCTTTAAAATATGTAAAGTAATATCGCCACTTACTTACTCTTAAATAATAAGATAGATCAATAGCTATTATAATAGTTAAGTTCATATTTCATAAAATTGGCTAATTAATAATATTTTGTTAATCAGCTAATAAATACCAAAGAACTCGAATCCAAAGTTCACTGAAGGACCTAGTTGAAAGCAGTGAAAGGCTGATCGAAAGTAATTTGTTACTGAATGTACAAAATAATTACGCGCATGAGAGAAAGCATCAGATGCCAACACAGAAACATCATGATCATGACTGTCAGTTTGCGAACTACAAGTTCAGGGTTCGTGGGTCGAAAGTTGTTATGTCGGTCATTGGCTCAGAATGTCTTTTTGCATTATTACGAGTATATCTAGAAGTAACGGTAATGTCATTTCCAGAATGCAAACAATCAGTAGAACTTAGTTTTATTTAAGTAATGGGGCATTTCACGTGAAGCGGACAACAAAAAAAATTCCATGCTCCCGATTTTAGTAATATTTCAGTATGTTACACATGTATATGTTCTCTATATGGATACAACATATTTTTACCGTGCGTCGTCTGATTTACGAGTTACGGGACTTTGAAGATTTGACGAACCGTCAGGTAAGCGCTACTTCGAATGCCATTACCCAGTGTAAAGTAGTTATAATTAAATATATGAAGTACGTTTATTCTTCATTTGATGGTCTTTTTAACTGAATTATTGGATTATGAAAAAAAATCTTTTTTTTTTTTTTAAAATATTAGTTTTATTTTTTATTGGTTTTCACAAACTTGGACCAATTTTTTTTTTTTAATAAAAGCTCATAGTGTTTACATATTACTCGCAAAGTTTCATAATGGGCGTTAAAGTCGTTTAGGAGCTAGATCGATTACAGTGGCGGAGGGCGGCGCGGCAGTCAACGCCGTCCAAGCACGATCTTTATTATTTATTTCCTACTTAACTAATTATAATATTATTTTTATCGCTTTTATCGTATTTTCGATTTTAAGTTATAATAAAACAATATTTTGTGTTAATATAGTCAGTTTATTTATGAATTTTTACAATTTTGTAAGCCTGACTATTGCTAGTTCGCTTTATCATGATACCCTCACTGCCCTTGGATGGCAAAAAGCTGTAACTGAAATAGTATCGTAGAGAGCTTTTGAAATTTTAAAGATTTTGACAACTTTATTCATTTTTGGGAAGTATAATGCCGCAAAAATATAAAATTTTTGTACAAGGTAGTAATATTCGATGTGTTATGTAGGCATGAGGTTTCAAAATATCTAAACTCAGCTCAGTATTTTAAAACACTAAAGGAAACAATTATAGAAGGAGACATTATTACCCAATGTGATTTTGCCGAAAACTAAAGCTTTGTAGTTCAAGATGTTGCCCAATCGTTTCACTGGAACAACGACCAGGCCACTCTCCTGACATCTGTGTATTATTATGAAAAAGAGCAAGATTTAAAACACGACAGTATTATCATGATATCAGATGATTTAAAACAAGACACTGCAACATTTTACACCTATCAAAAAAAAAAACCCCTAATATACTATAAGTAGTAAGTTGTTTTGTTAATTAATTTTATTAATTAAGAAGCCTCTTCATTACACTGTGCTAGGTTGAGTGAAATAAATATTTTATCTATCTATCTATACAGATATTTTTATGAGTATCTTATCATTATGACTATCTTGGTGGCTCAGTGATTAGTGCTTAGTGCTTCTGAATACTTATCCGAGGGTCGTTGGTTCTATTCCTACCCAGGGCAGACATTTCTGTGATGATCAATTGCTCTGTGTCCGGATGTATTATATCCATATACGTATGTGTTTAAACATATTTATGTTTGTGTATCAGTCCTTGGTTCCCATAATACAGGGAATGCCAACTGTGGGGCCAGATAACTGTTTGTGATTTGTCCCGGTTCTTTTAACCCTTAGGTAATTGATAAGTCCTTGGGATGTGAGATGATGATCTCACCTGATAGTAAGTGATGATGATGCCTAAGAAAGATGGAAGCGGGCTTACCGATTTATTTTTATTATTGTATATTTAATATCAGATGCACCTGCATTGACCTCTCGATACGACCGTACAGCAACCTTCTCCTTTATCTGTTCTATATAATTTCGTATTGGTCTTCCTCTTCGTCTTCTCCCCTCTACCTTTCTTTCTATTATGGTTATAAGACAGCTATCGTATCTTATCAGGTGTCCTATCATATTTCCTCGTCTATTCTGAATTGTTTCCAACATGTTTCTTTTTTCTTCAATCATCTCAAGTACTTCTTGATTTGATTTCTTTTCTGTCCAACTGATCCTTTCCATCCTCCTCCAGCACCACATCTCAAATGCTTCCAATCTCTCCCTGTCCCGCTGAGTTAGTGTCCACGTCTCTGATGCGTACAAAGCAATACTCCATATATACAATTTAATAAGTCTCTTCTTATTTTTGCGTGACATTTTTGTCAAAAAGAATTTTGTATAATGAAGAATTTAAGAAATGTATTATGTCTTTTACTCATGTATCAGTCTCAAAAAACATACAGTAAATTGAGGCAAAAAATATTCATAATAAGGTTCTTGAACTGACTTCACTCAGAGTCCATAGATGCCGCCTCAAAGATTAAACAATTAAGATGTGAAATCTTCAAAAAATATGACTTACTACTTCGGTGGTCCAACGGTACCAATTAGTATTCAACTAGTCATATGTCGTATCGTGCGTGAAGTGTGTGAGAAGGTATAAAACGAGTTCCGGTGGAGGCAATAAAGAGTAACACTAGTAAGAGTTACTGTTAATGGCCTTTGTGTAGGCTAGAGCCAACAGGGTTAGGTCTAGGGCTTATTTAGCATGAATAGAAATCACAGGCGTAAAGTTATGATTTGCATTATAATGGGAAAGTGCCACACGCACAGATACTGGAATTGATTCTATTTGACAGCGTTTCACATGATGGAGAGTGATGTATTGCATTTTAAAAGTATATTTATACAGAAAAGTAAATTATAATAAAATAAGCTCTACCTTTGATTTTATCAATATTAGGTATATAGAAAGTCTTGAAATTAGATTATGCCAATAAAGTCTATGATTTTGAGTCAAGTCATGCTTAAAATGTTTACACTGCTGACTAACGCATACGCATGATAGCATTTTTTAGGGGGTTATTTGTCTCTTTTTGAGGCTATAATCTGAAGGGCTTGACGGCTTTAAGTGTGATATATCGTTAGATTCGTCTAAATCCCTTGGGTGTCTTAAGTATATTTTTAAACATTCGTATAATTTTTTAAAATTAAATATAAAAATTTTCTTAGTATTTAAACCCAAGAAAAATTACCTCTGCAATATTTTGATCATTCAGTGGGAACCATTTTATGGTACCTTTTAAATCGATTAAAATCATTTTGTGATACCGATCTGTGTCTACCCATATACATATTATATATGTAACCATAGACACTGTTTACACCCAAACAATGATACTCGCGTGGTTATCAAAAGCGTGCCCATTCTACCATACAATTGCCTACAGGGATCCAATGGCTAGTTTTACAACACATTTATCTATTTAAATTGATGCTATAATAGTATAGGGTGAAATAAGTTACGAAAGTTATTTTAGGTTGCTTCTGTGTAGATTTCAAAAATATCTAATTATTAAAAAAAAAAGTATATCAGTTACAGAATCCGTTTGAAAGCGCAATTTTGACAGCATCATGCGATAATATCCTACTTAGATAATTTAAGAAGGTGCAAGACCTGTATTGATATAGTTCCTAATAATAAGGTGACTATGAATGTTTTTTGAAAGCTTTGTATAGCTATCATATTATACATATATGTACATATGTGCAGAGGTTTAGGTCTCACTGGAAAAAAAATCCAGAAAACAACAGTACCCTCATTACCATCTCTCTCCATAATTTTTATAAAATATCAGTCATACTTTTAAACACCCTGTATACAGATTGATAAAGATTTGGAGAATTGTTAAAATTTAGTTCCCAGGCCATTTTGATTGCATGGGGTTATACAGGGTGGTTGGAAAGCCATTTCACGCCCTTCTCACTATGGGGCTCGCGTGAGGATTACGTGTATTCGCTTCAACAGTTAATTACAGTCATTTTAATGTGATATAGGTACATAGTTTGATTATCAATGTCATATTACCCTAGTTAAAACTTACTGGGAAACTCGATAGTTTGTGGGGTAATTGGTAATTATGATATGATAAAATATATAAGGTAACCTAAAATATGTTCTTGGTACGAAAAGCTATGTATGTGCTCATGACAACAAACAACTTTCTCTAAGGAACCCATAGTCAAAACGCAAAAAAATTGGACTCTCCATACAAATCGATCAACTGATCGGCCAAATTAATATGAAGAGTCCAACATTTTTTTGCGATTTGACAATGTGTTTCTTAGGGATGTTTTTTATCATGAGCGAGCACATGCATACCCTTCGGTATTAAGAACTTATTAAAGTCACCCTTTATACTTATTCATGAAATGCTATTTACGTTTTACGGACATACCCAAAATTTTAATATCGACTTTAAAATTAGTTTTCTTAAAAAAAAAAGATTGTACTCTGTCTGACCATCGGATAACAGCTGCGGCGTTTGCTTGGATACTAGGAATCCATCAGTGTGTTTATTACATTTTTGGTCATTATGATTCAGATATTTTTCAATTTTTGCTTCAATTTCAACAAATCAAAATACAAATAATATAGGGCTTACAGAAGTTCTGTTAGAAAATACTCGTATTTAGCTATGTTTTAGCTTTAATAGGATAATTTATTAACATTACATTCAATTATAATATGTTTGTAAAGCTGTGGGTCTAATACAATCCGCAAATGACTTCCCATCGCTTGAGTGATGGGTGGGACGCTACTTCTGTATTGTCGATAGTCAGATAATACACACAATTTGTAAATTTAATTGTTTTATCAGCTTATAGATTTTACTTGGTGAAGTGCATTTGTAAGATGAAACATGGGATAATTTCATATTTATCTTTATTAAATATTTTTTTCTGCTGGAAATAATAAGAATAGTTTTTATCTCTCAAATTACATACAATAAGAAAGAAAAGGAAATAAAAAAACACATAAAAACAACAGAACCAAATAGTGAATAAAAATCACAATAGAATCACACAATATTATTTAGACAAAAGCATTAAAATTAAGCTATAGCTCAGTGTATTTTTTGCCTAAAAAGCCAAAACAATGCACTGTTATTATTGACAGTGTAAAGATATATAATATATATTTGCATTTCTATCTTAAGAGATTTACTGAATATATACATCAAATATCATAATTTAATTTCAACGATACAAATAATCCTAGTCTATTGGCACATACCTACGCCGGAAATGACATAGTGTGTGATACACGGAAATGGATTCAATGAAACGAGAGGGGTCACCCTGCTCGCTCTCTCTGTCCTCGGTAGTTTGATTTAGGGCAATTACAGTACGGTGTGTACTTGTGTAGTCATAGAATAGCCTGTTATATCGATACTGCTGCGGCTTCTGTATGCACTAGAGGTCGATAAAACTCAATAGTAATCAGAAATTGTGTAGTAAGCTGCGATTAAATGATGAATTATTTGTAAACTAAATCGCATTCCTACTTATTAAAGAAAAAGTTGCTTCCTTTATCGTTAACTCTTAATTTCTTTTTTATTAATTAAAATGACAAAATGCATAAAAACATAATACTAACAATACACAATTTAAACCGCTTAGAATGTAATGTAATTTAACAATATTTATTCGTGCGTTTGCTACAATTTATTATATATTATTGTACATATGAACTATACTCAATTCAACTGTTAGTTAATAAGAGTAACGGCCTATAGATCTAATCAAAGAAATTCGACCTACCCTGCTGAGAGTAGTCAATTGGTAGCCATATGGCGAATCGGTTTTCAAACTGTGAGGATTAAACACAATGGTTGACACAGCTTATTAGCGAATATAGTTACATATCGCTAAATAGCTCGAGGGCAAACCAATAATTTGGGGCACCGGGGAGTATCGGAGCTATTCCAACGATTTCGAGTTATTCAAACTATTACAATCGATCGATTAATATGCTGAGCTGTCCCCTAAGCTAGAGCGGTGAATTTACCTCTAGGATAATAGTTTTGTACGTGTACTATTATGGTAATCAATGGTAATTAAGTTCATGTTACATACTAAACATTTTCGAAATAAAATAAAGTTGTATTGGTTTACTTTATAAATGAGTTTAAAGGTTCAAATTTATAACAAAATAGGTAAATATGCCTTTCAAAATAAAACATATATTCACAAAATATCCCTCGATCGTAAATGTTTCCGGGAAAACTTTACGCAAACATAAAATAAACAGTTCATGGGAAACACAAATAAACTTAATTCATTAGTACTGCAACCCCATCATTTTCAATGCAATATAATCACCCGTTTTGGCTGTTGGTAATATAATAATATAAAAATATAATTCATAAAAAATATGTGCCATAAACGGTGGACTGCAACAAAATATTATAGTGTAATAAATTATGGTACACCCCGAGTTTTAGCGATCGTTGCGTGCGCGCACGCTCGCATAACTAAGTTTGGGACAACCCTACGTTTAAAGTTGACATTCAATTCATTGTTAGACACCAATGTTCGCGCCAAAAACGCAGCACTTATTATTTATTATGACCCCGCATGTATCTTTGTTAAAAAATGTTACAAAGAGATATTCGAGATTATTTCATCTTTCCACGTTTAATTGTACACAATGGGTAAACAACAAAAGCCGCGTCGTACATTTGTAACAGTTGCACTCGATTTCGTTATGCAGCGCGACAATGTTAAAAATAATGCATTCATTTGTTGCGGCTTCGACTCTGAATGCAAGTTCAGCCAGGATTTGAATGATAAAAGTTTGATAACTTCCAAACTCGAGCGTGTTGAATAAATGAAGATATATTAATCCAGTTGGGGTTAAATTGTTATTAAAACTATGATTAATGATTGTTGTTAATGGATCTCAGATTAAGGAGCGGGCTCGGCGCAACCGCGTTTAAAACGTAACGTTAGTTGCCCTGTGACACGGAGAGAGGATCCATCACTATCATTAAAACGTTAGTTTTGATCGCTACACTGTAACTTTACTACAAACCTGTACATTAGGAAATTATGTGTTAAATAGACCCATTCCGTACAATAGGTTACTGTGTTATGAAATTTGAAGCTATTAATCACACGGCTACTATAATTCCAGGCTTGTGAAAAGGGAGTTACTTTATGATGACGCAAGGAAACATTCGTTTCGAAAAAGAATCACGTAATTTCAAGTATGTGATAGTTCAACGGCTTACAATGGCTAATATTTACGAGAACTTATTGAATTACTTCTACTCGTAAATTTAAAGTTAAAAAGAATTAATATTGAATAGTTTTAAGAAATATTTCATTTCAAATATATAATTTATCCGTTCTTAGAATTAACTTATGATGTTGAAAGAGTAATATCTACATCTCTGTTTGTTACGTAATATGGTTTCATCCAAAAAATATTAAATATCCTTAATGTTGACTTTAATATACTCATTGGTATATGGTAAAGAAATTATATTTCGTTTCGGAGTTTAATGACGTGTGTACAAACAGTTTTATCCGCTTACATCGCCGCAGGAGTTGTGTTCCCTTCGATTTTGCGATAAACAAACTTTATTCGTAGCCGGGATGTAACGGAGCCCAGTATCCATAACTGAAATTGTTAATATCCGAACCCAAAATAAGACTTATTAAATCTACTTGAAACAAATATTTCGGTCGTTACACTGCGATGAATGTATTGTATAATAAAGAAATTTTCGTGCTATTTACAATATTTTGATTTTAACGATTTGCCAGTATCGATCAGAGTAGAGTTTAGAGCTATAAATTCCAAACCACCTATTAATTTGACTTAAAAATAAAAACAAATTTTAAAAAACCAAAATATGTATCCAAAATCACCAAACCCGTCACTGTCAAAAGTTTGAAATAATTTAATGTATTTTTATTGAATCAAGACCTTTTAAATAGAATTTGTATTTTTAAGAATGTTGGTAAGTTAACAACCCTAAATCTAAGTCTGGAGTAAAGTAAACAAGCTCGTAAATTTTATTACGAAACAAATCATACGTATTCGCCGTCCCAGAAACTCAAATCAAATTCAAAATTTCACTAGGTACCTTTGTATGTTTATGTTAATATGGTTAAGCATTTTTATCAACAACCGGCTTTATTTTCCTTTGTTTATTATAACAATCCTACAGAAGATATTATGGATTATAACTGAAATCAAAGTTTCAGAATAGCTCACGAGTGAGGATAGTCACGATTCATCATCATTATCATCAGCTAAAAGACGTCTACTGCTGGACAAAGGCCTCCCCCAAGGAGTTCCACGCCGACCAGTCATGAAAATTCCCCAACAAATGAACAATTTTTAACTGGAAAAAGACTGCCAAAGTTTCTATAGTACCATATTTCAATTCTCCGATCAATAGAAATAAACCGGCCAAGTGCGAGTCGGACTCGCGCACCGAGGGTTCCGTATAAATTGACATTCACACATGTCTTGAACTCTACATCAAATACCTCAGGCCTGCAATCCAATTTTCGGACGTTTCCCTTTACTTGTGCTATAAGATATTGCTTCCTGCCAAATTTCATGATTCTAGGTATACGGGAGTACCCTATGGGTTTTGATTCCCATGCGAGTGTCCAAATATGCGGCATAAACGGCTGTATCTCTTGACTGCGTTGTCATAGAAGTTTGATTTTTTCATAGCTTCAAGGGATTGCAGGCTTGAGTATTTGTTATAAATTTCAACTTGATACGTCTACGCGTTCCTGAGAAAAAGGGTCTTGAAAGACAGACAGACAGACGGACAGACAGACGGACGGAAAACGAAGTGATCCTATAAGAGTTCTTTGTTTCCTTGTGAGGTACGGAATCCTAAAAATAAGTACATTCGAGCGAGCGTTGCAAATAAATTTTCGATAATAACATTAGCATAATCAATAAGTTGGCAAGTTCAAAATGCACCCCTTGATATAGTGGTGAGCAATTCTTTGAACCGGAACGATACTTTGCTGAACTTTGTTGGCAATAATCCACTCAAATTTCGCATTTAGTATTTTATAGTATGATGAATTGGTTGGTGGAATAGAAGGATAAACATATAGAGTTTTTAGTTTTTAAATGTAAAAAAGGCACCCCTAAAATGTATGATTTTTTCTGTCTTGCCGAAATAAGTATTACGACACAAAACTAATAAACTGTTGTTATGTAACTAATTACGCAGCAACTCATAGCGTTTTACATAGTATTTGTGCGGCCTATAAAATTTTCGTTCGGTAACCACTTATCATTAATTGATATTACTAATAATTTTATAAAAGGCTCTGCAGTTAGCGAATCCGTCCTCCTAACCAGATTATGCTTCCTACACTCATGATTTCTACACTCTTCCTCTTTCTCTTCGCTTCCTGACTAGTAATAGTGTTCCTTGCTAGTTTATGTAGAGCATGACTATCCTTCTTCTTTGTCGGTTCACTCTTGGCAGAGTGGTCGTGGTCATCATTTCGTATCTTTAGGGGCCCGTAGAAGAACACGTCGCCACTCCTCTCGCACAGCAGCTCTCCTGGTGCATTCATTCAGAGAAACTCCCAGCGCGGACTTGATCTGATCTGTCCAACGCATCCTATGTATCATATATGCTAGACTAAGAAAGGCTATGTACGTAAGTATGCGCTGCCTGACTGTACAATTAGTCTATAGTATTTTATTAAATCTATCAATGTAATCCAAAAATTCCTTATTATAATCTCAAAAACTGTATTTATTTCTCGCTCCTCAGTCTAACATACTGTATTTCTGATAACGTCTTGCTGTCAATTTTAGGGGTAGCTAGATATTATCATAATTGTGTAAAGTATTTTAGCCTTTTTAACCAATTTTCGGGAGAGCGCTTCGCTGAACAAGTCTTATTTTTCTATAGGCTTTTGCAGACTACATACATGGAATGTGGATATAGACAATGTTGACATATTCAAAGCTTTGTTAAGCCAGCTTAATTCCAGACCATCGGCGCGAGCCCGCCATGCCTTTCCATACTGAAATGCGCAAATCTCTATATAGATAGCTATAGTTTTATTGTCACTGCCACTGACACTGGAAACTGTGTTTACATATGAATGACTAGATTGACTTGTTCGGATTAGGCCTGTTATCGAGAGATGACAAAAGGGGACGTTTGGCCAGTTCCGCAGTGTATATCTGTTCTACTCTTCACATAAAATTCTACTATCAGTGGATTATATAACCAACTTTAAAGTACCATTAAGCGGTAATAATTAAATTATCGTGAGTATTATAATATTGATATGACATTAATTTCGACAATTTCCCTGTTTCTCAAGGCAAGTATCACATTATAAGGACATTATACAGTATGGACACTCCCTGCCACTCTCTGAAGGCTACCTCATCCCCCCTGTGTGACCGATGTGTGACCATTTGTCAAGGGGTTGGCAAATCAAAGCACAGTTTATTAACCAAAGACAATTTTATTTTTTAAGGAAAGAGCTAAAGGCCTCTAAGGCTATATAGCATTGTCTAGTGTATCCAGCCTTCACTTTATTTGTAAAAGTCTTGCTAACAATAAAGAACAATGAGGGCTAGGACATCACGCACACATTTACACGTGTACAAACATGAATTTCTATGTAGTAAACAATGGCACGAAATTTGTATGAAGTGTCCGGGGTATGGGCAAGTATATACGTTGGTTCTGGCTGCTATCAATAGAGGGATGTCGTTAAGCCATATCGGAGGCCTTATAGGAGCTTAAAAACTTCTGACACTGGGGTTTGCCAGAAGCTCCTTAATCTGCACCAACCCGGACTTTGCTTTCAAATGTGGATGTGGAGTACGGGCTGACCTTTCAGAGTTATGGGAAGAGACCCATTTCCCAGCAGTATGACTCCCATTACTCTAAAGTTTATAGAAGTGTTGTCTTTATCTTCCACAAACAATGTCTCTACAGCTGTTTGGTTAGATACACAGTTTGTGTTAATCCCAATTTACAGAGCTATTCCACCAATCAACATCCGCTGCCAGACAATGCCAATTCAGTAATACTATGTATTGTAATTTATGCAATATTATTCGCCGTGTACCAGCACAGCAGCATACAGATCTTAAAGCAGCTTTCTACAATATGTGAAAATGAAATTTTAACTTGCGTGTGTACAATTTTAATCATACGCCTTACTCTAGTTACTCAATTAATAAGAAAAAATATAGAAAAATCACACCAAACACTAGGAAAAAAAGATACAATCTAGGGAAATAACGTCTCAAGATTGTTTAGCAAGTATAACATTCATAGCATAAAGAAACAAATCAGTCATATCTAAGACCGTTGAAAGCTGACAAACAAAATTAGCTACCCACTACAAGTTCAGAGTAGGACCTAACGCCATGCCGCGTGTAACACCACAAATTCAAGTTAACTGACCTAATAAATTTATTGTGCCATAACTAGCTATATTGGTGAGTTATGTTGCGCCTTGGTCGGGCCCGTTCCCATTGTTGGACGGCAAGATAAATGTGAGCATACACGAACAGCAAGCAGTAAAGTTGCAGATAGTTGGAAGTCGGGACGTGTACTGCCTAGCTACGATATGGTCAACTGTTTTAGAAAAGTTTGGAAAAGAAGATCAAATTATTGGTGATGAGATGATAAATAGTCAAAAGAAAGTGATACGTTTATAATAAGCAAGTGGTAAAATTGCAAGACTTAAATGATGTATAAAAAAAATTCAAGCTGATTACAGTTTGGACATATATGTTAATCAGGCAGTCAACATAATATTTCTGGACAATGTAGAAATTTAACGCAAAGACAATTCAGTGGAGATAAATAATTTAGATTTAGATGAAGAAGAAAATAATAATATTACCAACTTTTACCCAAACAAATAAGTAAATAAAGAAACAATGCGTACGACATATCTAGACCAATGTAGACAAAATGAAAACAGTGTCCAAGGACTGTTCGTGAGACACCATTTTGATGAAGATTTATTTCATATGCTAAATCACACGTAACATTATTCAAAACAACACCGACGCTACACTACGCAGTTTATTCTATTTTCGTACATAATAAATTGTTACAACGACGTCTCTGCAACTTTTCAGTGTTGAATTTCCGAACGCCGTTGACAGGGTTATATTTTCGGTAACCAACTAACTAGCCAGAAAGAATAACATTACTGTCCATCAAAGACTAATTTTGAAAACTTAAATAACTGTTTGGTAGTTTGTTACCCCAGTTTCGGGTGGGTCGCTTGTTACGGGTTGCTGGAAATAGTCTGCTCGTTGGTTTCTGTGACTGATATTTATTTGCATTTAATTGAGTTTATATTTGTTTTTGTTTAATTGTATTGCCGTAATTGTTAGACAGGTATATAATACATTATATACTGGAGATTTAGCAAATGTTAGATTGGATATTAGTTTAGATTGATTGGTTTAGATTCTTTATCATTAAAAAGTGAAATATAATCACCCTTATTAAAAAAAAGAAACTCTTTTATTGACACTAATAGTCTGTATGAAAGTAATCTGGTCTTTAGTAAAGCTAGTACTAGTAATACTGCGACGATCAATAATGGAATCACAGTCTCACCGAGACCGTGTATATTTTTAATTCAAAGGAATCAAAGCACCCCAATCATTAAACAAAGCTCACATAAATAAATAACCAAGCCGTGTGACAGAGACAGCAAATATGTGGGGATGTAGTTGCTGTTATGACCCTCTGTATGAAATAAAAAATCGTGCAGAAAATAGCATTGAAAAAGTTAATGCGTTACCAGAAATAGCCAGTGAATGTTATGAATTTGTCATAAAATGTTAGAATTTGAATTTCATGAAACAGAAACAGTATTAGTGGGGATAGGTACCTATTGAATGGATAGATTTGAGGTCAATGAACTTGATAAAACCTCTGACCCAAGCTTGGCAGTCGCACCCGCTTGGGTGCTTTCCAGTTACATTATAAACTGTTATTGGCAAGCTTATGTGCTGGATTGTCGCACAGTGCTGCCCCCATAAATAGCATCTCGTAAAGTCCGCGGTCCCACGCTATATCACGAAAATTAAACCCTTAATGAGAAAATGAATTACCAGCTGTTATAAAATGTTGTGACCTATATAAGTTTTATTATTTTAACTGTGAAGGACTGGCTGTAATTTAATATGAATGTGCAGGCTATATATTTATTAGAACTGACAGCATTTTGTTCATAAATAGCAAAATATTCCCCGAAACTTTCTAAACCAGAACGGTCTACCACACATGCAAAGACTTTCAGTGTGTGCGTCGGGAACTTTTGATCCCGTGACATAAATCTCCATCAGAAAATAGGGAGGGCCGTAACCGGCTTAAGCTTAACAGTGACTAGTCCCCCGAACCTAACTTTAAATATATTGTAATAATGATAAAATATACTAGCTAATTCCAGCTTATATTTATTTTGCAGTAAAGAGCGTTTTGTCATAACAACCCAATATTTGCAATGCGAACGTACGACTCCGGCAAATATTGTTTCATATTTCGCCTCCCGTGCCACAGCTATTTCGCCAAATAGATTTTGTATTATCACAGTCGGTAATCTCATTTCGTAATTCAGATAATCTCTACTAAGTAATATCCTATTATCTTTGTTTACGCATTTTATATCATTCTTCTTATAAGTGTCTACTTACGACTTTTGTTTGTCTAGGTGTTTATTTTCCAGTATGACAGTTTATTTTACATGGTGGAGGTTATTATTTTGGGACATAAAATGGAATAATAATTGATAAGCAAAATGGAAAGTAGAAATAAGGATATGATCTATTACCAGAAGGTCAGATCATACTTTTGTACTCGGTACATCTCAATAATGTACTTAAATGCCATTAATATTATTAATGAATGTTATTGCGTGATAAAAGCATGAGAGCCATTATTAAATTACAACCATAAATGCGGAACAGTTTTGTGATAATTAAATCATATTTAACGGTTTTGCACTATACGTTATGGTTGGTCCTGCTGGACGCTTTTGCGGTTTGAGTCTCTGGGATTTCACTAAAGGTATTGTGGATAAGACTTCTTGATTTTCAGAAATTAAACAAATAACAATATTTTTTAGCCCTTCAGTATTTTTGCTGTTGATTTAGATAACCACTGATATAAAATGCATGTAACACATAAACTCTTACGTAACCCATCGTCTAATATTCATGCTATTCAATAAAAATCTTTCGTCTGATTCCACATGTACCCGTATTCCCTATATTACGTGTAATGTCGAACCTAATGGCATCATTTTGGCGATTTCGATTCTCAATGGGCCTCCTCAGTTGCGTAATAGCAGTTTTTTATTCCCGCTCGTTTGACGTATATCGATGTCGGTGTAACAGCCGATGCAACTGTTCAACCGCTCTGTCAGATTGTTTGATGGCACCATGAAATGTTTTCTATGTTCCATTGAGCGCTGAAATTCAGATTTATTTTTATTTGACGCCTATTCGGTGTAGGAGTTTAGTGTGAAATAGTGTTGCAGTATTTTGAAATATTATATCAATTGAAATGTATATTTATGTAGTTATATTTACAGCATTTACAAGTATGCTATAAAAAATAGTTTTAAAGCTTTAATTTTATTAGAAAAATAAAAACAGTAGCTATTATACTACATTTTCACAGTTATGGTTTCGTTCAAATCATATCTTAAATCATTACAAATTTTTACCAAATTATATCCTTCCTTGCGTGTTCACCGCACCATAGAACACGAGCGAGTGAATTCGACATCAAGTCGGTGGTAAATGGTAATTTAAATTAATATAACATGTAAATTGGGGAGTGCAGTATATTACGCCATAATTATACGCGTAACAAAAGAGATATCCGACCGCATAATCGTTTACATTCAGCTATATGAATATGGGTAACTCGCAAAGAGTAGGAATTCTGAACTATGGTAGATATTACAACCGTGTTAGATGTCGGCCAGTTAAAAAAGCGACCAAGTGCGAGTCGGACTCGCCCATGAAGGGTTCCGTAGCAGCAAGTAACATAATATAAAAGTTCTTGTAGTTCATTGTAGGCAAATTGCGGTTTACGATTTATGACGTATTAAAAAAAACTACTTACTAGATCTCGTTCAAACCAATTTTCGGTGGAAGTTTGCATGGTAATGTACATCATATATATTTTTTTGTTTTATCATTCTCTTATTTTAGAAGTTACTGGGGGAGGAGACACACATTTTATCATTTTGGAAGTGTCTCTCGCGCAAACTATTCAGTTTAGAAAAAAAATATATTAGAAACCTCAATATCATTTTAACCGACTTCAAAAAAAGGAGGAGGTTCTCAATTCGTCGGAATCTTTTTTTTTGAAGACCTATCCATAGATATCCCACACGTATGGGTTTGATGAAAAAAAAAATGAGTTTCAGTTCTAAGTATGGGGAAACCCCAAAATTTATTGTATTTTTTTTCTATTTTTGTGTGAAAATCTTAATGCGGTTCACAGAATACATCTACTTACCAAGTTTGAACAGTATAGTTCTTATAGTTTCGAAAAAAAGTGGCTGTGACATACGGACAGACAGACAGACATGACGAATCCATAAGGGTTCCGTTTTTTGCCATTTGGCTACGGAACCCTAAAAAGATAAGAGTTATTCTTATTTATTTTTTATCTTCTGTCTTGAAAATTTTAATATTCAGTTTACTTATGTTTCTTCTGAAGTTTCGTTTACTTTTCTACTTTTCTAACTTACGGAATCATAGTTTACTTGATTTGTTTTTCAGCTTCTTAATGACTAGAAATTTCTGTAATTTATAGTCCCTATGCTATAACTTGAAATCTTGCCAATTGGACCATCTACGATATTTTGTAGGGAGAATTTATCTTTGATATTGCCCACGCCACTCCGCTCCCAACTGTCGCCTATACGGGTGAAAATTAAATAATAACAACCGAACCATTGCATTTTTCAATTTATTCATTAAATTTATTACACGCAGTAAAATTGCTTTCAAAATTGACGCAGTTAAGGCTTAATATCGACACTCAAAATAATGTGCGGCTATAAAATCTAAATAGCGTACAGTTTTCCAACTAAGTCTGTTCTTTTTAATAAGTTTAATACGACTATTATTTTCATTTGAAAAATTCGTTTTTGTATAATATTTTAATACATTTCACAGAAAATTTCGTAATATTAATTGACGAAATAATCATAATCGACAATGTCAATATCACTGACTTCATTTAGCTAACGGTTGACTGTAGTAATAAATCTTGAATTCAAATTATTATTTAAGTTTCCTTCTCAATATCAAACAATGGCTTTTGAAAACACCTCAGAGCTGAAGACAATACGAGACGGGGGCTGTTTAGTTTGCTTCTACAAGCGAAATCTCGCCTTTGGGGTGTCTCGCTAAAACCGCATTTAAATTTTCCGATCCCGGACGGAGATAAGCAAAAATCATGGGTTGCTATTGGAAGGGTTAAGAACCAGCGGCGTGATGTTGCATAATTTTGTTTTGTTTGTGAGAAACTCAGGAGTTTTGTGACGTACCATAAATTTGGGAGAGAATGCTACTAGTATATAACTGTAATTTAAAATTAAAGCCCATTAATAAACATACATACAGATATATAAAACACATTTTTCGAAAATATTAATTCGCAATTTAGCACTGAGACATGTTAACTATAGATAACTGTAAAGTAAAGAAATACTCAAGTTAATAATGTAAAATTTAATAATGCAGTTAAGGGAATCTCTTGAAAATAGCAGCAGATATAAATTTCGGCTGAAACCCTAATCTGAAACCACCGGAAAAACGAGAATTGCAAACCGTCAAAATAATAATTCTATCTACCACCAACGGTGCAGATACTAATACGGAGGGGTGCTTTAGGAAGGGGGTGAAGAGGGAAAAAGTAAAGGGGTGATTAAAGATAAACAGCGGCTCGGGAAACATGAGGCTAGAACGGAGCAGAATAATTTGCAATTGTACCTTTAGCGGCAAATGAAACGAGAGTTTTATGCCTTTTTGAGGTGGAGGCCGTGATTTATGGGGATCGAGCAGCCGTTGCGGGTTCCGACTTCTGAACTTTGTGAATTCTCAACTCTTACTCCTAATGTATTGTTTGATGCTTAGTCTAGTAATCGAATGGGTTTTTGAAGGTCAGAACTTGTTATTTTTTTTTAAATCGCACACGGTCATCTGGCACCAAACTAGGATTCCCTGTATCTTGGGAACCAGAGACTGATATACATACACATATACTTGTAAATACATACATATATAGATATAATACACCCAGACTCAGAGTAAACAATTCTGCTCATCACAGAAAAGTTTTTCCTGTGTGGGGATCGAACCCACGACTCTCGGATCAGAGGTCAGGATCGCTAACCACTTAGCCACCGAGTCAGTCGCTTTATATTTTTATGTTTTATGTTGGAGATTATTTTAAGTATAAAAGGTTGTCATAGAAAGTTTAATATTATATTAAATTACAGTAAAAGGTTGCAAACCTTATACAC
Source organism: Coleophora deauratella (assembly GCA_958295455.1). Taxonomy (NCBI): domain Eukaryota; kingdom Metazoa; phylum Arthropoda; class Insecta; order Lepidoptera; family Coleophoridae; genus Coleophora; species Coleophora deauratella. The sequence goes on along the minus strand of OY282405.1, from coordinate 6,089,321 downwards.
TATTTCAAATTATGAATCAATCCTAAGAAATATATCAAATCGCTGCAATTGTCAATTATTTTGATTAATTTTTGGGTTCCACATTCCCTACGAGGAACCCTTGTAATATCCAGCGTCATAACTTTTGAATTCTCAACCGGATTGCATGATTTTAATACAAAATTAAAATAAGACTCAAAGACCTTTTTTTATGAAAATTAAACTGGATACATTAATATAGATAGTTTTTAAGTTATGTAGTTAAAAACAAAATCAAATTTAAAATTAATATCAGCGTAACCTACAGTACGCAGTATCCGACACGTGCTTGGTTGATAAGAATTTTTACAGGCGAGAAGCGTATTGAATAGAGAAACTTTATCATATATGCCCAGCACACGTCCGGAACTTATTGCATTTCCCATTATAGCTATTTCACTTGAGATCCTTTGTTGAAAATATTTCCTTTGAAAGCGAACTGTTCATTTTCTATTATTTTACGTCTGATATTAATTTTCAACTCATAGTTCCACTATAAGTTGTACCTATATGGAAAGAAGTTTTGTACAGTTTGAAATGGGTTAACAGACATTTCGGGAAGTGGTCTTTATGTACCTAAAGGGTTACGAGTAGGCAAACTTAAATTATGGGTATAACATAGGTTAAGTATGGGTCAATCTCAATTCCTACAGGCTCTCAGAGTAATAAATACGACACCATTTTTATAGCTATCTGTTTTTCATTTAAAAAATAATTTTTCATCCACTCAAATCCGTGCGTAATGGTGTTCTTTTTGCGTTGTTGAGGGCAGACTTTATGGACGTGAAAATGTTACTAGAGGCGGCATTATCTATTTGTTTAAAATTCTGTGTTTCACACTTTTCAAAAATCTGGATAGTTTTTCATTGAACTTGGAACATAAGGTAATATTGTAAATATTTTGCAGGCGTTCCTCGTCGATATACACAATCATTTCTTGATCTGCCCTATGATCGTATACGTCAAGAAATAGTTTCCTATTTAGTATTTTGTAATACCTATCTACTTCACTTTATTAATGATGTATTTTATCTCTCCAAATTGACTGTAAAATAAAGACAAAACGAACATTTTCCTAAACATCTATTTGTGTTCGTTTCATAAAAATGCGTCGGGTCCTCTAGAGGATAAGCTCTATGAATATTTTGAGATATACCTACTATTTGTAATAAAGGAAAAGGTTTTATTTTTTTGTGGTTGCGTAAGACAAAAGGCTAAATGGAGAGGGATTGCGTTCTTTTTTTGGTTGTACATATGTTTAAACACTTTTATATCTAGCCATATATGCCATCCTACGTCTGCGTTCGAGGGAATTCAGAATATAACTACAAATCGGTTCGTAAAAACGAAGTTTTTAAATTTTTTGTTTTATCGACCGCTTAATTTTGTTTATTTTATTATTTGTAATCGGAATATTATATGACTTTATCTGAACATTTTACAGAAACCGATAATAGCTGGCTAGTAAGAAGACATTTTTATTATTGATTCTGTTTTAACAGTCAAACTGAGTCATGTTGCTAAATTCGTTTCAAATGAACACCTCCTCCTAGTGGCTAGTCCGCTTGCTTTACATCAGGAGGTCGTGGGTTCGATTCCCGGCGGGGTCCAACTTTGTAGGACTCGGTTTGGTTGGTGGTAGGATATTTTCTGAGCCCGCCTGACTAGCTACCACCATCCAATCTATTATAAGTCTTGCCGCCAAACATCAATGTTAACAGCATTAATGTGTTACGGCATGAAGATAAGATAGCCAGTTCCCCATTGCGTTGGGGAATCTTGGTAAGCCCGCTTCCATCTTCGGCATCATCATCACTTACCAACTGAGGGTAAAAAAAACAAATGCAAATTTTGTAAATTAATTATTTGTCTATAAGTTTAAAATGTATTTTGATGTTGGTGTGCAATTGTGCATTAAAGTATAATATTTTCTTGCACAATCTGTTAGCAAACAAACAATCTGTTTTCAATGAAATTAATAAAAATATATAAATAATGCAATACAAGGTATCGGTTTTTGATGTTCAGTACGACACTTGTGTACCTTACTAATACGTTACGCAAAACTACAACAAACGAAACTAGTTCGTACTGATTTCAGATAGTTCAGATACATTTAGCTGTTTTCTATCCTCTCCCCATCTACGCCTATCAATCATTCTTGCCTAGTAGGTATTAGCCCAATAATATTGTGGTATAATATTTTGTTACATCACTTGGACTTTATTTTCCTTCGAGGTCTTTTTTTCTTTTGTAATAAGACGGGATTTGTCCTCGAGATAAGAAGATTTATTCATATTGTGCTTGACTTTAGTTACGTATTCTTTAAAATTCTCTTAGGTTTTTGCGTCCTATTTTCTGTTTGTTTACTTATTCTTTTGATGAGCATAATTATCTAATTTGTAGACTATTATAACATAAACTTTTTATAAAAGCATGATATCAGAATTTTTAACCAAGTATGGAAGTTGCTCAGGCATAACGTACTTTCACTCGATATTCATCTACACAACTATTATTGTAACAATTTTGTAAGTCATTTATATTATAAGCGTATAAGCCATGTCCGGTCAAATTTATATTGTAAAAAATGATTTTTTGATTGAACCTGTCGTAATGGTTTGGTAATTATAGAGAGCTGTTATTCATTAAATTTAGTTTGTTTTGAAATCTTTTAACTGAATTAAGATCAACATGATAGATAAAAACATAATTATTCAAAAAAAAACAGTTTATAATTTTGCGTATTTTTTTCAGTTTTTGCATATAATCTAATGCAAAATGATTTTTAAATTACGATCTTTATAAATATGGTGCCGTTCACGTTTTATAGACTCTTTTCCATCGTTACCACCGTTGGCCAAAAGCCATACGGTCACTAGAATTACTTCGGGTCCTCAGAAAATAAGCGAAACATCCGATTGGTAGAATTTATCAGTACCTATGATTTATGAATGCAACATCTTAATTTTATCTACGTTTACATTACATTTTGTCTACCTTTATATTATTATATTATATTATATTATTATTATACTGTAGATAATTAATACTTTGTATGTACATCCTGTCGACTTATTTTTTCTAAAGCATTTCTTCCTCTTGCGTAATTTATTAATACTCGTTTCTATATTTAATGTCTAATAATGATGTCTAATAAAATCTAATCTATTTTGTACTGCTATTTTATGTATCCAATTTCTATTTGTGAAGACCTATAATTGGCTCTATGTTTCTATAAAATCTATGTATTATATTTATAAGCTGTTGGTTTTCCTAATAAAATAAAATAAATAAATAAAATAAGAATTTATTTATTTTTTCTATTCGGTGGTTGTATACAAGATGCTGTAAAATATCTGCCAGGGCTTAAACTGGAACTTTTACTCATGAATTTGAATAAGTTTCCTCAAGGAACACATAGTTATTCGCAAATTTTGTCGTAAAACCTCAATTTAAGTCCGGCTGATAATAAGAGTACCTTATACAATATTCCATTAACCTTGCCCTACGTGTCATTATCATCTCTATATAGTTGCCTGCCGTCATCAGGACACCATTACAAGTGGGATGTCCCGACTTCGGTCGCCGTCCACATGTTATTGACCCTATCTCATCGTTAACGCCGTCGGCCATAAGCCATATGGTCACAGGAATTACCTTGTGCCCTGAGAAAATTAGCGAAATTTAAAATTTCCGATGGGTGGAAATGATTGGGATAATACGTGATCGGGTTCACGAGTTAGCGGCTGTTTTAGGGTTCTTGTTTTATTTTTACTTATTTGTTTGCAAATGCGTTTTGTTTAATTCTTTAATGTCAATCTTACTGAAAAAAAAGAAAATGTTTTTTTACCGTATTCTTTCATATTTTTTTATTTCCTCACTTTAACCTTTTAACCTTTTTTAACCTTTTGGTTTATAGATTCACATTACGTTCTTTTATGTATAAAATATATCATCATAAAATTAGGCACACAAGTTTTGTGAGTCAGACGTCTTAAAGGAAATTATGTTTAAGTTGAATGCTTATTTCCACGAAAAAGATACTAACGTATTTCAAAGAAAAGCCAGAGTCGATAAAAGAAAATACATAATGTTAGATGAAATAAACTTTTGTAAAGCGTGACATATTATTTTATTATAGTCATAAAATATGTCAGTACATAGAAAATTACTATATATATATTTATTTACTTTATACTAAGTAACAATCAAAATCTTTAACACTGTTTGAGAAAACTCAAAATATGTATAAAACTTCAAGGCATATGGCGCTTCAATACAATACGCACCATAATCATTCAAAAATAATCTTAAGGCCTTGTTTGTTATTGTCCAAAGCTATAATTAGGCGGTCTCGTTATCTGTCGGTGTTGCCAGTGTTGCTCAGGCTTAAAATTAAATGGGAATGGGACTCGTCAGCGCCGAAGCCCCCGACCGCAACGAACAGTTATTATTAATTCCGCCATAGAAAAAAAAGAATACTTCCACCTTCTATTAAACTTATTTTTGGGGTCTGTACTTAATATGTCTATTCTTACCGGTCGTCAATAAAATAATAGAGATGCGACCAACGTGATATCGTTTTTAAATGAAACTTTAGAGGGCGCCACTATTCTATTTCTTACTTTTACGAAGTAACGATGAAATACTAAATTCATCGAAAAAAAAGTTTTGCGTTTTAATGTAGTATACTTGACTTGAAATTTCAATCTTCCATGTAATACGTTGAACATTTTCGGATATTTTACTTTAGTCTACCTAACATTTTTTTATCAAAAGCTTGTTTAGAGTCTTAATTTTCTATCCATAAAGGCTTGTCTATACTAACATCGCCGGTATGTAATTTAACTTTTTTAAGCTTTACCCATATTCGTGAGGCGTCGTTACCGGAGCCCGGCGCACCGGCGGCGTGAGGGTACACAATTATGTAATTACGTGTTAGGAGATCTGTTTTTATCACGTCCACCCTTGTCTATTGGATGATAATTGGGCCCTTGTTTTGGCCATAATTCCGCATTATTACCTCTACAAGATTGACGAAAATAAAATGTGTTTTTTGAGCTGTGACCATATGCTGCGCGTCTGTCTTGTCGTGGTGATAACTGACCACATTAAGTAATTTCGGTTCTTGTGGTTTGTATGTATGTAATTATACTGCAAAACAATATTTTTTTGCCAAAGTAACTATCCAAAGTTAAGTCTAACGTGATAAGATCTATCTAGTACGTTTTCATTTAATTTCTCAGCATGGCGGACCGAGGAATAGGTCGTTGTGGAAATCCTTTTGGGGTAGCCTTTATTCAGCAGTGGACGTCTTACATCTGATATCACTATGATGAATGATAAGTAACTTTAAGCTAATAAAATATAATAGCAATAATTTCTGAAGTATCTCATCTCATCTCACTTAATATTATAAATGCGAAAGCACAGATTAGATAATGCGAAAGTATATGGATCTTTGTTTGTTTGTTCCACTTTCACGCCAAAACTACAAAACGGATTTGGATGAAATTTGGGAGGCACATAGATAAGGCACTCGGCTAACACATAGGATACTTTTTATGCCGGAAGACTCGAGGGTTCCCGAAGGAATGGCTAAAAACTGAAATTTTCTCTTTGTCACTAGATAGTGCTGCCTTAACATTTTATTTCTCCCTGGACCCAATTCTGAAGTCCACGGAGACGAAGTCATGGGCGGAAGTTATAAATACTTATTAGAAGATTAAAATAGTATGTATCTGTATTTTTATTTATAGATAGATGTTCAAATGATATAAAAAAACATAAATATAGCTATGTAATATATGTATTTTAACCTTCTTTATTTCGCCACCTTTTTTAGAAGTAGTATCAGTAGTAAATTTTAATTTTATAAGAAATTATTTTTTAATGGATACTGTTTCCAACTCTGATTTTGTGCCTTTTGGTCTTCATCTTCCCTCTTCTGATCAACAAGTAAATTTTTCGACGTAAGTATAATATTTTTGTCTTCAAAATCACATTTATTCACAAATCTCTTAATCTTTAACGTTAGCCTAGTAACAAAGTTAAATCTGAAGATGTTCTAGGATTTCATTTCCATTTTAATTAAATATTTAAGTTACTGTCGCTTTGTAGAGTTCTGGTTCACATTATATACTCTGTGGTTGGAGGTAAAGATACAGTTAAAGTATTAAATTACAAGGAAAATAACAATTAGTTATATGACTCGATTTCAATGGAATTTTAATCGTATTATATGTGGGATGTCCTTGCTCATCACTTGCTCAATATGGATTTACAGGTACTATTACTCATCTTAACCTATTAAGTACAATATTTTAGTATATAAATAAAATATATTTTCCTGAAGTAGTTAATATTGATACCTACATCAAGGTTGTAATCAAACTGTAATAATTACTGCACTGTACAACTTTGTTGAAATCGATATAAAGAAATGTAAACTCTTCATACAAATTAATCAGGTGCCTAACCAAATCTCTATAATAATAATAAAAAATATATTTATCGACCAACTTTGGATCACAATAGTGTAAGAGAAGTGAAGAAGAAGAGTATGAAGAGTAAATTTTTTTGAACAACATTTGTTCAGAATTACCTATAAATAACAGATTAGAAACTCTGATTAACTAATAGGTAAAAAAAAACAAAATAGGTGTAGTATTTTGTTACACCTCTTTAAGCAGATATGAACTCTCTGCCTATCTTTGGTTAGTAAAACCAAGCACCATCCATCTGGTACTATGCATATTAATGAAACGGCATGTTATTACCGGAATGCGTTAGTATCTTGTCTAGGGGATGCCCTTTTAGGAGCAAACCTCGGTCTGTTGAACCCGTCATGTATTATGAATTATCGTTAACCATATTCATGGCTGTGTTACGCATAGTTGATTGCTTTAGCACGATATAAATAACTGTTTACATCACTGTCTTTCCATCAACTTGACATAAAATTCAAAATGATACTTCTGCTATGTATCACAGCAGGTTATTTTAATTCAGAATTTTTATAGGACCTTTTAATTTAGTTTTATCGCTATAATCGTCGAGTCATCCGGTAGCATAATAATCTAAAATTTTGATTATAATATAATTTACATTATTAATTATTATCTTAAACTTCAATTAATAAGATAATTTAACTAAAGGTAAAATCTCGTTAAGATAGAGATGGGACTCGTATTTTTGTTTAAGTTGTTATTTTTTCTGAACAAATTAGAATGCGAATTATTGCGAGGTTTAAAGTTAAATTTACAATTTTAGCTGACTTCATATGTAACGTAAGGGAAACGATTTATATCTTAATTACATCATAAACATTAATTTCTAGATAAGTTGAAAGTTTACTTGTTCAACGTATGTTTTCCGGATGTTAAATACGACGGTTCACATAAATTCTAACACTTCTGAGAAATGAATGTCAATTATGATAATTATCGTACCGTCACTATTCCAACCTTCAAGATGGCCATAACAATTATTAAGACCATAAAAAGTTTTATCTCCAAGAAACCAGTAATGTTCAAACAAAAACTCGCTGTCAACCTCTTGATTTCGATTTACGATCTCTAACTGCAAGGAAACAAAGTTACTATCAGCATCGACCGGAATTTTCTTAAACTCTGTGAAGAAAGTATTAAAGGTCAAAATCTACCGCGTATTACATAAACACACGAAAGTAAGAATTAAACTAAAAAGTAGCTTTGAATCAAAAAGATAAAGACAATTCAAATTCCCATGAAGTAGTATCGTACCAAAGTAGAGGAGTTGTAATGATTATATTCCAATTTAAATAAAATAAAATAATAAATTATTGCAACGATTTAATGAATAATAGGAAAACAGTACGATGATATGTTAGACAGAGACGTCTTATAAGAATTCAGTGATGTAAGAAAAGGAGGTAACACAGATAACGCCTACAGAACTTCTTTAGATGTATGATTTGATGTGAGATAAAAATCGTCGGTCTTATTCGTCAGTCGTTTTTTAATTAGAGAGGGGTACATGTGAACCTTGCGGTAGCCATTGTATGAATATAAATAAGAATGCTTTGAATGGTTGAACTTTCTGGACATGGTCACTGAGAAGGACAAAAAATCAAGACAAAAGATGTAACGAAGATAGCATAATATTGAAACTATCGTATATAAAATTTACCTAATCTTACCATAGAATGGGAATAATCGAGGGTTGGTTATTATATGTATAATATAATAATATGGATTAAATTACAAAGAAAATTGACGTTATGTCGTATATGGCATTGATAAGGAATTTCAGACCTATACTGATAAAAGCACAGCACTTAAATTAAAGAAAAAAAATTGAGGTGTTCTTGTTCAGGTAGTGACTTTTTGTAAAAGCTCATAACGCGTTAGCTCTATATCTGCCGATACCTTTATCTCGTCGCCGCGCCGTTATTACTGCAAACCTAATAATTTTGCAGATCGTACATATATTATTACAGATAAAATAGATTCTAAAATTGTTCTATCAACCAACGCATGATTAGCCTGATTCCAAATAGATATCGTTTTGTAGATAGTTAAATTGAAATTTAAAGCTTCATTTGCATAAATTTGTAAAGTCGAAATGATATAATTTGACTGCGAGAATACTAATTATATCGCTAATATTGAATAAGTTAAATGTTTATCAAATTTAATCGATTGAAGAGAAAATAAAGTTTTTGTCAATTATAAGTATTGATAAATATGGATTTTTACTAACCCTTTTTCAAAATAAGGACTCTAAATATTGTTGGTGGAATGATTTTAATTGTATTGCATCTTCTGTCAATAAGTTTACCTAACGGTACGACATATAACATCAGTCTCCTCTTTCACTTGTTCTTCTGCTCCCTCTGTATCTTTTAAAAAATCTGTCGTATCAGGTCGCCTTATATCTTTCCTCTTGATATTTTCTCAATGATGTTCAGCAGTCTGCCCTGTTTCTGGACCATAGTTATTCATGACAATTTGTTAAATAAAATCATGTGAATGATAAAAAAAAAAATATGTATGACATCAGGATGATTTTGTTTCACTAATTTGGATTTTAAGTGATATTCACATGTATTGTATAGAGTAATTTCACTACAGGTATCTAACTTATCAGTTTGTTAACATAACTGTACGGAAACAGAAGCATAGGCAGGTGTATGTAAACTCTTAGCTCAAGAACATTTGACAAAAAATATCAATAGACGCGATTCTATTAAAGCCAAATCACAATAGAAAGGATATGTGACAGAACAGAGGACCTACGCACAAAAGTTTTGAGAGTTTATCACAAATTTAGAGCAGTGTTTGTCTACCCTACTTTATTGCATTGTCTTAAAGCCTAAATTAGCCAACCCATTCCTTCCCAGGTGGTATTTTATTTTTGTATTTTTCATAGTACATGAATGACATGTTCAAAAATGTCTCCGGGATAGATTTTTTGGACAATACCCAGTAATTGGTGGGCTGGGTACCTGGGTACGTTGGTTTTGTCATTTGACAATACCGTATGGCTGCATCACAATGGGACATTGGGGATAAGTATATTGGAGTAATTTGTCCATTGAATCTGTACTCTAATGAAATGAATATGGCAGCTTTTTTAAGTTCCATAGGTTCCTTCATGATTTCATTTGAGTATAAAAATTATATACCTACCATTTGCAAAAGGTAAGTGGAAAACCATTATTTTTGTGAATTCACTGGATTAATCTGAAATTTTCTTTGAAGGATTTATTGCGAAATCTTCAGCTTACTTCATTCTTTATTGAAACTCTATAGGGCAACTAAAATGATACTCACTTATTCAAATGTTTACTACATTTCGTGATGATAAATATCAGATGTATGGCTAAACAGATACTTACATATTCTCACATATAAAAAAAAATACTAACCTGCATAATTCCATTCCCACGTGACGTATTCGAGTAAATACATGAAAAGAAACAAATTATACATTATTATTATTAATCTAGTAAAGAAAATATACTACCTAATACATAGCTGTAGTGTGACTACGTATCTACTATCTATGTACCAAACCTACATAGTCATGACAAAGAAATAGGCGCTACTTTATTCCCTGTCTACATAATGTAGGGTTTTAACAAGGGATCTCATTTTTTTAACCTTCGAATTGTTTGAAGATCTTAATATTTTGCGATTTGTCCATAATCCGTATAGTCTTTAGAAATAAAGGTTTAGTTTTATAAGTAAAGTTTTAATATTATAAGTAAGTACCTATGTTAGTACCCTGTACTGTTCAGTATAGTTAAGCGCAGCCTACACACTGGTTAATTTACCAAAGCTTTTAGTACCACCAAAATTCATTTACCACAACATCTGCTGTACATTCGACTACTTCCAGACTACACATAGATTGCATTTTCTCTTTACTAGCAAAGGATCGAAATCCTCAATAAGCAGATACTCTAATTTTCAGAAATAAGACTCATTTTTGTCAGTTGTCCTTTCATACGTATGTCGGTTAAGTCCTTTCGCTGTGTAAGGAATGTTTCAATCTGTTGTCTCCTTATTTCGGTAGTGTCGAGATTTCGTATCGCGCTAGCGGATTGCGGATGAAGAACAAACTTGATTTTCTTGGTGTCTGTTTTAGTGAAAATGAGGAAGCAAAAGGTAACGATGTAGAGTTAGCAGAAAAAGTCTAAAAGTTACCTAATTTAAAGACGATAATATTTGTGCGAATATTTATTTACTTCACAACAGAAGCAAAAAATCTAATAAATTTGACAACAAAATTGAAAACCCGACTTTATGGTATGTCTAGCCTATTGTGATCTAGGGATCAAACCGAATCTAGTAAACCTCACACTCTAAAATCTGTCAAGCCGTAACAATGACGACGTTTCATTATACATAAATAAATACTTACAAAAGAATTAATATACGTCAATAAATATGGCATACAGTTCAAAACTTCAGTGGTACTGTTTTTCTTAATTGATGCCATTAAATTACTTTTCATTAATATTCCCGTTAAACTAAAACTAAATTAAATGAGACAGAGAAACTGACAACCCTACATATAATCTAATAGCGGCACACAAAGTTGGCGAAAAGGATTGTGCGGCGCCGCCCTCAGCCTGAAGATCGAATAAAGAAAGTTTTAATATTTTTTCTTCCTTCCCTCATTCCGTTCCTCCCAAACTCATTTGTACCAGAGCCTCTGAGCTATTCATATTCTGAGTCTCATACAAATAGTAACCTGAAAAAGATGAAAAAAAATATACACATGAATCTAATATGTACATCTGTAAGCTTTGATCACTTTAATGCCTAAATTAAATGAATATATCTATTACATACATAAAATTAAGTTAATTATATATGTTTTCTTTATTACACGCAATATCTTATTTGATGTCCGATCATAGATAAATTCATAGAAATAATTGAACACCATGATATCGTTATTGATTATGACTGTGCATGGATTTTTTCCTCTTTCAACTTATCTAGTCCACACACTATGAAACAATTCATCAACAGTGTCAAATATGGCCGGGATACTGTGATATCCATCGTAAATACCGAGCGCTGGTTAATAAATCAAATAAATTATAACGTATGATTCTTCCGATGCTTTGTTCCTATAGGGTACTGTTTACACAATCCATTGGCAGGCGTATCGAGTAAGTCTGTCCATAGGAGCATTGGGGAAATGTACCGAACAAAATGTCTTGGCACGCTCGAAAACACTTCAATATCTTAGTCCTAAACAAATAAAGTTACCGGCGTTGTAATTGCTCGTAGTATTTACAGTGTTTTATCGTATATCGCAATACAAATATTGTTTTTGAATGCCTCGGTTGTCTCTACAGCTGCAGTGCACTGTTCGGAAGTTAATTTGCCGCTGATTTGGTTTTTATTTTGTTTGAATTCTGTTCTGAGGTGAAGTGTGCAAACAGGCAAGTTTGTATAGGATATTTGTAGAATGCAAGACCAGAGGCTTTTATAAAGAATTTGTGCGTTTGAGCATGTAATTTTTATTTCATCTTCTTGAGGAAGGGATGATAAGAAGTCTAATCTACGTTATTTGGAACCCTATAAATGTAAGTAACTATTAAAATAAAACGATGTCCTTTTTTAGAGGTTTATCCACCAACACACAAAACGGCAACTTTTTAGCTTTATGGTCTCATAAAGTTGACTTAGACCCGCCCATAGTTACACCTACCAACAGCCACAGATGATCTCAAACCAGAAAAAAACTGTTTCAAGAAAGCCGATACAGTCACCGGCACCTTCCATCTTCGCAGGATTTGAGAACGCTACTGTGAAATTTGAGAACCCGAAGGAAGCTTGGGCGACACTAAGAAAGAAAAAACTTTCAATCGAGCGAAAACGAAATTCAATATGATGCTGCAATGAAGATTAAGTTTTATATAACGTGAGGCGCAACAGACAGATGGCGCTGAAAACTGAATCGATGTTAAAGATAAGAATCTTGAAAGATATCTTTTTTTGACGCATTGTACGTATTGTTTTGGTCTCCTAGCTATTTTAAAACCCCCTGTATGATTTTCATTATGTGATGTGTGTATTATGAATTTATGATCCGATTTTGTGTATTGATTTGTTTCTATAGTTTCACTCACGTAGTGTAATAGAATTTTAGTATAGAAGTACCTAATATCTGCTTTAAATATTAAATTTTGATATTTTACCGTCTAAGTTTATAGGCATATAACTTCATAAGTCAGAGTAATAGTCGATCGTAAAGCTTAGGTAACATCGTGTTTTTTATTTTCTTATAAAAATATTCAGAGTAATATACAGGAAGTTTATAGTAAACCATTAAAACAGGAAGATACGTTGTTTTTATAATTTCCGATAAAATATTATGTTAAAATTGATCTTTAAAAGTAACATTACATTACCTACCAATATGGGAAAATGTGATGTTCTATGTTTATCTTAGACGGACGTGAATACCAAATTTTATGATGCCTATAACATTGGTTTTCAATAAAAACCTGGATCAAGTAAGGAAAAAACAATACAGAAGTTAAAATTTACTACACATCCATAATAATAAATGTAAAAAAATTTATGCACGCCGTATATCTAGCACGATTGAAATTTTATGGTACAGTCGTATAAGTGCGGTCTAGAAGATCTCTTCATTCATTTAAGTCATTTTGTCATTAAAAACAAAATAACTTAAATGAACCGACACCAATTATTATTAAAATCGTGTACATAATAAAAATTGACAATCGAACAGGCAATATAAAGTTGAGCAAATCTGAAAAGACAAAGTCTCATCTCATCTCACTAATATTATAAATGCGAAAGTATGGATGTTTGTTTCTTTATTTGTTTGTGAGTTAATTTGTTTGTTTGTTCCGCTTTTAAGCCGAAATCACTGAATGGATTTGGATGAAATTTAGTAGGTAGATAGAAAAAGCACTCGGCTAACACATAGGATACTTCGTATCCCGGAAAGCTTGAGGGTTCCCGGAGGAATGCTTAAAAACTCAAAATTTCCCTTTCGTCACTAGATGGCGCCAACTTAACATTTTCTTTCTCTCTGGATCTAATTCTAAAGACCACGCAAACGAATTCGCAGGCGAAAGTTAGTGTTGAATAAAAGGTCGGAACTCCCTCTAACTGACAAGAAATATCGCAAAATTTACACAGATGACACAAAAATGTGTCGAAAGTCCAAGATGTTTGGACAGTCCTTCTGATACAACTAAGTTCTAGATTGGCGACCACGCAATGGAAGACGTAGCGTAGCTTAGGCAGACCTCTCTCTCTCGGTGAACCCATGACTTGATGAAGGTCGCGGGAAGCCGCTGGATGTGAACAGTGCATGTTCAGTCGTCGTAGAAATCTTTGGAAGCCTTTATTCAGCAGTGATGTCTTTTAGCTGTCATGATGACGGTGATGATACTATGAATCGCTAGTACCTACAATTGTACCAAGCTCTATAAGTGTAAACAGTATCACTTTATTTGCAGAAAAGCGACAAACTGACCCTTTCATAAAACCGAATAATTCCACAAGAAACAATAAAATAAAATTTCCATACAAAATTCTCAAATTGACATGTCACTTTTATTAGCAATTTATTTTTTGCCTTGATTGTATTATAATCTGTTGGGGAAGTTGTTTCATGAGTAGTAAAATATGTGCGGCTTTCCAGCGTATACAGTTTTCAAAGAAAATGAAGATTCGATTTGAAATAAGCAAAATCCTTTCAAGCTTTGTATTTATTTGTTAATTCTAAGATGGTTATCAATTTATGATCATAAAGACATTATTCAAAAACTCGAATAGCGCAAACTAACAAACAATACTCAAGAACAAAACTGAATGACATTGAATACGACTTACGTATGCGATTCTTATCTTTACAAATCATCGGCAAATAGCCAATCTTTAGATGAAATCCGAGGTTTGACCGAACAAGTAGATGTCTTGTACTGGCTCCAAGTCCATTGTTCTGACAACACAGCGACTTTTGATTCCTTTCAAATAGGGTATCTCAGAAATGCTCCAATCAATTTCCTTGTTATTTTTTTGCTTTCTTAAGCAAAGCTTTTGACAGATTTGCGATTATTATTTAAAAAAAACTGTTATAGTTTACGCGAAGAATAAGTTCATATGTCACTGCGAGTACCTAAATTTTATCTTAGTTTGCGCCTCAATCAAATCAAAAATATTATATTTATTCGAAGTAGGCAGCAGTGTATGCTTTTCGAAGGTTTTTTTGTCTACCTATACCAGGCTCCTACAACTTGGAACACATAGACCCTAGGCAACTTCATATTATTATAAATAAGGGTGTTTGAATTTTGAATTTTTTAAAGTCATAGAACCAGATTCTCATATTTTTTGCAGTTCACTAAAAAGGTTACTCTTTTATAAAAGTGCAGTAGACATTTTGGTGACATTTCAAAGATCTTATCCAGGCTAAACCTTCGCACAAAGCGCGGTAATAATGGGCTCACAAAAAATGATCAGTATCAAAAAAGCACCACCGAAGGGGATAAAATACACCAACATACACAGTTTGGTGACAAAAAACTAAATTGTTTACTGGTGTGCGTGTGAAAAGGGTTTTAGATCGGCCGTAGGACCATAGATCTTTAAAGACTGAATGGTATCAGTAAAAAACGGATCTAACGTAACAGACAACGTATTTATTTAAAATGTTTAATAACAGAGCGGGCTCTTAAAAGACATCATCTATTTTTCATTGCTTTTTGTCAATCAGATCTTTATATGCGATATCGTCTCGGGTACTCTAGTTAATGCTGTACCTATAAGACTCGAGCCATCATTGTATGTACTCAGGGGCTTTTCTATACACTTACCCTACGTGACAAAACTTTGTCCCTCCCTACATTCAAATTTCTGAAGGAGCAATTGAAATCGGAGATCGTAAAGAGAATTAGAGCGGGGTCTCTTGGAGCTTGTTTTGTTTCGTGTGCGTTGAAAGCGGGGCTTCTTTTGAATCTCGACTGCCATCGATGTGGAAGTGGGGGCAGTACTTATTGGGATTCCCTTTGGCCTACCAATGGGCCGGTACTACATCGTAATCTAATAGCTTATTAATGAAGGGGAAGCCTTCGATCGGCCCCTATTTTTCTAGGCTAGCGAACTTTAAAATAATAGAAACCGTCTCTTTCGTTCGATTTTTTGTCGGGTTATTGCCGCCTTGTGGATCGAGTGATCGCAAAGTGGGAAGGCAGCCGGTGGCGCGGGCGCAAGCTCCTCCCACAAATGTATAATACAATAAAAGAGCGAACTCGTAGCGCGGAACCGGCCGCGCAGATAACACACATTACAAGCTTATTGAGTAAAACAAACGGCAAAAAACACATCCATAAGAAAGATATACGATCCTGCGTGGCAGACCTTTACGATGCGAGCCTCGTTAATTTTGCTGGAGATTCGCGGGCCATAGATTACAACGCGCAATAAAGGGGATAATTTGAAATTGCCTTCGCAACAATATTGCTGCATTAAACTATGATTGCATTTGTAACCACTGGAGTCTTAAATTGAGACCTAATCCTAAACGTCTAAATAAGTTTGTTGGTGAGAATTTAAGTATGCGCGAGATATCTAATACGTCCACAAAGTTTTCGCAATTTGTTACGAGTACAAGTATGTTTAAATTTTGGATTAATATAATGTTCATTTTATTGTATGTGTTTGAGCAATGGATACTCTTTGTTAAAAATACATATACCTAATATGTACTTGCCAAATACTCAAAACTCTTATGCTTTCTACTTGTATTTGTTTGTATTTATTTCTACTTGTATATTCATTTTACAAAGGCGTCCCACATATTTTATGGTAGATTTTATGCGAATGAATTGCATAACAGATTCATTACGTTTATCGATGTATTTAAATCTGCTGAATAACTACTTAATCCTATTATTTTTTCTTCTTAAACTTTGAAGCATTCGACATGGCACTATCGATGGGCTTTGGAGAGGAAATGACTCGTCTATCTCAGAGAGCTACCATGAAATCTCGAATTGTTTCAAACGCAGCGAATTTCAACTTAATTTGGTTTCTTTGTAAAAAGAAACGAGACCTCCCAATATGTGACCTTGTCTAATTGAAATTAGAGCTCCATGAAATGTTCTTTAAAAGGTAGCAAATATGTTAAAAATGGGTTTAAGTATGAATTGGTGATGTTTAAAATCTATCATTTATAAAATACAATATTTTGTTTCTTTTAAATCTCAATAAAAAGTCTGGCCTGACCGTCTTGAAATTTTTTGTTAACGAATGTCATAAAAGCTTAATTAGTGGGTTGTAAATATTAAATGTTGAAATTTTATACCTTGTCAAGTAAGGTAAGTAATGAATAACTTAATAAGTATGCCTTCTACAAAACCAGCTTATCTTTACATCGAAATTCGCCGAACCGAGGAAGTATAACAAATTTACCAACGATGACTTGACGCGTTGCCTAGGCGCACTACAAACTAGGAATGGACCGAATATTTATATTCGGTATTCGGCAGTTATACCGTATATTCGTATTTTGCCGGATAATCGGTAAAAGTGCGTAGATGACTTAATTATCTCATGACAACCATTTATGAGTATAATTCTGTAAATGAAAGGTATAAAATTAATGAAATCATAATTATATACCACACACACACACACACACACACACACACACACACACACACACACCTACACACTCGCATTCACACTGGTGATATTTATTTATTTACTTAAGTCTATATTTTTTATATAACTGCAGATATTTTTTTAGGTATACTGAATGTACTTTATTTCAATGTGACTAATTACATTTCAGTAGTCATTCCTTATTTGTATGTCGTGGAAAACTGTAAAGGCTCTATTATTTAAGTGTGAAGTATATTAAGCATAATAGTTTAAGAATGAGCTGTTGTTTTTCCCAAATAAAATAAAATAAATAATATAAAATTATTTAAATCAATAACTGCCCGTAAAAGAAATATAAGCCTCTCTATTATTTAAGTGTGAAGTATATTAAGCATAATAGTTTAAGAATGAGCTGTTGTTTTTCCCAAATAAAATAAACTAAATAAAATTATTTCAATCAATAACTGCCCGTAAAAGAAATAGAAGCCTATCTTATATGAAGATTTTACCTAAAATATACAATTAAGTATTTTAGTTTAGTATTTAAAATTCGCCGAGACAACAATGTCGCCTCGTGTCGTGAGTCGTGGCTAGCAAGTACGGTGTGCAAGCGACGCGGAGTCCAATAGCAAGTGTGACTTATGATAATATTTTTAGGTCGTACGCCGCCGTATCGGCAAAGTTCTGGTACTTCGCCGCCACCTAATGCATATTGTGTAAGCACGGGGCGAGCGATAGCAGAGCTTTATTTTTGACCGAGCATTCGGTCAAATACATAGGAGAGTTAGTCGTGAGAGGGACGATATGTATTCGGCAAAACTTATGTTTGGCCCATCTCTCTCTAATATAAATGCAATCTTAAGTTATGAATAGTATTAGAGGTACAATGAAACAGTATGCCCAGTTTCACTTCCCAACAGCTCTATATGTGTCTACTACCGGTTAATGGACTTGTCATGTTATGCTAATAAGAAATAATAAGACAAGTCATTTTTCATTTTATTATGTTACAAGAAATGCCACCTAGAATGCTTATATTCACGCAAGCCCTTATCAGGACTCCAAAATTTTTGATTTATGTTTCGATGAGCTTAAATTGGAGTATCCTATGTTATGTGCGATCTGACCGTAGATTACGATGAAAAATATACGCGTTGTACGGGCCACGGCCAACGTGATGTATGTGTGTGTACTTTATCAAAATAATAAAGAAAAACAAGAGTATCAGGGCTTGTAAAAGTAGTTTATGGAATAAAAATATGTTATCATTAACGTTCGCTGGCAATACTTTTGCCTTTATCTGATGAGCTATGGCTATGGGCAATAAATAGGTCAGTTTTATTACTTCAAGGGATAAATAATGTGTTAACCGGACAGTTAACAGCGCAATGAACTGTCGTTATTCTCGATAAGCACACAATTTTTGGTACTTCACAAAAAGTTACACGAAGTTAAGAATCCTCTCAAACTTTTTCTTTGACAATAATCTTGATTCATATTCAAATTTGGTTCGGGACTCAAGCACAAAGTTAAATGACACAGATCACAATGCCTTTGACGTAGCGTAGCGTCTAAAAATGCAAATAGCTTTAGAAATTGAATACGAGCCTTAAATCTTTTACATACAGTTTTCAAATGTGAACTCATACATTTTTGAATAGCGAACGAAACGCAGACAAATATAAAGGCAGTACTGGAGTACCTATTTCAACGTCTAAGTGCCTACGCGTTGTCTCTGACAAATACGTTTTCATTGTAGCAACGCAAAGACAAAAGACATAAAATATGAAAGAAGCCTCTTCGCATCCATATTGGAGCACGTTCAACATATTATAATAATGACTTAGAAACTCAAGTATTGAAGGTTTTAATATAAAATAGATCTATTTCTTCAATTTAGCAAAAAATGTAGAAGACAAAAACGAATTTTAAAGCAATTTTGTACTGTTGTTATCGAAATTGTATTTGTTTTTAGTACAGGTAAGTCTTGGATGGCCTCAATGGACAGGACACATAAACAGAGGAACAGACAAATGGATTAAGACAATTTTTTTTATTTTTTTTTTTATGTGATAGGTGGCAAACGAGCAGACGGATCACCTGATGGTAAGCGATTACCGCCGCCCATGGACACCCGCAACACCGGAGGAGTCACAAGTGCGTTGCCGACCTTTGAAATGGGATGGGGGATGGGGGAATGGGGATGGGGAGGAGGGGTTGGGCCTGCGGTACCCTCACTCACTCGGCGAAACACAACAAACGTTGCTTCACGCCGGTTTTCTGTGAGGCCGTGGTATCACTCCGGTCGAGCCGGCCCATTCGTGCCGAAGCATGGCTCTCCTACGTCTAAAATAATTTATTAGTATCCAAAAAGTAAAATAAGGGAACCAGGCAGACCATCCTAACGCTGGGCCGATGAGATCAAGGCAAAGATAGGCAGTAGACTAGGACAGCTGGGAATAGGTTTTAATTTTGGTGGAGACAATTGGCAGAGGCCTTTGTGAAAGGGAAAACAGATCATAGTGTAGATATATAAGGTTAAGTAAAAAAAAAAAAAATTGTAATTAAATAAATTCTGAATAAGGCTATTATTATTATTAAGTCTGTATCAGTTTTGTATTAAACAATTTATAAAGATTATTATTTAGCAATGAATGCTGAAAACCCACAAGTACAGAAGACCACAAATACGAGCATTTCATCAAAAGAAAAGATGTGAGAAGGATGTTGAGGTGACGAGGGTTTACAAAGACAAGAAACTTTTGATGACGCCAGACGTTTTCGATTCGTGAGCTGAATTTAACTCAGTTTGATTTGCGACAGATATCGCACCGTAAGTAGGTACGAGGAAAATTTATTTCCTCGATATTACTTTGTACTAAAAATTGGCATTGGCAGAGTAAAAGATCGGGGCAATAAATTATGTTGGGAAATGCTGAGCATTCATTTGTTGTTCACCAATATGTGCGCGAGCTTCCTGATTCTATTACAAAGGACAAAACAAAACGTAGGTATTAAAATTTTATACATTTTCCAAAAATAGCAATATGCTTTTTCTAGAGTATAGATGTCATCCATATTGATGACTTGTAAAACACTGTATGCGTATTCAATTGTTTCCTTTGCAAAATGCATGAATCTAATAATAAATTATAATTATATCAGTCTCCGTCTTAACGATTTTAACTAACACAAGTAACAAATTTAATAAATTATTAATACCCCAAACTCCATAATCTATCGAGCTGTTTTGACTACAGATGGTAACAATGACACAGACGAACATACTTGCGAAGGTACATCCAAAAATATTACATCTGCTTTGATAGTCGAGTTAATAATAATACTATACTACCCAGACTTTCTTCATTACCTATTCAAGAGGTTCACCTCAACATTTATTTTTCTAAAGTTTTCCCCTCTCCCGTACGTGACTCTGGCAGTCACAATTCCATACGTTTCAATAACCATAAGCTCACTCATTCATACTCCACTCGTATAGCAAGATAAATTGTCCCAGTACACAAATAAACGCGGGCCAGAGATAAAAGAAAGGGAACAAAACCTCACGTATACGCTCTTAGGCACATCTTCAAGGATAGGCATAGTAATTTATTATATTCAGTTTGCTCCGATCCATTGACTTTCGTGGTTTTACGACGGACCATCTTTTGTCACTGTGTCAAGAGGTGTAAGCGGCCGTGTAATACGAATTGATAATCACAAAGAATTTTTATAATGCATTTATTAGTCGTATCTTATCCATAGGATCGTTGCTGGTTTTCGGTTTCGATGCAAGGCAGGTCTTTGTACTGAGCCGGAACAAATTTTGGTGTATCGCGTGCGCAAGATCACGCTTGTTGTAGCGGTTGATGTCAAAGATTATTGAAGCGCAGAATGGTAACTAATTGTTGCCTTTCATGTAAAGCTTTAGGGTTAGGAATAATGTTTGAAAGAGTGATAAATGAAATAAAAAGTAGAAACATAATTTTAAAAAGTATAGATTCATTAGTTTTAATTCGTATTTATTCTATTTAGTCTTAGAATTTGAAGTTACTCGACACAAACAAAAATATTTTATGTACCTAGCTCTAAAAGATTAAGCGTCAATTATTGCTTCTTAAATCAACGAATTTTGCATATTTCTTGTCTTTTAGAATTCAATCTTGGTCTTGAATTTTAATTTTATTATACAATAAAGATTACAGAAGCTGGTAAAAGTAACTTATAGCATGTATTTATTATAGCTTACTATAGCTAAGGAGGCTTATCACTTAGTTTAACACATTTTTCATATATTCTCCGTAACGATGTAGAAATATATAGGTAAATCAGTTAACAACATAAGCATTTTAGGCATTTAACAGTGTTTTTTTGACAATTCGTCTTTTATAATGACTTGACCGTCGTTGTATCCAAAGATGAAAGAGTTGCCGAGATCAGCAAAGACCAATCAACTAGCGTTGAGGTTATCGAACTAACGCCTTGTTTTCGATAACAAAACGTTTTCTGTGGTTTTGGTATTACGTATATTATATCTTATGAATTTACGTGGCACGCGGCAGGAGGTAACTGAATGAATTGAATTGGTTGATTATAATAACAGGAAATAGTGGGTAATGGTATACTTTTTATTTGCAGTATAATAAAATATAATACATGATTGACAAAATGTTTTAGTGTTATGGATCGAGTAAGTTTTTTCGCTATTTCAGGACCAAATAATGTAAAATACCATTTCACAATTTATTTTTGATACTGCCCAAGTGTAAAATTTACAGTCAACGTAATGAATGAGACAAAGTAAACTCAGTTCATTTCTAACATTCAAAAAGAAAACACAAAATAAAATGACCTGACGAAGTAACAAACTAATGAATGAAAGACAAGTTGTTAAAAAGACAACTGAAGAACAGATGGATTTCTCGCTCAAATCCTACAAAGAACTAAAAGAGATCATACAACTAACTCATGAGACTTACTTTTAGGAGTTTAAAAGATTAAGCTATGACAATAAAACACCTCATTTAATGTGGCGGTGTTAAAACATAAAAATAAAAGTAAACCACTATGTTGGAAATTTTATTCAATATTGAGGATTGTTCATTGTTCCTATCAGAGATATTAAAATTAATATGATCGTTTTTAGTATCATTAATCAATCATTATACTTTGATGTTATAAATCCGGTGTTAAAACTAACGAAGATAGTTAACTAATATTGCCAATATAAAAAAGGTAATGTAATTAGTTTTAGGTAATAATATATTTTTTCGAAATATAACGTAGACAATAAGTAAAAACTGATATATCGAGAATTGCTGAAAGAAAATGTTTTGTTAGTTCTGAATTCAAGCATGTATTCTAGTTTTGGTGAGTAAGGAAAATACAAGGTGTAGGTAGGTAGACCAATCAGGGAAAAAACTTTGGACTCTCCATAAAAATTGGGTGTTTGGCTGATTAATTTGTATTAATTATAGGTTCTATAGGAAAAGTTGTCCAGTATCATGAATAGAACACCATGATACAGTTTCTGGGAGTAGTCTTTTTAGAGCCTATTAAATTATTAACTATATATCGTATAATGAAAGTGAATCTACATCAAAAACAAACACCAAATTAATTGTAACTCTTATTATTTCTATACTTCCTTATTATGTGTAAGCTCATTATAGCGTTCAATATTAACTTTAATAAGAAAGTATCCTTAGAGCGAAAGGAACACCTTGACCTAGTTACAAAGAACCTGCGATCGACATAAAGATGATTTCACGTGTACAGTACAATAAGTATAGTGTAAACGATATGACAGAATTTTGAAGATATGATATTTTGACGAACTAATGTATTTTCTAATATAAAATAGCACAACGCATACGTACCTATATAATAAAATAAGACTACGTGTACTTTTATGCCACCGTTATATCACGAAATCCGGCTTTTCATGAATATACGCTTAATTAGTTTCACTAAAAACTGAAAGATAGCTTGCTACTCGATGCTTTATTATGCGGTCTTATGAAATTAAAACCGTATTTTCACAGAAAATAAGTTTCAGTTCGTTCGTTACAATGAGTTATGTTCGTTTGCGTAGCGTCCCCGCTATTGGGGAAACAAAGGCTATATTAGGCTTCACACATGAGGGTGCAGTCTGGATTGGTGGTGGTTGTGGGGCTAGTGGTCAGCCCGAGTAATAGACTCTGGCATAGCTTAACGACTGCTATCTAGTGATGACAACCAACACCAACGGCTTAATGTGCCTTGCGAAATACAGAAACGATCGAAATATTGCACTAACAGTCGAACCTATTCAGTTTGTCACCGTGTCTGTAGTCAGTTACTTATATTCATAAAAAAAGGAAAACGAGATCTTACTACGACATATACATGAACGTCTTCATTATACGGGTATGCGTATCTATATGTGTCTGTCTACAGGGTATAGGCAACATTACGTGATGGGGCGTGCCTACGTCCCTATATTTGGTGCGGAGCACCTCACAACTTCGATAGCCTGAGGTGGGTTCGTGCTAATCCCTGGTTATGTAACGGAGGGTCAAAATTCTGCAGGTTACCAACAAGACCAGTTTTTGTGCATGGAAATTACTATAAAATTATAGCTCAAGACCACTTTGGGCAAAAAAAAAATGAGTAATAAGAAGAAAATGAGGTTTTATTTCCATAATTTGTGACACGCAAGCGATAAGTCCCGTAAGGAGAAACTGAGATGTTGTTTAGTTTGTTTCACAGTATTGTATATTAGTTGTGGTTTTACTTTCAACTGTATTGTTTTGTTTTAGAAGCAGTAACATGGTAACATCATACTTTTACTTGTTTTATACATGTATATTTATGAACGTTTATTTAATCTGGTCTATTTTCATCATGAAATCCAAATAGTCTGAGCAAAAATTTTTATTGGACTAATCCTACAAATCGGTCACGTTATTTATTTACCAAATTTTTATATGTTCTTGGGAAAAAAACATTTTCAGTTTTATAAGTAGAAGCTATAAATAATTATAAAAAGTTTCGCTGATCTAAAGTGTGTAACATTTTGATATTTGACATTTAATCTATTCTTGTAAACTTCCAAGAGAGAACTATTACAGAATTGAGAACTGATGTGGTTGAGGTTAGTCTAGATTAGTAACATTATCCAGTGGGTCAAACTACTTTAATTAAGAAAACTTTCGCCAGCGCCGCAGGCACGGCTGTAACATTCCATCTCTCATATCATTAGCATCCAAACATCGTTTTGACAGCGATATCATATTTTTGATCGAAGCTTAATGATAATAATCGTGGTAGTTTACAAGCTAATAACTATGCCTAAGTAAGAAGCTACTGTAAAAAATCGATCGAGTTCAATATCAAATTCGGTAGTTGTGTCAAAGCTACTTATCAAAAAGACAGTTGAAATTTACGAACGCATTCCACAACTAACGAACCAAGATTTAATTAAAAAAGTACAGTCCAAACTAACTGGATGTTAACACTCAAAATTTACGATGCCGCTAAAACGGAGGCCCGGCTATAGTTTAACTTATTTCTAATAAGAAAATTATGTTAAACAAGCCTGTTTTTAATTAATAATTTTGACCGAATGAGGAAGAGCTTGACCGGTGTGTGGAAACTCAGTTGTTTTTATCCCAAACTAATATATTCGGACGTAAAATGGTTGTAAGACAATAATGTTGATTGGACTTCAATTTATGTCTAATGTCATTGGCTTTAGAACTTACTATTAAACAGATATCGAAAAGCCGAAAACGTCTGAGATTAATGTGCTTGAACCGATGATACTTGTTCCATAAATAAGAGACAAAAAATAAAAATTAAGTTGTGATAATGTATGTTGAGACGACAGGAAATTAATCGGGCGAGATTTATAAATAAGAAATCACATAAAGATGCTAATTTGATGTGATCAATTGATCGCACGATATTGGTTTGAGCAAGATATCTAATTATTTCACGCCACATATTTGCACATTTCGTGTTCATTAAAAGGACCTACCAATATTTTACTAAACTGTTGTTTGTTACCTTTCTTTAGTTGAAGGTATTATTTTAGTTCCTATTAAAAGCGATGCCTTTATGGTTATTTTCATATTTTTGTAATTATGTTGAAAAAAAAAATATGTGTACAGTAATGATTATATTTTATAAAAATAGGTAACGTATAAACAAAAGCTCTTTAAACACTGAAAACAACATTAAAATTCTCCTCTCTTTCGCGTACCCTTCTTGAGTCGACCGTTACGCTGCGTCGGCGCACTGTTTGCATCCAGGTGTTGAGCTGACAAAACAATCGACCCTCGATCTGCGCGCGAGCAGTCCGGAGGGGCCATTCACAAGAATTTATAAAATTCATCAAAAAATAAAAGTGAAACGCACAAAAAACTCGAAAGATCAGTGAGCGGCGGTCGCTTAACTATAACAGAGGCCATATTTCATAATATTAACTACTTAGGGATGTGAAGAATGGGTGGGTTATAAAAATTAGTAATTGCTTGCGCTTTGTATCGGATTCTATAGACGAAAAGTTGAAATTTGGAGAGTGGGACCACCTTCTTTGATCTGCGAAAACAAATCATGTTTTGAAGTATGTATTGAGGTATTAAAAAATAAATATATATTTAAAAAAATAAGTAGTGGATATATGCGTTTTTGTAATCGATATTTGCTTATTAATATTTGAAAGAAAATTTACAGACGATTACAGTTAATCATTATTTTTTGTACGAAATACCTAAGTGTAAAATATGCGCTTTGTTAAAATGTAAACAAAAGGCCACAGCCACATTTACTAAGGCCAACATGGGTCACTAACGATAATGTATAAAAAATAATACACCAGCACCTATCATAATAATATATTGCACGCCACTGGATACTTTTGCATTGTTACATGTTTTCATAAGCCTCAAGGACTGCCTTCAATACCTCTGCCAACGAAAACTTTAACGCTTCGCCACACTCCAATGCGAATAATTAGGTATGGATATCTTACAATTTGCCAAAGGTCTCTATTGTTATCTTTGTACTGTAAGTGGATTTTCTGCCTACAAAAGGTCTGCCGCATGACACCGCTACCTTTAGGCTCCAGGATCATAGTACGTGTGTGTATAATGTTATTATATGGGGCCGCATCTGTCACAAAGCCCGTTGCGTCTGTAATTTTACAGTTTAATCAGCGTTAAATGCAGACAAAGTTACCGCGTTGGGAGCACAAAAAAATTGAAAAGATTGTCCGCAGCCTCAGATGCACTCAGGAATCCGAGTTAATAAATCATCCTACTGTCGATGATGTGTGGTATACGTGTATAGGAAAACAACGCAAGTTTATTGGCTATAAAAGAGAAAATATTTAATTAGAAAACGGAGGTGAAAAAAATTCAGATTTTGTAACATAAATAACTACTTAAAAATACCTATATATTTTTTTATTT
This sequence comes from Coleophora deauratella, assembly GCA_958295455.1. Classification (NCBI taxonomy): domain Eukaryota; kingdom Metazoa; phylum Arthropoda; class Insecta; order Lepidoptera; family Coleophoridae; genus Coleophora; species Coleophora deauratella. Next base: position 6,062,692 of record OY282405.1, on the reverse strand, counting down.
ACGACCGGAATTTTTTAATTTAGATCATCGGTACGGTACATTTAAAATTTTACGTGTCTAATTGTATTATTTTCAACGAAAAACACAAACAACTCACATACTATACACAAGTTTTACCCAAAACGACCAATCTCAACTAAAGTAGTCGTAGCAATTACGAAGACAGATTTAAACACAGCACTTCAAAAGCATATTACCTCGATTAAAATAGTAATAATAATATTAGACGACAAAACGGGTACCTTATTCAATAAAGCACAAAGAGACGTGTCATCTGTTATATTTCATTGTGCACTGACCACTTAGCGTGGAGAGGAAATCATTTATTCAAAGCATTCGGTCCCGTCTTCAACTTTAGAGCCCCTTAGAATGATACCTCCTTTGAGATGTTACCAACTATTTTATTGGGATAGCGTACAAAGGCATTGATACCAACTACTTCTAGGTATTTATTGTTGAATTTGATGAAATTGAAATTCTCTTCGAGCTGAAACGGGAAATCTTCGAATAAAATTTTTGCAACTTCAGCACAAGAGCCATTTGAAAGCAATTTGTCTACAACATAGTTCGCACTGTAATTGAACTGTCGTAAATTAGTATGAGGAATCAATTAACAGCTAACGTTATGGTAGCTAAAATTAATTAGTCGACTTCCCTGGTCTGGTTCACAAAAACAGCAGATGTGAGCATGGGTTGGTTGGTACAAAATAAAAGCCGCATTATTAGTTGCTCAGTAATATTTTGCTTTTTTTTCTCCTTTGCTAACCGTCCGCGATAAAACACCATCTGTGTTTGGTAGTGGTTGGTAGCGATAACTTACATACGAGATCGTCGATTGATGAACCAAATAACTATATGATGGTTGATATAATTTTTAGGTACATTTCATAAAAATAAAAAAGTGGTTCCTATTTTCGCAACAAAATGCTGATGCTGTCTTTAGTGTATCTTTTCTATTCAGCTAGTGTATAAATAAAATTGATAATGTATAAAAGCCTATACAAAACTAAATAGAACGATGCAAAGTAAGCGAAACTAAAAACTTACACTGTTTTTGTAAAAACGCTGTACAGTTTTTGCATGAAGCACAGAATCTTGCTATAACGTAATTAAGTATCATATTATTTATCTAAAAAATACCACTTCATTCTGTTTTTACCATGAGTATCGAAATTCTGACTCAATTATAACACGTTGAGTTGTCTATAGGGACTTTTGGTTGTATGACTGTAGGGAAGGGAAAGATTTATTGCAATCTTGCCGACTCGGTTAGTAAGTGTTGGTCGACTTTTTGTTTTCGCTTCGTTCCATACACGCTTAATCACTGGATGATCTTGGGCTAATGCGTTTTCAGTATCGGCTGTTGTCGGTATAATAATTGCGCTATTACTTTTTTGTCCGACTGCGATGGTGGCTAGTGATCGAAAAATGAGCTTTTGCGTTACGCTATACATCTTTTGCTGTTGAAAATGGTTGTGTAAACATTTTATTTCCACGGAATTATTTATATATATCGTATTCAATAGCCGTTCTATTTGTAAATTCTATTTTTAATAATAATACCAGAAAAAATAAACATATGTTTATCATAACGGGTACATGTATTTAACCCAATCACTTATTTTGTATTTATTAGTGTATGTTTAGTAAAAAACCTGTAGTTAAGAACTTGTTTCGACGAATATTAATTAGAAAATTAAGAAGAAATATATATATTTTTTTGTGCTACCAATACACACTTAGGCCCATAAATTTATATTAATTGATTACTGTTAATTTACAACGAAACACCCCGCTTCCATTCTTTAATTACATTTGAGTTTATTACAAACCAATTCAAAATGTAATATATCCTATCAATGTATATAATTTATTTTTAAATAGAAAGCAAAATGTATGTATTAATAAATATAAGAACCTAAAATATCATACAATGCTCAGATTCCCTTTGAAATATATTTTTATATCTGTAACCGATATTGTTTCCTTCGTATCATCACATATCTCATAAAATTGAATCCATTCAGAAAATAATGAACTCTCCTATTCATTAGAAATAAATCCAGAGATATCATCGCCTCATTATTCGTTCAGTAACTTGATACGTTTAACCCAAAGATTTTTAGACGATCTTCAACAGTATTGTGATTCGTACAATTACTGCCGATGACTTGTGCTATGTCGAGTGAAACAGTAAATGTTAAGTTAATGAAATACTTTTGTGCATGTGTATTCCTCACACAGAATTGGTAGTTGATCCATCAATCAATTTGATTACGCTAGAGGAAACATAAACAATGCCACGACAAATTTTCAATACAGTCGTCTCAAAATAGTAATCATATCTCATCACAGTAAAAACTATAGACCATAAATTATGAAACTTGACAAAATGTTGCTTAATGTCCCTGCATCCTTTGTTACATGTGTGAGAATAACGTCATTCCCAAAAACTCATTTGGAAGCTAATGCCCCCTAAAGCGTCGATCCTTAATTTTAAGGACACGCTTTTTCAACGCTCTTCTATCATCAATCTGTTCTGGAGCACTACTTATTTCCTTGTTATTTCTTTCGTTCTCCTCTTTAGGTGTATGGCGAGGGCAACAAATAGAGAATATATTATCTATTTTGTCTTAGTCCTGACAATAATTAATGACTGGATTTAAACGCTTCCTCACGCCCGTGACATTAACATAAATAGAATGATCTTCATTTGCTCGTCCCAGCCCCTTTGATTCTCTTATATTTAGCTTACAGAGCTCAACTTTTGTGTATTAATTTGTTAGATGTAGGTGTGATGTTTTCAGTACTTTGATGTTTCGTGTTAGAGGTGTCTGGTGATCTTCAGCTTAGTGGTCAGTTAAGTCGACTGGATTTTGTAGTGTTTATAGGAGTGAGTCTGTGCAATTAGAATTTGTAATATATTTTCGTTCCGTAATCCTTAGATACCTGTTTGTAAACTTACCACTGTAGATTACGGATAAGACGTTGAGTGGGACTGTGCACTAAGAGGTGAAGCTTGTTAATTAGATTTAAATTTTACATGCACAACACTGAAGCATTAGCTTTGTTTCACAGCATCATGAACATAAAACACCTGTTTTACTCGCAGAACAAAGAAAAGGAGACACTCGTGTTAAAGATGATCATAAAGCTTGCTCTAAATCGGAGTAGAATTAGAAAGCTTGACAAAGAGACAATGCCCACAAGTTATGAACGAGAGATACGTATTACTGCGTTGATGTAAAATATTGAGATCAGCTGTTACATTGTTCGTCCTTTATTTGTATTTTGAAATTGAGAATCGTAAAAGGGAATGTCCTCAATAACGCTAAGCTACTGTAAATTTTAACGATGTACGAATCTGTGAGAATCACGTAGTGATTTTACAACGCCAAGGATTTGAAATAATGAAAGAATATTAGATAAAAAGGTTGTAGGTAACAGCATTGTGTACTAATACTTCAAGATATTCTAATACTTATCACACTGATCTACTTGAGTTGTAGAATGATAATAATTGTTTATTATTGTGCCATCATCATTATAAGTCCATCTACAGCTTTTGTAAAAATATTGACGTTTAAATTATTTTGGCTTGAACCCTTAACATTTTCGTTTTACAACTTAGTAAAGCATTAATTAAATATACGCAGAAATTGCGTTGATATAATCTGAGACATCATAATGAAGGTAGCAAGGCCCCATATATTAGGAGGAGACGACGACGATGCCTTACCGTTACACGGCGTCTCAGATAACTCGCTTAACTAGATGCACTATCTGTACACTGTCTGTATATCCTAGTTATAGTACGTGATTCTGTCGTACATTTTGGTCACTGTGTCTATCGGTCGTAGTTCAATATGACTTGCGTGGTGGTGAAATAAAAAATAATTTTTTAACACTTGTTACATAACAATGTTATACAAGGTGATTTTTTAATGATAGAAGTGAACATATCTGGCCTATTATTTGGATCATATGTGACAAATTTTGATGATTGCCTGGCTGATTTATATCTATCATTAAAAAACACATTTTATAGTAATACGAGTTAAAAAAATAAAGTTTTTAAAATAGTGAGTGCAATTAATTTAGATCGTATCTATGTTGAGTTGTAAGGTGTTGTTAGCTATCATTAAGCATCTAAAGTCACAGTTCATATAAGCGGCCTAAAAACTTCCTACCTTCTCGAATAATTTAGCCTCTATTTGTCGTATTCTTACCGAGAAATGTTTCAGTAGACAGGACACTATGGGTTGTAACGAACAAAGCTACGGATCATTTTGACGTACGGCTATTTTGTCGACCAAAACTCATGGTTATTGGCTGTTATTTTCATGTTCGCGTTGAGCTTAGTACTTCTAGTATGTCTAAGTCGGTCTAGTGCAGTATCGCACGTAGTTTGCGCGTCACGAAGACTCGGCTTTGACCTCAGGTTGTTATAAAGTAAAGGTAACTGCATACTCCGTTGCGCTTTCTGTATGTTTACGAACATTGCTAAGTCCGTTAAATTAATGGTACAGCTAGACTCGTTATATCTACGAGTATTGGCTAGTCATGTTACAGATTCCTAGTCACAGATATTATATGTATTCTTTTTTATTCATAATTTTAAAGTTAACAAGTGTCACTTCTTATGTAATTGACTCAGTCATGATAATGACTACTATTCTCTGAAAAATAATTTTAAGCTCTTTGCATCTATTTTAACAGTGACTAGTATAAACACCATCTTAAAATTTTACATGTAGCTATGAAACCAGTTCATTGCAAAGTTCACAGATTCGCGCACGAGATTACAATGTCCGTGTGTGACACTCGTTTCGAGAACTTCTTGTTAGCTGCCATCTTCCTCTTGTGTCACAGTTTTATCTACTTTGTGAAGTTTGAATTCACGAGCGAAACGTTTATTTGTACGAAAGTGCTTATCCGCTTTATTTATAAAGGTTTTATGAGCAATTTAATAATACTAAAAATGACAGAAATCTCCAAGAGTATGATAACTTTACTCAGAAATATCTTCTTATTTTTGATGACACAATATACCATGTTAAGTAATAAGCAAATAAAAACTATAAATAAATATGATTTTTGAAAACTGTAAAGGATGTAGTTATACTTTATGTACCGATTTACTATCCACTTTCAATACGAAACATATTGAATCCAATTAGGTAAGTTTTCTCTTTGACTTTCAATAACTTTCGCATATACCGATAGTAATCCCAGGAATGAGAAAATGGTGCAGACATTACTTGCTGCTGGTTATACTGATTGATCTATGAATCGAAAAGAGTCTCAGCTTATGCTCTCTTAAAATACATATGTACTTATTATGATTCGAAGATAAATAAAGATATTATATGTACTATGATATCAACTCAAAACTAAAGTTATTTTATATAAAAAAAACACATGCGCCTTGCATAAAAATGAAAATTAGAATAATAATATGTCCGCCAAACTGAGCTAAACCAAAAAGTTGCAAATTAAAAAGCTTTAATTAGAAATAAGATAAAATCAGACCGAATAAAGTTTTCGTGTTTATAGCCAAAAATGTTGGCAGTTGACGTATATTGCCGATAGGTACACTTATGATAAGAAACAACTATTTAATAAGTATCGCATAAAATGTGCAATTGATAATATCAGATTATTTTCTCAATTTTTATCGTAATGTTTGCAATTTTTAATAAAAAAAGCTTTGTTTGTTTACGAAAGTTGCAGTGATGATAGTGAACTAAGATTTGACAGTGTGTTGTTAATTTGATAAGTAATGTATTGGTTTTCAATGAGTAGGTAGTTAAAAACGAAAATTAAAATATTTTGCTTACCGCAACGGCCTATTAATAAAAGTAAAGTACGTCCAATAACCAATAAAGATGCCATTTCCAGTCTTGGTTTCTGTATCTTTAAACAAATTTATTGGTGCATAAATTTTGCTTTCGCTAATCTGAACAGCCGTGCCTTAGGCGGCATCGACTTCGTCAGAGTGTTTTATTGTTCTCTATGAAGTGTTTATTTTAATTTCTGCATAAGTAACCTGGAGCTTCCCACCACTGACATTTACGTCCAGCGCTCGTTCGTGTGTAAACTATTCCTGTTTACTGGCAGACTGTTTACTATTGATTTCTTCTGTTGTTTTAGAAACTTGTAGTAACATCTAAATTAAAAGGAAAAGCAGAAGTATACAATTATAAAGAAGTAGTTTCAATTAAAGGAGACAACGTGGACAATGTTTGAAGGTAAGATTTTAAAAAACGAAAACAACAAATAGCAAGAAGGTTTTAGAGGTCTTTGGTTAAACTTGCCTTTGTAGAAATGGTAATAAAATAATCACGATCTTCTAATTTTAGAGCTTTATTCTCAAAATTGTTGTACTTGCGTGACTCTTCAACGCTAAATGAAAAATAAAAGATATGGAACTTATGGGGATTTATATTAACAAAACCTTTAAAATTACAACCGATGGATTCCTTTAAAGATTCAACCCCGGGGGCATCCAAGTCCCTTGGAATCATATTGTTTAGTTTTTCTCGTAACTCCAGGACAAATTCTTCAATTATTAAATTCTTTGTCCCATAATTATGTATCAGTATGGAATGTCATGTCGACTAAACAATGGTTTGACGAAAAAATAAAAATTATGAATTATAAGAATTGAGTTGTATACTGCATTTGATGCCGGTATCAGACGCAGCCGTGCAGGCAGTAACTTCATTATTAATTAATAAAAAGATTTATGAATTATTTATTACAGAAACTTGCCTCAGACCGAATAACTGCTATTGTTATGACCCGAATTTATTGACTTCTTTAGATATCATAAATATGGACTGGTACGGATTAAGAATAAAGTATCAATTTAGAATGTTTGTATGGATTGTTTATTGTTTTATTTTTCAAATAAAAACACATTTTTTATAAATTTTTTATGATATAAATTGATTTATGCAATTGTAAACAATTGTTTTAGAAAAGATAGCAGTTTTTTTACTAGTTCCTATTTAAAAAAAAACTCCTAATAAGGATGCGATAATCGAGTTTACCTTTGGTGGCTAGGGTATAAAAGTCAGATTTGAAAATATGTTAATCGTTGATTTGACAGCGAAATTTTATTCAATGATTAATGAATATAGAACTTCGGAATATTTGAATAATAAGAGGTATATTATGGGTCATTTAAATTATAATTCGTAGTTCTAAAACCAATTTAAATATTTTGTGGTATTCAAATTTAGTACATCATCACGTTTTATAAAGAATATCTCAGAAATACATGAAATTATTTATTAAGGTAGAAAACAACTTACAAAATATACCGTAAAACATAATTTTTTTAATGCTAAATTAATGAAATTCATACTGGTTATCGTATACAAACTTATCTTTATTTTAGTTAAACGATATCATAACTAAAATAATTATTGATAAATTCGCAAGTGTTATTTTACTTAATATGGGATTTTGTAGTTCCGCCATACCCAAAAACATTTTCGCTACATTTTGCGCTAGCACGTGGAAGATGATAAATTACTCGTTGACTCCGCCTGAATGCAAATCTTCCGAAGTGGGTCAGCCGGCTGCTGATATTATTTTTCAAGTTGAATCACTGCTAAGAGTTCCCCCGTATGATTGATCTCTTATTGTCTCGTGACATTTTTACGATTCGAGTGTGTAATAGAAATATTTTTGTGTAAGCTCTCGTCTTGAGTGGTATTCAGTGCGGTTTTGTATTGTGTCCATTCAGGCATGTGAATAGGATTCGCAGTTCCGGTCACTGAGGTACAAATCGATTAGGTGCAACCGATGGTAAAAAATGTAAGCTAACTTCAGGCTGCGACGGTAATAAATCATTCTATTGACGCAATAGCAATCTTGACGTGAATGCAACAGGGGCCGAGGGAAGCGTAAGGAGGTAATTTGCACACAAGACGAGGAATTTAACAGAAAATGTAAAAGACGACCTAATACATTGTTGGCGGATACCGAAATTTTGGCTATCTACAACAAAAAATAAATTTATTAGAAGTGGACAATTCACAGACGAGAAAAATATTTAAGATGTGAAGTTGCGATAGAAGATGTAACATACAGGAGTAGAAAAGCAAAATTTGATACTCAACAAAGGTATTTAAAGCAACCGCTGAACGGGCGAGTAAAAAAGCAACCATGCCGTATTTATTATGAAGATTGACCGGCATCGGCTTTTGCTAAGGTTGTACCGATCACGCCATTAGGGCGCTAAATTGTACGCTATAAAATGCAAAAAGTCGGAATCTGCGCCTGAGCTCCGAGAAAGCGAAACGCAGCAATTGGAAGCAATCATGGTTCTGTTGGAGGATTCCACGTATGCATCAATTTTTATGTAAACTAAGCCATGCCTCGGGTGGAAAGCTCGGTCAGGAGTTTTGAGATTAAATATATGAGTTGAGGATTCTATAAAAGACAGGTATGGGTAACATAATTATCTTATATTATTTATCTTTCTAAAATACTTTTTAATGAAATATAATAAAAATCTGTACATTATATAATTTTTCAGAATAATTACTATTGGAAATGTTTACTGTTTAAAATCCTAAAAACTGGAAATATATATTTGTAGTTTAGTTAGATTCTTCACTAAAACTGAAAAAAAAAGACACGAAACCGTCCAAAACATGTGTTCACAGTTTTAATTTTGTGCAGAGACAAAAAGCAGTCGTAAAAAGCAGACGTTTAACATTGTAGGATCAAACTTAATTAAAGCTTACAAAGACAGAATACTGAAGAGAAATACCGCTATTAAGGCCGCCATCTTCAAATTGTAGAGTTCCAATTTTGAAAATACGACACCGTCTCAAACATCAATCATAACTCAGTTTAAACTTGATAAATCTGGCCAATTACAACTGTTACGAATAATAACGAGGGCTCCGTAGGTACACGAAATTTTAGCGCTAGAGCGGTAGCTAGGTGAAACATAGATACAAGTTACTTGTAACGCATTTAATACAAATGATTTATGACTAATGAAAAGACAGATAATACTTTACAAGATTTGAAAAAAAAAAAATTTTTTTAAGTTAGCAGCAATAAAAGAAGATCAATTTTAACTTACTTTTTGAAAGTTAGAAATTCAACAAAACGGAACCCTAATATAATCAAGGTTTATTTACATCAGTGGATCCTCAAAATATGATGATGATGACTTACGTAACGCAATCATCTATTTCATTTTATAGGGACGCTGGCCGCTGTAAGGTCAGCAAAACCAAAACTACAGTCAAGGTATGAGTGGGTTACTTAGTGATAAATAAGTTAGTAATATGTATAATAATTTAGACGACCATAACTTTAACGCCAGTTTGAATAATTCAAACTGATACAAACTAAAAAAGCGGCCAAGTGCGAGTCGGACTCGCCCATGAAGGGTTCCGTAGCAGCATGTAACATAATATAAAAGTTTTTGTAGTTCGTTGTAACTTGAATGAAAGGTAAATTGCGGTTTACGATTTATGACGTATTAAAAAAAAACTACTTACTAGATATCGTTCAAACCAATTTTCGGTGGAAGTTTGCATGGTAATGTACATCATATATTTTTTTTAGTTTTATCATTCTCTTATTTTAGAAGTTACGGGGGGGGGGACACACATTTTACAACTTTGGAAGTGTCTCTCGCGCAAACTATTCAGTTTAGAAGAAAATGATATTTGAAACCTCAATATCATTTTTGAAGACCTATCCATAGATACACGTATGGGTTTGATGAAAAAAAAAATTTTGAGTTTCAGTTCTAAGTATGGGGAGCCCCCAAAATTTATTGTTTTTTTTCTATTTTTGTGTGAAAATCTTAATGTGGTTCACAAAATAAATCTACTTACCAAGTTTCAACAGTATAGTTCTTATAGTTTCGGAAAAAAGTGGCTGTGACATACGGACAGACAGACAGACAGACAGACATGACGAATCCATAAGGGTTCCGTTTTTTGCCATTTGGCTACGAAACCCTAAAAACCAGCTTCATGTCAAATAGCAAAATATTTCAGTAGCCGTAAATAAAAATATTAATTTTTAGAAACATTTTTTTGAATTACCGAGAATATAAAAAACTCTTTTTTGTAAACACTACAGTCTTGATGACGATAAAAGTAATATGGCGTAACCTCCGAGCATCCATTAGCGCGTTCGTGCACTAATATGGTGCGTCTGCGTATGCGCCATGCGCAGACAGGTAGCCGACAATTACCTACTCTTGAGTATTTTATCTCTTCGAATTTAACTTTTAACCCTAGATAAGGCAAACCCTTCGCGGGACAATGCACTATCCACCCTTCACCCTTCGTGGCTATTTTAATACCCTGATCATTCAGCATAAGCTGATGTCCTGTGGTTCATAATTCATAAGATTTTCCCTAAGACGCAATCCCAGGATTATCTGTTTTCTTTTTCTAGCTAATATTGTATGTCCTTTACTGATGTGATATTCATCAATATGTTTGGAGGAATTCAAAATTTATTCAATTTTCTATGATTTTACTTTGTACGTCTTATTAATAAAGGAATTTAAAGTACATAGTATGTTCTGTATAACTTTACTTTTGATAGCGCCATTTATTATTTTAACCTCATGCCTTTTTACACTAGAATAAAATCTGATCGAATATATTCTATATCCATCTCATATTGAGCGTTAAAAACCAATTCAAATGTAAGTATAATTATCTTTGCATTTAGAAGAGTACTTCTTGTTAAATAATACATTTTTCATTTCATTTTTTGGTTAATTACGGATCTATGCTATTTTAATTATGTAACTTTAATTAAAATTTTAAATTTAAATTGAACTGCAACACTCTATCGTTAATGTTTTCTGCGATTTATTTTTCGTAGCATTAAGGAATCTCCTCCAGCAAAAACCATAATTCACATAATATCTGGCTTTTCTGTTATTTGCAACGCTTATTAGAGATGTTCACGATGGCTGTTTACCGTTGCTTATGATTAATACATACGAGGTTCGAGTGAAGTAGGCATGAACCCCATACAGTAATTCTCCTTATGATAAACCAACTTTTCTTGCTAAGATCATTCTCGAGTCTAAGGAAAGGACGAAGAGTAAGGAGAATATTATTCATCGAGTTTATGGAAATACTTAAATTAGCGTTTTATTTTCTACTCATGATTTAGGTCATCATTATGGATTAGTCAATCTAAATAAAAATTATATAATCACACAATTACATAATCCATTCATGAATAAAAGCGATGTATTAATGTCTAATAATATGACAAAACCGAGTATCTATGCTGTATAATTTTAGCAGATTCAAACATTCGGTGATATAACACAGCACTTCAGCAATGAAATCGTTATAGGCAACTGAGGCTTCATATCTCTGTAGAGCCACCACAAAAGGCAACAAAGACCAAACGAATCGAATGAATACCTGTAACAAGAACCATCTCTTCTACATCATTTCACAAGAAGAACGGCCCTAAGGTACAGTCACAACGAAGAGGCAGTTACTAAATTACAGATGAGGGTCTGACCAGAAGCGGTCGGATCAACAACCGTGAGCAATAATCATTATTCTCGACTCATCAGCCTTGAAAGATGTTTTATTGTCTCGATTCGGCTCGTTGTCGACTTGTTACTAAAGAAATAAAAGTAAAAAGACAATCAAACTTGTATTATAAAACCTCACGCAATCGCTGTACGTGCGAGGAAAAAAGTTGGAAATGACTCTTCGGCTTGATTTGGTATGGGCGTTGTTGATAAGCATTGTGTTTGGTTGTACGCTAGTACCAGCACAGAGTGCATCAAAATAGTTTACTGGTATTTCTTATCATACTGAAAAACTTCCGCTAGAGACCTATAGCCAATAAAAAAATGTACTCACAAATTAGCCATACAACTAAGTGATGTGCAATATTTTTTTGCAATAAGAACAAAGTTACTATAACAAAAGTTGTACATTAAGTAGAAGCCCTATTTATTTATTTCTAGGCATGTTTTGGACTTCCGTGTAATATTTGCGATCAATTAAACAAAGCACGTAAAATATTTTCAAATATTACATACGATTTGTCGATGAGCATTTTGGAATTTGGAATTCAATCAATAATTTTCACTTCCTCATATAAAAGAATTATAATGAATCTTGATTTATATTGTACTAAACTTAATTAATAGACCTTTCCCGTGTGTGTCAAACGGTTTGAGCAGTATCCGTTACAAGATATTTATTTTTTGCTGGTTTTAAAGCCTTAAGCATCATTATAACAGAAGTTATTTAAATACATTGTAATTTACTGTTACCGCTTTCCAATCCTTGGCAGTCTAATCAGGAGCAAGATAAACTCCAAGAAAAGTATATTTTCTCGTGAAATCGGTTATAACTTTTTATGGCAACCATGAAAGTAACTTTTACGATTGTTAGGAATTAATATCTGAAAAACGGTTTCGGACCCTCATATTTTAGGCGATAAAGGAGAAGGAACATTTCCGAATATAACCGAAGTTACATATTTACAGCGTGATTCTGTCTGGGTCGTTAAGTTTGAAACCACGAGAAGCAACAATTAAAGACTTGTGTGATAGGTATGTGAAGTCATATTTTCATTCGATTTACTGTAGGAAGCAAACTTCTATGCGAAATGTACAAACAAAACTTACTTTAGAATGACAGTGTTAAGTACTTTTCATGTGTGTAAAGTAAAACTGTGAAGCACTTAGCCAAGACCTAGGGATCTAAATGTGGTCACTATTTGATAGTTAGGTATTTTAAATTTTACATTTTTGTTATGAATTAGCGAGGCGCATATGTTGACATTGTTGTAGGAAATTATATTTTAAATACGATAAATATCCGGGATAAATCACACACGGTCATCTGACCCCAAACTAGGATTTCCTGTAATAAGGGAATCAAAGACTGATATACATACACACATGCATTTAAATATAAATACATAAAAAGAAACGAAAATAAATGAATTTAAAATAAAATGAATCCATACAAAAGAAATTCTGTGAAAAAGACGAAATTTTTAACCTGTCTCAGAAAAAGTCATCTAATTTGTCGACCGGAACTTGACATAATTTCCCTCCGCCATTGTTTGTATTACCATTACAGAAAGGTTAAATAGGCCGGAGTTTTTAGCTGAATATCCGACGTTGTTTAAAAGGAATGAACTTAAAAGGGTTAAGCCCGGTCTAATCGCGGCTTGCTTTTTTCCTTTTGTCATGGATTTCCACAATCTTTTGGATCTTAAAAAATATTCAGAAGGTAAGTAGCTTTCGTAATGGCGGTTGGCGGAATGGCGAATGGATTTAACTGTACTTACATAACGTTTTTCATAAAAATTTAATATAGATAAGTTTAAGTGCCTACCTACATATATATTTATTTCTTTAGAAAGACGCTGAAAAACTATGAAGTCACGCCTTGGTATTTCAACATTTTAAAACAAAATGATAATGATATGACCCTATAACTTACGTAGTAATCATAGTGAGTACTTTATTTTAAAAGCATATTTTTATAACCATACTCCGCCATAATTACAGTGCAAGCTACTTTCTGCTGAAACACAAGCATAAAGCTTTGTGTGAGCATCACTCATCTCGGCACAGGATGTTAGATAAAACAAACAGATTTTCACAGTTTTCTGGATTCATTCTTTAGGATATCAAGAATCCTGATTTTATTATATAAACAAACAAACATCCATACCTTCACATTTATAATATTAGTAAGACGAGATTTCGTAAAAACCGGAAAGACGACTTATTTAAAACATAAGAAAGATTAATAAGTCGAATAATAAAGTCACTTGATTTTTCATTTTCAATATTTATTTAATTAATATTCTGTTAAGTGTAGATACTTTAGCTAGTTAGACAGTGCAACATACACACATCACACACACAACAACCTGAAACTATAACGTACACAGCGGGTACTCAGTTCACTTAGTGCTCAATGAAATCGCGGGCACACTGCGGCACAGCAATAAAAGCCCTCTTGTTACCGGTGAAGTACCGCTAGAGAGTGCAACCACGGAAATGCGAAGCTGAGACTGTTAGCTGTTAGTTACTTTGAACATTTGTCGCTTAGGTTATTTATGTCACTGTAAGAGCGCGTAATATTTTCTTTATTTTGTTTTATTATTAGACATTACGCAATTTTACGAATAACGTACGTAACGTTACGTAAATTCATAAATAAACGGTTTTAATCTATCACCTATACTTGAATCGAGTATATCTTATGTGTAGTCGATATTTTCTTTTACCCGAGATTTACACTATTTTAGAGATTGAAACAATTTTATTGAAAACTATGGTTTTCTTTCCATAAGATCGCGTTATTAACGTTTTCGTGAATTAACGCGTTTATGCTTAAAGTGAAAAAATTATTGAGTAACACATAATACGTGAAACAATTGTCCTATAAGCAGCTTAAAACTTCTGACACCAGAGATAGCCCCACAACCTCCAGTAATTCGGACTTGGTCCCCATGTGTGGAGTATAGGCTAACTTTTCCGAGAAGTGAGGACGCTGGGTCTCAACGATACCTACATCAAAGTACGAACAATACCTTGACAAGTTGGAATCGGATTTTTAAGATTCAACCATCTTCTTTTTCCAGTTACTCAGTATTGAGTAGGTTTCCAACAATTTACGTCATTATTGAAGGTCGGAGAATCAATACGACAACAACAACACGTCACCTGAGTGCTTATTTGTCCAATCGACCATTTTAACGAAAATTACTTTTAAATGCAGTTATCATATTATCCAGTTTTTCATCGATTGGTGTATGATTCTTATAATTTAGACCTTTAGAACATTAAAAATATAATTACCTGGTGAAAACGCAATCTGTAAGAAATCATTTAATTTACATGAAATAATCAGTAAAAACTTTGTTGTATAAAGTGTTGGTTAAGGAGATTGAACAAATAAGCACTCGGGGACGAACAGTCAAGCAATTGATGTGAAAATCCGCTTGGGATAAAGATGCTGGATAGTTGAATTATTATTTTCCGAAGAGCAGGTTTAGGCTCTTCATACTTATTAAGATTTTTTAAGTTTAAATAGGACGTAATGACCGTCATAAAATTTTGGAAAAAAGATGTACACGATTCCAGAAATTTATTTTAAAAGGCAATAATAAAAATCGTTCTACAAACATTTAATATTACATTGGTTAATATAAATATAACTAACATAATATTTTTAGAAAAGGAAAGTTTAACTTCGTGAAAAAGAAAAAAGCATTTCAGTGGGTAATTTTAATATCAGCTGAACTAGACCAGGTGATAACCGTAGAACAGGATTTCCAGTATTAAACTCGTAACTTCAGATGTTCCTATGTCCTTACCAGCACTGAAGCTGCAGGTTCATTTAAATTCAACTACCCACAAATACAGTAAGGTCTTAGTGACGTCATCATTTCTGTTTGTTCCTAGATACTGCCTGCATCTGTTGTTTAAGTTCTAGTGGCTTAAACGATAGCTTAGGTTTAGGTGAGGTGTAATCCTTGTCATATTGTGTTGTGATATGGCTACGTAGTGCTCCTTCTGTTTACCTTAAATATGTCAGTACGTTATGAAGATGTAATGCAAAATAGCGGTTGTGGCTTAGTGCCGTGGTAAGTTTGTGGGTACAGACACGATTATAACTGGAATGGCGTATGGAGACATGTTCACATTTTAATACCGGTCCCTATCACGAGGTGGCTGTGGAAAAGTCATGTCAGAGGCCTTATAACCAACTTAAAGACTTCTGAAACTGGGGTTGGCCATTGCACTAGCCCCAATACGGACGGAGTAGGGCCTCACCTTCCTAAGGTGTAGGAAGCGACATGTGCCCCATTGGTGGGGCCACATTATAAACTGATAACAAAATAGCAGATTTTTTAAATTATCTACACAAGGTATGCTGGTAGTTTGAAATGTACGGAAGTATAGATTTTTCTACCTATACCGTAACATTATTAAGTATACAATTGTAAGCTTTTACAATCAACTCACTATATCTCTATCTTATATACAAAATATGTTCAAAGTGTTTAGAATCACGTACGTGTACTTATACGTATCTTGCAACGAAACTTGATTACATTTTCTTCACTGCAGCTTGCATGCGGCGTATGCAGAATAGGTATTGGAAAACAATGTCTTCCCCTCACTTAATAAGGTGTGAAGTGCAAAGTTTAACTAAGCTATCTTAAGGGCAAGCTATCAACTCGGATCTGGCTTATCAACAATCGGGTCTCTTAATTGTTGCGATGCGAGTGCATGTTGGCCCTTAATTAGTGAAAATACCCACGCCCTATCGAGCTCCCATCTTTGATTTTGAATGCAATTATTGTTCTCATGATAAAGTGATCGTGTAGTACGTGATCGTGATAGTAGCGAATGAATTTACGACGCACTTGCGCACTGCCGGCTTTTGTTATTTAGAGGGCAAAATAATGTGACAGCTTACAAGTTTGATCGTTATCCAAAGCGATAAGCATTCATTATGAAAAAAATAATAAGTTAAAACTGTTTTAGCTTATCAAAGAATTTATTATTTTAAAATGGATCTCTTTAGAGTATATAGGAGTGGAATGGTTTTTTAAAATTCAAATCCAAGATATAATTTAGTCAATAGGATTAAGCTCTGAGACCATTGAGTACCTATTTGTTCAAAGAGATCACTCTATATTATATAATCTCCTACCAGTGAGTACTTTCCATTTGATTTTCCAGCTACAATATGTACACAAATTTAATTAACGTTACATTCGTAGTCAACTGCGTATACGTGAACAAAACCTGCAGGTTTTAATCCATTCATCTGCATACCGCATAAACCCATCCAAATTATCTAACACGGTTAATCTTTAGTTGCTCACTGAAATGTGTAGAGGCCCCTCTATATCGCTGTCGGCGTAGCGAGCCTGAAAGGCTTAAATTTTAATTAATTTTTCACTCCACAGACTTCTTTAATACCAGGGACGTAATTGCCAAAATTTCACAATCCTTTTAAAGGGCAGCGACTGAACCCTTAAGACGTGTTTAATTAGTAGCGTGCAGACCTTTAAGACAGTTTTAACTTAGGTGTACGCGTTGAAAATATTAATTTTTTTGTTTATATTCATTTGCCTTTGAACAACAAAACAACTACCATGGTTTTAAACCTCTAATATACATATAGCAATCTTACAACGTAATTTTAGTTAAGGAATTTAAGTATACTACAAATGATGGGTAACATTTTTGGTACCCAAAGCGTTTTTAAATACGGCTACAGAGCACAAAAGTCTTCCAATTCATTTGCTTATCTATTTAAAAAGAGCGGGTTGGTTCGGGCACGATACATTCAGAACCAATGGAGCTTAATGTCACAAAATGTCTGCGTGTCTCATCCATACAGCGAACATGGCAGCCAAATGAATTGAGGGAAAAATTCAGACATGTAGAATGTAGATACGTACGAGTATAGCGAGACGAGCCATGCGAGATAATATTTGTAAGGTTGCCAAGGGACCTAATTTGGTATTGAGAATTTACCCTACAAATGTGTATAGAAATATCGAACTGATACTGGAATTTATTGGTTTCAGTTTGATGGGAAAATATCAAACTGAATATTTCCCAAAAATATTTGCACGACAGTACCTATATTCCAATAAGTTACCAAAGTAACACATTTTTACAAAATTTGTATTCTTGCAACATAATCTTATGGAATGAGAAAAGAACTAGCCTAAATTCAATCTTGAACAACCCTTTTTCCTAAACAAAATATAATATTATACAAGAGATGTGAAATCTTATTCCCCAGTCAAATTTGGGTAAGTACCATTCGATAGAGTTTCTGTTGACAAAAGGAAAACTTTATATTCAGTTTCATGTTTCTGTATATTTTAGAGGCGCGTCGGCATTAGTTGCCAAATGGGGTACTTTAAGTATCGAGCTGCCTTGAGTATTGGCGTCATGGTATCATATAATAGACATACATGAAAATATATACGTATAATATGTTCCACGGTTTTGTGCGTATATAATGTAAGGTAAAGTTTTTGTGTGTATTTCGAATAGAATGGTGAGTGATATTACCATTGAATTTCCGATATCGTACATATAGAGATAGAATGCAAAATACTATGTAATTTACATTAAAACGACACGCAAAGTGTTACAGGTTATTTGGTTAAAAATAGTAGATACTATTTTGTCGCATTAGAGATGAGTAGATAATTACGGTTAATGAAGATTTTTTTTGTTAATTGATGTTTGTATGTTAATTTATCTTGATATTAGAATAATTTTGAGAGATTTTCTTCCCTAAAGTGCGACAGTTATTTCTCCCATCATCTTGTATTTTTCAGGTATGCTTGCCTTGAGTTTCGTTAAAATCGAACTGGTCGGTCATATTTTGTCAAAAGTCTCTAAGAGCGTTTCTAAGAGCGTAAAACTGAATCCAATCCTTAGATACTTATTTCGTTTACCACACACAATAGTTCAGACGTTTTAAAGATTCATTATCGTTCATTTCAAAATCATAAGCAAGCGACCAATAAAAGTAATTGATATTCGGTAGCCGACGTAGGTGTTAAACTGATGGCCCTCTTATCAGTAGAACGTCAAGAGCTACAACTGAAGTATCCAAACCAGTAACAGTAGACCCACCAAATCTCAACTGTCGTATTTGAGAGACGCTTTCTATGTACATGGTGGGGAGCCAGGAAGGTCACCTAAAAATGGCTGATTCACTCACGTGGACGTGGGAGGTACATTAGAAAAGAAATCAAGATCGCTGCAACGGAAGCCAGGTGATGCATTGCTCCCGAAGTCCGCTCTCAATCGCCGATGTGAGATTAGATCGGCTTTGCTTTCTAGCGCAAACTGCTGGTCCGTACCCTGTCCTGATTCCAGATATTTGTTTGCTCTTTCGTGATTCGTCTTTGCTTCGGTACGGACTGGCTCAGCCGCTTTATCTGTCGGGATTAGGTCGGGTAAATTAAGATTTATTTTCTGTGAGTTTTCTGTTTTATTCTTTCTGTTTGTTGTGGCAAGGAACCAGAAAGTTCAAGCGAATATCGTTCTATATCTTACCAGATTATTAAACTGCTAAAAATCTTAGATAGATCTCACTTCAAACCAAACTCAATTAAGGTAATAATATAATATGTTATAATATGTCAATAGTGAAACTAATTGTCATTCAGCACGATCATGTGAAGATATACTTAGATAGATATCTGATATAACCGATGAACCAATCATGGGTTGATTAACTTAATGAAACTATTCCGCCGCCGACGCGAATCTTCGTTACCCACTTGAATGAGGTGAGTAACTAACATTTTGTGACATGGTTTAGCTGTAGGTGTTATCTCCCAAGTCAAATGATTGGAAATATAAAAAGTTAATTAAGACTTCGTTTCACTCATTTCTCCATGTGTAAACTCTTTTTTTAAATTATCAAGTCTGTATTCAATCTTAAACTGCTTTATAAAATAGTCATCCCTCATTTGACCCGTAAGCTTAAGCTGGCATCTTTGGAAGTAGCGAAAGATTTAAATCTTCGATTTTAAACTTCGTCTCTAGCGTCCATAAATTGCGAATCCCTAAAACGCTCTTCCTAGGTGCGTTAAAATGTACAAACTCGGTTTAACTCCGAATTCCGATCGCGGCACTGCGAGATAAGAATATAATGTCCCTTACAAAGGCTGTACGCAACATCTTCTTTTCTTATAAGTTGTATCCGTACTCATTATCTTTTAACACACCGCAAACTTATGCTCCTCCTACGTTATTCACTATCTCGGCTCTTAAACAGCACTTTCCCGGCTTTCGCTACATCCCAGGCCCTCGGATCAGATAGGGCGCTGGCACGAACCAACACTGGCTATACACTTATTTATTTACCGCACTAAGACGATTATTTACGATGTAAAGCGTGTAATAGCTTGCAATATTTCGTTTTTCTGTAAAAGATGCGGCTTCCACATCATGCATCATTTGAGGCGAGCGAGGCAATTCAAAATATCTCGAACGCCTACCAGCAATGTTCTTTTTTCCCGTAAAAAAGAATATATTCGCAAAACGAGGAAGATTAGCATACGAAAGTAATTTAAACAAAATGATTCTTGTGAGGTAGTAGACGCAATTGCTATGATGGAGTTTTGTGACTCTTCTTTATTTATAGAAAAGGATAGTATTCCAAATAACATTTCAGAATTTGATGAAACTAACACGTGTTCTGTAGATTTTCAAATCGCAAGTTCTGTCATCAGACTGAAGAAGCGAATTCTTCATTCCGAAGATTACGCAAACGAAAAACTTTGTTCAAATTGTACGGCAGTAAATCTAACAACGTGTAAGAAATTTATTTGTTTATTTTTCTTTAATACGACAAGGAACCGCGAAATGTTTCATGACTCTCCGAAATTACTTTACTTGTATACTTTTGCGATAACGAAGGAAAAGGCCATCACATTAAGAAGCTCATTTAAATGGGGGCTGATAACACTTTGCTGCAAAATACATAAAAAAATTCATAAAGATAAGTCGGCGTGTGCTTTCTTAAATTTTCTTGTAAATTTTATTCTAACAGACTGACTTTGCAATCAAGCAATAAATAGAAATGAAAATTAATTGTTACTATTATATGGAATTTAAAAAAGACTTACCAAGTGTGTATCGAACCATGCATATTGTAGAATAGAATGTGTTCCTTAGTGATAGGTACATTTTTTTTTTACAATATTGTAATTTTACCTCCATTACTTGAAACCAGTTTATCAAAGGATACCTAAAATAATTTTAATTGAGAGCTCTTATTAAAACCTTCTTAAGTAGATAATTTCAAGTCTCCGAGTCAAACAGTTTAATATAGGAAGGCCAGGGGAGGATACCTTTTTAATGACTTTGTTGGACAATATCTTTGAAACAATACAACTGATATTCTATATATAGATAATATTACTTAATTTTAAAAGACCTATTCAGCAAAAGTATATTTTAAAAAGAATTACCATTGCATGAATGGAATGTAAGATTAATTCAATTAATAAGTAACTACACATGATTTAAAATTATTAGAAATTTATTTGGAGCCGATATAGCAAAGTTACGAAACTGTAACTCTCTGTAATAGATTGACGAATAGAACGATCTTGTAGGAACTACGAAACCAAAAAAAAAAAAAAATACGACATACCCTCGTACAAACACAAAATATTTATTTAGTCAACAAATAAACATGGCTAGACAGGCCTTCCTATAAAAACCCCTTGTTATTCTGTTTAACGGGTGGCTTACATAAAAACTATTTATAACTTGGACGAAAAGTATTTCGGTATACATAAGATGTAATAAATATTAATATCGGGGCCCAAACTTTCGTTTATGACCGATCTTTGAGGGTTTGCGGAAGAAAGTAAAAATGACAATGGAGCGGGTTCTTTTGAAACTAATTTACCCTTCAAGGCCAAAAGCGAAAGCGGTCCAACTTTTACAATTTGTCCTTTTTTGGTTTCCATTGTTTACTTTTAGTCACCCTTTTTTGTTTTTATTCTCCACCGGAGAAGCCAGACTAGTACATTAAAAAAAAAATTGTGTCGTCATAAAAATTAGAAACACTTTCAATTCTTAGACATCACTCAGCTCTTTTTCAAATAAGTCGTCAAAAACATTGCTGTTTTGATGAAAAAAAATCTTTGAATAGAATTGAAAGTAGTAAATTTGAACAAAGGTCGTTCCGTTCCTTTGTTGTTTGGGTAAACGCGTCCCTTGTATGCAAATTTGGTACAATTTTGGGTTTCGTTCACTATCAACAAGGTTATAAATATACCGGAAAGAATTGAACAGAAGGTCCTCCCAAGAAGCGGCGGTACAAGCTTATTGTTACGATCGAAAGTAAAAGGACAGGTTATCTTTAATGAGGATCAGTAAAGTTTTTGTAGGATGCGTCAGGGCTTGGAATGTCCGATCGTCTAATATCTCTACCCGACCATTTTGAGCATATATCACGAGTCCTAAAATGCTCATCTTTACTACAATCTTTAGATCCACCGCCCTTCATTCATTCACCATCACCACTCACTCATTGATTTGCTGGTATAACAAAATTAAAAAAGTGTAGTGTTAATCAAATTTAATAAACATATACTTCGTTTTATAGTGTTTTTTATATATAAGAAATTTATTATCTCTCATGATATATCAAAATTTATTTTTTACGTATTAAGCTACAATAAAAGTAAGTTTGAACATTTGAATTCCTGGTGGCACTTTAACCAGATAGGGAGAGCATTAAGCTCTGAAACGTAATACTCTAATAAAATGTTTATTAGTGTTTTTAATCTACGTGGTTTATTGCTTAACGACAAATCTTCTACTAAATAAGGGTTTACTAAACTTTGGAATCATTACCTAATATAATAGCTTAGGGAAACTTTAATCAAAGTGATATAACATTTAAGTATGTCACCGTTATCCGTTATTTCATGCATATACGCGTATTTTCACGAAAATAGGATTCGCGTAATAGATGGTTTATTATACATCCCGATTTTTTTTCGATCTGACCGCAGCGCAGTTCGTGAGACTGCGTAAAATATTAGAATCGAGTAAATCCGAAGATGGTGAATGTTTACGAAACAGCAAAAATTTATTCGATCTTTCGAATTGAAACCGTTTTGTACTGACAAAGACCATAGCTCTTAAATTTAAAGCGGAAATTATTTCACGATGAATACTAACAAAACTCAGAAATCGCCATAAGCTACATATTTTTCCGTAGAGAATATTCAGATCCATAATTTCCAGTTATACATTTTCCCTTGACGTTATGAAACCACATGGATTTATTGGGGAGCTTCAAGGGAACAATCCTCAAATTTTCTCCGGTCCATCCCTTTTAAGCAAACCCACACAAAGTCGCAAACACCTAATCCTTATATGGTTTGAGGTTTCTTTGGGTTGGTAAGGTATACATAATTGTTCGTTTGTATAGTTTTGTTTATATTGTATAATAAAAACCCCAGAATAGCATACTTACTTTAAATCTGTTGAACGGTTAATATGAAAAGTGAACATTAAATCAGCTTCACTACAATACAAAACAAAAACGTTTATTTGTCAAATGCGATCTTTTCATCCTCTTTTTCCTGACCACTCCGCCTGACAGACGAAGTAGCATTTAGGAGCCATTGCAATGGACCTAGAGCCAGTTCCTTTAATTACCATGCCTTTCCGGTAAAATAAAAAGTTAGAGTAAAATAGTCCCAGCTCTCTTTGTGGGTCTCTCAAAAGAAACTTTTTTTTATTGGACTCCAGACTCTCGGAATTAAAGTTTTATAGAATTTCCTTCCTCACAAAGGAGCAGCTGCTAGAATTTTAGATTTTATTTTTAGTAACTGTTAAATTGTTGGTCATACATAAAATAAACTTTATAATATGATTTATTTTCGCAAATAAAAATGTTAAGATTTTTAAATATAACTTTTAAATATAATTTATATTTTAAATATATTTTGTTTACAGATTATATAAGTATATACAGATTCTGTATACATGTAACTTGTATAAATTCAATGTTATACTATAAAATCTTAAAATTTTTATTTGTGAAAATAGATCAAAGAACATAAAGTTTTTTTATAACCAACAATTACTATAAAAATAAAATAAAGGACAAGATTAACAATTTTGTATCTTATACAGAGCGATATTTTTCGGCGATAAGCGGCGAAATGCTACAGGTGAAATTGAACAACTTTCCCCATGTAATCTTGACAATTAAAGGAACAAATATGTTGTCTATCCCATACTCAATGTCAATAACTGAACTGTCAATTTGAAAATATTGTATGGAAAGCAAAACAAAAACCTAGATTGTATAATACTCTTAAGAAAGGTCGCTGAGTTTCGTGATAACCATATACCATTTTTAGCTTGTCGATGAAAAAATATCTGTATTATGTTAAGTTTGAACAGAATATGGACTGTCTTTTATAAAAAAAATGCAGTGTATCAGTAGCAAAATTATGTATATGAGATACTCACAGAGATACCATATATGACATAACATATTTATACACAAATCTTCCAGACAAACACAATTTGCTGTAACAAATGAGGTGCCATCTAAATCATTCTTAATAACAGACTCTAATTTTATGCATTGATTTATTTAAAACGATTGTAAATAAATTTTCCGAGCATAGACAGTCAACACTAATATTTTAACTATTGTTTAGATCGCTGCCATAGAAAATACGAGTCGAATATGGCCAATGCCCAAAACGCTGATTTATACATTACCGTGGGCGTTTCGAGTGCGTAGAAGCATCGATCGTCTTCGTGATAATTAAATTTGACCCCAGGCGTTAGAATAAAATAATACTGACTGTACTGTGTCCTGTATTTATTGCTACATAGAAGTTCACTTGACATTATTGAGCTGCAGGTGTTAAATTGTTTTCTCTCTTTTATAACGAATTTATAAACGTTTTTACGATAGTATGTTACATGCACGCTACTGAAACCAGTTTGGTAAAAGTTTCTTTGATATTTTATGAGTTCATGAGGTGAGATAATATTTTTAGATTGTTGCCCTGTTTTGCACTACAAAGTGAATTTTGTTGAATGAATTCTGCGAAAGTCTTAAGAAGTAAATATGTAACTAAGGCGAATATCGAAGGAAAAGCCAAGGGGATAAGATTAAGTCGGAAAGCGGATCCTATTTCGGGTCATAAAGCACTAGATAAAAAATAATAATAATATATTATGAGTGTACGAAAAATTACTTCGTTACACAGGTTATAGGATCTTACTAGCATTCTGTCGGCTGCTTCACTCGCAAACAATTTTTAGTTAGCCTACTGGAAACTTTTAAAAAATCAGGATAAAAGATATCCCATGTCCTTCTCCATGTCACGAGCTACGTACATGCCTTTTCTTAGGATTATTAGCATCCAGAGGCTACAAATAAACAAAAAACGCATTCTCACATTTATAACATTCAGTTAGAATTTAACTAATCACTATCTGGCAAATACCTAAGTTTGTTCAGACCACACCTGATGCATCAGAATATAAAACAACACGCCACAAATAAATCTTAAATTATTTTTATGCCATTTTGATAGCCGTTACAACCACTATTGGTGTAAAGTGTCACATAAATGCCTCTACAAGTCTGCTGGTGAACTAAAAAAATCAAAGCGATTCACAATTTCAGCGATTTGATCCCGGAAATAGTGTCGTTAGGAGTCTGCTGTAAATTTTACAAATTAGTATAGTGTATGACAAACTAAAATTAATGGGATTTCGTCAGCTGAGAATATTTTTTTTATTTTACTAAATATGAAGACGCTAATGATCGGAGGATGTTAGCACCAAGTTTGAAAGACGCGTGTCTCTTGTTTTTATTGGATACGTGTGGGGTAAATGCAACCAAAAGCGATCCTCTAAATATGTAAAATAGATATATCAATCGTTTCAAGTTTATGTTCATGAATAAAGATAAGGTATAGGATATCTACAAGTATTAGTATTTTTATTTATTTTGTTTTAGTATAGATAGAGTAAGGAAAGAACGAACTTCAAAACTTTGGAAGTTATCTTCTTTTTTTACTTGATTATATTAAAAAAGTGTAATACGGTGTAGTTTTGATCATATAAACTTTTAAAACATTAAGAATAGAGTATAAGAAGACCACTCTAGGAAACTTTAACAGGGTTTGCTACTTATGAAACTGAACAGTTATTTTATCTAACCTATACTGAATTTGCAAAAAAAAAATGGACTTTTCATAAAAAAGATCAGCCAATCAGCCGATTTTGTATGAAACTCCTTAGGAAATCTTGTGCAGTTTTAATGAGTGGAACCAACATTAATTTTAACAAAGCACAAGAAGGTTTCTTTAAAGCAAAGAACAGGATTAGAGATTGTAATAAAATGGGTATTATAGGCTCCGTTAACTATGACTAGTCCTTATAATATCGAACTGTTCAATTATTGTATTTTTTTCTGATTTCAACAAAATCAAAGCACGAAAACTGAAATACAGTTTCATAGAAGAAGCTCCAGATGACGGGTTCCTACACCTATTTTGTTACACCCTGTATAAATTTATATGCGGGGCTTGGAACCCATTAAACTGTATCCGTGCCAATACGCGAGGGGCCACGAACTTTGATTAAAATTTCATAACCGAAGCTTAAGCAGACCAGACTCATTGTAAATTGCGGCGGAACCTTCAATATTTAATGAGTGAACCTTTGTTAACACGTAATACCATTTTTAATGATGCAACTTTTAGCATCCAGCCCACCTGCCTTCCATAATTGAGTATCTGGATTCGTTTCGGTACACCGACTTAGGTTTCAGTTTTAAGACTTAAATGATGTAATAATATTATTAAATCTTAAATAATATGACTGACTCGCGGAAGCGGTCGTGGCTCAGTGCGACTTGCGTGGTCGCGTCGATCACGCAGGTTAACTGACTACAGACACGGTCATAACCTGGATGGGTTTGACTGTTAGTGGTATTTATCTCGACCGTTTCCGTGCTTCGCAAGGCACGTTAAGCCGTTGGTGCCGGCTGCTATCGCTAGATGGCAGTCGTTAAGCCATGTCGGAGGCCTTATAGGCGGCTTGAAAACTTCTGACACTGGGGTTGGCCACTAGCCCCACAACCTCCACCAATCCGGACTTGGCCCCCGTGTGTGGAGTATGGCCTAACCTTCCCCATGTATGGGAAGAGACCCGTGCCCCTGCAGTGGGGACGTAATGGGTTGTTAACACATGACTGACTCGGTGGTTCAGTAGTTAGCGTTCCTACTGATCCAAGGCTCGTTGATAGAGCAAACATTTCTGTAATGGCAGATTTGTTTGCTCTAAGTCTGGTAGTATGTTGGAGCCCTTATAGGCGCCTTGAAACTGGCCTAACCTTCCCGAGGTATAGGAAGAGACCCATGCCCCTGCAGTGGGGACGATATGGGTTGTTAACTGGTACATAGTATGTATTGTATCTATGTATGTATGTATATCAATCCCTGGTTTTCCTAATACAAAGAATCCTAGTTTGTGATCGGATGACCGTGTCATACGTGTTTCTGGATATTTATTAGGTATTCATATAATAATACTGATGTAATTATAGTTTCTGTTCACATTTTTACTATTTAAATTAATGTGAAATAATATTGCATTGGCAGATGAATTTTAATACAAACCATTAATTTATTATAATCGATGCTGTAATATTAAAAAGAAATCAAATAAAATAAATATTTAATAGTAATGAAATACAATTCTTCTTCTTCTCGTGTGGAACATTTAACTGTGCTATTACAAGGGATAGACGGCATGCCTAGTAATATACTTAGCATCACCCGCGATCACGAGTAGGGTGTAGGGCATTTAGATTTACACCTACACATGTGTTTGTACACATGTGTAGGTGTAAATCTAAATCAAAGTAATTTGTAGATCCTCGTAAAGTTAGCTTATTGCATAAAGAAAAATTCTCGAAATGGTTATGAAACTTGACCATAATAATACCGTTCATTAAAAGCTTAGTTCCCACAATCTTTTTAAAAGTTTCTTACGACCATACCAAATAGCTCAGCGAACGTAAACTCGCCTAGTGCAAAGCGACTTACTACCTTATAATAACTCACAGAACTATCTCCGTCAAGCCACCGAGAAAGCCATAGATCAAGTTTGATAGTCAATTATTGGCACTCGGTACTTGGAAACGCTGTCTCTGCGTTATCTAAACCATATACCCTTGCCTTGGGGAATAGGCCTTCAGTAATACTCTATTCATAAGCCGATCCACAAGGCAAATATGGGCGAAACGTATCTATATCGTGTTTTGATTTAAGTACTACGTTTATATTGTGAGAATATGTTAAATATTGCTATTGGGTATCGTAGAAGCTGAAGATAAGATTTTGCTCTTACAAAATTCAAACACCTTAACTCAAGATAGGCACTAGGATTACGATCCAATTTTCTACAAAATATAAAAAGCTTTCGGTTTAATCTCCTAAAAGTTTCAGCGTGAGCTGCATAATTTAATAAAATGAAAACAACAAATCTGAGAAACAGAGTTTTAGTATAGTACTTACAAAGGATTTGTGAATGACGCTACGCTAATGTCGCTTGATTATACAAAGAATTATTAAAGATACAAGTTAGCGTAAAGTTAAACCCTTTACTTTTTATTAGAAGTGAAAACAATTTGTTTTATTAGCCGCGGCTGGATAGCGGTCCAGAGATTTATTGTCGGAAGGATACTAAAATGACATCCAACTCTAATGTTGAGAAACTCAAAATGAACCCGCCTAATGACGATCTCTCGCCGGAGCTATTTACTGAGACCCGAAAATTCTCATGCTCGACGCCTGTCGCATTCTTTACCAACTTCAGATTGAATTAACGACACTAATAAGCGCATGATGTCACGAAATTCGACGAAATTAACGTCTCCCTCACATTCTAAATGTTATTTAACAACATTTTTCAAGCCAATACTTATTTTGAACACGAATATTTAACCCACTAGAGATAAACGTTTTGACAACAATTTTAAATGTAGAAAGAAATGTTGTAGGATGCTTGTAAATGCACAAATAGAATTTAGTGATGACCAAAATAGAATGGTGAGCAAACAAATACTTACTTTTCTATTGGAATACCTATTTTTCAAGTGAACCGGTGCATGTGATTAAGGGATGGGACATTATCTGCTCCTTTTGTCCTCGACTGTCCTTGTTTTGTGGTCTGTGGTCGCCATCCTACTAGTTTCAAAGACATATTAACCCTTATTGCATAGTAGTTAAGATGCTTTTGGAATAGTAATAATAGTGACTTAAACTATGTATTGAGTTACGCAAACTCAATACCGTTGGGTAGATGAAAGCTGATCTCTTTTGGTGACATCTCTGGTACGTAAAGGATTATCGAATGACAATATGCATTTTTTCCGTGTGTGTTTAGACGACGGTGCATTCAAAGGTATCGTGATGCTTTTAAACTAGGATGCTATTAAATTGCGCATACGCATACCGCTTTTGTCACGCCACATGGCATTTTCCAGCAGATGGCACTTTTGTTAAGCCTACATATTTGTGATCGTAAGCCAATATCTTAAAGGCATTTTAAAAATCCACTTTATTTTGAACGAGGCTTCTTTATTTCTGTTCTTCAAATCTTAAGTTTGAACAAATTTCAGAGAACTCTGTCCCCACCAAGTTTGTTATTCTTATAATTTACACTTGAAGGAATTTCTTTGGTAATTATTTTATCTATCATAGACGATTTGTGTTTAGTCCAATGTTTTAGTAAGATATGATAAATAAGATTAATTATTTCCACTTTGCAAAGAGGCCTCTGTAAGAACTTTAAGCTAGATAAAGCAGCTACTTAAATAAAAATTATTTTGATTTTAAGATAAAATAAGAATTTAGAGAAGGGTTGTAGAATAAAAAGGTATAGTTTTTGAAATACGCAACAAATGTCTTCAATACTCAAGGCCTGTTTCGTGCTAATAAAAAAAACACATTTACCAGATAATGCAATATCCATTTGAAAACAACATTTTAACTCATTGTTTCTATTTTAGTGGCATTTCACGGCCAGAGTTTCAAAAAAGACTAAACATTTCTCCGAAAGAGTTTGAATGTTCTTCCGCTCTTCCTTGTTTGACTTTTGTTTCGGTTGAATCTTTATTTAGATCAAGAATGTCTCAATAAAAACACTACATAGGATTCTATTGTAATACCTGACTAAAATTACTGTGATGTTTACTTATGAAATTAAAAAAATCTATGTAAAAAAGGAATTTCTAAATAAATGTAACGATTTAGCTAATGAGTAATACATATGGTAAAACCAATATGTTTAGTGTCACACGATAAGACAGAAAAATAACAGAAATAATACTCAAAATGTAACTCAACACATCCCTAATAATAATAATGCTGATGACAAAACTAATTCCATTATCCCGTGCTTTAACCCTAATGTTTATTACTAAGACATTAACAACGCTCCTAAACTACATGAGATTTAATTTGTTAACTTCAGAACACTCGCACAACATTTCGGCCATCTTATTATCAGTTTTATTTATTGGACTCTTGTTTTATTTGTTTTTTTATTGTTTTATAGCATTCATGTTTGATAAATAATTTGTCATACATATTTTTATTGCTGTGAGATATACATATTAAACTAAGAAATGTCGTAAACAAGTTAAAAACATATCTTCTACTATTGAAGTTCATTTTGGGAAATGTAAGGTTGATTACTTCGCAGTGTATGCGTTTGTCTTAAGATCTGTCTGTCCATCGGTTCGACCTTAAAATGGTTGTTTTATGCTAACAAATGATAAGAAAATCTATAATAAATTATGTTTTATAACATTTTTGTGTTTGTTTGTTTTGGAAAAACGCCAATACAAACAAGCGTCTAAAATTTGAGTGATTATGGTGCAAGTTGAGGTTTTAAAGGATAAAAATAGGAATCGACTATAAAATGCAGAAAAAAATAAGACATTACATTCTAAATAAAAATTTATAGGACCTCGTTTTATTTCAGAAGAAGGTTAAAAACGAGGTTTTTTCGAATAGAGCTTTACAAATTTTTATTGTATTCAAGGCTTGAGTTTAAACCATCCCTTAAAAGCAACGAAAATGTTTTCCAACACAATTTACAGCAACCTAAAATGAAACGTGCCTACTAGAAATACGTACGACACTACTCCAAAAGGACTAGTGGGAACAACTTTCCCCATTATTTCCGAGCTGACCCATCTTCCAATTTGATAAGGGTATAGCAAAGCAGAAGTAACCGATGTTGATTTCGTTTTGATTCGTCCGCACCGAGATAATAGCAGTTTCATGAGTTAATGGCTCCTCCAGATATGTAGGAGGGAAATATTGGATCGAAAATATGATGTAGGAGTTATGGCTACTTACACAGAATGTTAAAAACTGCGTTTGAGATTTTAAGCGATTAGCCAGATTCAAAAAATATTTAAAAAATCCGATCTACAACTTTTATTTTCAGTTTCCCATACAAATTCTTGATCCACTATTCAGATTTAAAATTAAGTATGGGAATCTAAAAAAAAGTTGTAGATCGGATTTTTTTATATATTTTTTCTGTATTCTATACTTGATTCTGAGTTACCTCTTAAAATCTCAAACGCACTTTTTTAACATATTGTATATCTATAATGGAAAGGAAAGTTGGTAACTGTTACAATATTAAGTGGCATTGTTTGTAAATAGTTTATTTTTGTTTGTTTCAGATTCACCTAAATCATCCATAGGCCGTGGCAGTCACTGTATCTTCTTTTTTGTTACCTGTTATCAGATAATATATTGATTTTTTTAGTCTAAGCCTGATAAAATAACAACAGTGTAAAAATAGAAAGATTTTTGTTCAGATTAGAACACTTCTTGTGTCACTATATCAATAATGTGGGATGGTAGAACATTCTCCCGAAGTCCTTTTAGCTGTTCCTTAACTTGTAGAGTGACTTTCAGTTTTCAACATGTTTGAATATTGAATACTGACTAAGTTAAAGTAGCTAACTTCCACCTTAGGAACATGAGTGCGGTGTTTCTTTACTCAGAGATCTTGGTACTCGGCACTCGACAGCATCAATTATTCCATGACTTTTAATAAGTTACTAAAGGAAGTCTCAGCTCAAAATAATAATTTCACCCTTGAATACTAAAAGGGGCATTTGAATATTTTGTCATACGAATAAGTTGGCTAAGGATTGTACTTTGTAATGTGAATAAAGAAAATGTATAACATTGATATTTTTGAAGAAATCTGTACCTAGTTTTAATGTATTTTATAAACGAAATTGTATGTGATGGCAACAAAAATGAAACAAAAAATAAATGAATTTTGAAATAATGTGTATTTTATGTTTTCTTTGATGGTAGTTTTTTTACATATTTACAAATAAGTAGGTACGTATTTTTACATAATTATAAAACCTAAGTTATTTACAGTCTTTCAAATGTTTTTAGTAACAAACGATAGTT
This sequence comes from Coleophora deauratella, assembly GCA_958295455.1. Classification (NCBI taxonomy): domain Eukaryota; kingdom Metazoa; phylum Arthropoda; class Insecta; order Lepidoptera; family Coleophoridae; genus Coleophora; species Coleophora deauratella. Next base: position 6,030,604 of record OY282405.1, on the reverse strand, counting down.
TATTTAAATGCATCTGTACATTGTAAATGATTTAAACTTTGGTATAATAATTTAAGCTTTTTTAATTTAAACATAACGAAGTTTTGTACAGCATAAAGAGTATCAAATATAATACAGACACCTATATTCATTAAACTTAAAAATAAAGTAAAATTACTATCGCAGAATGTAGGAAAATAAATCCATAAAAACTTAAATCTTCTAGCTGTCTTTCTAAAATATACAAAAATTAAATGCAATAAACTAAAAACTAATATCTTATAACATTACAATAAATACAATATTCAACGTAACTTAAAAATAATTATCACTTTTTTTGGACTAATACGCTTAAGCGTTGCAGGGTTGGTGCAAGTAAAAGCATAGTTTACCTGCGTTGGAGCATACGCTATGCCCAGAGCTGCGCGTGCGGTGGCATGCGGTGCGCGCGCGGGTCGTGCGCGTGCATGCCGGCCGGCAGCGCCAGCCCGTCGGCCAGCAGAGGGGGGAGCTTGCCCACCGGCGGTGGCGGGGGCGGCGCCGGCGCCCGCCCGGCCCCCACCGGCGACACCGACGCGTAAATATTCACCGTCGAACGATGATACTGACACTTCCTCAGATCCGGCATCGCAAACTTTAACTTTTGCCAAAACTGTCTATCACCCCACTCTATACACGTGTTTGCCTTCAAACATAACCTCAACTCCGGATCGATATCTCTGTTCGGCAGCTCGCCTAGTAATATTATTATCAGTCTTCTTCGTCTCTCTTTCAGTACCTCGTGGAGCGCCGTTTTGAATTCGAAACGACACCATTCGTTGTTGATGAAATTCTTAGATAGCACTATTATCGTCCTTTTTGACGACTCCACCGCCTCTATTATCGTATCCGCCACGTACGCTGAAGCGTTAAAATCACGATAATGTAGGCAAAGCCGGAAACTAGGATCGGTGGATTCTAGGCCGGGTGCTAGCATTTGCGCGACGAACGCTTCATCCTTCACGCTATAACTGATGTAGGCGTCAAATAAGCGATCTTTGTCGGCCTCTTCGTCAAACGCCGTGCTTTTGTAACACATTCTAAATCCACAATGGTAGTACACCCAGACTCGAAGTTCGCGACGCCAATAGAATACACCGCAAATTAGTACAGAACTTACTAGGAATATACATAGGGAGATTAATAGTAGAGGAAGATAATCATTAATGACTTGATTTTCTATAATTGAAGAACTTCCGCCAACATGGCTAGTACAAATTGTAGAATTGAAATCAGACATGAGGGGCCCCACGGCGTTCGTCACATTATCGAACACACATGTGATTTTATCAGCGTCCTCAACTTTTCCCAGATTGTTCTTAAACCAATTTCGGAACTTGTGCATGTATTGACAGTCACACGACCACGGGTTACGAGACAGGCTTATTTCTACCAAATATGGATTCATCGTGAATTGCCACACCGCAAACCCGTAAATGTTATTTCCTTCCAAACGTAACACTTCTAAGTGCCTCAGCTCTATAAAGGTACGATTATCGATATAATGTATTTTATTGTCCTGTAGATGTAATTCGCGTAAACTCTCCAGAGGCGACAGTTCGAAACCAAGCAACTCTTTTATATTGTTCTTTTCTAAATGCAACACTGTTAAGCGTTTTAGTCCACTAAATGTGTTATTATACAAAGCGTCAATATTTGAATTATTAGCGTACAATATTTTAAGATTTTTACGACCTATAAAAGCATGACTCGTTAAACCACCAAAATTGTTACCGTCTAAATATAGTTCAGTAGCGTCCATAGGTATGCTGTTGGGTATTTCAGAATATCCAGCAGCAGAACAGTCCACAATGTTCGCTGACCACGGTTGGTCATGATAACATGTACAGTTCGATGGGCACGTCATTTCACAATCACAAGCATCGAAATCACAACAATGACACAGAGTAAAACAGTGCGTTTTATATGTACACAAAAACTGAGATGATTCCGCCTCGATAAGGGGAACATAGGTCCTTTCACGATTGTATAACAACTTGCAGTAGATGCTCTCCAAATCCATCACCCTGGGGTGTTGTCTTAGGTGATCGAGTTTATTGATACGCTGTAGCCATTCCATAGTACAGTCGCACTGGAAGGGATTTCCACCAATATAAAATTCAGGCAGGGGTCGCCCGGGATCGACCGGAGTCAGACGCAAAGCATTCAGATCCATACTAGTTATCTGATTTGCATACAAATCGACTCTCGTTAAATTGGTTTTTCCAACAAAAGTTTGAGCTTCGACTTGTGTAATTTGATTATCATTCAGGAACAGAAGTTCGACACTGCTGGGAATTGAGTAGGTAGATATTTTTGTCATTTTATTGAAACTGGCGTCCAGTGTTTGTAATCGTAGCTCTTTGTCCAGGCGATAGTTATTACCCAACTCTTTGATGTTGTTGCTGTGAAGATCCAGCCATTGAAGTCCCGGGGGTATAACGACGTAATCAAACCATGCTATTTGGTTATCTGACACGTTTAGCCACAACAGAGACGGAATATTTACAAATAGTCCCTGTACGTCTGTGAGCTGGTTAGCATCTAATCTTATGGCTTGTAAATTTGATAATGCTTTAAATGCATCAGTGTCAATGTGTCTTAGTTTGTTTCTCGCTAAATTTAATATTTGTAGAGATGGTAAGTCAGAAAATACGTCCTTGCTAATGTTTTCTATTTTGTTTCCAATAAGACGTAAACCATAAACGTTGTGCAAACCAACAAAGCCAGGCTCTTCAAGTGATGTTATCTGGTTTTCTCCGAGATCAAGTGTTCTTAGTAATCGCATATTTCTAAGCGCTATGGGCACTTTCTTCAGGCGATTTCCATTCAAATTTAAATCTTGCAGGGAGGATGTATTTCTAAAGGCTTCAGGGTGGAGTTCTTCGAGGTGATTATTGTCTATAGATAGAAGAGACAATACGTAAAGTCCGTTTAAAGCATAGGCGTCAATATGAGATATTCTGTTGTATGATAAAATAAGTGTATGTAAGTTGTTCATTGGAGCAAATGTATCAGCAGCTATGCTTTCTAGCATATTATGTTGGACATTTAATATTTGCAATGTATACAGGTCTTTGAAAATCTTAGGGTCCAGTTTCGTCAGCCGATTGTTAGATAAATTCAATAATACCATTCTTATGAGACCAGTAAACGTATTCTCATTTATCCATGTGCTTGTTAAATGATTATTAGACAAGTCCAATGCCAATAACTGATCTAAGTTAGCAAAGAGAGTGGGTGAAAGCACACTGATTGAATTGTTTTGTAAATAAATTTCTTTGATAACTGGTCTGCAATCTTTGAATAGATCTTGTGGGAGAGCAACGATCTTGTTATTCGATAGATCGATAATTTGTAATTGTTTCAATCCTGAGAGCGCTTTGTCAGCCACCATCGATATTTCGTTGTCATGAATGTGCAGTTCTTTCAGTCTTCTTAGTGCCATGAATCCGTTTTCTGGCATCAAAACAAAGTGATTACTAGACGCATCTAAAACTTCGATATCTAGGGAGCATGAAGAGTGAGATAGGGTTTGTACTGAAGGAGCTGGATTATCTTGGTCACTTATCAAGGCTTGATGCATTGCCCTCTCTCTGAACCCCAAGTCACTTACATCTTGAAGCCGGTTTGAGGATACGTTTAAGTAAACTAAGTTTGTTAGTGGACAAAATAAATTTTCTGGGAATGACCAAATGTTGTTAAAACTCAGATCCAACTTTTCCAACTGGCGGACTGCCGTAAAGCTCTCTGACGCTATCTCTAAACTCATAGCAGCCCACTCTGTGTTTTTCGTTCGGATCGTTAAATTTCGAAGATCTCTCAGTCCGGAGAGCACGCCGGGCGGCCATCTTCCAATTTTACAGTTATCCAAAACAAGTTCACGTAGTTTCACCAAATGCGCAAAGCTACGGTCATCTAATGAGCTCTTGTACATCATTTCTTCATTGCATTCTATTCTTAGAGACGTCGTATGCTCTGAAGGGATGACGCTGAAATTAGTTGTGTCGAATTCACTGTTTATGGTCCGGAGTTTACACGTGAGAGAGACTTCGTGAGAGTCATTTGGCCCCCTCAGCCACCACTGACAATCATCGGGAGCTTCATATTTTAGGGGTAATGAGCTCTGATCAGCGACGTTGAGTCCAATAACAAACCAAAACAAAATTTGTCCATAGAATTGTTTTCTTGAGGATGTTTGCTGTAGTGCCATTATGGGGTAGGTAAATCAAATATCAAGGAAGAAAGAAAACAAGACACGGTAGGTTCAGTGTCATGTTTTTTCCGTCGGCGTTTGTATATTTTGTCCCCTTGCCGGATGTGAAGTATCCATCAATTCATAAAGACTATTTCGGCTTCAATTCAAACAAATAGTCCTTAATGCGTTAATGCACATGATGTGATGATTTCAGTTCACAGTCCAACAATTTACAGTCCACGTTAGAGTAAACAAATTCACGTATCCAGTCCGCACTCACTGAAAACGTTTTAATCACTGAGTATTAATTCCTTTTTGTATTGGCGTGTTATTTTAATTTATCGTAATATTATTTAGAGTTTTCAACTTATTTTTGTAAGTGATAAGCGTGTTTTTAACAAAAACGTTTGTCCGTTCAAAGCGTCGAGTGGCGCGACCGTGCCCTGACGCTGCGGCGGGTAAACTGACTCGAGTTTATGGAGGAGGCAGTACAGTCGAGCCGACAGAGTGAGTTTGGCGGAGGGGTGACGGCGCGCGGCGCGGGGCTCGGGGCTCGGGGCGAGATAGGCCGAGTAGTGGCGAACGTTCACGACGACTTATTACAATTTTTTTTTTTCACGGAGCTTTAAATGATCGAGCTCAACGTATCCAGAACCGCAAACTTTGAATGAGCGCAGGCATCAGCTGCTTTCTGAAGTTGAGTTTTGAGTTTATTGCATGTCGCTATTTCTATTACATAACTGTATAAGACTTATTTTTGCCAACTCAGGTTGATAATTATATATTTTGGAATTCACTATCTTAGTTAAAGTTTTGATCTAGGTACATTTTTTAAAACATTGGTAAAATAAAAAGAGAGTACTGTTTTCTACTTGATTTCTAACTGAAAAGAGTCACGTATAAGTTAGAACTTAGTAACGAGGCAGAATCAAAATAGGTTAAAGATTTCAGTTCACTAGTGAACAGGCGTATTATGTTTTGTCCCGAACTTTATATCCCAAATATTTTTTAATACCGTGAGAAAAATCATGCGCTTATAGCCAAAACCTTATAACTTGTAGCATATTTTGCAATCTTTTAAGAGATTTTTTCCAAGAAACGGGTAAAAAGTAAAGTCTACAGTTAATTTAAAAAAAAGTATAGGTATTTGTATATCAGTCTCTGGTTCCCATAGTACAGGGAATCCTAGTTTGGGGCCAGATGACCATGTGTGATTTGTCCCGGATAATTATTATTATTATTTATTTATTATTAAATACACTTGATGTTTCATTAAAAAAAGTCGTCAACATACCAACATTTAAATCAATAATTATTAATTTCACTACATTCGAAGGTATTTTCCTAAGACTAATTTATTAATACAAAAATAAAAAAAACAATCATGTTGATAATATAAGTCAGTAATCTTTTTATAATTTTTATCATTTTTTAAGTTTAACAATATTACTTTGAGTTACTTTGTGGCTCTAAAACTTTAATAGGATCTTCGAAAATCTACAGGCTTATAAGATTTCTGGATCCACACAAGCCTCCTTTGTTGCTTATTATAATCACATAAATTTTACGAAAAGAAATCGAAATGAGTTTACCGCAATGAATAAGCACCTTGAAAAAATAACAAAAGAAGCCGTGACGCTTTTACCTACAGGAAAGCGAGATTTAAAGGCAACCCTTTTATAATTCCAATGCTAAAATTAAAAAGCAACTATGGCATAAAAGTATTAAGAGATTAAGGTAACGAAATTCGTGAAGGCTGTACAAAGGAGTCTTTAGTTCACGCTTGGCGGACCACACTGGCTGACAGGCAGGACTCGGAGACGGAAGGTATCATTTTAATCCTTTTAGTTAAGTTGACTATGAAAGAACAGATGCCTTACCGGCGTCCGTGTTCTTCTTTTGTCGTTAATGCTTGACGTAAAATAATTTAATCGAAAGAATAGTTGTGACTTTTTCTATAGTTTTAAAAAAGTGGCTATTTTAGTCTTTTTTGGACACAAACGGCTTAAGTTTTTTTATATATTTTTAACTGGATGAAAAATTATAGTAGAAGACTATTTAAAACAAGATAGATACATTAAACAAAGAAAGGTAGTAAGATTAGTTATAGTAGACAATAATAATTCGTTCACTTCTATCTGTCGTCTCAAATTGGTGTCAAACTCATTTGAATTGGTGATAAAAATAACGAATGTTTCTGTTGAATCGATTTCAAGACAAAGAAAGTCACGCACACGCATTTCCATCTGTGAAACTCGAACATATTAATATATATATTTTTTATTGTTTGGGTAATATTTTACATATATTATCTGGATTCTGTACGTGTTAAAGATATTACATTGAAGTGTTTCACATCGAAATATGTCAGCTCTGAAATGAATAATGATCAATCGCTTTTCGCTCATCTTCGCCAGGAGGGTGAGCGCAGCATTTTAACATCGCATCGACATTGATGAATGCATAAGAACCTTACTATCTATAAATACTTACATATAAAACAAAAAACAAGATGTTAAACAAACAAAATATAACATCAACCGTCCACTTGTATGTATGTGCAATTATATCACATTTCAAAGCATAATTAATGAATAGGTATATAAAAAAAAAACAGAATGAAGATATTTTCTTTGTACCTATATTTATTTTATTTGTATTCTTATTCGTTTTGTGATTTCGATTATTTATACCTACATTACTATAGTAAACGTACTAGAAATATTTATGCTCATTCGCTACATACATGCACACAGCAAATACTGCTCATTAAACTAAATAATTTTCCCCAAGGAATGTAAATGTCATATCGCAGCAAAAAAAATACGATTTTCAAAATATGTATGGAAAGACGACTTTTTCGCTCGATTGATTCCTTAGCGAGGTTGTCATCTATATATTTATACCATAAGCCGCTTTTCATGGGGTAAAAATTCAGCAGGCATTACATACAGGCAATTTTGCTACTGCATCAATATACAAGTATGAAGTAAGTGATGATGATGATGATGATATCCTCCCAGACGTACCCATCAACAGGGACGCCCTGTCAGAAGAAAAAACGCAGTACGTACGCAGGTACTGAAAAAGCCACGTAACTTTTTACAGTTAGAAGTTATGTTGTAACCGGTGCCGGTGAAACCACCCCACCCAGATGTATCCTGCTCATGATCCTACCATTATTTTCGATTATCAGAGCAGAACATTCACGAGATAAACTAGAGGAAGCAGTTATAGGGCGGTATGAGGGATGCGTGCCAGCGGGGTGTCTCGTACATTGTGTTACATTTTTTACAAATGAAAAGTTATTATTTCAGCGTTACGACAATGAGTTTTTTTACATATTTTCTCCTATACCGATAAATGACTGTAAACTCATTCTATATTATAGTAGAAAAAGTTGTGTGTATTTTTTTATTAATTTTGGGATTCTTAGCGCAAATCGGACTCACAGTTTCTCGGTTTTTATTATTCGTTTAGAGTTTGCTAGAATCACATAAAGTTAGACTACTGCATAATTATATTACCGTTTATAAAAAAGAGTACAAAAAACATTGTAGCATCGAAGTATAAGCACGTAACCTAGATATTGGTCCTTGTGATGTTAATCTGTCATCTGGTGAGAGGTTTTTCGTGTGCTTCAAACTATTTTCGTAAATATTGTGCATAAACTCATTATCACATTCACAATCTGGTCTTCAAGAGGTTCTCAAAATCCTTGAAAGCAAATTTTAAGAGCACCCTTCATCGTCTGGCTGAGATAAGATCATTATCTTAAAGGTAACATAACTGTTAGCTATATACATTCATTTAGTAAAAGGGTAATTTTATTATATGGTTAATAGAAATAACACTAAAAGTAGGCATACAATTTAAATTTTAAGCCTGACTCTTTCAATGGTTGAGGCTATTTTTAAAACAAATTGATAGATTTAGAAATGCGAGGTATACGTCATTAGATTCATATTTAAGAATCCCCTGAGTTTATTCGATGGCTTGTGAATTTAATTTTGACAGTTTTGTACCAAAAGGGTGCAAATGTGATTCTACTAAGCCTACGCAGCCGCTGTCATTCGTCTGTTCATCTGTCCGACTTTTAAATGGCTATAACTCTTGAATTGTAAAAAGTTAGAAGTTTATAAACCATGTCTTATAAAGATAGATATTCCAACAAGTAATAAAAAAGTAATACGTACAAGAGTCAACCTATAGGTACCTGTTGTGATTATAGTGCAAACTATAAAGTAGAACTACGAATAATTTTACTAATCTATGGAGAACGCAGACCAAATCGCAATTTCAGGTTTGGCTCAGAGTATAGATAAAGCAACATGCATAAAATATTCACCCCGTGCATCTTCCGCATGATGGCGATACAGTAGATAACACGTGGAACTTGTTAGCATAGAAATTACGTTTTACGCAACCTCGTATCAATAGGAGTCGCTGAAGGAGCAGAGTTATGTAACCATTGGTTTGAATATAGGACCCTTATGAAATATCAAAAAAAAAAATAAGTAAGTAACTATGGTTTATTGCCAGAAGCCATCGAATTCAACTTATTGGCTAGTTAGAATACAAAATGGTCAGGCGGTCTTATGGCTAACAGATATTTTATTTAGGCAACCTTTAGTGAGGGAATGAAAAGCTAATTTAACTGTAGCCTTTATTCATAGAAATAAACAAGTTTTTCCAAAAATTTAAATTTTTATTTAGAATTCGAAAAAATTGGTTTCATGGGTGGTGATATATTTTATTTCCGATTTCAGAAGGAAACAGTTTTTTTATATAAATTGAATAATTCAATACAAACGATTTAAAAAAATATTGTATGAGTAAAAACATGATAAAAGGAACAAATTGATAATGTCCCTTGAAAATTAAAACCATAAATCCAGATTTCTTTATGAATAAAAATCAAAGAGTATTTAACCGAGTAAAAAACCGACAAAGTAAACTTCCTCAAGGAAGCGATTTGCAAAATACACATTTCCTTCTTAACTTTTTTTCCCACCTCTGTGTTGACAGTTATGGCTACCAACAATAATATCAATATTATATTGGCTACAATTCACAATGACCCTAACCTGAGAAGGGTAAACAATCCATTCAATAAGAATTCTCATAATTTAAAACTCACACCGTACGAAATTCAAAAATATGAACCTTGACAGGTCGCGTGAATCAGTAAATTAATATCCTTGAAATCTAATCAAAGCAATTAAGGACGCTTCTTTCATATTCCGCAGTCTCTCCTCTTTTTCGCACCTATACTTTTGCCTTATATTTCGTCTCTGTCAGATATTTTTTTTAAGTTTTATAAGGTGTATGTGACAGGGGTTGGTCCGCAATATTTCACTTGTGGTGTCTCGAAGGCACCCACGCTCAGGTAGCAAACATTATCACTATGAGCTTTGTCCATAACAAAAAAGTTCTCTTTTTAAAGTTACAGAAGGTGTAGAGTCGGTAAAGTCGAAAAATAAAAAGTTTATTAAACCTTAAGTTTAGAAAAGTTATAGATTTTTAAACTACTTTTAGTCTATTCTTTGTTCTTAAAGAAACATATTACTATTAAATTAATAAATACGTATTATATATACTTTGGTAATAAGAGTTCGAACACTAAGTTGCTTCCCATAAAAAAATATTGTAATGAAGTCAGTTCTAAAAAAAATTGATACATATACAGGGTGTAACAAAATTGGTACACACTGTATAAGCGATTTGAAAAATTCATTTTGATGAAAAATATTGACCTCTTATTACCTTATGTTTTTTTTGCTTATTTTATAAAAACTATGAAAAAAAAACATAAAATAGTAGATTATACACTTAATTTTATATTATTTTGCTTACGTTAACATTAAATCAGCCTGCTCTGTTTTTACAAACTATTTCATTAAATTATACGAAACGTGTTTCAATATTATCTTCTAACAGATCCACTAAATCAGACAAAGAAGAACGCATATTGAAATTTTTGAACGCAAACGACTCTACACATTTTTAGTCAGAAACTTGTCGAAACTATGAAGCCGATAAAAAATAGGCAGCGTTAAGCTTAGAGCTGCTAAGAAAAAATGACGAACAAAAATTAATGTTAAAAGGAATCCAAAAAGATAAAGGACTCCGTGTTCGATCGTTCTTTTCTGCGATATGGCATCTTTTGTGCCAATTATAAAACGGTTTATTCGACTTTTTGTAAGAAATATATAAAACCTTTCGGTGGGAACGTGTGGACATATTCGAACCGTCAAAAATCTGAAACTTCTTCCTTCTCACTTTTTCTCTTATAAACGAACGGATTAATTAACATGCCTTGACCGAGAACCATTTTTGAATATAAATCAAAAGGCTCTCACGAAAGAGGATCCTTTAAATACGGCGAAGCAATTATTTTGCTTTCGATATAGGTACCTAAGTCGTTACTAATAGACCCGTAGAGGTGAGCGCTGCACCTTTTCAAAGCATCGATGAAGTATCTACATATGTAAGGTTAGCGTACAAAATTATAAACACAAACTATAACATAATATTTTTAAAAAGTTAAAAAAAATGGAATTTCAATTCTTTCTATTCTTCGTTTTTAAAGGTTATAAACAGAAACTATAACATAATATTTTTAAAAAGTTAAAAAAAAATGAATTTCAATTCTTTCTATTCTTCGTTTTTAAAGGTTTTATTTATGCGTGCTTAACTTCTCGTGTCGGTAATACTATTATATAAAGTTTCACTGCCCAGAGAGTAAGCATTAACAAGATTTGCCTCAGACCAGGTAATGTCTCAAAATTCAGTTTACCTTTATTTCTTGATAATATCAGTTCAATTCTATTCAGAAACAAGACTAATAAAAAAATAAGTTTGTAAATTATCCTTTGTCTGAAAATATATTGTTTTAAAACTCCACCTCTCCCTTTATCAAAGGCATTTCGCAATTGAATTAGCTTCACTTTCAAGCCTTTCGTTGACGGTGGCTATGGAATTTCATTTAGTGTAAGCCGGCCCTAACATCACCGCATGGGTCCGCCGCTTCCTCTGTGCGGGCAAATTATACTACCTTCTCCCAGCGGGAAACAGAGCCTGTTTGGCGCGATATATCGAATTTCTCTCACTCACTTAACCATACCGAACTTCAAGCTCAAAAGCAATATCTCGACACCAACTTGCATAAAAATAGTCCCATCATCGGGAATTAAATAAATAGATATATGTATATTATTAATAAGCAGAAAATTAGCAACTGTAACCTGTTTTTGAAATGGGATACACTGCACAGGTTAAGCACTAAAAAATAAAATAAGTATTAATGAGAACATGTTTATTTTACGACAGAGGTACCCATCAGCATTTATTAAAAGTGAAAACTATTTCATAACGGCAGTTAAATAAGTTAGTTTTATAGTGTGAGTAAATACTAATTTTCTTTTACAACTTTTCAACTAGAAGTAATTAAAGATCCAGAACCTGGAATGGAAAATTTAATTGCAATCAGCAAGATGTAATTTTAAATTTATAATTTCACAAACTTTATCACTTTTAATAAGTAATTTTCATTGTGAGGCCACATTTATATTTGTGTAAGTAAATAGGTTACAAAAAAATGATATAACATAAACATACTTAATATTAAATAACATATTCTCAGAAGATATCTAAAATTACAATTCAGCAAACACTGAAAGCAACAAATAAAGTTTTTTCAATTTATGCTTCATCTCCAATAATAAATAAATAGGTATGTATTTAAATAAGAAAACCATTACCATTATTTGCTTTGCAACCTTTAAAATGCAAGCCTATTTGGTTTGACAGACATTGTCATAAAAGACAATATGTACAAAGCCGATCAGCCGAATGCTTATCCTTAGATTAAAGATAAAATACTGCGAACGCCGAAAAAGATTGAATTAGCATTACGAGATTAGAAAATGAATTCCGAAGGTCCCGGTGAAAGAAAGAAATAAGTTACACAAAAGGTCGCTTAAACATAATGAATTAGTGTCGGCAGTTCTTAAGTTGGACGATAGACTAAGTTTGAGAATTGTTCTCAATTAGGTTGCGAATTTGTGGCCCTTAATGAGTACTTTCAAAGAAAAACAAACTTCTATGAATAGTGAAAACGAACTTTCTCAAATTGTTGGTTTTTGCAGAATAAATTTCTTCAACAGAAATTCTTTGCAGATATACAGACTCGTGTTTCGGTGAGTTAACCTTTGAAACCATAACTTGCTTCTATATTGCAGTTTGGCTATTAGCGCACAACTTCACATGTACTCTGTGTCTATATTAATTATATCAGGTCTAGTTATGGTTAGAACTTGGGTCAGTTCAACAGTTGTTGTGGCCAAGACTTCGTCAGTCCCCGGGCATTCTCTTGTTCCAAGTTGCGGCCGCAGACAAGATACGTTTGCTTAGCTATTTACTTGTACGCAATTAGAACTCCATGTTTGCCCTTGGGAAACAAGAACCTTATTTGATGTAAGTTCTCAGTATGATGGAGACAATGAGGAAAAATGCTATAGTTGGTATGCAGCCGGTAAGGAAGGATAAGGATGTTATTTCTTGATATATTTAATTTCATGAAATATAAATCTTAAAAGTGGAGTTCATGAAAACAATAAAAAAATAAAATGTTAAAATTTTTAAGTCCTAGTTTTTTTTTTGTTTGGTAGTTTGGAACATGAAAACAGATTCTTGTTAAAATAACATAGAATTGTAGTTAGAACTGCTCCTTGAAATGATAGCCAACAGAGACTCTTTTAATGGAATGCTAGAAAAGAATTCGAATACAAATAGTGAGTAGTTGGTACTCGAACACAATAGCTGACAGTTCGATTCGATTCGACCCTTTTGTCGATTAGACGTACTACAGAACAGACGAGCGGACGTTCAGAGAGACCATGACGAGCACTCATCATGAGGAAATGGCATGACCTCGAAAACATCCAGATCTAATGTTAATCATCGTCACGGTACAGAATGTCAATTTATTAGGCTCATTACGTTTGAAATTAGAAAATAATGAACATGGAGTTTTTATTTGCCTCTTCTCACTGTAGGAATTTAAAATGTAGCATCGAAGGTGTGCGTAGAAAAGTCTGGAAACTTATCCTGCGCCTAAACGTTGATCGAAGATAACATCTAAGTTTCTCGTTGAAAATCGGTCGTGGCTCACTTTAGCTTACACGTGGTATCGTCGATTACGTAGGTTAAGTGACTACAGACATATTCATTTCTTGGATGGATTTTATTCTTAGTAGAATTTATCTCGACCGCTTCGGTTAGTCTTTTATGGAAAATTCGGGCCCCAGCAGTAGAGATGATAAATAGGTTGTTGATTAGTTTCTATCAAAATGTCAACACTTAAGTATAAATGATACAAGTGTGAAGTATGGTTTAACGTTTCTACAGCCTTGGAAAAGAAAGCTCCATAACCCAGCAGAAGAGATGATAAAGATTATTATGATATCAGTTGCTATCTATTAAAATACACACACACACACACGACTTTCTTATTAAGTAATACAATCTATAAACCGGAATCTGATAAAATCGATAACATCGCTTTGTATTGAACGAACTCACACAAAAGTAGTTAGATACCTATATAACACATCTCACAGTAGCTACTCACAGGAATAAAATAAAATAATATAACAATCCAACATTCTGTACAAACAATCACATCAAGCAGCATACAAGAACATTTCTAGAAAAGTGAAACAAACGACGACGTCTGCATTCCGATACTTGAAGAACTTCACGTATGTACGCATAGAATGTAGAAGTCTTAATTAAATACAGAGCGGACAAGTTATCTGGCTACCGAAGAATATATTTCACCATCAATCATCGAATGGTTGATTGATAATGCAACGTGAATTACTGATAGATCGTGGCTGCCAGTGGAGGAGTGATCATCTCGACTTATTTACATGTGTTTGTACACCACTTGTTGATGTTACAACGGTAAAATATAGTTTTGTGACCATTCATGTATGAAATTGATGGAGTTTGGAAATATAGCTTAAAGTAGCATGTTGTATTCCAAACTTTACGAGTTTAATACGTGTGTTATGATATTTTCGATGTTTCATACATAGCCCCTTATGATATAAGTGTGAGGGAATTCTAAAGGAAAGAACACTTGTCAAAAAGTAAAAAAAACTGTAGGTTCTCACTGATAGTATGCTTAGTTTAATATTTATGCTAAATCAGTTTTTTTAACACTGCTTTATATATTTAATCCATTTTTCTGTAAGATAGAGTACAGATTAAATTTAAAAAGAAATTTTGCTCCAGAGAGCCTTTTGATGTTGGACAAATTGTCGTATCCAACTTTATTAACTTCACGAGCCCACGATCCGAGTAACGCGGCTAACGAAGCGTCGAATGTGATTGAAAATCATCTTGGAGAAATAGTGTCCTAGACGGAAGCCATTATAAATCATACGCAGACAGTAGCCCATACATCAATAAGGTCGATTATTTGATAACCCAACAAAATTCGGTCAGTGCCACACCGTTACCGGTATCCATCTAACTGAACATGATAGAGCAAGACGCAATTAAAATAAAAGATTCTATTAAATATTTCTATAAGTGAGATGTTTTGATGGGAAATGAAAGCTTCGAAGGCTACGTGATTGAAAATATGACTTATGATGTCGGTAACTTATGTCTACAAATGAAATAGTTAATTATTACCTTGTTTGAACATAAAGCAGTTTTGTATGATTTATATAAAAGTCTATACAATAAATACTCAACAACTACACAATGGTTTAATGACCTTGACTACGAATAGGATGGTTAAAAAGTTATAGAAGGCAGGTAACAATTACTTAATTAAAGATTAGTCGATAACTCAGGCAGGTGTAGCCATCAAAGATCACGAGTGACCATCAACCGGACATCAATTCGTAACAAATTTGACCATTTAGTTACACCTCGTTGAGTCAAGGACTCTCCAACTCATTCCTTGTACAATAAAAAGGAAAAAAATGAAACAAATTAACCGATTGGACCTGTTCTCAAGACCCCTAAAGAGCGGATCTCTGTTACAGTGAACTAATTTAAACCCGCGCGTTTAATAAAATCATATCATAAGACGATGCGGGTTGCTCGGAAACGGAGAAATACTTTTTTTATGAGGTAAACACCGCTGTTTAAGATGTTAACTTCGAAAATAATGTCGGCTCGTGCGAATTCTTGGAGCTTGTTTATTAATAACCCCTGCTGTGTACGAGCAATATTCACATAAGTGTCACATATAATTGTAAAAAATATTAAAGGTAAAATGTTCCGTGAATCACTAACTTGAGTTTTTTATACTTCACTCATATTTCGTGTGAGACGGTTTCACTAATTACGCACTTAGTATTCAAATGACGGTCTTCAGACTTGTAATTATTGAATTAAACGTATGCACAAAGTTTTGAAGTTGATTTCGTATTTCGTATCGCTTGCGTAAGTTAAGATCGTTTAGTGCATAACTGTACTATATATGTACTGTTGCACCTACACTTAACGCACATAAATTAGTTTTCCATTGGCGCCCGCCACTAAAAGGTCCTACTCGGTGGTTCACAATATTCCATTTCGTTGCCAGTGGGGGGCTCGGCGGTTTCAATCGTTGCTACTATTAATCAAAGTACAGCAGTGTCATCGGGCCGGCGGACCAAAACACGAACGAATTGTGAGACTTTTACGTCTTTTTTGCTTATGATTCGTTACGTGGCTGTAATAGAAGATCTTGCATTTAAATTAGTTGCGACTGTTGATCAGTCACATATATAATACACCTGAAATGAAAGTTTGTCTTTTATGTACGTTGTTTGATAAGAAAAATGTAGAGTACACTATAATTATGAAACTAGACAGATATATTAAGAAAATAAATGAGGAAGATACGTAAACCGTACAACATATACTTTTTTTTAAATTAAATATTTGAGTGCGTTTGACTACATCTCACCTGATGGAAAGTGACGATGTAGCCGAGGATGGTACACGCAAACTCAAATAATGCCTATTCTATTCACTCTCGCCTTGAAGACCCCCAAATTATAGGAATCGGGAAACACGGACGCAGGTAAGGAGTTCCACTCCTTCGCAGTTCGCATAAAAGAGGAAGCATATCGCTTCGTGCGAATAGGTGGAATGTCAACTACAAAGGGATGATAGGCCTCCCTACGCCTAGTTGACCGAAGGTGGAATGGAGCTGGGGGAATTAGGTCATGAAGTTCTTGAGCACACTCTCCGAAATGAATTCGATAAAAAAACCGATAAAGAGGCGACTTTGCGGCGATGATCAAGGCTTTGGAGCTTATTTAAAACAAGTTCATCATCACATATAAGTCACCTTGCGCGTCGGTCGATAGCTTCCAAGGCTTCAAGCTAGTAGCGAGCAGAGCCATCCCATAGGTGTGAACAGTACTCCACACATGATCGGACTTGTGCTTGATATAATGTAAGAACCTACCTAATGTACCTAGTAAACAAAGGATTAATTTAGTTTGTTATTCTGTAATAGACTGAAAATCCACAAAACTACGTAAATCACCTTTTCTGAAACTAATGCTAATAAAAGTTTAAAAAAAAACCGTTCATTCTGTAATTGTTTCTGCATCTAAGTTTTGGTAAATATTATAAAATGTATTCGAATCTAATAAAGAATGTGTTCCACCTGCATACTAATTTTCTTTTGAATTAAAACTAAAATGAAAATATTTCGTTCCACGGCTCGAATTACTATAATAAGCTTGCCAAATTGATAATAGTGTTATTATAAAAAGACAGATCAATGTATTGTATTGTGGGGAGTCAAGTCTTCTCAAATTATTCCGATCATATTTTAGATTTTTTACCCGTGATGTTTGTATGATGGTCAATATGGACAGGGGAAAAGATTGGAGGATTATTAATAGTCGGTTTTGGTCGGAGTAATTAGTTAAAAGCAATTTCAATTTTATGAGACGAAGGTTAAAATAAAAGTGTAACACACTTTAACATGGGCTTCTACTGTTATTTATGGCACTGATATTTTTTTAAATACCATATTTAAGGTTCGTTTTTAGAACTTTTCGTACAAATCGAGCTCCTTGCTGGTCAACTTTATATGGGAAATCCGTTATTGTAAGAGCCCAGCTACGTCTTAGAATAAAAATAATATTCATTTTAACGAGACTCAGATCTAGATATAATTTATTATTTATATATATTTATGTTACATTATAGCCTGTAGTATTTTCTAATGTTTTATGGAACTTCGTAGTTTTATGTTTGTTGATTTTGTTTTAAATTGAAAATCGAGTACAATACAAGCAATCTCCATAAGCTCCAGTACCAACCTTATCGTTGTAAGCTTTACCTACACCCATAAAGTCGATCACTATTTCTAGAAGCAATTCAATTCAAACGAGAAACTGCGAAAACACTTCATATTTCCCCATAATACATCTGTGTAATGGGGTGGTCTTTGTAATACACGAGCCATAGCAACTGGACATAAAAGCTCTCTTGCGCATGAACGCGGGGTCAGTACGGGAAACTTGAGCTCAGCTAATCAAAGTGGTAAAACAGGAATTTATTGTGCTCACTGTTCCTTGGAAAGTTTATTGTACGGTGCTGTGACGGTAGCAATTACTCAACTCTAGTATAAACTCGGTCTTTTACCTCGCAGATTTGTTTTGCACTCTCAAATACAGTGCACTCTCGCGTGTTGAGCTTGAAGCTTCAAGAATAATAAACGTTCTTACTTATTGCTAGAAAATTTTACAGAAATTTCACATTTAGAAACGCCAATAACTGGGGTTAATTAACGTTGTTATTATCGGATCATAATTTTATAGTCAATCAACGTGACCGTGGGTTTGTTCAGGCTATTTCTGTTTCGAACCTTCGCTCCATCCAGTTAGTGAATTCTTTTGTAATATCTTTACAGTTTACCGCTTTAAAGCTGTTTTTTTTACTGACTAACTAAAGTAATGGCTTTATTGACTTGTTTAGCTTCTCAATTATGATTATGTTGAAAGATGATTCTTTGTCGCTGCATTTCCCTGTCATAAGTGCGAAAGTCTATCTCGTATCGGTTTAGACGGCTACTAAAAAAAGTATTTTGCTATGGTAACAACTACATTCATCTGAAATATAAGGACAAGGCAAATTGATGATAATAATAGAAGTGAATTTTTGAGCTGTTTTTAACATATAAGTGGTGGAGGTGGTGGTACGGGGAACTTTTCAGACCAATAAAGAAAAAGTAATCTATATCGTCAAAACATACAAAACCATACAA
Organism: Coleophora deauratella; assembly: GCA_958295455.1. NCBI lineage: Eukaryota > Metazoa > Arthropoda > Insecta > Lepidoptera > Coleophoridae > Coleophora > Coleophora deauratella. The sequence goes on along the minus strand of OY282405.1, from coordinate 6,012,089 downwards.
GATTTTGCCGGAAATTAAACATATAGCAATGCTGTTAAGCCACTGGCAGGCCAGTGCACTATGGACGCGTTAAAAAGTAATTCCACAAAGTATAAAACCGAAGAGTTGCAATTTGAAAGTTTACCATTTCACCCGAGCCTGCACTGTTTAATTTCCGGCGCTAGAGTTATTATCGGGAAGAACTGAGGCCGGCTTTTAAAACCGTCAGCGGAAGCCTTCTACCTGTCAACACTGAAGTTTCATTAAAGTTTGCACTAGATTTGAGTCGAACTAAGCCACATTATCGAAGAAAACATAGAATTTACGATGAAATTTAAGGAGATAATTCGTTTTGCGTAATAGCTGTCAAAATTATAAACTAAAATTAGTTAATTAAATTAAAGCTAGATCTTGTAACGTTAAGATTCAAGTTCAATGTTGAGCCAAGCCAAAAATACTTACATTTATAAAGAATGTAACAAAGAGGTGTGGAGAAATTAAATTGAAAAAAAGTATGGACTTCACGTACGAATATGGCCAATGAGCCGATTGATTTATACGAAATTATATATTTTTTGCAATTTCACTTAAAGCTTACTTACGTTTCATTACTGAACAAATGTACTAGTTTATTAGTAGAAGTTCCACCTCCAAGTATTAAATTGCTTCATCTTTTTAGTACACCCTGTAGGTGTACACCAATTAAATACTACCTACACGTTTTTCTAAAACAGTGTCAAAATAAAACTGTGAAAAGTTTTCTCTTAGCAACTAAAAGCTAAATCCAAATAAGTATTAAAACCTAACGAAAAGTTTTACAGCAAAATTATTGCAAAAATTTTCTGCTCTGAAATTCCAGATCGAACCGGTTCTGAAACTGTTCACATTGCAAAAGACGATGAGGTGTGAAAACGTACAAGAACTATTCGAAATGTGCTCAAATAAGCAATTTTCCTCTTTATCTCTCGCTCGCGGGCGGCGCACTCGTGATCTCAAACCGCTGAATCCGAAACCATAAGATCTATTCAGATTTGTGCTCGTGAGAAGAAAAAACTAAATTACAGTCAATTTGTTGCAATATCCTTATGGAGAAGCAATCCTCTTACGTGTGGAGTTATGGGCAGCTCGGATCGGAGCGGAGCACAACGAGGCCGGCATTACGAGGCCACCTAATGACTATCTTGGAAAGAGCAAAAGTTTTTCGCTTTGCTCGCCTCCTCGGTCTGGGTTTTATCTAAATAAGGTGGTTATTACAGGTGAAATAGCGTGAAGGTATTGACTTTGTGTAGAAATAGAATACTGTGCGTAGCTTTCTTACGGAACGAAATTTTATTCGTTAACATTTCCGGCTTTTGCAAAAGTTAAAGTAGGTAAAAGGTTTTTGGAAGTTGATCGATCGATAATTCATCTCTTTTTAAGTATTTTTAGATTTTTGTAATTATGGAACTTAGTATGTGCATATTATTTAAATTATATTATTGATGATTCAAACTGCAAAAATATAGGTACCTACACAAAATACTCTACCTTAATTCTTTATTAAGAATACCCTGGTAATGCTAGTGGACATACGCAAGCAAAAGTGATCACAAAGGTCTATTAAGGTGGTAGAAACTAGAGCATTCAGGGTATGTGTATGTTTTCGGGTCATTTAACCAATCTAATCCTTTACAATACGGGTTACAAATTTAGCCCTACATAGAGTTTAAAAAAGCGATGGTAGCAGTAGAATGCGCTCGGTATGCTCTTACTCGTAATGCAAAAAAAAAACTAAGAAGCCAATTTAATGCTTGTAAGTGAACACAAACAACAAAGAGTTGAAAGAAAAAAAAAATGTTTTTAAAGACACAGACTTACACAGACCCATATATCCCCCAGTGGGTCTAGTCTCTGCGACTGAAATCAAAACGGTTTGCGAGACCAACAGCGCATTAAATGCCCTGAAACTAGCTTGAAGCTGTTTTAAGGCACAGTACATGAATACTGGGTAACCCGAGTACCCTGACTACTCCGGTATCCTTGTACACGAGATACTGGCAGACAAAGCTGCCTCCATTATTGCATAGGTCTTAAATTGTACTGCGGTTTCAATGCAAGTGAGGCTGACGTTAAATTATTGTCGCCTAGCGACGTAACACCGTTCGGCTCATATGCTGCCGTGTATGTGCCTTAGGCGTTCGGTACTTACATTGACTAATTAGGTGCCTCCATTATTGATAGAATCTAATAATAGCTCTTTAAAGAACTTTAAGAAGATAATACTTTTTCTTGGATGCGAACAGAATTTAAAATACCTTAAAAAGGTTTAGTTTGAATATAGAAAATAATGATTTTATTAGATAAAATTTGGGGAGTCTTAAAATGTTACATATAATAAAATGCTTCAAATAAATTCTCACGTTTTTTCAATTTAATGTTTAATCTAGTAAAAGCTTGAAATAAATATTTGTATATTTTTAAGATGCGATTTCTTACTTCATCATTTTATTAAATGACCTTTTTGTGTTACCATTTGATATCAACTATTCTCTTTGCAAGCTTAAGTTTTGTTGTTATAAGGCTTAGCAATACGTGAAGTTCTGCGAGTCACACTGAACAACCTTTGTCGTACGACTTTTTTGCAAGCTTTTATTTTTAACTTCACTTGTGTATAGGATTTTCCCGTCTATACGTCCAACAACCTATAATCAATGTCACTTTTAGTAAAAATAATTATTATTTTACCCATTTTAGTACGTGTAAATAAAAGATTGTTTTTAAAAAGTTTTTTTTTTTACTTTAATTTATTGAAAAATTGTAAAACAAAGTTGGCCAGTTAGCTGATCGATTTGATGAAGAGTTATTATTTTTTCTATTTCACATTTTGTAGAAAAGCTTTATTAGATTTAGGAGTAAAAATTTAGTGGGCATTGTTACACTTTTTTGTTAATCCTCTACTTAGACATTCTTTTTTGTGAGACAACAAATAATCTCGTTTTATGAGAAAAATCCTCTCAGTGTCTAGTATAGCACAGACTTATTTTAATAATATGTTTTCGCAGAAACAAAAGTAATTTGAGAAAACAATATAACGAAAGCAAAGATCAAAAGGTCTGTACAATTATTAAGTTTTCTGAATACGTGTATTATCATCTAACTGTTGTTTGCGGCATATGATTTAAGTTTATTATGGGTACCATTCTACGGAGCAACTGCATACATGGTCATTACACCGCCTAGACTCTAACCATAATATAATGCACTGCTCGTAACCAAAATTTACGATCGAGCCATTTGTTTTGGTATCCATTAGAGTTTATATTCCTTTAAACTCGTTTGTAATTGCAGCAATTTAAAGTTTGTACAATAAAACTAATACGTGATCTTTGATGGTATAGATATTTGCATGTTATTTTTGATGATCATTATCTGAGTTATTGTGTGTGGAGTTTTTAATAACACTTTCTATTCCAATTTCGTTTGGGTTTTTAAAATAATTATTAATATAAATACCTTATAGTTTTAAGGTAGCACAGTATATTACTAAATAAACATTATTCATCCCATAGTAAAATCAGACAACGTTGCACTGCAAGGTCCCTCCCACCCCAGGAAGCCTAATATGTTCAACAGGAGATGACTATGATGATAATACAAGAGGCTGTATAGGAGGAACACTACAGACTTTAGACATTCATATCAACTTTAATGAACCATTTTTAGCCGAAACAAATATTCATTATAGAATACCACGGAATCATTATATTAACTTATTATTTTCAAATCATATTAAATGCTGAGCTTCACATAAAATTTCGATACATAATAAAAATATCATAATAGTACAAAATATGAATAAGTAACGAAACAAAAATGTGATACAAAACAACCAACCACCATATGTAAGTAATATTTAATGTATTAAGAAAGAAATTCGGCAAGTGGGCAGGTACAATATTACAAAAAATATTTTTGATAAACTGTTTATGTTCAAAAATGGAAAGAAAAAACATAAGTACTTACGTACAGTAAACGATACGGAACGAAAAAGTTTGTATTTCGCGGCAAGACAAATGATGCACCCACATTCGTGCTTCAAAATCGATTATCGCACGTCAATGAAAGCTTTAAAAGGCAACCAGTAATTAAAGAGTTAAGCCTAATTACAGATAAGTAGATCACACATTAACGATTACCGTTACCTTCTTTGGGCAATTAACGTTAAGAGCAGGGGTGCCATTCGAATTCGACTTGAAAGGTGCAAATTGAGACAAAACTCGAAACAAATTACATCTTCTCAACAAAATAATTTAAATTAATGAAGGCGCATTCTAACGTTCGGCTTGGCGCGAAGTCTTAAACGAAGTTACAAATTAAAGCTGACATTTCAATTACATTCTTGTGCAACTATTGTCGTTGGTAGCTTCTGCAAACATTTAGAACTAAGGCAACTCGCTACATATATCTACCTATAGGTTGGATGTAATATATTTCAGTAATTAAGATCGAACTCCCAGCTTTCAGTTACAATAAAGGTTTCGGATATAAAACGTCCCAGTTCTTAGCACTAACGGCGTCGTAACTCTTGCAATTAAGTCGAATTAAAAATAAAGTCGAAAAGAAACGCGAGTCCTCCAGCTGCTGATTAAACGCCATCTCAGGGTCCCCATCAATAACAACAGTTTAATTAAACACTTTTATACGCGCTTCAATGGTGCGGACTCTAAAACTCAGTTCTGAAATTGCTTTTTTATTTTTCCTTTTTATATTATGCTTAAACACTTTTTGCTCTGAGGTTGCTACCTCTATGGCGGGCGACAGTATTCCCGGCAACCGAAGGGTCAAAACAAAGAAATCTGGTTTGATAACGGACCGATATTCATCAAAAATATAGAACTGGGAATGGCGTTTACTTTCTTTATTTAAAGGTTAAAATTAGAATTTGAATTACGTGGGATATAAATAATAAATAAGCTATGCAAAACTCACTAATACCCGGTAGTAAGATACCAAAAAATAAAATGCCCGCATATAAATATGTCAACATTTAGATAGGGTCCAATTTGCTATGAATAAACGAACTTAACGTATTTTGATAAAACGAAGTTTCATTACGGTTTTCATTTATATTCATTATTTCGTGGCACAAAACCTGTCTAAAAATAGCTGTTATCTAAAAAAACGAAATAAATTTGAAAACGTGTTTATAAATAGCTCTTAATTAGGCACAATTTGTGTTTAATTTGCATAAAATAAAATTCAAAGAGCTTAAACAATGGGTAGATTTGAACAGACAGAAATAACTTACATCCATACATATTTACCTATTTTTCTGTTTAACCACACATTATCCGAAATGCCCCTTCACTTCCTTTTAAATTTGATTGGGGTGGAATTCAGATGACTCTATTTTTTATTTGAAAAGGCTATGGAAAACCATACACTGTGTGTGGTCCGACACGCACTTGACCGGTTTTACTCATGAAACTGAATAACTTTTCATGTACAACTGTGGTGAAATCGTATTATACGAGTATAGAAGATTTTTTTTTACAGTTTCAGCAAAGCTGTAGAACATTTTTTCAGTGCCCACTTAAAAGCATTTGTTCACGTTTTTGTTCCACTCTATACAGGATTTAAAAAAAACACGAACACTCCGTAAACTTAAACGGTGGGCTCGACTTACGAAACTGAACATTTTTCCCCAATGAACCTCACATAAAAATCTCAAGATTTTTTTAACTCTCCATATTTATTTCTGAATGTCATAACATTGAAATTGGCTAATGTCCAATTAATTATATGAAAAACCTATCCTTTCATAGGAAAAGTTGTTCAATTTCATAATAAGAACACCCTGTTAAAGATTCCGGAGTTATCTTTTAACAGCATTTATAATATTCCAGATGACTACAAACATAGAATCAATTCAATTTCAATTCAATACGCTGAATCCATAAAAGGAAAGCTTATTATATAACTCAAAGTTCATGAAACCTTAGAATAATGATTTGATAGATCATACTTTTTTATGAGATACGAGCGATTCAAATTAAAGATGATAGTTTAAATATGATTGATACCTACTCATGTTGTTACAACGTCAATTCGTTTTTACATAAATTAAATTTATTGGGTAATCTAGAGTTTGAAATTAATGTTTGGAATTGATAGCGATGGGTAGCGTAGGTGTTAATCGGTAGAAACTTTCAAACCACTTCTGCTTATCGTGTGGTATAGTTTTCCGTCTTTCCGTTGTTTAACGTCTATAGGTATTAGGTAGAAAAAAAGATGATTTAAAAGTATGTGCAAAGCATCTACTTAAATAAAAAAAACTTTGTCCTTGGTTTCTCTAAGCCATAGACGGCCCTTGACTTAGCATCATTCGCGAACTAAAAAGATTAAAAAACTGCAAAAAATATAGATTCTTTTTACTGGACATTAAAGGATGTTTGATGACTTTTTATTTTAAATATATTTTTTATTTGGTAGTCTGTTGGTGGATCTTTATAGCATAATTGCTTTTTAAGAAGGTGCAGCAATTCTTTTTTTTTAATGCTCATGCATGACCTTGAGCAACCTTCGTTAACCTTTCGTTCAACAACTTCGCAAGAAAAGGCTTTACGTAAGCAGGCGCGTGTCTATATTTTAGGGAAAAGTGAGTAAACAGTAAATAAATGTAAAACAAATAGCTTTTTTGTTTTGTATCGTAGTTTGTATTCAATTCTTTGCTGTGAAGATTTCTCCTGAATTATATTATTTTGCTATTAACATATTTTTTTTAAAGATAATAAGCGTTACTCTTGATAACGGTTATACTCGTACACCACAACTGTGACACACCAGTTGTTGTTGAATAAAGAAATAAACGAAGAATGTTGCGTTACGTATAAATATTATCATCGTCATCATCAGCCCAAAGACGTCCACTGCTGGACAAAGGCCTCTCCCAAGGATTTCCACACCGACCGGACAAATATTACCCTGATAAAGACAATTTTCGGTAATTATGTATCCTACCTATATCAGTTAGCAACCCAGAAATGTGGAACACTTCTGGGACACGAGCATCTAATATTAACTAGAAGTTAAAAAAACTCAATCAAAATATTTTATTTCGAGTATGTTTCTAAAACATTGTTTTGAGTTTTAAGAATGTGATAACAGAAACTTTAAGATCACCGTTCAATAAATCGATAATATTCTGAAATACTTGTTTGGTTCCGCGTTGCTGCTATTGGCATTACAATCCGTGAACAATCGTCACGCATCCCACGGTAACAACGGATAACAGATCCCAAAATTAACAGTTCGAAGCGATTAAGCGTGTACTAACCATTGCTGTGTAATTCCAAGTAACATCTTAAACACAAATGATGAATATGTGAACGCCCCACAACGTAGATGGTAATTATCGACTGACCACTCTAATGTGATAATCTCTAAATGTTATGCTTTGATGAGTTCATCGAGGCGAAAGCTTCGGTATATTTCTATGCACCATTAATTACTTAGAGTTTTTTGTTTTGATCTCAAATGAGCAATAATTATACAAGAGCCATGAAGATATTATTATGAGTAAGTAATACATAAAAGATAATACTATTATTTTGTCTTCACAATTTAAAGAAATTTAATTTGTTGAAGTTGAACTTGTATATGCATAAAGTTCTTTATACGAGGTTATTTACCACTAGTATGATTTTATTTCAACATTTAACACATTTCACTGCAATAATGAAACAATAAAGAAACTCGCAACAACCTTCAACTAACTAGGCTCTTTAAAAATTCGTTCTAATCCAATTCCTGCGTGATTCTCCTATCTCTTATCCAATAAAACCATGGGAGTGTTTTATAAAGGGAAAGCCGACGCAAACCGCTAGTAAAGTAATTACCTACGGCTTTTGAATTATATCGCGCCTCGGTCGGGATGCGCGAGCGCCGCCAACAAGACAACATAATGATACGAACCGCCTTTTGTCCGTGTGTTTCGCCACCTGCCCAAACAGTCGAAGGGATGGGCTAACTTGTTGTGGTGTCGATAAAGTAGATAATCGCGGTATATTTGCAGTCTTCTAATTAGCATATTTTTCCTAATTCGGGGATCTTCGCCTGTCTTAGATTAAGCATCCAGCGCCAGTTTTTTTCGGATGATTTTACATTGTGTGAATCCATAGGCAAGGTATGATATAGAATCTCGATAATTTTTAGTAAACGCTTGAACATTTCCCTTAATTCTCTTGTGTTGTACTTATTAACTGCCTACAGTAAAATCATCTGCTCTTTAGTTTTACAGCTGGCCTGTTACTTACTTTTACAATGGTCTTGGTTGTCAGCCTGTCAAAGTTATTTTACAGTAGGTACTTAGGTCAATTAAAATCAACACTACATCAGTCAGTTCATTAGGTTGTGGTTATTTATAGAACTGACTAAAGCCCATAGATGCAAATTATTGTTTTATATCTTCTTTTGCTGATTGTAGTGAATCACAATCAGTTTAAGTGCTACTTATAGTAATTTTGTAAGTTGAAATTTATTAATTCATACAAATTTGTAACATCCTTATCTCTTGTGTGATCTCCATAAACTTTAATAACTGTTATTTTTACCTATATTGTCGAATAAAGTCCATATAATTTGTAAAACAGTAAAAATAATGAGCGAAAAGTATCGATAATACACAGAAAGGGGTCGACATCCTTATAATGATACCTTGTTAGTGGCTGTTAGTCATTCCTGCTTTCCGTGGAACCATCGCAAGGAAAACAAGTCTCCTAAAGGTGTGATTTTCAGTCAATCGGGAAGTGTTAAGTAATTATTTAAAATCAGCTCCCTTTTCAACTGATTCGTACTTGGCAAACGTAATTTTGTTTTTGGTCGAGTTGTCCCCGCGTCTCTAATAATAGGTCTTGCTATTCGCCGAGTAATACTTGGAAGAGTAATTGACGACTAACTTGGGACGTGGGTTGAGCTTGTTAGCGGGATGACGCTATAATTCGACTTTAACATTAATTCTTTTTATAATTTGTTTGGTCAGTCATTATTTCTGTTAGTTGTCTAGCTAGTATAAGTAACATCTATAGGTACTTATTATTATTTAAAATTTAAAGATAGAAGAAACTTTACTTTTGTTACAACATAACGTGCTGCGAAAAAATCTGAATGCAGCGCGAAATGAAACTTTAATACGATGAAATTATGCAAGGAGGAATTATTATGTAAGTAAACTTCAGCTAGCATGTCTAGTCTAACCCTATAACTCATTCTATGGTGTCTGAATGTTCCCGTATCTCACCAAAAGAGCCTTTAACCATGCAGTACCTACTTGTATGTATTGCTTTTATTTGTAAGGCGATTTATAGCTATTTCATGAGCTTTATTTTCTTTTATAGATGCCTGATGCCGTAGAAGTCTAAGCTATAAATAACTTGGCCCTTCTTACCGAGGGACATAGAACTACCTTATAGTGTCGTGAAACATTTTCCTCTTTATTATGGTTTCGGATATAAATTAAAGAGATTTATGTAATCTTGTTGTAGTAAACAGTCCACTGCCACTTTAGTTTGATAGTTTACATGTAACTTCTGTGCTGTGTTGCAGCGATTGTTTGTGATATTATTAATGGTATGTGAGATAATCAGATAAATATTATATAGTTACAGATTTTTTAAGTATAAGTTATTGTATTTAAGAAAAAAATTCCCCTAAAAATAAACTCCATTTCTTTAGGTCTCGAAATAAATTTAAACAATCCTGATATGTCTTTTTATTGACATCTCCATGTTAAAATTCTCAAACGTGAACAATTTATTGCATGTTTAATAGAATTGCAAAAGAAACTTAGTACCTGCGTTCGTAAGAAATATCCGAAGTTTAACATGCACTTTAAAAAAAGGCATGCCAAGTTTGTTTATGTTTTGAATAATTATTAATTACATAAAGAAATGGGGAATAATATTTTACGGGCCTGATTATAGTTACCTACATAGTTTATCAACTCATCTTATTCTTGCCAAAATCATAAAACAAATTGGCTTCCACACAAATGTATCTAACTTATACAACAGTAGTTTGTATTGCCACAGAAAGAGAGTTATATTTTATGAAGGTTTCCCAAATTTTTAACTGATTTCTGTATAGTTGTACAATAGAAGTTGCATAATTTTATGAAGTAGTCCCATTTCTGGTAAGTTACAAAGTTGGGAAATACTATGATAGCATAAAATGCATTAGTTAATTTTAACTATACACTGAGATACTTTAAAATATTTATTGATGTTTGATAGGGTTTAAAGGATAATTTCTAACGGTGAACTTTTTTATAGAGCCGACTCCCGTTCCAAATTGCTACAAGCTCATTGGCCTTCTTATTATCTAACCCCAAAAGCTGGGGCATAATTAATAGGGCATGTTGTCGAAAGCCATTGTAAGATTTATTGTTTTACAGCGTATTTCGACTATAAATTCCTTAATTGGCCCCCACTTTACGCTCAACAGACCCTTAATTTACAAGGGCGAGCTCAGTTTCACGATTTTTTTACTTTAAAAATATTATAGGCAGTTTCGTTCGACGCCAGCTATAGTTAACAAGCAGACATCGTATAATTTAGGAAGGACCTCACTATAGTAAAACAGCTGCACGCACAAAGTTGCAATACAATAATTTTCACATTTTTATCATAATCTGTTATGTAATGTCTATTCTAAAGAATCATTTAAATTTTATTGGCTCGGTATCGAGCTTTAAATTAACAAGCTCAGATGAAACGTCGGCCGCACTCTGATATGACCGTAATTTGTAAATTAAGTTTCGGTCTGAGGTCCGGGTAAATGTTTTGAAATGGCCCCTTCATTAACGTTTATTGAAAGTAGTGGGATTTTAAAGAAACACCGACTTCATAATTCGGCTATGAAAGTACCAGATAGTTAGTCGTATTGATGTAGATTAGTATATTTCATAATTTGTATCCGTAGAGGTTTTAAAAATGACCTTTAGTAATGCCGCGATATTCGCTCCGACGAGGTTACCACGTAGGTTTTCAGTTAAAGTTGTAAATAATAGCCTGAGTTTTATTGTATCCTCCTATAATCAAATGTTTTTTTGATAAGTATTGAAATCTGTATTTCTAGGAGTCCATTTTTAATACTTATAAAAATTTGTAAACAGCTACAAGACTTACAAGTTAATAATTATTGTTGAAGCACGGGATACAAAAACTCTTGGTTACGATTTTATTCAAAAGGATTATATCCAAGTTCCTCCTATCTTTATTTAAAGTTGTCGAGAATGTCTGTTATTCCAGACGCGACTCATATGGTGATACTGATATGGCGCTGGCAGGCACACCATGTTAAATATTCAGGGCAAAAGTCAGTCACGACGAATGCGACGCTCTTTCTCTCTAGTTCTAGGCTCCTGGTACAGGCAACCGCACATCATAACATCGAACTTCACCTTGCTTAGAGATTTTTTTATAGCTTAATTCAGTTAAAACTAATGATGATGCTTGGAAGTGAGGTTACTGCACCTAGAGAATGTAAAAAGAAATATTTCTTTTGATAAATTATTATTTTGTAAATAAAATTCAATTAAATAATTGAGATTAAGAATAAAAAAGCTTTAACTGACGTGTGAGCGTTAATTGAAAAAAATAAAAATAAAAGTGCTTATAAATAATATATGTATGTAACATCAAATGTCAATTATTATCACACCCGAGAATGTTACTCTGTGTAACTTATAATTTTGTTATTTAACAAAAATGTCCTTCGATAAGACCTAAGAGAAATTTGTTTAAGATTTTTCTCAGAATTGTGACTCATTAGTAGCAATATCGAGTTATGAAAAACTATCGTTTCGTAGTACAGAACAAATTACTTCTAATAACAAAAGTGAACCGCCTTCGAATTCCCAGTAATAATAAAAATGAAAGCAAAAGTTGTGTAGTACGATCACCCAAAGGACATTGTTTGAAGGCAAAAAGCGAAACCTTTGGGCGCAATAATACATTATTTACATCACAAATTGTCCAAACAGAACTCTGTACAGCAGTAGTGTCGCAAAGTAAGCCGAGATAAAACAAGTGGATCATAAAGTTACTGTTGTAAACATTGTTTATAAAACAATCCTGGGCGACTGAGACACAAACAAAAGTTTTCGCCGAAAATTCCTGCCACCCTTTCGGCTTCCTTAAATTGTTATGGCTGGTAATAAGCCCCGGGTGAACATGTGACTTTTATGGGCAGCAGTTCTCTGAGTTTTTGGGATGGCACATTTTGTTACTGGAACAATTACTGGGTAAGAAGTAGGACACAACAGATGGACAATGGCGGGTATTTTTACAACATATTGTATGAAGGATCAACCTTGGGAGGTTGGTGACCAATAATGATGATAAGATAATAAGGATGGCTCTTATTTTTTGTTTACTTTATGTTTGGTAAAATGACAAGGCTTTGAGTAAGTATTGGACATACGTAAGTATGACGTGACAGCTGTCACAATTATTAAATGCGACCTCAATTGAATACATAAATATATATGGCGTACTATTGTATATGTGTGGGGTCTTCTACTTGAGAATATAAACATCTTTCGTTATAAAAACTTCTTACTTTTATAAAATCGCAAAAAAAATATTTCGTAGAAATAAGCTCAGCTAATTACCCAACTTAGTATGGAAATTCAAAAATTTCAGCGAATTCAGTAAAGTCGTAAAATAAAAGTCGTTTAGTTTAATAATGAGGCTATATAAATTTTAATAACGGTAACGTAAGCAAAGGAATCCTCTTTAATAAAGCGTGTTGCTTGTATTGTAATCAAATACGCACAACCAACTCCGAAGAAGCCATTTCATTGCTCTAACAATAAAACGATTTCGGATTATGTTATGAAACGTTCGAAGCTAATTCAACTTGTGATAAATCCGAGACTTGTTAATTACAAAACGCTTTACAATGAACAGAGGGGAGGCGATTCGAAAAAGGCTTTCCCTTTCGTTTTAGATGCAAAGTGAGGAATACTTCAAAAGATTTCCCCAGTTATTAAGTTAGCCATAATAAATAGAGTTCTCCAGACGACACTAAGGTCGCCGTGTCGCATTTTGAACAAATTTCACTCCTCAAAACTGAAAACTTTCCATCTGCTCTGAATATGAAATTGGTAATAAAAATTCTGGAGTTGCTCCTTCTCCTTTTATCATCTTGCGCTTATTTCATTAGAGCAAATTCAAAGTGAAATATGACAATTTCGTTAAGAAAATTAAAAAGTTACCTGTTTTATTTTAACGCACTAACGAGATTAATTTCGTTACCTTAATGGAAGCTCTGCAAAATATTACAAGATAAGAAGAGTCTGCTGTACGAGATTTTTTGTCAAATTTATAATGTTAATATAAAATTTAATTATAACCATTGACGTTCTAGACTAAAGTTATTAATTTTTTAGATACAGCCAATTAATTTCACCCAAAATACACTTAAGTACCTAAATTAATCTTGATTTTCTCGTTGTAATTAAACAAAGAAATATAGGTAGTTAGAAGTAAGCTCGTACTAAAGCTGGCCAGATCGTGGGATCTCTTCCAGCAGTATATTACAAAATTTATGTATCGTTAAATAGGCGTAGACTTACATGGTGGGGGCCGAGGTAAGCGAAGCATAACCTACGCCGTTTTTATTTTAACGAGCCTTCGAACTGTTATTATGGCGTCACTGTGTCAGGCCCACATCACACACATCCGCCCAGCACTCTGGTATTCCTCACTTCATAATCTGATATCGTTTGTTTAACCCTAACTAATAACAAAAGGTCCCAGGAAACCTCGCTCATAAGTATCTGTAGAACCATGTCAAAGTAAAGAAGATCATAGTAAATAGCATTACAAATGATTGTAAACTGATTTCTTGACATTTTAATACCGATGTAGGTTATCCGAGTTTTAAATTCGTTAATAACAATTACTAAGGAACTTTGATAAAGAATTTGAATAAAAAACCGTCTTAAGATAAACACCTGTCCGTTCAAACAAAAGTTTGTGTATTTAAGGCGATCAGTTAATGTGCTTTTAAGTAGATATCCTTGTTTTGATTGATGAACTGTTTAGTCTCGAAGTTTGTTCAACTAAAGATAACGTGAACTATTTTAAAAAAGAAAGTGATTCATTTGTATAACTTAATTGAGATTAATGTTTTGTTCTATAGAATAGCTAACAAATAAATTTTGTCTGATAGACCGAAATCGTATTAACGTTTTATAGGATTTCGTCCTGAATAATACACAATCTGTAGGCAAAATAATATGTATGCAAAGGGGATGAGATAAACTTTCTTGGATATTCTGAATTAGAATATTACGATATCCTCATTAGAATCTCAAATACAATTCTATCTACAGCACTTTGTCAGCTGCTCCCCGCAAATGGACTTTTCCAGTTTTGAGCTGACTTCATTTAAAGCCGTAACTGGCATGAAGCCTACACGATGCAATTCAGAAACTAATCTCTTTTGCTTGAATTTTGTACGACAGCCAAATCCGAATCGCAACTGTACTGGTACAATGAGATGAGCGTTACACTGATGGAAATTACACGAAAAAGTAAATATTCAAGCCAAACTTCAGCCAGACTTTCTTACTTTGTTTTGCATCTGCCATTTTGTTTGATTAAAGTTTCCGAGGAGAAATTCTGATTTGCGTGAGACCACATGCTTCTACTGTCTCAAGAACAGACAGTTACAGTTGTTTTAAACAATAAAATGTTTAGAACTTCTAAACTTCTATATTGTATTTTTGTTGAATGTGTCTTAAAAATTTATTTAAGAAATTTATTTTAACCTACAACGATCTTTTCAGAAAATATTGTCATTTATTTAGGAATCTTAATAAAATTACTAATAGACCGTTACTTAGGCCCGAAGCACCTATAGTCTCATAGAAAAGACAGCTCCTAAGGGCAAATTAGGCGGATAATCCCAAAGGCATGGACGGTTGCCATTCCTCCTTAACCATGCACCATTGAATTGCCGTGAGATACTCACGCCGTTCATTTCATGCTAAAATGTTGCCAGTTTACGAAGGTGCCACTTAGAGTAACTAGACCTAACACATAGAAATAGTGCTTACGATAATATCAAAACGCCATAGAAAACGTTGATACGTCGTTTTTTACACATTATTAAAAAAAAAACAATCTGACAAGGCAGATCTGAATTTTCGTTCATATTTGATAGTGTTATACATAAGTATTTGATGCACCTATGAAACTAGAAAGATTTCGGATTCGTATCTCTTTGGCTTCGATTACTTTTCTTAATCATGTTTCAACATCTACTAATATAATATCTGTTTAGACTTTTACCATGTTACATTATTATAACATATACAATAATGTTGTAAGATGTAAATTTGTAAAATTATAGCTTGATTTTTTCTCTTTTGCTGGCAACACCGTATAACGCGGTGTTTAGTTAAAAGACCCACGATTTGCATAATCGACGTTTCCACAGGTACATTGGCAGCGAATTGGCAAGTGATTTAAGTTCCAAGTCATGTGACAAGAGGGACTCTCTGGTCGTATAAGGCAATATGCTACAGCCGCCATTTTTATATCGTCTGAATGAGCATCGACAGGATCCGATAGTTTACACACGTTTTGTGCAATTTGAATGGAGATGAATATTTTAGTGGCCAGCTGCTATTCTACTTAGAGATAAGATTCATCCATACCTTTAACTTTTTTATCAAGAGAGAAACATTATTAGGAGAAGGATAGTCCTTGTAATGTATAAAACTCATTTGGTATAATACCTAATAATGATAATATTATTGCAAAAAGGACGTTCATGAAACAAAGAGACTTTCTAGGTTTCTAGGCAATCAAATTTCACATATACAACCTAATTGTATTTTCTGGCATAAGACGAGAAAGGTCAATAATGACAAAATGGATAATTCATCAGAAAAAATGCTAATAATAAATGCTCTCAAAATAAGTACTAATAAATAGAAAATTTAACTGTCTTCGTTATTTATTAGTGATATAGTGAAACTTAAAGGTTGCCAGTAGAAAACGATCTGGACTAAAACTCCGTTCTATTGTAAAACAGATGTATGAATTACGTGAGAGGTGCCATAAAGAATTGCTGAACGGTCCACCTTTAAGGCCTAGCCTGAGGCGAGCCTCCCACGTCGTGGCGATCTTTAGTTGCGATTCGCTTCAATCTCAGGCGTCAATGTAAAACAGTTACAATTTATTTGTACTTGAAGGTGGTATTTGAAACAAAGTGTCATTAATCTCTTTTTAGATGAGATGCAGAAACAGGGTCATTTAAGATATTCAAATAGAGTATAAAAAGTTAAAAACTTTAAAGTGTTTTTTTTTTTTTTAAAGAAATCGATAAAGTATTAAGTAAAGATACAGAAAAAAAATCAAAACAAGCTGATATCGCAAAAAAAAAAATTTTTTTCGACTGCTAAAATGTAATATTTTTGAAGGCAGACATACTTTCAACATACATACTTATAAATCAAAGGCCATCTATATGTCGTACCTTACGGACACCCGGTGAGCTACTTCTATAACGAAACCCAATTAAATACATCTTGATATTGCAACGACGACGATCATTAAACGTACATGCCTTGTTAGGTGAACTATTTAGACGAATCGAGGCAAGGTGTTACTCTGAAGGATGTCGGGAACAATGTTCTATTTTAAAAGCAGGCTCAAAGAAAGTATAAATATAAAATATATTAAAATAGAAACTTAAAAAGTACAAAAGCTACTATTATGCTGATATAAATATGTAACTGTGTACCTATCAATATATACATATATGTTACATATATCATACTGCAATACACCTAACTAATAATTCATCACAATCTTTGCCATAATATTTTACGCTACTTTATTAATGTTTGGCATAACTAAGCTTTATGCCGTCATGTTAGATTAATTTCTATCCTCTAACCAGCTAAACCATAACTTTGCTTATAAGGAACTACTAGTGTTCATTAATTAAACCTTCACCCTCGTTATAATCAACACCTGCTTCTGAAAAGCGCTTAATAATGACGCCAAGCAGTCAGTAACAGCTGGTACTGTGGCGGTAGATTTACTTTAGTTTTCGTCAGACGAGAAACCTGGCAGAATTAAAACTATATTAATTGAATTTGAGCCGAATTACGTATGAACTGCGGAATTTATTGTTTTGGGGAAGTTATAAAATTATATTGGCAATGTAGCTCATTGTAAAACAAGGAACATGTTAATACTTACCTACTGATCCCAGACGTTTGTCACCATTATCATGTTGGAGGCTCAAAACTTATATCTAACCGATTCTCAGTCTTCAATTATATTAATACCTTTAATTCTTGTACCACAAACTAAGCTTATTTAAAGAAGACAATTACAAACGTAATCTAGATCAATCCAAGAGTCGATTGCGTAAGCATTCGAGTTCTCGATTACGAACCGGTGCATAGCTTGGACTACCTGATTCGATTCTTAATTAGCAGCTTATCAAGATCGATCCAAGAGCACAATCGATTCGATGTAATCGAATGCTAATTTAACGATATCCATATCAAAATGTGACCAGGCGAAAAACATTATAACTTCGTAAAATTGCCTCATATTTATACCCTTATTCAAGTTAGTACCATTTAGTACATTTATTAATCGCTCTTTGAAATCAGAAGTGACTTTATGTAATGTGAATCAGATAACATCATAAAGAGAAGCCGTTTATGGATGGATAATGTTAAATATAAAACGAATAAAAAGCACTTAATGGTATCGCCTCAAATCAATTTGAAGGTAGAGTCGATAAATTCTTATTATTTTCGGTGTCACGTTTATCGCATGTATGTATCGCAGTGTTCGAAATCTTATTCAGGATTTAGCTTTGGAAAATAGGAATTAAAAATACATCTTCAACTGTTTCCATCGGACGAACACCAACTCTCATTACCGGTGGCTGAAGATAAGATCTTTTGGCCGGCGGCGGCTGTTCTCGCCGTCTCGTCAAAAACAACCATAACAAAACAGCCTATCTCACACATATCGATCCATAGGTTTTTAGAACGTTGACGAGTCTCATAAAGTACATGATCGAAGAAAAGTTTGCAAAAATATTTTACATTTTTATTAAATGTGTTGGTGAAAACAAAAGTGAAAAACCAAGCTTTTAAAGTTTCTTTTAGTGTCTCTTAAGCACATGAAAAGAAAATTTTACTTAAGTACTTTG
Source organism: Coleophora deauratella (assembly GCA_958295455.1). Taxonomy (NCBI): domain Eukaryota; kingdom Metazoa; phylum Arthropoda; class Insecta; order Lepidoptera; family Coleophoridae; genus Coleophora; species Coleophora deauratella. The sequence goes on along the minus strand of OY282405.1, from coordinate 5,993,876 downwards.
TAAATACCTTTTTATTATAGATAAGAAATATACAAACACAACACATATATTTAAAAAAATGTGTAAGTAAGCTTTTTATTCAGCGACGTCTGAAACAATGGAAATTTTACGAGTTTGTAACCAGAACAAACCACAATAAAACAGGGATATTGGCTTTAAACAATGTCAAAGTAAATCTATCGTAAAACAGTTACAACCTTTTAAACTGTTACCGATCAATGCGAGCATTACGACCACTCGAACGCACGTCCTGGTCATTAAACTTGCCGATAAATTAAGATCAGTTTGCATTGCTCTCATACATCAATCGAACTACTGTCAATCCAAAACTATAAAGATAATTAAACAGATAAATATGTGGTTTTATTGTAGGATTATTGTTTGTCAAAGGAGCCGGTTGTGCCACCCAGACTTTTATTGCTTCCAGCGTTTTTATTTTTATATGGAAACTGATTCATTAATGAATCATTAATTACTAATAATGTAGCGTCTAATCTTTCTTATATCGGATGTGCAGTAAACGTGGGGGCTTTATTTTACTTGTTTGTTTTTTTTTTGTTAGTGATACTGAGAGGTTTATTGTGGGTCGTTATCATTATCGAGATCATCGCGAGCATTAATACGGCTGTCATATTAGTTTCTCACAATCTCGGCGAGACGCGAGCCCTTACTTCGACGCGTCTGAGATAAATGTTACAAGTCGATAATATTATTCCTTACATTTGCTTTGCAATATATTCTGGTTGCGAGAATATCGACAAAGTCAGTTAATACTACTTGGTTCATAACCTAAAGTCATCAATATTGTATATTATATATTTGCCATTATATTTATGCCATCTCTTTATGTTCTGTAGACTAGCAAATTAAAAACAGTTTAACTATAATTTGTAATTCCAGTAGAATTAAAAATTTATTATAAACCTTGTATGTTATTACATTATACGTATTTACCTATTTATCATCTGCATTATTTAGATTCGAACAGGCGTGAAGAATTTCTCAGCGGGTTAGCTCCCACTCTGAGGGCCATATTTCAAGTTCACCTTGCGATTGCTTCTTGCCCCGTAGTCCTGACGATATTGTGTTTCTTATTGGTACTACTTTCATGGATTTTTACAATATGTGTGTTTAGACATTGAAACAATTAAACACACACAATAATTTCTGCCCTTTTTCCAATAAGGTTTGCCAATGTTTCCGTTGCCTGTGTGATAAATGATGTGTGTTTTCTTGCAAATTTTACTTCTATAAGCTATACACGGAATACATGCTTGTCAGGTTGTAGTTATCACTTTAATATTAAATTATTCAAATTGTTTATCAGTCCACAAGTAGTCAGTTGGCGGGTATTCAGATAACACCAGGAATATACGTCCATGAAATCCAAGTTTAGATCTAGCAAACTGCCAAGTTCCTCTAAGTCTAAGTCGTATCCACATATGTCCATAGTTTCTAACAGGAAGGCGGTATTCAGTTGCATACTTGCTCATCAAGCGGGATTCGCCTTAATCTAGCGAACTTCCTCGCTAAAGTACTAACCGCGACGGCTAGTTGAAAACTTCAGTCACTCTCCATATTATGATACTAATAATGTGAAATGTTGGAATACATAGGTATTTTATACGCATTAGAGGGCCAAAGCAAAAGCATCTCCGTGGCCCAGTGACAAGTCTGCTCTTCACATGAGGAGGTCGCGAGTTCGATTTCCGGCGGGATCCAATTTCATAGGACTCGGTTTGGTTGGTGGTAGGGAATTTTCTGAGCTCGCCTGACTAACAACCACCATCTAATCTAAATCTTTCTACCAGACATCAATGTTAATAGCTTTGATATGTTCCAGCATGAAGATAAGGTAGCCAGTTTGCCAATGAATTGGGGTATATTGGTAAGCCCGCTTCAATCTTATGGCATTATCGTCGCTTACCAATACTAAGGGATTATCAATTGTAGATTTGAAAAAAGGTTTTATTTATTAAAATTCACATTAAACGTTTTAAATAATTAACCCTTTATCGGATATGACGCCCTGTAAGTTTATTTGATGAAGTAAAACTGAATTTGCATTTAGAATTATGAATTGAATTTATTTATAAAATTAAACAAAAATGACAAAAAATGCAAAGTATGTTTTTTAAGGTGAGAAATTATATCCCTGTATCAGTTTAGGATTAGTTCAAGCGGGAATTTTTTTTCCTTTATCCGTTTTAGCATAATTTCCGACATGACTAGCTGTTGCCCATGACTCTACTTACAGTGTTTTAACGACAATAAAAAATATTAAAAAATAATATACTTATATGGTGAATTTTTTTTGGTCCAATAAAAATTGGACCTCCTATGCAAACTTAGTCACCTCAGCTGATCACTTTGTATGCAGTTCACTGCGAACTGGCTATATATTTCCTGGAAGGGGTTGGTCATTTTCATGAATAGAAGCTTATACTTAACCAGGCGTCACCGGGGTTGGGTCAATATGACCCGGCAAGTTTTGAATTGCTTTCAAATTTTGTACTATGTTAGCGACGCTGCCTGTAGTAGCCTGTGTGCCTGTCAGTAGCTGTAGGTTTTGAAGTGCTCTATTCGCTATTAACAAGCACGCAGCCGGGCAACGACCACGACAGCGACTGTGGGTGTGCAAAGTTGAGAAAGGGTAAACATGATCCATCCCTGTAGTCAGTGCAACAACTTTACGCCCTATTCTCGATGATGAATGCGTGATTATTATTTAGCGTTTTCACTTGTATGATTAATTATAATTTGTTTTAGCAATAACTACTTGGTATTTTTCACTTTTATAATGATTTTCTATTTTTATTTGTAGGTAAATAGAAAAAAAAACATTTTTTTTTATGGCAGAGGTGGCAAACGAGCAGACGGATCACCTGATGGTAAGCGATTACCGCCGCCCATAGACACCCGCAACACCAGAGGAGTCAAGTGCGTTGCCGGCCTTTGATGTGGGAGTACGCTCTTTTCTTGAAGGTTTGAATGTCGTATTGGTCCGGAAATACCGCAAGCGACAATTCATTCCACAGTTTGGTTGGTAAATCTAAGAATTAACACTTATTATAACAGCACAACGTATCTATATAATTTATTTGTCTTGAATATACTGTAACTTTTTGCCCTGACTGCATTTAAGAACAAGAGTCTGACAGACTTTTTTCACAATTTTTCCAAAGACATATAAGTAAAGTTTATCTACATGCCATTAAACATTAAAGATATTTAAAATATAAGAATATCTGTATGTATTAGTGAAGAGCGTAATTTTTTAAAGATTTTTTGAGAGATATTTTTTGAAGAGGTTTTCAATCTATCTATCTATCTATCAGCCGAAAGACGTCCACTGCTGGACAAATGCGGTTTTCAATAAACACAATTAATTTTTCGTACTAAATTCTTTGTTATATTTGCTAAATACACATATGAAAAATGTATATTACAGAAAACGTAACATGATTTACCTAAAAATATTGAAATATCTCATATCAAAACATCCCAAAACACCACAACATCCGTGTTACAGTTTTATACCACCATGACGCCGAGTTAAAACTTACAAACAGGTGGCCAATTTTATTTTTTATATATAGATTTTTAAAAATGTTCTATACGGATATAGTTGAATAGTAATAAGGAACGGATAGAGGGAACTAATGACCCAATATATTTGACCTACTATAAAATACACAACTGTAAATTATAACATAACATTCTGATACTGCATCCTTCAGAATATGATCAAGTTTAGAAACATGTAGAAAGCGATACTAACAAGTTTTTTTTTTCCAGGTGGCAAAAAAACTTCACAAGTGGACAAAATTGGCACAAAAATCTGTCTTAAATAAACAATTTTCACTTTGAAGCTCTGCTGACTTTGACAGCCGACATATGAAAAAAGTGATGCCATAAAAAAGAAGATAAAAGTATCTGTGGATACACTAAGTTTATTTCAAGTTATCTGTCACATTATTTTTTTAAATAATGCCCCTATATACGATTAAGGGTTAAAATTACTTACTACAAAATAAATTGGCGACGCTCGACTTGTAATTATAAATTAAGATTAATGACAGCCATCAAAATCTAAAAGCCTAAACACCTGTTTGAAATACTTAGACCGATTATACAAACTTTAAACAATAAATCATTGAAGCTCAATAAAAACGAAAATCTCAGTTGGAGAGAAACTTAAAATGTTTAAAAAATTTGGCATATTAAAAAAATGAAGCCTCAAAATTAATATTACGAAAAAAATAATTAATTTTATAAATTCCACGGAGGCGAATTTGCGAGCTCTTAAAAAAATACTTTACGAATAAATTTATATTTTAAATTTGATATAGCGCAAGGACGAGACATGGGATAAATAAAGCTAGTTACAGCAAGCATTTAAACTATTTTGCTGAGACACTGGTGAAATTCCCTGCCTCCGTCACAAGCTCGACTAATTCGCCAATTTCTCGAGACTCCAACCTCCCTTCCATAACGGTTATTTGATTCCCACAAATTGGAAACTCCGGCTCGCTCTGATCCTCATTAAAAAGGTAACCGCTTGCTTGAGCCACCGGAGCCTGTTTATTATCTGTGTGTAATATTAGACGAAAATCGTAATGAAGGTCAAGGGAGTCCCGCAAGACGTCGGATAACAAGCTTTGGTAGCAATGCGGTGTGGTTCAAGTGAAGTAATGTTTTATTGTAAATGAAAACAGTTGTTGAGAATACAAGAATAAGTCTCGACTGTGAAAAATGGATGTTCAATTAATCAGTTGTCAATGATCGTTTTATAAGTTAAACCTTGTTTCAATCCAATTTGAATAAAAGGTAAACAAACTTATTAGGCAATTGACGTTTTCATGTGTTAGTTCAAAATAGTTTACCTTTTATTACAATTGGATTGAAACAAGATATAAAAATAATACGTTACAATAAACATACAGTCTTAAACTCTTTACATAAATAAATAAATAAATATTCGGGTCAAATGACATACGGTCGTATTGCCCCAAACTAGGATTCCCTGTATTATGGGAACCAGAGACTGATATACATACACATATACGTTTAAATACAGACATATATTATAGATATAATACACTCAGACACAGAGCAAACAACATCACATACTAAAATAGTTTCATGTCTAATGTTTAAGTTCCTTTGTCATAGACAACAATTAAAATAATTATTAATCATCAATATATTACGATAACATTTTTTTTCAATAACACATTTCATTATTTTTATATCTATGATTTCCTTAATTGTGTTTCTTTTGTGATTACATTGTTATTACATTTTTATCGCTCGTTTCTTTTCACTTAACGTCAAGTTTGAATTACCATGCTTAGTTGATTTAAGCCAACATGAACTTCATGTATATCATAAGGCTGTATGGCAGTTGGTTATATCCCTACCAGCCCTTCTCATCTGCATTCGTTTATCCCCAGGGATAACCGCTTTACGTGGTTTGTGGTTACTATCTGTCTTATTTAAGATGATCTTAAAATGTCTGCCAGTCCTCAAACTGGGGTTTCTTACACAGGAACTTGTATTGTATAACTTTTTTTGTAATCAATTATCAAAAAATTTGGACACTCCGTACAAAATTGGTAAATCGTGTTATCGTTTTGACTGATTCGGTGAATGGTTAGCGCTCCTGAGTACTGATCCGAGAGTTGTGGGTTCGATTCCCATCCAGGGCAAACATTTCTATGGTGAGCAGATTTCTTTGCTCGTGTCTGGGTGTGTTTATCTATATATGTATATATATCAGTCTCTGGCTGGTTGGGTTATTTGGGACTAGATGACCGTGTGTGATTTGTCCCACGTATTTATCGTATTTCTTTAGTTATTATTTTGTATGAAAGCCTTAAGAATATTTTTGAGAAATGAATAACTATGCGTTCCTCGGGAAAAGTTGTTTAAATTATTGATTTATAAGAGACATTTCAAGAGCTTCCCACTTATATATAACCATGTCATATTCGTAGAAAAACCGTTCTAGACCCTTTGAGCAGCTTTAGTAGTTTCTCATCAACGCCTTTTGAAGGGTTTTCTAATTTAGCCCATTCATATAGTTATCCTCTTAAAGGATCATCGTCTGCGCGAACAAATTACTGACACTTATTGAGGTGATTTGCAAGTAATATTTATCTTTTTATCTCATGCATGATGCCTTTCAGGTGATCAATTTGAAGAAATAAATACATAACGAGTATTCACACGTCCGCAGATAAATGGTGTTCGAAATTGCAATCTTATCTTCATTTATAGAGCAGTAAAATTACTCCTGTGAAACATAAAATGCCGTTTATCATCCATTCACAGGTTGTTGAGGTAGTTACGTAGATATTTGTTAAGATTTGATTTTCTGCAATGAAATTGGCATAAAACTTTTGAAGAGCTTTCCAATACCTTGTAAAGGCTTTGAACTTAAGAATAACTTATACTTTCATAATGAGAAGAAATCTTTGAAGTCCAGCTTAAGATTAAACTTATGTTTCTGACTTTTTATTGGAATTATTACATGTTTATTTTCAGCAAATATAAATCGACAGTTCTAGGAAAATAGAAAATTGGGATCGAGCTACAATAAACCGTATTTTGTAACACAATCGTGAAACAGATTCAGTCGAAGTCGACACTGGTTCACAAATTGAAACTAACTGAGTACAGAAATGAGGTTAAAAGCTAGAGAGAAACGATGTTTTGTGAACATGTCCATCAAGTGTCAATCGCGTGTGTAGATAAAGAAAAAGCTATTGAATAGAAAAATGTATTGTAGTATTTTAGAGTTACTGTATTATGATTATCGTTATTACTCAAATCGCCTCCTTTGATATTTTTGTAAAACAAAAGTACTTGCTCTAGTTAACTTTACAGAAGTTTTGGTATTTGGGTTAAAGGAAACAAAATGTAGTATCACCGTCGAGTAGATAACATTCTACTTAAAAAAAATATCAACAACAAATATCGTATTACAAACACCCAGTTTAGATGCCTATATAAACCTTTGCGAGAGCTTAGTAAATTATCAGAGTCTATAAAAAAAACAGAATTACAGGAATCAACGTGTAATAAAAATTGTTCAAAGTAACCTACATTCGGAAGTAGGTGAGCACTCCAAGGTTCCCAGTCATGCGTGATATCAAAGAGAACGTATGATGTGACTACAGAAAGTCACAATGATAACTTTTATAAGAAAATTTGAATTACACGATGTGGCTTTTGGTAATTTTTTACAAGGCCATTTAGATATTTTATACTTGCTAATGTTGGCGAAACCTTTGTTTCTTTGTAGATAAGGGTTAAAATAACATTACATGAAGACTTAAGATTGAGGAGGTTAACGTGAGAAGTTTAATGCATCGCTGCTTCAAAATCAATTGTCTTACCCTATCACGTAGGTCCCATTACAAGATTTCGACATGAGTGCCGGGCACTGCCGGGTTTCTGAAATCTCCGGATAAGCGTCGTGTCGTGCGCGAATGTGCCTGTTAACACGTAACAAGGTGTGGAATATAAGCCCACCAGTCATGATCATGTCTTAGCGAGTTATTCGCCGACCTCACAGCAAAAGCGAAAACATATCTTATGGGCAGCTTGTACGCTATCAATACAAACTCTAAACTCGATACATAAGGTTGCAGTTCTTTGGAGCAGACTCAAGTTAAAATTCCTTTGTGTTTGGATGAGTTTGGTGTCGGTGCAAGCGATAATTTGTAAGGTTCATTGTAGTATTATGTATACGTGAGGAACTTATAACAAGTGCAAAAGAAGAAATACGAGTTATAAATAAGAAGGAAACAAATGGATTTGAATTACAAAGCCGACTGTGGGAGCGGTCGAACCAAACTAATGATACTTTTGTTTGAAATAATAACGGATATTTGGAGCGTGCCCTTTTGGAAATGTTAATACTGTTAGTGGATAAAGCAACTTCTCGTTATCTGTACAGGTTAACTAAGATGAATCAAGATTGGATGTACAAATTCTGTCACATCAAAATTGAAGAAGAAGACAATGAAGAAGAAAAAAGTATATGTATATGTGAGATTTACGTAAGTGTCTGATAGTAAAATCTATAATCTTTTAGGACAAATGTTAGAGTAACAAAGAGCATAATTGATTTTGGCTTTACAGTTATGAAAATCCCATTGCGTTGTACATACAGGGTCTAACCAAATTATCTGAAACAATTTAAACTGGGGCTTCTACTCAAGAACTGAGCAACGTTCCCCGAGGAACCCATAGTCAATTGGCGACAAAAGTTTTGGACTTTTCTAAGATGTCGGTCACCTGATCGGCCTACTTAGTATGGAAAGTGCAACATTTTTTCACAAATTTATTATATAATAAAAAAAGTACCTATCCCTTGAACTCCTACCCTTCAGAGGACTGATATAAGAATAATATATGTATAATAATTTTTGCATACTTTGTCGGACTATAGCTCCTGTTCCATATGGATTCAAGGGTTACGAATTTGGTAGGCTTATTTCGTTCAAGGATTCTACTAGTAAACAATCATCCCTATCGATTACTTTTCCATTCTTTGTTTTGAGCCATTTTGGATATGTATTATATTCAAAAACTTCATGAAAAATTTCTTTGACAAGCTGAAACTGAATACGCAGCTAAACTAACCGAATGCAAACACACGTCTACTAAGCGCACTCTAACGCTCGGTGTATCTCGTGTACACATAGCGTTTGTCGGCTGCTCCCTCGGCCATGATGGAATACTCTGACATAGTTCGTGTGACAATTTATTATTTTATTATTTACATTTTTACTAATTTATATTTTTTATTATTTCTTTTACTACTTTTTAACTTGTGACATCTATATTGAATTAATTGTGACATTTTAAGTGTAATTTTTTATAATATCTTTTACTACTTTTTTACTTGTGACATCTATATTGAATTAATTGTGACATTTTAAGTGTAAGATACTGAATATTTTTAATTTAATAAAAGAAAAACTGTTGCATGTCAAAAATGTTGACTTAATGTGAGATACTTTACAATAACAAGATCTGTACTTACCACATGTAAAGCAATAAAGATTTATCATCATTTATCATTTAAGTGATAGGAGGCAGAGTACTCTCTACTTTGCACTTATCTTTTACTGGACTGCAAAAATTCTTATTTAACTACAGCAATTATTGTAATTGTTTTACATGTACTTGTCAAATAATGTTTTGCGATTTTTCTTCGGCCGTTTTTTTTTTTTTTTATGGCAGAGGTGGCAAACGAGCAGACGGATCACCTGATGGTAAGCGATTACCGCCGCCCATAGACACCCGCAACACCAGAGGAGTCACAAGTGCGTTGCCGGCCTTTGATTTGCGAGTACGCTCTTTTTTTGCTCTGGTTATGGCTCATTTTTATGCCATATATACCATACCACACATATCTCTTGCTATTGATGTTTCCGCACCGTTTCTGTAATATACAAAAAGTCTAAGTATATATCTTTATTGCCAAATATCGTATCAGTCGGTTGTCAACATATTTTTTTACCGAAATCTGCAGTCGCTTGATCCTATCTCATGTACCTGAACATACATTACATCCTACTTGCAAACCATGCTACTCTCGGCACTGCGTGTCCTCTTCTGAACGACGGTTTAACTTGGCCATAACAGTAATGCATCGGAATTGCTATTTACCGTCACAATGACATTTTTTTCTTATTATAATGCGATTTGATATATTTTTATAATTTTAATATTAATAAGCTGAAAGACGTCCACTACTGGACATATATTATTTTTAAAATTAATATTAATAATATAAATTTTAAAATTTTACAAAATACAAAAACATATCAAATCGCGTGAACGCAAACGTGCGCGCCATAGGCGGCGATAAGGCGCACGAGACGAAATAAAGATTTTTTAACAGAAATTTCTTCGATCAAAATCGATGTGCTTTCATGTTTACACAACTAATATGAATTCGTAGCAATGCTTTGAAGTCAAATTGTCATTTTCAAGTCATCGAAATAATGTTGTTATAAAAAAAAATTGCCTTCCTTTATGTTCTTTGTACTTAGAAGCTGTTAATATTAACGTTAAGTGTGTCTGCTTGTATAGGCAGATGCTTGTATAGGCAGACGCAGTAATGGTTAGTACCATACCGACTTGCAAATGGTTATAGCTACGAAAAGCCTTAATGAAACTGGTCTTTTTGCTACGATTTGGTAGATATGAGAATGCTCTTACACTTGCAGTCTTGCGAAATTGCTTGTTACTTTCATTTAGATGTTACTTAAGAATTTAATGTTTAAAATAACAATTTGAGACACAGGATACGGTATTCACATTCACACACACACACACACACACAGTCACATCAATCTCACATGTAATAATTCATACTTTTATATCTTTATTATTTTTAAGCTATTTAAAACAGTAATATGTAATATCTATATAGTATAGTAATATCTATATATGTATGTATTTAAATGTATATGTGTATGTATATCAGTCTCTGGTTCCCAAGACACAGGGAATCCTAGTTTGGGGCCAGATGACTGTGTGTGATTTGTCCCAGATATTATTATTATTATTAATATATATTTTAAATTTTTTGTTTGTTTTAAATACACTAATATTATTTAACTTAAACTTCTGCGAATTATAAAGAAACTTTATGTACCTAACTACATAAGATAATAAAAAGTTTTTTATCTTGTAATCCTAAACACTGGAACTCCTTATTTGCAACAGGGATGGGCGTTAATGACTGCGACACAGTGCAATATTATACTAATGCAGTTAATATCGTATAATAAATTTGTTAAATATGTTTTAAGTTCTAACAAATTTGAATTTATTTATATTAGATTTTTTTTAATGACTAAAGTGAGTTTTTTTCTTCTTTCACGTCGCAATAGAGCAACGAATAGACATTATTATTTACAACTGCGAACATCAGTTGTGACCACAAGAACACCTGGATTATTATTTGCACTGACATAGTCAACAGGGTGAAAAGTGAAAGAGGGTCATTATTATCCTGTAATAATATCGATTTCCCTAGATGTCCCATAAAGAATGCAAGTTGACAAAACAACGCCATTTAGATATTACTATAACGACTCAACCGGCTTCATTATAAATGCGGGAAATATCTTATAGTTTTATCCAGAAAACTTTTTACGTGCTTGCGAGCCGACTGCGGCTCGAGCACCGCGTACCGTCAACAAAAGATATAAAAATAACTTTACAGTACTTAATAATTAGATTAGATTTAATTAATTTGCCGATTTTTTTTATGAAATTTTATATTTAAATTAATTTGTATTTTTTGTATGCTAAAATGTGGTTGAATGTATTGGATCATATTTTAATTTTATAATGACTATCTGTAAACACATGCATTCTCGCAAATAAAGATTTGTATTTGTAATTTAACATTAGGTAAAAGGAAAATAGTGAAGGTCACGAAAACATTTAGGGTTTGAGGTTTGAATACTATTCCACGAATAAGTACCTACGAGAATTCTAATGAAAACTAAAGTATACTATTAATTTAATATAGATAGCCAATAGCCATTTAACGTCATTTCTCATTTGGTGACACAAAAACCTCAGCAAATGCCCTGTCAAATCGATACCGTGAATTCCATTAATGGGAAATGAGTATCCGCACTGACCCTTTTCATTCATTAATTAATCCGAAAGCCGTACAAAATAATAGACACTTATTGCGGTGCTGATGGAAGTTATGTTGGTTAAAACGTACACAATTTATCGATAGACTATGTACGGATAGTTAATATTGGTAGTTAACTTCATCACCTATCAAACGATAGTCCATATTTTGAGGGAAAAAATGGATACCTAGTTTTTAGTTAAAATTTTTCATGACAACGGTAACAAGCATTTATGACGTCTCTTTATTAAGTCAAAAATATCGACAAACCATTTATCGATAGTTTCACGACACTAATATTGAAGCCTCAGTCCGACTCATAACATGTCAATTAATCTAAATTGCGATATTCGGTAAACGAAATGAACTACCAACATAATGACTTTACCTTTATGAAAATATGTTGGATAAAGCGATGTCTCGTTTTAATAGGGTAAACTGGTAGGTTGTATGTCTTGTTGTATTGGTGATAGATTGACTTTTTTAGGTAATAGTGCGCAATATTAGTATCAAAAGGTTAATGCATATCGACGGGAAGTGCTAACAACTCCTAACTTACAAAGTTTAAAAACTTGGTTAGAATATATTTCCAGCCAAAATTAATCAGATTGTGATGGACCTTAATGTAGGAGATATTTCCTCGGCGCCTAGCTACATCAATTTTGCGAATTTCAACTTAATTCATATACCAGTAGACGCGCAAATTCGTTCTCTATCGAACTGCATTTATAAGTCGTTTTCGTAAAAAATGTAAGTTAGGTGTTGTTAGCACTTCCCCGTCGATATGGGTTAACCTTTTGATACTAATATTGCGCACAATTACCTAAAAAAATCAATCTATCACCAATCTTCAGATTTCTCACTAACCATTCATTAACACATCAAGGTTATTCATCTGTTGGTTTGTAACTGTAGCACGTCAATACGGTGAACACTAACGAGCCTGGGAAACTTGCATGGCGGGTTGTGAGCAACGGGCTGTGATGCTGTCCATCGAGATATCGACTTACATGGTCGAAGGTGGAAAAAATGGAACACTGACCACTACACGTAATATTTTGGATGTGGCATTTAGCTAGGGCATTTTCTGTTCACACAAATTCTTAGAGTGTAGATAGGGTCACCGAGGGGACAGGAAGGGTCTTAAAAAAACTCCGGGGCCTTTCATCAGTGAATCGTCAAAGTAATTGGGATTTTACCTGTTGGACTAGTTTTTTTTTATATAATACATATGATTTTCGTCATTATCAGCCCAACGAAATACCCATAAGTACTGGCAACACTATAAGTGATTATAGATTTTGTCTTAATACTGTAGAAGTATTTTGCAGACACTCATCCTGTTTTAGTTTTAATTCAGAAATCGGAACACTAATACTTATAAGCTTTCAAAAACTACAAAGTTTGGTATTAAGCTGTAATTACACGCTTTGTTATTAACATTAATAATATTTTACTGAATTAATGTAATGTTAAACATTTACTGAAAAAATATTACATAGAATTAAAAAAATACAATTTCCAAACATCTACATTCTACACATTAAGTGACCAGTTTTCCCAAGAAACTGGTAGTGCTGTGGAAATAAATTTGAGTCCTCTAATTCTCTGAAAAAATTGGCCTCCTCCAACTTAGTAGGTATGAGATATCCAAATTCTATTTATTCTGAATTCGCTACGGCTTCTTGTTGAATGTTCTTCAGTTTTACGAGTATAACTAATACTTGAAATAGAGCCAGTATTTTTGTTAGGACACATACATACCACATAGTAGTTAGACTGGTTAAGATCCTTTCTATATTATACATTTTAGTCTCCAATTTTCTTAGTAGATTCACGTGAAACACCAAGAGTCCCATAGTGTAACCCTACCCAGGTGGACGGTGGCGATCTCGGACCACGGCTGGTGAAGTGAACCGATTAAGGAATTCGATGATGTAACAGCTAATCATAAAGGTATGTATATGTATGACTAATGACAGGATATTTTGTATGAAGAATGGGCCAGTTTAAAGTATTTTGTGAGTCTGTTTAGACTTTTTCAAGGGATTAAAAAGAAGATGAATTAATATTAGTTGTAAGTAAAATAAATCACAATAATATTAAACATATACGTATTAAGACCGACTGATCGTTATATGTAACCGGTCACTGTGGAAAAAACTTGGGGCGGGGGGGATGCCTTTGTTCAGCAATGGATATGTTTCGGTTGTAAGTGTGAAGAGATATTAAAGGTGAAAATTCACAAGGTATTGTATTCATAGGCAACCAAATGGAACCGATTTAATATTATAATAAAAAAAATCTAGGAAACTTAGGCGATAAACGTTAATCTGATGATAGGTTGCACTCTGTAATCCGTTAAGCCGTTTAGACTGCAGGCTCCAGTAAATAATAATACAAACCCATTCTGGGACAATCACGCAAAAAATGTGTAGGTTTTATTTTGGTTCGATTATTCGATTTAAGTCGGAACATAAACATTTTTATTTGTTAATATTCTTAAAAATTATGAACCAATTTGTATACAATTAGTATGGACTATCTCTTAGTCGTTTTATAAAAAATAATAAACACATTTAAATCCGTACACAATCGGAGATATCGCGTAGCAAAAGACAAAAAAGTAGCAGTTGAATAAATAGAAAGATCCTCTTACTTCTAAGTCAGTTATACAAAGATGTTGTTAATTATAAGTTTTTGGGGGATGCTTTGGAAGTGAACGCCTTTCGGCTGATGATGTTCCAACTCTCAAATAGTTGGTCCACATTTTTCTTAAACTAAAATGCGTTTAATCTCCGAGAGCTTTATATAAAATCTTCACATTTATGTATTATAGCATTGAGACTCCAAAAGCTTGATCTATTTACGCTCCTTCGATATTATACACGCGATTCTGAAAGCATCCTTAACTATTGCCGTGATCCTATTAAAGGATGTCAACTAAACTATATACAATTATTAGGTACATGATACGGGAGCTACTGAATAGTAATATTGGTAAAGGAAACTATATTAACTTGATGACAGCGTTCAATATTAATTGCTAGCAGCACAGAGATAGAGATTAGGTACCTATATATATATATATATATATACACTCCTATGAATTTTGTTAATAATGCAGAAATTGAAACTTATGGAAAGCAAGATGAAACTTTATGCACACTACAACGAAATTAGCGTAGGAATTATTTAACTGAGACTTGAGTTCAGTAAGATAAAGATCTTATTGCACAACTTTGGATCAATAACTTTCCTGAAATCGCAAAGAAATTTTCGGACACTCCATACAAAACCGGCCAGACAGCTGATCATTTTGTACGAAGAATATTTTATTGCTATTTAAACAAAGTTGTAGGGAAAACGTTGTACAGTATGACGCCATAGCTTAAAACTAAATACTAATTTGAAAGCTATAGGTCCCAAAATTTTAAACGCAAAAAATAAAATATTTTTCAGTTTCTTTGATTTTTCTTGTCGCTAGAATTGAATTTCTACAGTTACAATTTATTTTCCAGTTCTGCAGACAATCACTATTCAGAAATACAAAAGGTCAAAATTTTATTGCTTTTGTATGAAATGGACAGAAAATGACGTCATAAATCGAAAATCGATTTTGCTCTTCACGCCTTCCATATGCTAAATTGTTCAACTTAAATCTTGGGTTCAAAATTGCTATGTTCCTCAAGGTTTCTATCTCTACTTGTAATATTTAAATATTTAATATATAAATATTAAAATAAAATCCAAGTACAATATTTATTTCAATAATAGATAACTGCGATATGTGAAAATCTTTTGAATTTTATTAACTAATTTTTTATAGGTGTCGATATTTTAAGAATATTAAAATTTTACAATAAGAGTATTATATTTTTTAATCTCAAAATATTACGGAACCTAACTACAGGACTACCAAACGCACTTGATTCTTTAAAAAAATGAAACCATAAACTGCATGCATTGTCCACGGTGATTCAGTAAGTATATTAAATTACTGGTAATAAAACAAGTACAATGGTTGGCAAAAATACTCGTACACACCGCCAACGCCAGTAGGCTGCTGTTGAAGGGATGCATATTATGAGATGCATGTGAAATAGCAGGTGATTTTGTGCACTTTTTAAAATAGCGAAAGTTGCTTTGTAGTCGAGCGTTTATATTTTGGAAATTAATCTACATTTTCAATGTCGCTGAAATGTACTAAATCTTCAGGTTGCATATTTTGTCAACTATAAACTGCAAAAAATATTTAATTTGTTCATATTGCATTTAATATTGTGATCAAAATGGACTTTTTTTAAAATTCGCTTATGAACTTTCATCTCATCATGATTTTAAGATATAATAACCTCCAGGAAAAAATGTATTGACAGTTTCTTTAAAAAATACATTTTCTTGTTTATAATTTTTCGTTTTCCACACTAACTGCGTGCAATTACTGGTCAATGAAAGGCCGATTTTTAATGAGCGAGGGTTAATCGAGGCGATAAAAAACTGAATGACATCCTTTACTAGGGATGTACATAAGATATCGATGAAATCGTACGTAATGTTGATGTCATAGGCAAATTGCTGAATTAGCCATTTTACAATAGAGCTAGCCACTTTTTCGTGCCAGCGCACCACTATCTATCCGTTTAGTATTACTTCAATTGTAGTTATTTACAGTATTTTAAGACGCAGCTAGCCTATTCGGAAAATGGCTAATATTTCTTTCTGAGCTTGTACTATCTGTCTCTTTGCACAAAAACGGTTGTACTGATTTGGATGAAGTTTTACACGATTGTAAAATATAATTCGGAGGACCACTAAGATATTTTATATCCCGGAAAAGTCAAGTGCTAAGGGTGCATAGATTCGTTTACAATAAAATAGAGAGTAGTATCGATATCGATAAAATTAATGGAACAGTACTAGACACTCCGCCTGCGGTCCTCTCACAAATTACACACTGCGTTTCTCATTCTCAGTTTGCACCTATCGCTCGTTTCGCAAATTTATATGAATCATTATTGGACTGAATTATAGTACCGGCTCTCGGCAAAGACGGCTACGTCTAGAGAGTTAGTCTAGTTTGATCACAGTTTCAGTTGGTCCTAAATAAAAAGTCGTGAAGTAAAAGATTTGGTTTCCAATAGTTTCAGAATGTTTTTTTTGTACCATAAAAATACAAATTTATCAAAGCTATTGAGCCTGTAATAAAATATGTCTTACTATAAAAAATATAATTCAGTCCAGCTCAATTAATAATAAACAATCAGTTATCGTTTTAAAGTCAATGCTATTTGTTAACACAATGTTTTCTGTCTTACTACTAAATTATTACTAAATTATCAGGAATACAAACCGAAAGTTATGACTAAAATTTATTTTTACCAAAACACACTGTCCATATCTGAGGACTAAAGAACCTATGGTCTTAACAGATAACCTATCATTACTTAATGGGTAATAGTGTTTTCAGCTCGCCTTAATGTACATTACTTACATGATTGAGGTGTTGTAGCCACTTATTCATAGCTTTGGCTACATTGTCTAGTAGAACATTAAGACGTACTCATTGTACATCTTGTTCTGATAAACTTCAACATCATCAACAGCCGAAAGACATCCACTGTTGGACAAAGGCCTCCCCCAAGGATTTCCACACGGACCGGTCCTGCGCTGACCGCATCCAGCGGCTTCCCGCAACCTTCACCATCGGTCCACCGAGTGGGAGGCCTGCCTATACTGCGTTTCCGGTGCGCGGTCGCTACTCGAGAACTTTAACGCCCTAACTACGAGCTATGTGCCCCTCCCACGGCCACTGCAGTTAAGCGATTCTGTGAGCTATGTCAGTTTCTTTGCTTCTCTTACGTATTTCCTAATGTCTGATTCAATCACGTAGGGAAACTCCAAGAATGGCATGCTCTATCGCCCAAAGGTGACCTTGAGTCTTCTTGTGAGGTTCATAGTAAGCGACCATGTCTCGGTTCAATATGTCACCACTGGCAACACATACTGGTCAACGACCTTAGTAAGTTAAACCAGCATAACATAATGTTGTTCATTGTTTATCAGAAATCTTAGATAACTTATTTTCTGCTCGAAAAGTTAAACTATTACAACATCTAACAATGTTACTACATTTATAAAACAAAGCCATATAATACGCTGTTACCTGTGTCTATCTAATTATATCTGAGTCTGTCCAATTAAGAAAATTCGAAATTATTGATAATATTGAGTAATTAGCCTTAGTAACTTATCTTGCCTTGTTTACTACCTTATGTTAGGTATATAACATGTAAGTTCTCAGGACAAAGGTTTTATTAGAGAAAACAGTACGTAATTCATCATAGACAAAAACTGTTATTAAAAAAGTACCAAATTATGCTTCCTTTGTATATTTAACCAGCCTTAGAGATATAAGTACAAAACCAGTAAAAGCCCAAGCCCGCTCACTTGACTGTAGGTGGCAGAAATTTGGTAATTTTCTTAATAGTCCTCCTGTTTATTGTTTTATGGACCTGAACTTACAACACGTAATTTTACCGAGCAATTTGCGAGTGCTTTATTTCAAAGAAACGTTTTCATGGTACACAGTTTTACCGCTTCCCTTGAGAATATTAGCAACACTTAATACGTGAATTAATTTATTTTTGTGAATAATTTCGTATAATATACAAAAGTAAGCTACAAGACACCTCATTTCCAAAATTATCTGTGCACTTCATAATTTTGGACAGCATTGAGATCTTTTTGGTGAAAAAAAAAAAACAAGGAATAAAGACTCCATTACAGAAAAACATTACTTATACCAAAAATAAAGCCGTTTTTAGTTCGTCATATTATTTTAACCCAGAGAGAAAATGTGGAACGTAAATAAACAAAATCTTTTAAATTTTCTTTTATTATTTTCATCATTACATGGGATCAGAGGTGAATCTAGTGTTGTTAAAGAACAAAGGAAAATTTCACCAGAAACCCTGCTTAAAAACAATTTTAGCCAAATTCAGGGTGGGACCGTAATTACTTCGGCTGGTACTGACGGCGCTACAAATGTTGATGATCTTGGTGCCACTGAAAAAAGGAATTCGGGTAAATATGGACAAGGTAATGTAACTGTGATGACGCACAGACTAAAGAGGAATTCGAGTTACGGAGGATTATTGTATAAAAAGGATATTGATTGTATTTCCTGCATCACCAGCGCTGCATCGCCCCATGGAGCCTATTGCTACGAAGGATTACCGTGAGTCATACAATGGTAGTAGTATATTATCTAAATATGTTATAATTATAGTCCTATAATAGTACTTACTTAGTTATTGTGCTGTGGCAGTAACCTGAATGAGATCTTTCTTGGTACCTCCCTTGCTCATTCTACGGCATTTCTCGCTATTTGATTTTTCGAAAAGTGTTGGTTTCATATCGTAATTGGTCTGTGTTTGTGATTTACCATTAATAAGTTTATACAACATTGCTACTATTGTACTTTCGTATTGTGGTTGGATTGAATTTGATTAGCATTTCTATTAATCAATAACGCTTTTTTTATATATAATTTTCTATACATTTTAGACTTTCAAAAGAGAGATGCAGCAGCCCAGACCAATGCTACACTGAAATACATCCCAACTTCATCAGAAGAGGGTGTACGTCTGTCCTTAAACTTAACATGACTTTCGTCTGCAACTGTCATATGTGCAACGATAAGCCTTTTAACGATACTGCACCATATTTCTACGAAAAGTTAGGCGATTGGCAATATGATATGCACCGTTTGATGAAACCTAGGCCTAATGTTGTGTGCAAAGTATGCCGGACTACGGAATTTAAATTACCCAGTGACACTATGTGCAAGGATGGAAAAAAGTTAGTACCAGCTTTACCACGTTGACCCAACTGCCTGCTAAGCAGAGCGTAATGTGTTTCAGATGTATCTCTATGTATGTCCGTTCCACTGTACCATTTTACCTAGTTGCCTTTATACAAAACAAAACATAATGAATTTTGCAGTGTGTGTAGGTATCGTAAGATTCATTTTGATCTCTAGTATATTATGTATATGCAGTTTTTTTTTATTTGATAAGATATTGACTTTACTATTAGGTACTTGATATGCAGATTTTAAGCGAGCCTCAAATATCATAATGACATTATATTTGTAATTTTATGTTATGCGCATGAAAAATATAAATATTCATATTTGAAATTGTCAAAACAAAATTGTTAGTCTACGGTAAAACAAACCTTAGGGCTTGCTTTAGGCCTTTCAAAAGCACGCAGAATGTACCGATCTTGGGTCGTGAGCATCAAGCTGTCAATGTAGCTGGCAACCTAGCTTATATCGTCGGTCCACCCAAATCGGTTATCTACTGCATTTCACGTTTACATAGAACCTAGACTTGGTCTTTACTCCAAACTCACATGTGGCGGATACTGATAATATTTTAATCATTTTCAGAGTGGATTACATGACCTGTCCCGAAAAGCATGTCTGCTATACAAATATCGATCACACAACTGATTTTGTATCTAGAGGCTGTATAAAAATACCAATATATAATTCAATGTTCATATTCTGCAACGGCAGCTTGTGCAATAACGTTACTTATTCACAGTTCAGAGCTAGCATACCAAGCCCGATGTCAGCCTTAAAACGTGCAAGAGTTGATAATCTTAGTAGAAGAACGCTAAAGTCTCGCAATTCAGTCGATAAAATTAGTAGTAAAATTATTGTGATTATATTATCAGCAAGTTTTCATTCAACGGCAGTGGTCTCATCTCTAAAATTACAAACATAAAGTAAAAAGACTGCATTATGTATTCATAACTATTTTTATTTTATTATGTAGTATCCAGTTTTTTTACATCATTCTCGTATTGAATTGAAACTGAATACAATCATACGTATTTTGAATAAAATTCGTAACCGTAAAAATGATTTGTTTGAAAACTTTAATATTTTTTTATATTATTATTCATTATTGCGCTATATGTGATGGAAAATCTGAGAAAAGTAGTAAAGAAAGACTACCCTTTTTTCGAAGGACAGTAGAAGAAACGAATGATGGTGCAGGAGCAGAAAATGCAACAGATGATGCTCAGAGTGAATTAGTTTCATTTCTGGTAAAAAATGTTAAAGAAATTTTCAGCGACGTATATGATGAAGAAGCTTCAAAGGAATCCGAAAAAGTTACAATTGAAACATCTACTTTATTATTTAGACCTACTAAAATTACTCCTATTGGATTATCTGATAATTCTACAGGAAAAACAATGTATTATAGCAGCATTGACAATATGCATTTTGACAGAGCTTTGGATTCTAAAAAAAACATGAATACAATTAAAATATTTTCGATAAGTAAACCTAGAATTCAACCAAAAAGAACTACAGAAACGAGTGAGAAAATGGAATTATTAAAATTATCGAAAGATACCTCATTATTTGAAAATAATGAAATACAGCAAATGGATCAAATAATAATTCTTGATAATAATACGCTAATAAAGTTGAACGATTCAGATGTAGCAGACGGTAAAATCACATCTGTTTCAAAGATTTCGAAACGGCTTTGTATAAATTGCAATAATGTTAATCTAGCAGACTGCGTCGATCCTAAGGACAAATTGTGAGTGCCTATTTCATAACATAAACATATATATTCCCAATCCGGACTTTAGCCCCCGTGTGTGGAGTATGACCTAACATTCCCTATTATGGGAAGAGACCCCATGCCTCTGCAATACGAACGGTATGGATTATTAACAATAACATTTACTATTCTCTTCTTAAATACAAATAATTTAAATTATTCTGCAGAATGCCATCAATCGTGTGCGAAAATGACAGTGATATCTGTTATAGCCAACACACTCCCTTCGGTATAATTGATCGTGGTTGTTTTAACTTAAAGAACAATATGACTACTTATGTCTGCTCGTGCAACCTTTGCAACCACTTTCCTATTAGTGAAATGCCACACATTTTTAATGAACATGATGACTGGATAGCAGACATAATTGAAATGTCTTACACAAAAGATTTTAGACGGAGCATATTCAGATCGATGTCATGTCTGAAATGTGAAGTAAATACTACAAGAAAAGTTGATATGCTTAACGATGCCAATTGCTTGGAAGGAAATGTGTTAGTAAATAATTATCTACATGTTTTTTTTTTAATTTTTACTCATATACGATGTACTTGAAAGCGTACTATTTGTTACTTACAGTACAGGGTATCCTTATTTGGGACATGATAATCTGGTCGGTTCCTCTATGGTATGGTTCCTCTATGGTACATTCGCAAAATGCCAACCTAAAACTTCCGCTATGGTACCCATCTTTCGGTTCTACCTACGTCAAACAATAGAAGGTACAACTGAAAAGAAAAGTGTTTCTCGCCTATTACTTTTAGACTAACTTTTTAGGAGTGTAAACTGAAAGTCTGTTTTCAATATTAAATCAGTCTTGTATTCATAAGATTTGGTCCTATTAAGTATATATAGTATATATGATTTCTCCCTGTACTCCTTTACAATGAAACCACTGAGCTGATTTCGTTCGAATTTTCCGCCAAGTAAAGAAACAATAATACGAGTAACACATTATAATTTTTGCACGGTAATATGCAATTGCGCTCTATAAGACAGATATAAAAAAGATATCTACGTTAATAAGGCCCCATCTTAAAGGCAGTCTCTTTATTTTTTTCCTTAGTCTGTATGATCACAACGGTAAACAAAGACCTCCCTATACATATCGCTATGATCCCTGTCCTCGGTTAGTCCCCCTCACCCGTTATAGAAGTAATTCGGTCTTTTAATAAAATATATATGTTTTAAATTAGGTTTACCTTTATAAAAAAATCTACTAAATTCATGCCCTTTTAGTGGCTCAGTACCAACGGAAGATTGTGAACAGGATGAAGTATGTGCCATACAATCTATATCTGGAATTGGGTATATCAAACGAGGATGTGTGAAAACACCTTTATACAATTATTGGTTGACTCTGTGTGACAGTGACCTGTGCAATCATGAACCTCTTACATATATTTATTAGTACTTTTATGTTTAGATATTTTAAATATATCTACACAAATTGAATACATTTATTTGAAGTTTTTATTACTTATAAGTTTGCTTACTCGTGTAACTATGAAAGATCGTAGATATTTCTATTAGAGAACCCATAAAGAGTTTCTGTTGGTCAACTAATTAAATTTCACGGTTGTGAGGTTTCCTCTTTGTAGAATTTCACCAGGTGGAAATGCACCTGTAGCTGTGGGATTTGGGTAAACTGAACTAAAACTACAAACCGGTGATCCGGAATTTTCAATATCGGCAAACGCTTAATCCACTTGTATGCATATTAAAGTTTAGTGGCACGAACATATTATAATTAACTAGTTTCCGCCCGCGACTTCGTCTGCGTGGACTTTAAAATTGGGCCCAAGAAAAAGTTATGGTGGCGCTATCTAGTGACGAAGTGGAAATTTTCCATTTTTAAGCATTCCTCCGGGAACCCTTAAGTTCTCCGGTATAAAAAGTATCCCATGAGTTAGCCGAGTGTTTTATCTATCTACATACCAAATTTCATCCAAATCCGTTCAGTAGTTTGGGAATGTTATTCCCAAGGAATTTATATGTAGTAAATATACAAGTTCTTTGGTTATTCCCTATACACCATTTACGTTGACGAAAGAGATTTTTTTAGTCTGCTGTGTAAACTGTTTACTTAAATGTATGAAAACAGCTGCTTCAAAAAGATATAAATATATAAGATTCAAAAAGACTACAAACACTAAACAAAGTTAATGGACAAAAAAATATATATATGATTAAAGAAATATATATATATATATATATATATATATATATATATATATATATATATATATATATATATATATATATATATATATGATATGGATATCAAATGTTTTATTGTAGATGATTTTATTATCTATAATAATCAATATATAACAGGCTACTGCTAGTAGATGGTTATTATTAAAGACTTTTTAGTCTGAGGTGATCTGAGGAGGTGATAGCAAAGTTTTTAGCAAAGATTTTTATTATTCAATGATTTACGATTCTTGTCCATTAGAAACCTTTGTATTTATTATTATTTGGGGGGTAAAGGGGTATAGGGCTAGAGGAGGGCCCTATTGGATCACTGGGACCTGGGTAGATATATTGTGATCACTGTCCCTGTTATATTATATCCTCAAGGCCAATAGTTCTAATAAACTGTAGGATGCACTTGGGATCGAGTTCCCTAATGACCTCTGGAGTTACCATCGGTCCACTTAGAGATCGGCCACCTAGAGAAACAGTATACAGTTTTGACTTGAAAGTCTTTGTTTGCTTTATAATGACACTCAAAGTACCTACATATAATACGATAATGTGATTCATGTTTTCTATCCAATATTTTCGATACAATCTTTTGTATCCCCAAAGTATTGCTATGTTTAGCTAAAATGAAACAGAAGTTATTCCGTCTGTAGAGATTTGGATCTAATATATAGAATCGCTGACATTTGTTCGAACATACCCACCAACTATTACCTGTGTCTCAATTTTCTGCGATTTGGCATTTCGCCAAAAGAAATCCTTATTTAGCTGAGAGTCAGCGTTTTTTTTTTAAAATATGTATAGAACAAAAAGATGTAAGAAAAATCGAAGTAAATTCAATGTTTAATTCTTAAACAGAACTTAGAGTAAGTGATTTTAAAATAAAGATGTTATAAGAGATCTATCACCTGATAAGTTGCCAAAATGTTGGCAATAGTATTAGCTTGGTGCTTGGTAGGAATGTCTCAGTAATGACCGCATATATCTTTTTAATGAACTACTGGCCTGCTTTTACTATGCGAAAACGGGCTCTCGCGGCAGTTACCCCAAATATATTGTCTGTCTTATAACTAATACAAGCACCTTCTCTTTAAAATAAGTCTGAACTTGCTCGCTTTAAGTGTTATTAATGAGCTTAGCGCAACACATTGTTATCAAACTACCCATATTATTTTCGTGCTTTGGTTTAAGTCAAAACCTGATTTCAAAGAATAAATCGTGAATCATCTATTACAAAAAAAAAGAAACATAATCATAACTTTGTATCAGTTCAGAATAACGAAAATGGATCAACAGTCGAAACGAAACAAAAAGCAACTATAATCACATATCTACTCGAACGGCGATCATGCTCGCCCTTACTGACTTATAATAACAGTGTTTCAACGGAGAACGGATAAAATGGTAATGAGTGGTGTAGAGAGCGCAGAAGGCTCACTAGCTTGAAATGCCTTGAGGCTCCGCTGCATTTCTTTCAACACGTAGCAAATTGTGTGTTTAAAGCCGGGTTAACGCTCAATATCAAGCGTTTGAGTAAGCTTGAAAGGAT
Source organism: Coleophora deauratella (assembly GCA_958295455.1). Classification (NCBI taxonomy): domain Eukaryota; kingdom Metazoa; phylum Arthropoda; class Insecta; order Lepidoptera; family Coleophoridae; genus Coleophora; species Coleophora deauratella. The sequence goes on along the minus strand of OY282405.1, from coordinate 5,968,789 downwards.
TCAAGATTCGCCATCGCGTTTCTGTAAACGAGATACTATTTAGCCATGGGCGAATGGCGCTTCTAGTAGTGTTTTGTTTGCCGGATAACAGGTAAACTGCCAAGCTTTCGGATGGAACGAGAAAATTATAGGACAGGGTCTTTCGTAAATGGTTTGCCTTTTGAGTTTCCGCAACATTTCAGAGTTAAGAGTAAGTGTATGTGCCATAAAGGTGGGTCGTTTTGCAAGCTCCACTTACCTGAGCTTTGAAGTTTTGCTAAGAAAGTTTTCTTATATATACAGTCATTTCATGCGTACACACTACCTTTGCTAAGTACTTGATACTAGGCATCGTGGTACGAAATCATTGGGTTTTTTTATAAATGTTTCTTTATATTAATCTCATGTATGAGAAAGAAAAATAGTTTATAAAAGCAAAAAAAAAGCTGCTGGCAAATATTGTGATCAACCGTTAAGCATTGGTGTTGTGTCAATGCATTATTTATTGACGTAAAGTAAATAAAATGCGCTCAGGGCACGCGTGTACAGTACGCGCATAAAAAATCGCCTCACTAACGAGCACCCGCAGCTCCACCGTACGCCGATAAATAACCGTTTGCTGGCCGATTTAACTTTAACACTGAAAAATTAAACGATGTATATCCTCAATTTAGACTTTCATCCAACAAGCGAATAAACAGCGCCTATCCCTTGCAAAACGTTTATAAAGTGTTCGAAATGCGAACTGTGAGTAATGATAAACGTTATTACACGATTGATTTATGCCCCTACAGTCGCCAATTTGCAAATGTTTGTACTTCAATTAACTAGAGTTATGAAGTCTCGAAAGAAGCTCGCAATTTGTTAAAGCTCGTTTTGTTTGGGAAGTGGTATTCCTTACTGTACCACTGACGCCTTTGTTTGTTGCAAATATTTCAGGTGAAATCATTATTTTGTTCTTGATTGCGATTAATTTGAGGTTACTTCATTATACGCTTTGACTCAGTCTGTTTACTTTGATAAAATTGTCGTTATACTCGTACCATTTATTTCCAAAATGTTTCAAGTATTATTAACGGTGATGAGAAACCCAATCGAAGAAAAGCAGAGATTACGTTAATGTTACGAATATTTCATCGAATTTCAACCAACAAGTCCAACAAGATAAAAGAATGGTAAAACGAATACCGATCGGTATCGCATGTAATTAAAGCAGTATTAAAGAGATCTCACCATATTATCAAGAATGTGGCCCATGTCAGCTGCGACAGTAATATATTGCTGACATAAAACCTCGAGATTTGGGTAGATATCATTTCTTGAATAGTAAGTTTCCGCTCGGTCCAACGATTCTTCTCGAGGGTTTGTCTAGGAATTTTAGAAAAAATACTTAGATAACGCCTTTTTCGCATCGATCAATGTCATTACGAAATTTTTGTTTCTTTCATTAAATTTAAGTGTACAATTATACCTAACATGAAAGTAACAAACAAATAAATATAGGAAACACATTTCAACCAATTTTAATAGGTGCAACTTTGAAACTCCCCCTTATATGCTCGTTACGCACTTTATTTCTATTATTATATTTTTATTTTTATTATTATTTTTATGATTATTTTAAACGTCTGCGTCTTAACAATCATCGGCGGAAACTTGAAACGGCACTGTTCCCAAACATATCCCTAATTCAACCAAACGTAATCCAACAAGAGAAGATTGCTAGACTTTATGATCGCATCAGAGAAAATACAATAACATGTGTCAATAAGCAATATGCGATGGAATTTTCTGGGAGGAGGTACTATTTTATGTTCTCTTATGTATTCCATCAAGTATTCGCATCAAAATTTTATTAGCCGCAGTGACTTGTTTCACCAAAAATATTCTTCAGCGAGAAATACATGTTTCTGTACAGTAAAATAAGTCATGCTCAGACGCTTTTATTAGCTTTAATACGTCGTAATTCGGCGTAAATACGCGCATGTACCCAAAAACAACCATTCTTTTATAAGCCACCGATATTTTACGGCAAAATTATGAGGTATCATGAAGCAAGGGACGTGTTTTGTCTTTTTGTAAATATTTTTACACAGCACATTGTGTTCAAATATTGCGAGGTGCCGTTTCTGCAAGAAACCCGCAACGTTGCATCCTTTCCTTTCGTAAAAAAAACCCTACTTAGTATTTATAAGAAACCTCAAAAGTTTTCACTCAAAACTGCTATTTACCTTATAAAATTATATTTTTAGGGTTCCGTACTTCAAAAGGAAAAAAGGAACCCTTATAGGATCGCTTTGTTGTCCGTCCGTCTGTCTGTCAAGACCCGTTTTCTCAGGAACACGTAGACGTATCAAGTGCAAATTTATATCAAATACTCTGGCCTACAATCCCTTGAAGCTGTGAAATCAAACTTCTATGCCAACGAAATCAAGAGATGCGGCCGTTTATGCCGCATATTTGGACACTCGCATGGGAATCAAAACCTATAGGGTACTTCTCGTATACCTAGAATCATGAAATTTGGCAGGAAGCAATGTCTTATAGCACAAGTAAAGGGAAAAGCCCAAAAACCATAAATGTTTTGTTTTAAGGCCTAAGAATTTGATATAGAGTTCAAGACATGTGTGAATATTAATTAATACGGAACCCTCGGTGCGCGAGTCCGACTCGCACTTGGCCGGTTTATTTCTATATTTATTTACTAGATTTGAGGGTGTCGATACGTGTCTCTCACATTCCTATGGGAACCCTTAAATAATCCAAGATACCTAATAAACTGATGTTTATTGTTGGTATCATTTGGTATCCTTACACTAGCACATAATATTATCATGCCAGTATTGACGCATTAAGGCGTCCACTTTATTTCCATTTCTCGGGGTACCTTCAGTTTTTGGAATAAAAGTCGGTAGTGATAAGCGGTCACACAGAAAGAGAGTCAAGCAACATAAAAAATGGTTTTGACTCTAAAGCAATTGTATTTTTTTTTATACGTGATTAAGATTAATATTGTATTTTTATAAATAATACTTTAACGTAAAGACAACTTTTATCTGATTATAAAAACAAAATAAAAACGTGGGCATTTTATATTTATGAATATTGCACTAAATTCGCACATAAAAATTTGGGTTTCAATTTTCATATATCTTCAACTTAAACCTCCAGCGTTAACCAAAAAATAAAAATGACCAGACTTTTTATATACTTCTGTTCAGATTCACTAAGTCACTATCAAAATGTTGTGATTAGTGATGATACTCTGCTACCAGGGTTCGAGGTCACGGCGATCGATGTACGATACCTATAGATGCTTTGTGCTCATTGTTTCGATCTCAAAAGATTCATCATTTCATTCATCAATCTGTCTAACTGTACAGTTAGTTTCAACGGTTGCTGATTTGAAATGCTCGTATACGTATTGTAAGTCGGTAAGCCTATTACGAGATATTTAGGTTGTTGCATTGTGATTGTCGGCGGGAAATGTATGAGAAAGTGTATTAATAGCTTTAGTTGTATGTTTCAATTTGTAGTGTAGTGTATAATTATTATCGTTCTCATGCTTGTGATGTAGAGTTAAAGTAGTTTGAGTCTATTTTATATAGATTGGTAGCGCGTGAACCTTCGTCTTAATGGCCCAATTAATCATTTGATAAATTTATTAATAATGTGAGAAAAGGCAGATGAACGGTTGCCTGGTGATATACTTATCATCACCCGAGGTCATATGTATGGCATTTATATTCATACGTACGGATGTGTGCACGAAACCTATATACACATAAATTAATTTTCCTACCCCGTCAAAGCATCAGTATGTTAGTAATATAAGTTTAGTTTTTGGAAAACTCACTGGTACTACATTGCTCGGGATTTAAACCTGTTCCTTTGATTAGGATTGCTGAAATACTACTATGACCTACGACCTATGAAAATATATAATATTTCCTTCCAACCCGTCCACCCACTTATACATTAAATAAGTTTCTCGTCGCTGTTAAGTATTTTAGTGCTTCTTTTCCTTTAAATATCAAAGAATTGATACAAAATCTTTCTTCCCGCTTATTTACACGCCAATTACTTTCGAAGCGGCCTGTAATCGATGTCCCATTGTATGTAGGGACAACGACAAGGACTCGCTGCGACGAAGTTTTGTTTGATTTCGAAAAGAAACAGGCTCCTTGATCCCTCAACGCCAAACAGCCAAAGACAGTTGACTTATTAATGCCTTCGTCGAATACTTGTTGCCGGTCGCCGTCACTAATCCGAATATTGCCTCTGGTCAAGCAACTTGTTTTGCCCGAATTTCGGAAACATAAACGCAGTCTAAGATCGTGTAAGACGCCATATTTTATTTAATATGTATATGTCAGTATTACTCAAATAATATACAGGGTGTTAAAAAAGTGCGTATGAGATTTTAAGGGGTTACGATACTCAGAATCAAGTATAGAATACAGTGGAAAAATATAAAAAAACCGACCTACAACTTTTTTTCAGTTTCCCATACAAATTCTTGGTTCACTATTCAGATGTACTATGGGAAATTCTGAGTAACCTCTTAAAAACTCAAACTCACTTTTTTAACACCCTGAAACTAGACAACTTTCTCAAGGATTGCAGGATAAATATACTCAGTTCGCAAACCAATTTTTGAATCGCTCATACTGTTTAGTCATCAGTTGACTGTGTCACAAGTTGACTCTTAAACTTAGTATGGAAGGACAAAAAATTGTGAATCGAGTATAGGGTTATTGGGGAAAGTCGTTCAGTTACATGAGTAGAAACTTGTTGTCTGTATACTAACTCTATCCAATACATGTGTTGGTATGTAGTTCCTAAATGAGAACAGATTTATATTCACATACTATAAAATCCTGAAATAAAAATAGTCACCCGACATCTTCCAAAGTGACCACCACAATTTATTTTTCCATCTAAAATAAATGTATGGGCGGATAACGGTTAGCACCCATCCATGGTACAAACGTTCCGCCACATGTCAAGAGCAACACGACCGAAGGCCGATACAATTATGTACGCTGCCTCCGACCATCCGGTCCAAGCTTCTTCTTATTGCCAAGCCTGACAGTCTGCGTCACCCTTTACAATACTTTGTAGCTCTCCACTGGACACAATGGACGTTTCCTTAAAATGTTGCGTTTAGTGCCAATATTTTTATTTGCGAATACGTAATGACTTCTGCCCACAGAAAAGTAGACGGTAATGCTAAGTTATTGTCACGTGTATAGCATCTGTTTATTTGCCCTTTGTTATGTAAAGAATTTTTATTTCTTTTTAAAGTTTATGAAGAGGATATTTTAAATATATTAGAGTTTTAGTAAGTGTATCAAACAATGTTTCTAGTTTTTCTTTTTCAAAATTTGACTTTCAATGGTTCAAACTTGGGTGCTCTTTGCATATCTTTTTACTTTTTTGAAATACCGTCTCGACTCGTTAGCTTTTCTCAAGTCAGCGGTGCTGCGATGCAGATATGACTGCAGAATCTTCAGGGACATTTCTACAACCACTAGAATTTTAACGCTTTTTACATCTAGAAGCTTCTGCCATGTTAACAGCCGCTTTAGATTGGATACCTCGCTTAATTGCATTTTTTAATGGCCCTCGTGCTTTCACCTCTTTTTGTGTCGAAATATCTAACTAAGGTTAAAACACTGTCTGTTCCCTACATTTTGCAAATGGTTGAAAGGAATTTGGTTACAGTTTAAAAGATGTTTTGACCTTTTTGTGCGTCTCGTCTTCTCTCTCTACATAACATGATTTCTAACATGTTGTTCAATTTTAATTTACACTTGAATTCTCAGAGAAATAAATTTGTATAAAATCGAACCAGTAACAAAATTCTTTTATATTTCACTCTTAATACATTTATGGCGAAACGTGTCCAGAACAGCAGCGCCGCAAATGTGCTGATTCCATAATGTCAGTCATACATCGCAAGAAACGTGTTAAAAAGACGTGAATATCTCACACCCGCTGTCAGATCAAGTAAGAAATGCAGTTAAAATTAAAGAATTTCCCTTGAACATTATAAGGAGCGAGTGTTGAAGAATTTTATTTAGGCGAACCTACATTTTGAGAAACTCCCTTCAAAGTGTTCTAGGTCAAGCTGCTTTTTCTGTTTCAACTGTTGATGGTTTAATGTGAAATTGCTACTGTTAATAATATTGGAATATACAGATATTTAATATTTTTATTACATTTCCTGAAATTAGAAACACACAGGTGTTTTTTTCTTTAGATATCAATTCAATCAATACTGGGTCATCTAAAACATCTACTAGTAATTTAAAAATTACATGCATCTAGTCTAATTATAGAATAGTGGAATTATATTAATATTATCTTAACTTTCTTCTATCTTTACAGGACCACAAAACCTCAAATGCTATCAATAGTTCACTATTTAAGTTGTTTAAATACATTTGACTTGATTCCGAATATACTTTACGTATGATTTTCGTCTAAAGAAATACCATGTTTGTTTTCAAAATTCCCAGCACCATAACGACGTGTTAACGCAATGTTTAGCTTCCACTATCCGCGTCTATCCAAACGAGATTAATAGCGAATCCAGAGGTTCTAAATCTCTCAATGCTCGTAAAAAACACCTGTCGCATTTGTGAATTCCAAGTATCAAAGTTTCGTTGGTGTTGTGTCGAAATGCCGGCGCTTTTGTTGCTTCGCGAGTTTGGTGATAAAATATAATGGGTACGATCAAATCGATTTAACTTTGTTGATAACACTTAGTGGCGACTGATGTCATTTTTCACTCCTTGCCTTTATTCTAAAATAAGCTAAAATTCCTCGATTTGAAATATATTTTTAACGTCTATTTTTAACCAATCCGTAGGAGTACTCTTGACTGTACTTGATATAAAATTATGTAAGAATTGACTGTTTACTGGAATCTTAATAAATAAATATAACTTTAACCACTTCACACCAGGCAACCACCGCCTATACCTTGGGGATAGGACGGTTAAATTGTGCCACACGATAAGAGAAGAGACCACTTCAGCTTCACTTCAAGAAACGCTCTTAATGTGCGATTTTGTCATTATTCATTTCAAACTTTCACATCTGACAAAATAGGTGGAATGAAATAAAACTGTTTCGAAGTCTGATCGAACTATTCCAGCATCCGCCATTCTTTTAGGAAACAGTTTGTTTATTGTTTGGATTTCATGGTGAATCCACGGGGGCCTTGCCAAAAGCAGTTAACACTACACAGACACACTTCGTAAATACAAACTCCGGAATCTGTTCGTGATATAAATATTGTTTTTGGCGAAAAAATTATAAGAAAAATGTCAATTGCAATAGGTATTGTCTAGACAATGTTTTATTTTATGGCAAATTTTTGTGCCATTGAAAGTAGTTTTATTTATTGGCGATCCATTTTAGCCAGTTTTTTGGCACCTCGTCATAAACAAAGTTTTGTATAGCAAATGCAGGTAGGGTTTTGGAGATCGTGACTCTATCGTATTACCATTTATTTCGTTTTACCTACTCTAAAAGTATCGTCACGTGTATTTAGTCTTGGAAGACTATAGCAAATAAGCTTTTGTTTAATACCGGCTTTCGAAATACAAGACGTTGGAAGCTAGCCCGACCTTAATACGGTAAGACATGCACCACACTACATAGGTATACAGTATTCAAATTAAGAAATAAAATACAATAAAAACATTACATAACTCTGAAACAACCTAGGAAAAAATATTTGCATGGAAAATTGCACTAAGTAATTTTTTAATCCTTTTTATGACACCATACGTCACCAATAGCTACACTTCAAATGTCAAAACTTTTTAAGAATCCAAACTTCTTGCCTTTTTTGACAGCGGATAGTAAAATATGGACAATACTAGTCTAACGAAGAGCCCTTTACTTATACAGAACCTAGTCTCGCTTTTCCATCTACAATGGATAGCTGCCTTAATCTTGTTATAGAGTTCGGTGCCAGACTCAGAGAATAATGGGACAGAGTTCCAACCGCGATCTAATTCACGTTTGTTCTCATTTTCCTAGGGTGGTTTTGTCAACGTTTTCTTGATAAATGGGCAAAAATTGCAAGAATCGAAAATAATAAATCGAATAAAAAATGACTTGACTTGACTTGGTGGATCAGTGATTAGCGCTCTAAACTGCTGATCCGAGGGTCATGGGTGCGATTCCCAGTCAACAAAAATCGGTATTGTGAGTCAGTTTCTGGTTCCCAAAAAAAAGGAAATCCTAGTTTGGCAGGTTAAATAACTGTGTGTGATTTGTCCTAAAATATTCATTTACTTAAGGCGGTCTTGTACCGAAATGACGTTTTTTTGAACACTAATGAAGTAAAACTATAGAAATTTTGTGTCTGAAAAAATAATACTTATTTCTGACTATATTTCTTACGATCGCACGCCATCCGAAACAAGATTAAATAATTTCGGCTCGATAGAAAAAAATCCAACGATATTTAAAACAGTGCCTAGTATATCAAAAGAAAAAAAAATGAAAGTTGAAAAAAACATTGGTTTCGACGATATGAAGGAAACTATGCCATTTGTTTGAACACTTTCATTCAGAAAAAAAACCTAAAACGTAAACAATTCTCGTGGCGCATAAGGGTGGGACTTGCATTTAGTACTGCGCAAATAAGTAGCTAAGTATAACCTTGCCTTAAGGAAAAATAAAACCTGAGTGCATTAAACATCTTATGTCAATCTGTGGATCTAAACAAATCTACACCTCGTACTCCAAAAAACCATCAAACTGATTTTTTTACAAGGGCGGTTCCAATTACAATAAATGAAATAATTACTCTTCGCTAACACTGCCGGGTAAAGACTGTCATAGGTTTACTTATAATTAAATTACTGAGTTCAGTTGAAAAGCTCTAATTTTATTTAAAGGCCTTTGTTTTATTTTGCCAATTTGTAGCGACGCAAAGTTGTTTAATTACAAAGCTATTTACATGATTTTTTTAGAGTTCTCGGTATAAAAAGATAAAAGGTGGCGCAGAAAATACTATTTTATTTTTCTTCGTTCTTCATTATTATGGAAGTTCTTGAGTACTTCGATATCGTTTACGTCTAAAATTTTCCAAAAAACTGTTCTTTAAAGTAGCCAATTCATTTGGACTCTGAGGGACATGAATGTTTTTTTTTATGATGATAGTCTAGATAAAGTTGAGGTCTGACTAAGATGGCCTTTAACGGCTCTCTTATAACGGCTTTCCAGAAAATGAGGTGTAATGGCTGTGGCTACTGGTGAACGCTTTTCTTACATTTAGAGTGATGCCTTAATAGATAAGGCAGAAGGAAAAGCGGCCAAGTGCGAGTCGGACTCGCCCATGAAGGGTTCCGTAGCAGCAAGTAACATAATATAAAAGTTCTTGTAGTTCGTTGTAACTTGAATGAAAGGTAAATTGCGGTTTACGATTTATGACGTATTAAAAAAACTACTTCCTAGATATCGTTCAAACCAATTTTCGGTGGAAGTTTGCATGGTAATGTACATCATATATTTTTTTTAGTTTTATCATTCTCTTATTTTAGAAGTTACGGGGGGGGGACACACATTTTACAACTTTGGAAGTGTCTCTCGCGCAAACTATTCAGTTTAGAAGAAAATGATATTAGAAACCTCAATATCATTTTTGAAGACCTATCCCTAGATACCCCACACGTATGGGTTTGATGAAAAAAATTTTTTTGAGTTTCAGTTCTAAGTATGGGGAGCCCCCAAAATTTATTGTTTTTTTTTCTATTTTTGTGTGAAAATCTTAATGCGGTTCACAGAATACATCTACTTACAAAGTTTCAATAGTGTAGTTCTTATAGTTTCGGAAAAAAAGTGGCTGTGACATACGGACAGACAGATAGACAGACAGACAGACAGACAGACAGACAGACAGACAGACATGACGAATCCATAAGGGTTCCGTTTTTTTCCATTTGGCTACGGAAACCTAAAAAGGGTCCTATGTTTTTTTTACGTCAGGTAAGTGCTTTGGGGTCTAACTAGGTAGCTTCTTAGTTCCTACAAGTGCCTTTTTTACTATTTTTAGTATAGAGGTAATAGGGTACATGACTACTATTTATTTGAGTAACATTTTATCATTTGTCAAAAACGAAATTTTGTTCTAAAAATGTTTGATATTTCCAGAAGTGACATAATTGGTTTTCAGCGTCACCAAAAGTTTTTTTTTTACTATAATATATTGTTTTTAGTTACTAATCGAAGATAGGATGGAAACAAAACGATGATGGTTTTGGAAACTTTAGTTTGAGAGCAATTCAGTGAATAATAAGCTCATAATTATCTAATTTTAGATGCAGTCAGCTACCCAATTAATATCTCCTAATTACAATTAACGTTATTATTATTCAGGATTCAACAACTGACATGATATATGTACTAAAACTATCCAAAAAATGTTATATCGTGGTATAATAAATATTATTGTTTACAATTTCTTTTAAACGAAGTATAAACTCTCGAAACAATAATAAGAGGAGAGCGATTGTTTTCAATTTACTTTACGTTATCTTCTACACAAGATCACCTGAATATAGACCCGCATTCAAGCAAGTAGCTTACCATTTTATCTTCGGAGACCGTCGTTCCACCCGCAAAACTAAAACTCACTCGCTTCGCTCGCTCGAACAGTAAAACTTTAGTGTCTGTTTAGTTTAAAGGAGCCAGTTTACGTCAGATGACTTTGAAAAGTACGTATTTCTTACAACCCCAACCAACTTCGCACATAAATGTTTTCTATTTCATCACTAGTTTCGCAGTATAGCGACAGAGAATAAACATGTTTACTCGGTACAGTTGTTAGAAATATAAAGAAATTTACATTCGATGGGAACCTGTACCAATACTTTAGACAATTAATTTAAAACTCTGAAACAAATTGAGAACTAATTATCTAAGTTAATTTGAATACAAAGGCAAAGAAGTTCGCCATTCCGCAAAACTTGAATCGGGAACTTGTAACGAGGAGGAGATTAGAAGTCCCACTTTGAATTATAAAAAGAATCACGCTGTACATTTTAAACGTCCCATTTCCAGTCAGATCTTCTGAAGGCATATTAAAGTAGCAATGTTGAACTAAAAAGTCAGAAGCAAAAATGCTTTCCGAAGTGCTCATTACGGATTTCTAGGACGTCCTCTTTGAGTCATAAAGGCAATTTCTCTACATTTTATTTCTTTCAGCTGGGAAAATTGTCATTTTTGAGTTTTTAATGTTTCGTGTTGAAAGGAGTTTTCATTGTTATTATTACTGCGGCGGTAGCCTTTTAGAAAAGTGTTGTGTTTACGTAAAAAAGCTGTCGCGTTAACTAGTTTATATTATAAGAAGGGTGAATTTTCAGGGGAGATTTTCACTCCAAGGGAAAGTGGGGTTTTGCGGGTAAACAAAAATTTCATTACTCGGCTGCTGTTATGAAAGCTCATTTCGTGTAAATATTTTTTTTCTTCAAAACAAACGCGGCTACATTGAGTTATAAGTACGCGTAGGTACATTATACTTATATTGTTTATTGTGCTGCCATACGGTATAATTTGTTGTTCAAAACGAAAAGTGAAATATAGAAGTAGTATCGTAATTTTTTTAAAACAATATACTTTTTTTATGGCAGAGGTGGCAAACGAGCAGATGAATCACCTGATGGTGAGCTATTACCGCCGCCCATGGACACCCGCAACACCAGAGGAGTCACAAGTGCGTTGCCAGCCTTTAATATGGGAGTAAAATATGTGTTTATATAATAATACCAGCTTTTTCGGTATAAATTCCTTATGTTAATTTTTGCCTTCTATTTAGGCTCTTTTTTAGATTTCAATTGAATCTTTGAGCAGTAACAGCAATAAATAGCGCTGATTTGTAAAGTTACATTATTTTTGGGTTTCCCAGTGTAATTCCTGAGGGAATCCGATATTTTCACTGGATAAAATGAAGCCTAAGTCACTTATAAGGATTAAAAGTGTTAACCCGGCTACAGTAACGTATTATTTATATCAAGGAAATCCGGTACCTAAGTGGTTTATAAAATTTGTGCATAGTTAATTCACGCTAATCGCGTATTATAAACAAACAAAAAATATTTGGGATAATTTAATTTTCCTTCGTTGGTCAAGACAAATCAGGGATATCTCATTTTGTTTAATCGATTCAGTATACACATACAAAAATAAGTTGTAGAGCGTCAAAATTATAGCCCTTCTTGTTGGTTATGTTGTAGTTTGGGAAAATGTGAATTGTTTGCATCGTCTTAAAGTATCCTTATGTGCTTAACTTACATTATTTTCTGAAAAATACATTACAAGTAATGGTCGCTTGTCCTACTTCACCATTAAGGGGCTTAGACGCAGCTTTTCTTAAGGACCTTACGTTGGCACCGCATTAAAAAGTTCTCACAGAAAATATTTCACAAAGTGGGTTTTATCTCAGTTTTAAAGTTAGAACTTTTCTCCACATAACACATAAGCTCGCGGTAGACGATAATGATGCGAAAAATTTGTTTAAAAATGTTTTTCTTTTCCTTAGAGAGAGGGTGGTGAGAGGTTCGCACTCCCTGCGGAAGTGAAATGAATATTTTATTATTTGAAGTACTTTGAAAATGCATAACATAGGGCATGCAGAGGCAAAATATTTGAAAATTCCAGTGTACACAAAAACTGTTAGTAAGTATATTTATAAAGAGTATTGAATATTATTTTCACTCAGAAAACAGTGTGATGAAAAGTATATTTTTATCCATATCTGGGAACCCACCTTCCCTGATAGTAAATAAGGATGATAACGCAACTAATACTATTTAACGAAATTAGTTTTAACATTGATGTTATGATTGTGGTATCTAAATAGGCGGGCTCAGAAAATGTCCTTCGATCAATCAAACCGAATTTATATAAACCGAGTGAACTAACCACTATGCCAGTGAAGCAGTTAAAGGCTTTTACAAATTATTTTTTATGAAACTTTGTTGTAAATATTTCAAGGATGTGCAGCGGTTCATATCTTCGTCAAAATTAAAAGCATTAAAGCAGTTAGAAGTTTCGTTACAAATGTACAGATGGACAGATACTGACGTGGAAATAACTTCTCCCGGAGTTAAGACTCATGAATATTTATCTCACTTCCTTGGGGAAGTACAAACTTTGAAGCGTTTCCCACTTGATCAAACTTTACTCTTAGTATAGCTAAGGGAGTCAGCGTACACCGGACATTTTATAAACGTATTCAAAAATAACAAGACTTGTAAAAAGTGCCAAGTTTTTATATCCAAGAAACTAGGGCGATAAGGAAATATAGAGGTTCTTTCTAGTTCAGGTTTTAAAAGGGTGGGATATTAGCTAATGGGCATCGCTATTATTATGTACCAGTAGAGCAAATGTGAGTCAGCACCTTCATGCGCGTAGATTTAGAATGTATACAACCTAACGAACTCGTTATACGCTAAAATTTATTTTCAAATTTCAGTAATCAATTTCACCCACTTAGAGTCGATATAAAAATAAAACATTTATTTTGTGCATCCCTCTAACCATTTGTTTGCTATTGGAAATATTCGGAAAACATATTACTATTTCTTTATATCTGCAATGATTTAGAATGTGCATATTATTTTCTTATTAAATCTCGACACTGTTTTACATTACTTTCTATTTTTGGTTAGTGTAGGAATAAGAACGACTAGTGGACTTGTCATTCATATCAAAACAGACCGAAGCTATCTGCAAACTTTCCACGTTTACTTGCAAATCAAAAACTTCGAAAGCGGCTTAGTTCCTGATCTTAGTGTTGAGCTGAACAGCCCGCATGCTTAAATGCAAATACATTCAATCGCATTACTTATTTACTTACATCTCCTCTGCGAATCTATCCAGAACCCATCAGCCAAGAAGACTTGTAAAAGACAAAGTGTGCTCTAGCGCGGAGCCCACGCGTAACTTTCCTTGTGTTTGGAATTAAGGGTAAACACATTAGGTAGCATGTTTGTATAGGCGCCGGCTTACCCGGGAACCTTGTTTGATCTGAGACAAACAAGCTCCGACTAATCAGGGACAACTTTGCCGATTTGGGATTTTTAAACTGTCGTTTGTATTATTTGTAGTACTATGTGCAACTTTTAATTTTAAAAACTTCTTTCTAAAACTGTCATGGTTTAAGACTGGTGCTTATTCGATTTTGAATGCTTAAATCAGTTTCTATTAGAAATTATAAGGACTTTTAGAAAAATATTTCGAAGGTTATAAAAGGATTGCAAGAATTTTCTCCTAGTCATGTAGAGAACAATTTACTTTAAATGATAAATGAAAAATAATGAAACTACTTATATCTAGAGAAAAGTATTTTGCCTTTGATTTTCCAAGGATATAAAACACAATAAAAATAAAACATGCAAAATAATGAGACTACGTATTTTGCCTTTGGTTTTCCAATGCTAAAAACCACAATTAAAATAAAAAATCGTTTCCGGCTGCCGAGTAATTATCTCCTCAAATGAAGCAAGAAATCAAAAAGAGGATCCGGCACCGGAGCCAATTAACATCCACCAGCTCTTTGTTAACTCTTACCTTTAATTTGCAACTCGAAAATTGCACCAAAGTTGCACGAGCGGTCCTGAACTGACGTATGGGATGATAGCGGCGCCCGCGCAGTAAATTATTTGACAACAGCACATTAATCTTTATCTCGCAATACTGATTATTTACGAACCTCATATTAGGGTCTGTTCAGATTTGAGAGAGGATGCAGTGATGTTAAAAGATTATTTGAAATTTATTTGCGTTCTTTAAGGTTTTATAAATATGTGATGGAGTTCAGGGTTGGTTTTTATTACTATAAATTAGTGCTGTCATAGATATAATGTATATCGATAATTATTTATATGTGTAACGATGTTATTAATTTTGGTTATGTTATTGCTTGTTGTACAAAAAATAACTAATACACCTACATATTTTGTAAAAAAAAGTTTTTCATTGAAAATATTTACAAAAAATGTATATACAATACTGGCTGTTATTCGGTTAACTAAAAGTTTCGTGATTTACTTTTCTTAAATTTTGGTTGTAAATAACCCACTGAACCATTTGAAAATTCAGTCTTCGACGATCAGTATTTTTTTTTAATTTATAAGAACTCTTGACTTAAGCACATTCTAAAGAAAATATTGTGTATTTTATTCAATTGTAACACGCTTTTATTAGCTTCACTAACTTATTAGTTATGTATGTAAACAAATCTTGCAAGTCGAATTTAACCAACTTCTAATTTTCATATTAATTTGAAACTTTGCAGATGTGTGTCTTTACAAGTTTAGAATGTAAATTGTCTATTAGCCATCAATCAGTAAATAATATTTACAGGGTGTTAAAAAGTGCGTTTGAAATTTTAAGAGGTTACTCAGAGTCAAATGTAGAAAGAATACAAGGAAAAATATAAAAAAAATCTACGCTTAATTTTTTTTTCAGATTCCACTACTAAATCTGAATAGAGACTCGAGAATTTGTATAGCAAACTGAAAAAAAAAAATTTTCTACAGATATATCGGACTTTTTAAAATATTTTTCCTGTATTCTATACCTGATTCTGAGTAACCCCTTAAAATCTCAAATGCACTTTTTTAACATTCTGTATAGATAAATATAGATTTAGATGACTGATGACGATTTGTAATAGTTTTTTAATGAATTCTATTGAATTATAGTTATTTCACTCTCGTTATTTAAACATTTTTGAACACATCCTTGGGATAACTTTTTATACCTCACCGCCTTTACCTTAACGGGTATAAAAGTATTTAATTAAACCCGATAAATGTGTGGTCCGAGCTTTTTATCTTTTGACAAGAGTTAAATATAATCTCGATAAGTATACGTAATGTTTTAAAGTATTTAGTGCCTCGATTTAAAGGACATTGACTAATACTTTAGAGTTCGTTGTGAACAGAACAAGTATTAGATATTGTTGAGCCATGTTTTTCTGTGTTCTAATCTTTTTAAAATTGTTTTTATTGTCTATAGACGTTTATCACTTAAGCTTAAGTGTTGATAGTGTTAAGTTGCTAACTAATGCAGAGTACTTGTGACTAAGGCCGGCGACGCACTTGTGACTCCTCTGGTGTTGCGGGTGTCTATGGGCGGCGGTAATCGCTTACCATCAGGTGATCCGTCTGCTCGTTTGCCGCCTATCACATAGAAAAAAGAGTAAAGTTATTTTTCTACTGTGACAAATTGAAGTACGAATATATATAACGAATATAAACTTAATTTATTAATGTACCCGAATTCCTTTTTACAGTACCTTATAAAAAGGTATCATAGCCGAAGCTTAGTAACTGTTACCATCATATCATAAATATCATAAATGTACCTGTGATTGCAATAATGAATATGAATATCTCTTAAAATTATAGAACTATAGAGATTGAAATTTTCTGAAGGATAAGACAAGATATACAGGGTGTAATAGAAGTGTGTGACAATACTTCAAGGTTGGCTTTTACCCATCAAACTGAACAACTTTTGTTCTACAACTTTGTTGAAATCGCAAAAAATTTTTTGGACTTTTCATACAAACTTGGTTCGCCAGCTGATCGATTTGTATGAAAAGTCCAAAAAAAATTTTGCGATTTCAACAAAGTTGTAGAACAAAAGTTGTTCAGTTTGATGGGTAAAAGCCAATCTTGAAGTATTGTCACACACTTCTATTACACCCTGTATAGGGTCCTTATGAAATACCTGAGAAAATTTGCGAATTGAGTATAGGTACCTTGGAAAAAGTTGTTCAGTTTCATGAGTAGAACCCATTGTTAATTTTTTTTTCAGGTATTTTAGAAGGACCCTATAAAATTAACTAAACCTTGATTACCAAGAAGCCTAATTAAACACAGTTTAGGACTTCCTTTACCAGCGGCAAATGATAAGAACTATAACCAGCGGTACCTGGGTCATCCAATACCCTCCGAAAAATAAAATGCAAGAAGTGTCAAAATGAAGGAAGTCAAGCTCCTATTTGGGAGTCGCAGATCAGCACATATCTTCATGTAGTCTTTATAATGTTAAAAAGCCGGTCATACTTTATAAGCGATGCAAAATCGTGACTCAAAGATCATAATATACGTATAGAGTAGGTAAGTATCTTATAAATGAGGATGGAAACAATAATATTCTTTTCATCCATTCCAAATTTGGACGTACGTGAAAAGGTTTTAAAAACAAGAAGCCGTATGATGAACACTGTAGAAAATATAAGAGAGAAAATATTGGAACAAGTGATACCAACCGACATCATAAATACTGTCATAGAATGCATCATAAAGAAAAGAAGGGAAAGAGAAGGTCAATATTCTACCGTATCAAAAAGCAAAGTTGTATATAAGACAGAAGAGCGAATAAAATACACAATTATACCGACAACAATTAGACTTTAAAGTCACGTTACTGATTTAAGATTGGTAGCTAAAAGGACTTTCTATTCAGTCGCTAGAGAAGATTAAATCATGTTCCTTAAATTATACAACTAAATATAGAATGTTCCATAAAATTAATCTCAGTGTCTGTCGTAAAGACGTGCAAAGAAGCGCACGAGTTCGCTATGTTGTTTGGAACTAATTTATTAAATTAATTCCCAAAGGAATCCTCTCCAAACTTGGGGAACTGTTCTTGTTCTCGAATAAGAACGTTACCACGTGAGGGAACGGAACCGTACTTGGTTGCGAAACAGCATTTGTTATATTTAATATCGTTACGTGTTTGTTTGGTAATTCAGGGTCGTTTTGAGATAAAAGGGGAATCTATATCCGTAGATATATCTTGAGACAACTTCCGTTTCAAAGAAAGTTTTTTATTATTTGTAGACATTACTCTTGTTTTGTTTCAACTTGTCCTAGAAGGAGGCTTCTATTTTCAATTGTATATTTGTTAAGCCTGCAGCTTAAAGGTCCAGACGGATATTGGAATGCGAAGTATCCTTCGAATTGTCTTATCTCATCTTTCTAAATCTATCTAAACCAGATTGTCGAAAGATACGCTTTAGGGAGCGGAAATTTTATGATAATTTAAATAATTTGCGTAGCTAATTACAGAACTGTTGTATTTTATCAGCAAGCGTACTCGCAAGGAAAGTTACTCCTTTGTTTATAGAGACTTCAGGAATTGTTTAAGTACATAAAGGATCTTAACGCGAGGTGGCACAGAGCTACTGCGCATTCATCTGCGCAGTACTAAACGCAAGTCCCACCCACACGCGCCACGCGAACTATTTACGTTTTAGGTTATTTTGTTTTTTTTTCTAAATGAAAGTATTCTAACTAATGGCGTAGTTCCTTCATATCGTTGAAATGTATATATATAAGATCACGCCTCTTTCCCGGAGGGGTAGGCAGAGACCACATTCTTCCACTTACTACGATCTTGACATACTTCTCTTGCTTCCTCTACATTCATCAATCTTTTCATGCAAGCTCGTCGGTTTTGTGTACTCTTGACCTGACATTTTTTATATCAATTTTTTTATATTTAATCTGCCTCGTTAATCTTCTATCATTCATTCTTTTTTGAAACTAATTTTGTTATACAATTTTCATATTTTTTTTTAAATATAAGTAGTGGATGGCACACGATCGTAGGAAATATAGTAAAAAATAAGTATCATTTTTTCAGACTTGCAACTATAGTTTTACGTCATTACTATTTAAAAAAAGCGGCCAAGTGCGAGTCGGACTCGCCCATGAAGGGTTCCGTAGCAGCAAGTAACATAATATAAAAGTTTTTGTAGTTCGTTGTAACTTGAATGAAAGGTAAATTGCGGTTTACGATTTATGACGTATTAAAAAAAAACTACTTACTAGATATCGTTCAAACCAATTGTTGGTGGAAGTTTGCATGGTAATGTACATCATATATTTTTTTTAGTTTTATCATTCTCTTATTTTAGAAGTTACGGGGGGGGGGGGGACACACACATTTTACAACTTTGGAAGTGTCTCTCGCGCAAACTATTCAGTTTAGAAGAAAATTATATTAGAAACCTCAATATGATTTTTGAAGACCTATCTATAGATACCCCACACGTATGGGTTTGATGAAAAAAAAATTTTTGAGTTTCAGTTCTAAGTATGGGGAGCACCCAAAATTTTTTTTTTTCTATTTTTGTGTGAAAATCTTAATGCGATTCACAAAATACATCTACTTACCAAGTTTCAACAGTATAGTTCTTATAGTTTCGGAAAATAAGTGGCTGTGACATACGGACAGACAGACAGACATGACGAATCCATAAGGGTTCCGTTTTTTGCCATTTGGCTACGGAACCCTAAAAATCATCATTTTGGTATTAGAGCGCCTCAAGTTAGAGACAATACTCAGTAAGACTTTTCTTTCAAAACATCTTCAAAACTATTGTATATTCGCCGTTCAAAATCGTATTCGGTACTTCATTTTTCTACTGAGCGAGAGATTTATATGCACGAAATGACAAATTCATCTAAAAGGATACGTAGGTAGGTGCATTTAATGAAATGAGTTAAGCAAGTTCTAAATTGAGTTTGTATTTGAATTTCCTTGAATATATGTGTATATTCCCTAAACGGGCTGAGTTATGAGTTTATGAGTTTGATACCACTCATTCGGGTTATACGAAATGATGTGACAACTTTGTATTTGTTTATAATGTTTCTCTATAGGGAGATGACTTGGTAATTTTCCATCATTTATGAGACTGCTCAGTGAAGTATATATACAGGGTGTAACAAAATTGGTGTAAGACCCGTTAACTGGGGATTCTACTCATCGCCCTGAACAACTTTTGTTCTACGACTTTGCTCAAATCACAAAAAATTGTTTTGGACATTTATACAAATTGATCATCTGTTTTGCCATTTTTGTATGGAGAGTCCAAATTTTTTTTTGCTATTTGAGCAAAGTCGTAGAACAAAAGTTGTTCAGGGCGATGAGTAGAATCCCCAGTTAACGGGTCTTACACCAATTTTGTTACACCCTGTATATATAGCAAAATATCAAGACATTTTGATTGATGTAAAATTTCCTATTTCACAGGTTTTTTGTTATTAATTACATTTTCTTTTTAAGTAGTGTACTTCATTTTCGAATTATAGGTGTAATTGTAGATACGGAAATCATTATTTGCATTAATTACAGTCTATACGTCACATTCATTTTACGTTATTTTCGAATATCTAAGTTACTATTCCCGTATTGAACGGCTAATAGCTTGAAAAATCCTACTTGAACCATTTACAATATCTTTTATATTATAGTGGAATATACTTTATTCATAATTTATTAATGTAGATATAGATAAAGAAGTATTAAATGTTCAAGAAATGCTAAGCGAAAATCTTTGTTTCTCCTAAATATTCAACATCACGTCTGCATAATAATGTGTACCTAAACTATACTTAAGTCGGGGTACTTCATTAAACGTATGACGGCTAATAGCTTGAAAAATCCTACTTGAACCATTTACAATATCTTTTATATTATAGTGGAATATACTTTATTCATAATTTATTAATGTAGATATAGATAAAGAAGTATTAAATGTTCAAGAAATGCTAAGCGAAAATCTTTGTTTCTCCTAAATATTCAACATCACGTCTGCATAATAATGTGTACCTAAACTATACTTAAGTCGGGGTACTTCATTAAACGTATGACTGATTAACTAAGTTTCGTGAAACTTTTCACTTTGGTGACTCGCATTGCTACGAATATCACCGTTGGGATCTCCAACGTGACTTTTTAAGAAATACTGTACTTTGCTTGAGGTTATGCGTCATACAGTAATTCCTCTTCCCCATGGTGCAATCAGTCTTTTTAATGCCATGGATTCTTTTTAATTTCACGTGTATACGGAGAAGAGTATAAAGATATTTTTATTGGGTATTTTTATTGTTTTTTTATTGATCAGAATTTCTAAAATTATTACAAAAGTAAAATCTAAAAATCTAGTAGCTTAAAAAACATATTATTCATATTTACAATACGATGGTTTTATATTTTTAATCTCTTAACAAATCTGAATACTGAATACATACGTATTTAGTACCTTTCTGTACCTATAATAATCTTACTGCTCATTTCTCCCACTACAAATGCTACACTAATGCTATAACTTGAATCAAAGGAATATTATTTCGTGGGGAACAGGGTTAATGCAAGTCTGTGAAGTAAATATTGCTTAATTGATTTTTTTATGTCTGTGCATCAAAATTGTACTCTTAATATTGTGATGATAACAAATATGAATCAGGGATGTGCATTTGGATGAGAAAAAAAGACGTATTAGTTCATTTACCTTGCTAATTCTGTTTACGTTATAACATAGAGGCGCCTTATAGGATTAGGGTATATTCATCTATCTATGGCATTAGTTTTAGTAAGAAATCTAATTTATGTAATACATACTACGAGTATATCAAAGGCCTAAATGATTATCGAATTTAAAGGCTCTCAGGCATATAAGTAAGTTAATTGAACGCCCCTAAATAGAAACGTACACAGATAAAAATTAAGACTAAAGTATACTTTAACAAAATATGCTAATTAAAAATCAATTCAAAGAATTTGTTCATAAAATCGACAAGCAGACTGGAACATAATATTCCGATTAGCGAGATGAGAATATTTCAAAATTGGAAGATGCAGATCCGACTCGACTCGGGCGCCGCCTCGGGCTATTTCCTTCATCAACTCTTTCAATTTTAATTCTAACAATCTTTACCGATCACTCCGAAAATAACTTCGTCAATTTAAAATTGAAGAACGATTCCCTTTGAGTATACTTTTGTATAAAAGTTTAAATGCCTGAGGGTAATTAAAGATATCTTGGAAGCAGTTTACCAACTGTCGCTGATTTTATCTCATTTTATTGCTTTGTCTCCGTTGGCCATATGGTGACATACCTACCTACTAATTTACAAATGTGAAAACATATTTTTTTACTTAACGTTTGAATGGATTTATGATGTTTTAAAACTCGTTTTTCTGTTAGTTGTGTTAAATTCTCGCATTCAAAATTTATAGCAATATCACGCATATGCTGCATTTTATCATATTTTATGCAATAATACTCGTATGTCTTAAAACTATGTACATCGTTCAATTCTGTATCTAGGAGTTTAGTTTATTTAAAAAAGAACTACAATCGCTTAAACGTCAATAAAGAGGCAACTCTGAGTGCGCTTTTATTTTACATCATCGCACTGATTGACGGCAGGGCATATGTTTTTGCAGTCACGCGCGACCGTGTCGCTAAAATGACTGATGTGCATGTGTCAGCTAGTTTCAGTCGCTCGTCATAGATTACGATAAGTAATGGTCTTTCCACTCTTTTTTCGAGCGCCTAAAAATGCCTACGACCTTGCGTCTCGTTATTATTGGGCTCAAGTCTGATCCTTCGTGACCTTTGTTATTTAGTTTCAGATTTATTATTTTATGATAATTCCTCTGCAATTTGTGTAGACAGTACATATGTAGTTCATAAATTGTGTTTTATTAGCACGTTCTTATAATTTATATATGTGGAAAAGAAGTTATCGAATATCTATCATAATTAATATATTAATAAAAAGCTTCAAATTTTAGGATTTTATTTTTGAATAACCTAACCTAACCTAACAGTTTTAAAGATATGAAGCATCTGCTTAGTATTCTTTAACCTTTGATAGAGCCGACTAAGAAGCCGACGTCTGTACTGCGTGCAAAATATTTCACACGTTTTGCGGCGCGCGGCGTGACGAAAACTGTTTTACATTACACTAATGACTAAACTAGCGAACTTCTTACATATTTCACACTAGATCTTTATGGATATGAAAATCAAACATAAAAGGGCGATTATTAATTGCAAAAATATGTTATAAAATATTGTTTTCATCTCAAATGAGAAAATAATATTTTCAATAGTATTTTTGACGTCTCACGTGAATTTGTATTTAATATTCACAATTATAAAACAAACCAGAAGCTCGCTAGAGCTCACTGTACACTTTCTTGTTAAAAGTATTAAAATATTAAGAGGCAATACACGAGTAAGTATAACTTGGGAAGGTAACTCGGAAAACTTGAGATGTACAATGTAAATGTAAGGCGTTGATACTGAGGGAAGACTCTCAAAACTTGGTTGTTATACACCGGCTGCGAAAGTATGTCGGCATGTTTCGTTTAACGGAGAACTAATTAATCCAATGAGCGGCGTCTTTGCGTTAACGAGGATCGGCGTTTGCGCGCTATCCTTAGTGAGCTACCGCGAAATTGGGTTTCGGAAATCGATCCCGGGAGGAAAGCCTGCAGCTTTATTCAATAAAGACTAGATAATATAAATGCTAGTGCAAAGTTTGACAATGTTTATTTATTTATTCATTATTAACATTTCGTTTTGTTTTTAACTAACTTGAATAAAAAGTTAGTAAGTTACTTAAGTCTCTCAAGACTTCTTGTAGGGAAAGCTCTTTGACTGATAAAGTAAATTACTAAAAGCACAAACTTACAAAGTTCAGTGAAAAACACGAAACAATCTTAAAATTAAATCAAATAACCCTAAATCATACAAAAAAGAAAATAATCGCAAAATAAGTAACTACTCGTAAACTTGGATGAATCGCCAGACTACATGTGATTTATACTATATTTATTTGGCAGTATCCTTATAAATGCTCAGATAAACGAAACAATTGATATAGACGAGCTAGGCGCCGTCAGTTTAACTAAATTGATTGATTGCACCGTTAGAGGCTAGGGAGACGTAATCTTCATCCTTCATTCGGGGTTTCCTTGACGCTCGTCCTCGTCTTGTCTGGAGAAGTGGATGACAAATTTCTCTACTGAACCCAAACTTACTTTACTTACTTATAATAGAAATAAATAATGTACGCAAGGTTTGTTACTAGAATCAATTTTCTGAACATTATAAACTAAATCTGATAAATATGCAACGGCTATTGTAATTGCCTTACTCCTAATATTTTGGCGTGTCTATTCATCTTTCAATATGTACT
This sequence comes from Coleophora deauratella, assembly GCA_958295455.1. Taxonomy (NCBI): domain Eukaryota; kingdom Metazoa; phylum Arthropoda; class Insecta; order Lepidoptera; family Coleophoridae; genus Coleophora; species Coleophora deauratella. The sequence continues at coordinate 5,944,763 of OY282405.1, read as the reverse complement.
TATTTAAAGTAGGACTCTCAGACATAAAAGAATACAACTTTTCTGAAGGATTCCATATCAATTTGTAAAACACAAATAACATTTAGTTCTAAAAAAGTTATCGGGCAACTTCAATAGAAAGATGATTTTTGCTTTTTTCTATTTTTTCACTTCTTTCTTGAATATTTCCAAAAACATCGAAAGTAAGTACAAGGTTTACTTAGTAAGAACTGAGTACTGGATGGAAAAATATCCAGACCACTTGTGTACCTTCTCTTTTTGAATTGTTTTTACAAAATTGAGTAAATACCTAACTTATTTAATAAAATACATTTTAATTTTTACCAAAACATTCACCCCAATTTCCCAAAGCAATTTCATTCGTTCCAATTCAGGAGAAATCTGTTGCAGCTTTGCAAAATGAGACTTGATTTAGAGGGGACTCGAGGGCCGTGCCCTGAACTGAGTGTAAATGAAAAGCAGCTATCAAGCGCTGTTTTCGTGATATTCGCCGATAGATAATAGACGTCGTTAGTCGGACTGCGATGGTCGATTCGGGGCGTTACTTTTTCATGTCATCGAGTCAATCGTTTATCACAGGCTTGTTGTGTGAACTTTTCGGCTGTGAACAGACTGATGGAGTTGTCTTTTCGTGACGGACTGTTAATTTATCTGTTTTGAAAGAAGTTTAATTACTTTTTATTCGTTGAAAAGTGGCATCTGATAGATGTTATTTATAAAATTGAATAACTTTTCCAAAGTACTTACTTAAACGATCGGAGCTACAATATTTTTTAAGTATTTCCATAGAGTTTGCAAATTGACTGTTCAATGACTATTTATCAATACTAATACACACATACTCATTATCAATCTTCGATTTTTTTTCTTTCAAGAGGAAAGTTATTCAGTTTTATATACTTTTTTTCATTTCTCAACTAATAAATTCACCCTGTATAAATTGGTTGTGCAGAAACATGATTGGACAAACTTTTCTTGATACTGTTATTCTTCGAAATCAGGTTGTTCTTTAAAACTATCAAAAATATATGTACAGATGAGTGTGCGAGCACATTTTTAGTGCTTTGTTTCATATTTTACTTTGCTTTTACTTTTTTGTGAAAAATATAAGATTTTTGTCTTTTTGTAGCTGATTTAACTAAAAGCTCATACATTAAATATCGATATTCTGATCTGTAAAGTTCAATCTGTTGTACAGTACATATGTAGTATGTAGTATGAAGCTTCTTCTTCTTCCTATCGTTTAGCACTCCCTAGCTGCCTATCCCTAAAGTGTTGCACTTATCACCCTAGTTCACGTGCAGGGCATTAAGATTTACTCATACAGACGTGTGCGACGCGACCTCATCACACATCTAGTAATCAGATGTGTAGGATTCCTCACTATTTTGCCTTCATTGTTAAAAAAATCGATATGAATTATATTTTACTTTGGAAAAATTCCAATGAGTTATCAATATAGGTACTTCTACATAGGCCAGGATTTGAACCCGAAACCTATTTCAGAGGTCACAGACACTAACGTGGAGACATTGATGCTTCTTCTAAAAGTAAATACATAATAAAATAATTATCATTATGCTAAAAATAAACAAGAATAGTCCATCTCCATTCAGTTCCTGTTCCTATTTAGGGGGAGTTATTCGGACGTCAGCCTCATTAGTTAAGGTAACTGGCCCGAAATTTGCCAAAGTCATTTCCTGGACGGGTTACTTAGTAAAGATTTCCACTTTTGTACAATTTACTCTATCTATAATATAGTTACAGTATAAAGGCTGAAAGTAATTTATTTTCGTTATCCTTTTTTTGAAAACTGATTCAAAATGATGTAGCTTAAATGTGGATTTACTTTAACAATAATCGGAAATAAATGGAATTAAAGTATTTATTCGAAGAAGGTAGTTTACACTTTCGGAACCTACCTTACTCGAGGTTCCTAAAATCAGGATTTGGTAACATTATATGGTACAATTATCACGTCATGTGATTTACCTATACACACATATATATACACATCGAACGGACTTAGGATTAGAGGGAACATTGTCAGGGTCTTATGCTGGCCGAGATCGTCACTACTGTTTCCTGGAATTTAATTTTTTCTCAGTATCTAAAACACCACCTGTAATTACTCGTTAAAAACTCATAGTTTTAACCGCTTCCTTAGCCTAGTGGCTAGTCCACTCGCTTCACATCAGGAGGTCGCGGGATCGATTCCCGGCGGGGTATTACTTGTAGGATTCGGTTTGGTTCGTGGTAGGGCATTTTCTGTGCCCACCTGGCTAGCTACCACCATCTTATATAAGTCTTGCCGCCAAAAATCAATGTTAACAGCATTGATGTGCTCCGGCATGAAAATAAGATTCTTGGGAAGCCCGCTTCCATCTTCGGCATCATTATCATTTACCACCAGGTGAGATGATGCCAAGGGCTTACCAATTGAGGGTAAAAAAAAAACGTCCACACTACAGGGGCAAGTTGTCTGACATTGTTAAGTATTTCAATGTAATGAAATTATTTTGTTGAAATTATTATAAATATTGTTTAAGGATACTTGTAATCAAGATTTATAAACCAAAATTCATTAACACACTAAATTTAAATCATAAATTATTAAGAGACTTTCTGAAAATGAGCCTTTACAAATTATAATTATTAAAGAATATCTTGTAAAAGCTCCAAAATACGATACAATAATTAATTTCATATTAAGTAAGCCTTGATCTTCTGATTTGACTTTTAACTATGCTGTTTCAATAAAAATCTAAATTGAAACTTAAATACACTTACTTGCAAAAGTCCGCTTAAGCTCCTCCGTGGTCTAGTAGCTAGTCCGCTTGCTTCACATCAGGAGGTCGCGGGTTCGATTCCCGGCGGGGTCCACCTTTGTAGGACTCGGTTTGGTTGGTGCTAGAGCATTTTCTGAGCCCTCCTGGCTAGCTACCATCTTCTTATCTAAGTCTTGCCACCAAACATCAATGTTAACAGCATTTATGTGTTCCAGCATGAAGATAAGATAGCCAGTTCCAAATTTCGTTGGGGAATCTTGGTAAGCCCGCTTCCATCTTCGGCATCATCGTCGCACTTACCATCAGGTGAGATGATGCCAAGGGCTTACCAATTGAGGATTTAAAAAAGTAATTGTATCTTTCATATCTCCTACCTCTATTTACATCGGCTAATGTAAAAAGCTAGCTTAATGTCAACTACAGCATCATGATAAATATTGGCCTAACAATTCAACTGAAAACCTTATAACAACTTATTAGTATTGATTTTAAGCAATATTTAGTAAGAAGAAAAGAGAATATGCCAACTGCGAGATAGCTGAGAAGTGGTTTCCTAATTGTTGAGTCCTTACCCTTTTGTTAAATTTTATTATAATTATTATTTAAGTGAATATCAAGAACTCGTTCAGAGCTGGGCGTCCTAACACCAGCAAATTTTTCAAAAAAATAATACCCAAACACTTATAATTTGCAATCATATACCTAAAGGTTAGTTACTTATAATATAAGATACTTTAACAAATTCGGTTTCGGATTTATTTTGCAATTAGTGTACCAATAAAAGTTGAAGTATGACATTCGCCAAACTCATTTCCAAGACATCTTTCAAATTTTATATCATTTTTTTTAAGTTTCCTTTCTCAATACCTATTGAATACTGTTTAATTAATAAATGACACAACAAGTGAAAGCAAGTATGAATATTTTATTTTAGAAGTAATCGAGTAATAAAAGCGGTATTTCGGAGTTTCAGAAGAATGGTCGTATTTAAAAGAAACAACAAACGGTATATAATTCTTATGAAACAATGACCACGCTGAATACGTTAAAAACAACCGACTTTAATCGCAACAACTCCAATTTTGCTATGTTTTTGTTGATTTTCTCAAAAACCGCTGAATCGATTTCGATAAAATTTATATGGGACCACCTGTGAAGTATACCCTTTTAAACAAGTTCAGGCGTCTTCGAGTAATCGGTGAACATACTCGTACATAAAAAAAACATTCCGACGAATTGAAAACCTCCTCCTTTTTTTGAAGTCGGTTAAAAAGGTACCTAATCTGACAAAAAAATGTGTTGTGTTGTTCCTTTTGGAAGCAATATTTATATTTTAGTTATACGATAAAATAGCACAATAATAAGTAGGTACATAATTAACAGCGATTCCTTAACAAAGTACACAAAATAGCCACGCTTACCAGCCGAAACCCGAAAATCTAAACTTAAACGATTCTTTGACCCCGCCCCGTGCGAAAAGGCATTAACATCCATGACACCCGAAGCTAAACTACTGTTTTGTATTAGTTTACATCATAATTGGGCAAAAATGAAACACGAGACGAAATGTGGGCGTTTTTTGAACTTGGAAAGGATGTGCACAAAAAGTTAAAAATATTAATGACGTGTGTATTACAGAAGCTTACTGTTAATGTTAGCTTAGATTTTTTTTAAATAGATTTGTAGATTATTTTATTATTTAAAGAAAGAAAATGAGCGTTAACATAGGCAATTATTTAACTTAACGTACATAACAGATACTACTCTTTACATAATGGTGTATTGCCTGAAAATATAGATTGATTACTTTTAATGTAATATGACATATTTTATTAAAAGTAATAAATCAATATTTTCAGACAATACATTTCAGACTAATTTCCGAGAAAGTTACAGACAGACATGTTTTTTAAATAAAATTCTTGTAATAAAGTAAGATAAATACATAACCATAAGATCGGTTAAGTGAAATTTTATATTTCTACAAAAACTAAAAAGAGGTTTTATTATATTGATTGAATGTGGAAAGTCACAACTTTCTTTATTGACATTTATCAAAATACTTAGATTTATAAGCCACAAAAAATATTGCAATTATTATTTTGTTAAAATATTTTCGCCACTGAAGAAACCCGAGGTCTAGACAAGGGGACACGTAATGTCGCTGTGATTTATGGCACAGAAGGCTCCAATCAGATGCACGTGACGTCATTGGGACGCTTAACTGGAGTAATTTTTATGAGATCCAGCCTTATTTTCGTCTAGACTTATAAAAAATTAAGTACGTCATGAAATGAAACACTTTTATTAAAAAAAATATATGCTAGGCATACTAAGACATAAAACTGATCAATACTTTCAAGTCAATTTCTTATGTAGTTGCTTTTTACTGATTTTCATTCATGCAAGAGTAAATTCTCTGATTTCTTTTACGAACCACAAAACAGACGTTTACTGATACCTCTATTACTAACTGTAGGTATAATACAACTAAAAGTTTCCAAAATATAATTTTAAAAGTTGTTCAATATAACTCTTTTCACACATTTTAGAACATCTACGCATGTATGCATGTAGTATTGTAGTATTTGCATAAATGTATTACAAATACCATTGCATGCATGTGTGAAATTGTGGTCAATGCGAGAGATGGGATGATTTAGCCGGAAGTGGCGCCTCCCCGGATATTGAACGGTAAACTGTCGCATGCCGTTCCAACTTTAAAATGCTCGGTTTCTCTTTTATTTCTGGTTTATTTTATTTTTCAACCCCATCCTTGTTTGTGGGTGGGACAACGATCTTTTGTTGATATGTTTACCAGCATAAATATTCAAATGTTACTGGTGTAATATTAATGTGTAATTAGTTACATATAATAGATAATACACACATTTTGGAAACAAGCTATAAAGTACAATACAATACAAAATGAAAATTATTTTAAATGCTGGTTAATTTTGGAGACTAACATTATTAGCCTAAATGATAACTATATAGCTCTACGTGTATTTTAATTTAATTAATTGTATCCTCTTACAGAAACGTAAAATTGTTTCTTCGAAATATGTTGATACTGCAATTTAATAAATCCGTTGATCTTTAAAAAAACTTGTGATTTCCAAATAATGGTATATTCAGGTCACTGCTTACATTACTGACAGAACTATTCCTGATAGAACTGTTTACTAATTCAGTAGGTTTTAGTGAAACTTTGCGTCTATATTTACTGCGGATACTGGCCAGCAATGTGACAGCCTGACGACAGCCAAGCTGTGACATGTCAGGAATATAATCTATAACCAGCCACAGAGTACCTTAAAAACCTTTTGAGATTTAATGGTAAAATAAGTCTAAACTATTGTAAAGATTTTCTTCAGAAGTAGCGTTAAAAACATATAGAAACGAAATTTTCATAAACTGTAGAGCTGTCTATCATTAATATTTCTACGTAATTTATATAAGTACGAGAGTGTTTGTTCTAGAATAAAAAAAAATAAACAAATATTAATAAATAATAGTAATACTGTGATTTGAGATCATACAATTTGAAACCTTGGACAAACTTCAACTTTTTTTAATGGTTACTTTTATTTTTGCGACTTAAAAACAACAATCACCTTTATTTCGCCGCCAGAAGTCAACCCTACTTCATTTAACATTCCCATTTAAATCTAAAAAATAATTTTCCATTTTCAGTTTCCTTCATTAAAAACCTTTCATGACGTTTGAATTAAATTCTTGTCAAGCAAAAAAATTGTCCAACTCTTATTGAAAGTGTTAATCGCGGTTCAGGAGGTATTTCACGAATGAAAAGCTTCAAAATTTTAAATTGGTAGCGCAGAATTGCCTTCGAATTGTGTCAATTTAATACGGTCACCATATTTCTAATGGGAATCGAAATCCTTGAAAGAAAGAAAAATATTTTCCTGTTATAAAACAATAGTTATTTGTTCAACGAGTGAGCAAAGTTTTGTTTTTGCTACGTGTGCTGACTTTAAATCACGAACTAGTGAAGTAGTCTAGAATTGAATCACGAACGTAGATTCTGATATAGACTACTGAGCATAGTGAGTGATTTAAAGGCACGAGACATAAAAATAACTTGCTCTCGTGTGAAACATACAATTTTTCACTTCGACCAACAAGAAAAGTAAAAACGTAGTTGATTAAATTCTCTTTGGAGACAATATAGATTTTTATTACAATGTTTTTAATTTAGAGGTTGCGTTCGGAAACTGCGCTGCTTGTCATTTTTACGAAAACCTAAGATAAAAACCAAACATGATATTTTTAAGTTAGCGATATTAATGTGTACTAGGTACATATTTATTTTAAATATTATGTCTTTAAAAATGCAATAACACAATTTATAACCTTAATTTCATTAAATAACATACAACATTTTGTGCCTGTGAGTTAATTTGCTAGGCCAAAATGAGTTTCTGAAAGAACCATTGCCCATATGTTTTCAGCGCCGCGCAAAAGGTGGTGTTCGAAATTCAAATCACTTTTTTTGACGCTCGCAGCAAAAAGTGTTTTTGCTTCGAGGTTTTAGGGACCAAAGGAGCCGTGCTTTTCGTGCCGGAGAGATGAACATATTTTTATTTATCATATGTGTTTTTTGGTGACTAGATGGAGTAAATTAATGTTAGGATTCCGTCAGTCTTATTTAATTATTTGTTATTGTATTACTTAAGGTTTTTTTAATACTAACATCACGATATTTTCCTAATATTTTCGTCGGTTTTGAGTTTTCACTGTAGTAGCTAACTTATTTTAGATTAAAATTGTAAACAAAAGTTTCTAATACAATATCTTAATTTCTACTTACATAGAGAATATTATTGCCCCCAGGCTGATTCGGCTAATAATATCTGGATATTAATTTTCTCAGTTACAAACTTTGAAGATATTTTAATAACGTTGTATATTGTAACCGTCAATCTTATTAGACACAGATAGGAAAAACATTCACTATCCCGATGGCTGATAGTGTTTAGGAAGTTATTACATGGTGGTCGGAATCAAAATCTATTCAACGCTGAAATAATGCTCCATGCAGTTGTTCTTACTAATATCTTAATAACTCATTTTGTCCCTACTGCAGGGGCACGGGTCTCTTCCCATACCTCGGGAAGGTGTGGCCACACACACGGGGCCAAGTCCGGATTGTTAGAGGTTGTGGGGCTAGAGGCCAACCCCAGTGTCAGAAGTTTTCAAGCCGCTCATAAGGCTCAGAAATGGCAGGAAAACCCATCCAGGTTATGACCGCATTTGTGGACGCGATACGCGATCTTAATATTATTATACAGGGTGTAAGGGACAGGTTTCCGAAAACTTTAAGGGCTTGCTCAGTAGACGGAACTAAACAACTTTCCACAAGAATTTTTTTCAGGAAACGAAAAAAAAAATCGGCTTCTCTATACAAACTGTCGTCAAAGTTGTTTAGTTTCGTCTACTGAGCAAGTCCTTAAAGTTTTCGGAAACCTGTCCCTTACACCGTGTATTGTAAGTATTATAAATGCGAAAGTGAGTCTGTTTGTTTGCCCTTCTTTCTCGTTACAAAGGAGTAACGGATCGACATGATTTTTGCACGGAAGTTCCTGTAAAAATAACGAATTCCCTCGGTAATCGCATCGGGAGCCCAAAAATATTTAAACTTGAATATTAACGCGATTTACTTCTAAAATAACTACTCAGCCGATTTCATTTAAATTTGGAAAAGAGCTTAACTAGAGGGCGGGTAACAACGTATTTAATATTTTTATTCCAAAATAAGTCGCTTCCATTACCATTTGTTTTTTTACGGAGATAGTTGACGGGATTGGAAGTTACATAGGCTACATTATAGGCTGTATAAATATTGTATTTCCTCAGGAATTGCATCGGCAGCCCAAAAATAATACAATTTGGAAAATTAACGCTATTTATTGCTAAAATAACTATACTCAACGGGGCAAGGAGCCTAAATAGAGGGCAAGAAAAAACGTAGTATTTATTAGGTATTTACTTTTATTCCGAAATAACTAATTTCTATTAAAAAATCATACACAATTGCATACCCTCAATAACGTCTAGAACGACACACATGCGGGCGAAGCGGCGGGAAAAATGTAGTAGACAGATATAATATTTATACTCATGATATTTTATGTTGTCTGTTGTTTTCTTCACGATACATAAAATCAATTAAATTTCTCACTTTTAGTAGAAAATTTGCAGCTCTGAAGCATTCTATTTATAAATAAAATTGCATAAAACCGTTTACGAAAGTTATCAAAGTTGGGCAAAGTTGATTAAAGCCGCAGCTTATTCGTTGCAACTATGAGTGGCAAAGTTACTCAGAGTATGAACCCCGGCTACATTATAAGTGAAACTTTAGAAAACACAAAGAAAAGAAAAATGCTATTTAATTCAGTTTTAAAACTTTTTTCGCTTAATTTACAAGTTACGTGAAATACTTATTAAGTGAGAATTATGGGCGAAAGTTTTTAAGTTCAAAAAACGAGCTTTTAAATATGAAAATTTTAATTTCGTTCTTTACGGATAGTTGTTTAATGTTTACTCGTAAAGGGTATTCATTGTAGAATATTATTTCCTAGATTTCGGTGGATCAAAAACCCTAAAATCAGACGAAGGCCTATTAAACAAGACGCTTTGCTTTCATACGGTTAAAATGTATATTATGTAAATGTACTTATTTATATGTACATATATTGTTCATGTTTTTTTAACTACTGGATGGACTGAAGTGAAAATTTCTTGATAGATATACTATAGCAGGAAGAAATATTAAAACTAGGTTTAATTTATGGTTCTCAAAATTAAAGTGAAGTTGCAAACTTTTTTCAATATCTATCCTAGGCATTGAAAAGTCAACAAGACATCAACGGTCTTATCTACATAGGGTAGACCGGGGCGAATCGGATCACGATTAGAAATAAATAAATACTTTAAAAATACTACTATCCGAAACGTTTCATTTGATCTGTATTTTTGCAAACCAACTTTCCTGGATGTTATTTTCTACTTCCAATCGTGTTATTGCTGAGAAATACAATTATTTCAATCCAAACAGAAACTAACTAACCGTCACAAGATACTCTCTTATTTAGTGTCTCTTCATTAAACTTGAGTGTTTACTTAAATTAAGGTGCCGTGGGTAGATGGAACTAAATTGGATTTATTCAGATGTAGATTGTCTGATTCGCAAAATGTCAAAAATGATTCAATAACCTTTATATTCATCATCAGGGTAAATTACCAAAAAAATTAGCTGTTTCAGAGAGCTATTTCTCAGCTTATGATCATCTTATTCTTATCCTGTGGCACAATTAATCGTAAATCACAAGACATAGATGGCTATTTTGAAAAAGCTAACAATTTTGTTAATTTCAGCACTAAGCGGGATTCAAGCAATTACTGAAAATAGATCAAACAATTACTGAACAAACCCTTCAATAGGCCACTCTGTTCCCTCTTATGTCTACCGACGTACGGTAGATAAAAATCTACCGACGTTATATGTATACCAACGTTATATCCACATACGTCTCTTATATCTACCGACAGTATAACAATTTGTTATTGAGGCGATTTTTGAGTGACTTTTTGAGACTACAACAATTTGCGTCCGAAACCATCGAAGAAACTTCATTCGTTTCAATTTAGTCGTGTAGTTTTCAGACGCTCTCAATACTTATAGTTTTAGTAGAAGTAATAACTCATTATTTATTATAAATTAAAGATAATATAATATAATATAATGAGAACAAATTTTAAGGGGAGCAAAATTTAAAAAAAGCTTTGATTCAATTGCAACCGATAATTCCTTTATTATTTTCAAAAATATATTCCAGATACATGGTGTAAAAAATGTTGTGGTGATATTTCAAGGTGGGCTTCTACTCATCAAACTGTACAACTTTCGTTCCACGACTTTCTTGAAATCCTAAAAAATAATTCGACTTTTCATACAAAGGCTCGCAAGTTGATCGATTTGAATGAAAAGTTCCAAAAATATTGTGCGATTCTTGCAAAGTTGTAGAACAAAAGCTGTTCAGTTTGATGAGTAGAAGCCCACCTTGAAGTATCACCACATCTTTTTGTCACACCCTGCATACGGACAGACACGATTTATTCCGTTATAATACAGTCAATTATTTAGAATCATCGTGTCCTGTATTCAGTATTTTTATGAAAATGCGGACATCTTGAAAAATCGGATGAGCGCGTAGACGATGCTTTGGAAAAAGGATTAGGTACGCGTTTACCTACTGTGACATATTGATAGACCTAGGACGCCATAAAACAAAATGTATTTTTCAATCATACGACCAATTGTTTTTCTATGGTCATTAAATTTTATTTGGGTATTTGTATTTATTTATTTATTAATGCATAGAAGGAAGTGAGGTTCATAAACCGCAATCAGGTGGTCAGTGACTGTGACGTTATCAAACATTGATTCAAACGACAGTTGATATCAATTTCTTTGAACATTGTCTATGTGTGACACGCCATGGTCGCATGTTGTAGTTTTAACTATAGGAGAAATTACTGAACATTTGTTGTTAAAAATTTATAGAGTACTGTCTTATACAATTTTCATAGGAGCGTGTTACTATTTTACTGGGCTATGAACATTTGATAACCATAACACAAGTACACCTATACTTACTTAGCATGGGCATTGGCTACAAATTTAGCAAGTCGATATAACCAATGTAATTGTATAGTCACTGTAATTATTCTAATATGTACTCTTTTGAGTACAATTTATGAATAAATTATTATTATTAAAACTAAAAAATATTATTATCAGTGATCGTTTAACAGGGTGAAACAAAAAAGGTAAATGAGCCGTTCACTGGAGCGTCTGCTCCTCTTAAAGAACATCTTTTGTTCTACTTCTCGGCTGAATTCGCAAGATTTTTTTTGATTCTTCATATAAATCGATCAGCTTCATATAAATGTTTCAAGAAAAGTTGTTTCTTATGATTAGTAGAAGCCCCAGTAAAACCTGTATACCTCGAACTTCTGGTTTAAGAGAATGGGGGTTTTTAGCCACTTCTGGTAACATAGAAATAGATTTCCTGTATTTGTAAAGCCATCGAGAAAAAGCTTGCCGTTAAAAAGCGTTTGGATTTATGTCTCATGTTATTGATGTTTTTTAATTATTCATTATGAAATAGCTTCAGTTAAAAACAATTCTCAGTTATTAAATACTTATTATCATTTTATACAAGTCTCAAGGTAAAAGCAATTTTCATCATCCGTCCTAAAGATAGATTCATTGGCAATTCACAGAATCGTTGAATATATAGAGGCATCTGTGAAAACAAAAGGCGGACTTTCTTTGATCCAGACCAGAAACATGTATATGTATGCCTGGATATACACCTGCTTGTGATTATCCTAGGCTACCAGAGGGTTAGCAATAACATAACTTATGGTGCATTAAATTGAGACCCAAATTTACCAGTGACCACAAGGCTCCTTATGTGCCGGCCCTCGATGTACATTCCTCGAGTACTGTACACAATTATCATAGATTAACGAACCATGTTACTGCGAGCAATGGTTCCTGTACTAAGATCTAATCATTGCGTTAATGTTGGAATAAACTCATTGTATATAGATATCGTTTATAAGCAATTCTGGATATAAATGACGAGTCTGAACAGAACTATATAAAGGTACGACTATTGATTTCACACAATGATAATAATTTAATTATTCTTTCACATTTTTCAAGCGAAGTTTCAGGCATAAGAACAGAATTGTGTTTATAACCCCTTCAAATCTCAAACGCCTATACATAGAACAGGAACACTCAAAATACGATTCAGAAAACAATCACAAACGCAAAGAATTCCACGTTATAAATTACATTAATGGATACACCGTCATCTAAAGGACACATTGTGTACCAAAAGCTGCCCTCAACTCTTTTCACTTTTTTCTGCGCCACCCTTTAGATTGATACGAAACTCTTTAGATAATGGTGGACCTCCCTGCCCACTGACGTCACTATCGACCATGTCTCAGGGTTTTATCTAGACATCTACAAGTGCAACATGACATTAAAGACTACCGACCACGGCCATATTATACTTACGAGTACAAAGATAAACCCTATTGTGCTTCGTACGAGCTGAGGCATCTACCTACAGGGTCTAATGCTTTGTTTGGGCATTGAAAGATTTTGAAGCAGCATCGTCGGTGTTTTGAATTTCATCTTCTTTTTATTGTAGGTAAAATAACAGTGTAAGTTGTGTATTTGTTCGTAAAGTTTTAATTTTTAGGGTTCCGTAGCCAAATGGCAAAAAACGGAACCCTTATGGATTCGTCATGTCTGTCTGTCTGTCTGTCTGTCCGTATGTCACAGCCACTTTTTTTCCGAAACTATAAGAACTATACTGTTGAAACTTGGTAAGTAGATGTATTTTGTGAACCGCATTAAGATTTTCACACAAAAATAGAAAAAAAAACAATAAATTTTGGGGGCTCGCCATACTTAGAACTGAAACTCAAAAAATTTTTTTTCATCAAACCCATACGTGTGGGGTATCTATGGATAGGTCTTAAAAAATGATATTGAGGTTTTTAATATCATTTTCTTCTAAACTGAATAGTTTGCGCGAGAAACACTTCCAAAGTTGTAAAATGTGTCCCCCCCCCGTAACTTCTAAAATAAGAGAATGATAAAACTAAAAAATATATATGATGTACATTACCATGCAAACTTCCACTGAAAATTGGTTTGAACGATATCTAGTAAGTAGTTTTTTTTTAATACGTCATAAATCGTAAACCGCAATTTACCTTTCATTCAAGTTACAACGAACTACAAAAACTTTTATATTATGTTACTTGCTGCTACGGAACCCTTCATGGGCGAGTCCGACTCGCACTTGGCCGCTTTTTTCTCTAATATTTTGTGACAGATAAGCAAAGTTCTTGAATTTGAGCAAGACTAAAGAATAGCTCAAATGAATTGTGGCTAAATTGCTCCAAAAATGTTTTCAATTTTGATTAAAATAATTGAATTATCTATCAAGATAAGTAATAAAATTAGCATTATTTCTTTTCTAAACCCAATTACGAATAAGTTATGTCAAAACATATTCAAACAGCTCGTTGAAAACGTTAAAAGAATGTGTGTTCATCATAACACCTACGCTTAATAACTAATCGATTATCAAATTTATAGGATAGGATACGTGTAGTTAAATCGTTGATTTATAGCAAACGAGAATAATAATATAATATTTAAATTATGTAACAATGTAAGGAGAATAAGTTTGAAAATATGGAGCACAGTCTCAATTTATTTAATTTTCATCACAGGTAATACTCATAAAGTTTTGAGTGGGGTCGATGAGGCTTCATTCTTCATTTAACGTACTCTAAAAAAGTTGAAGCTTACCCTTGTTACTTAGGACGATTTACGATCGGGTGAAGTTTATAAAAAAGGAAACTTTAATGCACCTGTTGGGTCCATTTAGCAGTCGACCGAGGTGAAAAAGTGGGTGGAATAGCATAAAAATAGGATAGTATTTGAACTATTTTTAATGCCTATAAAGTTACCTAAAATTAAAAGTTAGCTCAATTTATCGCTTGAGGATATAAACTTTATGCAGTTTTTCAACTTGTTTTGATTTCAACATGGTTGCTGCTTTTTTCTATCGAATATACTTTATGAGATGCGTGAAACAGATATTTAACAATATTTATGGGAGACGTCTATGATGAATTTTAAAAGTGGGAAGCAGAAGAAAAAAACTATTGATTTTATCGATCAACTTAACGTATGCTTAATATTGTAATATCATGTTATTCGATTACCTGAGGGCTATCAAATGTCTCGAGCCTTTCGCAACAGATATAAAATTCATTAACGCAATAAAAGCAAGTCTGCCTACGCTTCTGTTTGGCATCTGAACAAAATTAAATACAACTTGAACAGAAATAAATGTGTTTCTCAAATCGCAGATAACATCAAAGTCGATGACAAAACGTCCGCTGAAGTTATTAATTTGGGTCCTACCAAATTTATGTCAAACTAAACAGGGGGATATTGATTACAGTGAAAAGTTTTTAAGTCGCGAGTAAATTAAATTGATTTACTGTTGAAGATTGATCAGAAACTGGCCAGTTTTTTATCTTAGGATGCATCTTATGAGGTGCATCTTTTTATGCACTATTTTTCGAATCTCGCAACGATGTCGGTTGCAGATAACATTATTTGTAATATTGTGTATCAAGTGACCTACAACTTCGCCGCCACATGCAAATAATGATGCTACTACATTAACTGATAGCACGAAACTACAGTATATGAAAAATACGCTATCGAAGTTTCAAACAGAACTTCATACACTACTTCAGGCATCATTAATTAGACCACAGCCTCTTCCGTAGAACACCACCGTACCTGCCGGAGACTTTCCTTATCCTAACAAGTAGGAAAACACCGTTCCTACTATATAAAGAAGAAACAATCACTGTTCATTACTAATAATCAAATCGACGGCGCTAAGACAACTTCAAAATTATCTTGACCATACAATCTATAGAATATCGAATGACAAAGAATGGACTGTTTATTACGAAAGAACTATCCATCTATCGACTAAAAGGCACCCGAAAAATAAAACTAAAGCAGACGACGTATAAAATAACAGGGGACAAAAAGTTGAGAGATTAAAATCAAAAAGTATTTATGTTTGGGGAAACGGCCGCGCGTTTAAAGGTTAACGATTCCTATCAATTAAGGTTATGGGCCTTGAAGACGGGACTTGGTGAGGACCCCCACTGCGCGGGGATTTCGCACCTGTCCTATCGGTTTAGTTTTTCTTCGCCGATGGCACCCAATACCAAATACAGGTGCAAGGTGATTGGTTTCAACTGTAGTGTGACTGTGCTTCTGTGTTTTCCTGGACGATAAATGAGGCTGAATAATGTGTCATGCGACGTTGTCAGACTTTTGTTATTTTAACGTCAGCCATTAAATACAGAGTACACGCATTATATGATGGAATAATTAGTAAATTATTCGTATTTTTTAAATGAAATGAAGTTGTAGTTCTCTTGCAAGTTTCAGATTGCAGTAAAACCATTCTGGTCTAAAAAAGTAGCACTAGATCTACAAGAAAGCGCTGGATAGAAGTGACTCCAAATAGCACAAATAAAAAAATCCGCATAGGCAGGCTTCCGGTAAGATTATAAAGAATTTGATGAATATCAACAATGTCACGTATACATTTTCGAAACTTTTGGATACCCTACAACTTCCCCCGTAATATCATAACAGGATCCATATTACTTACCGATATGATAATTTTAATAGAAAGCGTCGATGCCCTACTGAGATGGGGTGGAACAAATTGGATACTCGCGGCTTCATCCCCGTAAAACAATTCATTATGATGACACGCTATATCAAAATTCTAATTTTAAACATTTTGTACTTTGAAAAATGTTATAGAGAATATATATTTCGAGAAACATTTACATATTGGCTAGCTCTGAGAAATCTGCGTTCGAAAATAGTTTAATGCAAAATTTAATCATTTAACTTTATTAACACGTATGATCCATAATTAATTTTAAATAAATATATATTAAATGTAAGAGCTCTGTAATAATTACTACCTGGTTACCCAAGTATGAATTAGGATGTTTTTTTATGTTTTTTAAGTAGTATGTATGTTTTTTAATTGTTACTGCCTGTAACCAAATTAGTTTAACAAATTTTGAAATACGATGTGTCGTTTAATTCGGTTGACACCGAGTTATACATACGATTAGAATACATTTTATGCAGTCGGGCTTTGATTTTTAGCTCAATTGTATGAGTTATACTGTTGTTAAATTAACTTAGAATACAACTCAACCAAAGACAAGCACAATGAAACTACTTTGAACTTGAAAAATTAGCAAGACGCCACTTAACTTGTCTACATTAACCAGACCCCTGATGCTTAATACAATTGCTAACACTGATATAATTCGAGGTCTTCAATACTGGCCATCAATTGGTGACTCATGGAAGATTGTTTGGGTCAATTCATTGGCCCATACCACAACCAGACCATCAAGTATGACGAGTCGTATTAATCTTTATAGAATAATCAATTAAAGAGTGGGGGAAATCTGGATTAGATGGTATCGGAACTCTTTCGGCACATGGTACAGTCGTGAGGATCGTAACAAGAATGTAGTTGAGCTTAAACGTTTTGATATTTGAGGATCGTTTTCAGTTCTTTTAATTACTTTTAGTTCCCTTTACCACGGCTTACTTTTTATGCCAGATAGAAGCTACAATTTGCATTAGATTTTGATGTATTTTATATGAAACGATTATTTGCTACATTCATTTGTGTATCTTCTTTTGATATGATTTCCTCTCCACAACATGCTATATCTTTTTAAAAAATTGCAGAGGATTGCTTAAGTATTATGGGGTCTTTGATTTAACATCAAGAAATATCTAAAATATCTATCTTTCATATGGTGCTGTAGTTGAACACACTCTTTTTTCTAATAACCTTTACTTTTAATAGTTTTTCTAATATTTACTGCATTATTTTGTTGATAATTTAATATTTTTGGATTTAATGTTTTAAATAAATACGTTTTATTTAAGCATTTTCATTCATTTATCCTAATATCTACGAAAATATAGCTACGTATTTAGCAAATATTACAATTTTAAGTTTTCATTTTAAAAATTAAAAGTTATAAAATAGTTTATTTCATCCATCAAATAAATAACAACTATCAAGACTATTAATCCATAAACAATGATGTCTTAAAACTTAATGTTTTGGTACCGACAATTTAGGCATTCCAAGTATTGTCGGTGGTTTAATTGAAACAGCGGGATTCGAACGCCCAACTTATACAACAGGAAACAATGTTTTGTATGAAAAATTTCATCTAGTACCTTTTAATTGCCACCTTATACTTTAATTAGAGGTTCGTGTTGCTTATAATGATTAATGTTGTGGTATAAATGGGTTGTCTATGGTACACATATTATGTGTATTTCTTTATTTGGAGAAAGTTTATCCACAAAGTAATGATGATGTCTTACAGTAATAAAGAAGTACGGGTATCCGAGATCTATAATAAATCTCAATTGTACGAATATAGCAAAAAATTTGTTATTAATATGCATAAAAATATGGGTAACGATACTTAATTATTAGGTATAGGAAACGGAAACTTAAGTAGTTAATAAGCAGAATTTTATTTTTTATTCCTATAACAGCGAATTAAGGAAAAAGCAATAGAAAATATATTTAAATAATAATAATAATGTCTGGGACAAATCACACACGGTCATCTGGCCCCAAACTACGATTCCTGTATCTTGGGAACCAGAGACTGATATACATACACATATACTTTTTTTAAATACATACATATATAGATATAATACACGCAGACTCAGAGCAATTATTTTGCTCATCACAAAAAAGTTCGAACCCACGACTCTCGGATCAGAGGTCAGGATCGCTAACCACTTAGCCACCGAGTCAGTCTTGCTAATGCAAATGTGCTAAGAAACCAAAATAACAGACGCTCCGTTATTTGAATTCTAATCAAAGAATAGTCATAGTGCCATAATAAGGGAGGTACTCTTCAAATTCGATCCATTGATGAATTGGAACGTTTGCAAACAAATCTTATACGTTTGTAACTTTATCATTCAAAATTAAGGTCTAGCTTAGTAACAAAATGGTTTTATTTTACTATTGCTATGCTAAGTTTTGCATTTCAGAAGTTACTTTGGAAATAATTCAACAATGACTATAGAACTTGTTTCAGTTAAGTCTAGAAGTTTCAAAATTAGTTAAGGTATTATGGAAATTTTGGTCAGTAAATTTAAAAAAATACATGAAAATATTTTTAATAAAATATATTGAACTACAAATCAAAAGAAAACTCTTTATCTATTATACGATAAAGTACACCGCATGGGATGTATGAAAAAAAAAACATCGGTGAATTTTAATAAAAAGAAAATTATGTTACGTGTTTTGATGGGCACATAAAAGTTCTCGAAGGGCAATACAATCCTATGATAAGATTTTGAGAAAAAAAATATTTTGTGAAAAATCATTTAGGTATTTGTTCCATACTAGAATGTATGGAGAAAAAATTAAAGTGATCTGTTGTAAACGAAAAAAATATATGTTTTATTTATCAGTTTAATTATCAAGTTCTCAAAAGAAACTAATCGAAAAAAGTATTGAGTTTGAAAGTTACAGCATTTTTTTAAATTTATTTTTCATACAAAATACCCAACTGATTTTTTCGAAAATGAATCGGTGAACTTGTAACGAAAATAATCTATGTTACGTATTTCGATGAACACTTATAAATCCCCAAAGAACAATACAATCGTATGATTAGTTTTTGAGAAAAAAAAAATATTTTGTAAAGAAAATCGTTTGGGTATTCGTTCCATACTAAAATGTCGTTTGGTACGAAAAATAAATGTGTGAATTTTTAATCACTAAAATGATCAAGTTCTTCAAAGAAATGTTTTTCGTTTTAAACGGTAACTTTAATTTTTCCTCCATACATTTTACGAGTAGTATGGAACAAAACCTAGATGATATTATTACATAATTTTTTTTTTTCTCAAAAACTAATCATAGGATTGTATTGTTCTTTGGGGATTTATAAGTGTTCATCAAAACACGTAACATAGATTATTTTCTGTAACTTCCAAACCCAATACTTTTTTCGATTAGTTTCTTTTGTGAACTTGATCATTAAACTGATAAATAAAACACATATTTTTTTCATTCACAACAGATCACTTTATTTTTTTCTTCATACATTCTAGTATAGAACAAATACCTAGATGATTTTTCACAAAATTTTCTTTTCTCAAAATCTAATCATAGGATTGTATTACCCTTCGAGAAATTTTATGTGCCCATCAAAACACGTTACATATCTTTTTTTTTATTAAAATTCACCGATGTTTTTTTTTCATACATTCCATGCGGTGTACTTTATCTAAGCACTATTGTTTTAAAAGCAAGATAAATTACACTGAAAATATTGCCTTATTATTTTTCTAATCCGTCTTTCTACTAGTTAGGTTAAGAAGCTTACAGCCTTCTTACAGCAATCTTCTTTTCAAAGGGGATTGTTTCTACTGATTGCTACTTGATTTGTGTTTTAGACGGTGAATAGCGATCACGCAGAGTTTACTGCCCTCCCCTTGACAACTTTATTGTGGTTCCTCTTCGTCTTGTGGATTAAAATTTTAATTAGTTGCCTTGTTAAAGATATTGGGCGCATTTTATGGGACCACGGGACTGGCTGTTTGATAAGTCTGTCTTATTTTACTTTTTATTTTCCAATTTCATTTATTAAAAATGTAGATCAGTTTTTTTATATTTTGAAGATAGGAAGGTATGTGGCAAAATTTGAGCAGCTATCCGGTCTGCTATTGAGTGGGTCAGTTAAAATCTCCATGGAGAATGAAGGAATTGCTCACTATGAATTGTAACTAGTAAAAATGTGATGATTTCTTGTAAGAATTTGGGCTACATGGTAACTAAAGGAGGTCGATGAATCGACCGGCCTATTGTTTTAAGGAGGTTAAAGGATAGCCTTGTTGCCTAAAAAAACGTTCGGTACTAACTAATCTATGGGAAAATTAAATTAACAGGTTTGAATTAATCCATTAATTAATAATGGATACCCTCTTATTGTATCTACTGTTCAATATTGTTTATTATCTTAGAATAGTTAGTGACATGTTTATTTATAGACTTATTAGTACTTATAATTCTTAATAATTAATTTAAGTAATTTTAAATTTAAATCTATGTTGGACGTTGTACTAAATAAACGAAATATGAATATAATCTGATTTATTTGGTAATATATTTTCGTCTGTACTTAATGTTGCTAGCTTACTTTTATAAATAAGTGACGCAAAATAAATTACAGGTAATTCTGATAGGTAGGCACGTTGGAAACTTTTAAAACAACAAGAAATTAGTAAGGCGACAGACTTCTTAACAGATGTCACGGCGTAAATAACAAAGCGTAAATGACACCGTCTTAATAACAAAGAAAGTGTTTTAAAAATATCAACGGAAAAACAAAAGACAAGAAAACAGCCAATAAAACAATAAAGAAGAACAAACAAAGGGAGTACCATAAATCAGCTGCTGTGGAAGTGTCCCTTTATAAAAGTATGGATAGACCCGACCCAGACGGCAGACGGGCTGTTAAACAAGAATTTATTGTACATCACGACTGTACGAACCTCATTCTCGTAAATTGTAGTGTGATACGAGTGGATTGATGCGAGATGGACATGATAAGTTCGGACAGGAAATAATTGGGAAGTTTTATGAAGAAACAGAAAGCTGTTCAAAGGCTGTTTATTTAATTTTCCCATAGCAGGCACCGAACGGGTCTTTTGTTACAGTTACAAGGTCGGAAATAAATTTTGGAATCCCATGAGAAGGAGCGTCTCAGTTGTTATACCAACGGATGATATACCTATTTTATAAATGCTTTTGTGAGACTTACCAACATATGATATGATTTGGTTGGTGGTAGGGCATTTTCTGAGCCCATCTGGCCAGCTACCACCATCTTATCTAAGTCTTGTCGCCAAACATCAATGATTACAGCATTAATGTATTCAGGTATGAAGATAAGATAGCCAGTTCCCTATTGCGTTAGGGAATCTTGGTGAGCCCGCTTCCATCTTCGGCATCATCATCACTACTCATCAAGTGAGATGATGCTAAGGGCTTATCAATTAAGGGTAAAAAATATATTGTTAATATTAATATTCTTGCAATAAAGAGATGTATGTCTGTACAAGATCAATTAATATACGTTATCAGTAATTTAAACTAATTATTAGTTCAAGTCACAATATTATATCCATGTTACATACATTATGTCCTCTGAAGGTTGTAGACCTATAACTTAATATTTTTGATGAATATACTCGTATGTATAACCTGGAATAAACAATCTAGTGAGGTAGGTGTAATTTCGATAATAAAGATAAATAGCTGTGTTGGATGGATGAAGATATGATAAGTTTGGACAGGAAATAATTGGGAAGTTTTCTGAAGAAACAGAAAGCTGTATAAAGGCTGTTTATTTAATTTTCCCATAATCCAACTCAGCTAAGCAGCATTTAAGTACAGTAACAGTATTTTACAGTATTTATTTGTTGCAAGAGCTTTGAAGAGTTACAGTATCACTTCCCAAATACCGCAGTGTCTTAAGGAAAAGGTTTTTAACTAAGGTATGTTTCCAATGAAGACATACAGAATGGATTTCAGAAAAGTCGCAGAACAACAGCCGTTCAGTTTCATGTGGAAGCTCACCTTAAAGGCTTAAACGAATGCCACACCTTTTTTCACTTCCTGCGTAAGTACTTTAACTCTCAAAACCTTTCTCTTAACTGTACTTTCACCGACCTCCCTAAAATAGGTGAAACATAATAATAAAAACGACAATTCTTTAGAAACACAAAAAAAATTTAAACAGTAAAACATCGACCCAAATTAGAATGACTGATACAACGCGTAATCAAATGTGGTATGTTTAACGTAATAAAAACTGTTTTACTGTCTCAATATGCCTTTCATCAACATTACAACCCAAAGTATCCGGATCTTGTTATTCGACGTCTGCCTAATTTATTGGAACTTTTATTGTTCTGCTTTACGAGTGATTACCACTAATTCGGGAAGGAGACTGCTTGAGGCCATCTTCGATGATTACTTTTGATGAACATTTTCTTTATACAAGTTGTCACTAAATTAAAATTTTTGTGGAATAGCTAAAAAATTGAGAATTTCAATGAGCTAATAATAAACAGCTACTATTTTTCGAACTGACTTGGCATTTACTTAAGTTCTGTGTGACACGTAGAATCCTCATTGTTGCTGTCAATGTTTCTGTCTATTCAATGGTTACCATTAATATTTACAATAGTAAATTTTTTAAGATATTTTGAGATATCTAGAAAAAAAAACAGACATCATTATCGGTAAGCCCCAGCTAGTAAGATATAATAGGACCTACGCCATTACGTTAATACTGACGATTCGAAATTTGGTTTAAAGTACAAATAAATCCATAAAAATCAAATAATAAGAAAAAAATGTATTCCTATATCAAGTGTGAATTATTTACAATAATACTATCATCTACTAATTCTATCATCATATAAATAAATTAAATATCACCAGATTTAGCGGAGCATCGAGAGCATCCCACTAGAATTTCTATGAATTGTAATGTATATTTGTTGCAAGAGCTATGAAGTTAAAAAGACCGCATAAGAATCATAACACTTACACATCTGTTACAGGAAACTGTGAAATCTCATTCGATTTGCAGTTGCAAACAGCATACCCGACATTATCTGACCAACACCTGTGTGAAACGTCGCACTATGGGGCCTTTGTTCGGTATCAGCGATCAAAATAGCATTTTTGAAAATATTGTTATAACTTCATTTTTTTTATTTATTTACAATTTTGAGACATCTTTTTATGCCATGATAATATTTTTATCCAATTTTATGAACCGAGTTAATATTAACGGCACTTCAAAGTTAGCATTTCATTGCAAAAATTGTTTAGAAATTTTCGTTACGTTCAGTAATATTTTTTTTTTCTCGTCACCTTAGCAGACAATGCACTCAAGTATTTAATGTTGTCAAAGTAGGTTACTTATAGGATTTAATCCATATTTTTAATATCATTATATTGCCTTCCGTAATGACACAGGCCGTCATGAACAGGACCACTTCACTTTTCTATATAGGCGCCTGTAACTTTTGTAAAGGCAAAGCGCTAGACATTTTTTATACCTTAATTTATAGGTAATATATAGTTATTTAATAAACTACATTCAAAAGTTATGGCGCTTTGCCTTCGTAGAACTTTTCATCATATTTTTACTAAAGTGCTAATTAGAAAAATATTTCAAGAAATTATTTCAATATATTTTTTAAACGTTTTATTTAATTTTAGAACTTATTTATTAAATTCTATAATTAATTTAATTTTTTAAGTCATTACCATATTTTCTGTATTAAAAAATAATTTATAATTAGAAATTTATATTTTCTGTATAAAGTTTGTTCAAAATGAGGCTTAAAAAGATAATATTATGATGCTTACGTAGGTATATTTGTATATAATAAACATATAAATAAATAAATAAATAAATATTATATGGCTCAAATCACACACGTACTTTTGGCCTCAAACTAGGTTTATCTGTATTACGGGAAACAGAGACTGAAATACTTAATAGATTTTTTATCCAAAATTGGTAAATATATTTAAATACATACATATATAGATATAATACAATCAGAAACATCAAAAAAATATTCTCTTCGCAGAAATGTTTGTCCTGCGTGGGGATCGAAACCATATGGTACTACATGAGCCCCTACGTGCATAAAATACTGATTCATGTTTATTTAATAATACAGACAGTCGTATTACCCATTGGGCAGCTATCTGAGGAGGCACAAGAGGCCCAAAATTAAGATTTAAAATTTTATCGGGATCACCTTAGCAGAAAAGCATCAATGACGAGTACAATAACTGATATCTTTCAAAAAATGCTCTTGTCTTCAGATCTGTATGTAACTTTGTCCAGAAGGATGGAAAATAAGAATAAAAACACCTTGTTAAAGAATTGATTGATTTGCTGCAGCAGAAATTTTTTATAAGTCAGTACCCACAAGTGGTTTTTTTTTGTATGTATGTTACGCGATTACTCCGCCAATTATGACTTGATTTTGATGATTCTTTTTTTATTAGGTAGATTATACTTTGGAGGTGTTCTCATATAAATTTTATCAAAATTGATTCAGCGCTTTTGAAAAAATCAACAAAAACTAAAAAAAAACATAGCAAAATGGTAGCTGTTACGATTGAAGTCGGTTGTTTTTAACGTGTTCAGCGTTGTCATTAATAGTTTAATCGCTCTAAAGACAAAACGAACGGAAACATAATTTTGATCACGTTTTTGGAAAATGGCCCCACTGTGCGTCGTAACTGACAACTAACTAGGGCTTTTTGAAATTTCGCTCCTACCGACGGTTCCTGAGGTTGTTAGCATTTATCTTCGCTTTGCTGCAAAATATTTTTGTCATTCCACGTTCAAAAACGAATAAAAACGCTCTGAGGCGGGTGCAACAGTGATGAGACGGGGCTCCGTTTATAAATATTTATTACCTAATTATTGAAGCCTGGTTTAACACCTCCAATGGAATTTTTAGCCAGCGGCAAGCGTGGAACGCACAAGACAAGACAACTGTAATCCATTTTAAGTCCGAACACGAAACGAGTATTTTTATTTACGTTAAATGTGTTAACATGATAATAAAGTTGTCCATTACCTATCATTCTGTTGTGTCAGAACTGAAAATGTACAATATGTTGTATTTAGAAAACCTTTATACTAATGAGATGTTCTGAACCTCATTCAGTTTAAAAAGATATCTTAACATCTTTTACACAGCATCAGAGAAAAACCGTAATCTTATAATCATAAATTTTACAGAAATGGTGTGAGTTTTTCAAAGAGATATGCTTTATATAACTGCTTTTTAAGCATACGTAATTTCGATAGACATATATGTAACATTACCTTGTTCAAACAACATTAATATTTCATGGTTTTAAAAACAAAGTTATTCAAACAGTACAAAAATGGAAGATTTTAATCTAAAGTCAGGCAACAAAGTTGAGAATATCTCGAATTTTGTTTTTTCAAACTGACTGGAGATACTTGCCTTGAGTAAGGTAATCTGATTCGTTTTAATACAGAGTCCATGTAAAACCCGTTTTGTGGCGGAGCCCGTGCTAAATTATCGAAATGTGACGTTTTATCACAAAAGAACAGCAGTTTACACTTATACAAGTGTCGCTGACACTATCTGGTTGAAATTATGCGTTTAGTTACCTTATTAAATAATGCTTTATCAACAAACGTGGTCCGACTTTGTTGAAGAGAGACGTAAGAATATTATGGACTTAACTTCTTCGTTTTGGGAGAGCCGTGGCCGCGCCCTGAGTTTGTTTTAAAAACACACTTTTTACTACTATAATAACATAGTAATAGTACGTAGATAAATATTTTGCACTTTAAATATGACAGCAGCAAAGTCATCGAGAGAAATACCGTTAAAGGATCTTTAAAGATTTTCTAATGATTCCATCCGTTAATTGCATTACGGGGGCGATACAAAGTAGTTTTTAATTATTTATTACGTATATGACAACAAAACTGTTTTCTATAAAAATAAAATTGAATTCCTGAGATGATCTTAAACAGTCATATTATCCATGTTAAGACACTCATAACAGAGAGGAGGGTTGGTTGCCGGGACTTTGTACCAAGCATATGTCTATTGAGTTAATTTTACAATTATGTATTACCATTTATGAATAGTTTCAACGTTATTTTTTTGATGGAGAAATAGCTCTGGTTCAGAATACGAGATAAGTGATATTAAGAAGAGGAATAACTCGGGAGACAGAGCTCCGTTTTCCGAGTTCCAGCAGCAAACTACCACGTGGAGCGTCTTTAAGTGCCCATCACCCTTAAAGCTGTGACGTGACATTCACTTGACATTGGCGTTTCGCCATTATTGTATTGAAGATTCTTCCAAATACTCGCTTATCTCATTTCACTTGACAATGGCAAAAATATATTGTTGTGGAATGCCAAAAACAAAAGAAAAAGAAGAACAGAGAGGAGATTAAACATTTTTAATTTATAATACATTTGGAATTTGTACAATAAAGAGTATCTGTAGAATAAGTTTTGTTGTCACATATAAATATACCTAAAATAAGGCAAAATATATTTTTTTCAGTTAGCATCTTCGAGAAAAGATGTTTCTGTTTTCAATCGCTACTTCTATATACTTTTCATATAACAAATCTTTAATTAAATGATGGTATATTTATGTACACTAACTAGGAGCAATGCCGTTTTAGAGAACTACATATAAGATATTGAATTAAAGCCCTTGTCTGTTTCTGTTAGAAAGATTAATGTAAGTATCTCATTCCTAAAAACTAAGAGGTATTTTGAGAAACTCTATAGAATTTGGAACTAAAACTAATTTAGTAAAAGAAAAGATACCACTTACTTATAGCTGTGGGAAGCCTGATGACAGAGGTGCAAAATTTAGTGACTTTATGTTCAGAAGTAATCGTCATAAATTATGTAAAAGGCTTCTAAAATCCAGAATAAATTATTTACAATGAAGATTGTTTTGAGGTCCAAACAAACTATATCAACACAAGTACAAACTACAGAAATACGTGCGCACCCTTAAGGATAGCCATAAAATCTATATTTACGCAGGCGGAGTTGCGAGCAGAAGCTAGTAAGTGTAAAAAGTCGATAGAAAAATCTGAACAGATTCCCCAGAGCATAATTTAAAATAGAAGTGGAAGTTTTTACCTTAGTTATATTTTCTAAACACAAATCCAGCCCCCCTTTGACAAAAATTAAAAATACAAAATTTCTATCCGTTATAGGATTCATCCTTAAGGCAAGCTGTATGTGATATGCTTAAATATACTTGATCTCTTACCAAACGTCATTCAAATGCAAGGAACAATCAATCAAGTGGACGGGATAAACATTAGTTTTGATTTAACAGTCATTTAAATAAACAAACATTTTTTTCACTACGCGTACGCACTCCGGAATGTGTAATTAACGTCACGACTCCATATTTCTTCCCAAAGTTTTAGACGCGTTCTCATTTTGTTTACGAACTAAAAAAAATCAAGCAATTTCTCATAATTTCTGACATGCGTCTGCAAGGACTGAAAGGATGTATTTTTAAATGTAAGTCGCTGTCGCATCAAACCTGTTAAAAATAAAATTTCTTGATATACAAAACTTTCAGTAAGATAATGTTAGCAGTATATTTCTTCGGAGGATTATTATCTTATAAGAGATGCCGTAGAAATAAAATAATGTTATTAATAGTAAAATTAAATTCACTTTATCATCTAAAATATATAGGTTTGCCAATTTCAAAGTTTGCATAATAGATGAGGTGAATATTATTTTCAGTCGTTATCAATTACCACGCGGGAATAATATGCGGATCGAATTGTCATTTAGACCAATCTAAGTAAACAGGTATTCATGAGACGTAATCAAGTTACTGATACGAAATGTTTTAAATATGTATGTCACCTTTTATAATACCTTTCATCTCACTTTGTCACTGCATTAAAAAGATAACAATGAATTGTTAACTATCATACGACACGAGCCATGAAAGAGTAACGTCATCAAGCTAATGATGCATAAAAATATTTTTCGTGTAGCTTTATGTTCATCGATTAATCAGAATATACATTTTTCATTTTGTTTTTAAAAGGCATCGGTAAATGTGTTCCTATGTTTGAACGACCGGGGCTGCGACCACACATCGTCCATTAGGGTTTATTAAGAGTTTAGTCAATATTGATCAATGTTTGATGGTTGAACGACATAACGATGCAATCAAATTACGCCTTCGGTAATGGAATGTTTAATGTTTCACTAGGCGAAAATTCGAAAACGGGAGCGTATCAATTTGTTGGCAAAATAATCAAGTAATTTGTTTGGCGAATTCCGCGCTTTTAGAATCAATGATCAAATATTTGAACGACTGAAGTAGTCCATCAAGTTACATTCAGTGTTCTTCTGTTAACATTAAACGTGAATATATTATATTAAATTCAAGTATCTTTTGTATCTATGTTTGTGATGCAACGGTTTCATTTTTATATTTTTAAAGTATCTAACAATAAACTATTCCAAATATATGCGCAGGCAGACCGCTGTCAACGCGAAACGCTCGAATTTTCGCTGCATCCGAAACTCGGTCGTCGTCCAATTTTGTCTTTGAAGCTCGCCAAAAAGTTAACGTGGACAGGTAACATTCATTGCGACGTGAGAGGAAATTTGCATTGTAATGGATACGGTTTTACGTCGTCAACCATCAACCCCTCTGTTTATGCGAGCATCTTTACAACGTGTGAGAGCGGGTTTATACGCTTTATGACCCGAGCTGGTCGTTGGTTAACCAGAAAGCTAGCCAACAATAGATACGGTTACCATTTAATCTCGGTAATTTTGGATAAAGATACCTTTTATATCTTTATTAACGTCAATATCTTCAATCTTTATTTACGTCAAGTTAGATTTATTTGACACATTTGCGAACATAATTGTATTGTAGTGGTTCCTGTGGTCGGAGCCATATTGTGAGGTTTGTTTACATTGGGATTGAAAGATCAATGAATTTTGGGATCAAAATAGCTCAGTCGTGACGTTTTTGTGAAATAATACTATTAAGGTTAAAGCTACTTTTATTTTGTACATGTGGGTGGTCTTCGTCAACAATATTATTTGTATAATAATATGTGTCAAAAATACTGTGAAGTGCAATTACAATAAATCTATAGACGTAATTCATTCATAATTGTTAAAAGTAGAAAGTAGAAATACAGATGATGTATTTAATATAAATACATAGAAGCCTTGATTTATTATATATAATATTCATTGAGCAAGTTATATATTTTACTATGTTAAAAAACTTATACTTAGAATAAGATAAAATTCACTTGAGTTTAGACGAAAAACAATCAAATTAATTTGATACAATATAAGATACATCTACATCAAGTAGATATTCAAAATTGAAACATAAAAGTCAATCTCTCACATAATTTAAAATCGACATTGAACTAAAAATACGTTCTCTAAAAAAGGCCAGGTGCTTACGCTGCAAAAATGAAGCGGTCAAAATATAGCATTGCACTGAGACCCAGTGGGTTGTCCGCAATCGAAATGAGGCAAAGGCATCTCCCGTCGGCCGTATTGTTCCTTTGTTGGTCGCTCGTGGCCATCCTTTGTCCGAGAATTGTTTTATACAGAATGTAAGTCACGAATAACGTGTACCATCTAACTGAATAAGGCCAGCATAGGGTATTCCTGGCCTGACTTTTGATTTCAATGCTCATGTGTTCCGCAGTGCAATCACATCTCTATTAGATGCAATTAAAGGGTCATTGTTTCGAAGTTAATGTTCTGGGCAGATAAGTTGGCGGGCTTGTTTTGTAGATGAAAAGTTTACATTTCTACAATGCATGATTTAATTTTGTTCATGTAAGTTTTTAAGTTTCTGTTTACGGGAACGTGTAGTGAAGTGGGTACTTAAAAATATTTATTAAAAACATAGACATTATTTTAGATAATTATTTAAATATTAAATACACACGCTATCTTTTTTTAGAACCACTTACTATCTGGAAGCAGGGAGGAGAAACTCTTTTCTACCATCTCAACCTATGCGGTTTTATGCTCCTGCGAATTGTAACGTATTTTCTGCGGTATTTGAGCAATATTGGAAGGAAATTGTGCTTCCGTATCTGTAAGGATA
This sequence comes from Coleophora deauratella, assembly GCA_958295455.1. Classification (NCBI taxonomy): domain Eukaryota; kingdom Metazoa; phylum Arthropoda; class Insecta; order Lepidoptera; family Coleophoridae; genus Coleophora; species Coleophora deauratella. Next base: position 5,914,466 of record OY282405.1, on the reverse strand, counting down.
TCCAATACATAAGGAGCCTTGGAATTGCCTTTCGAATCATATTGATTCATTTGGTTTTAATGATAGCAAAATCTTCTTTTTATTGATTCGACTTACGATACAATTGGTAAGCTTCTTTCGTTTGATGAGTTCGTCATTTCATATTAAAATTTCAAGTGCACAAAATAATTAATCTGTTTTCCTTATCTCCATTAATACTGCGCGGAAAACTTCAAGCACCAAACTAGGAAAAAATATTCAAACAATATTTTGCTTACATCTCGAAATTCTTATCTCTCAAAAACAATATTCAGTTCACCTTAAAACAAGAATACACCAACACCATATTCGTCAACTAGCTCTAAAGTTCCTCGTATTTGCGCGTGCAGGACATGACCTTCGCTATCTCAATCCGATGTTCAGATAACCACCTACAATGCTCTCAGCAGGGTTCTGAGAACTTTGCTCGTAATACTAAACACCCATAACTCGAAGATATAGGGCTCAGTTTTTATCCAGTATCGTGAGCAACTTTCTATAGCTTGGATTGGATAGAATCATCATGCAATTTCACTCGTACGTTAAAGAGATCACTCAATGTGTTGGGCATTATCATAATATATAATATTATATTATGTGACAAGTGAAAGTTCTAATTCTACAATATACCTAGCAGATTTACCCGCGCTGCGGTCTAAAGCCATAATAAGGCTTGCAGCTCTCAAGCTGAGTTAGGTCATTTTCTTTGCCCACTTTATCTTTAAGTTTTTATTTTTTATTTAATTTAGTTATTCTGTAATGTACTTTGTATGACTATGTGGGCTTAAATATTTTTTTTCTATTCTATTCTATTATTACAAAGTGAAACGATTGATCGCAGTCCCAATCGAACCAATTCTACGCCATTACTTTGTGAAATAAATGAATAATTAGCAAACGTTAAATTAGTGACAATACTAGTATAATACACTTATTGGCTACTGGTTAACAATTAAGTGCCACCAAAAAGATTACCTACCTTATTTATGACAGCTAGCAATTTCTTCCTAACTAACTAACCTGCATTTCAAATAGGTAAAATGCCTTTGCTTTTCAGTGGCTTATTAGGGGTGGGTCTAGTCTTTTTGTTGATTGCAGTTCAAAAATGTTTAATAATTTTCTGACGATACTTCAAAGTTCAAAAGAGTCTTTTAAAATGATTACTGATTTTTATTCCTTTTGAATTCATACTCTGACTTAATTTTTAGTCGGTAAAAAGTAAATTGAACTCGTGAACTAATTAAGTCTGATCAAACTTCTAGCAACAAACTCTGAAAGCGCTATCGAACTTTCGCTTAATACCTTTCCCTAATGAAACTACCATTTGATCGCGGAAATAACGTGAAAACGTTCTACCTCGCCTACAACTTTTAAATGCAGTTTAAAACCGTATTGTTAATTTCAAAAGCGAACCGATTCTACTGCAAATTGCAGTCCTGAAAAATAAATTGTCAAGTGCAAACTGGGAGTTCTGTAGTAACTTCGTACGTCAATTTGAACTTTGCTCTATTCTAATGTTTAATTTAAAAATTGAGCGAGTTAAATAAACTTATTATGAATGATAGCAGGTGTTTAGATATCAGGAGCGCAGGTTTAGTGTGGAAACAAACAGAAAACCACGCCAAATAAGTTACAGTTGATACTTACTCTCAAATTATTTAAGAACCGTCATATGTTAAACTGAAATTCTATTATTTATTACAGAAGAAAGTCACTTGAACAAATAGCAGAAAGTCGTATAAAATTTTACGATACGTGAAAAGAGCGCGGGTCATAGCATTAAACACAGCTGGTCAAATATTCTAACGCAAACATGCATAAATTAAAAGCTGCAACTCATCATATCGCGTGTAAACAAAAAATTACAAAATCCTCATACGTACATACCTGATGCAAATAAATTAAAGTAAGATCTAACATATAACCGTGATTTAGGTTAATTCCCTATATCCTTGTAGTACTTATGATTTTAAAAGTAACAACATTGTATGTTTTTGTATAAAAGTGCGATGTAGGTAGGCATATAATGTCATATTTGTATCCTTATACTAAAGTAATATGCTCAGAACTAGTCAACCCTTGAATACAGAGTAGCCCAATAGAGATCTTGAGTGTCTATTACATGTATAATAGCAATTACGAGACAGAAGTTTACTATCATCTATTTCACAAGTATCTTGCATAAAATATTTTCGATTGATTGACATAAAAGAAATCTTTATAGCATGTGTAAACAAACGAACGTGGGAACTTGTGACCAGTGGGTGGCCCAACCTCCACAAAACGTCAAAAGAGACCCTATTATACCTAGAACTGATGCAAATAGTTGTTACCATTTGAATGTAGGTACACAACAGCCTCCGTGGTCTAGTGGATAGTCTGCTTGCTTCACCACAGGACATCGCTGTTTCGATTCCCGGCAGGGTCCAACTTTATTATGACAACTTTTGGTTGGTGGAAGGATATTTTCGGAGCCCGCCTGGCTAGCTACCACCATCTAATCTAACTCTTGCCATTAAACATGAATGATAATAGATTGATAGGTAAGTTCCGGTTCCCCATCTGGTAAGTCCGCTTCCAACTTCGTCATCATCAGCACTTATCATCAGGCGAGTTAAGGCGAAGGGCTTACCAATTGTGGATAACAAAAACCACTACAGATTAATCTAAAATCTTTCTATGGATTTTGGTGTACAAGATCATACTAAGTATAGAGTATTTCCTTTAAACTTTGCTATTATCAACGCCGGTTTCGATAGAGACACGGAATACGTCAAATATTCGATGTTATTTATGTCGCCTGCGCCCGCTCATGAATGCTAAATTCAGTGAGAGATATCTCTCATTTGACGGCATCAGTCAACTACTGGGACGAAGACGTGTTGATAACTTCCACTCTTGTAGACATAGTGCTGTCTATACTGAACACTGGAGGAAGATAGAGTACTTTTGCAAACAAACAATAATTTATTCAGAGTATAACAACTGGATAAAGCAAAACTTTTGTTCTATAACTGATAATTTTTTGACTTTCTAACCGTTTAGTGGTAGTTTTCACCATTGTAGTGGTATAAAATTTATCGATTTGTATGAAATTTCTTTTTTTCTCGATTCCTACGTAAATAATAAAAAAATGTTTCATTAGTACAATTACAAAAGAGTTAGCGTTTATTTTTTTAAACCTATATAGGTGAGCTTTATGACATTTTATGTAAAAATTCAAACGGAGAGTTTATAGCACAATATTATTAAATGTTTACTATCAGCTAAGCTTAATATAAGACAGTGGCAACTGAGAATTCCGTGTCTTTATAAAAAAAATAAGAATAAAAAAATAAAGAATAATTTTTAAGAAAAATATGACAAACAACATAGCCGACAGTCCCAAAACGTTGCTTTTTGTTTCAACTGCTTTTGTTAATATCTTATGCTATATCAACTAAATGAATCGAAATGGCATACTACGAGTGCATTACCCCAGTATTTATTATCAACAGACACAGTGGTATGCGGTGAAATATTTTTATTAAATTCTAGCCGCGGCCGTTTCGCTGCATTCACTTCCTATGCAAATGGGCTGCACCCACTGTGCGCCAGACAGATATTGCAATTTTCCCCATATTATTTATTGTTAAGACGATTCCGTGATAATACTATGTGTTAAAACACTTCTGAGGTTTACTGTTGTGGGGAATCTCCTAAAAAAATTAACTTTAATTTAAAAAATTAAAGTTAACGTCTGTATTAAATGTATCTGTATCGTTAACCTACCGCATAACCTCCAAAGTGGAGAACAACATCCTTCTTTACACATTATTTCTAGGGATCAAGATGAGTGAAATAACAACTCGCATTTCAAAATCCATCAAGCTATTCTAACACGCTAACAATAAAATCTACTTTAATACTAATAAATGAACTTCATATAAACGAATTTCCTCAACGTGTGCCAAACCAGTACTCTTGACTGAATATACAGTTGCGTACGTCAATATGTGCAATATGCATCGGTCGACCATGCCAAATGCCTTTGTCCAAACAAAACTTATTACCACCTTTCTCATAAAAATAACAATAGCTACTGATTTTCTGGCTAGTTGAACAAATATCTATTTCAAGTTCGCCAGGTAACGATGGTGTCTTTGAAAAAAAGGCAGATGTTGACATCGGGACGAGAGCTCGAACAAAGTGGTGCTGCCCATCTATTGTTAAGCAAACTACATTGAAGATGTTCCTCGAATTACAAAATGTTTAGCTATTTGTTAAAGTCCTATTAAGTTCTGTCACTTCGGTAATGTCTTTACAAAGTTTGTACGCGTCGCCGTGTTTTGCGACTTTCGAGTTTGTTCTATTGTTATAAGAGTCGGAATGTGCCGGAAAATAAGTTTGTTTTCATTTAATTGTCGTTCTACGCAACTAAGATGTCCACAGTTTGAATAAGTCGTCGATAAATTAAATTCGTTTCCGCCTTATGAATTCTAAAGATGTCTCAATTTGTTTGCTGTTGTTCACAAATACTGCTATTTTTTTCTGAATTTCTTAATATTAATGGTATTATTTTCAAATGACTCGTGACAATACGATATTCTATTAATATCATTTTTTATGGAATGGAATATGATGAAAAAAATTGGTATGCTTATTCTTGAGCATCGCGTAGATTTTTGTAAACAAGTTACTTTGTTACTGAGATATACCTATTTCATTCTGTTGAGTACCTATTGTTGGTATGATTTCAGTTGTTTTTCAAACCTATTAAAATAAAAAAGCGAACTGTGCAATCCTAAAATCCCACCAAAACAATAGATGACTAGCGCACTTCATGCATTACAGCGCTTACAATATTCTAAGGATTGACATTAGATACATATATGTGAAAGAATACATATAAGAATAGATATACATACACATAAGAATTTACTTACTCATCACTTTATAAACGCTTCTGCATTAAGACAATAACAGAGGAACTCACTTATTTGTCTAGAGTCGGAGATATTATGATAAAGATGCGTTCAATAGTCATTCGGTAGACGCAACCCAACACTGTGTCAATATCGATAAAAGTATTTGCTTAGACGAGACGAACAAAGATCAAAGTAAACATTTTGTACGCCCACCTTGTCGGGACCTCTTCTCGTAAGATGATAGTATTGTATTTGACCTCTGATTTTGACTACTGACAAATTGTGTGGTAAACCGAATACGTTGAGAAATTGAGAGACGAATAGTTGTGTAAAGAACACTTTTTGCTAAGGTTTCTTATATGTACCTATGTACTGGCATTTCGTATTGAACTCTTTTAAATATAGTGTCCTGAATACGTGCAATACACATAATACATACTTACTTCATACTGAATTACTGTCTAAATTAAAATTCTGTTCAATTAATTTATGAAAAAATCAGACTTAATAGAAACGAACTCTAATAGCATAGATACATAGGGTATACATATGAGTAAGGAAAAAATTTAATAAGTTTACAAAAAAATGATAATGTATTATTTTGTCCACTAGCTGATGAAATGATAGTAGATGATAGTAGATTACACTGTTTATTTTTTTTAAATCACTTAAGAAACACAAAGTTTATGTATTTTATGTGGAAGGAAACCTGAAGAGCCAATCTGTTTCACAATATACAGTATCAGCCCAAAGCTTTGCCTGTCGAATTTCACGTACAATTTGCTTCGAAAAGCCTTTGAGCCGAAGCTAATGTTTCCACTTTAAGCGAGTGATTTCTTCAAAATCTGGTCGAAGGGGAAGGTTGTTTTACAAGATTGCACTCCATCTGGCACAAGATTTGCCAGTCTATGTCAAAGTGGAGCTTATTAGGCAAAGTTAATAAATAATTTGGATGTTTTTTGCTGTAAAGTAAATAAATTCCGTCAATAATGTCAAATGGTCAAAAAAATACCAGTATCTTAGTTTTTTCTCAGTATAAATTTTAAGATCTAAGTAGATCCTACTCTGGATTTCTTGTAGGTTTTAGAATTCTTATAGGCATTGCAGAAAGTGACTCAAGCCACTTATAAGTGACTTGAGCTACTTATATATTTTTAACAACAACAGAGTTTTGTAATTGCCTGTTACGGAGATCTTCGCGAGAAAATATTTATTTGGGATTTACCATCAGGTGAGATTGGAGTCAAATGCTCCAAAATTCTGGATTTAAAAAAAGTTTTAAGAAATATCACATAGGTATTCGAATTAAATATTTATTTATTTTAGCGTTTTATTTATGTGTATAGTATAAATATTAATTTCTATTACAATTTTAATTTATATAGTCTTTGCCAGCGGTTCGGCCCCCGTGGATTTCGCTTTATGACTATCTGTAAGGTATCCTACGGGAACCATGTATTTTTCCGGAACAAAAAGTAGCCTATGTATTAGTCTAGTATTTAGTCTATCTACCTACCAAATTTCACCCAAATCCATTCAGTAGTTTCGACGTGTAAGCGGAACAAACAAACAAATAAACAAACACCCATACTTTCGCATTTATAATATTAGTAGGGTTCTTTTCGAGTTCTTGTATTTGCAGCATGTTGACGACAACAGCCTACTTTGATATTCTAACCTACTTTCCACACGTCTTGCGGAAACGTTTGGCTGTACTTCCTCAAATATTATGTTACTATTCAATCAGCCTGTCTTTGTTCTATTGATGTATTACGGAGAAGAGGAATCTGGGGAAGTAAATTAACTACGGATGGCGTATCTACTAACACAGATCTATTTCGGGTCACCCCCACTTATAGCTCTTTTGTACGCATTTAGTATCTATATAAAATATTGCTCTTATAGGAATATAAACATTGTCGTGTAGTTCAATGGCTGAAATTGCCACATGATTTGGACATATTATATACGAAAATAAATCATATACATATAATATGTGTATATGTGAGATGTCGAAATGTTAATGATGGGATACTCCTAGGGCTGCCACCCCTCCGGGTTTTACCCGAACTCTACGGGTTTGAATGGTGGATATCCAGGCTACAGGTTGACACAGGAAATCTCCGTCTAAGGTCTTCAACTTCATGCACGAAAATCCAGATCGTGATGATGCGCCGGCCGGCCGTAGAGAGGACAGCATTGAGAATCAGTAGGTAGTCTTCGATTCGAATTTCATAAGTGTGACCCATAGAGATTGACCTGTAGTAAATCCTACCAAACACTCACCACAAATTGCCGTGCCCGTGCTCATGGGAGTGAGGGACAATAATAAATTAACAAATAAATAACAACCCAGTTAGTCAGTGTAACAATTTGCCCTAATGTTTTCTTTCTTCCGTTATGAAAACCTTATGGACCGACGAGAGGAACTGATTATCAGTGGAAATAAGTAAATTTGAATGACTTAATTGTAAAGGTTAATTATAATATGAATTGTCTAGATTTTATAAAATATTTAAAAAACCGGAGCAAGTTAATAAAAAAATCAAGAGCAAATGCAAAATATAACCAGACCTTCAACCTTTAATAACTGTTTTTTTATATATTTATTTAAGATATTAAATGATAAAACAAAAAAAATATGGTTTGTTTTAAAAATTGTCATTTTCTGGATTCTCCGGGTCTCAATTTTTTTTAAGTGGGAGCCCTAGATACTCCTCTGGCATTATATACCTACATAAGTACGGAGACACAATTTTTTTTCTGTTAGAAGTAACTGAGAATCTAGATTAGATTCAAGTTTCCGTGCTTTTAAATGAATAAATTAATAAAAACACTTTATTGCACAACATAAAACAGGAAAATATAAACAGAGTGCAAATAAAACAACAACAAGTTATAGCGGTCTTATCGATAAAGAGTAATGTCTTCAAGATAACCTTTTGTGGTGTTTTTATTTAAAAACTGAAATTGGTAAATACGCTAATGTATATTTTTCGTAAATTTTCTTTCTACTCTAAGGTGACAGTACGGTGTTTTAAGACAATGAAGGATTTTTACTCGCACGACAACAAAGGGTCACCTTTAAAATATATTGAGCCTGAAACCTTATCAGCTGTATGGAATTATTTCATGTTATCAATTATAGAATACAATGCAGTTAGTATGATATGAAGTTAAAGTGAACGATTGCTTATAAAATATTAAAACACCGCATTCCAGTACATGTGGCGCACTGGGACCCTATATTTCGGGTAACATGCAGCTGCAACAATCGTAAGGATGTCACACACCGCTGATTTACGGCGTATCTCGCTGAGACCATACTTGTTCCATACCTACAAATCATAAAATGAAATCAAAATATCTCACAAGTACACGTCCCGTTTCAGTAGAACGCCACTAAAGTATCCTTTATTGCTCAAAAATAAATTAATTTCCATTTTTACTGCATATTAAAGTAACCTTTATATTGAGCGCCAGTTATTTTCAAAGGAACATTTTAAATGGTAGCTTTATACCGAGAGCCGAGCCGAGGCACCCTACTGATACTCGACCATGAATCAACATAAACATCATTCGATTAATTGAAAAATAACTTCAGATATGATCGATAATACGAATTTGCTTCGTAAAAATTCAAGATAACTTTCTTTAGAGGTATTGCGATGTTATTAATACCGTAAAATATTGAGACATCTCTGTTAAATCGCGCAGTTTGTCAGGCCTTGCTCCTTTATTAATAATTTAAATAATATTTTCCAGTACGTCTTAAATTGAAATAACGAATATACGTGCAATGTTTTTTTTTGTAATTGTAACTACCACATAACTACAATATAAACTACTACTACTAAATAGCTACCAGTTACTACAATTCAAAATTGCTAATAGACCCGGTAACTGGGGATTCAACCCATTATACTGAACAAGTTTTCTTCGTTGAAATCGCGAAAAAGTTTTAGACTCTCCATACATATAATTTGCTGTTTGGCCAACTTTGTATGGAAAGTCCAAAAAATTCTTTTCGGTTTCAGCTGTCGTACAACAGAAGTTCTTCATTATGACAAAATAATAGAAACTCCAGTTAACGGGTCCTATACCTATTTTATTACACCCCATGTATATTATATAATCTTACTAATATTATTCAAAAAATGCGAAAGTATGGATGTTTGTTTGTTTATTTGTTTGTTTTCTGAACGGATTTAGGTGTTTGGTAGGTAGATAGACCAAGTACTGGATTAATACATAGGCTTCTTTTTGTTCCGGGAAAATGCATGGTTCCCGTAGGATACTTTAAAGACGGTAATAGAGCGACATCCATGCAGGCGGATCCGCGGGCAAAGGCTAGTCTAGTATAAACCCTCATACAGATCTAAATGTACCTCACCTATCAATCTGATTAATCAAAAACAGGTTATGCGAGTGTACCAAATTGGATCCAATTAATTTGTACCTCTAATAGTGCCGATAACCAGTGACCAGCCTTCAATCAAATCGAAGGTGATTCGATTTAAGCCTATCGATTGCAGTACGGCTGATTACTTATTGGCTAACCACAGTACAGAGAATAAACCACCATTCAATAATTTACTGAATTACATAATGTACTTACGTACGTACGTACTTTGGGAAAGAAGTAAATAAGATAGATAAAAATAAAAGACACCAACATAAACAACAAAAAAACACAAAAATAATAAAGCGGCCTAGCTTAAAGGAAGGCTTTCTAACCAAATCTTATTCACAAATATATAAAAAAATTGCAGTCTCAATAAACTCATTGTTTAGGCATAAAAACGGCACAGGTCTTTCTATAAGTTATTTACTCTATGAAAATACCATTAGTTCTAATACAGGCCATTAAAAGCTCCCATTGATTGGGTGGGTCAAAGGAAACTTTTATCCACACGAGATCTGACATTCCAAATATTGTGTTATTGGTCTTCTGATCGCTATTAGCAAAGTTTCTATTTACGAGTATCTAATTACCCCACATTAGTCCACTGCTGAGGTCTATCAGGCTTATGCCTTTCTTGTGTGCCCAACCTGTTTGTAAAGTTAGATTTTATTGAAGTAGTCTGATTGTTTTTTTATTTTTATGGATCACCTGATGGTAAGCGATCACCGCCGCCCATAGACACCCGAATTATTTTATTTATCATTTTTTAGAAATAAATCTTTATTTTATTTCCAATTCAAATAAGGCTATTGAAAGAATTCAAAGTCAAAGTCAAAGTCAAAGTCAAAATATTTTTTATTTAAGTAGATGCTGTACGCATACTTTTAAATCGTCTTTTTTTTTCTACCTAGTACAAAGTTCCTACCACGCGGAACTTGTACACTCAACGTTTCGGGAAGTGTTAGCGGAGCGAGAAGAAACGTCGAGCCCAAAAGAAACTCGCCCCAACACATTTTTTGAAATAAATACTTAATATCTATTACAATTGATGTCATTACTAAAGCTATGAGCTGGAAGATCTATACATGTCCATACATCATTGTCATTAACATAGTCTTGGGTTTTATAATATCCTCTTGAACACAGGCATTTCTTTACATAAGTCTTAAACTTATTTTCGGATAAACTAATTACATTTTCAGGTATTTTATTGTAGAATTTTATACACTGCCCCATGAACGACTTCTTTACCTTACTCAGTCTCGAATAAGCAACTTCAATATTATTTCTATTTCTAAGATTAAAATTATGCCTGTCACTGTTTTTTGGAAATAAATCTAAATTCTTACGAACATACATGATGTTTTCATATATGAATTGACTGGCAACAGTTAAAATATTTATTTCTTTAAACTTGTTCCTCAATGACTCTCGAGATCGCATCTGATAGATAGCGCGAACGGCTCTTTTTTGCAGTATGAAAATAGTTTCTATGTCAGCCGCATGTCCCCAAATTAAGATGCCGTAAGACATTATACTATGAAAATAGCTAAAATACACTAGTCTTGCAGTATCTACATCTGTTAGTTGCCTTATTTTCTTGACGGCGTAGGCAGCTGAACTAAGCTTTCCTGCTAAGGTTTCTATATGGGCACTTCTCCAGACCTTACCGAAAATGCTCATTTCGGTGGCACGTCTTTTTTTCCGTTTTTGAAAGTTTTGATTAAACCGTATTGAAAATATAATCAAATCTTAGTAAATATATGTAAAAGGCGCACCTATTGACAAAGCGGTTTACGAGATATTTGATTTTTAAATTTGAGGGTCCACCGAAATCAGGTTTGTGGCCACCGAAATCAGATTGGATATGATTTTATAGGGAAAAAATAAAATGAACGACAGGTGAGTAAGTACAAAATCTTTAATCTACATTAACAATGCTTTTTCATAGCAGTAATAATTATTTAATTTCAACACAGCCATAATTTAACCTCACAAAAAAAAGTATTAAACTGAAAGCTGTAACTTATCAGTTAAATCTTGTAGACACAATGAGTATTTTGCTTTAGAAGGTGTTATTTTCCATACAAAACTAGCAGTCTTTAATATTGAAGTTTTTAAATAAACATTTAGCTTTATCTAATATCTAAATCAACTTCAATTAGGCACACACAAAACAACAAACATTTGGTTTGCTCTCAACAAAAAGTTTAATCCTAAAATCTAGCAGTCTCTCAGTTACGCGAGGTAGGTAATCCTTTTGGTAGGTGAACACAATATTATGAATGTTACCTACCTATATATTATAACATATTTAAATTTAATTAAACTTAACATTATTCTTAAAATTAGCATATCACAAACACTTCTTTTTAGTAGATAGGAACCAGTCTCAAATAATTTGGTTACAGAAAATGAAATACCTTTACAACCTCCTTCTTACTACATTATTTATTAATGTACATAAAATGTGTTTAAAAAATACAGGAAAGATAATAAACAAATATTAATTCCATGGGATGCGGCAGCCGTACGTACGTAATACCCCACAGCTGCCGCACGGCGCTACGTAGAACATTGATGCGGTATTTAACGCATTGCGGCTGCCGTGCGGTATTCTGCCGTGTGGCAGCCGCTATGCGGTAAAAACCGCATCAATGTTCTACGTAGCGCCGTGCGGCAGCCGTGCGGTATTTAGCCGTGCGGCTGCCGCGTCCCGTGGAGAACCGCCTAATATGTTAGAATATATTATATAACCGCGTTAATTTTATGTTAAAACCTAGCAGTCTTTAAATCACTCTTCGGTCTTCTTCTCGGACTATTTTTTTTAATACTTAATATTTAAAATATATTGTAATCTTCACTGTCAGAATCTCCAGAACCAAGGTTTAGGTTTGAGAAACCAATTTTCGTTAACGTCGGTGTCATAAGGTTTTCTACCTCTTTTGTTGATAGACCTTGCCAAATACTGTCACTTTTGGAAATTTCTATATCTGACAATCCATATTCTTGGTCGTTTTTATCCTTTTCCTCCTCTTTTTCAATCCGGTTAATTAATCGTTTTGGTCTTATGTCCTTTAAATTTTTCCGATGTTTTCTTTCTGTGTGTCTCTTCTCTTTGTTATTTTCATTTTTCTTTTCTTCTTTTTGAGTCGGTATTGGATCTGCTTCTTTGATTACTTCACAAGAGAGTATTACAGGTTTTTTATTAGAAGATTTCACTTGGTGTTTGCTGGTAGCTTTTGATTTAGTCCTGTTTTGTGTCGCTTCACGATTTGCAGGTTGTAAGAAGTACATACCCAGGTGTCGTCCATGCTGACATTGAACCGATTTGTGAAGGCACTCTGTCTCGTTACAGCTCCTCATAGCCAGATGATCTTTATGGTCAGCGTTCCAAATAATTTGGTGGACTTTCATTGTGCCCTGGAATTCGCGAAGATCAAAAGGAATTAGTAGTTCCTTTTCTAGCATTTGTGATTCATGAACTTCTTCGATGATCACTTTATGTACGTGGCGTTTCAGGTGGTACATAAGACTTTGTACATCACTTATGTCATGTCCGTGAGAGACAACGTTGTCAGCTATACCTTTGATGCATCCCCCGACGCCATCTGGCTCTCCTTTCCCATGTCCAGACTCGGTGTAATTCCACTCTACACAGTTCAAACTTGGCATGCTCCAATGAAGGCATGACATTATGAAAAACATTTTTCTATTTCTATATTGCGCAGATGGAGAGTCTGACAAAAACAACAATGTTTTTACCTGAGGAACTTCCCTTTCTATGAAGTTGAAAATTGGAAGAAGGTGAACCCAAATTGCTACAGCATCGTGTCTTATCGAAGAACTGATAGTGCAAAATGACTGGGACACGGTCTCTCGTTTTTTCTTGTAATGAATTACTGTCGTGTGCAAAGCTATTTGCTGTCGACTGCCACCAAAATGGAAACTTTGTATTTCTTTTGCGTACTTTGTAGCATAGTTTTCACTAAAATCACAGTGGATCAAACACTGATCTTCTGTTAGTTCTGCTTTCATTATTTTTTTGTATCGGTTTTGGGCAATACAATTAGCAGTGTGGTTCATGTATGTTATTAACAATGTCTCAAATTCTTTGATCAATTCCTTTGGCGAAACAGTCTCTTTTTTTTGGTTGTTAGAATTGTTGTCTTTTCCTGTGTTTGATCTTTAATAGGGGTATATTGTATTTTTTCTTTTTTCCACTTCATGTAGTTTATGACTTTACTATTGTCAAATTCCCTGTACTCTATTTTCTTGTTCTTACATTTTTCACATTTCCTCATCAGGCAGTCAATGCTCTTGGCGTCACAGCACAAAGTCTCTAATATTTCATCTTCTGACTTCTGCGATATAATATCATACTTTTTTAAGGCAGTCACTATGTGGTTGAAATTCTCATGTGTCACACATAGACAAGTTTCTCTTTCTGCAACTTTGGGTATTTTAACCCAAATGGGACGTTGTTTACAGAAATATGAGTAGCTTACTTTATAATTGGGATGTTGAGATTTAAATTTTTTGTGCAAGCTGTTAAGATTTTCGGTCAAAAGTCTTCTTTGCTTTTTTGCTCTGAGAAGATGATCTCTCTTTCCTGGACATATTCGGCTGTTCTCATCGTCTTCGTAATTTTTTTGTATATCTGCATCCATCTGTACTTTAATAGCGGTCATTTTATTATCTGTATTTTTAGAGATATGTTCCTGCTTATTTTTTATAATTTTTAATTGATTTTGTTTTCTCATCCTATAAATTGATTTTCTATAATTATCTGCTAAAGCTTTCAACTCACTAATTCTGTTGTGAAGCAACTTAAATTCTCTATTTACTCTGTACCTACTTATATTTTCTAAAATTGGAACTCCTGGAAAGAGGTTTTCTTATCGGCGTTTCTGTAATATTCTCCTCTTTATTTGTATTTATTTCAGGGAATAAATTAGTTCTAGACCGCAGTCTCTGTCGAATTGAACTGTCAGTCGATCGAGCAGAAAAGCTGCTTGGACTTGAAATTCCACAAGAATCACTTTGCATATCAGATGTTGGAGATTCTATTTGATAACTCGTTTCAGGACCATTATCTGTATAACCCAAGTTTAGTGGCATTGGAATAGTATCAGATGAATTTATTCCTAATGGGCCTGATTCCAACAGATTCGGTGAATTTGTTGATCTTGGTAAAATGGAAGGACTGGCCAGTGGATCGCGAGCTTCAAGTTCTAAATCACTTAGAGGTTCGACTGGTTCTTCTTCAAGAGCTATGATAGCTTGTTGCTTCTTTTTCTTATAGTAATGTTTCCTAGAACTTTCTCTATTTTTTTTTCTCATTAGGTTCTGAACACGACGGTGCCTCTGATTTAATTTTACTATTCGTCCTTCTGCCTTTTTCTTTTCATATCTTTCCCTGTCTTTCTGTTTATGCTGCATGTATAAAATAGGATCACTTTTTATTCTTGCTTTTCTGGCTCGTTCCTGCAGTCTTTTCTTCATCAACCTTTCTTCTCGACTTTTCGCCATTATGATCTGAAATTTTATTTATTTCCCTTAGTTTGCCTTTAAACGTAACGACCGAAAAGATAAGTAAACTTTATAATATAATACAATAATTTCCTTTTTCGAGCAATGAAATCTGATTTCAGTGGGTCTTTTCCTGATTTCGGTGCCATTTTATCCACCGAAATCCACCGATATCAGAGCCACCGAATTCAGAAAACATCTATTTTTGCCAATTATCTCAAATATTAAAATATATACACAATATTATTATAAACCATTGTAATAACTTCCTTATGCCTGTATCTTACAATAAACATTGAAATGTAGTTGGGACTAAATTCATGATAAATCATAACCAGCGAATTCAGAAACTTCCCTGACCCAAAACCCACCGAAACACAGATTTACCTTAGATTTTTTTCAATTCGAAGCAGAGCGGCCATGCGTCCCGTCCAGTCGCCGGAGCACAACTGAGGCAAGCGGTCGATCGGTGTGTGAACTTGCTAGATCAAGTCAGTAGTGGTGTGCAACGTGGTTTGTGAATGGCACGGAAATCATGTGAAAGTCAATGACACGTTAAACAATGCTCAATAAATTTAGTAATTAATACACTATAATTTATTTGTAAAACCTAAAGTGATAACCAACAACTTAGCTTGCCAGGAACATATAAATCAGTGTCGGGAACTTGATAAGTATCAAGTTATTGTTTGTGATGTGTTTAGTTCTGGTAATTGGACGCGCCACCGTCGTCACAAAAAGGAGCTTTTTCAAATTTTGGGATTTTTTTTACTGAAAATCAGTAAGTGCTATCATAATTTTTTTATGCTCTCCAGTTGCCGTAAGGTACAAAGTAGACCCACAATTTTTCTTTAAATTTTATTCTAACATTTTCTTGGAATTTAAAGCCTGAACGCAAAAATCAATCACCTCGGAGAACTGCCCATATGTGGTCCCCATTGTAAAGAAGCATCTAAAGTAATACCAAGAAAAACAGTGCTATTTACGAACTCTAAAATATTACTATCTAATATTACATTATCGTGAGTTTGCTTGACATTTGGTAATCTGAATTTTATTACTTTTGTCTTTGTGGCATTTAATAGCAAGTTATTAACAGTAAACCATTTATGTATCTCTGAAAGTGTGTTGTTTACTTCGTCAATTTTGCTGTCTTTCCTGTCTACCTTAAAAATAAGAGATGTGTCATCTGCAAACAACACAATATTTGAGAGACGTTGCACCATAAATGGTAAGTCATTTATATAAACAAGGAAGAGGAAGGGGCCTAAAATAGATCCCTGGGGAACGCCTATTTTTACTGTAGAGCCGAGAGAATTTGTGCCATTTACTTGGACTGTTTGTACCCTATTGTTAAGGTAAGAATTGAGAAGACTGAGAGCCCTATCTTCCACACCATTGCATGTAAACATACATTAGACATTAGTATCCATGTTATTGATGTTAATAACCTACCGTAAAATGGTACATACATGATATTAGGACTACCAATATTGTACGTTATTTTGTGTATAGCGCGATTTCCTAGTTTGGTACGAACCAATATTACATCGAGAGTATCGTATGTAATATTGTTTTTGGAAATTATTAATAGGAAAAATTTGGTTAATCAATATAATATGATAATTCGTACTATATTTTATTACGGCAAGTTGTCAGTTCGCCATTTCAAAGCTCATAAGAGAAGGGAAACAGGCAGATACAGCACCAATGATTGGAAATAAAACTACAAGTTTCCGCTACCTATTCCTTACAAAAAAAAAAAAAAAACTCCGACCGAAGCTGCCCGGGTCGGCTGCAATTTACAATGATTTGCACCTATTAAGCAAGCGTTTGAAATGGGCTTTGAGAATTATTCTTTTTATTACGTTTACATTCTGCGATTCATTAGACGACTATTAACAATTACGTAGTTGACATCGAGAGAAATTGCCTCTTACTATACCGCATTGTTTGAAGGGCAGGCGTGTGCTTACTATGAAAATGAAACTGTAGTGTTGTTTTCGTAAGCTAGAATATTTGGATTTAGTCAACGTCAGTACTTTATTAATTGCATGTGCCTATACATATAGAGTTTCCATATATTTTTAACATTTTTCGCTTTGACTTATCGGTATCTTTCAAGGATATAATTTAATAATAAATATCCGGGGACAAAAATATATGACAGAATCTTAATGTACTAAATCCAAACCTTTTTTACAACGTGGTTTGGTTACCAAAATTCCTCTAAAATACCATGCCCCCTTAACTCCGATGTTTGTCAGTAAAACAATCTGAAAAAAAATATTATTTAAGCCACTATATTAAAAAAAAGGCAGCTTCTAATACTACGATAGAAAGGAGTTTTTTATTATTTGTCATTCAAGCATCAAACGTGCTATGATTGTAGTGCAAACTGTACTGTAAAACATACCTACCTACAACACAAAAATAAGAAAAAAACAAGTGTAAGTCATACTCGCTACTCTTTGGGCATTGGGCATACAAGATTTATGAATACTTACGAATAATTTTCTTGCGATGCACAAATATAGAAGTTAATTTTTTAGACAACCAGATAATTTGAGGTATACCGATAAGAAAACGCTTTTCATTACAAGGGGTTCTACGCTTGATGGATTAATAAAATGCTAGTATCGACATTAATAGATTTTTTCGAACGGTTTCGTCCTGACGTCGTTATTAAATGCATGAAATGCAGTTTTTCTAATCACCTTTTCGAATTTTGCGAGAAGGGGAGCCAGTTCAGTCGTGCTAATACTTTCCAAATGACTTGCACTTAAATACGCATAGTGACTGTACAGGTTTATATTCTCCTATTTTCTATACGGGAATATCATTTTTAAATAGATATAGAGTTCAAGACATGTGTGATTATAAGTTTATACGGAACCCGCAGTGCGCGAGTCGGACTCGCACTTGGCCGGTTTTTTAATCTCCTTTTTAAACCTAACACAAAGTTCCTAGGAACTTGTACACTCAACTTTTCGGAAACTATTTGGGAGTTGGAGGTAATTTTGTGCCATGGCAGTTTTTTTTTTCTCTTGTCTTTTTATGATATAGATAAACATTATGTAGGTATTAAAATATAAATAATTGTGTTTATAAGTCTCTGGTTACCATTAGAGGGAATTCTAATTTGAAACCAGGTGACAGTGTTTTATGTATTCATCATCATAAGCCAAAAGACGTCCACTGCTGGACAAAGGCCTCCCCTGAGGATTTCCAAGCCAACCGGTCCTGTGCTACCCGCATCCTTTTTCTCCAGTGTGTTATATGTCCCGGAATATTGTTTTTTTTGTTAAGGCAACATTTTGTAACAAATATATAAAAATACGAAATACGGGAACGTAATCTGAACAAGACATTGGTACAAAAAAATCTTAACCTTATTACACAGAGATACCAGTAAAGAAACAAAGGCCAGGGCTAATTAGAGACCAGTTACAGAGGTGTTACTTGCATTCTAGTTCGGCGAGACTCGTAGCTCCCAGTTATCGGAGATCTACCCGCCCACAGCTGTCAAACGAACAAAATAAATATGTTATTACTAATGTGCATGCTAGCCCAGAATCAGATAACCGCTAATCTCCATTACAATTAAAAACTTTCGGGTTCAACAACACGGTGGCTGTAATACTCCGATTCCGAACGACATACTTACCGGCGAGCGTGATTCGACAGAAATAACCTTTTTGTCCATAAATGATGGAGGAATCGGCTGTTATTATTTACATGATTTTTTGGTACAGCTATTAGGACGTGTCAATATTAACACGCTAACAATGAAATGGATCGACCTTTTAGCAAAACGCTCAAAAGGTTTTGATATCAGTTTATTTATGTCAGCATTGCCGAACGTCGATCTAAAAACATTTGGCCCATTTGTGCTTTTGTTTTAGAGTAGTATAAAGTATTTGTTCTAATCTCGTTTGTGGTGCCGTAAGCCCCTCAATTGTGTACATTACTTCCTTGATTAAGGTTGGCCATTCTCCTTTCTATCGTCGAAATGCCGAATGTCGTCAAACCGTTGACTAGGTACTAGTCATTTAAGTGTTTTTTTTATCAAATGTCAAAAAATACATATTATCTAAAGAGTTATTGAAATCATTTATATACCAATTATTTTAATAAAATAAAAACATGCAATGAAAATTCAAATGAAGCAGTTTTTCTGCAATGCAATAATGCAATTTTGGGACCAATACTCAATTCACATACAACATAACATTTCATAATAATTTTTTGATGCAATCAATTGTTCTATTAAAAATTAGTATTTTACAGGGGCCATAGGCTGAAATACCGTATTTAGATATTTAACGATTTAAATGTAACAAAACCTGTCATTTTTATCAACGTTATCATTTTCGAGTGTAAAAACAAAACGGGAATGCCCGCAATATTTTTCCATCTGAAAAACTGTTGACTATAAAAAAACATCGGCAGAAATTTCACCATTCATTTCAATCAAATTTCCGTTTGCGCCCGCTAAAACGAGCGACTACGGACGTATACTATTCACTGCTTTTTGAATAAATGGAGAGAAAAGTGTGTTTTTTCTTCGATTCATAAACTGCACAATAGAACAAACAATAGCGCAGAATATTTGCATTTTCCACAATCGTTTGTTTAACCATTCTTCGCAGGATATGACTATGCGAACTCGCTTCATTAAACACCAAATTATGAGTAACCTTAGTCCTATCTCAAGCGAAAGCAACCATTAACTTTCACGAAGACACCCTTAAAATGCAAAGGGCCAGAATAGTCTAAAAAGAACATTATCGCTTGCATATGCTGGGAATGCAAGGCATTGTGATTTAAAATTCAGCTGATCATAATTCAGAATTGCATCTCCATAAAATTCCTTTGCAAAAAGATGAAACCTTAAGCAAAGGTTATTAGAACTGCTTTTTCATAAAAACTGACGCTCGAGGAAAATTATTTTCCACTCTTTGTGTAAAGAATGCACCCTCCGGCGACTTCCGTGCGTTTAATTGTTATGGTTTTAAATTGTGAAATGGTGCAAAATTTAAAGACTTCTGAATTTGAATTATTCCTTTTTGGTAATAATATCTCGTAAATTTTAAATTTCAAGCATGCGTCATATAAATAATTACGTAACTTTACATAATGTTATTGTGTCTTTATATTTATATTGACGTATGACTAGGACCTAATCATATAAATTTAAATGACTTTGATTCGTTTAATATTTTAAGTACTTTCATAGCTTTCAAACATATCACCCTATCATCGCATTGTCGATTAATGTTTAAAGCGCTAGGCTCTTTAAGTTTAGAATTTACTGTTTTCTAAGTGAAATAAGGCAATATAAATCATTAAGTCCTAAATTACAAATAAAAATCACCATCAGTGTCATGAGACCTAGTCATAAACTTCATGACAGATGAAAGGTCTTCAATTGGCGCCAAAATTCGCGATCCTACTTATTAATGAATAGAACCACGTTCTGATGGAACACATAAATCACCTATATCGACACCTTTTTAACAAATTGGAGCGTGATAGAGGACCCTTACACTGAATCACTGACTATACTATTGTTTCGACTTTTTAAAATTCGATTGCAGTGTTTGAACTACGTTCGTTAGTGTGTTTGATTTGTGATTTATGCATCCTGCGTGGGCCGGAGCGAATCGACGGTGTGGGTGTCGTTCGATACGTTGCAACAGTGTTGCACCGTATAATCTTCGTGATTTGCTGATTTTATTTCGATATGTTAGGGTCCATCTAGCTTAGGCTTGATTTGCGATGGATATTACAGGTATCTGAATGCAGATTACAGGGCTTAAACTGCCGTCTATTCCTTGTGATAGCACGGCAAATGTGCCTCACGATAAGAAGATGGAGGACTTAAAAGGTAAACATTACAAAAACACGAGATGTACATATGTGCTGAAAAGAGGGAGCGATTAAAATAATAAAAGGGTGTTAAAAACCAACAAAAGTCGATAGATACTTTGTAATTAGGTACCTTTAATATGTATATGTCGGATAAAAGGTAGAAGAAACATCACTGGACTTCAATGATATTTCTCTAACATGAAAGATGAAGAAAAGACGTCGGAAGGAAACCACTTTCAGTGATTATACTGTCCAGATTTTACTACTTTGTATTTTTAGGGCTATAATTTCCCTGACCGGTGTATTTTTAAAGAACATTCGTATGCAAATTAAGTAACGAACAGAGCTACCGTTTGTAAAATGATTAAAAACGCACTCCGCTTGCTAATTGACGAGGGGACATTTCCACCATGTAAATCAGAGGTTGGGCAAACGCTCTAATTACGGAAAAATCACATTTTACAAGCTTATACAAACGTGCGGCCAGACGCTTGTGGACTGGGTTTGGTTATGAGACGCGCTAGAAACAATAAATAAATTAAAAGGACTAAATAATAAGCTCCCAGTCGGTGGACCGATGACCTGGTGAAGATTGCGGTAAGCCGCTGGATGCGGGCAGCGCAGGACCGGTCGGTGTGAAAATCTTTGGAAGAGTCCTTTATCCAGCAGTGGACGTCTTTTGGCTGATGATGATGATGATGAAATAATAAATACATGTAGTTTTTACTGTTAGTATTTTTTAAATTTACCTACTATATATATATTCTCAAAAGATTTTCTAGCATATATCAGCAATACCTTATTACTTTTCATATTAAGTTTAAATTTATCTTATCACAGCTCGTGAGGTATTCAAGTTTAAATACTCAGATTCTTTAAATATCATATTTTCTTTATCAATCATATTAATTTATATCTAACGATACTTTTCCAAAGAAATTGCTACTAATTTTAACATCAATATCTACAATAAACACCTGCTCAAACGCAATGAAAAAGCAACGCAAATCAAAATATTCACGCTTTAAATCAGTATGCGACCTCCAATTTCCCCTCACCTTTGTCCACATACGAACAGGCTACGGTCTGTGGTGGACAGGACAGGTAATGCTCATTAATTCGGCACAGGGGTCTCCCGCAAAACAAACTGCGAAAGTCTATTACATTATGTTTTACACGTTAATACTTGACGAGTTTGTATAACATGAATGAGAGGCTTAAACAAATAAAGTCAGTAACCTATAAAATTGTTTTAAGAATACAAAGCATACATGTCAATAAACACAATTTAAATAGATACTTAGTTACATCAAAAGGTTGCTGATCATTAGATGATGCTCTATACACAACGCCATTGTGTGAGACAAACCTGCTTGCCCCAGAGTCTGAATAAAAGTAAGGAGGCTCTTTTCGCATAATGTGAAGAAATCTTTTAATATGCGCAAACTCTGCAAACACTCCCGACACGCTCTGTAAAACCATGGCAGCCTCAACACCATCGTATAGGGGTTAATAATAATAATAATAAGGACGGGCTGGTTTCCGCAACCAGGCGACAGGTACGCCCATTTTGCGTGATTCGGCTGGCCTCACTGCCAGCCCAGCTCCTCCAGGAAGCCCAGTAGCCCCCGCAGGTTGCCGACGACTTCCGGGAGTGTCCTCGGGTCCTTGAGGTGTTTGACCCTGTATGAAGCTACCTCTTTGCATTCCAAAAGAATGTGAGCAGCTGTCTCTTCGGTCTCCATGCATGCTCGGCACAGGGGACTGTCGGTGATACCTAGAGTGAACAGGTGTTTGTTGAAGTAACCGTGGCCAGTGATGACTGCTGTTACCTTCCGGAGCTGGAGTCTCCCTAAGCTCAGGAGTTTTCTGGACAGGCTAGGGTTGGTCATAGGTAGTGCTTGTCTAGCCTGTCTACAGGTCTCCAGTTCTGTCCAATACCGATTGTGTTTTGACCTTGTGCGTTGACGCAGGGTTGTTTTTAGCCACCCAGTGGGTAGGGGTATGATAGGTTCAGATCCCACAGCAATTATGTCCGACCCTCTCCTTGCCAGTTCATCTGCCGCGTCGTTACCGCGTGAGTTGCTGTGTCCCTTAATCCATTGCAAGAGTTACGTCGCTGTGGTAACATACTTCTGTCAATCTTTGATAACACTCGTAAACTAGCCCCGAAGTAATGATGTTACTTTGAAGAGCCTGTAGGACTGACCGACTGTCAGAGAGAATACGGATAGGATAGCCCCGTACTCCTCTGGCGGCGATTGCATTAGTAGCCATGATGATGCCCATACACTCCGCCTGAAAGACCGTGTGGTACGCACTAAGTGGAGTTGCTATTGTTATGTTTAAGTCCTCTGAGAAGACACCGCATCCGGTTCCCGAGCCTGTTTTGGAACCATCGGTGAAAATCTGGAGGTCCCTCAGGTTCTGTCCTTCGTAGGGGTCTTCGAAGAGTTGTATTTTATATTTCTTATCAAAGACGTACTGTTTTGGGATTCTGTCATTGACGGCCGCGACTCTTCCGCGACAATGTTGTGCAGAATTTCAACGTGAGGAACCCTTTCCTTACTCCACAGATTTAGCAGCTTTAGACGAGTCGCAGCGCTTGCTGCCTCTTGCTGGATGAACATGTGTAGGTCGTATAGGGGTTGTTGTTAAATAGAGTTGCGGAATTGAAGTACATATGAATCCTTTTTGTAAATTGAACTCTGAAACAGATCAAAGTTTTTCAATTTAATTTTTGCTGTTTTTGCGTTAAGCTACTTGTAATTCTATCATTATTAATCCAAATTAAATCTCATGAAATACCAATTCATTACAAAAATACATATACTCATGAAAAGTTGCTATTTCCACCTCCTACCAATAAAGTCTCATTCGATTTGCCATTTGCTTGGTAGAGGAACATCCTCATGACACTCGTTGTCAGTTGCCATCAATAACTTTAATAAGCAAAAGGTTTGATGTCTTGTTAACACGCGACATACGAGTTAAAGCGACAACTACACACAGATATGCAAATTATTTTTGACTAACATACCCGAGAATTTATGGTCTTAACGGCATTTATGGCTCCATGCCGTGACATATGACAGTAAAGTGGGCCAGTGTTTGGAAAACAACGTGTTTATGGTCATATGAAATTACTATCATACCACAAACTGTGTTCGAGAAAACATTATTTTTGTATATCATTAACATAAGTCATACACTTTTAATGTTAATTCCTTATTTTTTGTAAACTTATGTAAGAACTAATTTTAAATTTATTTAGGTTGAATTTATTAATTTGATTAAATAAAAATGGTTTATTACTTCGTAAAGTTTGAAGAAGAAAACTATAGAGCTAAAGATTTTATCTTCTATATACATATTATGTATACTGTAATATTTCATATGAAATCAAAATAATGAATCACAATTTTAAATCCTTATTCATAAAACGCTAACAAATTACATAACAATCTATGTCATCTGAGTCAACCAATACGTTATGGGAAACTGTGATTTGAAGAATATCATGGGCTGTCAGATTAGGATCGCGGCACACCCGGTGCACAATGCCACATTAGTATTACTAGCGAATGGGCATCACTAAAGCAAGTTATGGATGCCGATACATCTTACACTGACAAAACTCTGATGTACAGGGTGAAACTATAATCACAGCTATAAATAATCCTTTTAAGAAATTTTATATGACAACCATTTCGCTTGTACTGACTTTACACCTAATTTATCTACAATTATCTTTGCCTGCAGATAATTACACGACAGTGTATATATAAAATGTTTATAATATACATAATATGTAAGTTTGATTCCTATTTATTTTATGTAATAATAATAATAATAATAATATATTTGTTGGAGGATGTTGGATTTCTAATGTTTAGTTTCATGAGTGGATTTTACATCAACCTGTAAATTAAGTAAGTTTGTAAGAGAATCTGTGTGTTGTGATTAAACTTGTGACAAATATGTTTAGTTGCATTGCATTGCATTGCAATAAAGAGGAATTGATGGGGACTTGATATGCTGACTTTATGAATGAGCGAGCCTTATGATGAAGATAGAACTTCGTAAAGGTTTACTAGCTGAGTAAGTAAACCTAACTATAATAAAGAATATCAACTATCACTACGTAAAGAATATTAACTATCACTACGTAAAGAATATCAACTTTGACTACGTAAAGAATATCAACTATCCCTACGTAAAGAAGCAGCCGCCTTCCCCGCCAATATATCGGTAGACCCAACATAGAGGTAATTGCTGGAGGCAAACAGTCGTTACTCGGCAGTAGAGTAGGTACCTTTCGGTCGAATTGTATGGAGTGTCAGAAGAGCTGAATAAGATTGAAATAATAATAAAATTATTGCTGTCTACAGTACCTAAAAGGATTTTGATGTATTTACGGAAAGCAAATAAAATAAAGTGCAACTTAAGTTCTGGAAGTCAATTTTTATTGTTACAACTGGCATTCATTGACAACGTATTTTATCTCTCAATAGATTATTTCAATGATAAACTAAGGTATGAGAATGAGATAACAGGTGATATTCAAATTAAATACATTTGACATTTTAAGATTACAAACATCACCGATACAGATTGAGAAGTTGTTATGAACGTTGTACGAAAGATTTATGTGGATCACATTTCAAGTTATTAACATTATTTCTTATTTTAATCACTAGAAATGACACTCTTTATACATTTAGATGTAAACAAATGTAATTATACATACTGGTTTTAAAAAAGGTTTATTCGACTAGCGAAGTGACCAAAAACTAAAGACTGATTTCGAGATGCTTTTCATCTTCGTCTTCTTTTATAGTTAGAAATTTTTATTTGTTTTATTTACCGCACAACTACAGTGTACAAAGCTTACTAATAAGAGGTAATGGAGACGAATGAGAGCTTTTGATTCATCAAAGTGTTGTGTCTCTATTTCCCCAATTTTATACTATGCTGACTACTTACACTTAAAGTTAGGTCTACATTAACACTAACGTCATACACATGAGCTATCAAGCCAATGCACTTACCATCTCGCTGTCTCCTTCGGTTGTGCTATCTTTATCCAATTTGTTACCCTTATCAAGAATTAAATGCGTTTTAGTGCCTTCTCTCGCCAGCCCTTTTTTACCTTTTTATTATTATTAAATAGGTACGGCCAAGAGACACGCCGCCTCTATAAGAAAATCAGACAGCTGATAACTTTTTATGATACTCATTTATCGAATATCCATTTGTTACCCGATGACTATTCGACTTGTAGTCAATAGGATCGTGTAATAATGAATCAAGCATTGATTATACTTGTAAAAGATATATTTTGTCTAATAAAACTAAGTTTGTTTAATTTATTTACTCAAGTATATTTTGTTTGTCGTCTGTCTTTGCATATGAGAAAAGTAGGGACATAAATAAGTCCGTGTATTATTTTCCTTGTTTCAGTTGTGAAGGCGGAACTTCAGTAGGAGAGTTCGAAACAAACAAAACATTGTATTTATAAATAACATAAGTATTGAATAATTAATGTAGAAATAAAATAACGGCTGAGGAGAGTATGAACTCAAGTTGGTCTATATGTATAAAGATAAGATATTTGCAGAATGAACTTTACAGATCGAAAATAACGTCTGTGAATGTGGGGAACCCCCACAAACTATGAAGTACCTACACCTGGCACCTGCGAGAACCTGCTTAAAGTGACTGATAGTGCTATGCGCGTCGAGTACTGGTCCAATAAAATATGAAAAACTTAGGTATTTCACCATCGACTCTATGTAAAAGATGAAGAATTGAATGGATGAAGATGAAGAAGTGAAAAATACTGACTCGGTGGCTAAGTGGTTAGCGATCCTGACCTCTGATCTGAGAGTCGTGGGTTTGATCCTCACACAGGGCAAACTTTTCTGTGATGAGCAGAATTGTTTGCTCTGAGTCTGGGTGTATTTTATCTATATATGTATGTATTTGACTGACTCGGTGGCTAAGTGGTTAGCGATCCTGACCTCTGATCCTAGAGTCGTGGGTTCGATCCCCACACAGGGCAAACTTTTCTGTGATGAGCAGAATTGTTTGCTCTGAGTCTGGGTGTATTATATCTATACATAATATGTATGTATTTAAAAGTATATGTGTATGTATATCAGTCTGGTTCCCAAGATACAGGGAATCCTAGTTTGGGGCCAGATGACAGTGTGTGATTTGTCCCAGATATTATTATTATTATTATTATTTAAAAGTATATGTGTATGTATATCAGTCTCTGGTTCCCAAGATACAGGGAATCCTAGTTTGGGGCCAGATGACCATGTGTGATTTGTCCCAGATATTATTATTATTTCTAGATAAAAATGTGGGCTTCTCTGCGCACTTCGCGCTATGCGAAGTGGCAGGAGCTACTCCAGCAGAAGCACAGTCGGCTGGAGGTCAGTGCGACGGGGAGAGAAAGCGCCGGACAATCCGGGCATTGTCGTTTGAAAACATTAGCTTAGACACGCAACAGGAACTGATTAGTAAGTTCAAACATATTTTGCGAAACTTATTATCATCAAAAATATAAGATGTGCTTTAAAATACAAGCAATATTCATAAAGTTAAGGTTGTATTTGTATCCTAAAAATAAACACACCCACATCGTAAAATGCATTTTATGACCTTTATTATCTCACTAAGTAGCTATATAGAAATTGGGCAACTATGAAACGGGATTTAAAAAAATATTAAATATTAAAATGTTATACTTTTAAGGTTAAATAAAAATTTAACTCAGATATACCCTTTAACGTTTGTTACAATAACAGATAATAACTATATTTAAGATACTACAGTCAAGCAATAAAGTTATTCCCAGTTTCAGAAAAAGAAGGTAGAAATAGGAGCTAAAAAATTAAATTTGTTATGTAAATAAGGGCCCATTCTTTCCTCTTTAAGAAAAAATCCGAAAAACAGGATAAAATGTACAACGTTTCATGAAATATACGTAAAATCATTATGTCAGAGCACATCACGTCACTCAACACCATAATGGATTTCGGTTTCCCGCCAAAAGACAGTTTCCAACTCACTTAACTTTACTTCCGACATCGGTAATCGATATTTTTCACCTAAAATCCAATAAGGTGTCATTTGGAGTTATTTAATACCGAAATGGACTTTCTTGGAAACCTTATCCAAAATGTGACAGAAAGGTGAAGCCATCTTTTGAGGTAGGCTTCTATTTGTACTCATTAATCTGAAAAACTTTATAAAATCGTAATCTGGTGATCGATTTGTATTTACAAATAGGTGTTTTAAAAAATGGTTTTCAGTATCATAAGAAGATACCCTGGATCTGGAAGTATTTGAAACAAAGAAAACGTTAAAAAAAAACATCAAGTCATTCTGTTAAACCCTGTTAATATTGTGTATAAATTGTTTGTTTTTAGAAAAATTGTAAATAATTCCTTTTTTTAGACACTACTTAACGAGATATAATGATAAAATTAGACATTTTTAA
Organism: Coleophora deauratella; assembly: GCA_958295455.1. Classification (NCBI taxonomy): domain Eukaryota; kingdom Metazoa; phylum Arthropoda; class Insecta; order Lepidoptera; family Coleophoridae; genus Coleophora; species Coleophora deauratella. The sequence goes on along the minus strand of OY282405.1, from coordinate 5,886,217 downwards.
GTCACAAATTAATGTTACAATACACTTTGATATTTACAGATACCATTTAACTAATTAATATGCAATATGCACAGTCGGCCATTACGGTGCATGCTAGTAGGCAGGTAGGTAGATAATACGTGCCTAATAACTATTGTTCAATAAACAATCCCCCTGTTTCCTCCATGGGCGTTGCTAACCCATGCCTACACCTCACAGAGTTCCACTCCACAAACGCACAATTTATTTATTCTTTTACATAAATTATTCAAAAGCGTAACGATATTATGCGATGGGAAGCGCGATACAGACTAATTTGAATTTAATTTGATGCGTCCCATTTTCACAAAGGAAGTATAAAAGTTTTTATGTGGAAACTCGGAGACAAGTTCGCTCATATATTTTGTGGTAGCACCGCGTAACGGTGAAACAAAATAGCTACACAAAACAGATGTTTCCTTCTCACATTGATTTATTAAAAAAAAAAAACTCTGGTTTTCATTACTGCATTCATTAAAAATCAAAATGACAATTTGTAATCTTTTAGCAAAAATATTTGTATGAACTTTGGCAATGTGTTAACTTTTATTTTCTTAAGACTAAAGACGTATATTACACATTCTTATTTACTTTTTGAGAGAACTTTTGTCTGTTAGCTTTCATTCAAATAACATATTCACAAAGAGCAAGCGATGAATTAATTCTAGTTTTATTACTCGCTCTGTAATCAACTGAGATTTAACTATTCATTCTCATTACGTAATTTATTAGCGCCATCATTTTTGCATTTCTCCCTTGTACCGGTCATGCCGGTTTAATAGGAATTTATTGACCTGTAACGTTTCTAAATCAATACCAGTTATATACTGTCGGCCAGAGGACTAATTAGCTATTAATATAGTCGGTGTCGGAGGCAATTGGCGAGACCACTAGTTAGGCTTTATCTGGGCTATTAACGTTATTGCCAGATATCATTTCGTCTAATTTAATGCTGTACTTCCTCGAAATGGTCAACTTCATATAGTACTTATAACCTAAAATGATATTATTGTACATTATTTATTGTAAAACTTATTAATTCTTTGGATGCCCTTTCTTTCTTATTTTCTAAGGTTCTTATTTTCGATGAACTCTGTGGGTTAATTGAAATCTTAATTAACTATCTAAGTAGACCAGTTTATGCACCTACTTTTTATAAGAAATTAAAAATTTTTATGTAGCAGTAGTTACTCAGTATTTTGAGTTGAAACCCTTTATTAAATATCTATTCTATTTTCCCTAACATTAATTTTTATTCAACTGAATAGTGTAAATCGATAGTGAAACGTTCCGGTAGGTATACAGAACAGTTTGTCTCTCCGTACAAAGTTGGTTTATTATCGTGATCAATTTGTTTGAAAGATACAAAACTATTTGCTCCAGATTTTATAGTCCCTTTGAAAAAAGTTCTTCGGTGTCGTGGGTAGAAGTCAATAACGAACTAACGAAACAAGAACTAAACCCTACAATAAGTACTTAACTAAATATATAATAAACAACTCGCTGCAGTAATATTTTCTTAAACAAAAATCTCAGTAAGCATAGCTTAGAAATATACCACAAGAACTTATGTAAAATTATAGAAATATTAATTTTATGTTCTAACATATCGTATTAACGTCTACGCTAAAGAAACTTATTAGAATGTATATATCTTACTAGACAAAGAATGATCGATTCCACATAAGTCTTGTTATTATGTTCATTCTCTAATAATGCCTTAATAATAGGAATTAACAAAAAACAAACCATTATTAACTCCACTTTAAGGCTATAGAAACAAAGTTCAAAAATTCTACATAAGATACCAAATTAATCTTTGCTGAAGCTAACAAGTAATTTATGGTTATTATAACCAAATACCAGCATGACACAGTAACAATCATTTGTTTTCTTAGTCCACCTCGGTTGTTAGACAAAATTTCGACATGTTTTTTATCGTGGGCGTCCTTCCTTCTAAACACATTGGTAGGCTTACCCACATGCCTCTTATTCTTTTGTTTTGCTTGCTAGTTTATTTATTATGAATGAGTTTGTACGTTTGTATGCAAAAATCTTATTAGCTTTAAGCACGAAACTTATTTCTTGTAAGTCTGTGACACGCTGAGTTGACAATGACAATGCTCGATTGTATTCCTATAACCAAATTTACAAATTCTGATTTAAATTATACTTTTTAAATCTGAATAAGCAATGTCTTTGAATATTGAAATGTAATTTTATCAATACCCTCTTCGAAGCATTCAATTTACTAGAGGTGACTGCATAAAAAAGCTAGGAGAAACGAAATGAGTCACCAATGATTTGAAATGAAATAAAACTCTACAATTTTACGTAAATCTCTAAGCGCTTTTGTTGAAGCTTTACGCCAGTAGCTTTAAAGCCCACTTCTGCCTATTAAGGCGCAATATAAGAGAAGGTAGATGTTGGTTTCTCTGGCGAGGGTCGAGCGACCTTTTCCCAAGTGATCGGTATCAGAGGCTTCGTCGATGGCTCGTCGCGACAATACTATCAGATTCCGTACACACATACATCGATATGGTAATACCGTACTGCCCGATGCATTCCTTAACCTTTGTGTAAATATGTTTATGAGGTGGGCGAAACCCCCTGATATACATTCAAAGTTATTATATTGGACCTGTTTTAAAAGGCAATTTATTCCGACTCGATGGGACATCCGATAGATGCTGTGTCATATATATGATTGTTATTTAATTCCTTTTCTAGGCGTGTGATATGTTTTGATGTATCCTGGTATGACACTTGTCATCCTTTTGGGATAGTCATCGATACGGTTCAATTTTTATTCGTATTTTAAATGACGTTAGTAAATTGCGGCTTTTATGGCGTTTTTTTTTTTTTGGTTGGTTAAGTAAGATTTTATTTTCAAAACAGAGATTAATTTCCATGAAAATATTGTTTTATGCTGTGAGTGCCGTCAAATTGTGTTCTCTTATAATGTAGCCTATTAAATTTTGTTAACCCTTTCCTGACTAACCACAATAATCCTCTCAGCCATGAAATTGGTATTTATACCCAAATTAAGTGGCAGCAGTAATTGATACAAATGGATGTTTCTAGTTAAAAGCAATTGACGGAGATGCACTGGGCAAGTGCAACCGATTCGTGTTAACTCATTCAGAGCGATATTTTAATTGCTCATGTATCAAGTTTCAAGAAAAAAATACTATTTAAGTTTAGATTAATATTTGTAATGGTATCATTAGGTTTCAAAAGGTTAATTAGTAGAACTCCGTAAGTACCTGAAAAGCTCCACAATTTCTCATAATTTCTATAACATTAATGAAAACATTTTTAAATCTCTTTTAGTGTATGTATTGTATTTAGATGTAAAAAATAAATATTTCATAAAATTTCTCTCTATTTATTTTTTCACCCACATCTCCAAATACAATAAATGTACAAAGAAAGATAATAAAAACATTACCATTCATCATGATTTTATAGCTGCCAATTGGATAATTTATTTCCGGTGCAATAAAAGTCCATAAGACATCCGATTTGCTTATAAAATATTATAATTTAACGAAATGACATTGTTTCCAGCTATGAATGGAATAGTAAAAGCCCAGAGTGACTGAAAGCAGATAAAAATTAGAATAAAGATGTGAGCTCCTACTGTTTTACGAGGCTTTTGGAAATATCATGTTATGGTTTTTGTGTTGCTTCTGTCACATCAAACGCCCATAAAATAAAAGAAGTATAGTAAAGTAGTGATTTTTATTAAACTCTGTAGTATTTTGCTTACACTATGAGTAACATTTTTGACATATCCGGGGTGTAAATGTAGTGCTCGTCCTTTTAATCCTAAGGTACCCCAATACCTAAAAAAGAAGAGATCCGTAAAATTTGCGTAAATCTTCTATTTGTCTTGGTTCCATTAAATATTTATATTATTTATTATTGTGTTTGACGATCATATTATCCTCTGACATTTTTGTTACTTACTTTTATTTTAATCTTGACTATAAAATAAATAAATCTAATATAATTTTTTTAAAATATGTAAATAATTAATTGGATTTGTACCTAACCAACTGTACTGGGTACAAACCAATTAATTATTCATTCAGTCACAATAAAGTTCTGCCAATAAACACGCCAATACATTATAAGCCATAATCGTCACTGAACTTTAACTCTGGCACACATAGTACGTCCATATTAGTTGTCCTTTTCGGACATGTTGCTGATTTACTGTTGCCCTCAGTTGGAAACTTTCCTAATAAATAAACCTTATTCGTGCCGATGTCAAACTCCATGCTTCCACGAGTATCTCTCATTGGACACGGACCGACGACGCTTGGTTTTTGTGCCGGCGGTACATAAATTTGTCCCTTACCCACATACAACATACTTTTGGAGGGTTTTTCTACTTTGCTGCTCGATTATGAGTTAGCAGTAAACTGATACAAGAGATTAGGTATAAAGTAGATTTCCCCTAAATATCCCCTGAACACCAATTTATGATATGACTAGTATGACGTTACACGACCGCGACGTCACTACGTAATCTTATACGTCTTTAGCATAGTCACACTATAGCAGATAAAAGAACTTCGTGATAAGATCACAAAATATATGTAACAGACTAAATACATTACTGTTACTTGGTCATACAAGTTCTGAGTCAAAAATGACAGAACTCAAAATTTACTTTATAGGTATATAACTGTAGATATACGGCTAAACGGATTTTGTAAATATATTTTGTACAAATAAATAAATATTGCATTTTAAAAATGATTAATTACGGAAGTTGATCTTAAAATTAAACTTGTCATTTATTTTTACATATTGCTTTATGATTTTGCACTTTTTTTTTTAATACAAACAATATTATAAAGAACGCAGTGAAATAAAGCTTTTTGGACCTTTATGAGTAGGGTCACTCTACTTTAGGTTAAACTCGGCAATTTATCTCTTTTAATCGTCGCTTAATGAAGTTTGTTGGTACATAGGAAACGAGGTCGAACAGATTGTAGGCCCGTATTGTTTTATTTGCATAACGACCTCTGTGATAGCGGGCGATATCTGCCGTCCAGTTCGGGATATCTTTGTAATATATGCAGCACCAAAATTGAATTATCAGTACTTATTAAAATATAAAAGGGTTGAATTGCTTTATTTTGTGTACAAGGGAGTATACATATTGCAGATTTCTAACTATACTAGCATATAATATGAATTTTTTCACATATATAATATGACTCAAAAAAAATACTAACATTACTGAAACGGAAGTTTCCACACTCGATTCTGAAGCAACTGCCCTAAAATACATACAAGTTATAAATGTTCACACATTTCATTTCATTTTATTTGGGTTTAATTCCCTGAAACTTAAATAAGTGTCAGCCTTCCTCAATATTGTACAGTTCACATTATTTTTCAAGACTTAACGTAAGCCCTGATAGGGGTTGATTGGCACGCATTCGGCCGCTCGGCACGAATCTCAAACAATGGCTACAGATTCCAGACTGAAAATAGTTCATCATGAATATAAAAAAATAATGCTGTTTGCTTTGGATCTTTCACAGACTGAAAAGCTGTAGTTATTTGCCTGGGCGAATACTGATATTTATAAAAGCAAGCAATGACTGCTTAATAAAAGGCTTTAAGCAAAATCACCCTCATCTTACAAAATTTTGAATAGACGTAAATTATTTATGTTTTCATGTTTACGAATTTCATAAAAGTTGCGAAATATCAAAGGGCTATGCTCTAAATAATTTAATATTCATTAATAGATTCTAAGAATTATGTATTGTATGTTTGTTACGCGATTACTCCACCAATTATAAATTGAATTTTATGATTCTTTTTTTATGGTTGGTAGGTCATATTTTAGAGGTATTGCAATATAAATTTTACAGAAATTCATTGTGCGATTTATGAGTTAGTAAAAATATAGTTTTTTATTACGACTGAAGTCGGTTGTTTTAACGAGTTAAGCGTTGTTAATTATTGATTCTTAAATACTTTTAGGGTTTTGAACCCGAAGGGTACCACAACGTGTCCCTATTGCGAAGCCTACGCCGTTTGTCTGTCCGTTTATTGGTCGTACCTATCTTAAAAGACTATATCTTATGAATTATAATAAGTATTCTGTTGAAATTTTCACAGCATATATCTAACTGTTAATATGACGAATAGTTACATAACAAATCATTAAAAAATATTTAGAGAAACTTACCAGAAAAAAAATCTAAACGTCTAAACTATCCAATTAGACTACCCTGTCTAATCCTTTTGGTCCTTTACGTAAGCTTTTAAAACTTGGTGTAATTTCAGTACAAATACTAACGGTAAAAAAAGTGTGTTAAAAACTGGTGAAGTGTAAATTGGTCTAACCATCGGAACTGAATGCTGAATGAATGCGTCGAGGGTTAAAAAAGGTTTCTTTTTAATTACTTACATGTAGTTAATACAAATAAAAGTGATACTAAACCCTCGTTTAGTCCGATTCAAGCTTAATAGATGTTTTATAGATTGGTATATCTTTTGGTTTGAATCAGTTGTAACAATACAAAAATAAATTTTATAGGTAAATATCTATGAAAAACATTAAAATTTAATTGGTACATCAAAATAGGTCTTTATTTATCTAAGTATTCATAGATAGTCTAAGTACCTAAAATGATCAATATCACTCTCCTTATAGTGCTCCTCCGATGTCTTCATATAATAAAACTGCTTAGGGGGTCGCGTCCGTACATGGAATATCTTTGAAAACTAACTCAACTGACAAAATTTCTAAATGACTATAGAGGCCAAAACTTTTATTGGATTTTTGTGTCTGTCTGGCCGCGCGTCATATTAAACAGCTGACCAGTTTCGAAAGTAGCTGAAAGAAGTGAAACGAGGAAGTAGTATTTTACCAAAAGTGTTCTATTATGCCAGTATTTTACCAAAAGTGCCAAAAGTCTTTTATTGTGCCCGATAAACATCTAATTCCCAGGGTATTTTACCTAAGTATAATAGGATCTGGTAAAATCTTGGAAAGGCTAAACTCTTTGAGCTAAATGGATCACCAGATTTCAGATAAGTAGCCAGGAGACCAAACAAAGTTCTAAAATCATCCCAACTTCCACGAACGACAAAATCGCGGGCTCCAGCAAGTATCTAATATAACAAATAAAAAGAAAGTTTTCTTGGTAACACAAATAATTGATACGGCGCCCTGTCGTTTGGGAAGTCTCAGTTCTATTTGAGTTGCCTAAAAGGAAATGAAAGGAAATCAAGCGAGCGCCTCCGTAGCCTTTATCTCGACTTATCGGAATATCGCCGTAGACTGTACATAGGAGTTCTTTATTAAATCTTCTTCAAGATTAAATCTATTCTACTTCTATTCGAGGCTACGCTTTCTTAGACTTATATTATCTTTTAGTTCATCTCAATATAATTTTCAGTTTAAGACGGATTTTATTGAATTATTTTCTAGTGCTTTTTTAAGTCTCTCGCTACTCTCGCATGCAGGGTTGAAATAACTTATTTGTTTACTCGGGAAATTGTTTAAATTTTTGGAATAAATATTAAATATTTTAACTGATATAACTTTGTGTACTTTTATTTATATTTTTGCATTCTCAATATAATTCTTTAAAAAATATCTTCAGTTTTGAGAATAGATTGACTAGCTATCTATCAATATGCAAACAATACAGAATTTATTTGTTTTTAATCACAAACTCCTATAGCAAACCAATCAAAAATAGGAAAATTGAAACTTTTGAACATTGTATAACTTTTCTAATTTAAAACACTTTCACAAAATATTTCAACTCAACAATTAGAGACCCCACTTCAAAATCAGAGCAGACGGCGTGTAATAGTACAATTTTGGAAGAATAACAGTGATAATACAAATTTGGCATTTGCGAGGGTGTGAGCTTATTATCCTGTCATATACACTTGATACGTGCTGAGGACATTTGGATTATAAAGGTAGTGTTGCGATACTATCGATAAGTTTGATAGAGATGTTAATATATATATATATATATATATATATATATATATATATATATATATATATATATATATATATATATTTTAATAATATACAATACATTTTATGACTTATTTATAAAGTGCCGCTAAACTCAGTTGTTTGTCGCGACATTGCATTCGCCACTCGCTATTAAAATAGTATTTCGATTAATGGCATGGTATTAGTTAATTTTCCTGTTCATCATTCTGAATTGATTATATGTCTGTGAACTTATTAAAGACAACTAGATGAATTGGAAACAAAACAGTTTTTATTAGAAAGCTTGTATGAATTTTGATGAGAAATTTTAAAAACAGTGGTTTCTAAAGTTTTAGGTTTTACTTACTCGAAAAATACTACTAAGAAATACTATACTAACTCCTCGGTGATATCTTTTGTAAGTCTGACACTTAAACTAAGCATGTTATTTTTTTTATAACAATTACGATTATGTCTTCTCAAAAATTGATAATCTATTGATGGCACATCGATATATTAAATAGCAACCCTATTTCATGTACAAATAATACACTTACGGGTATTTTGGTGAGCAGAAGGGATTGATATATAGTTCTACTATTACAGACCACATAATAATCCCTCATTCGAATAAATGCTTTAGAGTGAATGTGCCAGCTTTTGACAAATTACAAAGAGAAAGAAAGAGAGACTACTTTTAGTTTATTATTTATAACGCGTATATATACTCGTATAAGTAAGTATATTTTATTGTTATAAGATGTTAGAGTACCTAAATTGTAATCATTTAGATATTATAGTAGGATTTTTTTTCATGTAACGTGTTTGTAACTTTTGCACCTACCATTTTGTACCAATGTAGTATGTATTTGTTTTTATTTTATAAAGGTTAACCGGAAGAGATCCCGTAAGGAATAAGTCCGCCCTTGTAACAAATTCTCTGTATTATTATGTTCATAAAATCGATGTATTCTTATATAATACAGAGTTTACAAAGTAACAAACGCGGTTCATAACAAAGAACTTTTTATAGTACCTTCATAATTAATAATTATACAAAGTGCGACATGAAAGAGTAGAAAATAATTGAGGGCGCCACTGTCGATCACATCGCCATGTACATGTCGCCCTTATCTTGTTTGTAACACCTTGATACGCTATGCTATAGTATGAATATATTATTTTTTCATGCCGCACTGTACGTACGTATTGTATTGCGTACACAAAAGAGAATCCAATCTTCATGCACACGTGTAGTTATTTCCCTCCTTGACACTTTATGTGATTTGATAGTGGAACTTTTTTATCCCACGTGACTACCCTAGTTATGTTTAAAAATCACGTGGGCTGTTTACATAGATTATTATGGTTGTTCTTCCAGACAAATGTGTTCATAATGTAAAACTATATTCTAAAATACGATAACATTTTTGATAGAGTGAACTATGACATCATATTTTATTAAAGTCGCTTCCATACTTTAACAAAAAAATTATAATAAAAAATTGCACACGTAATAAAAATTCTGTGCAAGTTTTTTGTGATTTATTAAAAACTGTTTAGTGAAAAATATTTTTGAAGTAGTCATCTACCCTACTTGGGTAAGCACGGAGATTCATCTCATCTGACAATAAGTGATAATGATGGGTAAATATAGTAGCGGGCTAAACATTTGGAAATATCCATTATGAACTAATTTACTTTACTTTTGATGGTTTCCATCAATGCTGTGCGATTAAACTTACGATAAAAAAACTTTGTCAAATGATTTCATTGGGCATTTGAAGACGACTCGGAATCTTCTTTATTTGTTGTCGATTTGTACTGGCTTAAAAATCAAAGTATTGTTTTTTTATTTTATGGCAGAGGTGGCAAACGAGCAGACGGATCACCTAATGGTCATCGATTACCGCCGTCCATAGACACCCGCAGCACCAGAGGAGTCACAAGTGCGTTGCCGGCCTTTGATATGGGAGTACGCTCTTTTCTAGAAGGTTTGAATGTCGTTTTGGTTCACACATACTGTTAAATTTGATTCTTTGTTATTACCTGCACGAAGATCACAAAATGTCAAATTTACTCAGCGTTTTGTGTAGATAATTATTTGACCGAACTCCAGCAGTTTCAATAACAATGTCGCCCAAAGCGACGCTCCAGAAGACATAATTGCAACCAACCCCTAATTAATTAATCACCCTGTGTCTGTGACGACAGCGTAGGCAAGGGCTATTCCTGTTTTATCTAAATTATAAATCAAATTATTTTAATTCATAAATAAACTTAGACTTTAGGATATACTGATACTGATTAGATTTATTTATGAACAAATCACGAGCTAAGATGCATTTTTAGTCTGTCTGGGCATATCTTGAAGAATATGACCACTCTGTTGTAATAATAACAACGAATAGGTATATTATTTGAACTTACAAATTATTTGTAACGAATTATAACAGAAGTTGTGATAGGAATATACTGGCGACGACGTAATTGATATTTGAAAGGGCCTCCTGGACCAGCCTTCTGTGACGTTAATTTGAGAGATGACTTCCAGTGGGTGGTGGTCCATGAAAAAGTATTTCAGGAGATCGTTAAATGAATCTTTATCGAAAAATTTCTATCGTTAATTCTAGCCAGGAACGTATGTACTTATTTACTGTTTAAAAGATGCAGCAAAAAACTATGGAATACTTTTGAAAACAATTCAAAGAAAATATATTACTAACAAAAAAGATTAAAGAACTATAAAGATACAAACAATACTGTAAGAGATACAGTACTATATACATTTTAAAATAATTTTATATTAACTTCAAAATTATTTCGTTTTTTTTAAATTGACAACTTATATTTTACAAGTAAATTTATTCCATAAATAACATGTCTTACGAGTAACGAAAACAATTAATGAAAAAGCTAAAAATTAAGCCAAATTAGTTTATACCAATTCCTAATGCAGTTTTTTTTACTTATTTTTTTTTTATGGCAGAGGTGGCAAACGAGCAGACGAATCACCTGATGGTAAGCGATTCCCGATTGCGATTAATTTTCTCATCTTGGATAAAACCTACACTGAATGAAATGTTTCAAAGTTAAACCGCCTCCGCGGCCTAGTGGCTTGTCCGCTCGCTTCGCATCAGGAGGTCGTGGGTTCGTCGTGGGTGGGGTCTAACTTTGTAGGACTCGGTTTGGTTGGTGGTAGGGCATTTTCTAAGCCCGCCTGGCTAACCTCCATCTTGTCTTAGTCTTGCCGCCATGTTAACAGCATTGATGTGTTCCGGCATGAAGATAAGATAGCCAGTTCTCCATTGCGTTGGGGAATCTCGATAAGCCCGCTTTCATCTTCGGCATCATCGTCACTTACCACCAGGTGAGATGATGCCAAGGGCTTACCAACTGAGGGTAAAACATATTAAATCTATAGATCTAAAATGAAGTTTTGATAGCTTGAAAATTGAATCTAAATGTACAATAAGAAATAGAATTATGATAACCATTACTGCGCTTATCACCTTTAAAACATTTCAGCTGGATAACCCGAACCACGTCCGGGGGACACTTCATACAAATTTCGCGCTATTTGTTTACTACATAGACATTCATGTTTGTACACATGTAAATGTGTGCTTGTTGTACTAGGGTTGAATCGGGGGGGGGGGGGGGGTGAAGTAGCTTTTACAAAGCGGCAGGGAGTGTCCATACTGTATAATGTCCTTATATTATGGCCCGAACCGCGAAAATCAGCAAGCAACGGCGCGGCGGTGGCGTGGCGATTCGGTCGGTGTTTACCCAGACGAGTCTTGATTTATTAATTAGTGCTATCGGCAAATTTCACCCTTTGTTGGCGTTTTCAATTATTCGTCAGCAGTCTCCGGGCTATAAACTCTTTCGGTTCAATCGGTATTGCAATTATTTACGTATCTAATTTATCGACACAATCATCTGGCTTCGTCTTAATTACGAAGAAATTTTCTACAAATTGTTTGAAATAACAAGCACTTTTCGCTCTGAAAATGTGTACTTCTTTTCCTCTTGTAATAATGAGTGAATCAATCTTTTTTTTTACATTCTGTTGGAAAGTTAAATATCCATATTGTAATTTTAATATCGACTTAAAATATATAACCGACAATTTAATTTTAGATTTACTATATCTATCGTATGTTCTGCAACGTCAATCCAGCCCTGTGACATATTCCATTTACACTTTAACCTAAACCTACGACGTAGCCATTACGTGAAGCACTCTAGAGTCTACATATAATGGATTAGCCATTTATCTGATTAGTATCATCAATAAATAACCAACCTTTATGGTGGGATCAATCAAATCATTGAATCATTAAAGATGGGGTGAACCACAAATAGGATTCAGTTAGTATTGTAACCTCCGTGTACACTAATTAACCTGAGTAAACATTTGCTAATTGGAACATTCTGTTTGTTTATTTAATTCACTTATTGTACTACAAACTAACATTGCTGCCACACAGTTTTAGAGACAATACTCCCCTCTAAGCTTCGTTGTTACTTTGTTGTTTAAAAATTCATCTGTTATGGCAACTTCATTAACCCTGTATTGCCATCTTCCAGCACACTTCGCAACCCCAACTTCACTTTCAGTTATGATACTTTGAACTGCTTCCAAGTCATCTTGATATTATTATAGTTATAATTAATATATCTTCTGTGATCAAGCACCATCTCCAGCTATCAAAATTTAAACAAGCACCGTATGTCTCCGGCATCTAATTAAAGAGATATGAAAGTGTACCTTAAAGGCGGAATTAAAGTTCAAAGGAAGCATGCGTTCCTGTTAGGCAACAAATACGAACTGACAAAATGTTAACTTGGCATGAATTATGAGTTTCTCTCCGAGTACCCCGGGGAAATTAAAGTGTCTTGCTGCAAGTTTAAGAAGACTCCCAGGTAGACTGTGCGGTAGTACGCGTTGCCTTGGCAACAGTACACTAAATTAAATTTTGTCTATTTCGAATTCAGGATGCATACAGTCTTTAATTTTATTTGTATTCAAATTTCTAGGGTTGGCGCCTGGTGCATTGTTCAATTTTACAGTTGTTGTTTCTAAAGTCCAGTTGGTACGCTTCTTGATGCACTATTTTAATCAGACTTTAATTACGATATTTACAAAAGATTTTCTTTGAGTTTGTGCTTCATTGTTGTCAATATTTTTGATTAAATAAGAAGTTTCATTTCAAGAGTATTCCCAAAACGACGTTTTTGAGCAAAAATTTTACTTTTCAATAGCATAATGTTTTGTTGTATAAAGCACTTGTTGTACATAAGAACCATTATAATCGTCTGGTAGAAAAAAATCTCTCCGGCGCAACTGGGAAGTTAACTGATAACATTTTAAGATAATCCTTTCCTACTTAATATTATCACTGTGAAAGTTTTTTTATATTTGTGTGACTGTACGTTTGGATGTTTGTTACTCAATCATGCAAAAACGGCTGAATGGATTTGGATGAAATTTGACACATAGGCAGTTTATATCCTAGATTAAAACATAGTTTTTGGCCCACTAAATGACAATTGGAAGTTCTCACAGACGTAGTCTCAGGCAAAACCTAGCTATTATGATAAATTATAACAGAACAGCAAAACTATGAAGAGGCATTAGAATCTTCCATTTCCGTATCAAATATCAGTTTCAAAATTGACACACGCAGTGTATTAAAAAAAACGAATAAAATATAATATGTACCAATACGTTTTTGCGCGTATTTAAAATTTCGCTTCTCTAAAGGGATAAACCATCTAAAACAGCTGTTAAACTGCAAACAAGAATCCGTTTAGCCGACGCAATGAAAGTCTAATGTCCGTTTTCCGTTGAAAATGTAATGAAAATTCTTGACTGCGAACGATGCACTTTCATTGTTTTAGTCTAGAAAATGATTTCGTCTTGAAACTCGTCCATAAAAATCAGAGTGGCATCAAACCTGACCCAGTTTGATGCCAACCGAGTGAATTTTGTGAAATGAATGGACAAAAAAATAAAATGCATTTGAAATCTAGTTGGAGACGATCCAAAATGATGGCGATTTAGCTGCTGCTGTTCATACTCTTACTCGTAGCTGGGAGAGGGAAGAGCTTGTGTTTCGTTAGTGTTGAACTTGGCTTTTAAGCAACAAAGAGTAACTACCTAAAATCTTATTATATCGTGGTACTAAGTCTACAAATACATTGTATCTAAAATTATGCTGTAAAACTTTTACTTAATTAAATTATACAATATTTAAGTTTAAAATACAATAATAATATTTTCTAAAACTGCAACAGCTTTCACGCTGTTAAATATACAAGACAATCCTTTAAACTTTGCAGAATTTAATCAAATCTCGGTGTAAGTACTTTTTCACGAGCCAAGCTCACGTATTTACACCGTAAGCTCATCAGGTCAACAAATAGGCGGTGTCTAGAATTGGAGTCTGCACATATGTGTTGAGACTCTGGGGAAATAATTTCACAGCAGTGTTGATTGCAGGCTGTAAATGAATTTTCGTGCTTCGTTTCTTTTTTACGGTGCAAGGCTCATTTTTATATTGCTGAGTGTAAAGCCAGACAGTTGCTTTACCCTTAGGATATCATATAGCTTTTTAAAGAAAATTGTGCTAGATTGTAGCTAAAGTTGAAGAATTAAATATTTCATAGATATTAATGAAAGCAGTTAGTAAATATTTGTCCAACTGAATAAAAATAATATTATTTTGGATGAATGTAATGGCGTGTAGTGTAACTACTGACTACACAGTTATACTGTGACCGTGACGCGTATTGCTTGAGTTAGCAATAAGTTTTTATAAAGGTATGTGTTCCTAATTCGCTCGCTTTTACGATACCAATCTTGGAACCGAATACATTATGTTCCTGTAAGCTGTCTTTTATTATTCACCACCGAGCACTCTACGATTTACGAGACCTTGCAACATATCATATGGCGACCCATACCAGTTTTACCTGAAAAAAATTCTGTGAAGGATTCCGAAGCGTATCTAATTTTCGAACAACACAAAATATGACGACTGATACTCGAAATAGAAATTTTGAAGGATAATATTTATACATAGAAGAAAGAAGCAAACATTTGGAAGAATTACAAGTAAATCATTAGAAAGAAAGAAGATTAGAAAAAAAAATACAGAAGAAAAGCCTCATAGTAGATTAAGCAAAAATGAACGAAGAAAGAAGACTAGAAGCGAAGGAGCGGTGTCCTGGGTATATTAGATATTAGGTATTATATATCACAGGCGTATTATTTAGATAATTTCCTCAGTCAGATTTTTAATAAAAAAATAATTTTGTCAATTTTAATGTAATGCTGGTCTTGAAGAAAACATGTTCAATAAAATGTATGTCGTATGTACATATAAATATCAGACAGACTACTAAAAGAAACGTGTCCTATTTGTCACTAGCACAACATTAACCTAAAAAGGTGTGGGCCATCGCTCTAAATTAAATTAGGACAGAATGGCACAGTCAGTTCCTTTCAGTCGGAAAAGAAATTACAATCCATTATGCTCGTCGAACTGTCCTCTGCAACGCACATTATACGTAACTATATTAATTGACCAGGACTGGACTGTAATTTGTAAGAGCAAGCGATAAAGGAAAAAGAAACGCAGGACCTAACCTTGTTTTGACTCAAATTGAAATGAAAATATAATTTGATATTTGAGAATTGAATGCAAGAAAGATCACTGGTATTTTTTTCTATGCTTTTCTTTTGTTGTTGTTGATTCGCTAAAAAAATACTCAACTAAGTTAAATACAATTTAAGTTGAATTATAATTAAATTCGGTTCGCAATCAGCGAAGATATCGCGTAACTTACACAAAAATATTACAGTCGATTAGAGAAACTCCTACTTTTGCAGAAGTCATAAAAGAAACTCCAAATATATTTCTGCGAACCTGAATTGAGGAAAGTAATGTATTAATATCAAGTAGAAATGCTAATCCACCCAATAATGATTATCGGTGAAAGTGATAACTTTATAGTGGTCTGTAGAAAAACATTGAACATTATTTTTTTTTTGCAAAATCCAAGAAAAAACAACAAATTACCAACAAAATAAGACCGAGAAAGTCTATACTTTACAGCTTAACCAAAATCCAACCAAAACATTCGGTAATCAGATTCCCGTTCTGTATACATGTCGATTTTCATTACGCATTGACCGCTTTTGGTCCGAAAGCGGTAGAACATCCAATTTATATTTAAATTTCCCACTTTTCTGATTGGAAAAGTTTTGTCCATCTGCTTTATCGTGAAACTGAACCTAGCCTAGCTCAGGACACTATTTTTCAGGTGCCTGAAAGAGTAACTTTATGGACCGTGCAAACGAATTTGGCGTTACTACTTTATAGCCTAAACTTTCCTTTTGGGTGTAATGTTAGTTTTGTTTAGTCAATAAATAAAAGTTATACTTAGGACTTAGATCATTGTATATCGTTTAATGAACCAAGTCCTCTGAAAAATATAAATTATATAAAAAAGTACCGTCATCCGTCCTCAAAACAGGATTCTGTGTTATGGAAACTAAAGACTGGTACACATACATTATATACGTTTTAATAATTTCATATATAGATATAACACACTCAAATATGAAGTCTATTCTACTCCTGATAAAAATATTTACCTTGCTTAGGAATCGAAACGACGACCATCAAATCAGTGGTCAAGAACGCTAACCACTAAGCCGCCGAATCAGTCAAATCACAGATTTATTCAATCACAGAACGATTACTATTATTCATATCGATTTCAAAATCCACGCAAAATGGGCGCAATGGTCGCCTGGTTGCGGAAAACAGCCCGCCCTGACCTATCGATTTCAAAATATAATCCACTCAAATCTCAGGAGTCTCGAAATATTTAAAATAAAATATTTAAATGAAAGATAGAGAGGCAGAAACTCGTCGGTGATATTAATATAAGTACCTAATTCATTTTCATTACTGCAGAAATAGCTCTCGCAAAGTTTTTCCGCATCCGCAGGAGCCTAAACCGAAGCTACAAAAGTTGTGCCAAGTTATTACTCAGGTAAATACGGTTACAACAAAAACTGCGTGCTTTGTCGTTTCTTTGTGTAACTCGCAAACTTGACCGCTTATCATTTCTGTTAATGAAAGTACGTGTAAGTATCTCCGAGTAATTTGCCGTTCCGTGAAGTCAGAACGAAGTTGTAATGAAGTTATTATTACAGTTCCTGCCTTTTCTCTATATATCTACGAGCGTGCTAATGTGAAAACACGAAAAGTAATTCCCTGTAGGTATAGTGGAGTTTTTATTTCCGCGGCTTAACAGGGTTTGTTTACCATAGTGGATTGCGTGTGACACGAAAAATCACTGCCTGAAAAAGCACACGAAACAATAACGTTTTCAGTTATGCATATTTCTATTGGAAAATGCCATTTTATTTTCGAGATAAAACATAGTAGGTTGGACCAAGAAAAGAGTGATCACTGATCATATCACATACAGATTCGCTGGATTTGACATTTAACAAGTTATATATAAGTAATGCAAAATATTGAAGTGAACATAGTCAAATGAAACTTACAGGATGAGTAAACAATGATATTATCCATATAAAGTCAAACATCATTGACATGAATTACATCAAAGTACTCGTCATAACTACAATATAAAGGTCCTTAAGCACATAAAATGAACTAAAATAAATAGATTCTTGTAAATATGTCAAACATAATCATGAACACGACTGTAAGAAAACCGTATAAATAATTTAGGTTTAAAGAATCTTTAGGTTTAAAGAATCTTTATTTCTCATTAAAGACATAAATAAGCCACTTACATGAGAAAAAAAAAATCCCGTGTATATCAAGACTAGTGAGATATGATACAATGGATGTGACTATCAAATTACGAGTAAATTGTAAAACTTATAGATAATAAGCATTTTACTCAGGTTTACTATATAAGTGAGGATAGATGAACAAAAGAAGATCTGTGTTAACTAGAATACAATTTAAATCCAAATTCCGAAGTGTAATAGATACAACAAAGAAGTAATACTCTTAATATAACCTGTCAAGTATGACATTATTGCCATTTATTGCCACTCTACTTCGAAATATTATGTCTGCATCACGCAAGGATTTACTACATTCATAAAAAATCTCAATAAATCAAGTTTATAAAGAGTTCTAAACTATACAGGGTGTTACAAAACTATCCCTAATGGTTGAAACGGCGTGGACTGTGTATCATTTTAAATTTTGGGTACTTTTTCTTTTTGCTGCATCAGTTCACGTTTCGGAGAAATCGTCTATCGAATTTATTCAAAAATATCGATATGATACTTAAAATTTTCCAGCTCTAGCGATCATCTGGTCGCAGTCATGACCCCGCGCGCAAACGCGCCTATCATAGCGCAGCGGCATGGCATAGGAACTGACAGGTGAATACAATAGTGCTGTGGTTCTACATAGTCGACAATCTTATGATAAAAATAATTAGTTTTGGCAATTTTTTTATTTAACGTTTTATTAAAAAAAAATACAGTGGACATGACATGACACACTTTTACACCCTTAATTGATAAGGGGGAGTTTTGTAACACTCTGTATTCAGTGAATTATACAATATGTATATCTGTAGTTAGTGTCTCTAGGTATAAAAAGATAAGACTTACATGAACAGCTTTTCTTGCCTTTTTCAGACTTTATACAGGCTGTTAAAAAAGCGCGTTTGAAATTTCAAGGAGTTACTCAGAATACAATATAGAATACAGGAAAACATTGAAAAAATCCGATTTACATTTTTTTCTGTTTCGCATACAAATTCTTGGTTCACTATTCAGATTTAGTATGGGAAACTGAAAAAAAATGTAGATCAGATTTTCCAATATTTTTCCTGTATTTTATTTATACTTGATTCTTAGTAACCCCCAAAAACTACAAATACGCGTTTTTAACACCCTGTACACAGTGTGACTTTTTATTGTTCGCCAACAAGTGAGAATTATAAAATATAGATACTACTCATGAAAGTGAACAACTTTCCTGTAGCACCTATACAATCAACTTTTTACAATTAGAAAGCCCAAAAACGTCCACTGCTGGACAAAGATCTCCCCCAAGGATATTTCCACACCGACTGGTAGTCGGTTTAGTCTCATAATTATAAAAAAAAACCTCTCTCTTACTTTAATATATTTAAAGTTTTGTCAAACAGTACCTAAGTTAGACACGGCAGTAGGTTTGATTTTACAAGTTGCATACTCAACTTTGTCTCTTCCTGTACCTCAATAATGCAAGCCGCGGCAGTAAAACGTAGGGGAGGCAAGCGCCACTCGCGACGGTCTAAATGGCCCACAGTAAGGATTTACTGTTAAAACGTGCCCCAATATGCGAGGAATGTGATAAAAGAGAGCCGCAATGTAGCCGGTTTTGGCCTGTTTCAGCCGATATGGAAAGTTTAGTAGGCGCGTCTTTATGATACCTCTGAATGTTAGCATGACAGTGGGCGAATATGCAAATGATACGTGTCCCTTAGCTTCAGAGAAAGTCAAGTTGTCGTTGTTAAAATAAAAACGATACAATAATATTACTAATTCATCTAATTCATTTTTATAAGCGACTGCATACGCATCGGAGTGAGCTTTTTTCAATAAAAAAAGGAAAATTCTAGATGTTAACTGGTGAGTCTTAAAAACTTTAAAAAATGTTTTTCTCAATGAACCTATAAAATCGGACTTAGTCGAAACAAAATTATTCAGACTTATTTGACAATGGATAAGTGACATTGAATTTGAAATTTTTTATGGAAAATATGTTGCATAAATTTTATAGGCTTCGGGAATTTTTTTCAGCTTCATCTTGCCACTTGTCAGCGATTATAAGACATTCTGCAGTTTTCAAATCGTAACGCTCTCATCACGTAATATTATGAAGAAAATGTTTTGTTTTTTTCAGAATTTTTGAAGTTCGCTATTTTATTTTACAAAATTTAACATATCTAGTCACCAAGATATCTATTTAATTTTGGATTTTACATTACTGATCTGTTACAGTAAGCTGCATCGCGCTACGGTTTGCGGCGTAGCAACTACCGTTGCATACTTTGTTCCTACATAAAATAAAATAAAATAAAATTGTTTATTTCTGTAGAATTTTTTACAAATATGATAGTGGCTGGAACGTCCTTTTAAGCTTAAGCCTGTGTCAGGAGGTACCGCTCTTCCTTAGCTAAAAGTGTTTATGAAATATATTAACAAAAGTTAAAAACTAAATTTTCAAATCTTAAAACCGAATACTTATAATAATAAAAACAATTCATTTGCAACCTTGTCATGTTAGTAAATAGTAAACATTGCTATTGTGCTGCAACATCAGGGGTGGCGTTGTCAGTGCGCGACATACAAACAACATAAAAAACAAACAACATGATCGTAATTAAATGACAATAGAACTTCCATAGTGTGACGTGTGTGCTATGCGCGTATACCTGTGTGTGTGCATATGAGTGCTTTGTGTGTCAGAAAACTCGTGTTTGTGTGCGTGAGTATATGTGTTCGAGTGTTTTGTGTGTGTGTGTGTGTGTGTGTGTGTGTGTGTGTGTGTGTGCGCGTGCGCGTGCGCGTGTGTGCGTGTGTGCACGTGTGCGTGTGTGCGTGTGTGCGTGTGTGCGTGTGTGCGTGTGTGTGTGTGTGTGTGTGTGGCTTCTTCTTCTTAATGTATGAGTAGAGCTTCAACATCATCATAGTTTTTATCCTCAAGCCAGTTCGATAGTATTTTCTTACAGTCAAAATAGTGTTTGTCGTATATATTTAATACTTTATTCAGTCTATTGTAAAGTTCAGCCGCACGTTGGCTATGATAGGCCCTATGACTATATCTTTCCTTCTCTTTTTAGTAATGTTGTGATCATAAGGTAAGTCTTTATGTTTTTTTAAAACTGAATTCATAATATATAGTTTTCTTACTGAAAGAAGTTGGCTAGTCTGGTAAAGTAAGTGAGTCGAAAAAGTATACTTTTTAAAATACATAACTTTAATTAATCTACGTTGCGCTCGTTCAACATGAAGGAAACGCGTTTTTGCAGCACCGCCCCAGACAGGTATACAGTAGGTTATAATCGACTGTACCAGAGAGATATAAATTTCTTTAAGTATATCCCTAGAAGAGCCATGATGGCCAGAAACTTCTCTTGGGATTACGTATCTAAGTTGTTTGAATAACCATATTAATTTTCTGATTCTAAGAATAACATATTCTAGATGTGGATACCAAGAGAGTCTCATGTAATGTACATGTAACTACACAACAGCGAGTATTTATAGTAGTTTATAGTAGCGGACCAGGACCGGTCTTTTTATACAGCTTGTATAATAAATATTGGAGGTATATTCCAACGTTTGCGCACATTAAAATATCCTGCGCATCTGACCGCTTCATAATAAATATTTACATTTCCTATAAGTACTTACAAATGAATGTGCAAAAAGTACACTGTTTTTTTTCACTTATCGTAATTATAAAATCGACTTTTTTTAAAGAACAAAATTTAATTAGTAAAGTAATGAGCAGTTTCAGTACAAAGTCGCGGAGAAGGTCGCTCAAAAAACCCTCCAATAACAAAATTGCCAATCCATTAATGTAAGTAAAACCATTTGACTGATATGTACCTATTGAAAGGGATTGCATTTCCCGCTACATTCAGCGATGCATGAAAAACCCAGACCGCTGCACTCTTCTAGTTTACTGATGGGTTCTCTTTATCAACATTGAAATGTTTTGACCAAAATTATAAATAAATACCTTTGTTTCTGTTATCTTTTAACATCTGTGAGTATTTATCGGACGATTTTGGTATTTTCATCTAAATATTTGCGCTTTTGTTACAGTTCTGTAGAATAATTAAAAAGGGGAAAAAATTGTTAAAATTTTCTAGTACTAGTTTTTGCATTTTAAGACGCAATAAATATAATATTTAGAACGAAATTATAATAATATTATAACGACAATCTCTAAAAATATATCTTTTAAAAAAATATATCGGTGGAGACTTATTAATAGCATTGTATCTATTCATGTGAAATGTTACCATTAAACATTTAGCTGTTAGTCTTCCTAAAATAAATAAAATAAAATATAATCATACTAAGACGTTTACTATGTTAGTTTATTCATAGACAATTTAAGAAATAAGCAAATTGAACTGTTTATGATACAAATAATGAAATTCCCTAAAGCAGCACATGTTCATTAACATGAAATATACGCTATATTTATTGTAAGTATTTCTGTTTTTCGTGAGACGTAAAATGTAATACACGTTCAAAATTCAATGTGCCGAGATCACAAGGCAAAGTTTCAAAGGTAGATAATAAAGGGGGCGAAGTTCATGCACGCTCGTTACGATCCTTGCAAGTTCATTATGTACGGAAAAGTTTATTGAAAAGACGTCATTATACCTATAGGTAACAAAATATTATTGAAACAGCAACCCAGCGAAGTACGGGGTTAACTAAGGTAATTTTATGAGTTTTATGCCTACTCATTTAATAAATAAAGTGTATAATATGCCGTTGTCACCATCATATTGGTGTAGCTATTTTTACACTTATTTTTTTATCTTTTTCTATTTATACAGGGTGTAACAGAAGTGTGTGACGATACTTCAAGGTAGGCTTTTACCCATCAAACTGAACAACTTTTGTTCTACAACTTTGTTGAAATCGCAAAAAATGTTTTGGACTTTTCATACAAACTTGGTTCGCCAGCTGATCGATTTGTAAGAAAAGTCCAAAAAAAATTTTGCGATTTCAACAAAGTTATAGAACAAAAGTTGTTCAGTTTGATGGGTAAAAGCCAACCTTGAAGTATTGTCACACACTTCTGTTACACCCTGTATATTCAGTTCAAAAACTTGTAATGTAATTTAAACAACCCATTACGTCCCCACTGCAGGGGCACGGGTCTCTTCCCGGGGCACACGGGAGCCAAGTCCGGATTAGTGGCGGTTGTGGAGGTTGGCTAGTGGCCAACCCCAGTGTCAGAAGTTTTCAAGCCGCGTATAACGCCTCCGATATGGCTTAAGGACTGCCATCTAGCGACTGCAGCCAGCACCAACGGCTTAACGTGGCTTGCGAAACACGGAAACGGTCGAGACAAATGCCACTAACAGTCAAACCCATCCAGGTAATGACCGTGTCTGTAGTCAATTAACCTGCGTGATCGATGAGACCACGCAAGCCGCACTAAGCCACGACTAGAGTTGCCGCGAATAGTAGTTATGGCGAATAATAAAATAGCAAATATTCGTCATTCCCGATTACGAATAATCGAATTATTCGCCAAAATTATTCGACATTAAAATGATACTTACTATGTAAATTATTAATATTAAATAATAATATCTAATGATATTAGATTGTAAACTACAGGATGTTATAAAATTGCGTTTGATCCCTCAAAGTAAATTGAGGGTTACTCAGAATCAAACCCCATAAAATTTCAAACGCACTTTTTTAACACCCTGTATAGTAATTATATGTATTATAATAGTATACTTTAAATTGATTCTCATAATATGTGGAATAATTAATTCTTCTATAAATTTTATTCTTCTTTTTCTTCTCGAGTCGATGGCAAATCAAACAGACTCCTCCCAACATCTTGCCACGCGAAAAGCGTTCTCATCATCATCATCATCGTCATCACCATCAGCGTCAAGTCCTCCCGCGAACAGGTGGCAGGACAGGAAGGACAAGATGTCAGACGGTCCATAGTTTGGGGGACCGTATCGCATATACCCAAACTCAAACTCAAACTCAAAATGTTTTTTATTTAAGTAGATGCTTTACACATGCTTTTAAATCGTCAATATTTTTTTCTACCTAGTCAGCACTCCCTAAGAACCCCCCCCCCCCCCCCCCACCTGAACAACGCAGTGTTTGCTGCCGCCAGCGTAAGCATATCCTCGACCAATCTCTACTCACAATAAATTTTATTATTATGTTTGTTTCATATAATATGTGTTACCATACCGAAGTAAACATAATTATTTACGTATCCCGTTATCAGTTAACAGAAGGCATTTCTAAAAAAAAGCAATTTACTAAGAGAAGGTAACGCCAACGAAGAGGTTAATCCGAAACTCGGGATTTAAAATATACAAAGCTAAATCATTTTTATACATATTAAGATTGTCTAGACACGACATTATATTGCAAAACGAATGATATTTTTGTATTTAATCAGTAAAGTCCTACTTAATAAGTCAAATATTCTTTCTAATATGATAATTACTTAAGTCTTCTTCTTCTTTTCTCTATGGCATTCCACAGCAATAAAGAGTGATTTTGTCAATGTCAAGTCAAAAGAGATAAGCGAATATTTGGGAGAATCTTCATAAAATAATGGCGAAACGCCAATATCAAGTGAATGTCACGGCTTTAGGGGTGATGAACACTTAAAGACGCCCCACGTGGTGGTTTGCTGCTGGAACTCGGAAAACAGAGCTATCTTCTGAGTTAATCCTCTTATTATCATCGCTTATCTCAGAATCTGGATCACAGCTATTTCTCCATCACAAAAATAACGTTAAAACTATTCTAAAACGGTAATAATCGTAAAATTAACTCAACAGACGTGAGCTCGGTACACAGTCCCGGCAACCAAACCCTATTACTTAAGTCATTTAGATGTCAACAACATTTTGGGGTGGTTAATACAGATGCCTCCGAAATTCCACCTTCCTTTTTGATATTCCTATGACAGTTTTGATTTAGACTTGGCGATAGTTCTATTCGTCACTCATTTGCCCTCCACAAAATCTCAATAATTAAAAATGTTAAAGAAATGTTATTTAGCTAAAATAAAACTCTGAAACAAGAAACTTTCTGTTTCTGAATCTTAATTATTTACCCTCGGGGGGCTCAAACGGAAATGTGGAAATTCTTATTTCCTCAGGAAAACTTTAATTTAAAGTTTGTTTTCTTCCGCGGGCATTCCTGGGCAGAGCCCGCGCGCGAACTACACTTTCTTATAAGCTTATTTTCACAGGGACTCGAATTTTCTTTAGATTAGTTTCCCTTGTTGGGGGAAATAGGTACGAATAATAAGTTGAGTTTCTCAAATTGGGCTTCCCTTTTGGAAGTTTTTTTGATGTGTTTTTTTGGAAATAGTAAACTAAATCATCAGGCAGGCATATGCATATTGGAGGGGGAAGGTGTGTCGTTTCTTTATGTACCAATAGTATTGATTGATTATATGGCTGGAAACATAATCTCCATTTAATGAAATTGCTAACTAGAAATGTATTCTTAACTTTGTTCATCATCAACAACAGTCAAAAATGCTTTAATTTAATTGAAATAATTTAATAAACGGAAGCCTCCTACAGGTGAGCCATCAATCTTTGACCACATAACAAAATAAATAAAAATAGAAACAGTCCAAATATTTTTTACGGAATAAATAGACCGACGGATTCAGGCCAAAAAGAAAAACATTGTATAATCTCAAGTACCTCGAAAACTACTAAATGGATTGAAAGGTTTTTTTTCAAGCTGAGAGAAAGATCTTTTAAATGCGAGTAGGACCAAAGTCTGTGATTCTCAAAGATATCAACTGCAGACACAATGAAAAACGTTTAAAACATATAAAGAGACAAACAGAAATAAAAGTTGTATTTGATTTATCGAGTTAAGAGTTTACAGTTTTATCAATAGGCATTTTTAAATTTAAATTAGAAGACTAATATTCTTCTTCTTTTCGTGTGTCACAATTTAATCGTGCTACCCACAAGGTTTAGAATAATAGACTACTATCAAAAATTAAAACAATTAAAAATAACATAATTATACATTTAATAATCCAAAAATATAACAAAATACTTGAGTAACTATATAAGTACATAGTAAAAAAAAATCACGAAAAAGTATATTTTACAAAACAGATTTAATTACAAAATCCTGTTTCATTTCTCCTGTATTTTCCATTTGTTTTGCACAAAAACTCTCCAGAGTTTGCCGTCAAACACTCCGCTAACTCAATTCATGCCTATACTCGCCCACATTTTCACGGTTCATCGGTTATAAAAAGAAAATAGCGTTTTAAAAAGGATCGAGGAGCCCTTTCAACGTTTTTGTCTGATTCGAAAAGGAGTCCGTGTCTGTGAATTCAACAAACAGGCTTAACGATTCGTAAAATGAAAGTGTTGGATTGAGATGGAACTTTCCTACACGAGATTAAAAGATAAGGTTGATGAAGGCCCGGCCTTTGGTAAGAGAAGGAAAGCTCTGAAAGGTGTCATTTAGAAGTGTTCATACAGGATAGGTCCACTGATCCTCTCTCAGACATTTAGTATGGTCTCCAGTGTTAACTCGAGAGCATCATGTAGGCATTGCATTGCACATCCTGCCTAATCATTCAAGTTACTCTTGTCATCAGCGTTTCTAAATGATTAGAATTAAAATGATGTAAATGAGAATATAGGTATCATATTTTGTAAATAACTAAATATTTGTGACGTGTGAGTTCGAGGATATGTTTGTTTATGTTAAGGTATATAAGAAAAATAAATTCTTTTAATACCTATTACTATTTGACAAAGAAAATAAAAACTTAAGGTACCTAAGTAGCTATTTTTAAGAGAATATTTCAAAATGAAAATATTATACTATTACAGTAATAAAAAAATACACATAAATACTGATGAAGTTTAAAACAATATAAAAAAACGTTATGGTTTTTTTTTACTAAGAACAGGTTTGCCCTTTTCAAATAAGTAAACGAATATTTACTGTCAGATTTTTTTTCAAAAGTCTTTAACCAATCAAGAGTATTATAATTATGTTTATTTTAAGGAAGAGGTACTGATATTTAATAATTATTACTAGGTGTCACGTAGACAATAGGTGAAAAATTTGGCAAATGAACTACTTAATATTCCAGAGGCTAACGCCTCATCGTAACAACAGACCCGATTGGAAAGACGAAGTATCGACAGCGGACTGCCCTTAATGTAATTATCATAATGGCAAGCAATAAAAGAGAGGTTCCGAACTCGTGACGCAGCTTTAAAAAGTACTGTCAAAGGTGCCTGAGGCAGAAAACGTCGCATCTTATTTAGCGCCCTCCAGAAAGAGGGTAGCACGATCAGGGCCTTACCTAATCACATTACGTACAATAAAAGAGTCGAGAGATAAAAAAAAGGACCGAAACAGATTTGCATGAAACGTCAAAGTTGATTAAGAATCCTCGCAGCGAGGCACGAAATAGTATGCGGATTTGGAACGAGCAAATTATTCCCTTATATTTGAAAATTGGGTCTTTGTTTGTGAAAATCAAATTTTTAAGTTCGAATATATCTGCAATTTTCGCTCCACTCGTGTCTGTATGAATGAGTCCATAGTATCACCCCAACGTAATATGATACAATACGGGCAATTCTATTCACATCTATATCGCAGGGCCGATCAGGCGTGAAGTCTTTTATATTTGGAGTCACGTGTCGACCACCGTCCAGGAAACCATCGGCAGAGTTGTGTTTGAGCGAATCTAATGCACTCAAAACCAGGCGACATCGAGCGTGGGGCGAGAAGGGTGGATTCGGAAACAATGATAGAACGAAAATTGGGAGACAGTATATTATTCGCGAAAAATCAATGGGGAAGCTTCCAATGGTTCCGATAGAACTGTCGAAGCGGCGACAGGAAGACCGATTATTGTTATTACTGTCCGCAGAATGAATAGGCGCGTGTCCACCAGCTTCCGTGCATTTCGTTTCCTTTTTTGCAATTGATGGCTTAATAAAAGCAGTCGTTTACTTGTCAACGTGTCACAGGCCCCCTTAATTTGTTTGCTGAAAGTAAATTATTATGACCAAACTAAATTATACCTTAGCGTTGCTATTTGGAATGGCATGGTACTTAGTTAAATAATATTTACCTATAAGTTGGGGGGTGTTATTTTAATGCCAGTTGAAATTGAAAATGAATAAAAATATTGTGTTTACTAAATATTCAACTGGATTTAAAGTTGAAACACGCAATTGTGAAGATAAGTTTAGCTTATAAACGCATCTTCAGAGCTCCATATATTATTGATTGAATCATGCCAATGTGAATTTCGTACACCTCGAAAAGTGAAAGACAAAGATCGGGCCCCCTTTTATTGTTGACGTGTCGCAAACTAAATTGGCAACGTTATAGAGGGGTAGAAATTCTTTTTTATTCGAGACATTACGTATATTTTATCCTCCACATCTCGTTCTAATATTTGAGGAGACAGGTGGTTGAGTCAAACACTCCTTTGGAGCACAATCTGTTTCATATGATCGGGGAGATGTCACGAGACTATATTGATTTATTACCATAAAGTATGCCCTAGGAGTATGATAAAATGAGAATTGAAGGTCTTGACAGGTTTAGGAAAACATATGGATTCGTCGTTTTTTATACCATTTGATTACTAGGTACATTGTAAAAATCGTGGCCGTGAATTTGATACTATTTACCTATTCATATATCTCGTTATTAGCTAAAATATACTGTTAAGCCGTTGCGTTATTGCCGATTGCTATTACTAGATGGCAGTCTTTAAGCCGTGTCAGAGGCCTTATAGGTAACTTGTCAATTTTTGGCCCTGGGACTGGCCACTATCCCCACAACCTCTACCAATCCAGACTTGGCCTAACCTTTTCGGGCTATGGGGAGAGCACCAAGCCCCAGCAGTGAGGACGACATAGGTTGTTAACAAATACTGTAAAATACTTAATATTTCAAATTATTTTCGATCAGCCTTAGCAAATTGCGTTGCGCCGTACCTCTATTTGTAATTGGTTGCAATTAGGAAATTGGTGCAATTAGGTGACAGGGTATTGGCTAAACCAGAATCAATAGGAACTTCACCCTTCAGCTTCTCCTTTAGATGGACACCAACATCAGTCTCATTTCATGAAATTAATGTCTGAATGTGCAAAATGTGTTGATCAGATAACGTTGGACAGAAGTGAAAGGCAGAATGCTGGTCTGATGAAAAAAATAGTTGGGTGTAATATTAATGGGCACTTTTTTATATGATTATTTAACAGTTTATAATATGCAACAGAATAACGCATATTCTGTGAAAATTTCAGGTTGATACCTAATACAGATCAAACGATAGAGCATTTTAAAGGTAACCTATTTATTACTAAAGGTATGTATAGACTGACGGACTTACGGATAGACAAATGATATAGGCTTATTTATTTGTATGTATTTATAGATTTCCTTTGGCTCTCTTTGATTATAGAACCCCTAAAACATATACATCAATGCAGTTCGTACCTTAAAAGGAAAAGAAATACCTTATAGGATCACAAAAAAACGAAAAATTTTGGGAAAAATTTTCGAGATACGATTTCGTGATGTAAGAGCTACATTCAAGTTTATACGGAACTCTCGGAGCGCGAGTCAGACTCGAACGTGGCTGGCTTTTGAAGATCATGTCTATCTAGAAGTACATTTGTTGAGATGTCCAAAATCTTTCGCTATTAACTCCTGTCCTCAGCTTGGTACAGGGTAGTGAAAATACGTATAAAAAAGCTTTCAAACGCCAGATTCGTTTCATTCATTTCGTCTGTGATACCCACAAATGACAGTTCCCACTGCCATTCACTTACTTAATTCGTTCAGTCTCTCCCTTGTCCTGTACGTTTGATAACGACAATAGATAGACACCCGCATGTTCTAAACCCCGTTAATTTTGTATATCATCTCATTGTCAGTTGCAGAGATTAATGTTTTGATTACTTCCCTGTTGTGACTGATAATATTGATGTTGGTCCAAAATTAAAGTTGTTTATATGGGCTATCTTTGTTTGACCAAATGGTCAGTTTAGATTTAGAAAGGAATGCCGTAAAACTAAACTTGATTTAATTCAATTATGTATAAGCAATTTTGTCTCGGCAAAATACTTCCTTAAGTCCTAAGTCGTCCTTCGTCACTTAAAAGTAACAGTACAAGACTCCCCTTATATCTGCTGCATCCCCCTTATTACCAGCTAAATATATGCAATTTATAACATTTAACAATCTACATACATTTCGTGAAGATATGACATGTTTCTGCAGATTAACGTCATTAGGGTGTTAAAATGGGCTTTACATGGGGGATAGAAATAGAACAAAATACATTATGGCACAACTAGTAGAAATTGAGGGAGCCCAAAGATTTTGTGTTCCTTTAATGATAAATAAAATTTAAAGTAAGGTACCTTTCATCCAAATAAAATGCTCTAAATGTACATTTGAAATTTTACGAATAACCACAAAAGCTATATTGATTACATTGAATTTCAAATTGCTCTAAATGTACATTTTTAATTTTACGAATAACCACAAAAGGTATATTGATTACACTCAATTTCAAATTATATAAACACAGACACACGGCAAACTAATGCATAATATACATAAATGCAAGTGTTTTAAGCGTATTTTTTATTTATTTTTGAAATGGACTTCTCTACGGACATTCAACAAATGGACATGCGAAGTTTTGCATTAGCCAATACTAAAAGCATTGCCTGGGGCAGTCGCGTGGCACTAGCGCCGTACGTTTTAATGCGAGGGTATCGATTTTGGTACAAAGAATGAGGAAATTGCAGTCAACTTTGAATTTTATGGGCTTGGCTTCACGGAATCAAAAGTAAATAAATATACGTATATTAGGAAAAACACAAACCAATCAACAAACATCGTTTCTCAAAAAATAGTTAATATTTTTACATACCAAAAATGCACTTAGCGCAACATTTGACTTTTTGAGTACTAAACCATTATGGATGGTTTTTCGATGCTCTTATATCGCCGGTATAGTCTTCCAGTTTTCTAAATGGTTAGGTTAGGTTAGGTTAGGTTATGGTTATCTTATGGTCTCTATGCATACCGGAAGAGTCGATGATCTTTCCTATTCTAATTTATCAGCCATCGTTTCTCATGTCCTATAACATTGTTGCATGCAAGATCTTGCATCTCAAAAGTAAATATATAGAAATCAGTCGTGCAAGCAAACTTTATCATTACATCTGCTACCAACTAAGAAAGTTATCAAGATGAAACTTTGCCATTATTGCAATCTACTTATATTTGTTTATACTTACGTGTTTCATAGAATTACATGAACCATTGTTTAGGTCCATAGGTACGGTATTAAAGAGATTGCTAATATCTACGATAAAAGTGTGAGAAGGTGACCTTCTGATGTTCCATGCCAAAACGAAAGTCACGGGACATCTTGACAAGGACGTGATAGAACTATGTCCCGATTTTAAATTACTACATACATTATGTAAGTACTAGCTTTTGCCCCCGGCTCAGCTCGCGTGAATGTTGTTTTATGGCTGTCGTTGGGGGTGCTCGTCGTTGACGGTGTGCAGCGCGTGAGCCGCAAGCCGCTCGCTAACATTAAGTGAATTTTTCGAAAGAAAACTATGCTATGTAGTTTCCCATCCTCTTTGCATAATTTTAATAAAATAGGCTCAATTGTGATAGCAATAAATACGTTGCTTTATCAATGCATTATTTTTGGGGTTCGTGGTTTAATCCCCTAGGGAATTCGATATTTTTACTATCTAAGATGTAGCCTTTGTCACTTCATAGTGTCAACTATTTATGTGCAAAAAATCATGCCCATACGTTGCTCCATTGCAACGTAAAACAAGGACAAAGAACTAAGCAAACAAACTCACTTTCGAATTTTTTTGTAAATATTAGTAAGGAATACGTCTGTACAGTTTATTTATATTCCGTTAGTCTCTTTGAATCTAATATATAATACTACAAATATCTGAAACGTTACATTTATCTCTCGCTCTACTGTAATAACATCTTTTCATGCACCGAAATGTGAAAATTGATTAATAAGACCAGCACGTAGAGAAAATTCCAATGGGCGGGTGAAAGAAATAATTTTCCGACAATCCTCTTCTTCATGCTAAATTTATTAAGGGTCACACTCACGCCCTACCGCCATACTGTAAGTAACTGTTACGAAAACGGGACGTTTAAATTCCACCGGCAGAAGTGTCACCATATATCACAGGAACATAATTTCTGGTCCCCTATAAAAAGTGAACTTTCCTAGATCCCTTTCTGAGTGCACCAGCGGGTAAGCGTCTGCTTCTTATTTCCCACTACCTACGTCCGTCCCCTAGAATTGGAACTGATTGTTTTTATAGCCAACCGATCGGGGAGTGGGGCCTTAAAGTTTGAATCTATCTTGAACACGTGTTGGTAACAGTCTAAATAAATATTAAAGGTGGGATATGGAGAGTATATTTTGAAGATTTCCTCTCAGTTTGATAAGCGTTTTCTGATGTTTTTTTTTTAGTTTGAAATTCCTTAGTGTTTACACAACAAATACATGTTTTGGAGCACACTCACGCTCACACCTTACTTGCATAAAAAATATACCTCCCTATAAATATAGCTACCTTTTGCCCGTGGCTCTGCCGCATGGGTGTCTTTTCAAGACTGACGTTGAATACAGTGCGCGAGTTGCAAGCGGCTCGCGAGCGTGCAAATATAATTTCCATTTTTTTGTCCTTAAAAAAATAACTCGCACTACTGCTAACATTTTGAAACCAAAAACAGCCAAATCGATGTATCTGTTCTCAAGTTATGTGCTTACCAACGAAAAATATCATATTTTTATTTATATAGAAAATACACATAGCAATTTGCCATAAACGAAAGCCCTATAGCATTTAACGATTTATTCAGAAACTTACTCAATTTGAGTAGCAATCATTCCGCATACGCCAAACAGTGATGTAACTTGATAGCACTTCCAATATCTGACAGCTATCATATATAAATCCTTTGCCATCCCAAGTAATCTCGACCGCAATTCGCCGCGGACAGCCCTCCGCTCCTCGCCCTAAATCAAAGCGTTCGTCGCGTCACAACTCAACAATAAAAAAGGGAATATTTATTCGTTATTTGTTGTCGGCTCGCATTAAAATAAAGCGGCTATCTAGGCCTCAGCACCCTCCCCCGAGCTTTATCTAAGATCAGGATTGCATAAAATTCTCATCAGTCTTCGGAATGTGACAGACGCCGGCCGGGGCGCGACTACGCAACTACACATCCCATTTTGCGAACCTCTTATTCCGTCTAGCCTTTGCTATTTATGTTCACGATGTACGTAATAAGCCGCTGCATGAATTTTAAAGAGCTATTTCAAATTTGTTAAGCTTCAAAATGCAAATTTTATGTGCAGAACCAGACAAAGAACACCGTTTTGGCAGCGAGAGTGCAATATTGTTGCATTGAGTGCTTAATCAGTCAATTTACTTTACGAAACAGTTATAACTGACACGGAATATAAAATACATACATTACATACTCGTATTATGTAAAATTTTGAAGATTATTTTCCATGCTTTTATAATATTTAATTTGCAGGTATGTCAAATAACTGTCTTAAAACTCTCGGCGTTAGACTTTTATACTTATAAACGAGTTTGGAGTTATATTTAGTGACCAAGTTATTTGACGTGAATTACTTTGTACGTGTTTTAACACCAGAGGGGTGAAGAAAGACACAAATTATATAAAACTTAATTACTTTAATACATTCAATTGTACGATAAACAAACCAGTATAAGCTGAACTACACTGAAATGAAAACTTTTTGCAACGCGAGACCAGAAATGTTGCCAATGATGAGCGGTTGATCTTACATAGCGAGAGTATGAGGGGTGTCTCGTACTGTAATGTGTACTCGCAAGTACAGCCCGAGGCAAGTTGCGACAAACACTAATGCATCGCACAGCTTGCTTTGAAATCATCAATTAAATTAAACTCCAAATGTTTCGGACGGGCACGTTTCCTGAGGTGGTTGATGTCGCCTGGTGATGACATGTTTTGAATTATGAAATACCTAAGATGCAAAGAGCAATGTTTGATGTATTTGGACCTGCTTGTGTTTTGAATATTTGTTGATCATATTATTTTAGGGAGAAAATAAACTGTGACTGCTTACGATGACAGAAATTCTTTATTTCATCGGTATCCTGTCCCAGGCTAGATTATGCTATGTAAAAGAAGAAGAAAGAAAAGAAAATTTGGGAAAATTAGTATAAATATTATTAAATTTAGCAGTGTATTTAGTTCATTCAAAATTGAACTATGTATATACTCGTAGTACAATAAGCAAGACACGACTCAAAATTAATCAATATTTCACAAATTCTTCTAAATATTCTAAATTCTAGTCGCAAGCGGTACTAACTCAGTATCTCAGTTAGTAGCTCAGTATAATAATTAGAAGGCTCAAGCACCTTAGTTCTAAGCCACGACCCAGATTCAAAACCCCAAAGCTACTACATTTAATTATCTATGCCTGCACTGGGTGCATTTGGTGCACCTACAATACTGTAATGTTACCAGTGTGGCCTACAGTGAGCAATTACTTACACCAATAGACCAATTAATAACATAGGCTCGTCTTAACTGCGTTACCTGTTCCCGTTTGACTGTCAATTTTAGGAAAATGGAAGCTGTAATGCTGAGTAATTTGAAAAACTACGAAGAAGTGTTCATTTTCACTTATAATCTGTACAGACAAAGCCTGTTGAACAAGGTTTATATTATGATACAGATGTACTATGACAAAATAGGTATAGGACTTACTCATTATAAAAACAATTTTGATTACGCAAAAATTACATCTTTAACAATATAACACGCAACAGTATTTTTGAATTCCCGTACAGAGGCTAATATTTAGCTGATCTATTTATATAACATAATTTGGGAGAGAAGCCTTTTCCGTTTCTACGTTGTATTTATATTCTCAACGCATACATAATTGGTGGCAAAAGTAAAGGTTATCTTTCGTATCTAAATGCGCATAGGTATGTTAAGGTGCGTAGAATCATTCTAGCGATTGATATATTTGTGATGTTCGCGAGAGATAGCATAATTTGCTTCTATTGGAAATTTGATGTCCCTGTTATAAGAATTACCTCAACATAAAGTTTACTGATCTCAGTGAATATGGAAATACCTAAACGTTTACGAGTGTATTTAACTGGAGTTTTCTTTAACTTTCAATTTGAGCACCCAACATTTATGGAATAATTATTTGGATGAGTTTAACTTCAGTATAACCTGATTTTAAAAAATAGATTTTTATACAAGAGTGTATCTTTAATGTGTTATTAGATGTAGTATAAAGTAAACTAATTATGAGAAATTGCGTCTGTATGATATGATAAAATACGTAGTTTCGTATGTTAGTGCTAGCTAATTTAACGTAATGTTTTGTGTTAGGTTGTAATGTGAAATATTACGCCTGTGGTAACATTATGTAGGAATATAGTTTTGCGTACCTGTCTGTTGAGAGGCTCGTTATAATAATTGGTAAGTATGAATATTTACTACAAAAATCAAATCTTGAGAAAGTGGCGTATTCATAAAAATAACTGTATATATTTTTTGTGACTGTGAAAAATTGTTGATGTTAAGTACTACTTTATGGTTGTGGACTTTTCCCTTTACTTGTGTTAAAAGGCATTGCTTCTTGCCAAATTTCATTCCCAGGTCAACGGGAAGTACCCTATAGGTTTTGATTCCCATGCGAGTGTCCAAATAGCGGCATAAACGGCCGTGTCTCTTGATTACGTTGGCATAGAAGTTTGATTTTTTCACAGCTTCAAGGGATTGCACACCTGAGTATTTTATATAAATTTCAACTTAATATGTCTACGCGTTCCTGACAATAAGGGTCTGTACAGACAGACCGACAGACGGACGGACAACGAAGTGATCTTATAACCCTAAAAACAGATTGAAATTTTATTTATAAAATAATATACTTAGTATTCTTAGGGCTTGGCTCTTATTACTTTGTTATTTACATAAGTATTATTATGTAAATACACAGTTTAAAAGCAGAAATAAGGTAATTATTAATCTTTAAAACTCAAACCAAAGCAACTTTTGAACGAAGTCAAAAAGTGAGTACTGTAAAGCACTGAAATAAATACAAAAGGTGCTTTAACTAAACACAACGAGTTGGGGAGACTTCATTAACTTAGGGTGACTTTCATTAACTTTTCCAATGAATAAAAGCATTCGCCTCCAATTTGTAGCAGAGTTCGTAAACATTTGGTCCGAATTAAACTTTAAATCTTACGTGAACTAGTACCTATTTTTTTTTTTATGTTTCTAAGAAGGACTTTTATATTTATGTATCTACCTACGGCAATTTACTATATGAAAACTGTTCAAAATTGTATCGTAGCAATGCGTAATTTTATTACCTACTAGCTTCCGCCCGCGACTTCATCTGCGTAAAGTTAAGGCGCTAAGTATAGCCAAACCGCAATATTCAATTCAAATTCTTGAAATAATGGTTAAAGCTATCACCATGGAAAAAATATATAACATACTTGAAACAATGAAAAACAAATTGCCTTAAACCGAATCATAAAAATCACAGAAACTTTAATGAAAAAAAAACCCTGTACGCCCTGTATTTTGCATTAATTGCAAATTCTCTCGGAAACACAATATTTGTTTATGTTGAAACCAACACACAAAAATCGGCCATTTTAATACCTTCAATTAACATGGAACGGATTTTTTAAAACTTATTTGAAAGCCAAGAAAAGTAATAAAAACATCGAAATCTAGAGAATTTTGCGTTCGGCCTTGACGTAACCGCCGCTACGGTACCCACACTGATCTGAACTTAAAATGAGTGGCGTTACGGTCGATATTATATTATTATGCATCAACCTGCTCAGATTGAGTGTACGTCGCACCTTAAGAATTGGGTCCAGAGAGATAAATGTTAAGGCAGCGCCATCTAGTGGCGAAGTATAAATTTCAGTTTTAGCCATTTCCTCCGGGAACTTTCGAGTTTTCCGGGATAAAAGTATCATTTGTGTTAGCCGAGTCTTTTATCTATCTACGTAACAAATTTCATCCAAATCTGTTTAGAAGATTCAGCGTGAAAGTGGAACAAACAAACAAACATCCATACTTTCGTATTTATAATATTGGTGAGATCAGTGAGGTTTATATTATTAGTGAGATGAGACTAAATTTCAGTATTTTTGAGAGTAGGACAAATTATTGACAATTGTAACAACTACCATTTTGCAATATTTTTTAGTATTTATTGATTTTTACAAAAAGCACTAAATCAATTTTGATAAAATGTATATGGGACCACCTCTGAAGTATTCCCTACCAAACAAAAGAAGAATCATCAAAATCAATCCAGAACTGGCGGAGTAATCGTGTAACAAACATACAAAAAAAAATACAGTCGAATTGAGAACCTCCTTCTTTTTTGAAGTAGGTTAAAAGTAGCTCCAACTTCAATCAGCATACAAAATATGTTAGTTTCGTATATCTTCAAATCTTTTCAAATTTTTGGAAAATGTTGTAAACCTCAGGGATGTGGCAATTCTTAATCGCAACTTGTCTAGCCCGTTTATGCTTCGGCCTCATAATTACATTATCTACGCGCTGCACATGTTAGAGGACAGACATTTATATAGGGTGTTCACATTTATTTAAATTACTATCGTAAGAATAGTATATGAAAAAGTATTTCATATAAATATTAAACAAAAGAACATTTATAAATTTATCAGATTTTTGTGTCAAGATTTTGATAGCACAGATAAACGTTAAAAAATAAGTGCAGTAATAAATTATTACAATCAACATTATTTTTATATAAAAAATAATTTAAGTAATTCGTCAAATATTTGATAATAATAGAAAGTAGGTGTAAACCAGATGAATAATAAAATTTTGGGCAAAAATTTACACATGCTATATGTTCATTTAAGGGCAGTCCCCCACTCGACTGGTCCAGACAAATTGTCGCACCCCATGTTCGCATTATTGCCGATATTTAATTGTTTGCGTAATTTATTTCGCTAAAGCAGTAATGTTTGTTCAGACTCGTCGACCGAAGACTGGATTTTAATTAAAATATTTACTTAAATACATATTAATCAAGTTTTTATAACAATAACAACTCAACTGTACTCGAACTTAGGTATTCATTTAAGATATAAGTATTGCAGTTTAAAATAATCTGAAACTGACTTTTTTTGTGAGACTTTTCATCCTGGCATAAGACAATATTCCTATTTAATGTTATTTCTTACGTGAAAGTGAAAATGTCATTTGACACTTGATCTAGTTTTTAATCATACCTTTTTGTAGTGATTACAATACTGTATGAGTTAAATTGAATCTGATAGTAAAGTGCTTAATAATAACTTTATATTTTGGTAAAAAAATCTAAAAACTATTTTAAAATCATATTCACCATAATCACAGATATCAGTAGTTATTTCTGTTTTATTTAAAAAAGAACGGATTTTCTAGATTTGAAAGTTTCGTTGATTTTCTTTCTAGGGTTTCTAGTGAAGTCAATTAAAATAATAACTTTGTAATTATTATGAAATGAATCAGCATTTCTTTTTAAATTGAAAACACTGACTTCGAAACTTAGTATCCTACAAGGAACGATCACAGCAGAAGAGCAGACATTACTAGAGGGTCGGTCGCAGTCGTAGGCATGACTAAACGTCATTCACAATTGGGCTTGCAGCATTCAAACTGTCCGACCCGACCCGACAGTTGCATATTTCAATGTTAGTCACGCGTGCATACCTATTGGAATGGTTGGATTTTTAAATCCTTACGTGTGTAACAGGCTTTATATGTACAATACAGTTTATAATCTGTTACGATATTTGGATTTAACAATCTCAAATACGACGCGAGATATGGAAGCAGACCTCTTGCTAATGGTTCAACCAAGTCACCAGCATCTCGAGAACAATCTGCGCCCTCTGTATACAGGGTGTAACAGAAGTGTGTGACAATACTTCAAGGTTGGCTTTTACCCATCAAACTGAACAACTTTTGTTCTACAACTTTGTTGAAATCGCAAAAAATTTTTTGGACTTTTCAAACAAACTGGTTCGCCAGCTGATCGATTTGTATGAAAAGTCCAAAAAAAATTTGCGATTTCAACAAAGTTGTAGAGCAAAAGTTGTTCAGTTTGATGGGTAAAAGCCAACCTTGAAGTATTGTCACACACTTCTGTTACACCCTGTATATTAGGTACCTAACGTAATTCTGAATTTTGAGATACCTATTGCAGTTTTTACGAAATTTTAATACCTTCCCCCTCTGTAGCAAGAATTTCGTAACTTGAGAGCGTTGGATTGGATTTCATATAAATATAAGGTGTTAAGTCAACCATAGATTACCACCTGATTTGAGGGTCAATACAATGTACTCCCTGTAAAAAAAATGTTTGTCATGGCGCCAACTGTTCTTCGTGTAGTAACAAACAATCCCATATGTTTGCACTAAGATAACTAACCCTAATAGTTGCCCTATTAAGAGGATTACACCATAATCTATTCGTCCATCACCGTATCTAACAGAGAGAGAAATATATCCATTTTATCCATTCCATCCAATAAGACAAACGGGCTATTCGTGACGGCTTATCTTAATAAGTTTCCGTTGATATCGTGAATGCTTATCGAAGAAATTAATGGTTATTTACAAATTTCGAACATTTAATTCCATTAAAGTGTACGTAATCCTTTGTATAAAGGATATAAAAGTTCATTTGTGTATTCTTTTATCAGAAATACAGAAAAAAGGATACTAAAATAAACAATTTATTGAATTACTCGCAGTTTTCAAACTAATCAACAAAATCTGTGGCCATGTGCTGGTTATTCTATTTGGAATGAAAATTCGATTGATGTTGATTGTTTCGTGCCTAAAAACCAATTGCGTGCTGAAAATTTGCTTAATTTCAACATAGTTTTAATAGCTGGAAGGGGAAAAATAACCCGAAATTGCTTTAATTATGTTTGTTGGGCGAAACATTATAATTTCTTTAAATGTAGTACATACAAGCACAAAGTATAATTTGTGTGACGCGAAAAGTATACATTAATGCGGCAGCTTAAATGGAGATCGTAAGTAGGTATCAAATATTCAAATCTTAAGATGACAACCTAGTAAGACGAGTAGATGCCAAATAAAAATCTTTTAATGGATTCTACTGGACATGAAAACGGAAGGAAGATTGAAGAAAAATGAACTTACTGTTAGGTCTCGACCACGTTGAGTCTTAAATAAGCTGTGAGAAAATAGGCATACAATCCGTTAACTGCTCATCATAATTTCATCAAAAGATCCATAAAAAGACTCTCGAAAAAATTTGAACACTCCATATAAAACTATCCAAACAGGCAATCGATTTGTAACAAAAATTTAAGATTTCAGCAAAGTCGTAGAACAGTTGTCCAGTTTTTGAGTATAGAATTTTTAGTTACAGGCCCTCAGATTTTATTTTACTACCTGTATATTTCTGCAGGTCATCTCGTGAAAAGCTTTGCCTACGATGGGCGTTTCCCGTAGAGAAAAAAAAATCGGTTTTAGCAAAGTCGTAGAACAAAAGTTTCGTGAGTAGAATCTTCAGTTACAGGTTCTATGAGCATATTTTTACAGCCTGTATATCTATGCACGTCAACTCGTGACGGGGTAAACCTGGGCGTTTCCCATAGACAAACATTAAAAATTGTTTCACTTTGCACCCTTGTCATGTCATGCATGATAATCGTCAAGCATAAAACATGGCACCCCAGTGATAAATTACCGACTTAATCGTCTTTATGAAAAATAGGTAGATGACAAATTGAATTTCCTTACAAATTAATCACTGACCAATGACCAGTAAGTCCCCAAGTCAGGTCGGGCAGGACATTTACAAAAGGTTGTCACTTTGTTTCATTTGTACTGCTTTAGCAAACTTAATCCTTTCATTTAGTTTTTCATTTAGCAATGCCAATTCAGATTTAAATGCTTTGAAATAAGAAACATTTGAATGGTGTGACATGACTTTTAGGGAAACCCAAATTGCAGTATTGCGGGTTAACACCCTCCAGAAATTTTAATTCACGCTGTAGTCGAAATGTTCTTTCACGCAAAACGGAATTTTGCCACGTCGCTTCCTCAATGGAGGATATTCCTACATTTTTCATTCGGTCTCCATCCTACAAATAAGAATGCACTGGACCGCGTAAGTAGACGTTTATTTAGTGTCTTATTTCTTTTTATTATGCGGTCCCCTGAATTTTGGGGACCGCGTGGAATGAGATGTTTTATGAAATTGTTTTTCCGAGACATTAGCCGGTCCTAATTAGGGATCTTACTTGAACCGGGGGCCAATTTCCGCGGACATCTTCACGTCGGCTTGACAAAGTGGCTAACGGAGAGAAAACAATTTCGGTGCGGGCCAAAGATCTTGTATCTACTTACTTAATAAAGAAAAGGTGTATTTATTATTTTTGCTAGGAGATACTTCTAAAAAATAAAATGTATTTGTAATGGGTGTACCAAAACTGATATTGCATGTTTTTTATCTATCATACTAAAGACATTTCCCTGGAGCCCTATGCATTAGCTAATTAACTATGTAATTTAATAATAGAAGCTATCTGATTGACCGTTTTTGTAAATATATCGAAGGATTTAGCCGTGTTTCAGCAGCAGTATTAAAACATTTCTTATTACCTATAAAAAAAAAGGGGCTTTAAGAATTTTCTTTTACTCCCTCCATACATGTGTTCAATATGCGTGTATAGAGGGTTTCAAATGTCTTTAGCATTTTATATTTGAACATCCCTTACTCTATGTTGATAGTAAGTCCCTGGTGGACAGTCTACCTTTTGATGGACGGGCAGAAATTACCTTTTTTTTATTATAAGGGGAGCGTACGTGACTGACCAATGGACGAATAAAATTTATTTTCTCGCAAATACTTTATGACGATTTTGTGAATAAGAAAATACTTAGAGAGAAAACGGTATTGTTGCTTATCGTTCTTGAACTTAGTTATCTATCAAAATCAAATGCATTATTTTTTTTCTCAGAGCTGAGTCAAGATATTACGGTGTGGGATCTTGAACCTACTCGGAACAACCTAAATGTACACATAACATAAACCCTACAATACGCAAGTACTTATTTTATAGGAACTGTGGAAAATTAGTCAACAACTTGAGTGATAAGATAACGGTAACAAATTGCCATATTTTATCCCCGAAGTCATATAGTTGATGAGTTAGAAGTCACGTATGTCCCTTTGGGTGGGGAAATGAAATAATTTGTCTTGCTGAGGGTGCATTTCATATTTACAAGCCTACTGAGGGGTGAATGAACTTTGTGCCCTATTTGACTACACACCAAGACCTGTTAAAGGAAATGGTTAAAAAAAGCCTGATAATTTTAGATTAGGTTTTCTCTCATTATTGAACTGAAAAAATATTCTTCTTTTGTCTTTGGAGTAACTTCGTTAAAAAGTTGTACCAATATTTTTTTGGAAAATAATGTAGTCTCATGTTTCTTAATTTAACTTATTTTATTTTATATCACTTTCTTAGATCTAGGTAAACTTTTTACTCATTATTTTTGCTTTATTTCACAAATAATCAAACACACGGCTTAATTTTAAGTTGTTTTTTAAATAAAATAATGTAATTTCATGAAATTTCATTATTATACGCAGATTTGCTGACATTGAAAGAAAACCTACTTTTTCCACTGAGCCGAACATTGCAATACGACAAATGAGAGCCGTCTAATTTATGGCTCAATCTCATGGCAATGTTAAGTAAGACACACGAGAAAATTGCCAATTCCTCATAATAATGTTGGCCATGAATGATGCTGTTACCTCTGCAAATTTTGATAATTTCTTATTATGTCACGCCTGGTCTTTCCACGTATATTTTCGTAACTGCTCTGCTATTATGTTTATGTGCATTATAATTTAAATATGAATGAAATACAGTGTGTACCTCGACAAAGTACACAAGCGAAGATGGGGTAGGAATTTGAAAATTAAATAAAAAATCTGTAATATAAGGAATACTACCTAAAAATTAAATTAAAACTTGTGTTTATAGGTAATGTAATCATTGCTTATGACTTGAGATGTGTAGTCTATCCATTACTTATCAATAACGTTTTTAATTGAATGAAATTCACGTGGTAATTCAAAAGATATATCATTTTTCGTTAATTGAATGAAATCAATAAAAAAAAAACACTTTATCGACGAACACACTCTTTA
Source organism: Coleophora deauratella (assembly GCA_958295455.1). Classification (NCBI taxonomy): domain Eukaryota; kingdom Metazoa; phylum Arthropoda; class Insecta; order Lepidoptera; family Coleophoridae; genus Coleophora; species Coleophora deauratella. Next base: position 5,843,008 of record OY282405.1, on the reverse strand, counting down.
ATACAATTGATAAGGATTCATATTTCTGAAAATTTATTGTCTTAATTTTTTTGGAATTTTATTTTGTGTAATTGTGTATTAATAATCAAATTTTCATCATTTTCACTGCCATTATAGGCAATATGTAAATCTCGCTAAAATTGTATCATTTGTGGAGTTATTGTCAAATCTTTGTCAAAGAGTAATTACATTATTTTTCCACGCTATTTGCTATTATGGATTCGCAGACTTTTCGATAGTAACTCAACATGCAATAAATTTTGATATCAACTGCACTCTGTCAATGTAGGAACCCCTTACATAACTATTCGGTTTCATTTTATTTATTACCATGATGTTGGTAACGTTTCAATAAATATTTTCGTCTACAATGCAATATCGAATCAAGCATGTTTCTAAAAAGAATATTCATTATTATTTATTCAATAAAAGTTATTTTTCATTATTATAGTCAGCTTTATAATTTGTTACAAGTAAAGATTGTGTCTTATCAGATTCATTATCAGGTTTTGTTCTTTAATTTGTATAAAACAGAGACATTTGCCAAATGAAATATAAAGTTTAACAGTTCAGCTAACAGTTTAGTACCAATATCTTTTTCTTTTATACAGTCTTTTCTGTTTCTAATTTTCTGTTATATAAAAATAACATTTTTTTCCTAGGAATATTAACCGTTATTTCATTTAAGCTTGTGTCTAATATTATACATATATCTTAAGATTTGCTAAATGTTTCGAAACTTTTAAAGGTTTATCCCCTTCTTTGAGTGCTCTAGTACCCTAGCAAGACAATAAGGCATTTAGGAGGATACAGACGAAATTCTTCTATTCCATCTAACAAAACTCCACAAATCGAAATACCTATAAAGCGATTGGAGCAAATCCGTAGAAGATTGAATTCGCGAAACTTTTCTACTGTTATGTCTAAAAACTTATAATTCTACCTACGGCCTCTGAAAGTTTATTTGGAGGTATTTCTGGAAGATTGGTTTTGACGTGAATGTAAGTAATCAATGTGGGTAAATTAATCGTTTCATATTACGTTTCATTTTACATAATCCGTTTTGAGCATGGAGTAGAGAACCTGCCGTATACTTTTGTTCCATGCGCTACCGGGCATAAGTATTGTAGGTACCAAAATCGAAAAATATTTATCGTTATAGTATCGATAAAATAATAGTTAAGAGGGTTTATATAGGTGTTTTTATTATCTCCATCTAGTCTCACAGAACTATTCGATAGATATGTTGTGGCCATCAGATCATAGTTTTGGCCAGATATTGAAATGTCTTGCCATATCGTTGGAGAAGCTCCAAAAAACTAACATATAGTATAGGATAACAGGAAAAAGTCGTACTGAATATTAAAGGACGTTATTATTCAGGTCATTTCTGATGGATTTCATTCTATGATATGGTGTCCGAAACATAACTGTTATGGAGATATTTAACTTAAAAGATTTACAGGAAACGCACCCTAAGGCCGTTAGTCTTATTAATCGATGAGAATCTGTAAATTAAAGAATCGATTAACAAGAATTAAGGCTTTAAACAAAGTTTAGAGAAGAAAGCTGCTCTTCGTTTGGACCTGAAAATAATAAAGAGTTGACAAAAAAAATTACCCACTGCTAACTTAACTGTTATTTGGTCAATGTTTTGCCTATTTAATAGCAAATGTTATACCTTTTTGAATAGCTGAAGGGACGTAGAAGTTTTTAAAACTATTTGCAGAATAAGTTCAATACTTTTTATTTTTAAAAGAGAGCTTCAATTATAAAAACACTTTTTGAAAATTCTTTAATTCTAACCGTTATCGAGCAGTCTTTTTTAAGCTGTTAATAGTAGTAAGTTCAGTTTTGGTTAATCATTTTTATTAATTGAGATGCCTTCTAACTAGTTACATTAAAAAAACGTACCCAAGAAGCACTAATCCCAAAAAATCGATAAGAAAGCCAAAAAAGTAAGGATTTAAAAAAAAGTTCAATATCTCGAGAACGGTTAAGTTTCGGACACCATATCATAGAATCAAATCCATCAGAAATAACCTGAATAATAACGTCCTTTAATATTCAGTACGACTTTTCCTGTAATCCTGTATAATATATAACCGTATAAAGAAGCTCCGTTGAAAGGTTGAAAGGTATACCTACTAAGTGTTCCTTTTTCTACCATAAATATTATAGAATATAGTTTGTGTACGAATTCAAAGTGCCGAATTTTGCAAAAATACTTGAGTGCGGTCATACGTGTAAAATTCGCAAATGAGAAGTGTGTCCAAGCTAAACCTATCTCATTGTTATCGTGAGCCGGTATTAATCACTTGTGGAACTTTCTATGAGTAGGGATTATGTTTTCGATAACTTTAGCTTGGGGTAGCGAGCAATAAATAGCGAAAGATAGTGGGGTCCTTCGCCCCGTAAGTAATCTGGAAATTTGTTATGGTTTTAAGAGAAAAATAAATGTATCAAAGAAAAATCCCGTGGGAGTAATGGTATTATTTGAATGAATTTTTATATTTTTGTACCTACGGTTTTATCTAGTTTTGATATTTTATATATTTTTGATTTCTAAGAAAAAAGAGGGATTCTGCAGAAATGTTAAAAGACGGACATGTTAACTCTGTCGTCTGACTCATATGAAGTCGAGGGCAAAATTATGAGAAAATATATGTAGTTATTATAACATAATAGTTTCGCGAATAGGGCCCCGAATCAGCCCACGTGGATGTAGCTTTATTGATGTCTCTGAGAGAGTGCAGTGCGCAAGCCGCAAGCGGCTCGCGAGCGTGGAATTGAGATTTTCGGAATAAAACTGTCCTTAGTTGTTCCCCTAACCTAACCTCTTTGCAAAGTTTAAATGAAATTAGTAATGTAGTTATAGCAATAATTTATTTCATTATTATTATAATTCCCGAAGTGATTTCCGAGGGAACTCGATATTTTTACAGGATAAAATGTAGCCTGTGTAAAAAATCCGTTGCTCCGTTGCAACGTGAAAGAAGTACAAACACATTTTCGTTTCTCTCGTCTTTAAGTTGGTATCCTACGGGCACCATGCATTTAGCCTATGTGTTAATCCAGTACTTGATCTATCTACCTACTAAAGTTCATCCAAATTCGTTCAGTAGTTTCGACATGAAAGCGGAAAAAGCAAAAAAACCATATACTTGGTGAGATACGAGTAGGAACTTAGTAAGAGTACGTGGAACACATAAAATAATCACTGACTCCTTGTAATTGTGTTGCACGCTTGTTCTATGCCTGCATTCAACTAAAATGGTTTCCGTGTTTCTTAAGCCGGTGCAAGCTTCCTTCGCATGTTCCTACCCTAAGCTGCGGTTAGAAAAAACGCAATATCGCATGCGTTTGAAGGGAGGTAAGTGTGCCCTGTGGATTTGCAACATTAAATTGGTTCAGGCAGGGCTGTCTCAGACCCCGCAACAGATATAACTTTTTAAGTCACCCTACGCCCGAGACGAAGCTTACTTTAAAAGTTTCAGAGCGACTTCCAAAACTAGAAAGTTTATTTTCTCCTAGCAGTAAAGGGTTGCAAACTTTCTTAGGCCGAGCTGACTATGAAAATTCAGACATTATTTATTTCACAGAAATTCAAAGTTGTTTTCGGTACGAAATTTGGAAGTTCAGATTAAAATATTTGCTTAGTTTCTTATCTTTGCCAAGGCCCTGTCTCATGTAACCTTGGGGCAATGTTAAATCTTCTCCCTAACTGTCCCTGGCCGATCGAGATCTTTTGTCTGCTACTGGGAGGTTTTATCGCTATGACTTTTAGGAGTTATGGCGTTATTGCACTCTCGGCCATTGAACAGAGATGCGACATAAACACACCCTTGGTAATAACCAGACTTCACGTAACGAAATGTAACATTAATTTATTATCTTATGGTTATAATACAAGCCATGAAAAATGTCGTCATATAAAATGAAGAAGCTAAAAAATACATTGTTGAAAATGTGTGATGTACACGAACTCTTGGATCTAAAATAAGGAGCAGTAAATATAGCTTGATTCATTAATTTTTATAGTAGTTTAAAGCAATGTTTTTTTTTGAAATATTGCGTTTTTCTTTCGTTTTTAAAATTAAGTATATGCCCAAACATAACATAGCAGATTGATATGAGATGGTGTAGAACCGAAAAGAGCGACGTCTTCTCTTATCGGAGATCAAAATCTATTTGAGGTCGCTGAGCCAGCGAAGTAAGCAAATTGATATTTTAAATCCCATTAGCCCCTGTTTTGAGCAGTTTGTTTTACTTCAGAACAACAAATACAGGTAGGAAACAACGTTATGTGCAAGGCGAATCAAATGAAACTTTCCTCGAGCAAGCCGTAATACAACTTGAATCGCAACATCTTAAAACCCCTTGGGACTATACTTTGCCCTGAGATTGGTGTATCCCTCCCTATCTGTTATTTAACTCCGCTCCCAGCAGTTTGAAAGAGGGATTACAGCAACGGTATCGTTAATTTTATTTACACTCAACTTTCATCACTCGGAAACTACATACGCGTAAAATAAGAAAACAAACTTTTTCACAAGTCCTGAAACTTTTGGGTCTAACTCCGCTCAACTTGATTACCTTCAAATATTTGCATCGCCCTGAGCACAAGCGAGTGTGTCGGCAGCTTTTGTGAAACTCACTCAAGATATGTTCCTAATCTGCCTTTCAAATACTTTGAAACAGAGAAGTATTCAAGCGAGCCGCTTTGACTACGAAAATACGTAAAGAGACTGCTAGTGCTACTTGCAAACTATCTCGCCAAGAAGGAAGCTAAGAGTCGGGAAATTTCGTCCGCGTAATCGCCGAAACACACTTCCCTAAAGACCCGTCAGCATTACCGTTCCTATCTTGAACATTCTTAAAGTTTAATGTATGCAAACGCATTTTGTTTGCAAGCCCGGCTCCCTCAAGGGTGGTGTTTCTGGAGAGCCCTCAGGCCGTCGGCGCTTGCCCATGTTTTTCTCGACTGTATGTCACAACATGTGCTTTGATCTCAAATGTGAATATAATGTCGGAACCAGTTACAACACCGTCTCTTTTTTCCCTTATCTCAGTTTCACAAACTCCTCTTATATGAACACGATTTTTATCTTTCTTTTTCTTGAGAAAATATATCACTTTTCTCACTTATAGTAACGCAATGAATTTTTCTCCTAACAAAACAAAGTGTGTAACATTGTTTCTTTTTTCTTCTTTATTCTATTGAATACATTTGGTTACGAAATACAATAGTGTTATGTTACAATTCCAATGTTCCTTTGTGTTATTTATATTTTTCAACAATATGCTTTCTCGCAATAAAAATACGAAGGATGTTTCATGAATATTTTGTGACTGAGCAAACTCAACTCGTAAGCAGTACGTTTGAAAAATATGACAGCACGGTAATGACGTACAATATATCATGAGGGTATTAATGTCAAGTTAAGCTCACAAAGTTGGCGTCATCAATCCGTCTGACGTTAAAAATAGTGTCCCAATGATGAGGGATCGTGGATCGTCGACAAAGTAAAGTATCAACAGAGAGCGCCATGTGGCACCACCTCAGAAATAGAATTTGACGCCAACTCCGCAGTGTCACACGTGGCATGACCAAAAACAGATCATTTCCTTTAAAAAAGTTAATTTGACGTTTTTCTGACTGCTCTGAGTTTGGTACAAAAAGTTAAATTTTTTAGAAGCCGTTAAGAGGCATATGCCCTCCAATAATGAGACTTTAGTGCGCTATGCAAGAAATGTGATGCTCTGTTCCGATATAGGGGTGCGCTTTTTTCGAATTTTCAACTAAAGAAAGTGTCGTTTCAATTTAATTTGGGATCTTGTTCTTTCTCGCTTCCTAATGATATAGAAATCTCTTCGCTCTCTTTTAATTTATAGTAATGTAGTTTTATTTTGATCACAAAAGGATATCCGCATTTTGATTTAATCAAAAGTAAAATATTGCGTGAATTTTATTAATAAAAATTCTTCGTAGTAGATTTTGTTTTGATGAGATTAATGTTTATTGCTTTAACGATGACTTTAATTACAAATCATCATATATTTCATATCTTGGGAACATATTTTAACAAATTTGACTCTGTTTCGTATCAAATAATCCACAATGATTTGTTCCTTGTCTGTATTGCAAATAATACTTTCGATTGATCTTATGGCTGAATTATCTTAATTATATATTATATATACAGGGTGTAACAGAAAGGTGTGATAATACTTCAAGGTGGGCTTTTTACCCATCAAACTGAACAACTTTTGTTCTACAACTTTGTTCAAATCGCAAAATTTTTTTTGGACTTTTTATACAAATCGATCAGCTGGCGAACCAAGTTTGTATGAAAAGTCCGAAAATTTCTTTGCGATTTCAACAAAGTTGTAGAACAAAAGTTGTTCAGTTTGATGGGTAAAAGTCCACCTTGAAGTATTATCACACCTTTCTGTTACATCCTGTATATTATTATGTATTTGTATTATATGTAAGCACTGATATGTAATATTATTTATTTTATTTATAAGTTCGATTTTAGAATAGATATTAGTTTTAAATGTTAAATTCATTGTCTTCCCTTTTGCTTTGCACAGCCCACCATTATGTATAAGTTTTCCATTCTTCAGGTTGCCTGGAAGAAATTTCTCTAAGCAATAAGGCCGCCTAAATTATACAGCTACATTCTTTAAAATATTATACTATCATGTCTTATATATCTGTGCAATAAATGAATATTTGATTGATTGATTAACTACTCAAGCTCCCAACACTAATTGCACTTCTTAAAAAAAATCGAACTTGAGAAACAAGTACGTTTCAAACAAATAAAAATAGCCACCCTTTTTAAAAAAAAACTTACCTATAGCTGCTTCAAAATGTCATACCTATATTTTTCTTATGTTTATTACCATTATTATGTTTTACTTTATCTACAAAATTTAATGTTATCCTATTCTGTGCAAAGTTTCCGGCAGACTTTGCTCTCCCAATATACGACTTCCAGCACTTGATGGATGACTCTTCGCCACTCCACTAATAAATGTAAACAAAATAACAATTTTGCCCCAAAAAAACTTTATTAATGAATAGCTGTCGTTGATTGTGATAATTGTTTACGGTTCCACCGCTGGGTTGACTTTTGATCTTGTTATAAGATAAATTGACAAAATAAGGATTATATTTCATTCTTATTCTTTCTGGGATATGTTAAATGACAATAATTTTCTTTGCTTGTACAAATATTAAAAAAAAATCAAAATATTCCAGTAAATACACTTTAGATCACTACCACAATATTGTGTAATGTTGTCTGCCTATAATTTTTTTTTTTTTTGAGTTTCAGTTCTACGTATGGGGAACTCCCGAAATTTATTACTTTTTTTTCTATTTTTGTGTGAAAATCTTAATGCGGTTCACAGAAATACATCTACTTACCAAGTTTCAACAGTATAGTTCTTATAGTTTCGGAAAAAAGTGGCTGTGACTTACGGACAGACAGACAGACAGACATGACGAATCCATAAGGGTTCCGTTTTTTGCCATTTGTCCGTTTATCATAAAGATCAACAATTCCTAAATTTCAATGAAGATTGCTCGCAAAAAAACCGTTTGACATGTACTTGTCCCATGCAAACATGAATGGTTCATTCAAACGCCAGTTTTGCTTTTTTAACACCAAAAAACTTCACAGAAGACTCGAAGAATTCCACGTAATAGACGAAAATATTTTAATGAGAATTTTTTAGACGTGTGAAGCGGTCGCATGTTTTCTGTTTTTACTGTGAATTCTATAAAGACACAAAACGCTATGACTCCACAAGCTATGAAGGTGTAGGGTGACCAGAGGAAGTATTGTTAGCATTCCAAGCTGTGGTTCAAGAATAATATGTTTTTAAAAGTACATAATTCCTTCCTACCATTAAACACGGGGTATTTTTCCACATCTAGGGAAGGTTAGACCATTAGTAATTTAATCACGGGATTAATTGACATTCTAGGAAGTTGTCAGGCCAGTTGTAGAACCAACGGCCAGAAGTTTTCAAGTCGATCAAAAATTATTATAAACTGCAACAATTGTATAATATAAGGGATTATACATTGTTCTATAACTTCCATCTAGCAAACGTCGAGACGCATAAGAAATAAATGCATATAGAATTACTTGTAGATGACAAATGAAAGAAAAGAAAATAATTTGTGTTAAGAAATTCATATTATACGATTTGAACGATTCTAAAGGTAAAATAAACCTTAGACTTTTAATTTAATATGTCACCGCAAAATTATGTTTACCTACCTTTTACGAAATGTTACTCAATAATGAATGTTGATAAAAATATATTTTGAATTCTAATGTTACTTTATAATTTACTACATTTTAATTCCGCTACCTCTTTTAACTTAACATTTTATTAATGAATGACGCAGACCACAATGACTAAAAAATTACATGATTCATACATCGCAATTTTAATCAGGACAGAACTAAGAGCTCTTAGTTGGTTAATTGGATAAAATTACCATATTCGGTCTCATATTGGTGACCACAATCATATGTAATAATGTCAATGATTGGAAAGAAACGAAATGGCTTCACAGAACGCAAGTTTGAGTCACATGTTAGTAAAGAATTCAGATTCAGAGTATAGTTTAACAGGAAATTGTTAAAATATTCAATTAAACTCGATTGGGAAGGCATAGGTTCAAAAGTGGACGTCTTCTGGCATAAGCCAAATGATGATTCAAAGAAAAGATAAAATGTCTATGGTCCTTGCGTCGCCAAGAATATTTAATTTCTTATGAAAACAAGAAAATCTATTGACATACGTAACTTTGAGAATCAATATCCTGTTAAAGATCTTCAGTGTCGAGTAATCGTAAGTCAACTTTAAAATTGAAATTATTGGGGTTTATTATCTATTTCTATCTGTTTCAGGATTTGCTTTCTGAGTCAGTATTTTTCAGTGCTCAATTTTCGATCTTTGTTCTCACATACTCATTGAGACCTCAATAAGATGAGGTCAAGACAGCACTTCTTGCAATATCAGCTGAAATTACACGCGTTTAAATTACGGAACTAAACTAAAACTCATGAAGCTGAATAACCTCGGAATTCTCAAGATTAATGTAGGTATTATCTATAGGTATAGGTTTCTTTCGAAAACTTACAGTTTCATTAGTAGAAGCCTTCGTTTAAATAGTTTCAGCAGATTTTTAACCGTATTTGAAGAATATTACTTAATAACTATTTATACATATTTATTTCACCAAATACCGTGTTGAAATGGGTATCATTAATTGATGAATTAACTACTAGCGGAGGATACCTGCTATAAAACTCACAACTACTTATCTAGAAATATTTTTAAATGTAAAGGCTGACCTATCCAATCAATGTTCTTGAACCAATCTCTTAAGAACATCCCTAAACGGAAGCAGCAGAAAATATGATGCAATTTGTACACAATCTGTATACATACTCGTATTCTGTTTCACTATGAGAAGGATAAGCAAGGAGCTCGCTCGTAACAGTGCAATTTATGCTTTAAGAGTTACCCCGAGGGTTTAGATTAACTTAAGCGTTAGACAGTGGAGCAAAATTTACATATCATAAATGTAATATTTAGCTCTCAACTTGCTAATTAGAAGCGTCTTTTTGTAGAGTTAGCAAATGAATCTTAGAAATGGTAAATAAGGACTAAATCAAATGCATCAATCCTCGTTTTACCCTTTTGCTCCTAAACTTGCCGGAAAGGTGTGGTCGTCTTTTTCTGTTTTTATAATATTTCTATATTTTATTTTTTGGTGTGAAATAGAGTAAATATATCTTAATTTTTTTGTCAAGTTCCGTGCTCTAAAACGTGGTGCAAATTAATTCAGTTATGTAAATCTTGTCATTACTAGGCTTACGCCATCCGTCTATCGCCTGCATATAACAGGGAACTGCAATAATATAATGTCACGTCTCATCATCACCATCATCAGCCGAAGGACGTCCACTGCTGGACAATGGCCTCCCCCAAGGATTTCCACACCAACTGGTCCTGCGCTGCCCGCATCCAGCAGCTTCCCGCAACCTATCACTTTTATCACTTCTTAAATTAATTTAATTGAAACAATACTACTGTATAATCCAATCATTTTATTAAGATTGTCTGGAAGGCATCGCTCAAAGCTCTAGGCACCTTTGTCTAGTTTGTTTTTATTTTTAACCTGCTTCAAAAAGTACGGTTATCAGGTTTGTCATGTATGTGGTCTGCAATTTTAAAGAGAACCACTGAATGGTTTTTTTTTGTCTGTATTCAAGAAGTAATAGGCAATCTAAATAACAATTACGAAGACAATAATCTTTTCTTATCTCTCTCTGTTTTTATAAAAAAGAACGAATAAGAACGAAGATTATTTACGAAAATAATTAAATAGGTATTATAAATTATCTGTTTACAATATTTTTCCTTTTGACTATTTTGCGCACTTTACTCTAATACCAAGGTAAGGAAGAAGCTCCTTTCCCTCGGTGAGTTCGAGTTCCTGCTTTAATTAGTTGAAAGTTGCTGTTATTGTTATCTTATCCTATAAAAATTACTCAAGACCATGCTTAAGGCTTGCTGCAAACATTTTACACACAGTTTATCTTTTTAAAGAGAATTTTTGCAACGTATTTGTTGCAAAGAGGTACAACTAAAGCTGCCCTCATATAAGAAAGAAGGCGGCAAAGTACCTATACAGGGTGTAACAAAATTGGTGTAGGACCCGTTACTGGGGATTCTACTCATCGTACTGAACAACTTTTGTTCTACATCTTTGTTGTACTCTACATACAAAAATGGCAAAATTTTTTAAAACAGATGATCAATTTGTATGGAAAGTCCAAAATTTTTTTTGCGATTTGAGCAAAGTCGTAGAGCAAAAGTGGTTCAGTACGATGAGTAGAATTCCCAGTCAACGGGTCTTACACCAATTGTGTTACACCTGAATATACTTTGCGGCTTTCTTTCTTATGAGGACAGAGAGCAAAGATACAATGATGTATCTCTTTTTTACGATAAAACTACTAAACTGACTTCACAGACATTTTAGAGGGCGGGAAATAAAATATTGTGATGTAGGTAGATAAGTAAGTTGTAGAACAAAAGTTGTTCAGTTTTAAGCACATGCCACACCCTGTAAAATATTTTGTGGTCAAATGTAAATCAATATGGTATATATAGTAATACTTGATTCTGAGTAATCCCTTAAAATCTCAAACGCACTTTTAAATAAATAATCTCATAATGACACCTTCTCGCATCGATATGGGAAACATTAGATAAGGTTACTCGCTCTGTTTGTTTCTGAACCAGCGTGTTCGTCTTGCGGGGGCTGAAGCGGGGTGAAGAGGGAGGCATGTATTTAAACAAATATCGCCTTTGTGTGATAAGCTTAAGGTTTATGTATTTAATGTTATCTACTAGCGACATCTAGCGACGAGTAGGGAGGCATGTATTTAATTAATGTTATCTACAAGCGACATCTAGCGACGAGTAGCGTAGCATCACTATAAAATGACAAAATATTCATAAAATAACAAGAAAAAAGTGATAAGAAATGTTGCTGTTAGTTTTGTTCTTTATTTTTTTATTGTTTTAGCACATTTCACTGCACTGTAAGACATATTTTCATTTAAATACGGGATGTTTACTCGTCGCTTGTCAGATTGCGTATGGTGCGCGAAAAGGCGGCGCTACTCAACATAGGGGAGCAAACCACTATTAGCGACTACGCAGTCGGGCAGTATTAACCTCATCTAATGTCTCTCATATCGATGCCTTCTCGTAAATATAATTAAACAGTAAACAAATTACACGGTCACCATGCTACATTACACTGCGCCATCTTTAAGTTTAATGTTGAACTATTTTCAGTTAAATAGAACTGTATATCCTTCCTCTGAGACTGTATACTCCCACGAGCTAGCTATGATACAACCACTGCCACCTATCCAAAATGTTTGGAACTTACAAAGTCTCACAATCGTGAGCCAGTGATGACATGAACGTGAGTTTACAGCTGGCTAAGTAGTTCAAAGAATACTCGATAGATGTCGCTTATATTGGAAGTGCTGCCATCTGTACCACATTAATTGAATTATTACGGTTACTAATTGAATAACGTTGACTTTAAACTTAAGGGTTCGTGCTTCTACGTGAAAGCTTAAATAAGTACAAGGAGTATTTGATAGAGGGCGGTATTGTTTTCTCTAGTTTTTTGTACCCGACTGGACTAGCGAAGTGTATGTTTATCCTTTTTGGGGTTTTAACATACAGTATAAATAATAATGTATGTATGTCGTCTTCATTGTACTGTCTTTAGCCCAAACAGATCGATGGATTTTAAATTCCAGTTCCAGTACAACATGTAGTTCGATTCATTTGTTGTAGTTTAGATTACATACGAGGGCGTAAAACTTACCTAAAACTTAATGATACAGTAATCTAAGGTAATAAAGATATTTTAATTAAGAGGACACTCAAAATTTCCCCCCCTAAACCAAATTCTGTATTCGCGTCTACCTCAATCCCAAAGTAATAAGTAATAGTAATCTCGGTGCGCGAGTCTGATTTGCAATTGACCGGTTTTTTATATATTATTTATGAACCAAATCAACAATCATTTTTATGATGATATCAACAATAACTATTTTTTTTATTCACAATTGGTAAGCTCTTGACATTAATTGATTGTAAGTGATAATGATGTCGAAGACAGAAGCAGGCTTACGAAAATTCCCCAACGCAATGGGGAACTGGCTTCTTATCTCCATACCGGACGGAATACATTAAGGCCATTAAAATCGATGTTTGGCGGCACGACTTAGTTAAGATGGTGGTATCTAACCAGGCGGGTTCAGAAAATGCCCTAACACCAACCAAACTGACTCCTACAAAGTCGAACCCGCGACCTCCTGATGTGAAGCGAGCGGACTATTCACTAGGCCTCTTAAGCACTTAACAGGAGGTGGACCAAGGACTTAAATTCACGATTTTATTTTAGAAATTTCCTAAAAAAACATATTTTGCAGCTTTGTTTGTTCATGCAACCTAGGATGCAGTATAACGTAATAACATCAGATAATATTTCCAGAAGGGATCCAACCAAACTCCATTTATCGCACTCGCCCGTGACGGATTGCTTTTCATCGTCAACAAAGATGACTTTGTTTACCAACGACTAAACGATTGTCCATGATGGGTATGGTATCTATACCTTGCGATTTATAAGCGCCTATAGTTAACCCTTTAGGGGAGCAGAGCTGGGGGCTGTCCTCGGTCCCTGCGCCTGTTAACGCATTGCCAAGCATTTGGTGCTCGTTCGATTCGCGAATTGGGATGTGTTGAACTTTTTGGCGTAGTTATTTGTGTACGGACTTAGTTTTAGGAGTTGTAGTACTTACAGTGAAAATCAGGAAGTTTTGTTCGACTGGCAAACTGATGATCTGGTAATGTATTTCGGTGGAGAAGAATGTTCGCTTCCTTGTTACCGCTTGTAGCCATAAAAGCTTGATGGAAGAATTTATGTAGATTTGACTTTCAATAATATTGTCTCTTTCCTTATGTTGTCAAATAAATTAAGGGTGTTTTTTAAAAGTCGTATGTTTCTGTATTTGGGTGTATTTTTTTATTGAAATCTTTATCCTAGGTTGATATACTAGAGCTATTAATTAAATCCAAAATTTCAAATTAAAGTACTTAATTACAGATTACATAAAACTGTATGATTAGAATGCAAGCAAGTGAAAATTAGTATCGACACCTATTTCAATATATAAGCGCCTGACAATAATTTCTGGTATAATTGCACCGTTAAAACAGGCAGGCGCAGTCGAAGCTCAAACGTAGATAATCTGTATTTCATATTTTGTTACGGTTTTACTTACTGTATTATCTATCATTTCTATCCAAATATAGCAGATAAGTAGCAGTTTGATCAAAATAAATCCTTAAATCCAGCCCTGGTGGGCTTGGCTATCCGTCGCCAACCCTTAGTAATCTTATTACATTAGTTAAAGGGTAAAAGCCGATATATAGCTCACAGCGTATTGATGTTGCACTGTGAAAGTAAGGGCTTGTTCAGATGAATTGGAATTTTATAATGCCTTCCAGCTTCTTGAACCAGAAATTTTAAAAACAGAAAGCTTATAAGTTTACAGTGAACGTGTGATTAACAACATTTTAAATGACCCCAATTAGTGTGTGTGTTTTGTGGAGAAAAGGCAATATTAAAACACCCACATTTTTTAAATTACATATTTCCTAACATACTCATACAAAAAAATCTTAATATTGTTAATTTTAATTACTTTAGTCCTGTTATCATCAATCAAAGCAAACTAGATACTATTTCTATATCTGTATGTAATTTAAAAAAAAAACGTAAATGTTTTATTTTTACATATTTAAATTTTCTCAAAAACATCGAAATTTTGTCAGTCCTTTTAATAATGGTCATCACTCATCACCCAAAGCAAACTACTGAATACTATCAAAAAGCCGCAGTGATCCGTTAGGGTCCATATCTAGTATTACCTTTTCCCTTCTTACTAACAAAATACCTAGCACTAGAGTTCAAAACAAATAAATTATTTAACTGTCTCCAGCAGAATTGTGCGAAATATCGCCTTCTCGACGCTTATGTCTAAATCACAAAATCATCTCAGCAACTGAGCAGAAATTGTCAGTCTATAGAGCCCTTTACTCCAACATTACCACTTCCAGGAATGTGAGGGTGAAATCGTTTCTGTCGGCTTTTGTCGACAAAACGTGATGCGTTTAGTTTAGTGGAATTTTCTTACGCACACGTGTTTAGTTCAATTTAATAGTCTCACCGAGGAGGCAAGGAATTTGATTGCAAGGGACGCAAAATGGTAATAATTACAGGACATTCATTACCTAGCAATTCGAAGAGCTTTTATTGCACTACCCTCTTAACAATTTATTTTATCCAATATTTACCTGATATTGTTTGTAATATAATATTATACTTTTTCTATAATTAGAAGCGTGCACCTCATTTCACTAATATTACAAATGCGAAAGTAAGGATGTCTCTTTTTTGTTCCACTTGTGAAAAGGAGGAAGATAGGTGAAGTGCTAGACTATTTTTTATCCTGAAATAAAGGTGTGGTTTCTGTAGGATAGCTCTTATTGCATAGAAATTATTTAATTTGAAAAAACTTTTTGTGATTCCTCAAGGACGGCCACAAAACCGGTATCCGCGGAGACGCAGAAAAGCTAGTATCTAGTATGTACCACGCATTAATGAGGTAAGCATAGCATAAAAGAAAATGATTTTCTGACAAAAATAATATCCTGAATGTCGGTTGTTTTTATAGAGCGACTGAGACCATAATCCAAACATTAGTTCAGCCAAAAATAAGTCTGTCAACCGTACAAATATTAGGACGTCAAAAAAAAAAGAAAGGAAAGTCTTTTTCGTTCATCACCAACCGCCACGTGTCGGCTGGACAAACAGAAACCACTCATAACCCCCACTATTATTTACAAAAGAAAAATAATCAAAGTGAAAGATTGTTTTTCGAACGTCCGAGTAGTTTTTCGCGTGATTTTTCCGATAGATAACTGTAATATTTCACGAAGGCGGACCGTGCAAATGAATGACGGGGAGGATTGATGGCAGAACGCTTGTTATTTGAAAAAGCGAAGGGCCATTTTCACCATTCCTCTGAGGTATATATCATTGGAAACGTCAACAGGGTAGAAAATTAAAGTCAATAAGAGGCGGGCGGCAGTAATAAGCTCCTCGCTGTCGCATCTCAGGATATGAAAAGGCTTTATCATCGCGCGCAGTGAATTGGCCAATTTGTCAACAGTTATCTAAGTGCTATTTTATTGTTTCTCACCTTTTTAAGATTATCATTTCTCTCGCCAAAGTTTATTAAAATGGGAAGAACGATTGCAGAAAAAGAAATCAAATTAATGTTAGCATGTACAATAATATGTATTTGTATATTATGTATGCAGAAAAAGAAAACAAATGGTTGTTAGCTGGGATAATATGTATTATTCTCCAAATAATATCTATATGAAATTTTCAAAGTGATGCCTGTTTTTTTTTATAAATGCTCGTAAATTGCTTTCGACTAAATGAGTATCAGACAAACATTAGCTTACCAGGATGCAATAACTGAGACAGTTCAAACAATAATATCGTGAATGTGCATAATATGGCATAAGTAGTGTGCATAAATGGTACGTATTCACTGGCATCTGATTGCTAAGTAGTTTTAAGAGGAACTGCTCTAAAGTACAGATATATATGAAAATAACTTAAATGTGTACAGCTTTAAACTAAACTGTAGTATACGTACCTATTTACTTTTATATTTATCTGTATTTCCTTTTCCTACTCCTATTTGCATTTTATTGTTTTAATCTGAACTCTATTTTTGTGTTCGTGCTGTTGCTGCTTCTGCCATCTCAGTAACAATTCAATTTTAAAAATAGTTTTAATCAATTTAATTAGTGTTCAGTATTTTTTTTTTAAATACAAGTGACAATTTCAATATCAATAATACTTTTCTTCAGAACCCTTAATTTAAAGGAAGTACTATTTATAAGCAAAATGTTTTAACAAAATTAATCCGCCACAAAGTTTATGTTCCGTTGACAGGGACCTTTATGCGGCACTATAAATACATACAAATGGCCCTTGGTTTTTTAATAAAGCGAGGGTAGGTCGAATATTAGTCTAATATCAGAGTGCAAACCGATGTTGCCCTCCCACAGTGCAGTCTGTGTATGAGAGTTTTTTATGACGTAAAAATATGGGTGAACAGTGGTTTTAGTGTGGACTATAGTTTTTAAGATTTTAATATAAAAATCTAACTTCTAGAAGAAGAAGAAGAAGAAGAAGCATTTGAGTTTTTTTGTTATCTATAATTTAAAAACGTACTTACTAGTAAAGTTTAAGGTCAGCTCTTACCTACGTAACTATTAAATTATTGTAACGTAGGCAACTGAAATATAAACAAATCATAAACAATGAAACAAAAAGTTATAACTGCATATAAAAAATTAGCGGACCCAAATTTGCTTTTATTTAAATTTAAAAATAATAAGGTAAACAAAACATATATCTTTTATTAATTTCTTATCTAGGTATTTATTAGAATATGTCGAGTAAAATGCATCGGCCATACAAAAGACATCAACGAGCGACACACCGAAAATATTAAATATTTAAAAAAATCATAATTTAAATAAAAATGAATTATTTAGCATACTTTTGTAAACGATAATCGAAAACGATAAAATGTCAATAATTCATACAAATAAGTTATGCCTATACGTAACCTGCATAAAATATAGGACTTTCGAAGTTGTTTAAAATTAAAATAAATTAGTACCAACTCAAACTTATTAAAACCCATTTGTTCATCATACCCATGCTAATCCACACATTTCTCAGTGTAAGCTCCAGAATGCACATTGCACCCCAAGCCCTAATACAGTTAATATTAAAATATTACGCCCATGCATTTTTTTATGCGTGCACCGACCCAAAACATTGGCTTTTCCTACCCTACAATTTCAACCCCACAACAATAACGTTAATAATACAAGTATTTGAACTCAGTATTTTTTCTTGCCCCGAGCTAAGAAAGCTCATATAAATATCTATTTTTGTTCATCATAAAATTCGGCATATAGGTATGCAGCGCTTTTAAAACGCAAAACATGTCTAAAGATATAAACCTTATGACTATGAATATTTTTAGAATAATCATAAATTCTATAGATAGGCAGTAACATTCATATAATAGAAGTGAAGGTTTTGAAGGTTAAATTCCATAGGTGACACTTAATACAAAATAGTGACCCTATGACTTCTATCAGTTAAATAAACTTATGGTTTTATTTATTTATAGAGCAGTAAGCAATGAATGTCATGTATTTTTAAATAGATGCATAGACTTGAAATAAAGATTCAGATAGATTATATTTTTTGAGCAAATTAGATAAACCTAAGATAATAATCATCATAATGATGCTCATCATCAGCCAGAAGAGGTTTAACTGGACAAAGGTCTCCTCGAAGGGTTTCCACAACGACCGGTCGTGCGCTGCCCACATCACATAATATTATGATTGAAATAATATAATTTTTACGCAGTGTAGGCAGGCCTCCCACTCGGTGGACCATTGATCTGGTAAAGGTTGCGGGAAGCCGCTGGATGCGGGCAGCGCAGGACCGGTCGATGTGGAAATCCTTGGGGGAGGCCTTTGTCCAGCAGTGGACGTCTTTCGGCTGATGTGATGATGAATATAATTTTTCACTTAACAACTCTTTCATTGAAAAAGCATTAAGAGTACGCTCTAATCTAGATCAACATTCGATTCAAGGTACTTCAGTTAAAAAAAAACATTGTTTAGATCAAAATACAAACTTGACACAAGCTTCATCATAAAAAGAACCAAAATATACACAATACAAATAACAATTTCGCTTCGAAAACTTTTAGAAAGTTTATCATTTTCTTACAATCCCTTTACACAATAGTAAAAATAATACTGCTGCAATAGTCATAAACTAATTTTAACAGTGGGATGACAATCAACTAATGGTGGGGTTAATTGCGTTTCTGCTATAAACATCAACATCAAACTACAGATAATCAACTTTTATATATATTGTAAGGAAACAGATAAAAGCGCGGATTGTGTCGTTTCTTTTTATATGTGTACTTATGGGATATAGGCAGTACCTAATCACTTCATAGAATTCCCATGTTAGATGCTAAAACTATACTTTTAACAGAATCGGAAAACTTTGTATATATTAACTTATAAACTTTGTATTTATATGAATCCTGAACATTTATAGACAGAAAAACATGTTTTACAGTCACATATGAAATGTTAAGTGCAAGTGTACGTAGAGAAAAATGACGATTTAAAAGTGTACTATATTAAATTTAATGTGTTAAAAAACTACTTAAATAACAACTTTATCGAAAAAAAAAACATGAGTGCATAAAATTTATCCTATGTTAATTTGGGTATTACAACGACTCTAATGAAACCTAGCACTTCAAAATCCATCAATCCTTATTAAAGGCTTATCCTTATTAAATAAAAATCGGACGTGTAAACATAAATACACTCAAAAAACATTAGCTTCTGCTTAGAGTCCGGATTTTTTTTGAGTTTGGGTTATCTTCTTGAATCTAAGTTTCGCAACCAAAAATTTCCTATCACAATCATCTTCAATACTAATAAAGAGTAAAAACTTTTCTTTCTCGAAACATCAATTGCGTTATCTGTTTATGGCGTAACGTTTGTTTTGCAAAAACCGCAGATTCCCTGAGTCCGATAAAAGGGCGCGATCGTATGACACATTATTCATATAGAGGGGCGTCATACTAAAGATATTGTGGAAAGGGCATTAAGATTGCCAACTGCAATACATTGTTCCCCTGCCGTTCGTTGTTTTGACGCGATAGACCGTCTCCTAGACGTTTGCAAACCACGCTAAGTTTGCGGCCAGAAGAATGGGTAACTACACGATTTCAATCCTAATTTTCATGCTTTCAAAGTGATATGAAAATTTCTGTAATAGTGTGCTAGGGTTGGGAACTTGAGCCGTAATAAATGTTGCGTATCGATGCGTTTGAAGATAAGTAATGAGGAACGTATATGTGTGTGGTTTAGAATACCAATTCGTTGCTGATAGATAATTCAAAAATATTCGTATGTTAATATGCGTGATGTTGACAAACTCTTTTGAGTGTAGGTATTTTTATTTCAAACAATTGTTGTAGCATTTCTTTCCTTTTTTTACTCAATATTTGTTTAATTAATCAGTGTTTAAAAATGATTGTCAAAGCTTCAGAGCTTGAAAATATTTAAGAATATTAAAGCATAAAATATTTAAGATTGACGAAATGGTAATTGGTAATATTCAACATCCTTAGACTTTGGAACAGAAAAATGAACTGATTCATCTATTTGTAACCACTCCAATTTTAGACAAAGCCAAAACAAAGCCGGAAAAATCTTATCGTCCCTCTCAATATTTCAGCGAAATCTAATGATATATTAGCTGCAATAAATGTACGGAATGCATCTCTCATATCTCTGCTTCTTATTTTATGCACCTTCCGTGTAGGGGAGCCACAATCTTGTTACTTTTATTATTTGTGTTTTCTCTCAAAAAGTTGCAGGTCTGAGTAACGTTCTGTGGCGTTTTCATCCCATTACCTGCGTGACAGACACCATAAATATATTAATGCGATAGACGTATATCACAGCTTTCGCCTCTTTGAAATATTGGGGTGTTTCGTTAAATTTATTTTTCGCATCTAACTTGACTGAAACTTCGTTTGTTTCACTTATACTTAAAATACAAGTAAGGAAACATTTCTTAGCACACTATCATCTTTAAATGCGTTTTTATTTTTAACTTGATTTGTCTTACCTTATTTAATTTTCGAAACTAAGAGTAAAATAATAATAAGCAATCCATTAACCTCCTTAAGTATTTTACTAGTCAGTATTATTAAATTATCTACTTTACTGCAACTTACGTGGGCGTCCCTATAATTTAACTTAAAATTCTAATAGAATTTAAATCTCATAAATAAGAAAATTTAAAATGTGAACTTTTGACCCGCGTTCCAATCACTCACTCTGCCGCCCGATTGGTGGACGCGTCAGCTAATCAAATTAAAGCCACCAATTGGTTGACGTGATAAAGGCTCCACTCAACAAAAATAGTGATGTAACCAAATTATTATTGACGTTGTCGATTAATATTTATCGAATAAATTCAATTTGGTTATGTAAAATTTTGTAAGTAATATCGATTTAAATTTGATACTCATTGTCAGCTCTCAAATTGATTGGATAAGAAATATAGCATTATTCATTGAATAAGTGTTTACGATCTTTTTTTTATATCTTTAAGTTATACAGGGTGTAAGGGACAGGTTTCTGAAAAATTCAAGGGCTTGCTCAGTAGACGAAACTGAACAACTTTCCAAAAAAAATTTTTTTTTGGAAACGAAAAAAAGATTGGCTTCTCCATACAAAATTATAAACTTGACTGGACAGTTTGTACGGAGAAGCCAATTTTTTCTTCGTTTCCTAAAAAAAATTTGTGAAAAGTTTTTCAGTTTCGTCTACTGAGCAAGCCCTTAAAGTTTTCGGAAACCTATCCCTTACACCCTGTGTATTATAATAATAAAAATTGTAATTTTAATATATAACTTAAAGGTATTGTAAAAATTTTAAAATATCACAAATATAATAGCTTAATCTTATCCATCTTATCGAAGTCTTGCCACCGAACATCAATGTTAATAGCACTGATGTGTTCCAGCATGGAGATAATATAGCTGCTAGTTCCCCATTGCGTTGGGAATCTTGGTGAGCCCGCTTCCATCTTCGGCATTATCATCACTTACCACCAGGTAAAATTCCAAGGGCTTACGGTGGTGGCTTAATAATGGATAATAATAATAATAAAAAACCGGCCAAGTGCGAGTCGGACTCGCGCACCGAGGGTTCCGTATAAATTCATAATCATACATGTTTTTATATTTGAGTTGATTGAATGAAAGGTAATTTGCGGTTTACGATTTATGACGTATTAAAAAAAAACTACTTACTAGATCTCGTTTAACCAATTTTCGGTGGAAGTTTGCATGGTAATGTACATCATAATTTTTTTAAGAGTTCTTGTAGTTCGTTGTAGGTAAATTGCGGTTTACGATTTATGAAATATTAAAAAAACTACTTACTAGATCTCGTTCAAACCAATTTTCGGTGGAAGTTTGCATGGTAATGTACATCATATTTTTTTTTTGTTCTATCATTCTCTTATTTTAGAAGTTACAGGGGGGGACACACATTTGACCACTTTGGAAGTATCTCTCGCGCAAACTATTCGGTTTAGAAAAAAATGATATGAGAAACCTCATTGTCATGTCATTTTTGAAGACCTATCCATAGATGCCCCACACGTATAGGTTTGATGAAAACAAATTTTTGAGTTTCAGTTCTAAGTATGGGGAACCCCCAAAATTTATTGTATTTTTCAATTTTTGTGTGAAAATCTTAATGCGGTTCACAGAATACATCTACTTACCAAGTTTCAACAGTATAGTTCTTATAGTTTCGGAAAAAAGTAGCTGTGACATACGGACGGACAGGCAGACAGACAGACAGACATGACGAATCCATAAGGGTTCCGTTTTTTGCCATTTGGCTACGGAACCCTAAAAATAAGACGAGTATCTTCCGTAACAAATAAATCGGACACTAGCCATTATTTTTCAACAGTTATTTACCAAAAAAGATCGATAACAATTTTCTTGTTACCTCCGCATCTATTGTCTATGATACAGGATCACAGGCGGCTCCGTGACGGATCCGTTTGTGATCTGGCGGAATGCGCACGGGTGCGGGCGCAGGGCAAGGATCAGGGGATTGCGACGGCAACGAATGGGTATTGTGTATCTGTGGTATGATCTGATATGATACCTATTGTATGATGGGATAGGGAGAGGAGATTTCCTAACTGAGCTTTGTGAAGAGTCCTTGAGTGTAAGTAATTTTGTCCTGACTCAGGAAACCTGGGATGTGAACACGCTACTCTTATTGACTAAACCATGTAACATGTTTTAGTCAAGTCCTTGTTTTATACCTATAAAATGTTTGTGTAAAAAATATATATCATTCTTTTCCCTTTTTTACTGAAGTGTCTTAGAAGGAGAGAAATTATTTTCTGATGTATGTTTGTTTGGCTAAACTTGCAGTCTAATCGACTGGATATATTTTAGAGTGCAAGATTAGATTTCTCTTAATCCTCTAAATAGTACTCGTATATGATGTATTTTAATTGAAACTGTTTAATTTTAAATTTGATGTTTTTTTAAATATGTATTATGCTTAATAATTATTAAGTATTTATTTTACGAACACTTAAAAAACTCGTTTTTTAAAGATAAATTTAGGTAGTTAATAAACGACTGTCTGTAAACTCACTAAAACATTGTGTAGCAAAGTACCCTTTTTAATATTGGTTTAATTTATGCTATTGTATTATTTTTGAATATTTTTATTTTATTTTATAGTTTTGTATTACACTTTGATTGTAGCCGTTCTATCGAGAACAAGTGTATTTTAATTACTTTTTACAGTCCTTATCCACATATACACAATCAAAAGACTTTTATCTGTTTCCCTGAGTCAAATGATTTATTACGGAACTATTAGACACCATCTAATAATAGTAACTTACATATCTATCAGTAAAGTTAATGTTAGCAGTATAGGGTGGGGGTGTGTGGTGTGAAAACTTGGGGCTATGCCAAAAGCATCACAGGCCAGGCAGACTATCTGCTTCTTGCTCGATTATCAAGTCTGAACCAGTAAGTTAGGTCCTCTTATACCTATTTACAATGCAAAAGTAAAATGTTGATACTTTTTTAAGCACTATGTCTTGGTATAAATATTATCTAAGATATATTTTAACTTGTATCTCGGATAGGGAAAGTCCGGGCAAAGCGCATAAGTTAAGGAAACTGTAAAAATAAGGACACAAATAATAATAGTAGCAATTAAGTTTTATTGTTTTTCATTGCACCGTTTAATCAACACGAAAATAAGGTTCAGAAAAATCAACAGTAATTACTAATACAAGTCAAAAGCAAACAAACAAACAAAAGCAAGTCAATTATTCTCTTTGCCCAGCACCACTGGGTAAAACGAATAATATTCCATTAAACATAATGTTATCGAAGCAATCGTCACAAAAGTCACTGCCACGGCCTCCGTATAAGCAGTACATTTCTCATGTTTCTAATGTCATCTTTGGTACTGTGAGCACTGAATCCAATCTTCGGTTCTTAAAATTAAAATAAACAGCATCTATATATTTTTCTGAACAAAATAAGCAAAAGTAATCGATGTCATTTCTTTCTTGTATTTAGCAGCTGCTGTTCTTATTGTCTTTTTGTTACCACTGGGACCTGCTGATCCAGTTATTTTAACTTAAAATCCAATCTACATATTTTTCTGAACAAAATAAGCAAAAGTAATCGATGTCATTTCTTTCTTGTATTTAGCAGCTGCTGTTCTTATTGTCTTTTTCTTACCACTAGGACCTGCTGATTCAGTTATTTTAACTTCCTTGTCACAAATTAATTAACCTTTCCGATATTAAGCGAATATTCACCTATCGACTTTGCCCAAAGTGCTTTTCTGCAGAGTACCTACGATACAACAACTTTTCTCAGACGAACATTGAAACATTTTTTCATTAAAAATATTCATAAAATAGCAAACAAACGATCATAAAAAGCTTTTTTTAAAATGTAAGAAGCAAATTAAAAATAATGAAATAGTTACCTGACGGTGACAAAGTGTAGAGGAATGAGCATTAACATTTGCCTGTCCTACTCGTATATGTTGTCATATATGTTTAGCACAATAACTTAAAATCATCATCATATGATTTCAAATTTTGTATGGAAAATACACAATCATTATGTTTGCACACATAATTATGTAGTACATTGTTAAATCAGTCCAGAATTTGATACTTTTAGGTAATTCAGAATCGCCCTTAAGAAGTGAATGATTTACTTACAGATATGTTATTACATATTTAATAAACTAATGCTGTAAAGGTTGGTGATGAGACCGAACTAAAATTGAACGATCCCCATATAGTCTCAGCGCGACCGACGACGGTCAAAACAAAATGTAAAGAGCGAGTCTCGGGCTGTACGCATAATAAATTTCAAGTGAAAACCAAACCGTGGCGTGTTAACAAAGATTTAGTGTAGAACTCAAAGGGTTTTGTGGTTATTTTAATAGACATTAGCTGTCAATAAAGTAAGGCCCGCATACGCACAATGCTTACATTTACATTATAAATTAAATCTCCATTAATAAATTTAATCTATGAATATTTAAATTTACAGATTGTGAATAATAAAAAGTAAGTTAATAGGTACACCAGTATTTACAAGTGTTCTCTATTTATAATGGTAAATAGTACATTCAAAATTGCCGGTTTAATAAATTTTGAATATTAATGATATTAAAATGTTCATTGTCTCAAATGTTTGCCTCTTTCTATAAGAAATTGAAATGCCACATTATAAAGCTGTTCAAAAATCAAAACCTTTAATTCCTAACATAAAAGTTCTTAAAGGTTTTTTTACATACAACTTTTCAGACTACTTGTGAAAAATTCTATTTACCCAGACGTATAAATCAAGAAAGCTCGCTTTACAAATCATTGCGTTCAAGTATCAATACATTGCACTCTGCAAGACACACTCTTAAAACAATCGTTGTCTACTCTATACGCCTAGATGCGATACAAAAGTTAAGATTTAGGTACTAGACTAGTGCAGACTGTGAGATGGTTGTATTATGGATAAGACTAAAAACATTGAAAGCAAGTATACTACTAGTAACTTCCTTTTTGTGCCTAAATTGCTTTGTTAAAATAGCACCAGTCTTAGTATTTTATACATTGCAGTGATGTAAAATGATCACAATAATTAGTAAAACTCAAGGCATGATTCTAAGTTATATTCAACAAACAAAATTTTACGGATGTTAAGAAAACAGCCAAGTTCCAGTTGGACTCGAGTATTCCATATCATCAATATTGTACTCGTATACACCAAAAATTGTGTTGTCACTCATTAAGTTCGGGATGACGCGAGACCATCTCACACTTGGCCTGTTTTTTATTCGTTTTTTTTTTAATAGCATACAAGTTTGAATTATAATCACATCAAAATATTGCATATATTGAAGAAGTCGTTTTTTTTGGTATAGGGACCCGCTTAATTTTTGTATATATTTGTAGTATGAATATTAGCTATGTTAACTTGAATCCCATATTATTAAGTCTCACACCACGGTTCAAATGATACGGAGATTTAAAGGCAGGAAAGGCGTAACTTAATAAGCGTTAGGGTAAATCATAAAATATCCTCTAGACAGGGTGTTAAAGAAAGTGCGTTTGAAATTTTAAGGCGCTACTCAGAATCAAGTATAGAATACAGGAAAAATATGAAAAAAATCCACTCTTCAAATATTTTCTGAATCAAATAAATCTGAATAGTGAATCAAGAATTTGTATGGGAAATTGTAAAAAATATTTGAAGAGCGGGTTTTTTAATTTTTTTTTACTGTATTCTATGATTGATTCTGAGTAACCCCTTAAAAAACGCACTTTTTTAACACCTGTATATATTAAACTATAAAACAAGGATGGATTATCCACTCTATGCAAAAGTAAAATTTGTCTTTACAGTTGCGCGCATTTTGCGTGAAAAATTAACAATTGGCGAAGAATTTACAATTCATGTTGAAAGCCAAGCTACTTATTGAGACGTTTATAGATTTTTTTTTATATTTTGCTAAGTTAAACAAGTGTAATTAATTTGATTCACAATTGGTTAGCTCTTGGCATCATCTCACATGATGGTAAGTGATAATGATGTCGAAGATGGAAGCTCGTTTAACAAGATTCGCCAATGTAAACTGTTAACATTGATGTTTGGCGGCAAGATTTGTATAAGGCGGTGTGGTAGCCAAACTACCATCAATTAAACCGTAACCGAGTAACATCGTCGCGGGAATCGAATCCGCATCCTCCTGATGTTAAGCGTGTGACTTAGCTACGCGCTACGGATTATGAGACGAGAACAATTTTCGCACTCACTCACTAACACTAGTCTTACCTAAGTTTTGATTATTGTGATCCCTTTGTGTATCAATAAATTATTTATTATTATTATGACTACTACATTATGTTGAGTCAATTTTTCGTATTGTAAACTTTTAATTATTTTTGTTTATAGGTAAGAGTATCTAAGTTTTTAGCAGTTAAGTACATATACATATTTATAACAATCTCCAGCTAATAAAAGATATAAAATATTTTCAGTTATAAAACAAGAATATTGCTGTTCTTCTACAGTATCTACCTAATTATCAAATCACAGAAGCCACTTAATAAACGTGTGATAACAATGAACAACGTTTGTTTAGAAGACGCGACAACTTTTTATTGTACAACATTAACAACTTTCAAGGTGCCGCCGCAGCCACGTTCCTTCAAACTTTTATCGAACATAATTAATCTTAATTACAAACAAAAGCTTATTTTAGATTCCAAACAGGCTACCGACGAAGCGCCTACAATACCGCGGCCAATGTTAAAGAATTAAATTCTTAAATTCATCGAAACAAATTCTTGAAAACGCGGCGGGTGCCGATTAGTTATCAAACAATGGACAAAAGAAAGATTCGAGTGTGGCTAAATTCTAATATCTCAAAGCAAGAAGGTATCGAAGATGAAACTTTGGTGATACGGCGAAGGAACGCTAAGAATGTGATGTCAAACACGCATTGATGTTTGTGATGTTATTCCATCAAACTCTGATGCATAAGTACAATCAAAATCGAACCAACACAAAAATATGTTTTTATCTCAAGTTTATATGAAGACTTGAAGAGGTTAATAAAATCTAATATGTAGTATGAATCAGTTTTTTGCTGTGAATTCGTTTTATATTCGTTGCATAAATGAATTAGTTTATAGATTTTTTTATGAATTCTATAACAACAGTTGCATAAATATTATTGGTTAAAACTTTCTCGTCTCAAAAGTTCAAGTTTACGTAAATATGGTTGCTTGTTGTTTTGCTAAACTTATATATTATGAAGAAATAAGATATTTAAGTTTACAAAATATATATCTAATTTCTTCATACATTCGAACGCAAATTAGACTGACTCGGTGGCTAAGTTGTTAGCGATCCTGACCTCTTATCCGAGAGTCGTGGGTTCGATCCCCACACAGGGCAAACTTTTCTGTGATGAGCAGAATTGTTTGCTCTGTATCTGGGTGTATAATATCTATATATGTATGTATTTAAAATGTATATGTGTATGTATATCAGTCTCTGGTTCCCAAGATACAGGGAATCCTAGTTTGGGGCCAGATGACCGTGTGTGATTTGTCCCGGATATTATTATTAAATCTCTCTTATCTAGGTATAGTTAGTTACAACTGATGGTACCATTTCATAGTTAATAGTTTTAATAGTCTTTATGACAGTAATCTATATTAAAATACATATATTAATACATCCATCGTTTGTGTTCCAATTACTTTGGCTTCTTAAAATATTTCAGTACAATCTTAACTACAGTTTATATTATAACTATGAGTGAAATGTATTTGTTTGTGTGTTGTTTTTTGATACCTGAACATTTCAACTAATCTTGACTAGGCTTGCACGTAACATGTGACATGAAGAAGATCACAAATGATCTATTCTTTAAATATAATGAATTCCTTCGCATAGCTAAAATTGTTTACGCATAAAGTCTCGGACAGAAATCTAGTTATATTATATTTTACGGAACAGAGGAGACTATTTTAACGACATATTTCATGGCAGACGTATTAAAACTTACAATATTGAATTTCGAAAACAAAACTGTATCCTTTAGCTAGATAATACGATTGTAAATCTGAACTGCACTCAAACTCAAAGTAAAATTCCATTTCATGAACTATAAAACAAAGCAATATTCGATGGGTTCCGTATCCGTAACGTTGGCCAAAGTTTAGCAGTTGGTGAGTGAATGAATGAACGAATGAATAATTCAAAAAGCGAATCGGCAGTCCGTCAAACGAGGCGAGCCGTTGCATTTTGTACGTAAATCTGGAACGTAATATCCAAGAACATTATACGTATTCTGTGCCCTCGAAGACCATTATTCTTTTATGTATGTTACTAGCATGTGTTTGTTCTAAGCGAAGACTTTGAGCTATGTTGTAGGCTTGATGCTTGATTTTTTACAGTGAATTATTTTTACTGGAATAGGTTAAATATAGCGTAGAAGTCTCCCATGCATTTCTACTTAGCAGAATATGGTAAATTATTTTATAAAAAAATATAGAAATCTATAAAAAGCACTTTTTTGAAATCTCAAAAAGACTTGACTCACTTGGATTACAGTTTCAATTTGTGTGACGAACATTGGATACAATTATAATACTAAATTTCGACGACCTAGCATATTTTGCTAAAAAAAATATCTGATTACCACAAATAAAATAAGAATAATAATAAAGATGTCTTAAATCTTCATGAAAGTTCCTTTTTATTTAAATAATAATAATAATATAATTATAAAATAATAACAACAATTAACACTTTTCGGACAGGATGTATCCTGTCCGAAAAGTGTTAAAAGAAAATATAAATTTAAAAAAAAATTGAGGCATGAGTGAGTCTGAAATACTCGAAATAGGAAAAACATTCACGTTTTTAAAGCACTCTCACGAATTCAGTTTCCATAAAATCTAATCGAGAACACGTTTCACTCGCTACCATCGCTCTCCATTTTAATGAATAAGTAAACAAAATTAGTGGGGTCCAATATCGAAATAAGCGAAAAGAGTAGATGGTCAAAAACACGCGCCCTGCATATAAATTATCTGATTCTAAGCTTTGAGTAACAAAATAAATACATATATAACTTCACTTTAACCTCTCGTAAAAAAGAACATAAGTTTAAATATATTTTATTGTAGATGAATCTGAGATTTGGCTTTTGGTTATTTATTGGTAAATATTTTAGAAATTCTTTAAAAGCTTCGTTTGAAAAAAAATAGTTTGATTGTAATAATAATAATTAATGGATATTATGTGTACTGATTTTTCAGCATAATATGATAATTGATAGTGCCGTACGTTTTGTATAATTTGGCTATTTCGAATTTAGTTTAAAATATTAAGACCATAGAGCATTCAAGCTTGCAGGTCTCCATCCGAAAATGTGGCCATCTTTTAAATGTCAGAAGTATCTAAAATTAAAAAGAAAACCAAGATTACGACTGATTCGTAGTTTTAGATGTACAAAGCTCTTTTAAGCTAAGCTTGTATCGTTAACAAAATCTGAAACAAACTCGTACGTTTTAATTTAGCAAAATAAACTTGACGTCCTTCTCTTAGTTTGCAGCACACGCTTGAGAATATCTTGAGTGCACCGTTGAAAGTAAATGCTGGTATAATTTCAGCTTCCACTGCGTTTGGATTGCATTCAGAGACAGTTGGGGATGAATTCAGATAAACTTTATGTTAACTGTGAGCGATAAAAATGGCCTTTATTACGATACGTGGAATGGTTACGTTTGTTTTGAGTCATTTACAACGATATATTCTGAACTTAAACCCCATATAAACGGATGAACAGTATTTGCGTATAATATTAAGGATTTAATCATAGAAATATGATTATTATGCTGAAAGTAAACAAACTATAGAAAAAATCATATTTTTATCATATTTTTTTGAATAATTTAGTAATATTTTTTACGCACACTAGTTTTTTCGTATCTGTGGATTTTTTTTTGTAATTATTTGATGTTTCTTCCTGCTTTATTAATACGTAAGAAAAAAAACTTAAAAGTAAACACTGAAATTATTCAAGTATACCACCATTTTTTAAGCATATAAAACTTTCCTGGCATCATGACATTTTAAAATACAAACTTTTTAATAATGGAAACGGACGATGGTGGTCTGCATATTGGAAATTCTTAGCATAATAGGTTGTTCGAGGCATTGCTATATGGAAAATGGCATGGACGATACCTTCAGCTACGAAGTAGAATTAATAGTCAAAATTTGTATACGAATATAGCGAAACTAAGAAAATAAAAAAAGTTCGTTTTATATCTCTATAACTTTTTTAGTTTTGATTTTTAGAAATATAATTTAGGTTAATTAAATTTATCTTAAATTAATTTCAATCTAAATTATACAAGATTATTCGTTTACTGTGTGACGAAGCGGTAAATAAAATTGAGGACGTAACATGGAAGTATATTTAGAATTTTTTAAAAGCTTTCGGTATAGTTTTTCCATCTCACTTTATTGTTTTTTTGTAACTTGATCGGAGTCACGATCGAATTTGTGGCAAATGTTCCTCTGAAGCGATGTTCGAATATCATGTGTCTTCACTGAAACAAATAAGTCAGTTTCTTTTATTTTATTTTTAAATCGCAGCTTGCTGCTGCTGTTATTTTATATTTCATATTTGAGTTTCGATACTTTTGAATTAGTATTAAAATCCTTTTTGGGTTTTCTTATCTATGTATTTAATGCAGAACAATTGTGAGGTGACTCGGTGGCAAAGTGGTTAGCGATCCTGACCTCTGATCCGAGAGTCGTGGGTTCGATCCCCACACAGGGCAAACTTTTCTGTGATGAGCAGAATTGTTTGCTCTGAGTCTGGGTGTATAATATCTATATAATATGTACGAGTATGTATTTAAATGTATATGTGTATGTATATCAGTCTCTGGTTCCCAAGATACAAGGAATTCTAGTTTGGGGCCAGATTACCGTGTGTGATTTGTCCCGGATATTATTATTATTATATTATTAATGCAGAACAATTATATGTAGCTGCTTAAACTACGTCTTTGTTTTGTGCTGAATGAAAACCTGTGGGTTGAAGCCTATTATATTAGTAGTGGTTGATATGTTAGCGAGATATAAATAGAGATACGTCATATTCCCTGCATCATATAGTCTTATTGTAATAAAGATATCGTTCTCATGATGGTGGCTGAGGAATAGCAGCCATCGCCTTCCTCATTGTCTATCGTTATCACGTCCACTTATTGTCCACTAGTTTTCGTGTAATATCTTATGCGTAGTGTTTCTTCAAAACTATACGTTTTAGTAGTTATAATTTTTTTGAGCTTGTTTACTACATAACGTATTGTCCCCACTGTAGAGGCACGGATCTCTTTCTATACCTTGGGAAGTTAAGGCCATACTCCACACGAGGGGTTGGTGGATGTTGTGACAGCAGTCTGCACCAACCGCTTAACGTTCCTTGCGAAGCAAGCAAACTATCGAGATAAGCGGTCGAGCATTGTATACGTATACTATTGATATTGATTAAATATCATCTATATTAATCTGAAGTCACCTCCGTTTTTTCCCGTATCCTTGTCAACTTGTTCCATTCGACTATAGCCGTACACCATGGGTTGCATAGTATGGCCAAACCGCGGCGACATGCTGCCGCCATTACAGCGGCCGTCGGTTCAAATTAAATACATAAAGAAACAATGTGCACACGCATTACACGGGAACCATGGCGTTTTGTGCGTTGGCCTGTAAATAGTGCAGTATTTGGAATTAATCGTTACTATTTTGTAAATTTTTTGTTGTTATATTATGTAATAATAATGAATAGAAAACAATACTCGATAACTTTAGGAAACCTGCATATCGATCGGCTGGTGATAGCTATAATAAGACATTCTAACGCAATTTTACTCTGCGAATGTAAAAAAAACTTAATGCATTCTTATACCCAGCGAACACGTTAGCATAAGATAGGACTTAATAGTTGCATGGGGTACAATAAAGACATCAGGGTTTTTTCGAAGTCATGGTCAGTTTTTGGGAAGAATACGGTAGCTTACAACGTCAGTTTTTCTAAGTGGAATTCATCCTCACTAGCTAAAGCCAAATTAAAAAGTAAACCAAAATGTAGGGTTTCAGAGGTGCGTCTTACGTAGAACCCTCAAGCTGTAGATTCAGCGTCCAACTGAGGTTTTTCCCTGAGATCTACAGTATGGGACTGTTTAAGAAGATATTGAAAAGGTTTTTGAAGGTTCGGAAAAGCACTGACAGCACCCCTGGTGTTGCAAATACCAATAGGCGGCAGTAACTACTTTCCATCAGTTGGGCCATCAGCCTTTTGCCATCCTTATTAATAAAAAAAAGCTTTGGCATGGAGCACTTGGTTTAATGGTGACACAGCTACCCAGCTGCAGCCCTTTATAACCCAAAGGGCGTCATTTTACAACTGCAAGGATAAACAGCGCTTAAGGTGATAAACTAGAACTTCTGATGATAGAACATTATTCAGTTTGGTATGAAGAAATTCCTTAAACTGTTCGGAAACTGTAGACACGTCCGCAGAAATAATGTTCTTTACGAATAAGTATTTATGAGATTCTTGTTGTAGTAATGGAATACTTACATGCAATTGGGTCGAAACGTTAACATAAGTGAACGTTAAAGAATGCCATGGAAACGTTCCTTTGCATGCATTACCCGTTTTCATACGGAATCATAAACGGTTTTCAGAACATTATATTCATCATCACGGTTTGTTGGTTTAATGATTAGAATAATTTGATTAAATTATGCAGACTGTTGTAGGAATTGAACAAGAGGTTTCAAACAGAGGTCTTTTGTGACAGTATACTGTCACTGTGACGAATATAATGTTCTGAGAATCGTTGGACTGCTACTACTTTGTACTTGTACTAGTGTTTTAGATTAACAAGTATAAAACGGAATTCGACATGGAATATAATAGATGCTATTAACTAGAAATAAAAAAAAATTGGTATTTAACTTGTTAGCGAAATTAGACTGCTTGCACAGATGAAAAATATTTTCTTGTAAAAACTCTTCCGTGGCTCTTTTTTGAATATCAATAAAAGACACATAGCCCTTGATTTTGTTGGAACTTTAAATATCATCTGGAAAATCTTCAACCCGTTAAATTGTCTAAGGGTAATCTAGCTGACCCCATCTGAGGCTAAAATTACACCAGACACAAAGAAAATTTAAGTGTATTTTGGTTCAATTAGTTGAATGAGGGGGGCTTGAAATTGCCCGAGGGGTCGTCATTCACTTTTAGTGTGACAGTCAATTTTAGGAAACCAAATTATTTACACTAAAGTTTCTAAAACCAAGTTAGAGTTACACTGAAGTTCCAAAAATGTAAATGAATTTTATTACTGAGAAAAGGTTGAAGAACTAACTTTAAGGTTAACTAAGATTTTCGAAATTTCGATTTACAAACTTAAGATAAATTTTGTCAGATTCTACAGAAATCCAATGAAACATAAAGCAAAATATTATCTTGAGCATGAGAACTGACAGAAAGCGAATAAACGGGCCAATGTATTTTCCTCACAAGTAACAACCCTTTGCCGAAATCGCATAAATAAAATTATACTATAGAAACAGGCACCCGAGGAGCGAACATAAATTTCACTGTTACACGGCTAATCAACATAGAAATTGTAATTCGAATATCGGTCCCGCAATTACAATACATTTACATACAGATTTGGCTGGATTGAATTTCCACAGCGAGCTTGTTAATTTGCCTAAAAGGAAAGTAATTGCCTTGATAGAATTTATCTCTCGGCTTCTACCACATGTATGTTCCGATTACGACTGAGCCAAAGAAAGGTAGCAAATTCTTCTCAGTTAATTTTAGAGAGTACGTAACGTAACGTGTAAAAGTAATATTATCTTTTAAAAAATGCGCAAAAAAAAAAGAAAAATGTTTATTCATCGCAGTCCCAAAAACATAATTATAATTTTAATTAAATGAAGGACCAAGAAAATACATTCCTTTATTTTATCAAGTAACTGTGTTCGCTAGCCTTAAAATATTAAAATAATAATTACCTATTCATTTGAAAAACCTACGTGCTTTTACAGTTGAAACTCATTTTGGAAATCATAGTAAACTTAGAATAAATGTACGTTACAAAATTGACTAGCAGCGCCCGTGACTTGGTCTAGTTACTCATTGAAACCGTTGGAAGTACAAATTTTTGTATAAATTTTAACATCCTTTTTGACCCACTTGAAGGGATATTTGAAAATTTCTTTCGTACAGTGCTCCGATTTTTTTTTTTAAAACGTATGTTTTCATATAAAGTTTTATAAAGACAATACGGCTGATTTGAGTTCTAAGACAAGATCTCAAATTATATACTGACTCCTACACAATGCACGGACTGAACTATTTAAGGCGCGACGTACACTCAATCTGAGCAGGTTGATGCATGATAATATAATATCGTCCGTAACGCCACTCATTTTAAGTTCAGATCACTCTAATATGAAGTACTTCTGGAACTTTATATCTAATCGGCGAACCAGACAGGGAATGCCTACTTTGATGCATTATAATGGTGATTCTTCCAGCGATCCTAATTTAATATGTAGTATGTTCGCGAGTTTCTTTCAGTCTGTTTATGAGAGCTCAACTCTTGATCTTAGTGACTGGTTAGCGCCTTCAGAAAGTGCCGGACACAATATCCATATTAATACTGTTAATTTCTCGCTGGAGACCATACTTAATGAAATAAAGTCATTAGACATAACTAAGGGAGCTGGTCCGGATGGCATTCCGCCTTCTTTACTGAAGCTCACTGCTGACACTATACTCGTATCAGTTCCTCTACATATACTATATAACAAATGTATAGCCGAAGGTATATTTCCGAGAGTTTGGAAGTTGGTTAATGTTACTCCCGTCTATAAAAGCGGTAACAAATCTAGTATTGAGAATTATCGCCCTATTTCCATATTGTCCATCTTGACGAAACTCTTTGAGAGATTGGTACACAGTGCTATATATCCTTCACTTCACGATATCATCATTCCCGAACAACATGGATTTGTACAGCGCCAATCCACAGTCACTAATCTTTTATTGTTTACAACTCACTTGTTTGAAAATATGGACAATCGCATTCAGGTAAACACTGTGTACACTGATTTCAAGAAGGCTTTCGACAAGGTAGATCATGAGCTACTTTTGAATAAGATTGCCTTTAATGGTATTAAGGGCAACTTATTAAGATGGTTTTCTTCATACATTACATCCAGGACTCAATGTGTAGTTGTCAATCAATGGGTTCAAATCTGATACTTTTTCGGTTTCTTCTGGAGTTCCACAAGGATCAATTCTTGGACCATTGTTGTTTGTTTTATTTATTAATAATATTGGTAAGTGTTTTCATCATAGTAACTTTCTTCTCTATGCTGATGATCTGAAGGTGTATTCAGGTATCCGCACAATCTCTGATTGTCTTAATATGCAAGATGACCTCGATAGACTATATAGTTACTGTCTCAGCAACAAGTTACATTTAAGTTTGCCCAAGTGTTGTAAAATAACCTTTACAAAAAAAACTAATGTTATTAACTTTTCATATAACTTAGGTAATGTAACTCTTTCTTCCATTCAAAATGTGCGTGACCTGGGTGTGCTTTTGGATTATCGGCTTCATTTGGACAGTCATGTAGACAAAATAATTAAATCCTTCCTTCCAAATGTATGGTTTCATTATGAGAACCGGTCGTAAATTCAAGCGCCCTTCTACTTACTTGCATCTATTTAATACACTGGTACGATCCCATTTAGAATATGCCGTTCAAATATGGAATCCCTGTAAAATAAGTACAGTGATCAGATTGAGATCGTTCAGCGAAAATTTCTTCGATCTCTGCACTACAGATGTAAAAAACCTAGATTATCTTTTTCTAAACTACTCAAAAGTACTCACTATTGACGCTTAATGACAGAAGAAAAGTAATTAATGTTATGACCCTATATAAAATTTGTAATAATCAATATGATTGTCCCCAATTCATTCGGTATATTGCACTGCATGTTCCCTCAAGGTACCCGCGCACAATTAATCGTAATAAATTATTTTATACCAAACTCTGTAGAAGTAATGCTGGTGTTCGTTCTCCACTAAGACGCATTGTCTCAACTTATAACGAAGAATCCCCTCATATTGACATCTTTGCACTCTCCGCCTTTAGATTCAAGAGCTTGGTAAACATTTGTTTGGATCCTAGGTAAAAAAAAAACATATTTATCTTTATCTCTTCCCTCTCTGTTTCTATCACTGTTTGTATATAATCCGTGGATAATGTTGTGGGCTATGTACTTATTCACATAATTTAGTCCTTAACATCTTATAATGTAATATTTAGTACATAGTTGTTAATTATCAATAAATAAAATTAAATAAAAAATAAAATAAAATAAAAAAGATCAGTGTGGGTACTATGGCGGCGGATACGCCAAGGCCAAACGCAAAATTCTCGAGATTTCGATGTTTTTATTACTTTTCTTGGCTTTCAAATAAGTTTAAAAAAAAATCCGTTCAAGGTAAATTGAAGGTATTAAAATGGCCAATTTTTGTGTGTTGGTTTCAACGTAAACAAATATTGTGTTTCCAAGAGAATTTGCAATTAATGCAAAACCCTGTATTTTGTTAATATTTTGTTAATATTTTGTTAATGCAAAAACCCTGTTATTTACAGGATATTTGTTTTCATCAAAGTTTTTGTGATTTTTATGATTCTGTTCAAGGCAATTTGCTTTTTATTGTTTCAAGTATGTTATACAGGGTGTTAAAAAAAGTGCGTTTGAAATTTTAAGGAGTTACTCAGAATCAAATATAGATACCAGGAAAAATATTGAAAAAATCCGCTCTTCAAATTTTTTTTACAGTTTTTCATACAAACTCTTGATTCACTATCAGATTTAGTATGAGAATCTGAAAAAAAAATTTGGAGAGCGGATGTTTTTAATATTTTTCTGGGATTCTATACTTGATATTGAGTAACCCCTTAAAATTTCAAACGCACTTTTTTTAACACCCTGTATATTTTTTCCGTGGTGATAGCTTTAACCATTATTTCAAGAATTTGAATTGAATATTGCGATTTGGCTATACTTAACGCCTTAAGGAAGGAAAGGAACTGAACATTTTAACAAAATAATGCGCCTGAGAGTGTGTGGTGTTCCACTAAGAAAGGATTTTTTTTTAATGAGTGAAATAGGGCGATAGAAAAACTTTGTAAACATGTATAGAAAACTACCTACATTTACAATAGTATTTACATACAAAGTCGGGAGCAGTAGACTAGTATTCTATTAGTAGAATATTCGAAAGTGTAAAATGGAGTATTAAAAAAATAATGCAGTTATCACATTTAATGATAATATGTAGATATGGTTTACCTACTCATCAAAAAAGTGTAAGCACCACGTATTTAATAATGGCATTGTGCAATAAAAAAAAAACTTTGAATAAGAAATGAAATTACCTATAATGTTATTACTTATTATTATTGAACTAGGATACCGATATAGATGACCGTGTGTGATTTGTCCCGGATAATTATTTATTTATTTATTATTGTCATGACTACTATTATCAATTATATTTTATTTATTTTATTATTACTTTTTTGCATGTAATTGTTTTTTTTTTGTAACACTCAAATTCACACAGGGAAAAACTATACGGACAAAATTTATTTTTGTTAATGAATAAATTAACTATATAAATAGAAGATAAAGAAGATAGATAATTAAAAGAGAAAAAAAATATTTCATGAAATTTTAACACTTACTGTATTTGAATGAAAAGAGGATTTCATAATCAGAAATTTTATTATCCTCGATTCAAAGCTCTGATTTCTAAATGTGACGTTATGGCATACGAGCCGAATGCCATCGTATTAAGTATCGAGACGAAAATAAAAAATACTTAGGTATAATAGGTGGGTATTTAAAGGTTAAAGAAAATGTAAGCAATAAACTAAAATTCAAGTTTTAAACCTCAAAAATATGACACGAAATGTCAACTGCTGGAGTGCTATCCGACCCATTGTTGCAGATGCTATTTCGCAATGGAATGAAATGTTCGTTTTTTTCTCCATGATTGCATCCAGTGAATAAATATGCCTCTTTTTCGTCGTCGACCCCACGTTTCCGTGGCTGAATGATTGTGGCTTGACAATGGGAGTGTCGCGTGCCATTCTGAGTGTTTTCAATGACAACGTTCTTCGCAACTTGGGCATTTTCATAAGCTTTTTTAGCTTTGATTGGTATTTTTCTGGATAAATACATTTGCTAGATTGCACACAAGTAAATATATTATGTTATTTATTGGTGATAAATATTTCTTGTGATGGATATTACTGAAAAAGAGGTGGGGCAGGCGCTTGTGGTGGCAATGGCAAATCGTAAAAACTTAAAAAATCTTTTTTTTATTACAATTAGGTACAGACAAATCTATTACATATAGCACGACAATAACAATACAGACATATACTGACAGCTTATTTCTTTATCTTTGTCTAATCGCTCACATTACTTTTTATCCATATAAATTTTCTTATTTATTTCGCTTTATATCACACATAACTGTCTATCGTATCACTGTATTTCGAAGTGTATCTGTCGGCAAAACTCCGCGCGATGCGACCCTTTCACTTCTACGCCAAGTGTGACGTAACTCATAAGAAAATGTATTTTAAAACATCGCCATGTGGCGACGGCCCTCTAATATATCTTAGCGAGACATTATTTGCCCAAATTTGATGCAGTTTAAAGGGTGCATAATTTGCTTTTGGGTAGGTAATTATTTTGCAATAGGGTTGCGCAGATGGTGAACTCTCAAATTAGGGATAAATCTAAAGCAGAAAAGTTTAGAGGAAAAAGTTTGTTTGGAAATTTCTAATTAAATTGGCACGTCATGTGAATAAAATATTAGAACGTCTTCGATTATACTGTAATAATTAATAATCAAAATCATTCGTAACAATTCTCTTCTGAAAACTTTCTCGGTTATATTTTTTGTTTAAGTTCTTTAAGAAGTTTACCAATTCTCTATGAATACAATTACTATATGAATATTAAGATTTTACACAGTTCCAGACCAGTCTAATAAATGAGATTCGTTAATGGTAAAATCAAAAAGCAAATTCTGTCGCTTTCCAAGCCGGAGTCTTTCGGACAAATTTCCAATTTTCTATACGTGACCTTTTTCACCCCGAATGTCACATGTTCAGCAAACGAGGTGTCTTTGAAAACGTAATTAGAAAATTCCCAAACGACGGTTCCGATTTGTGTTTTCTGTCGGGTTTTTGGGAGAAGTCGGCTCGACGCTGGACGGACGTCTACACAAATTAGTTTCGTACAAATTTTCAAATGAAAACCGGAAGTGATATATTGTCTGTGTTAAACTTATTGCAATCCATTGTATAATTTTTCAACGGCCAAAAGTCTTAGCAGAAACTAAAAAAAAATTAAAAACCCTATGTAGTGTGCAGTTTACAAAACATCAAATGAAACTCGTAGCAGTAAACTGTTTTTATATTTCAAGTTACGTAATAACGAGGTGGGAAAGGGGGGAATGGAAAATAATTGTAAAGCGTTCATTATCAATTCAAGAATCGCTGGAACAAAGGGCGGGTTGTACACAATTAAATTGTCTCCCAACGGGTTTTACTCTTCACAACTACTTTGCTAATTTATCTGAACCAATTACAGGAGTGGGCGATATAGTTTAAATGGCGTTTCTATTGTATTTCAGTGGGTAATTAGGACAGGCTTCTAAGCCTTTATGTAAATACCAGGCAGCTTCTATGAAAGTCTTTAAAAAATATTACGTAAGTATCTTCTATTATTTTGTATTCAAAGTTATATACGAATGCTGTGAAATCGCGAACAAATATGAACATTAAACTTTGTAATTGGAATACAGTTTTTCGCGATTTAATTTTCAAAGATTACGTTACTTTTTGATATAAGTTCGAGCTATAACTTTTGCTGTATATAACGGAATAGATAATGGAAAATATATTTACGTTTTTTTCAACAAAGTGGATACTAAATGTTCTCAAACTTAACCGCAGTTGACTCGAATGTAATTAATGTATTTCATTAGAGTTCTGTTATGCCTTTGGCAACTTTTTTAAATGTTACAAAAATAAGATTTAGAAGTTTCTTACCTTTTATCAGTAAAAAAAATCATCATCAAGAAGTCATTCTCATCTATCTACTACATAAGTATGAAACTCGCGCTATCACATACGAAGGTTTGAATCTAACCGCCGCCATGTGCCACATATGACCAAGTACCTTAATTTTAATGCAACATCAGGTAACGACCGTCTATTTCTTGGAATAACAGGGTCAACTGTGTAAAAGATAAGAGAAGGGTTATCTACGCCTGGCGTTGCTAAGAATAGGTATATCTGTCTAGAACCGTATCCAACCAAATCTGGGTAAACCGACCGAATAAGCTTGAAACTGCATTAATCTACATAGCAAGCAGCCTGTCGATGGCACGCTGACAAATACACAAGCCAATCACAAATAAATGTAGTGATCAGTATTAATATTATTAGATAATATAGGACAAGAAGAGAGGAGATAAAAACATTAGTTTCTAAAATTTTTTGACAAGAATTTATTGCTATATTGTCCAAATTATCTATCTTCAAATTGTAATATGAGTTTTGGCATCGCTTTTAAAGGTGTCTTAGGGTGTATGTGTGCTCATACAATACTGTATCTATTTAACTGTAAGTAGACTTTTTTTAATATGGAGTGTGTGTTATTATATACAGGGTGTAAGGGACAGGCTTCCGAAAACTTTAAGGGCTTGCTCAGTAGACGAAACTGAACAACTTTTCACAAGAATTTTTTTCAGGAAATGAAAAAAAAGTTTCTTGTGGAAAGTTGTTCAATTTCGTCTACTGAGCAAGCCCTTAAAGTTTTCGGAAACCTGTCCCTTACACCCTGTATATAGTTTCCTTTCAACACAATTATGTTATGGTAACTCTTAGTACGTAATTCCAACTCAAACAAGACCTGATTCTTTAAAAACCTCAAAAAAGCATCTGATATTTGAGATACTTGGTCCAACCTTTGTCACACAGATACTAGTTTAATCCACCCCATTTCCCTTCCCTACAAAATCACCAATATCCATAAGCGCTCCGAGCAAAAATTAACCCGAACATTGCCCCCTTTATGAATGTGTATTAGGCCGTATTCCCATAAACTTTATCTCTGTTCAGAAGTACAGCGTGAAATGAAATAAGCCCCGATGTGCCTCAGCTTCGTCACCCTAATTTTTAGTTGAACATCTCGTTGTAAATTGCACATCCGCGGAAACCCATTGCGAGAAATGACAAAGATAGTTTGATAATTTAGGCATTGTATAGTTTTGTATGGTATAGGTTTTTTTTAATTGCTAAAGCGATGAATAACATTTTTAAGATTATCAAAATTTGTATTATAATTAGTATCATTGTTCATCAAGTTTGTATTTTATTAAGTCAAAATTTTACTACAAATGTACTGAAATTATTGATGACAATGTAAGATATTATTATACAACACGAAAGCATTTTCATTTGAAAGGTTAGTTGCCATCGAGCCCATGTTTGTCAATATAATTTTTGTGATGGGGACAAATGTTCGCATTCATTAGAAATAGATCTTACCAAGATCCTCTTATAATCGCGCTGACTCGGGGACAGGCCCCATTTCTGAGTTCCAGCAGCAAACCAGCACATGGAGCGTCTTTACCTACCCATCATTCATCTGTGACTTTCACTTGACATCGATTCTCTCAAATACTTATCAATTCACTTGACATTTTTCAAAATTAGTAACGTGGCATGTCAATTAAAATAAAATACAGATTACTTATGACTGGAACGATTATAAACAATGCGTTTTCCATATTTTGCTGCAATATTACTAAATTATGCTAGAAAATGGAAAAGTCATAAATATTTTACACGTTTATGTCATTTTATGTCAAATTCCATTCGTCTAGCTAACATGAATCCACCCTTTTATCGTCCGCTTTTTATACGAAAAATACATTATAATATGTGGGTATGTGC
This sequence comes from Coleophora deauratella, assembly GCA_958295455.1. Taxonomy (NCBI): domain Eukaryota; kingdom Metazoa; phylum Arthropoda; class Insecta; order Lepidoptera; family Coleophoridae; genus Coleophora; species Coleophora deauratella. Next base: position 5,800,379 of record OY282405.1, on the reverse strand, counting down.
ATTCGTAATATTATGTCTCTCGAGGGGTTACGCAAAGAAAGGACTCTATTACGTAACACGGATTCGGATAATGAACAAGACAGAAAAAAACAACTTATTATTTAAAGCTACTTATTGTTTTAGCTTGGTTTTATAGATAATTTAGTTTTATCGTTAAACAAATATGATGATGATGACCAATTTAAAAGACGTCTACTGTTGAACAAAAAGGCCTCCCACAAGGATTTCCACGCCGACCGGTCTTGCGTTGCCCGCATCCAACGGCATGGTCATCATTCCACCAAGTGGGAGTCCTGTCCACGCTGCGTCTTCCGGTACGTGGTCGCCACTCGAGAACTTTGATGCCCCAACGGTCATCTGTTCTACGAGCTTTGTGCTCTGCCCACTGCCACGTCACTTAGTAATGATAACATGTTTTTCTAATTAAAATATTGTTAATGATTTTATGAAACATTTGCTATGAACTACAACTATTTCTGTTTATTTTTTCTGTTTTTTTTTGCTGTTTATTTTTTCTTGCATTTAGTTTTTGACGAAGCTTGTGGCTGATGCTTTTTGTACATATATTTTTGTATGTTATTGTCGCAATAATTTTTTTTAGTTTTGATATGGCTCCCCCGAGTAATAGTCGCTGGTAGTGTTGTGAGTTAAGCTTATTTACTGAAATATTAAACTATTTCTACATAATTTCGCGGCGCTAGCTCAGAGAATCAAATCGTAGCTTTGATCTCCAACATTTTATAAGCAAAATTTTTTTCCATCGCTCGATTATTCTAATTCAATAAAGTATATTGAATTGAATTAAATTGATTCTCAGTAGGAAGGATAAATGAAGAGCACTTCAATAATTCGCGGACTTAATATTTTCTCAGAGTTTATTGCTTGTACCTTATCTTTCACATACACTCTAAAATAAAGAAAACTTAGTAAAACTATTAGCAAACTATTAAAAGTTTTATGTTATTTCTACTTAGCCAAAGCAACGCTGATGATATGCAACACTAGAGCATGCTAGCTCCTATTCCCTCTTATAACTGTTTCAATGTCTGTAAATTTGTCTCATTTTTCTGTAAATAATGTATCATACAAAGCATCAATTGCTATCGTCACTCGTAATAACTCCCATCCCTATTTGCGCCTAAAAAGCCCAAGGCGAATCCGCGATACGGAACTTAGTTGTTAGAGGAAAGCGCGAAGCGCCACAATGTGCCTCATAATTGGGGAGAATATGCGAGCGATTTGTTATGAACTTGAGCAAGATAAAGGACCTTTGAAGGGATTTCGATATTTAACTATAGTTAATAGTTGGGATATACCTAGTTGAATGGCAAAGGGTTAACCATCTAGGTTTGATAGCACAACTAGATACATAGGCGAAATGGATTAATAATTGATGTTTAACCTTAATTGTGTTAGTCTAGGATACATCCAAGGCTATCCCTCTCTGAATGTATTATTAGTTCAATATGATGTTAATTAAATGGTCAAAATAAACGTACATTAGAGATAATCGCACTGAAATTCAGCTATATGATAAAAGATTATAACCTGTAAAAATAATGCGAAAACCATGTCGACTCCTAAATATTGTCAAATATTAGACTTACGGAAAACAAACTAAAACAACGTAAAAAATAACAGATTTCTTCAGAACAGAAGGAATTTTAATCCGCCTACTACTTCCGACTGTAAAACTCGAACACAAACGTAATTTTATTAGGTTCAAGTTCCTTAGATAAGAGATCGATAGATTCGTTTACATTTTACGACTTAAGTATCTAAAAGATCTTTTTTGTTGGGAAAGAGGTCTTCAATAACTACAGTTCTTATCTTGACCATATCCGAGAAGAAATCACTCACCAATCATCAGTGTTGGCAGTTTCTAGTAAAATTGAGTAGAGAAACAAACAATGAATAAATAGTAAAAATATGTATTTAATGTTGCAATTGCAAAATTTCAGTATTTACTTGTTATTTTTTTTATCTACTACTTCCTTTGTTTTTGATATCCAGTGATCAAATGTCCCAGAAAAGGATTTGTAAACAACAGTATCATATTTATTTCTCCATTATATTGCAATATACTTTGAAACTACTTTTTTGCTACGATCCAATAAAAACCGGCAAATACATAAAATGTCTACACTTACCTCACTGTACCTCTCTATCCCACCATCTTCTTCCCGCAATATCGACCTTAGGCATTGACCTCAAACCTGAACGAGAGGTGCTTAATGTTCCACGTTTGACTGACCACTCTGATTACCACTCCGAATACTCTTTGAGCGGTGCCTCTCACCAGCCGCCCGTTAAGCCACCTGCTCAGACCAATCGCAGGCGAGGTCTTGGTGAACCCATAAAATACAATATTTTCCGAGCGAACCGGTAAAGTGGTTCATTGATCGTTTCGCGATGAAACCAGAAATTTCAAAGTACCATGGGCTAATAGGCGGAACGTGACTCGAGATAGAGCCAATTTCGTAAGAGGACCTAGAAGAATATCATACACCAACAATGTGGATCGGTTTATACGAGATAATAAAGCAAAGTTTAGTCCTGGCATATTTTATACAGGGTTCTTCTGAAATACCTAAAGGGTATAGCAGGGTTTACATACTAAAAGTGCCCCAACGTCGTTTCCAGGTTATTACCTCGTAAATTTATCGTTTAACATTATTCCGACAATTCGAGCTTTGTGTAACTTTTATTTATTATAACTAGAAAATAGACAAATATATATATATTGGTAGGTGTCACTCCGGGAGTAAATATGATAAACCACCCCTAAAAATTAAACAACTTGTTTTTTGCCCTTTATAAATGAAATAAAAATCTGAAAAAAATATATGACATAAATCTTATAAATAACTATGCGCCTTTAAAATATCATTGAGATTTCTCAAATAGTTTCAAAGATAATGAATTTTTAAGTTAAGGGTTGACACCCCCACATCTCCCTCATAATTGGGTTTGAAATTTGGTGTAAAAAATGTTTCTCTTAAAGAACAATAAATTTACGAGGTAATAACCTGGAAACGACGTTGGGGCACTTTGGAAACGACGATGGAAACCCTGCTATACCCTTTGTCTGAATAATTTACCTAGAAACCTATAATAAATTCGAAACCCGATTTTTGTTCTTCTTATAGATACAAAGTCGGTGAATCTGCTAATTATGAAATTAATTAAAACTAATAATAGTAACTACCAATTGAGGCAAAAAAACTTAATGAAAAGTAAAAATAATAATTATTGCGATCTGATCAATATCAGTTCATTTATCAGTGAAACAAAAATATGAATAGAAACCGAAGCTAAAAAGGAGTAAAAAGTACCTATGCCACTTATAAATTGAATCTTTTCATTTAAATTTTAAAACGGGTGCTCATTAAATAGGCTTCTATTTAATAGCATTATTCGCCTCTAAAACTCTACATTGTCCTCTAATTTACTAAGTCAGCCACTATCAATGGGCATCTAAGAATACTATAACAGCCACTACAAATCTTCGATGTAAGCTTCTGTTAATATAAATCAGCAACCGAGTTATTATTTAGCATCAAAATTTGTAACTCATATTCAAGTAGTCAGCTTCAAAAATATTTATATATGACACCAAAAAAGTAATGAATTTGACTTCAAATTTTATAACTTAGTACGATTAAAAATTAAAATGTAGTGAAACTTAAATAAATATATAACTCGTTCTATATTGATTGATTGATATCGATATATTGATATATCATAAAAATGTACCTAAAATTATAACTAAATATATTGATTGATCATCAAATGTACCTAAAATTAGTAAATTATGGCCACTAAATATATTAGGAACTACTAAAGGGAGACGAAACATATGATTTTATTTAAAAAATACTTTGTGTAAAAGCATACCAATATATAAAAAAACCTGCAAAATTATAATACCTACTTATATGAAGTTTTCTAGTTGAAGCTTGAACGATATTTTTTGAGGAACACATGTTGAAGCTGTATCACGTAAAATGTGGCTGAGTTGGAAAATAAATTAGGTGGCGATGTATGAATCAGGTGGACAAGTAGGTAATAATAATTGTTGTTCTTTGCTTGAAGAAGACGAATAAGTTTATTAGAAGCTTTCTCATTTTCCCGTGGCTTAGTTATTAAATTAGAGGTTGGGTTAGGTGGCCAAATAAAATATTTGCGGCATTACGTAAACACACACAAATTATATGTAACGTATATGTAACATCAACGTTAAATCAAAGAGTTTTTCTCAATGCAGTAAATTTTGTCATCTTCAATTGTAAAGAATAGCTTGTCAACAAGACAGACATTAATTATCTAATTGCATAGTAAACTACTAACTAGCCTCGTTACTTCACTTCTGTATGAATCCATTCAATTTGCTCCAAGCCAGGGTTTTATCCCGAACGAGAAGCGCAGAGAAGTTTGTTTAAATGCCATCCATTTGAGAGACTTCTGTCTCGGTAACAATTTTTATTATGATCCTGGTTTTGCTTTTAATCTTAATGTAATAAATAATTAGGGTTCTGTAACGCATCAAAAGGGTGCCCAATAGATCATGTTACTAATCTAGCGCCGTCTGTCTGTCTACTTGTCCATCTCTCTCTGTTTATGTCCTACCTTTAAATGTCTGTTGAAAGGCTGTCTAGTAGGCTGAAGTTTTCTCAAAATATGTTTTATTTATAACGAAAAAAAATTTTAATTAAAAAATTAAGGTACAATTTAATACAATAAACGTGTTTCATTTATTCTACGGTATTTGTTTTTGGTGTATTGTCAAAATTGTTGTGATTGTAGTTTAGCTTTATTGTAACTTACATATAAATTTTAAATCAGAGAAATAATTAAAAACGTGACGGTGGAGCTAGTAGATGGTCAGCGCCCTTTTAACGCCTTAAATTTTATTTTTACTTATGTGGCGTTGAGGTGCTAAAATATTATGACAACAATATGCAAATACAATAATACTTTTAATAGAAACTTGATTCCTAAAATAATAAAATACAAAAATAAAACATGTCTACTTTACTGGCTAGCCATGATTCAAAAGATCGCTAAAAGAATACCAATAAAAAAATAACATAACAATAAAAAATATCAGGGGCCATAAAGAATAAGAAAATTTATAACTTAAACAACAAAAAATACATGTCTTCTGTCCAAAATATAGATGCATCAAAATATTTATTTATTATTTAATTATTTGTAAACAATTACCAACAAATGCCGTTCTTTTAATAGTAAGCAGTAGTTAGTTTATGTAATAAAATTAATTTGATACCATTACGGTCGTCGATAAACATAAAATGACCATTTTGACTTTACATAAATTCTGTTTACATGTTTACACAATATCCGGAATGCCCGCAGTAATGAACGGTTTTATCATTAAACATGAAATTCGTACGGCAATGAACAGGTTTATGTTTTATTTAAATGAACATGTCACAACTCAAACGACGTCGTGTCGATGGGTTGCCGATAAGTCCGGATAAATAGCTATAATCATCGGGTTCACATTTCCCAGCGATTGGAACTACAATATTTATTTTACTCGTAGGCGTATGTGTTTATGGGGAAAACCATAGTAATTGTTTACACTTTGTTTCTATATTTTGTCGAGAAAAACAAAAGACTACATACAATACTTATCGGGTGATAGGTGAAGTGACGGAAGCATCTTGTAACTAAATAAATACCCTTCCTCAAGAAGCCTATGAATAATTTGAAATAATAACTTATTATACACACCGAGCTACTTTATATGAGAAGCCCTAATGTTTTCGGAATTAACGATAGGTTCATCAGGAATAGTTTTCCAGTTTCTTTTTCTTATTAATTTTGAAATTCTCATACACACCGATCTGCCAATGAGTTATTTTTATAAGAAGCCCTATTTTTTGCGAATTCACTATAGATTCATTAGGAAAAGTTTTTCAGTTTCATCTTTTTATTCACCACGGTCGTCTGTATATACAAATTTTATCACAGTCGTCCGTCATTAAAAATATAATATGTCTAATGCTGGATCACGGCTCTCTTCTCTTAACTGAGAGAGCTTAACTTAAGCCGTACCCCACATATATGCCTTTATTCGAATTGGTTTCATTCCATTATTAGTATGTATAACTTAGATTTCACATAACAACATGCAGATTTTGGAAATATCGTTAACAAAATTCTCTACTTCGTAGTAGAACAACTTTCGAATGACAAACGGGTGTTATTCAAAGATTATCGCCTGAACATGACTAATGACTTGTCCCCTTGCTCTTCTATGTTAATTGTACTGAATGCCTCTAACACTAATTTACACTGTATTTATTTTACAAGCTACAAATTTACATATTGCGATTGCTTCTTCATGTGATCGTTCTACAGTTACTTCAATAACTTTAGTTTTTAAGGAGAGTGTCAGTTTTGACGACAGCAAACTTAACTTTGTCACGGGATAGATGATCTCACGCGTTACGTTGTCATTTCAGACGCTTCTGACCTGACACAAAATTCAATTTTTCATCTTCACGTTGAACTAAGTAAACAAAGAAATGGAGGGGAAGCTTTCTATTTTTATTTCCATTTCCTACTGGTTATTTTTTCATATAGGCATAGGTAACATACAAACGAGTACAAAAACGAGACCATTAATTTCGAAGTACGATGTTTGCTCATCTCTACGCTCTGTCCCTGTCTGTACATTTTAAGCTCTGCCACTTTCAAACACGTGCAAATTTCCCTTCATTATACAAAACTTAATCAAGCAAATGTTCAAAAGTTTCCCACATTGATCCTGAAAACTTAAAGTTGTTTAGTTCTTGGCGTAACTTGGGTAATTGTATTTAAAAATGCATATTATTTTATAGAGCATCTCAAGATGAGCTCATCTACTAAGTTTTGGTCCTGGCTCGGTTTTATTAATCACAGCCAGACATAACACCGCCTTACTTTCCGAGCTAAAGAAAAAAAACAGTTTACGGCACGCAGAGGTTGTTCTTATTGTTTAGGCTGCGTTCAATAGTGATGGTGTTTCAGTCGATCACTATTGAATAATTGAATTACACATTGCACAGTGGAATAGAATTTTCTTCAAATAATCATTTAAGAAAATAATAAAATCACATTTATTTAGCACTAAAAACGTGAGCAATTTTGGCATTTGTTTGTCACGGTGCTTTATAAATTATAGCTTTATAAAATATATTTTCGAGATAAAAGTAGCTTTATATTAGTGATTTATATTTGATTTCTATACATTAAAACAAAGTCGATTCGATGCTCCAGCAGTGTAAGATACTCTCTTAAATTTCGCACTTAAATAAAATAATTTATAACAGCAAATAATTTCCACTGTATATAAATAAATAGATCTTAGAACTTGCACCTCAAGTATTCAGTATATTACTAACTCGTGTTCCTTAAAAGAGTACATAAAAACCCAAAATTAATTGAGTTCTTCCACATCGACCAGTTTCCTGTACTGGCATGCTAACAAGGTGATTATAGGTCGGGGCGGGTCGGCCTGAGTCGATAGCCTCTTTACGGCGCACTAGAGCTCAAAATAATTACCTTAAACCAACTCATGGGAAAAGCATTCCAAAATAAGCAACTTAGAGCGCAACGGTCCGTAGTTTTGGGGGTTCTCGCCTTGTTGCCGGATATCATTGCAAATAATCGGAATCGTAATGTTTGTAGTGAATTTAAATTTAAGTGACTTCTACCTGCCTGCATTCTGCCACCTATCACATTAAAAAAAGAAACATAACTAGCTGATTCTCGCGACTTTGTCTGCGTAATAAGAATAAAAAGCGGTCAAGTGCGAGTCGGACTCGCCCATGAAGGGTTCCGTAGCAGCAAGTAACATAGTATAAAAGTTCTTGTAGTTCGTTGTAACTTGAATGAAAGGTAAATTGCGGTTTACGATTTATGACGTATTAAAAAAAACTACTTACTAGATATCGTTCAAACCAATTTTCGGAGGAAGTTTGCATGGTAATGTACATCATATATATTTTTTAGTTTTATCATTCTCTTATTTTAGAAGTTACGGGGGGGGGGCACACATTTTACAACTTTGGAAGTGTCTCTCGCGCAAACTATTCAGTTTAGAAGAAAATGATATTAGAAACCTCAATATCATTTTTAAAGACCTATCCATAGATACCCCACACGTATGGGTTTGATGAAAAAAAAATTTTGAGTTTCAGTTCTAAGTATGGGGAGCCCCCAAAATTTTTTGTTTTATTTTCTAGTTTTGTGTGAAAATCTTAATGCGGTTCACAGAATACATCTACTTACAAAGTTTCAACAGTATAGTTCTTATAGTTTCGGAAAAAAAGTGGCTGTGACATACGGACAGACAGACAGACAGACAGACAGACATGACGAATCCATAAGGTTCCGTTTTTTGCCATTTGGCTACGGAACCCTAAAAATATAAAACGATGAATTTTTTATATCCATATCTTGAGTAATTATTGGTTTCCTATACAAACTTTCATCCCCTATTTCACTCCCTTCAAGTTTTTTCGCGACAAAAGTAGCCTATGTCCTTCTCCTATCTATCTTTGTATCAAATTCATGAATTTGGTTTAGCTGTTTAGGCGTGAAAACAGACAGACAGAGTTACTTTCGCATTTTAATACAGATATTATTTATGATCAACATGGTGTGATAGACAAAGGCTTAGATAAAACTAAAATAATAAACCATAAAACAAGCAAAACACAGTAAAAGTCAACAATGATGCTGAAGGCATAAACCGCTGGTCCTCTGCAACTTGTTACTTAGAAACTTTTAAATAATTGAATTTTAAATTAGGGAATGAATTTAAAATTGTCGTTGTTTAAAGTAAATAAATGTAAGAACATGTATGGTACTGCGACATAAAATGGAAATGTTTGTTGCACGGAAACCCATTTGAATGCTACGTCTTGGGCGAAACAGTAAAGGTGAAGTCACACGTGACACCGATAATGCACTTTTGGTTTAAAAGAATTTAGTGTTTTTGGTACTTAAATTGTTTATTTTTTTAAATATTAATATTGAATATTAATATCTGGGACAAATCCCACATCACGGTCATCTGGCCCCAAACTAGGATTCCCTGTGTTATGGAAACCAAAAACTGATATACATACACAAATACATTTTAATAATAAATAGATATAAAACACCCAGAACAATTCTGCTCATCACAGAAAGTTTGCCCTGTGTGGAGATCGAACCCACGACTCTCGGATCTCCCATCTCGGATCAAATAGTCATCTATACCTAATTAGGTCCTTTTTTCTGATCATGAGACAAAACTAGAGTGTTAAAAATGGGTAGAAAAAACATCTTCAAGATTTTAGTAAGTTTGCAAGATTTTAATTTATAGTTATCTTTAATTTTTCATTTTACCTGCTATCTTTTTCATAATATGTATCCACCTTTAGACGGTTTTAAAGTGGGTGGTCCAGCGATCAGGCGCTATCACGGGCTACAAATTGCTGTATACTTGTTTGCGCATGCCCACATTCATAGCTCAATTACGCATACTATCATAGCCAATTATTATGTGAACTCTTCCCATGGCTAGTCCCTAGTTTGTATGCTCCTTATTCTTCATACTGTGCTCTATAATTATGGTGGATTTTGAGTTATATTGTGGGTGCTTAAGTATATTTTTTTGTATTGAATAATTTATAACTTTTGTAAATAGTGATGGTTGTTGAAATAATGATATGGTGTATCCGGTTTATATCTCTATAAAGTAGGAGTAAGTTGCGTTTTTGTATGTTTATGCAAAATACGTTGTTTAAATAATAGGATATCATGTGAATGAAAACTAGGAGACATAAAATAAACACATAAAGCAATATAGAGGGGGTAACAATGCAGGTGAAGGATGTTTATTTTTTGTCTCATTCACATCGATCAGCTGATATGTCAATTTTGTATGGGTAGTAAAAAATATAATAAATCTACAATACGATAAGTAGGAGTTATTTTTTTATGGTCTCGGGTCTATTTTGTTACACTCTGTTTACTGCGAAACACATTGGGCCATATTTATCTGATTTCATCGACACGATAAGAAGAAGAAGTAAATAAAAAGGCATAAGCTATATTCAAACAATATTGTAAACAATATAGAACTTTTCCGTCGTTTAAGAGAATTTCGTCTTCGATAAAACGGTACAAGACAATATTAACTTTAAAAACATGTGGTGTCCCAGAAAACTATTTTGCAAGGCTTTTATCTCATTTTTGCGGGAACGGTGTCTGAGTAAAAAGTTAAGGCGAAGTTGTTTCAAACACAACAGGTGTTCATGATGTGATGGTATTAGCAGCTTTTAAAGGAGTACTGTTTAGAAAAAGGGCGAGTTTTTATTCACTGAACTTACACTTTTCTCTTTGAGAGCTGATGTTTTAAAAGTTACATGAAGTTTATTATATTCCTTTGAGAAATTGTTAGTTACAAGTTTCTTTAAAGGTATTATAGGATCTAACAAATGAAGTCAAAAAGGTTTCTGAGACTTGATTAATATAATACTTTTGTATTACAATAGAAAAGCTTATTTTGTTATTTCGAAAAAAAAAAGAATAGAAAAAGTAAAAAACATGAACAAACATCAAATTTGTGCAGTGCTACCTTAGATCCGCGGCTTTTCCCGTGTGGATAACGTTTTTGACTGTCTTTTCCCATCCTAACAACTATACATGTGAAAAAAAACGTCAAATCGTGGAGCCATTTAGCAGTTTAGGCATGAAAGTGAAACAAACAAAAAATCATCCATACTTACGTATTTATAATATTAGTGAGATGAGCCTATCTCAACCTGCAATACAGTAATTTATTAGCATAAGCTGTGAAATTTGTGACAAATAATAAAAAAAATACCTATAGTGTGATTAATTCTATGATAGAAAAATCATACTGACCATCCAGTGATTTGTCTGGTTTGATAACATCATATAACATCTCTAACATAATTTTATATGCCAGTATCGTTGTCATTTATGCGCACATCAATTAACGTTCCATGTCTTCGCTCATACATACTTTAAAACTATTTCATTTTCTATCGTATCACTTTGGGATCGATATAATATAAATCAAATCCTTTCTTAGTTCACCTGTGCTTTCTAAGAAACGTATGTTCTAATTATCAAGTTTCGATTCGATGTTAAATGTTTTAGGCTGGGCGTAGTCAGTCGGTTTCTGAGTAACTGAATTGTATTTATTTATGTAACTCTACAACTAAAAAAGCCAGTATTTTAAAAAATATCGACCACCATCATATCTAAATACCAAATTAAGGAACTTACACTACGTACAGGCGAGTTTTACAAAAATAACGTCATAAAACTTCGCGAAACTCGATCTCGGAGTTTGTTTATAATTAATGCTCGATACACCCGCACGGGAATAATTCAATGGCTTATGCACCCTCGATAATACGAGATGAAGTTTCTTTATACGTAGTCGTCGTCGTCGTCGGGCCAGGGCGGCGCGGGGCGTCGCGGCCGTCTGGGCGGAGCCTCGGGGCGCCGGCAGTCGGTGGGCAGCCGCGGTACGCGCCGAACGCACCGCCACCGCCATGACGCGCCACTCGCCACGATCCCAACGCGCGAACATTTATGACGCGAAACAGTTCGCCCAACTATAAATGGCACAGCCGACATCAATGCCTCAAAGCATCCCGCATACAAACGTAAAATGATAATAAAACATACAACGGCCGCGAAAAGACTCCACACGCGAACTTTTAATCAAATAATAGTGTACGTGTTGTTCTACTGCCATGCTGTTGTACAGAACTCTGCGGCCGAAATGCCGCACGAGTGCGCCTATCGCAGTCTCGAGGCGGAAACGTCGGAAAATGCTGTTTTATTCTGCAAAATTCGAACGATAAGCAGTTTGGAACACCTGTTACAGAACATAAGTCGAACACACTTCGACGACGTGATTTCGTTGCATGTGCAATGCAGTGAAATATTATTCTTCGAGAGCACGTTGACTGCACAAACGGAGAAAGCAGCAGGAAAGCATACCGGTCTGTCGAAGCTTAGAAACCTTGTCATTGATAAGTGTAAGTTACGGCAGATACCAGCACGTGCTTTTGAAAATTTCAAGGATTTGAAGCGCCTGCATGTGACAACCCATAACAGCGAATGGTCTGCAATGACAATGGAGCTTCACGAGAAAGCTTTCGCAGGCCTTAACGAGTTAGTTGAACTCGATTTAAGTGACAACAATATATGGAGCACTAAAACTAATACGTTCTGCTCCCTGTACAGTTTAAAAACATTCAATTTGACGAGAAACCATTTGCAAAATATAAAGACTCTGGGATTTTCAGACTCACCACGAGAACAGAATTTGAGTGTAAAGACGTGTAATTTAGTAATAGAGACTCTTGATATATCGTATAATGATCTAATTGTTGTAACCGATAATAGTTTGTCAAAGCTGCGTTCTTTAACCAAATTATTGTTGCAAAATAATGCAATATCTACACTGGAAGACGGTGCATTTGGAGGACTTATCAACTTGCAGGTTTTAAATTTATCTAGTAATTACATGAACACAATTCCACTTGAAGTTTTTTCAGACTCAAAATACTTGAAAGAAATTTATCTTAGTAATAATACTATTAATGTGTTGCCTCCTGGTTTGTTTGAGGGATTAGATCAAATTCAAATACTTGATATTTCGTATAACGAACTCACTAGTCAATGGATAAATAAGGGCACATTTGTAGGACTGTTACGAATGGTAATTTTAAATATTTCTTACAATAGGTTAACAAGAATAGATCGCTATATGTTTCAAGACTTATACAGCTTACAAAAGTTAAACTTGGAGCATAATGAAATTACTTCCATTGAGGAGCATGCCTTCGCGGAGTTGAGAAACTTGCACTCTCTGACTCTCTCAAACAATAAACTTGCACATATTCACTCTCACATGTTTACAGACTTACACGTGCTTCACGAGCTGTTTGTTGATAACAATAAAATCAAACATATTGACGACAACGCCTTTGAAAATATGACTTCCATTGAGGATTTGAGCCTCAACGATAACTTTTTATCATTTATTCCTGATTCTATTCGTAAACTGCGTTCCCTGAGGTCAATGGACATCGGCAACAACAATATAACCCATTTGAACCGGGATAACTTTCGCGGCCTGTCCGAACTTTTTGGTTTACGTCTTGTGGATAACAAAGTTACACATTTAAATGAAGACACATTTGAACATTTACCCCAACTGCAAGTACTTAACTTAGCTTCTAACAAAATAAAATATATAGCACCAGGTTGCTTTCGAACGAATGTCAATCTTAAGTTATTGCGTATGGACGGGAATGAAATAACAAATTTTGATGGAATATTTTCGACGCTTGATACTCTTTTGTGGTTGAACATGTCAGCAAACAAAATAAAAACATTCGATTTCAGAAGTTTCCCTAATAGCTTAGAATGGCTAGATTTGCATGAAAATTACATAGAAAACTTTATTTATGACAACATGTATTCTAATGTAAATATTAAATTACTAGACCTAAGCTACAATAATATAACACAACTATCTGTAACTTCTATACCCAAGTCAGTAGAAAAACTTTATTTGAATGATAATCATATTGGAAACATTCAAGTCGGTACATTTTCTCAACTACAAAGACTGTCAACTGTGACACTAAATAATAACAAACTAGTACAACTTGACGTGAATTCGTTTAGGTTAGATCAAATAAATGAAGATAGTGACTTACCCGAGTTCTTTATAAGCGGAAATCCATTTGTTTGCGACTGTTCAATGGAATGGATTCAACGCATTAATTATTTGAGTCACAGTCGACAATACCCGCGTGTGTTAGATTTAGATAAGGCTTCGTGTTCACTAGTACATTCTCGTGCTAAAGAAAAAAAGATGATAATAGATATGTCGCCTTCAGACTTTCTCTGTCCGTACGAAAGTCATTGTTTTGCTTTGTGTCATTGTTGTGACTTCGTTGCTTGTGACTGTGAAATGATTTGTCCAAATAACTGTAAATGCTATCACGACATCACATGGAATGCAAACGTAGTAGATTGTTCTAATGCAGGTTACACTGAAGTACCGGAACGAATTCCAATGGACGCAACCGAAATATATTTGGATGGAAATCACATCAGTCATTTGGGAAATCATGTGTTCATAGGAAAGAAGAAACTTCAAGTTCTGTTTCTGAATAACACAAAGTTGGAAGAAGTTAACAATCAAACTTTTAAGGGTGTTGATTCATTAAGGGTGTTGCACTTAGAGAACAATAAATTGGTAGAGCTTAAAGGCGACGAATTTCTTCATCTTAACAATTTAAAAGAGCTTTATTTAGATCATAACGCAATTACGCATGTCGCTAATAATACATTTTCGTCGCTTCGGTCACTTTCAGTTTTACGAATCGATGACAACAAACTTGTTAACTTCTTCCCATGGAAATTACTAGCTTCGTCTTCCAAAAGCTTAGCTCATGTATCTATTGAAGGTAATCAGTATTCATGTGATTGTAAAAGTATTGCAGAGTTAGATTCATGGCTAAGAAGGGATCCAGGAGATCCTGAAAAAATGTTATGCACTGATAACGAAGGCAAACCTACTAAAATTACAATTGCCTCCGTTCTTAGTCATTGCAAAGAGTACATGGGTTCAATGAATGATCCGACTGTGTCTAAAGATGAAATTGTTTCAAAATCTATATTTCTTCCAGATAATTACTTTGCTGTTATATGTGGTATCATAATTATAATTGTAGTAATTTGTTTGATAGGTGCTATCTTCTACGCTTTCAGATATGAAGTCAGTGATTGGTTGTACACCAAGTATGGCGTCCCGCTGTTCAAAGAACAGTCGTGCCCAAACGTGGACCATGTACTAGAAGGAAACCCGAATCACATGTACGATTATTACGTGATATGCAATACCAAAGATACAAATTTTGTTTATCATAACATTATGTCTGAACTAGAATTCAGAAAAATGGCTTCAAAAAAATTTACAATCAATGACAATTCTTTGAATATACTCACGTTAGACAGTTTCTCCAAATCATCGAAATTATCGAAACGTTTACTCATTGTGCTCACGACGAACTTCATTTGCAACGATCTACGAGATGTACATTTTAAAAACATATTTTACAATTACTTAAAGTCCTTAAATCGTAGTGATTTAAACAAGGTTATATTTGTAAAGATAGTAGAGAACAACCAAATTAATGACGAACTTTGTTTCGTCTTAGATAAGTTCAAAAATATATCTTGGGACGACCTTCGCTTCTGGGAGCGTTTCATTTCCCTACTCAATTCTACAGACACTATCATCACCGTGAAAAGTACAGAGAGGAGTGTGTTTAAAAAGTCCTTAAGGGAAACTCCGACGTTGAGGTATACGACGATGCCAGTTTCGAACGATACTTGCTCAAAGCAGAGTTTTACGAATTCTTTACCTTTTTGTAGGAGGAACGAGGGAGAGTCGTCTCAAACAGAAAGCTCACCTTCCTCTGACAACAACACATACGGGGAAGGGAATGTTTCGAACAATAGCTACATGTCGATCGACAATAGGACATGTCCTCGGTTTAATTATGACCTGAGGGTATCCCCTAGCAATGGTCACGTATACTCCAGGGTAGACGATGTTTCTCCAACCGTTCCACATCCCCCGAGTGTAAGTAATTGTGGAAAAGGGCGCACGTACTTTGTTTGAGTCATATTAGTAGTCCACACATATTTTGTAATTAGATTTTCTTTGCGCACTAGGAAGCTTAAAATTGAAATGCTCACTTTAAATATACCCGTTTTATTCTTGTTTACTACCACGCTAATCATGTCAGTCAATTTTCATATACGTAAAAAATATCTTTTATAACAATTTTGTATTGAAATTATTGAATCTGACGGAACACTTTTTATAAAGTAATTAAACTATTTCTCTTTCAAGGTTTATTAGTAAGTATTAAAAATAATTGTAAAATTCAGCATCAGTCACTGTAAAGCAACACCAAATAGAATAAAATAGGTTAAATTTTTATAATAAGTATAGGTTATGGCTTCACTCTTTATTTATGTATGTATTTATTACTGGTAGTCATGGTCTTACTTACATAACTCATATAATCACTGAAAAGGACTTATTAACAATATTTCTTTAGGTTACTTGAAATTTAAAGTGTTTTAATGCCTGAAAAATGGTTTTCGGTCTCAAAGTTTATCCCTAGACTACAGTACCGACTAAATACGGGTGTAACGAAGTAGATTGAGAACAGTTAACTAAACCTTCTTGTCATGAATGACTTTAGTTCTATTACTTTCCTGAAGTTTAAAATAAATCTATTTTGTTGCATTCTGTATAAGATTTGTAGACAAAAGTGTACATAATTATAATATATTTACAGAAAAAGTATGTTGCAGATTTTAAGGCTTATTTGCAAAATATAAAATTAAATGTATTGCTTATTACATATATTAAAAAAAAATACAATTGTATCTATACTTATGTTTAAGCTAAATCGTGATATTAGATTGAATAAGCGTAAACTTGAAAATAAATGTAATTTTTGAACTGTAATTATTAGTATTAATGGAAAATATTGTTTTGTATAAAATTGTACAAAGATAATATCTTGAAATCGTATTAAATTATACTGACGTTTTGATACTTACCTCGTTTTTCATTTTAATTATATTAATTTGTCCCAAATTAAATTTTCTGTTGAAACGTTTTGCTGAGAAACAAATATATATTTATTTCAAAGTAATATTTTAATTAATTAATAAGTCAAGTAATGGAACTCAAAATATAATTTTGTCCACTTTAACAATCCAATAAGTCTTAAAATTCTTATAATTTCGACTTATCATAAAAAAATATTGAAATTCAAGTTAAAAGTAACAAAATTTTATAATAAATAACATTTCTAGCCCTTTTAGTAGAAAGTACACTTGAACAGAAGCGTCTTGTTTTAAACCATACCCATTCAGCTATTAAATTGAAATCGTTTTGATGATAAATCATGAACAACATAAAGTACAGTCGGACGCTATCTCCTGTTTATTCAGTGCCGACAATGCCACTTGTGTATAGAGGTCTAATTGGCTGATTGTAACGTCAATAAAGATAAGACTGATTACTGAAGTTTACAATAAACCGAACGTTGCTTGGTGCACGTGGCATGCTTAAGCGCTTGTTAAGAAATAGGGATTTTTATGAAAATTCTAATAAGAATTATTATACTTTTTCTTGATGGAAACATGTGCTTTTGAATGAATTAAAAAAAGACAATTCCATTTAAGTCATAATTTTCTTATTACAGGAAAGAATTCTGAATTTGAATTTCTTATAAGAAATTAAATGTTATTGCACTTATTAGACAGTATATAGATATTAGAATATACATTTTTACAATATCACTCACACTAAAATAAACCCTTTATCTTCATTGACGTCTACCCCAAGACTTGCCTTTCCAATATGTATTGCTCATTCATAGGTACTACTGTAACTGAAAATCTAGAAGGTTTCCGATTTTTACTAAGACCAAGTTTTATGTGAATAAACATTTATTTTCTTTTTCATTACATTTTACATTTATCAAGGATAGTAATGGGCTACTAGATTTACGTTTTTTGTTTTCTGACAACTGTAGGCTCCTCTTGGGCTCCAGCACTTTCAGAATAGGGAATTTTCCACGGTTTTCTCTAAACTCAACTAGATGGCGCTGATCAACATTGGAAATAAGAAAATCTCTAAAAAATCGTCAACATTGATTGACATTACTGACTAATATCATAATAATGATGAATATAGCTTTTGAAGATGACTTTTCATTGAATATTTTTTTTTGTATTTTGATCCAAAAAATACTTTTCATAATTCTTGATGCAAAAAGCTTTCAGTATTGTTTTTATGTCTAAAAAGAATTCAAACATGTTACCGAGTCATAAATTGCATTTTAATCATGAAATGTATTAAAATCAATTTTTGGTTCAGAAGAAGAAATTACATATAAAAGAGAAACCAGAACACACCCAGGTCATCCATAATTGACCAATTTGGAAATTTATCGTTACTGTTAATTCAATAAATAACAATCTATGTTCATGTGGCTTTTTATAATTTTCTACAATATTAAATCTACTTTGCTACCGTAAATTCTTGCTGCTTTTGAAAATACATTTCCAAAGCTTAGAAACGCCATCTTTTGAGAATTTTATGAACAATACGTATGACACAATACGTCATCTAAAAACTCCCTATTGTTGGTTTGATTTAATAATAGAGTCTCCTTTATCATGTTTTAATAAAAATCGTGTTTACAAAAAATCTGATCTCATTTGATAAGATACGTATAGACGTAACTAAGACTCTTCTAGTTACTTAAGTTCTACTTATGACAGTCGAAAAAAATCTATAAGTTTTAAAATTATTATTTTTATCATGTTAATCTCACTTTAACTTTGATTGTTGATCGAGTTGGAAAATAATTTAAAGTCTGTTGATAACTTTACCTTGTTTAATATCATGTTTAATACGCCAATAAACACTTGTAAGTACCTAATTGTTTTGACGCCACTATTGTTTCCTTGCATTATCCTTCAATTATTAAACATGGTTATCGTATACTAATATTTGCTAAGGTTTATCATAATATTACTGTCAAGGTACAATGAGACTATTGTCTCAACTATCAGTATTTATACGTAGTATATGTGACATTTCTTCTTCTATGCTATTTCGTTCAGTTGCTTTCTAACGTATTAGCCAGTTAAAAGAGTTAGGAAACTTCCTAAAATTGTTTCCATAGTAATGTTCAGTAATTTTATTAGAAAATAAGCACTAACTATGTCAAGCAAGAACTGGGTAGTTAATTGTATCAAAAATAAATGCAATTCATTAAATACCAACTCATAACGCTTAAATAGAAATTTTATAAAAAACTAACTTACCTGGAATTTCATCAAAAGTTTATTAATATTAACTTACAAAAATATCGTAAACAGTATAAAAATGGTCATTTTGGATAGTGATGTCATAATTAACGTTTTCATATAAAACAACAAAATTTCGTTTTAACTAGCAGTCAATTACCAAATTGTATTGTGATTGTACTCTGTATTATACAGGATGTTAAAAAGGTGCGTTTGAATTTTAAGGGGTTACTCAAAATCAAGTATAGCATACAGAAAAAATCCAATCTGCATTTTTTTACAGTTTCCCATACGAGTTCTTGATTCACTATTCAGATTTCGTATAAGAAAATGAAAATATTGTAGACCGGATTTTTTCAATACTTTTCCTGTATTCTACACATGATCTGAGTAACTTCAAGTAATTTCATACGAGTAATTTCAAACGCGTTTTTAACACCCTGTAAGTATTCGTATTTTTTTCTTTACCTAGTTGAAATATGTAACTACACCTAATTGTGATAATTTTGAAAATGTCTTTACATGTCAGTTTCGCGTTAAACAAACAATAATATAGGGTCATGGAAACAACTTTGCCTAATAAAAACTGCATGTACGAGTATTTCACATGATTCATAGTAGCAATTTATCTAGCTAAGTATGCTAATAATGTCCATCTACGGATCTAAAGTTAGCAGGGAGGAAATCAATGCGACATACATTTCCTACGGCCGTTGACACAATCAGTTGCGTTTTTTTAATACTTGTTAACAAGCTCTGACGAATAGATGTTAGCGCGAAATCAGGTCAAATTGAAGCCGTCTCTCGTACAAAATAATAATTTTATTGAAAATGACCGCAGCGATTCTGATGAAACTTTACAAATCTAAATAAAACGCATTTTTTGTAATATCACGGTATGATTTCGCAAAAAAAAATATGGCAATTTTTTATTCTTTAACGCTAAAACATTATAGGCTTATTATAATTCCAGGTTTACTGGAAGTTTCCTTAAAATCAGTTTCTTTTTAAGAGATTAAAATTAAATATGATTTTGTACGACGTTCTTAGGGACTCTGACTGTTAAAGAACTTGATGGATTTAGGAAAGAGAACTAATTCTTTGGATGGCATTACCATATTATTTGAGTAGACGTTTTTTCAAGTTTCGATTAAATGAGATAAAATAATTTACATGCCTTATATAATTTATAAAACATTAGGTTGGCCGTCAGCATTTAAAATTCATAATGCCAGTGCTGAAACTTATTCTTAAGTATTGTAAATATCTAAGGCTTTGCTGATAGCTATACATAATTTAAGAAAACGGACATTTAAAAAAGTATATTTAATATCCCTCGCCCTCGTATCATCTTATCAATCAACAAATATAGACAGTATCTTACGTATTCCAATTCGTCAGTCCAGTCCCCCACTGCCCGTAGCCTGCCAATTTTAATCGGATGACGTTCGCTGCATTGAAACGCATAATTACTAGTGCGATTGCTATTGGGAATCTCTCACGGGACCGCGTTCGTATTAGTTTTGACATTCGGCTTGATGGATGGACCGCAATCTCTGGACAAATCTAGTGAATGAACGCCCGTATACGTGACAGTACCCAAAGTTTTAAAGTCCTTTATTTGAACATCTATGTTTATGGTAACAAGTGTTAGTTTTGTTTGAGATGCTGTGGGGTTATCATTGTCGGGTCATAGATGGTGAGTATGATAGGTGTGTCAAATTGGGAGAGTCGGGGTTTGCTCAGTTTGACAGAGCCGGGACGCTTAGTTGAACTTTGGATTGATTACTTGCATTTAAGGATTGCCGAATTCCAGAGAGGATTTGTTTAGTATTTAGGAAGGTAGCCGTTTAAATAAGTTTACTCCTTCTTTGTTATCCATTCAATCTCGTCTGTATTTATTACTAGATAAAATTATTATACAAGGTGATAAAAAATGTCTGGCAATATATTAACTGTGGCTTCTACTCATCAAACTGAACAACTTTCCCCACGAAAGTCATACTCAAAAAGCAAAAATTTTACTCTTCATATAAATCCATCAGCTGGTTGATGAAATTTGTGTGGGAAGTGCATTTTTTTTTCTTTTTGACCATGAGTTTCTTGGAAAAAGTTGTTCAGTTTTATTAGTAGAAGCCACTGTTAAAATATTCCTAGAAATTTTATATCAGCATTTAATAAACGCAGGACATCTTCACTTGAAGTCACGTCATTTT
The DNA here is from genome assembly GCA_958295455.1 of Coleophora deauratella. NCBI lineage: Eukaryota > Metazoa > Arthropoda > Insecta > Lepidoptera > Coleophoridae > Coleophora > Coleophora deauratella. The sequence continues at coordinate 5,779,191 of OY282405.1, read as the reverse complement.
GTGGTGTATTGCTTACCGATTTTTTTTTCTCGGACCATTCTTTGTTGGAAACGATAATAAATTATATTCATAGTGTTATACCTACTAAGTTATTGAAAAATGCTGAATATCAGTACCCTTATGACGAAAAGAGAGCGTTTACTGGTTTATAAATATCACAAACCCAAACACACTTACACACACACAAGGGAGTAGTTCATGTTAAAGTAGTTAATAATAATGAATCAACATCTGAAATTCCATAATATTTGGTAATTTCTTAATAAAGTATAATTTTGCTTGCAACTTTAATTATTAGTGTTATGATTATTTGAACAGGCTGATCTGTGTCCCAGTACAGGTATTCCTAGCATGGGGACCAGAACTGTAATAATGTTATATGTCCCTGTTTAATATAAAAAAAAGAACGTAAACTATCAAACAAAACATTAAAACTATCAAATTATTTTGTATGTCACAGACAATATGACATAGGTACATTATATTTAATCAGAAATTATTATCAGCTTTGTAAAATATATCGACGAAGAAGCAATCAATCAAAGATAAGAGATATCAATATTGTAATAAAAATTAACTCATAACAATAGATCATTGACATAAACATTTCTTTGTCTTCCTTAAGGAAGCTTTGTCAGGGAACAAAGAGTAACACCAAGATAATCGGTGTTGCCTCACCACATAATGTCAACTTCCTTTCCATAGCTCCCAAGAAAGCAGGCTTACGTGGCCATGAATGGCAGATATTGTGCCAGAGTATTCAATGCAGTTCTTAACTGGGCTTTCAAAATATTGTTACTGAGCCATTGTTACATACAATGTTCCTTACGGGCTTCGGTGTTGTTAGAGGCTTTGTAGATGTGTGCCAGTATAATTTGGTGTGTATGTTTGATTTCATTCTTTGTACAAGACAAGAAATCATGTATACATCTAGCTATATCAGTTAGTTTCACTGTATATTATACCTAAGAACCAATCATGACTATTTTTGGGTTTTTTCTTTAATTGTAAATTCTAGTGGCTTGCGACGAAGATAAATTTTATTTCTATAAAATATAGAGAATTATTGATTTTATAAAATGTGTGATTTGATTACCTCGTAATAACCTATACTTTGTAAAATTATGTAAAATTTTATATTTTTGTGGTACTAACCGCTCTGTATGAATATGCTATTATAGTTCTGCGACGCATCTCATATGATCATGTGATTACACTACAGAGGGTACAATGATTACCAAATCCGAAGAAATTTCTGTTACTAAAGCATTCTAACGAGGTTTATTGTTGGTCCGTCTCGTTATTTAATTCTCATTTGATATTTTGGTTGCAATTGAATGTATTGCTGTGTGATGTGTCCAGCGTTACGTAATGTTTGGTTAAATTCGTAATTGTATCTTTGATAGTATTAACAATTTTAGTGTTATGATGACGAACAAAGATTACTTTCAGATTATTTTTTTTTGTTTCTATTTGCGTATGACAAAATCCGTCAACGTAGTTTTTATGTCACGTATGATAACACAAGATGTTCAAAAATTGCGTTTTAGGGGTTACTCAGAAATAAGTATAGAATACAGGAAAAATATTGAAATTCTACAAACCGATCTACAAGTTTTTTTTTTCAGTTTTTCATACAAATTCTTGATTGACTATTGTATTCAGATTTAGTATGGAAATCAGAAAAAAATTTTTGAAGAGCGGATTTTTTAAATATTTTTCCTGTAGTCCGATACTGAGTAACCCCTTAAAATTTCGAACGCTTTTTTTAATTTCCCGTATACAGGTTACTAATTATTAGCCGACAAGCGAAAAATTAATTGAACAGTCGACTTGCAAACTTTATTTGAAGAATCATTTATTTTTATTTACCTCCTGTTGTAAAGATTCCTTTAGGAAAGTTGTTTAGTTACATAATTAGTATAGCATCTATGATTGGTTGATTTTCAGGAATTATAAGGTATCATCGACGTCGACTTTGATTCCAATACCTTTGGAGTGGAACTCCTTACCTGCGTCTGTATTTCCGGACTCCTACAATCTGGGGATCTTCAAGGCGAGAGTGAATAGGCATTATTTGAGCTTGCGTGTACCATCCTCGACTACATCATCACTTTCCATCAGGTGAGATGTAGTCAAACGCACTCAAATTTTAATAAAAAAAAAAAAAAAAAAAAAAAAAAACGAAATTGTTGTTCTTCTTTCGGGAGGCTAAAACATACCTAACCATAACACGCGAAGCTCTCGTACAACAGCCAACAAGCTAATTAGCTGCTTACATGTTATATTCAATTTGCAGGTTCAACTTCCTCAAAACTTGCTTGTTCCATAACTTCCACCATGTAACTGCAATTCTGTACTGAAATCAAACAATACGGAAACTCAACGTTTTCTGACAAGTTCTTGTGACTAACAATTGATTCGATACAAAATAATATTATATTACGCTAGTCCTTTGTGCTACTGCTCCTTTGTGCAGTGCAGACCTAGTGAAGGTTAGCTTGTTGATTCGACAAACTTAGGTGCAATACTTGAAACTGTTTAACTGTTTGCAATCGATCCAGTGGTGCTAGATAGATTTATCTTTGAGGTAATCATGTAAGTAGGTTAGATTGTTGAATAAATGACTTATTGTTGAATAGATTATGGCTAGGTTCATTTGATATAGGGTAATTTTGAATGGCGGATTTGAACATATCCAGGCTTATTTTTCGGGGCAAATAACAAATAACAACATTTTTCTACCACTTTTTTAAATCGTTAATCGTTAACGACGCATATCTCCTCAATGTAGGGGAATAATAATAATAATAATAATAATATCTGGGACAAATCACACACGGTCATCTGGCCCCAAACTAGGATTCCCTGTATCTTGGGAACCAGAGACTGATATACATACACATATACTTTTAAATACATACATATTTAGAGATAATACACCCAGACTCAGAGCAAACAATTCTGCTCATCACAGAAAAGTTTGCTCTGTGTGGGGATCGAACCCACGACTCTCGGGTCAGAGGTCAGGATCGCTAACCACTTAGCCACCAAGTCAGTCTCACTCAAGTCAATAGGTCTCTTCTCATAGCTTGGGAAGGTAAGACCTTACTCTACACACCGTGCTCAAGTCCAGACTGGTGGAAAGTGTTGTACTAGTGGCCATCTCTAGTATCTGAAGTTTTCAAGCCGCCTATGACGCCTCTGACATGGTTTAAAGGCTGCAATTTTGTGATTGCAGTCAGCATCAATATCTTAACGTACCATGCGGAACGAAAACGGTCGAGATAAATGCTATAGTCAAACCTATAAAAGTTATGACCGAAGTCACCTTGTATTGTATAATTATGGCCTTTTTAGATATCATAACACGTAGGTACAGATCCGATTTTATAGAGTACAGTTTGTTTCTTCATCTAAAATCAGCATAGGCTGGTTAAATTTGACTTAGAGCTGTATACGTATAAAAAAAATATATTTTTTTTCTCATTTCAATCAACTTGTTCGTTACATACTAACTTTAACTATCTAATTTTCTCCTTCTGCAAGATAATTACTACAACCATTGCATGAACAGAGATCTTTTACAGTTTTTCACTTCATTCTAGCGAACGAACTCCAAATAAGTACAAAATAACAAACCACTTCGGCAAAGCAACTCGATACATTTCGAGCCACCCACAGGGTCGTATCCTTGGTGTAGCTTTACAGGAAACCGACAGTTGCAACAATTGCATCATTCATTGGAAGCACACATCGAATATGCCAACACAAATATACTGGCAATCTCGATATGTAAGTTAGGATCCACACTAAAGAGATCGGTGTAGATATTTAAAAAAAAAACTTCCTTTATAGGCAAAACGGAAAAGGAACAGTGAGACCGCAGAATGACAGATGACGATCGGAAATTTGGAAACGATTAGCAACAAGAATAGCGTACGACATTCACATTGTTATATTTTGCGAAAAAAAATTAACAGGGACGTACAATCAGTACCTATTGTATAAAATATTGAAATCGAAGACTTATTCCGCACGTGTTTAGTATATTTTTTTGCAAAATATCCAATCGGGCATAAAATAATCTTCGAACGTTGATGTTAAGTTAATGGCGTCGCAAATTTGGCAAAATTTCAAGAGTCTAATATGATTGAAATTAAGCTGCAATTTGTTACCTAATAAAAAAAGTTTAATCACGTGCAGTTACTAAAGGAAACGAGCAAGAACGATTCTACGAATGGGGCAGGGTTTTATTTTTCAAATTACAGTTATTATAGTAGGCACGAGCAGTCGTAATCAGGATTATGAGTTTGGAATTATTTTTAAACAGTTCAAAGTTCACGAGTAAAAATAAGAAGGAATCAAATATTAATACAAACAAACATAATCCTAAGAAAGAAAATACATTTGTTTAACAACTTACTATTCATTCTAAACTCCACTTTTATATAGTCTTATAATCCGTGAAGCATAATTTATAGTTAATATTTTTAGTATATTTTAGAAAACTAAATGACAGCCTTTTGTTTAGACTAGAGATACCTACTTGTCCTCCTGTCAGCTGCGGAAAGTCCACCTGCCAAAAGTCATCATGTGGAGTTCAAAACGCGTTGTCATTATCGACCATTCATTTATCCTGGAACAATTTTAGTAGGTAACGACCCAAAATTTTGTTTGTTCTTCTCCCGTCCCAGAGTCGCCGGCATCGACCGAGTTCTTGCTTTGTAAACACACGCATGCAACCTGCAATCATTCTATACACAACTACCTTAATAATAGCCCTTAGAACGAGTAAATTATCAATTCCGCCCGAAGGGATCGGACCTTGTTTTTGGAAAGCCGTAACAAGCCTATCATCTACCCTTAAGTCATCATATTCTTTTACGCTATTCCGACCTCACTTATCTTGCAGCTTTGGGTTCAAGATCGCCTGTTGATAAAACCCATTAAAATTCATGTTAACCAGGCCGTTGCCATAAGAAATATAAAGTATAATTTGAAATATTTTGACCTTGTAACATGTTAGGTCGTAATTACCTATAGTGAGTCAATACGTCTGCGGTAGGAGTTTTGGAAAACATGCCGGATAAATACTGTATCTTAATTATTAAGTATTTATTAAACTTTATAGGTTAAGTCTTTGCATTAAATCAAGTAAAAGCAATAATAAATCTGACATTTTATTTATTTTAAATTAGCTACAAGATTTACTACGTTTGAAAAAAAGACGCGATTCACAAGTAAAATGTTTTGATTGCACAAGATTTATTGATCATAAGAAAAAAAAAGCAGCCAAGTGCGAGTCGGACTCGCCCATGAAGGGTTCCGTAGCAGCAAGTAACATAATATGAAAGTTCTTGTAGTTCGTCGTAGGTAAATTGCGGTTTACGATTTATGACGTATTAAAAAAAAACTACTTACTAAATCTCGTTCAAACCAATTTTCGGTGGAATTTTGCATGGTAATGTACATCATATTTTTTTTTTTAGTTTTATCATTCTCTTATTTTAGAAGTTACAGGGGGGGACACACATTTTACCACTTTGGAAGTATCTCTCGCGCAAACTATTCAGTTTAGAATAAAATGATATTAAAAACCTCAATATCATTTTTGAAGACCTATCCATAGATACCCCACACGTATGGGTTTGATGAAAAAAAAAATTCGAGTTTCAGTTCAAAGTATGGGGAACCCCCAAAATTTATTGTTTTTTTTTCTATTTTTGTGTGAAAATCTTAATGCAGTTCACAGAATATATCTACTTACCAAGTTTCAACAGTATAGTTCTTATAGTTTCGGAAAAAAGTGGCTGTGACATACGGACGGACAGACAGACATGACGAATCCATAAGGGTTCCGTTTTTTGCCATTTGGCTACGGAACCCTAAAAATACTATAGGTACCCACCACCCGATATGTTTTACTCATAGTGTTAAATTCAGTCACCAAGGAGTATTTGTCTATTTTGATTGTAAGTACGTACGTATTAAGCCGCTATCCACTGAAACCTTTAGCAAAGCATTATAATTATTACATACCTAAAGCTTGTTAGTTTAACTAACCTCAATTGTTGCATGTGTATAATGAAAACGATTACCGGAAAGTATTTTCAGCGAACTTCATAACTAATTCTTTGAAAGCTAGTTTTCAAATTCTGTTTGCTTTTCCCGTTGATTATAGATATTATCGAATCCTGAAAATGTGTTTCTTTGTTCCTTATGAACGCCTGCAATGTTGACAAATTTTGAAATTCATGTAGTCTGTGATATGGAGAAAGGTATAGGTTTTCTTTTACCCTAGATGATTAAATGGTTTTCGTGGGCTAAACAAAATTATTTGCGAGCGAAGACTTAAGCGGAAAGTTAGCTATGTAATAAAAAGAAATATGAACTACAGAAATCTGAGTATCAACATTGCTTAAACGGTTTTGAGCGTAGCGTTTCATTATTGAATAAGCGTTTATGTTTTCTTTCAAAATATAAACGTATAGTCTCGTTTTAATTGCTTTACTATTCAAACAGGTTATAACAAACAGAAGTTCTTCCAGTAATTAAACTGTTCATAATGGTTGAACAGAGGCAGTTCAATGACCGTTAAATTCAAAGGCTACTGTATTTATCATACAATCTTCACTCCAAACGTAATTAAATGATAACGGCAGTAGCCAATCGCCAGCCGGCGCCGCCGTCACCACACCCACCGTCGCCATCTTGTTTACTTGCGCTTGCGCATATTTTATTCATATTTATTATCATATCGCCAAATACGTTGCTTTTACCTAGAATAACTATGAAAATGAAAAATATACTTTTTTTAAATTTACTTATTTTAGGTAGCTATTAACATCTCTAAACGAGTTAGATTCTAATTTATTTAAACTTTAACATTAATTATACTACACTGCTGATTTGTTTATAAATATTGTTCAAAATATTATAAAATAGGTAGTTTTTTGAGTTTTACAAATTTAAAATAAAATAAATTATGTCGTACACAGTAAAAACAAAGTAAAAAGAGCTACAGCGGAAACTTTAACTAAAACTCATTATACTGATAAACTTTCCTTAAATAACTCATATTTAATTCTCAAAAAATATTCAAACAACGTTGCAAGATCAGCGGACTGATGATATTTTTTATAATTGACCACGCTGAATACGTTAAAAACAACCGACTTCAATCGCAACAACTCCAATTTTGCTGTTTTTGTTGATTTTCTCAAAAACCGCTGAATCGATTTCGATAAAATTTATATGGGACCACCTGTGAAGTATACCCTTTTAAACAAAAAAAGAATTTTCTAAATCAGTTCAGGCGTCTTCGAGTAATCGGTGAACATACATAAAAAAAAAATGATTCCGACGAATTGAGAACCTCCTCCTTTTTTTGAAGTCGATTGAAAATTAGTATGGATCCCTTGAGAAAATGTGTTGATTGCGATGAGTAGAAGCTTTGATATAAGTTACCAGTAATGGTCTATTCACCATGTATAGAGAAGCTCTGATTTGGAGCCCTGAAGGATCTTTAAATCATAATAAATTTTGTATTTTTTCATCTGACTCAAAGTTGTGTAAATTCTTTTTTCCAGCAATTTGTTCTTTGACAATATTCGGTCGAACGACTGCCTTAACAAATTGCAAAGGATAACATCGTTATTTTCAATCATCCTTGTTGTTTGGGCCAATCAACATCAAAAAATATTACAGCTGACCTGTTTTTACGTCTCAGCGAGTAATTATTGATACAATAATTAAATTGGCATCCTAAAGATACTACGAAAAAATTGTTGTCAAGAAGTAACAGTTCTAAAAAAAGACTTGTCTTGTGTATATTACATAAATATGTTTAGTTACGATTAAGTAATTTTGATTAAAAGTGACAATATCAATGATTTTAATTTATATAAATGAAAAGAATACTCGCTTAACATTTAACTAACTTGCCTAAAGTCACTCACTTCCTCCTGCCAAATATCATCACTCACAACGAAGCGTACTTTTTATCCCGCTCTCTCTTACATCATCTACAGGTACATCTTATTCTTTACTTATGTAGGGGTCAAGTAAAAGTTTGTTTTCATAATTCTATATTTACATATTTTGGTTAATCACATATCTTCGTATAATAAACATAGCGTCCTAAGCACAGAGCAAAGAGTTTTTCTCTCGGGAATTTTATGTCAAACTTCATACACAAGAACCTAGTATGGAATAGTGAGGGGTCAATAATTTTAAAAATATAATTTTCTTATATAAAAAATATTTTATTAGGTATGTATTAATTTGAGAAAACAATGTATATGAAAGAATATAAAACCTCTTTATTATCTAGCTCTTCTTTCCATACCTACGTATTATACTGCATAATATCAACGTCCTCTAAGTTTTGAAAAATTTACATGATCTTACATTGACTCAATACATGGAGTCTCCGCCACCCATCACAGTACATAATCACCACCATTCAATATTCGACATGTCCACATTGTCCATGCAGTTGTTTAGTGTCACCATCAAGTCACTGTCACCGATCACAAATGGTTTGCCATAAAAGTCAATGTGGCTAATATAGTGGCCCATCATGAGTTTGAATCTCGTCGATGTTATGTTCTTGTGGGCGTAATGTTGATTCTTAAGATATCGCCTCCTATTTGGCCTTTTGGAGATTATTCTGAATTTTCATCGCCTATTTGAGGAATATTAAAGCAAATATTTTCATTTTTATATGAACTTTATAGTCTTTTAGATAAAACGAGACTGTTTCTTCAAATTATTGTAATGTTGATCCTTTTAAAATAATCAATATAATATAATATACACGTCTGTACTGTCAAGAATGATCGTTTATCGCTATACTGAATCGACTTTGAATCGATTTTAGCCCTAGTTTCTTTATTTATTTGAATTACCGGTACGGTGTCCTTTTATCGGCATTTTATTGTGTATGACCGAATTTAGACCCTTTCTACTGCACGTGAGTCGGGTCTATTTTTATTGGTTTCTCTAATGGATTTTCGTAACATGATCCTTCGAATTCGTTATGTTTTTTTTACAACATTGAGCTTTTAAAGACTTGTACCGCACACGCTTGACTTATCGAGTGAATGGGGATAAAATCTGTGACAGACTAGAACTTCGTTATCGTAATCGTGGGATACTTATTCTTCATCAGAATCAGTTCACATTTGAAGCATTTCCATTTTGTAAGGTTATTGGTTTGTAAATAAAGTTTAAATTATACGTATTTTACCTGCCTTACCCATTCCTTCTAGTGCCCCACATAATATTAAAAAAGTAGATCTTGTTTTACCTTGTTTTACCTACTGTTGTAGGTATTACTATCACATTTCACTTTAAATTAAATAAGCGTTCAATTTACAACAAATGAGCTACCACACATATAATACAAGCCTAGCGATCATTGTAAAAATAGAAACACAGTAGGTGGCAAATGTAATTGGGTATTGTCTTCAGTCGAGATTGTGGGCGTTCCTCATTTACAATCCTCATCTGTGGTTACTTACACATCTTTTTCCATTGTTATTAAGTTTGTTTTGTTATTATTAATGGTTGCATTGATAAGGAGCTGTTTGTAATCGTCAATTTCGTCAGTCAATGGTGTTGTTATAATGATAATGAATGATTGTGATACATCATTCAGATTTACATATAATAGGTATTTCTTTTAGTTATATCCATCTAAATTGATCAACTCATTTATGATTATATTTTTTCTCTCTTTTTTTTTAATAAAAGTCTTCAAGTACGCATTTGAGTTTTGTAAGTTTTGTTTTTAATTTATAATAAAATGTTATGAGTAAATACTAATTTATTATCAACAAAACCAGAGTCATAATCGCCACTAACATGATCACATATCTGCCGACACGCACCCTGCAAAAGTTTTAAGCCACTTATGGCCCCTACATTGCTCTCAATGCAATTTAACGTGATTGCGTATAAAACATAATTTATTATTTACCCCAGCCATATCTGTTGCAAGATTAAACGGCGACTAGCGGAAGATTAAATCCAGGAGTTTATTCCCATATTGCCGTACATTTCCGCCCCACGGTTGAGGCAGAAAACTCTAGTATTCATTCATTGCGGGTAGCCAAGCCATGACGGTGAGGGCTGATACAGAGAGCGGTGCACCCGTGTCCGAAAGACATAAATAATGTTATGTAATATCGCGCTGTTTTACAATAATTTTACGGCACAAGGTCACAGTCTGGAAAAATTTAATTAATATTTATTTATAGTATTTAGATATTGTTTTATTATTCCGTTTCTAGTTCAGAGAGAACTAGAAACGGAATAATAAAACAATATCTTAGATTGTGGTTCTGCGTGTAGTCTGATTCTAGTAATCCTTATTTAGGGAATTTTCAAGGGTCAAAATCAAAATCATTTATTTCTTTACGTAGGTACATTAAGCACTCTTATAAACGTCATATCATTTTTCTGGAGGAATATTCCAAATGTCATTATCATTAAAATAATCTACAGTCTTATTGTATCCTCTTGAACAAATACAGCGTTTTATATGTTTCTTAAATTTACATTCTGGTGTTTCACACACGTCATTCGGAATTGTGTTATAAAAGCGTACGCACTGCCCCACAAATGATTTTTTCACCTTACTAAGTCTCGAGAAAGCTATGTCAAGATTATTTTTACTTCTCAAATTACGTTTATTTCTGTCATAATGGGTGTATATTTAACACTGTAAATCTAATATTATGACCGCATATCGTAACTGACATTAAACGTAAACATTACGTAAAACATGAAAAGGCAAAAGCGTTTTTGCCAACCCTAGTAACTGCAAACCAAGATTTATATGGAGGTAGTGGTTATTTATACCTTATTTTTATTCCTTGTGTGATATTTTTAATGAAGCAACTGAATAACAGTACTGCGCCTTTTATCGCTAGCTTTTAAAAGTATCAGGATTGCCCGAATAGCGATAGCGAATAGAGTTTTATTGTTATTGTTATAGTGCTCTACTGGAATTTACGGTCATTATTTAAGGTTCCGTACCAAGTGGTCTATTACGAGCTATATTACTGAGAATATGCTCCCATCCGTCATTTAAATAGTATATCTTTTGAACTGTAATATGGTGGTGACTATTTACGAATATATGTAATTATAGCGAATATCTTACTTTTTTTAATTAAGTTTTCCGTAGGTTTTCCACTTGGTGTGATTATAGTGCAAACTCTGAAATTAAACGACATAGTATAAACAGACAAATACGATTCGATAACGAACTTGAGTTGTATGAAAAATGAATTTGTGGTAGCACGGAGCCCTCTTGGTGCGCGAGTTCAAATCGCGCTTGACCAGGTATTTTATTTCTTTATTTTGCATTATATAACGAATGAAGAAGTGCTAAAACTAATTTTTTTTATTTAATGTATTTTACGTACAATCATCATGTCTTTACAGAAGATGATTATTAAAAAATAAATGTGATAAACACATTTAACATAATATATACACATATAGAAGCCAAAGATTACTTATCGGTAGAGCATCCGCGTCTTTGTTGGATCTTTTTCTTTTGTATATTTCACGTTCATAAGTATCTTTATTTTAAAAATCATTTTTAGTTATTCTCTACGCGCTGTAAGTAACTTTTACGTTTCAGAGTCAAAAGGAAGAAACACGGTTGTACATTTTAAAAATATTTTTGCTTGTGCTTAAGTAACAAAAACAGTTGGATTCGATTCAGCTTTTACGATAAAATTAGAAAAATTATGCAGGCAGGTTTCAACACGGAAACCAACCTTTTTAAGAGTAGTAGGTTTTGAAATTCCAAAGCAAGTGTCTTCTTTTTGTTTTAAAATTTAATATCATAATATTATATGTGGCGAAGATGAGCCCATAATTGGGCCTCACATGGATCGCACTATGCAAATGTGGCAATTAGCCTAATAAAGAGCCCACCGGCTTAACGATGGCTCTACAAATTCACCAGAGCGTCCACATGCATTAATGAGCCAAGATTTTTTATTTATGAACCCCCGGAAAAAGGGGTTAAATGTAGGAGAGAATTTTAAAGAGTGTATGAATTCATAGAGGCGGTAACTTCTGTGTTAATTTTTATTTTATATTCTTGCTCTTTATGTGGAGGTTATTTGAAAACTTTAGTACTCTTAACGTACTAGTAGAACTAAAATTATGCCAGCAATTATGCCAGCGCTTTTCAAGAAAATAATTGTTTACAACTATAGGCATATATGTATTTATATTCGACTGCATGTTTTTCAATTGCATGTATGGGTTTTTGCTTTTTTATGGCTAAAATTTGATTCCATATCTGCGACCGGCACAAATGCGAAATACCTTGCGATGGATTTTCGATTGATATAAGATGTGTAATTCATTTTAAAAGTATCAAAACATGAATACATTTTAAGCAGTTGTATTTCTTATTGTTACTTAAAATGGTTATTTTTTAACGATAATAGTTAGCGATAAGACCGCCTAGATTTTACTACATTTATATTTTATATTTTTGTTTTTAAGCTCATGCGTCTTTTGAATGGTATTACAATCTCATCTCACTACTATTAATGCGAAAGTATGGATTTTAGTTTGTTTGTTCCATTTTCACGCCGAACTACTAAACGGATTTGGATGAAATTTGGTGGGTAGATAGATAAAGTACTCGGCTAACACATAGGATACTTTTATCCCTGATAACTTAATGGCTCCCGGAGGAATGCTCAAACACTCAAAATTTCCATTTTGTCACTAGATGGCGCCACTTTAACATTTTCTTTCTCTCTGAACCCAATTGAGAAGTCCACGCAGACGAAGTCACGGGCGGAAGCTAGTAAACAATATTTCATTTGATTTAATTTTGCAAGTGTATTGGTACCAGTTTAAACATGATGGTCTTAAGTTCAAGCCAGTGGTCACGTTTTGTTAAGCCACTCTAACTTCTGTAGACTCAAAGTCTCACTCAAATTGAAACCGCCTAAATATTTGATGAGGGCAACAAGATCAAATGAAATAGCTATGAACGGGATACATCACGGTAAGGGGATTGCCTCTACTGACTTTAACAAGGGTGCTTGTAGCATATATTATATTACGATCAATAAAGGAGATACGGCTTCAGGGTTATCATTAAGTACACAGTTGAGACATTCGGTTGTAATTCGAATGGTAGATGATTGATGTACGTATTTAATTTTGATTTTATCCCTTAAGAAGTATGATTCGGTAACTAATTTTAGCGCAGTCCGTTTAGTAGCGTTATGAACAAGTAATGGACAGAGACCATTTCATGTTACCTATTGTTATAAAGAAGAGTTTAAATATCAGACGAAAATATGAAAATTCTGAGGATGGAGCACTATTAGGTTTAGGAGCCGTTAGCTGAGGCTTCTTTTCTTCTCAATATACTGAGAAAAAAAAACTAAAATCTATTAAAATAATAGTAAAAATAAAATTGGACTGTGCACCCAAAACAAATCCAACAGCTGATAAATTTGTATGATTCCAATCAAAATTTTTCGGTTTCAGTAATCGTAGAACAAAAGTATTTTTAGCATGCTAACTATATGCCCCTGTTAACGAATCCAAGGTCTATCCTGTAACACCTTGTATACTTCTTAAATACGATTCCATAAAACTGAAGAAAGTTAAGACTTATAAATACATTCCTACACCAAAGTGCAGAGAAACAGCTAAACAGAATCGCACACCAGCCATACCCGTATGAATTTTGAACAACACTAAGACGTTTACCAGAAAGCTAGCTCTCTATCAATATTCATAAGCAAAAGATGCTGTTTCAGGAACGAAGCCTGGCAATAAACAAAGCGGGTGGAGTGAAGTACACCAACCGCTCCAAAGAGCTCTTACTTACAGTACGCTCATAAATTTCAGTTTGCAACTTGCACCAGCGTTACACTCGATCAATAAGTGTTTTGTACGGCTTCTATATTTGCAAGCTAATACGCCACATCAAAACTTCCAAGCTTGCCGTCGAAGCTAATATTACTTACGTGACATGATTCAGCTAGATTGAAAAGTCCTTTTAACCGTGCTGTACTGGATCGATTTAATTTTACAGTATATCTGTAAAGGGAGTTCGAGTTCACTCACGAACCTATATTGTAAGTATATGTGAACGTTTCCAGTGTATTTTGACTAACTCAGAAGGAGAGTAATGTGTTTCGGGTGTATACAATACATATTGTAACAAAATACCAAGGTATATATGACTTCAATTTATCAAACCATACCAAATTATTTTCGTTGCAATACTGAAAACGTTTATTTTTATGAATAAAAGCTGTGTAATATGGTAAGTATGATGATTCATTTTGATAACTTTTCTTTTCTTTATTTTTTATTTGGCTCAGAGTAAAAACTCCTGTATATTGGCATTATCGCTTGATTTTTTTAATTTACACGTATGCACATTACTCTATTAAAACAATGACGTCATTGTTCACAAATTCAACTATTTTTGAGATCAAAATTAAGTTTTTGACATTGGATAAAAAGTTACTTAGATGTAGATAACTAGAAGTACCTATCTGAGCTAAAATTAAAGAAAAGTTAAATACATTCATTAAATTAAGAAAATAATAAGCCATTTATAGGTATGTCCCCACTTCTAACAATTATTATAGCAAAAATAGGGAAGTAATAATAATAATAATAATATCTGGGACAAATCACACACGGTCATCTGGCAGTAATGAAGTACAGATAATATTATAAAAGCAGAAGAATTGATATTTGGTTTCTAGTTTTCTTTTATTTCCCTCACATCATAAATCTGTGTAGAAATATGCTTAACTCTGACGATTATGTCGTTTTATAACGTGCCTCGAAGAGGAAGTCTTAATATCATTTTAATTTCTGTAACTCAATCCGAGCGTGATTTCGTCTAATAAAGACGTGTAACATTTATAAATCAAGGAGCTAATCCTGACTCGCATTAAATAATAATATTTTCTTTGAAGGATTAAAAAATATATCAGTCACTGTTCTATTTGTACTATTTTGGAAGCGCGGGTGGCCGACAATTTGATTCATTATATCCGTAGGTGGGCTCTTGAACTTTGGTCGAAATGACCCATAATTCCCTTGTTAAGGCCTCAGAGAGATAACTCGCCCTAACGTATTAATCTGGAGCCATAAATATGATACAAAAAGACGGTTTAGAATTGTAACAAACTTGTTCTTGGAGGATCGATAAATCTTGTATCGACTTCGCTAATTGCTGGTTGTTGGAAGAGACTCTGTTTTAGTTGTAATTTGTTTGCATAGTTGTGGAATTTTAATTTTTTTTCTACGTTCATCAAAGTTATATCTTCAGAAGCAATAGGATGCAAATTTATTTTGAACTGCTATCATGATTTTTTTGTCCGTATAGCATGGTTACCATCTTGGATAGTAAGTGATGACGATGCAGAAAATTGGAAGCGAGTCTATTAACATTCTATTAATAAATGGGGAATTATCTCTATGACGGAACACATCAATGCTATATTGATGTTTGGTGGCAAGATTTTAAGACTGATGGAAAACTATGTTTAAGCAGATCAGGGGTCTTTATTAAGAGGGGCAATCGAAGTATATGATTTTAAAATAGATAAATAAAATCATTGGCGCAAAAAGAGAATAGTGACCCAGCAATGTGACGAATTGGATAAAATGATAGATTATTAGTTTAAAACAGTTAATTTAATCCGCTATTGAAAGGCTTTCAGGAAGTATATAAAGTACCATGTTGTCACAACTAAATAGCTTACAAGCCATTAAGATGCTAAACAAATGAAGTACAAATCTATTTGAGTGCGAGCGTCGCCGCCTGCATCGTCTCGGCTCTTGCGGAATTAAAAAAAAATTGACATGGTAATTACACTTGTCAAGCTTCCACCAGGGATGCTAAATCTGGAGCGGCGACAGTTCTGGAAGATCGGGTTAGGTTGCAGTTTGTTCTGTGAGAACAGATTGAGGGAAAATGCGTCGAGTAACTAAGAACCATTAGAAATTAATATGAAATCATCACGAATTCTTTATAAATATTCGTTAATATTTAGAGAGGTAGAGTATAGAAAAGATTGTAGGCACCCATTTAAAACTTTAAAGATCATAATTTGTAGAGAGATTCTTATTAATTTACAGTTAAAGTAATAAAATCTTGCTATGACAAGGTCCACTGAAAAGGTTAGAGGTTAATATGATAGAACAGAAATTTGCCCTTATAAGAGAGAAGGCCGCAAAGTAAACGGTAACTTTAAATATACTTTGCGGTTTTTTTTTTTATGAAGGCAGGAATAGAATTAGTTTATTTAGCATACTTAGACAATAGTAGACATATATATAAATATGCAGCCCTAACTCCTAAACTAGTAATTTGCTGATATATTTCATTATCTCATCTCACTAATATTATAAATGCGAAAGTATGGATGTTTGTTTGTCAGTTTGTTTGTTCCGCTTTCACGCTGAAACTACTGAACAGATTTGGATGAAATTTCGTAGGTAGATAGATGAAGCACTCGGCTAACACAAAGGATACTTTTTATCCTGGAAAACTTAAGGATTCCCGTAGGAATGCTTAAAAACTCAAAATTTCTACTTCGTCACTAGATGGCGCTATCTTAACATTTTCTTTCAATTCTGAAGTTCACGCGGACGAAGTCGCGGGCGGAAGCTAGTATTTATATGTTTATCATAACTAGAAAAATATACAATATTAAAAAGTCCGTTCAAACAATTAAGCGATATTTATAAACGTGGTCTTTTGAACTGCGTGTTTTTGGAGGAAAAATATATCGAGCAAGGTTTGTCCAATCGTATTTCTAGAGCCTCATTTATATGAATTGGAAGCTGAATTTTCTGTTTACAAATTAAAATATGTATTATAAAAAAACAGATACTAAGCTTTTGTAATTATTGTAATGAGTTTTTGTAGCTTCAGTGTTCGTCCAATCTGTGATATAGCACTTTATTTTGTCATATTAATTACTTTGTCGTATTAAGTATTAATAACCCGTCTACTTTTACTTTATGAGAGTAGTTGATGATATTAGAGAATAATTACGGTGCTGTAACATTTATTTTACGACAAGTGCGAAAGGTGCTTAAAACATATTTACACGACATCCAAATTAATTGTCGCTAAACATCGGTTACAGTAATAAGTAGTCTTGAATTTGAAACTCAAATGCTGCGTATTTCAGTTTCACGCAGATTACAGTTTGGAATTAGTGTATGTATTCTAATTTCAGTGATAAAATAAATTATTTAGTACGTTCTAAGGATGTTTAAAAATTATATATTTTTTCTAATTTTTTTTTCGTGAGTCTTGCACTCATTTAATCTATACCTATACTTATTTGGTTCGATTGATTATCTAAAATTGCAGTTGTAGATAACTAATATAAAAGCATTTTTCAGTTACTTGGATACTAGTTCTAATAAATTTCCTCAAAAGCAAAACACCCATCCAATCGAGCTCATATCCCACGTTTCACACGTAAGGTAAGAAAAACAGAATAGGTCCCTCTCTATTGAAATAACATTCGCCCGGTCCACTTATATCAGATTTCTTATTGTTCCCCATTTCATTCCATTAACGTTTGTCTAAGAGAACGTTTTCTCTTAATGTTTTCTTACGGAATTCATCCTTTTGATTTGTGACACGGAAAATTATCGGTGTTTTGACGTTCTATTTTCCTCGAGAGGAGATGATAATATTATTTGTCTCTATCATTGATTTGAGGAAATTATTATTGGGTTTGGTTTTTTTTACCTTTTTCCATCCGGAAAAGTTTAGGAGGTGTACCTTTATAAAAATGTTCTTTACATATTTTTTTTGGAAAACTGATCACATTGTCATATGGCGTACGAAATATATTTTTGAAAAAAATAATAATTTTATAAACAAGCATACTAGAATTTATTGCAATATATCGAAGAAAGTAGTGTAAAATAATAGTGAATACTCAGTTATGTTTGAAGAATTCCGACTGTATTGTTTTGCAAACAGATTTTTCGTACAAGTTATTTATTTGAAGTAGCATAAATTTTACTATCTCCTGGACTATAAAACTGCAGTAGGTTTAAACATGCAACATTGAGTTTCACATAAAAGTTCATGCACAGAGCTCTGGATGCATCCGGACGCACTTTTTAAACATTTTGACATGAATTTCACTGGCCTTTGAAAGTAATATTCGTAGGTACATCGTTTTTTCTTCATGTTACATAAGAGTAAAATGAGTAAAAAGTATACTGTGATCCTGAAAACTAACATACTGCTTAATCAAATCAGGAGCAGATACCAAACAGACTATCGTACAGATTCATATACTTCTGCATAGAGTTAAGGTGGTATTTTATGTGTCGAAACACATTTTTATCCAAAATTGGTAAGCCTCTAGCATCACCTCACCAAAAAATTAAGGTGTCGAAGATGGAAGCAGCCTCAGCGAGATTCCCCAACGCAACAGAGAATTGGCTAACTTATTACTAAGTATAATCTTGTCGGAACACACCAATATTGTTATAAATAGTTAGCAGCAAAACCTAGTAAATCAGATGGTGGTAGGTCGCCAGCCAGGGAAGAAAGGTTCTCTAATGGTAACCGCGAGCTGCAATATGTAGTGTTGGATGGTTCTCAACCAGGTGGTTTGATAATCCAGTCAGACTTTTATAAAGCCGCTGGATGTTTGCTCAGACCATGTTAGTATTTAGAACCGTCAATGTACTAACTACTACGCTCTCCAAAGCAAAAAGAGTGAACCACTTTTCCCATGGAAAACCAACCAATCATTTTTTCATACTGAATAACAATAAAAAAAACCTTTTCTTTTACTGAAGTATCTTGTACTAAAGCAATGATAGTCGCAGTAAGTACGGGTACTGTCAATAGTGTCCTTTGATAAGATTCTGTCAATAGCTCTTCCTTTGCTTTTAAAAACTCGTTTAGGTAAGCCCACTAGACACTCTTGTCGACATGTCCCCATATCAACTACACTTGTAATCGTAATGTACGAGTGGTTTAACACCACTATTTCGGGAATGGCGCCCGTTATCGAAATGCACTGCATACGTAGTAAATACCGTGTTACGAGCCGTTTAATGAAATTGGTCATTACGGAAAGAGCCCGTAAACTACGGCCTGTGGATAAGACAAGGACAGTTTCGTCCTACGACGTAAGGGTAGGGTTGTCGCACTTTGAGATATAGGCGTGATGCACACAAATGTATCTGTCTTTATGAGAAAAACGACATTGCTTCTCCAACAACACTTTCAACACATTATTATAGTTTAGGTTACACAGAAAAAAATATTATAGCCCAAAGAAATACTACCTAATGGAATTCCCGATTTGTGAAAACGAAATATAATTTAATGGACACATTTTCATTTTCATTTTGAATTGATTAGATTAGTAAGTAAAAACCTGGACTCAAAAGCCTTAGCCAATATTCTTTTTAATCTTACTGATATCTAAGACTGACAACCTTAAAGTACCAAGGCTTCGGGTGACGAATAGAAAGTGAGTCACAAAATTGTTTTGTTAAAGCGTATGTAGTTTAGATTATACTGTATTGCGTAGTAATTTAAATGAGAATTGTTATTATTTAACATTTCTTTCCTAGAACTTATATAGTACGATACTTCAGGGAACTGTGTTACAATATTAAATAAATTAAACATCAGACAGTTCAAATATGACTAAGTTGGAAAACAAAGAAATATTCCAAATCATATTTTCTGTACATTTCTGTACATAACAAATATCAAATCCATTCAACAGTTTGAACATATACGTATGGGGCGATCTAAATCGGTATCTACTAGAATTTATATTGGATGCTTTAATAACACTCCCACTTCCCGAGTTTGATGATTACCACTACTGACAGCTTGGCTGTTGATGCCTGTGAAATATGAATGAGATACCCCACTATTCTGACAACATTTCCTAGATACTTGAGTCGAATGAACCTAGGCTTACTTATCTAAATATTGTAGATATTTGTGCATGCACAGAGAATTTATTAATGTTGATAGAAATTGTCTACCACTTATCCTAGCAAATTGCAAAACTTTGAAAAGATTAGCATTAGCTATGCTAATTCTTATACATATTCGTAATTAAATACAATCTCTATAAAGAGAACGCATTGAAATTATGTATCATCATCATCATCTTCCTGCCCTGTTCCCAATTATTTGGGGTCGGCGCAACATGTCTTCTTCTTCCATTCCTCTCTTCTTGCCGTCATCTCAGTGCTCACTCCTTTCATACTCATATCATTCTTCACACAATCCAGCCATCTCTTCCTTGGCCTTCCTCTTCCCACTAATCCATCCACTTTCATACTCAATACTCTCCTAGCCACATGGCTATCGTCCCTCCTCATAACATGCCCATACCATGACAAACGATTACTTTGCAACTTTTCTGTCACTGGCGCTACTTTCAGACTTCCTCTTATATACTCATTCCTTATTTTGTCCATTTTTGTCACTCCACACATCCATCTTAGCATTCTCATCTCAGCTGCATGCAGTCGCTGTTCATCAGTCTTCTTACTTGCCCAACATTCAGATCCATACGTTATGACCGGTCTTATGACGGATTTATAGATTTTCCCCTTCACCTTAAAATTGAAATTATGTATAAGGCATACAAAAATATTTTCCATCATAATCACTTACCATCAGGTAAAATAATGCCAAGAACTTACTGTTTGTGCTAAAATAATAAACAGTAAATGTTAACTCACATTTCGAAACGTATGCTTTACAGTTCCAATTCGACATAGCAGACATACTTAATAGAAAAATAGGCTACTTATAAGTATATTTGCTGTTTATTTAATCGCGAACTCCTCGAAGTAATATATCATTTAGCAAAATGTTTCATTTCTACGAGCAAAACAAAACCGATTAAAGCTCTAACCGTCTCAGTGCCCCTTAAATATCTCCAATGTTTGTTCAGATGCAGGCCATCGGACTCGATTTACTGGAAATTAAGAGTCGCGTCATCCGCCTGGGATACTACAATAACAATACGACTAAAATAACTTGGACAGAATTTGACGCCAGTAAAAATACTCGTAAGAAAGGTCCCGTGGGAGAAAATTAGGAGGCGGATAAAAATAGCCCCATTTTTGTCGAAGGAGTTATTGAAATTCTAAAGTGTGCATTTTTGGATACGCTTTTAGGGCTTTTACCTAAAATTTCTTCGCTGAATAATAATTACGATACTTAACAAAAAAATCTACTCTTTATTTAAGTAGGTACCTGCCTAATATCCAAACTGATGCTACTCAAAAAGAATTAATTAAAAGAAACAGTTTCTGCGAACTTCGTTTCATTTAAGATTATACGAAATTTAAATGTTAATATTTTGCTGACCATAGTAGGCGAAAGGGCCATTTGAACCCGGCGACATCTTCTCATTTAAGTAAAATTTCTAATGACTTTATCTCCATATTTTAGCATAAAAACGTCAGCTCGTCCCGTTTCGACTTAAAGGAGAGTAAAAAGTATAATTACACGATACATCTGCATATCTTTTGACGCCTCGTGCGTAACTCGACACATAGATGGAGATGTAACACTAAGTTAAGGCGATGTGAGTATCATGGCAACACCGCTTAGTTCTATCTGTATTTTATATAAACCGAACAGCAAATTATTGTATATATTTTCGCGCTTTTGTGTCAATAATTATAAAAAAAAACGAACGGAATGTAAAGGACTGCTGGACTTCAAAAAACTATTGGTTAAGGCCCCCGCCTTTTTTGTGAACAATGTTTAGGCATTAACTCTTCATTTCAAACAGTTAGTATTTTTTGTCGTATGAATTAATTTTATAGTATTAGGTATTTTCTCTACATATATCTAAAAGTGAAGTAATTAAAATTGGCGATATATGTATCCAAATCCATGTAACTCGCAGAGCTGATGATGACGGAATGGGGAAGAAAGCTTTCGACTGCAACATCTGCCCTATAATCAACTAAACTGAATCTTTCAAAGTTCGAACCCTCCAGGAGTCGAACCTGCAACCATAGAACAAGTGGAGTGAGCAGACCAGTCATTAGGCCACGGAGACTGATAGAATTACATGGAATACTATTATGGAGGTCGTTTAACATTAGATATCTTCCAGAAGATATGGTAATGATATATTTAAACTACTTAGCAATGCATGGCGTCTTAAATGCTTTACTCTCGGCTTCTATATTTTATACTTCTGAGAGTAGATTAGTTTATTGCCAGGGGAATTCAACAGGAACGAAAACAACGTAGGTAACGATTCTTTGTTAACTGCACTTTTATAACACAATAAAAGTGTTTAACAATTCTTTCATTCTGGTGAATAAAATCTTGTGCATAATTGTTACGGTTTTTATTTAACTGTTCTATGACTTTGTCGAAATCGCAAAGAAACTAGACTTTATGTTCGGTCGCAACACTAGCAACACCGGAAGGGGGTGTTGAGGCGCGCGGGGCGCGCGATTCGGCCATCTTGTCAGATCTAACTACTCAAGACGTACGTACATCTTTTTACTGAAAAATTCACTTTTGATTAATTTGGAGTCAGATATAGCGTTATCCAGCCCGTAAGGAACACTTTATGAAAAGTAAAATTATTGAGTTTAAAAAACTAAAAAACATCCCTTTATTACACACAAAGATTACAAAACAATTAAATTAACTATTCTTTGTTACGATAAATGCATTTACTCTTGCTAATATTTTAACTTCATCCATTTTTTTATGAAATTAAAGATTATTTTTAACTTTTTCTTTCTTCATCACTTTTTAATAAGACTGCAATTGTAAAAACAACGCATATTATTGTTGTCATAAGCTAATTTAATAACATCCGAGTTGTTGAATTTTTCGTTCATTAAAAAATTAAGAGTTTAGTCAGCATTTTTTGTCAATTAACGAAGTCGTCGACTAAAAAAGTTGCCGACTTGTCAGGATATCTCTAGTATTTGATATTTAAAAAAAAAATTAGGATACATCTAAAAAAAATAACAAGGAAGTCTAAGGAAGTGTTTACTCGAGCAAAACAGCTATCTCATTCGTTAATTTGTTTACACTTTGCATATTCCCCCGTGCCACTGTTTACTCTTCACATCTAAGGATCCTCGTAAAAAGACCCTCCGCGGTATAAAGCTACGTCACAAAGGGCTGTGCCCAGCGATGCGTTACGAATAAAAAAATGACCAAGTGCGTCTTACTTGCAAAATCAGTGGCACTCTAGGAAAGCCAATATTGAATTAAAAAATGTAAAAGAAAATTTCATTTTTAATTGTGTGCCTTTTCACATTTTTACACCCTATTCGTAATTTATTAGTACACCAAAAGTGATGGAATATATAAGGACATTTTGTTAGAATGTAAAAAGAACCAACAAGTTTTAGTGCGGTAGTGGAATTGCAAATCAGACCATAGGGCTTCACATACCCAGCCTGACGCAGGGTCATTAAGACAGCAACATTTTTGGTATTTTCTGTAAGGAAGCTAAATCGGATAGACTGGAGAAGGAGAACTAATTCAATTTCAATTAGTTTTAACCGAGCATTGGAAACGCACCCTTAGAATCTTCAGCGTAATAAAGTTCTCCTTCCGATGATTATGGGCCTTTGAAAATAAACTTGGAAGTCAATTCACAAACACTGTCTTTTATTTTTGTTTAGTTTTCTTCCTTTCCGTCTCTAAGTTACTGGGTATTATCGTTATTTTATTTGCATAAAATTTTGGCAATAACAAATAACTTTGTTCTGCTTTGATGGCTGGCTCTTGTATTGAGTTTCCATTTTTTGTTTTACAATAAAAAAGAAACAGATATGAAATGATATCAGCAACAATATTGCCTGCAAGTTGCCTCCTAATCCCACATACCTGATCCTGGTCTAGGCCTAGATAAAGTGAGAAGTAGAAAATTATTAATAAAGGTCTTATTAAACACCATTTCATTAAAGTATTCTGTGCAAATCGCATTTTTTGTATTATTTTATTTTTTCAATCTTAATTTCTTCATTGCGTTCATATGGTTTTTACAACGATAATAACACAGCTCATGTGACGTCTACCCACTCTAAATTTAATTATTTAGGTTACGTATCCGTGTTTGGGTCACAGAAATCTACTATTATAAATTTCCATCATACTATACTTACTTACATTGAGAAGTTCGAGAAGTTCTGTTTCCATTCTTCATTCCTAACGCTCCACACATCGGTAGCACGTCAGGCTATAAATATTCACTTGTTTCCACCTCTTAGGCCTCATAAAATTAATGCCTCTATATTAATATTTATTAATATATGAATGTCCCGACGTACATTGTACTAAAGCCGCGCATGATAAAATGGTAAGTAAACTTTATGGTGCAATAAACTGGCATTATATTCCTACTGCGCATGAATTTCTATTTGCTATAACTTATAAAGCTATTTGCATCTTATTTTTTCTATAATTGAGAGAAAGGGATGAAATAAAGTAAGTTTAGTTGAATGTGCCTTGTAATTGTGAAAATTATACGCCAGTTACGGGTATACAAAAATGTACCTCTAGGATCTGATAACTGGGCTGGGGCTTTTACTAATAATGACATTGCTGAAACCGCATTTTTTAACAGCTGTTACAAAGTGATTAGCTGATTTAAGATATTTTTATGTATCCAACTCTTTATACATTAAGTCAGATTTTTACGAGTCACACCTACTTTGCTACACTCTTTATGAGTTGAATAAAAGTAAAATATCTTTATCAACTGAACAAAGAAGTGGAAACTATATGAAATTTAGGAGATAAAGATTAATGTAAACTACTCATGATCACTGAAAAATCCAATACAATGGTACCTTATTCCTGGTACAGTCATGTAAAAAGTCCCCAGGCAACACTTACGTAAGTAAATTTGTTATCCGTTTGCGTAAGACAACGAAGAAAATTAATATTTCCTATAATTAAAGCCGTAGGAAAACTAAACCGGTCGAAGTAGAAGATTAAAGGGCGACCTCCGAAATGAAAACGAAAACCACTGAATTCGAATTTCTCTAATCAAAAACGAATTTGTAACGCGATAGAGAGTCCTCTCCGGGAACTTCTGAAATTACTCTTACCGATAACAGATTGAGATGTGCGTTGAACGATTTTCACCTTGGTTGCAATAATAATAAGGGTGAGGTAAATCAAGTTTTGAACTGTCGTTCTTGGTCCATCCGGGCGGAAGATTGCTCTTTTGATATGATTTAAAGAGGTGAAGACTGTTTAATGTGGCAATTAAAGAGTTTGTTTGTCCGTGAGATCTCGTTTCTGGGAACCCACGATGGAGTGGGATGTTTGTATATTTGTGAAATTATCTTCATTGGTAATTAAAATGTTTTTTTAAATGCACGACATGCGAGCGGCTAAATGACCGCAAGACTTATATTCGTACTTACTCATAAGTGGTAAGCATAAATTTCATATTGCATCCACCCAATGTCCCGTTCACTAGTTTCTCTAAAACATCACTTTATTTTTCATCTCTCATTAACTTAGTTACCTAATTGATTTAGTTAGGGTAATATTTCTAGGTCTTCATAACGAAATCGGTTAAGACGATAGGCTTTCTAAACAATTTATGGCTTCTTCTCCAAGAATTTAAGAACAAACTTGTGCACTTAATATGTGAGTAAAATTAAATACTGATCTGAATTTAGACATAGACATACATAGGGTAACGAGTAGTATCGTTGGCCCCCCTCCAGTGAATGGCCTTTTGAACTTTATAGCACAATATTAAGGGTTACCGCTACTAAAAATATCGTCTTATATTTTTGTAAAAAGAAGCATTTTATGCTTTGTATAGTTTATAATAGCTTTTTTGATTTCGATTCTAGCAACACTGAAAACTAAAGTCTTTTTGTTCGTGTGTCGCAGTCGTTTCAATGTACTGCAGATTTTTATCAAAATTTGTTAAGACTAGGTAGGTTTATTGGTTTGTTTCTTATTGTATCGTGATTTGTTACATTGTAAGAGTTATTTATTTCATTTATTAGGTCGATTTGATGTTAAATAACGCAAAAGTAACTAGTTTCTAACGTATAATTCAGAAATATTAGGGGGCCAATCACTGTACTTAGGCCTTATATGGAAGTCCAATTGAATGGCATGGCGGCCAATCACTAAAAGACGGTTTTATAAAATACAATAAGATTTTGAACTTTATTTGCGCTGTGTTAACGGAGTTATTTATTAAATTCATGCATAAACCATCATAACCCATGTCTAAACAAAAACTGGCCGGGCCAATCACTGTGTTTTTGATGGGATTGGCAATGCTAATCATTGTATTTTGTTAGGGCCAATCAATATACCGTTTCTCAAAGAACACGACAGTGATGTGCGCATTTTATTATATTTTAACAAATTTATTTTATTTACCTAGCTAGATATACAAAATCCTAAAAAATAAATGCCTATTCTCTTAATTTACTTACCTTACATTAGTAATGAGCTACAGTGAAAACGAAAACCATTTTATATCTTTTGTTGTTTTATTATTTTGTAATTTTCTACTGAGATAATAAAAGAACAAAATAAAAGATTTAAACATATTTTATTTTATTTGATTCTTTGTTTCCCATCACTATTGCTCGTTTTGCTACATTCATTGGCACACCACGTGTACAGTGATTGGCCCGGTCATTCACTATCAAATCGTTAGGACAATCACTGTGCTCAAGGGGGCCAATAATACTACTTTTGGGTGGTTTTTACTAAAATTCCATAAATATCTATTTAAACGCAATTATTTAGGGTTCAAATCATATTAATTTACTTCTTAGGCCCTTACAGAATGGTAACATACAATTCAGCAGTCAACTGTTAGCCAATATTCAGAGTTATATGGGTTCAAAGTAAAAAGTTTGCTTAAAGGGCCAATCATTGTACCTGTTACCCTATATAGATACATAATTTCGATACCTACAACGTATGTGAGAGTGTCGGTGTTTTTTTTTCGCAATACCAGTTAGCAAACATCTAAACTTTTCACTTACGGCAGCAGTTGTTATGTTAGGGTTCCATCGCCGGAACTTTTAAGACAATTTGGAAATTTTGACTCTTTTAAAGAGAGAGTGGCTGTATATCATCATTTAACATGTAGGAAAATTGTTGAAGTTACCGGGAATGCTGCTGTTTCAAGTTTTAGTGAGTTAACAAGAACTGTAACTCTTCGCCGAGAATCTTCATTTACAAAATATATTTGTACAGGACATTGTACAAGATTCCGTTTTTAGAGAGCTTTTTGGCTTGAAATTTCTGGTAAGTGGATTCGTCATCATTCATGTAACCTCCATTTATCCGAATTTGATCCCCATATGTGGAGCTTACCTTATCAATAGCTGTTAATAACTGTGACAAGATTAGTCTATACTAAACCAATACACGACCTTTTGCTCATTTTTATAGATATGACTTTTTGAACTTGGGAGAACGTGGTATAAAACCTCAGTCCATATCTGAAATTTTCAATTTTTCTCAACAATAGCCGGGCATAATAGTGTCATTCGATAAGAAGATAAATGTAGTTCTTTCTACCTACCTTCACTTTAAGTAGGTATAATACATTTCCTTACACGCCCTATATCTGCACCTCAGAATCTAAGGCTTTGTCGCCAATAATAAACCGACCAACAAAAGTCTCCCGGTTTTGTCCGCAGTATTTTGTTTTCACGACAGCCGGAAACGGATATAGAGGGAGACAGAATAATAGCCGTCGGAAATGGTCAGACGTAGTGGAATCTTCCTTTTTTCTCTCTCATGCACTGGACACTGCTAACTCAATACAGACGAATTTCCCCACAAAGGAATAAAGACTTTGAAAGCGCGCAGCACAGTTTCTTTTACACTGTTTTTGAACGAGTGTTTTAAAATTACTGGTAGTTTTTTAAGCAGACGTAATGCAAAAATGTTTTATTTTATTTAAGTTGTAGATGAATATAATTGCGTACACGACATAAAAAATTTAAATAAGGTTTTGGTTTCTTTAATTACTACACTAACAATATAGAGCTAAATATTTACGTTTATTTATTTACATGCATTTACTTTTCGTGGGTTTTGTAAACACGTATCTACATAATATGGCGTATTGAAACAATTATGACTGGGTGTTCTTACCAACATGTGTGTGAAAATTGGGGTTTAGCAAACAAGCGTCTTAATAACGAGTCAGTTCAAACAATTCACTAAGTAAATAGCCAAACAAACTTAATTAGAATCCTCCAGGAACCAATGTGAAATATGTTGTTTAACTAAAGCGTAATATTGATTGGCCGTTAAAATAATGGGTGCAAGTTCGCTACGCTCCATCGCTGCTTTCCCTAAGGGGACGCAGTCAATATCAACAGTATCCAACCAATTATGATTTAACCCGGCTATTTCATACTTCACTAAAATACCTGCGAAGCTGTAATAAAAGGGGCTCCTCATAAATCGGCCGAGTTGTATTTGTATAAGACTTGCTCGGTATCGAAAATAATGTAAAAAAAAACAACTCAACGAGTAATTTCCTGTGGTATTGTTCTTGGCTCGCGTCTGCAAGTTAATCGAAATTAAGTGATTCATTACAAGATACCGGTCTTTCTTGTTTAAATTTAAACAAAATGACGATATTATTTATTGAATTGGTACTTTTACGCGTCGTTAACTATGTTTCCTTTTACAAAGAAATGCTTTTGTCGTGCCCTTTTTGATTGAGGTTTCGATTGTTAGCTCGAAGAAATAAGTAGGGGGTGGTCGTTATTAAAACTGAATTAACTTTGGCCGTCAATATTGTTTCATAATAAATGAGCAAAATGTTATTAAACACAGCATTCTACTAATAAAACTGGAAAAAATACCTTTAAGATTCAGGAAATTTC
The DNA here is from genome assembly GCA_958295455.1 of Coleophora deauratella. Classification (NCBI taxonomy): domain Eukaryota; kingdom Metazoa; phylum Arthropoda; class Insecta; order Lepidoptera; family Coleophoridae; genus Coleophora; species Coleophora deauratella. Next base: position 5,750,244 of record OY282405.1, on the reverse strand, counting down.
AGTGTGACTTTGGTTTCCAGAGTTGAAAAAGTGGCCATGTTTATCACAAATCTGCTGAAACAAGTTTTTTTTTTTATGTGATAGGTGGCAAACGAGCAGACGGATCACCTGATGGTAAGCGATTACCGCCGCCCATGGACACCCGCAACACCGGAGGAGTTAAAAAAAGGAAGGAAGTTAGTGTAATAAAAAAGGAAGTTGCGTTATCTGGTGCCTCTATTGGTCAAACTGAACAACTTTGGTTACACAATATCGAAAGGAAGTGCCTACGGTATCGTGTTTAAATGAATAAAATATACTAATTGTATTGTTTCTAGTTACTGAATTGATGTTTATTATTTAATAAATTATCTAGAATAGACCCATAAGAGCAGACAAACGATGCTCTAAGAGCCCTCCGGTCTTTCGAAGTCCCCCCCACCTCCGTGAAGATTCTGATGGCATCATATGATAGTACACCTCAAGCAGACTCAATGTCTCAACAGGACCATCCCTCTATTTCTTAAAGATTTCGAGCTATAGGATCAAGTATGTCTAAAAAACCATAGCGTCTTTCTAGACTTTGGTAAAAGGTTCAATTATGGGGGCTGCGGAACTTAACTAAGAGACAAAGGCTGCATAAAAAAATATTTGTTTCAAGTCACGACAATCGCATTATCAACATCTTTTTTAGATCACAAAAAAATAAAAACTCCATAAAATTTTGCCTTATTCATGTTATGCGACACCGTAAACATATGTTGTTAGGCATTTAATATGCTAAAATTGATTTATTTAACGAAGTAAACAAAACATAGGTAATGAGGTAACTAAACAAAAAAGACTACACAAACATTTCAGGTTCCATTTCCAAGTATTTCTGACTAAAAACTTGAACAAAAAACTTTTGAAGCCAGTAAAAGAAATCAGGCTTATCTCCATTGCGTAAACAACTGAAAACAAACAAAACGTAGGGTACCTAGTAACAAATATGCTAAACCTTACCGGCGTGGCAGCGGAAAATTTTAGTATTAAAATGTCCAGTTCACAACATGTCTTTAGCGGGCTTTTTTCACGTCAGACTTTTAGCATTTTCCGTTTCTATGCCATTGTCGTGACTAAAGATGTGAATCGTGATACAAATATGTAAAAAAAACATCCTAAAAAAAATTAAATCAAGGCGATATATAAATCTAAAATTATGCACTTAAACAGCAGTTATACTATCTAGTATTTCGCGTCTATAACAGACGATTGGATCATTATCATGTTTTGCGCATGCACAACGCAAAAAACATTATGCCATCCACCGGGAATACAAGAAATCGCAGGTATGTTTCAGCAATTAATAAAAACTAAAGATTTATTTATTGGTAATGACATATTGTGCAGCCTATAATTTCGATGGTATTTTTATGATTCAAAAAATACATTTTAGGAATCTATCATTCTGAATATAGAAACAACGGCCTGAGGAAGTAAGAAAACGACTCTATCCGCCGTTTGTTTCATGAATACCACTATCAGGACTCAGGAGCAAGTTTAATGCCTGCAAAGTTTCTATTTGATAAAGAAACTTTCAACTTTGTCTGGCTGGATAATACGATTTCACTTTTAATTATTTCTATGAACCTTAAAATGAAATAGGCATTATTTCCAGAATAGTAGAGGTATTGCAGTTGTTTTATTATTGTTAAGTTGTTGTTTTGATAATAGCTTAATTAAAATGGATAGATTTTAGCAATATAAACCTACGAAACTCTTTAACGTAAGTATCAAGTGCATAACCCTCTCTTTGAAGATGTAACCTTATGGCCTTGTTTTATTTTTAAAGCTCTACTATTGGGTAATGCCTGTCCAAAGTGTTTGATGTTTTTTTTCTATCTAATATTTATTTTATCTTTTTTAACATGTTCGATCCCTAGAGACCAATCAAATAAAAAGAACATGCGCAACATTTTTCACCTCGTGATTTAGTATTATGTCTGTTAAGACCAGTAACATGTTTAAGAGGTTACCGTTTAAAGTTTAAACCCTAGTTCTACCACTTACTTTGAAGTCTCCTAATATGTATCAGTCAGGGCAAATTTCTTAACAAATTGATTTATCGACGACAGGTTTTGAGGTATGACCCGTATGTTAGCTTTTAATCTTGATTTACGTGACGTGAACGGATTGTCATTACTCAAACTTGACGTTCAAGTAATTTACGGTTTGCGCCTGGTTTTTATCAAAATTATTACTTAAAGAAGAATTCAGATTTTCTTACAAAATTATTGGAATAACTTGACCTAAAGGCAACAGCAAAATAACCAAACGATAGTTAGTTAACAATTAATTAACTTTCCATCGACTCGCAACTTTTTCGAATTAATCGAGAGAGAAAAATTCCAAGGAAAATATTTTAATTAGGGCCTAAAATATTTTATCGAAACCACCGACCAAAGCACCAAAGTTTTGAATTGAGGGCAGTATTATACTTTGATAATTATCAGTTTCCATATTAAGTATCGTTTAATAAAATGATTAACAGTGAACCCATAAACGAACGAACAAGGTCGAGCTGTACTGTTTTTATTTATCCACCAATGAAATTGAGTGACATTAATTTAAACGTGTTAATGATAGAAAAGCAAAGGGTCTATAAACATAGATTCGCAAAACACAGGCGTAAGCGGAAATACTGAAAGGAGTTAAAACTATCAAAATTTTTCAGGTTATATTGAAAAAAAGTGCGTTAGAATTTTTAAGGCGTTATTCAGATTCAAGTATAGAATACAGGAAAAATACCTATTGAAAAAATTCTATCTACATTGTTTTTTCAGTTTCCCATACTAATAGTAAATCTGAACAGTGAATCAAGAATTCGTACGGGATACTGAAAAAAATACCGATTAGATAACTTCTTGACCATTTATTTAACTTCATCTCTTTAGTAAAAATTTCTTGCACTCAATTTTTCAAATAAAAATAAATAAATTCTGTTCTTACTTATTTTGTCATTGCCAAAATCATGCAAACCAACACACTTTTTAAAGTATTATTAATTCTTTTATTTTATTAGTCAAGAGTTTCCTTTATCATGCACTGACGTTAATTCAGTACATCCACACCCAAAAGTAGTATGCATGCATAGTCGGCCCTTACAAAAACATAGCCGGCCTCTCTGGCGCCTCGCGATCATCAAAACAACACAGACAGGAAGTTCCGATCCCTGCTTATAAATTAAAAGAGACATAAACCCGTTGAATTGTGATTTTATGTTAACCTTTGATAGAATTTATTTTATTTCGTATTTGAATCGCGCGTTTCTAATTAATAGGCTTACAAGGTAAGATGTTTTCCATGTTAATGCGTTGAATGTTCGACAGTACGCTTTTTGGTTTTTTATTAGGTTCAAGTTGTAAATGAGGTTTATTTGGAAATAAATTAGGGTAATATGAAATCAATGTCTCCAGGTTATTTGAAATTATTTTGAATGAAGGTGTTATAAAACTTATTATCTCTCTTTAATCTTACTAAATAATAATTAATATTAATCAATTAAAAACAAGAGATTTAATTTGATAAGTAGAAAGATAAGCAATTGGATTAACATATAGACTATTTTTTATTCCGAAAAATGTCACAGTTCCTGCAGGATACCTAGCTATTGTATAGAAATTATGTACAAGTGAAGCAAAAATTTAGCTGTTTGTCATTCATTCATGTCGCATCTGACCAACGAACGTATCGAATCGACGTGATTTTTGCACAGAGATAATTTGACAAGGTAAGAAAATAAGAAGTAATAAAGAATGCTTTATATCCCGGAGAATTTCATGGATTCTGAGTAATCGGAAAAATATTTTGACACTACTTTATTCTAAAAACACTTAACTAATATTACTGTAATTCGATATATAGCTTGAGTAAAGGCCGGAGGATAACATAGTGAAACAGAGTGGAATAACATAGTAAAATACGTATAGGGGGGTTTGGAAAAATAAATTCCAACGACAGTTATTAAAAAACGATATCGGACAGAGCCGTGGTCAAAAACTTTTGTATCATTAATATTATAAATCTTATAATACCTTCGAAAACCTCTATTTGTTCACCAATTGCTCAACAAAAGAAAGTAAACAATACAGTGCATATAACCCGTATTTAATAGTAATTCCCTTAGGTATTATGATAAAAAACATAAGCTTCAATTACTTAAAATATAAACAAAGCCATGATCCCAAATTGTGAGGCCATTTTAATATTCCACACGCGCGAAACAAAAATATACTTCCAAATATAGTGAATGATTAAAGGGCATTCGTTTTCACCTCATTAATAATAACACTTTGGTGAATTTTATTAAATGGAGGGTAATTTATTAATACTTAATAATGAACGCGGCGGTCGTAGATCAACTCTAATTGGCGTGCAGTTCGTATCAAAAGGAGCGGTGGTATTTGTTAAATTCTACTATTCGCAATCACAATGAAATACAGAATATCCAATCCGAAATTGAACGGTTGTCATTTTAGTTACTTGTTTTAATATGTGTTCTGAATTAGTTCTAAAATTGTTTGCAATTGTGATTGATGACGTCATTGTTCAATGGGGTTGGCCACTAGCCCCACAACCTCCACCAATCCGGACTTGGCCCCATGTATATAGTATGGCCTAACCTTCCCAAAGTATGGGAAGAGTTCCGTGCCCCTGCAGTGGGGACGATATGGGTTGTTAACATGTTCTGATAGATAAGCCACGCGAGTAAGATATTCTAGTAAAGAAAATTTATTTTTCATGCAGGCTACTCACGGATTCAAGTGGCCTTTTTCATGAGTTGGTGCTAAGTAGACTTTTTTTTTAACCTTTGGCTAATGTATTGTGTGTATAGTGGTTGATAGAAGAGCCAAAAGGTTTTCTGTGTCATATCATATTACTCTGAATTAACGAAATATTACTACATTCGCTGAATTACTAACTGTTTTAATATAACACTTTTTAGTTTGTGTTGTACTTACACGTTTCAGTAGTATGTCTTACATAATAACGTAAGTCATACAAAAGACATCAGCGAATAACTGAACTACTCTTTGGTAACTTTTCACCGTTATCTCAAAAAAAAAAACAAGTTAAATGAATGAAAACTCATGCCTATATTTAGAAAAATTAGACCAAACCTTAATAAGATTCTACCTCGGGCTCCAACATTTATGTACAAAAAGTGCCGTATTTAAAAAAAGGGACGCACATCGGCTTCATCATCTCTTACCATCAGGTAAGATGATGGCAAGGGCTTACCAATAGGGTTTTTCACCATTTTTTGAAAAGTATCTCAAATTGATCATTAGGTGGGAAAAAGTAAAAAATATTTTTTTAATTTTTTTTGAAACCTATAAGTACCCCAAAAGTACATTTTAAATTACCATTGCCAATAAGCGCGCGAAAACGATAGCCGCCATGATGCTTAGGTCGTGACGTCATTTCAGGAGTAAACAAAACAGCTCTGTACTAAAATTTTGACACATATCGTGAACAAAATGTCATTGTTTACCACTATTGTGACGTCACCTGACAACCAGCATGGCGGCTGTCGTTTCAGACATTTGAATAACAGATTAAAAAACTTGATTTTTGTAAATCAAAAATAAAATGTTTTTTCTCATTTTATTGTATAGAAATCATATTAAATCGATTACGTATTACAAATACCACAGTAAATAAGCAGTTTTAGATTTTTTCTTGTATAGAGTAAAATACCCTATTGTGAATTCAATAGATACTAACCAAACCGGTCGCAAACAACCTTAATTAACGTATTTTTTTTATTTCTAGTAATATATAATAATAATTTTAATTAAAAAATATTATTTTATATAGATTTAAGTTGCAATTAACTTCGTTTTTTGCAGTTAAATATTTATCAAAAATATTGTACGTTTCGTATCCTTATTTTTAATCAGTTAATAATATTTTCATCTAATTTTTTAAAGGTCGTTCCTTAAACTTTGATAATATACCCCTTTTAGCGGGTAAAGGTGGGCAGCTATAGTTTTATGTGACGTCCGAACCTACAGCATTAAATGTAAGCACGCGAGCTTTTCACTCGGATTTGGTATAAGTTCCTCCATAAACTTTAGTGCACCTTTATTATTAGATAGAACTTTACCGTTGTTAACGTTTTAATGTTCAGATTTTATATAAATGACTGAAGCTTAATTTTAATGGTTTTAGTACTACTGAATTATTCTATAAAAGAGTACTAGATTCAAAATTCTATTGTAAACTACGACTATAAAAACAGTTAATAGTATCACCACGAATGGGGTACGGATAAAGTTTTGTACCTATCTCGGAATGGACCTAGATTGGTAATAATCATCAAAATAGTAGTTTTAATAATCTTCGAAGCAAGGAGATTTATAGATGAAAAATATTGTTAACAATACCAACATACTGAAAGTCAGGAAAAATTCGGGTCCATACAGTACTATGTTGGAGGAATATGAATGAATGAATGAATGAAACCACTTTATTGCACAACAAAACAGGAAAATAAAAAAATTAAATAAATATTAATTAAATATTGTATTCTAATAAAAAATATACATAGTCTTATAATAAAATGAATGCAAAAACTTCACTCAAATCCATGATTGACGTCACTAAAACCAAAATTTATCTTGATTAATTGACCGAGTATTAAATCCATCACAATTTTATCGCTTCCACGAATTCGATGCAAAGCAATAAAATAATAAAACTGAAAATTTCGCAAAAAAAAGAAACGCTGTAGGTAAACAAATAAAATAAACGTTCGGTGACATTTAGCTGTCGGCAGTCTATTAAGGGCTCTCGCACAGCGCTTAATAAATTGCCATTTCACATGCAACCGCAGTCATTCGGCGGAAAAATTGCCATCACGGATAAGACCCTGAATAAATAATTTTATTTTCACCTTTTATTTAGCTACTTTTTTCGAAACTGAGATAATAGGATTTATTTTGCCTTGGTAGTTTGTAATAATAATGAGTGATAAGCAATGTCAAAGTTTTATTACAGTAAATTTGCACAGTAAATTTATTTGTATTTTTAATAACCTAACTACTTAGTAACCTAATTGTGCTTTGCGCCAAATTCTAATGTTGAAAATATATTTTAGATTCAAAAGAATATGGAAACGTGGAATTACTGATTCATCTCATTCTATAAACAATCCTTTAATCAATAAACTGTAACGTAAATTGATAAATATACATTTTATTAAAAGAGACAAATAAAATAATTTAGGAAATACATTAGTTTTTATTCTACACATATAAAAAATAAAAGAGAACCAATACAGTTCCTGAAAAATATTTATTTGCTCAACTCCTGTTATTGTACGGTTTGAACAATGGTTCATAGCAATTAATTTCTTTATTGCAAACAGACTGTTTAATTAACAAAACAAAACGAATGAGGTGCCTTAAGGAAGTAACATTGTGTCAAATTAATTTTAATGATAAACGGCTTACGCTGCAGGTGGTAGCAAACTTTAGTAAACTGATTTTCAGGATTTGGACTTTTACGCCGTTTTGAGGTTATCGTCATTATACGAAATTTCGTAAAATCACAAAATTTATGTTTTATCGCCTTTTATAAAGTTCAAATTTGTGATTTAGCCAAATTTCGTATAATGACGTTATGCTTCTCAAGGTGCGATTTGGTTCCAAAAATGTGTTCTTATCACATTGTTCATAAATAGAGAATAAAACTATGCCTGTATATATATATATATATGTTTTTATCCACAATTGTTTTTTTATCCACAGTCTTAGAAATAAGCCTTAACAAGAAAACTTCTATTGTATTAGTAGGTACCTAATAATATTAAGGAACAACGCCCTAAGGCCTACAGATTGTAGGGGTAGTTAAGTACACAAAAGGAAACAAGTCATCAAAAAGATTGGAAGTCTGCATTTCTTTTGCGAAATGATTTTGTTTCGTTTTTAATCTTACAGAACCCAGACAGATAAAAAAGGTCTATAAGAATTAGGAACTGTTCGATATCATGGTCTCTCTACATATACTCGTAGTTATTTTAATTTACCCTTTAAAAAAATATATGAAACCGGAAAAAATAATTGATGTTTAACAACAGATACTAATATTATAAAATACTGAGGATGAGGATGTGAAGACGCGGTGTTGGACCTCTCCCCACAAGATAAACTTACGACCTGGTCATGGTCACATGCAGGAAGCCGTTACGTATATGTAATTCAGAATCATGCTAAGTGGAAAAAAACTATGGGGAAAGCAAATATTCAACAGTGAAGTTAAATGTACCACACTATAAGAAGAAGAAGAATAAATAAAATAACATATAAACAATATAAATAAAATAACGCTTTAATTTTTCTTCCCGCTTGGCGCTTTTCACTTGAGCCTCAATTTTAGACCGTATTACATTGTATCGCAGCAAATGCCTAAGGCTTTTGAAAATTAAAATAGCAGCGAGATTTTTTATCTGTAAATACGCTGTAACTCACCTTTTGTTAGGAAGCCATTCTTGTAATAAAAACAACACTGCTGTTTTTTTATTAAAAAAAAATGCAAAAAAAGCTTCTGTGCTTTTGATGCCAACTTTTAACACATTTAATTTAAAAAAGGAAACGTTTTCTATAATAAAGAGATTAAACTGTAACGAGGTTATGTCTATACATGAAATATTTTTTGAAAACAATAATGCTGGGAGACATGTGTACCGCTTCAGATGCCATTTTTTTTCTTTTGATTTTTGTCTGTCTGGTTTAGCTTTACACACCAAAAATAAAATTTTGTATTTTTAGAAAAATCTCAGTAACTTTTCACCTAAGAAAAACAAAGATAAAGGTTCGATTAGTAAAAAACTACTTAATGGATTTCAATAATATTTTGCAAGATGATACATTTTAGTTCGCATCAGGGTGCAAACTGGGCCCTTTTATTAAGTTAACGAATGCCTGTTTGATCTTTTGAATCGGAATAGTTAGTTAATATCCCAGTAAAAAAATGAGCAAAAAATCAACTAAACACGACATTTATTTTTAGCGTTAAGTATCCCGAACTGAATAAAAGGTTTAGTTTTTTAGAACATACGGATACTCAACACAAACATATTGAGTGATGGTACGGGTCCAATTTGAATGGTTATTTCAAGTATTTTCATATTTAAACTTAAGGAATACGTCCGATATAATTATACTTTCATCTACTACCCGTGGAACCTTACTAGGTAATCATAGGAGTCGTCAGATAATCCCCTGGAGACCTGAGTTCATACTAATTTACTAAATCAGCTGATTTCAGGTACGTAGGCAAGAGGAAATTAAAATTCAAACTTTTATAAATATATTTTTCTCCAACTTTCATTCGACGAAGTCGGCCGCGACAATTCAGTAAGATGGATGTATATTGATTTTTCGCTTTAAATATGAAATGTTTTACTGTTTTGATAGAAATACATTTTAGTTTTTCATCATGGACATCATCGTCAGCCAAAAGACGTCCACTGCTGGACAAAAGGCTCTGCCAAGGATTTTCACGACGACCGTTCTTGCGCTGATCACCATGAACATTATATTTACTACAGGGTGTAACAGTAAGGTGTGATAATACTTCAAGGTGGGCTTTTACCCATCAAACTGAACAACTTTTTTTCTACAACTTTGTTGAAATCGCAAAGAAATTTTTGAACTTTTCATACAAACTTGGTTTGCCAGCTGATCGATTTGTATGAAAAGTCAAAAAAAAAATTGCGATTTGAACAAAGTTGTAGAACAAAAGTTGTTCAGTTTGATGGGTAAAAGCCCACCTTGAAGTATTATCACACCTTTCTGTTACACCCTGTGTAGTTAGACTCCAAAAAATCATTTTAACTAAATTTAGCTATCATGTTTTTTCGAAATTTCTATAGCAGGCCTAGCCCTAGTTTAATTAACTTTATTAATTTTATGTACAAAATACAAAAAAACGAATATATTGAAGTGCAATGAGAAATCGGTTTAATTAAACGGTGTACCACGATATAATTGCGGATTAATTGCGCACCGGATTCAAATTCATCAGATTCTCGTTACATGTCAGTTTTGTTTGAGAGCACATAATAAGTTAATTTGACTGAGAGAAATTCACGCGCAAATAAACTCTTATATGCATCGTTATTATCATTAACATTTGTTTCATGGAAAATTGTTAATGAATATTTGTGGTTTAAAGGAAATTAATATTTTATAACATATTATTAGAGCACCTGCGATTCTGTCTGCGCAGACTTCATAATTTAAAAAATCCGTCGTCGATGACATTGAAAATTTCTCTTTCCATACAAGCGATAACAGCCATTTTACCCATACTTAGGGTTCGATATTTTAGATAATCTAGTTTTTGTCTGTACTATCTAGGGAATTTATTTTCTGATTTTCAGGTTTCTATGGAATGGTTTTTAAGGTTATGCTTTGTTTTTCAGTCAGTAAGTCTGTCAGTCATGGAACTCTTTTTAGTTATATTGTATTATAGATAAAATTAAATATTTTTCGTATTTAACTATATTTACAAAGACCTGATTTTTTTTGAATATACTCAAAATATCATCTCTGAAATTTCACTACAATAAAGATTTTATTGAAATCTGAAAGGATGTTGACATCTGAAACTGAGTGAGAACTCAACACTAGTCGCATAAATAATTTTATTTTTACCTTCCCGAAAGCATTATAATAAGACCTTTTCGGAATGATTTCTAACTCAAATAAGGGTTTGCCGTTGTAACGTTATTGCCATGGAAATTCTTTCATGCCGTTCGAGATCAAACGACCTCCTATCTTATTCACAAAAGATATCCCGAAGTAATGATCCACTGACATTCGAAGCGAATCGAGTAGCCCTAAAATAATAGGGGTGGAAATCGGTCCTCACTCGGAAAATTTGCATGTCGCCACCTATAAATTATACATTATGTCAAATATGTTAAGCGTTATTGCCCCGCTTGGAGGCTAGAAGTAACCCTCTAATAAGAAGGGAAGTCAATGAAATAATGCTCAAATTACAAAGCTTATTTATTAATGAATATAGCAACCGTTCCCCTTTTATGGAAGTTGCTATGGAAATGCGAGATCTACGTTATTTATGTATAGAAAAACTTCACCAAGTTTTGTTATAATGAACGTAATCTACTTATGACTTAGACAATGAAATAATTGGGATTTTGTTCCAAGTGACAACGTGGCTATTATCAGATGACTTAAAGAAGGAGATTAAATATTACTTATAAGAAAATTTTAAGATATTTTTAGATTGCTATAGTAGAAAATTAAAGTTAGAGAGAAAAATAAAAGTTAGGAAAATGTTGTAAGCAAGAAACTAAATCGTGTAGCGATTGGAAAAATTAAAAATATAATATAAATGTTCAAATTTAGTATATAATATAGAAAAAGAAAAATAAATTTGTATTAATGAATGGGTCTTCAAAATTGAATAGAGACTAACAATACTAGGCAAAATCATAGTTGGTAAGAAGATGATCGTGAGCTTTTATTAGCTAAATAGTCTATTAACATATCCTTCGCAGTAATCTATAAAAAATAATAGGGTATTTCACTCTATTCAAGAAAAAATCCAGAACGACTTATTTACTGTGGTATTTGTAATAAGTAATCGAATAAAGATGATTTCTATATAATAAAATGAGAAAAAACATTTTATTTTTGATTTACAAAAATCAAGTTTTTTAATCTGTTATTCAAATATCTGAAACGCCAGCCGCCATGCTGGTTGTCGATGTGACGTCACGATAGCTGTAAACAGTGACATTTTGTTCGCAATATGTGGCTAAATTTTAGTTTTTTCGCCTAATTTCAAAAATATGAAAAGATAACCTGTGTCCAGTAAATTAACTTGAAATTTCATGACGGAAGGCGGTTTTGTGAAAGTAGAAAGTACGAATCTACCTACATTTAAGTGGCAAAGTTTTTGTTTCTAATCCCGACTGCCGAATATGCATGTAAGTACCTATTTGCAACTTAATTTTTAACGCATTTTTAGTTTTAGATTAAAATCTGGAAAAAACTGTGCAAAATTCGTTACAAAAATAAATTCGATACGCGCGCGAAATGAAACGATCGTGTCTGGCGATAGGTACCATACTTTTATACATATGTGTGTATTTACAATGCTGCAACAAACGTCAAAGCATTTAAAATAAAAACGTATTATTTCTGTGCTTTTGCGTTTAGGTTTTATTTGAATATGACGATAATAAAACAGTGATATCAAACATCAAACAAAAACCTATACAGATACAGTACAGTGTCTGTTGATGGTGCAGGATAATAATGTTGGCTTGCTGTTGCAACGATGATGATCAGCCTCGAAAGTCATTGGGAAAAGTAGATTACTTTTTAGGTATACTTTAACAAATACACAAGGATACTTGTTAATACTTTGCTAAATCATTTCAGGGAACAAACATTTCTTACCTATACATATAAGATGCCTGCTCAGCCTGCTGCTTCAAAATAGAGGCTACTTTGAAATCCTTTTGGAATGCAAAATGACCAAATAAAGCAGCTGGCCGAGATGCAACTGTATCATTCAACAGGTAAATAAATTGTTATGCCTAATCATCATCACCATCAGCCGAAAGAAGTCTGCCGGACAAAGGCCTCCCCCAAGGATTTCCACACTGAGCAGTCCTAGGTTGCTCATATCCAGCGGCTTCCTGTAACCTTCATCAGGTCGCCTGTCCACCAAGTTAGAGGAATCTCTATGCTGCGTATGCATGAAGTGTTATGCATAAAGTATTTTTAAGGGTTATTTATTCCTCTTCCATATTAAACATTAAATGCTGATTGTTCTTATTATTTTTTTGTGATGTTACAGATATTCAATGCCAAACATGCATATAGATAGGAAGATAACCACCCACAGGCTGCATCGTTCCAATGTGGCAATGCATAGGGCTGCATAACTTCAGTGACCTTCGATAGCTACTTTACTATAGAGGAAATTATTGATTTGTTGACTATGAGACAAAAACCTGAAGAAAGAGAAATATGCATTTGTATTAAATAAAAAATCTGTCTGGTACTGTTGCATTTTTCTTTCTTATTTCTAAGAGTAAGTAAAACACATTAGGATTTTTTAAACTAAACAAATAGTACCTACTTATAGTGGGTAATCTATGCTTTTCCCAGAGTTTGTTTTTATATAAGGTGCTACTTTATTAGTGCCCGATATTTTAGTCAGTGCTTCTACTCCTGATTCTGATCAACTTTCCCTAAGGAACCCATAGTCAAATCCCAAAAAAATTTTTGGACTCTTCATACTAATTTGGCCGCTCGACTGATCGATTTGTATATAGAGTCCAACATTTTTTTTACGATTTGACTATGGGTCCCTGGGGGAAAGTTGATCAGAATCAGAAGTAGAAGCACTGACTAAAATATCGGGCACTAATAAAGTAGCACCTTATATAAACTTGTGTATTACATAATTTGAGTTTTTTGTGATAAGACTATCCTACTTTCCCACTACCTGATATATGCCAATTAGTTGTTTAATTAATTATACCATTGCTTTGTCAAGTTGCATTATTTTAGGGTTTTAGGAAAGTTAACAAATTAGCTAGTGAAACTAAAATAAAAATCTTATAATTCTTATCCTATCACTCCAAAATTTATCAGCTGCTTTAACTACAGGCGGTAACAGTAGTAATGAAACAGATGTATACCTATATAGGTATAATTTGTACTAGGCTATTCTACTAAACAGCACTATATGAGTATGATGGTTTTCGAGGAATCTCATAATTTCTGGGTATATATAAATATGTACTTGAAAACCACCACACTTTCATATTTTTAAATAATGATAATATCTGGGACAAATCACACACGGTCATCTGGCCCCAGGTCATCTTGGGAACCAGAGACTGATATACATACACATATACTTTCTAAATACATACATATATAGATATAATACGCCCAGACTCAGAGCAAACAATTCTGCTCATCACAGAAAAGTTGGCCCTGTGTGGGGATCGAACCCACGACTCTCGGATCAGAGGTCAGGATCGCTAACCACTTAGCCACCGAGTCAGTCACGAAATCGAGTCAGTCAAATAGCTCAGTACAAATTATTTTCAAAGCCTCTTTTAGGATGTGACTTATAAAATTGTATAGCTACTTACTTAAAGTTTTGTAGCCTACACACACAACTGAAAGGGTTATGAATCTCATTGTCTCCTATTGCCTCAGGAACAATATGACCATTGAAAGAAGAAATAAAAATTTAATTACAAAATAATTTCTTTACAGGTAAACCAATATATGTATTCCACTCAAGACACTTATCTACATATTAATTCACAAATATACAACTACCTATGTACACATTATATTATTCACACTTTTATAAATTCACTTCTATATGGTGGCCTGCTTAATGATCTTGGGACTGAACTGCTAGGATAGCTGTTCAGACTTTCTGTCATGACAAGAAATATCTTCTGAGCTCGGTAAATCTTGGTTACAAGATGTCCTTGTTCTGTGCAATCAAATCTGGACAATATGCAGCCTGATTTACTTGCAATTTTTGTACCCATTGTCTTGTAGGTATTGCATATAATTTTCCATGCCGGTTTCTATCTGCAATGTAAAAAAAGGTAGGTATGTGTAAACAATTTAACAAATTCATTTATGTACCTAACATAACCTATAAACATTGTATGAGATTACAAAACCACAGTAAAGTAAGACAAATAACTATTTAGTTTTGTATGATAGGCATTGGCGCCGAGTCCATAGGGCCTGGGGATGCCCAAGCCCCACCAACAATGCCATTATCAGCGAGGCTTTTCCGCCTAGCGGCCTAGCCCCACCTTTATTTTTATGAAGTCGTCGCCCCCGAAATTAATAAGTATTGTATGTACCTATTTACTTATTGGAAATAAATTATGGATACTTACATTGAAAGGTATATTTTATTTTTAATCAATAACTTTGGATCTCTTCTTGCAAGTTTTATCCAAGTGTTTTTCATAGGTATTTGTATCTGTTGGCAGTTGAATTTATAACTTGCCTAGTGTTTAACATTTGTATTTTTAAACTGCACACCACCGGTAGCGATAAGGGATTGTAACTCACTATTAATTTCGTAAATTTTCACTAAATGTAGCTAAATTGTACGTAGAACTGTCATGTTTACCGCTGAAATGACGTCACAACCTAAAACATCATGGCGGCTAGCGTTTTCGCGCGGTCATCGGAAATGGTAATTTAAAATGTATTTTTGGGGTACTTGTAGGTTTCAAAAAATTCTAAAAAAAATATTTTTGACTTTTTCCCACCTAATGATCAATTTGAGATAGTTTTCAAAAAATGGTGAAATACCCTATTGAGGTGACTTAGAGAAGCCACATCTTATTGCTCTTCTTTTTGCATAGTGCTTGACCAGAGGTTCTTCTGTAAGAACATGGATTTTAGCTGATAAAAATAGTGATCAAATGATGCACCGCTTTCGTTACATGTTTGACTGTCTTGGCGGTGCCTGACATGCAATACTAAGACTGTTGTGGTCAAAGGGTTAAAGTTAGGGGACTAGTTTTATTCACAACAGACCTCAGATCTTATGAGTAACATATTTTCTCGAAAATAATAAATTTGATGCCAGTTTTAATATTTTCCGAGCCAGGAATCAGTAATCGCTTTGAACCGGTAGGACCGAAACATGTTAAGTGAGCTTGCTGATCAAAAAATAATTACAGAAAATTGAAAAGTTTTTACCGAACATAAAACTATCAAAGTAACCCATTGTATGCAATAGCTTTGTTACGAATTGTTTTAACGCAAAATTTTCAGTACGGCCATTATACAGCTTGATACCAGTTTAGTTAATGACATTCTAAATGATAAACAGCCTTCCTTCGTCCCACAATATTACAGCAACTAATATTCCATCAGAGTCGTATCAAAAGGGAACATCATACGAGATAACACGTTAATCTAACACGGAGGTATTTCTGCCATTAATTTAGATGAGAATTCATTAAGGTTGCCTCGAAGACATCGTCGAGCGATCACGTATGCAGCCATCAAGGATTAAGATCACAATAATGTGACATTTCACTGGAACGTATGCCGCTTTGTTGAAGTTCAGTAGATAAAGGTGATGATAATGTTTTCATTCAGTAAATTTACTTTATCTAGTAATTACTAGTTTATTTCTATAATAACAAATTGTGACTAAAACTTAGACTCATAGAGTGTAACAAGTGGGCATTGTTTAACATGACATACAAATGATTTACTACTAATATTAATACATAAGTAGAAATGAATCTTACGAAGATATGTTTAAAAATATTCAGAACGTAAGATAAAACTACAAAATCTTGTGGCGACCTACAATATTGCCTTTAAGACAGTTTTTTCAACAGAAGGAATTTCTCAGAGTGTAAACAGTCTTCACAGCACAATCTTGGAGTTACCGCTTTTTTTTTCTGAAGTTCCTACAGTATGATAAACTAAAATCGCACATCTTTCACTATACCGCCGATCGTGTAAATACCTTGATGCTACCAAAATCAACAGCTGCTATAGTAATTAAACATTGAGGCATGATCATCCGCGCCTCGCCCACTTCATTTGTTACCGCTGACAAGTTAAGTCGCCCGTCTGGGGTGGGTAGTCAGTATTCATAAGACACCTTCCCACAGTCGTTTCATTATCACGCGTTTATAGAGGGTGGAAGGCTGTAGAGGTGGCAGGTAATTTTGTAGTACTCATAATTATAGGGCAAAATTAGAATAATCAATCTTACGCATAATTTATTTTCTACAATGATGAGAATATTATATACTTACAATACTATTGCGTAAGTTAGCGTGCAAATAACCATATAAATTGGAATTTGAGACACCTATCTGTGATTTTTATGTCAAAACCAATGGATACTATGAAGCAGAGGCGAGCTTATGATTCTATTCTAGGCTCACTTCGCTCGCTTCCTTTTAAGAATGATTATAAAAAACTGTTTATTCATATATTACATTAATTTCCAAACTAATAAGGATAAATTCTAAATTACTATTATATTCACTTAGGAAAATACCAGTTATTTGTTAATTTTGTACAATCGAATTGTAATTGTACTTTAAGTGTAAGTTTAGGTGGAATGAAAATTAAGCAATGTATACGTATAATAAAAAAACATTACATACTACTTAGTGGCCTAAGTGTCTTGACTGAAAAGATCTGGCGATTGGAATGTGTCTTACTTATTTATTTTGTTTCATGTTTATACATAATATAACTCTAATATTTCAGTAATTTGTTGTTTCTTTTAGATAGTTTTGTTATTAAAACTAATTAAAATACAATTTATCATTAAATAAATGAACTATTTCATTTTAGGTAAGTTAAGCCGTAAAACGTTTAAATATTTTATTTTAGAAATTCTAAATATTGTATCGTTGTAATTGATCACTTTAATTAAATAATTTTCGTGTGTTCTCACACTTTGCAGTAGTAAAGAAGAAAGCTAGTCTGGTATTATATTTTTGCTTTTAATATTATTACATTTTTATTTGCTTTAAACTTTTAACATTTTAATAAAGCCACTTCTCAATATTTTCTACGTCTGTGGTTCGCACTGATACTCTGCCTATACAACCTCGCGGTGGATACAGCAGATGTGGAATCTGCACATCATTCTTTGGGTGTCTTAATAATGCAATTTTTTAAAAGACTCTTTTTCAGAAAAATTTAATGCGTAATTTGAAAAATAAATGTAAATCAATTTTCTAAATTGTTAGTAAATGTAGGTAAAAATAATAAAAATCCGATAATATAAACAAGAGCAGTAAGTTACCAAAGTCGAAAAATAGACAAACAGAAACTGCCTCAGAATTTGTATCAGAGGGTGAACACGTTCTTCGTGACGCAGTGGTATGTCAGGATTAGGTTAATATTTTACACGCACCCTCCTTGAGATTACCTTGTGCTGTGGTAAAACACACAGTAATTATTATGACAGTGGTGTAGTGATGGTTGGTACAATACAATGCACATAATAATCAGTAAATCGTTAAACATCTAAACCTATTATAGATTTCCACCTAGTAATAGGTAAAAAAAAAAATCCGATTGCGACCGTCTTTTTTCTTAGAAAACAGTAATACTTTATTTTATTAAGGCATATTCAACGATACCTCACACGAGGGGCATGTACCCCTAAAAAGATATAGAATTGCTTACAACTGAGATCTATAATTTACCAATCAAAATACTTTTCACCAAATTAGTTAAAAATTGAAAATGTCTCCCCATAGGGATAACGGAACCCTAAAAATAAGTGTAACAAAAAGCAAGAAATCTGCAATCCTTATATAAAAGAAAATTAAAGGCAAATAGCAGTCAGATGATTCTCTGAATCATTGTCTTACTTTAAAAGGTACAGAGGTAAATCGATATCAGCGCTAGACTATAACTTTCTAAGAAATTTGATACACAAAGATTTTTAAAAGATACAAAAGAGAAGGAACGCTACAAATCGCTTGTTTTAAAGAAAAAACAAAACAAAAAGAAAGATTTGAAAGCAATACGAGAACAATAGTAGAAAATCTTTTTCAGTATAAACTTAAGGCGCGTTCGCACGTGCTGTGAAAATTACGGGAGGTGTTCGTAATCGGGCAGACGGCGGGAGCACTGCCCTCATTACAAAGAAGGCCGCAAAGTATATGCAGTTTCCGTATACTTTGCGGTCTTCTTTATTATTGGGGACAGCAGACAAACTATTCGAATGCCCGCTGAGACTGAATGGGTCTGTTGCCCAAACTGCACGAGGGCAAGGAATTCCCATTCGCCTTTACACTGATCAAAATGTTGAGAGTTTGAAGTTTACTTCTCGAAATTACATTATCTTAATTTGATGCTTTGAGCCTAGTAAATATAAAAAGTTCAAAATCACTCAACAAAATTACATTTGCCTTATTTGGTTGACCCTTAAAAATTTTAGGGTCGTAAATTAAGTGAAGTTATTTCCCAATTTAAAATTTATTAAAATGATTGACTTGCAATGAAATATCTCTCTGAAAACGACATATAAACAGTGAATCTCAACTGGTACAATTAACGTAATAAATAATGTGGAAAAAAGAAAAATCAGTAGGAACTGCGTCAACAAGTTTAGTAATTGTGTGACATTATTATGGATGCTTGGAATTTCATAACAAGTGCAGTGCAATTTTTATTCATAACAATTTCATTATAAGGTACTAGCTTCCGCCCGCAACTTCGTCCGCGTGGACTTCAGAATTGGGTCCAGAGAGAAGTAAAATGTTAAGGCAGCGTTATCTAGTGACGAGGTAACAATTTCAGTTTTTAGCCATTTCCCTCGAGTTTCCGGGATAAAAAGTATTCTACTTATGTATTAGTCGAGTGCTTTATCTATCTACCTACCCAATTTCATGCAAATCCGTTCAGTAGTTTTGGTATGAAAGTGGAACAAACAAACATCCACACTTTCGCATTTACAATATTATTGAGATAGAAACGATTATAGGTATTAAACTGTGACGTCATGGGTTGCAATTTCAAATATTTTTGGAACATATCGTCATTTTTCACATTTAATAAACTCTAGTGACGAGCAGTCAACTTCCCTATTAAATATATTGGTATCAAACACAAAAACTAGAAAACAATGCAACCAATTTTCGTATGGCAGATGTCCTAAATTGGTGATGCAAACGTAATAGTGAAATTTGTAGCATAGGAATTCAGAATACGTTTGTCTGGAGCGAGGCGTCTAATTACATCGTCTTCATCAAGATGCCACGGGAGCTTAAGGTTTTCCACACCGTTGGACACGACCTGAGCTCGCTTTATCTTAGGCGTTTCGCACCACCCACTGCATGGGCGGAAGCTCAAGGAAATAAACATGAATGTCATACTAAAATACGAAGGTGGTATTTGTATTTTGGAATAGAATATAATGCAAACTTTTTTTATAAACGTTACTGATAAGTACAAAGCATCGATACAACTTAACTTTAGGTATAAAAGCACAATAGGAAAATATCAATAAAAAAAAGGTAACTTTTTACACGAATCCGAATGAGCTATTTAAGCAGCTTACACAATGATGATTGTATAGAGAATCGTAAATATCACCTATTCAGACACTACGTATTCTGGTGCTAGGTGGCGCTGGATGATGATTTATGCACAGGCTTAAACTGAAAGACTCAGCATACTCGAGTCGAAGAGATGTCACTTTTACGGTCGACCATAAAACACTGTTCAAAAGCCTGGGGATTTTGGAGTTTTCAAGTAAATTCTGTCGTCTAAGGTATGCGATAAATTTGCCATAAAAAGCAAAGATTCACTAAAAACCTTTTTTATGAAAAATGTTTGTATTTCTGACATTTCAATTATAGTATTTATAGGCTTGTACATATTGCACACATGTCTGTTCAGCAGTAGAAGTCTCTCGGCTGATGAACACACACAATTTTTTTTAAATACTTAGGGTTTTCGCATCATTTTAAGCAGAGTTTTTCCTATATCATTGTATGATACAACCACTGAAGAATGTCAGCATTCAAGATTTGTGAAGGGGAGTAATTATAGCTGGGCCAGTTAGTCGTACCCCTACCGAATTCAAATATTTCGTAAATTGTAGTGAAATCCTCTGCAATTTTCAATTAACAATTGCATAATACAGGGTATTAAAAAGTGCGTTTGAAATTTCAAAGGGTTACAGGAAAATCCACTATAGAATAGAGGAAAAATATTGAAAAAATCCGATCTACAATATTTTTTTTCATTTTTCCATACAAATTCTTGATTCACTATTCAGGTTAAGTATGGGAAACTGAAAAAAAATTGAAGACCGGATTTTTTCAATATTTTTCCTGTATTCTATACTCGATTCTCTTTTCTTAACACCCTGTATAAAATATCATTTGCTTATTTTGAATTCGTCTCGAAATGAATATGCAGCGTGTAAAAATACCATTTCCAGTAGATGAAACAGTGGAATTCCACTCATAAAACTGAATAACGTTTCCCAAGCAACCCATACTGAATTCTCAAAAAACATTTTTGACTCTCTACAAAATCGGCAGATTGGCCAAGCAATTTGTATGAAAAGTTCTTTTATTTTTTGAAATCAGTATCAACCCAAAGACGTTCACTACTGAACAAAGGCTTCTCTTAAGGATTTCCAAACGACCACTCATGGACTGTCCGCATCCAGTGGCTTCAGCTGATCTTTACCAGGTCATCGGTTCACCGAGTCAGAGGCCTGCCTACTCTGTGCCTTTCT
This sequence comes from Coleophora deauratella, assembly GCA_958295455.1. Lineage (NCBI taxonomy): Eukaryota > Metazoa > Arthropoda > Insecta > Lepidoptera > Coleophoridae > Coleophora > Coleophora deauratella. Next base: position 5,728,929 of record OY282405.1, on the reverse strand, counting down.
GTGCGAATCGAGAACTTTCCGACCCCAACGGCCAATTTAATCAAATTGTTCTATCAAATTTAGTACTGAAATCCCAATTTTAGTAAACCTGACTCGTCAAAGGGTGAAGCTTGGTAGTGCTATGCTCCATTGTACTTATCCCCTGAGGAAGGAAACTTACTGCTGTAGAATTAAATAACTAGAGTTAACGCCTCATACACGTAACGTACCCACTCAGTTTATAAGCTTAATTAATTAATATTTTATTAACAAGCAGCGGTTATGTTGGTTTAAGTTCGGCTCGCGTATAATAATGTTGTTAAATATTTATGTAATCTACGTATTCATCAAGATTGTGTGTGATTTTGTTAATTAATAGCACACCTTTGCGACTAAGTGCATTGGAGTTTGATTGTATTGTTGGCAACGAGGAAGTGGTTTAAATTCTACAATATAATAATATATTTGGTTGGTGGTAGGGCATTTTCGAAGCCTGCCGGACTCTACCACCATCTTATCTAAGTTTTCCGCGAAACACAAATCTTATAGCACTTATGTTTTCCAGCATGCAGATAAAATAGCCAGTTTTCTATTGCATAGGAGAATCTTGGCAAGCCCGCTTCGGTCTTCGGCATCATCATCACTTAAGACGGGTGCGATAATGCCAAGGACTTACTAATTGTGGGTAAAAATGGAAATATATTTTTGTGGAGTCATTATTCTGATTTACATACTTCTTTTTTTTCTTTTTATGGTGTGACACAATTTAACCGTGTTTCCACAAGGAATAGACGGCGGTTGCCAATGATTATTTATTTTACATGGGTACTATAAGTGCACTGAAAATTATGTATCTGGGAATCGATATTTGTTTAATAACATACTAATGGTTTTCACTGTCAACAGATCTTCATTGCTGTTATGTAATTTTCGAAAATGAAATTCAGTAACAACAGAAGAGAATAATCAGATTAGATCAGAGAGAGGTTGCGGGATCAGCGGGACAATCCAGCTAATTTCTGTCCGAACTCCGTCCGACGAGGACATCAGACGCAGAATGTCCTATTCATAAAATATCCAGTTTGCAATGCAATATTTCTCAGAAATTTGAATAACTGCGAAAGTAAAACAGTAAAGTTAATTACAAATCAGTCATATTTAAGCATAATTAATAATAAACAGTAACAGGTAATAGTAACAGGGTAGTGACTCTGTCTTCTTAACCAGAGGTCGTGGGTTCAAATCCTGGCCAGTGCAAACGAACGTTTCGAAACTTACGTGCATTTCCATACCGACTGCTTTAACATTGAAGGAAAACATCGTGAAGAAACCTGCACATCTGATTTCTAGATGTGTATGATGGTCGCATTGCACACGTCCGTAAGTGTAAGTCTAAAAATGGCCTACACGTGATCGCGTGTGATGCCATCATTAGGCAACCGCCGTCTATACCCTGTGGATAGAAAGGTTAAACGTGCCACACAATAAGAAGAAGAAGAACAAAACTATAGCGAATAAACGCACAAACGCACTCAAATTAATAATAAAAAAATAAAAAAAATGTTTTTATAATTTGTTGCAACATAATCGTTCTAATTGAATTGACGTAAGGGACCAAAAAATGCGTTGAATTATTTTCGAAATGCCAAATATGTATGTACACGAGAAAACTAAACATAACAGTGACAATGTGTAAAATACAGATATCATTGATATCGACTTTTATTTGAGAATCTTACTTTTTGCGAACTGGCCATATTGAATCGGAACATCAAAGAGGGCTTTTTAATTAAAACTTATCCAATATTATACAGCCAGCGAGTTGAGTTAGCGATTTTGCTAATTCTCAACTCTACTTTTATCCGAATACATTTGGTCATTTTGTCAGGCGATTTTGTTAATTCTCTCCCAATCCGTGTTGACAGCTGACTTGAGCGACATAATGAAAAATCGTTTCGATTTTTTTTCAAACTATGCCATGTTGTTAAAATTTTTGGTTATTCTGGATTTATTAATTAGATCTTAAATTCTTCTTCTCGTATCGTGAGGCACAATATACAATAAACAAAGTAAAGACGAATAAAATAAAGATAGACTGGGCGTTTTTATTCAAACGTATTTCAAGATGATAAAAAAAATCTTAATGTTAAAAAAAAAACTAAATTAACTTACAAATAAATGTTCTTGTGATTTTCATGTAAGATACAAATTCCAAAGATATATATTTTTTAAGTTTTATTTCTTTATATTGTTGGATACATATCCCTAAATCAGTCTGTTAGGCGCAGTAACAAAGATCTACACAAACTATGCGAGCCAGTATATTGATCAACATCGCTCGCGCGGCGCGGCCGTCCCATCCATTTTCTGGAAACGGCAAACGACCAATAAGTCTTGCTTCCCGGGATATTAACACTATCATAGGTTACTCTCTAGTTTTATGAAGATACATTAGGCTCACAGATATTTCCATAAACGGCTCTAATATAATTTCACACAAAATTTAATCTTGGAACGATTTATCATTTAATTTTAATTCAATATTGGATTCAGATTCTAAATAATCGGAATAGCTGCATTTATTAACACGCAACCAATTATCAAAGTAAGCATTCATTATATTCAATTAGAATCAATAAACTATTCCAAATTTGTAAAATATGATCGAAATTCAAAGTTGTATTTTTTATTTTTATTTATGATCACATTCTCTTTGGTAACCAACTGTGATTGTAAATTAAATTTAAATTTGGAACCGATGAAATGGGCAGCGTGTGTATGTACAATATATGGGCTTTATTTTGTGGACGGTCTCTCGGCCAAATAGCTGAATGCCCAATAACTCGAGTTCTCGATATTAACTGCGACAAGTTTATAGTACTCCCGCCGCCTGTTCATTATTACACTGCACAGTTTTATGGCGTTTGAATTTGGAAATTTTGTATTCAATTGACGGGTTTTTAATAGCAGAATGGGTCCAGATGGGGTCCAGTGTTTAATTATTAAAATAAATTTTGGGCCGTAGTTCTATAGAGAAAATTATTTTATTGCAATCAAACGCTTTTAATGTGCTTCTTCAGTTTATTACAAGTAGTCATGAGATAATTAAAAACAGTCGACTCTAATCAGTTTCTAATAAGTTAAATTAAAACTCAGTGGCTACATTACCATTTTGCAGTTGTGTCTTAAAATAAATAAGTTAAAGAAATAAATTATAAACTTATAATTAAACGTTAATTAACCTTAATGTCAACGTTAATGTTGACGAATTGATAAAACGCATTGAGTACTAGTTGATATTTAGACGAGTCGCACAGTTACCACTTACGTTCGCACAGTCTACAGTAGCAACACGTCTAACGTGTTAATGGTCTAAAACCGCATGTCATTCTTATAGCAAGTGGTCTAAAGTTTAATTTCGTGTAAATATGTGATGGTCTAAAGTAGAGTTTCGTCATTTCTGTGTGATGCCTAATATTAAATCTCGTCTAAATACGAAGCGGTCTTTAGTAATATTTCGTCATCAATGTGTGATGGTCTAAAATTTAGTCTAACAATTTAGTACATATTATTTACATATATTTTTTTATTTCAAATACATCATAGATTTACAATAAGGCAAAACCACAGATCCCGTGGTATTCCATTCCACTATACAAAGGTAACAAAAGAAGGTCAGATGAAGGATTTAGCCAATGATTATTGAAATGTTTCAGGATCACTCCGCCGTTGTACCGCCTTTCTTACTACAAAGGAGATTTTCGCGGAAATGCTACATTATAGTGATGAAAATATGAGACGAGGGCAGGAGTCCAATCCGCGAAGGATTTCCTGTAGTTTTTTGTTTGTTTTTCGTATTACTTCGTGGCTTTTCATAGTTTTCACTGGGTAGGGATCACGTATGTGAAATATTGGATGTAGCAACAATACTTGGATGTAATAAGCAACAATAAAATATGGCAGGTTTTTAAATTAACTTAAAATAAAAGAAATATATTGTCTAAACTGTAATTTTAAGACTACATGTTTATTTGTTAAAAATATATAACTGTCGCGATATCTAAAAAAAATATTTTCTTTCTTTTCTCTCTATGTATATGAATAAAAAAATAGATTCTGGTCGTTGATCTTTTTGTGTGTACACTAGAGAGTAAATATGTCACCCTAAGATTTTCTTTTAAATTATACACATTTTCTAGTTTCTCGCGTAACAATCGCGATCTTACGAAACTAGTTCGGAATATCGAAAAAAGGTTTTAATATCTGTATGTTGTAAGATCATTTTTACAGCTTTATATGACATTCTAGATACGAAATTGTTCCGAATGAACAGAATCAAACTCGGATCGGATGTTTCAGTTTTCGATATGTCTGCTCTACATCATTAACAACCCATATCATCCCCACTGTTGGGGTACAGGTCTCTTCCTATATCTATTGCTCTACATCTCATCTCACTATATATAATATTACAAATGCGAAAGTATGGGTATGTGTTTGTTTGTTCCACTTTCACGCTGAAACAACTGAACGGATTTGGATAATATTTGGTAGGTAGATAAAGCACTCGGTTAACACATATGATATTTTTTATCCCAGACAACTTAAGGGTTCCCGGAAGAACGCTTAAAAACTCAAAATTTCCACTTCGTACCACTTCCACATAATAAAACGAAAACAGTTAAAAGAACCTTCCCTCTTGTCCACGTTTTCCATATTAACCTGAGTAATAACACTTATATTTCCATGTCCAACTGGAATAGTTCTAGTATAAATGGCATAAACAAATCGTGCGTATGTGTGAATAATTCATCAAAGAAACTGGCGCTGACAAATGAAACCTAATGAATAAGATATGAGATGTGCGGAATTTGCCCAGATTCAGTTTGTAATATAACCATCTACCTGCCTGAAATGTAACCAGTAACAGTCAGATTGTTTTGAGAGTTAGTTTCTGTATAAGTACGATAGCTACTTAGTAAAATGAATAGTAGGTAGATAGAATGATTTTAACTTTTGAACCTTTTTAACTCTCGACGTAAAAACCGGGTGTAATGAAGTTAAGATTCGGTTGTGTCTATCGATGAAATCGATACTCGCAAACGAATACACAGATTTAAGTGCAGTTTAAAAAAAAAAAGAACAGATTTCCTTAGGGTGGTTCTGCGCTATGTTTGATGAAAATTGGTTTAGTGATTTTAAAATTATTTGACTTTTAAGATTTATACTGATCGTTTTTTTATTGTCATATTACGATAAACATAAATTTTTGAGCAGGTAAATATAACTTAACGTAAATGAGTAAGTAAGCAAATGTATGAGAAAGAATCAGCTTATCACATTTCCTGATCGGATCGCGTGTTTGTCCTGCAAAAGAGAGCGATTCGGACATTACTAGGTACAAAATCAAGGGATACTTGTAGGGAGCAGTTTAAAAAGCTACGAATAATGCCATTCTACTCACTGTATCTGTACGAGTTGCTAATGTTCTTCCGCCGTAATATGTCGACTTTCGACCGACGCACTACTGGAAGTAGACATTTGCGCAACACTGGGAGGTTGCAGGTAGTCCCGCGACGAACAGCTCTCGCCACCAAAAACCCTCGTGTTGTCGGTCCGACATTATATGAGCGACTACCCGCAGTCATCAAAAATGAGGAAAATGACGAAATGTTTAGTCGCCGACTGAGAAACTTTTTGTTGGATAATAAATTTTATTCAGTAAATGAATATATTAATAAAATATTTTAATTTCTCACATTCCTGATCTTTACCATTGTGTCATAGTGACATTTTTATTTTTTGTTTTGTATTTATCCATTGTGTGATTATTATTATTATTTTTTAACATTGAAATTGCATTTTATATTAATAACTATTTGTATTATTCAATTTTTAATTTAAATTATTTTGACGATCACATTATACTTTGACATTTTTAATAAGCTATTATTGTAATTTTAAATTGATAATGGGAAATAAATGAATCTAATCTAATCTAATCTGATATATTTTTTTCAGTCCTTAATGTAAGTATGTAACCTACGATTATACAAAGTATAATATATCAAGCGATAATTTCCCTTTCTGGTCGGAAAAAAGAAGAATCCAAGCGTCAAGACATTGACATCCATCCTGGCTGTAGTTTTCCCAAGTCACAGGTATGCTATCTTTGTCACTCGCAAATCTTTTAAGCTGTTTAAGCCATCTGTAATAGAACTGATAGAAGACGAGAGCTTGATCAATACTTAAGTATGTATTAAATAGTTTAAATTAAAGAAAACAGCATAAATATTACTAAAGATATCAATCGTGTTCTTAATTTCTGAAGCTGTCGTGTCCCGTGTCCGTGTTGATGTGCCGTCGTCGAGGTGTCAACAATCTTTCGCCGTACATGTCCTTGGCTTACTTGAGGACAGCAGAGCTGGTATGGTTAGTCCTATATGTTTTGACTTTATCAACCCAACGGCTAAGTAAATCGTCCTCTTGGCTATTTAGGATTCGCCGTAAAATATGTGTAATTGACCATGCAATTTTTATGACATAATTTTAGTTTTTTGGAACCGCCATGAGGTTCTATATCAGCCGTTGAAAGATTATCCAATATTTACCGGACACCTTGTTTAACACCATATACCTAAATACAATATTTTTCATCCATAAATATTATTAATTTATTATGCAATCAGACATCATTACGCCCTTTTATGTATATTAATATCAATTAACTCTGTGATTAACGTTCACCAAATGAACACCTTTAAAGCGTCAATAAAGATATCACTAACATTCGTGTGATTATTATAAAATCAGAAAGGCTTTAAGTGCTTAGACGAGCTTTGGGCCGTAACATGTTGTCAAGAGAAGCGTGTAGAGTAAGCGGGTAATATGGAAACTCTTGAACTTGTTGAAGAATTCTCAAAAATTTGTTTTTGAGATTAGGTGATTTTCACATTCACTCTTATACAAAGGTACTTGTTCAATAATAAAATTATATTTTTCTAACCCTTGGGGTAATAAAGGCTAGTAAAAACGAATGATTATTTTATAGTGTAGACTTTTTATAGCGAGCAGTGGTTCCCATCCAGTCGGCTCTTGCATAATTATATCTTACCACTATAAATATTTCGCCGTTACCGAAAAAATATTGGCCCTTTCACACATGGTTGTCTCATTAGTTGATCAATTTTATGACTTTTTGCGATTGCAGCAAGATATAAAAAAAGTTGGTCACTTTTATGAGTTGCTAGACAACAGGAAGTAGTAATTTAGCCCGTCCTTTTATTAAAACATGTAAAAACGACTCACAAGTAAGCACTTGCTCAGCCATTTTCAGTTGTGCCTAGTCTTCTTCTTCTTATATTGATAAACTGAAAAGATTTTGAAGGTTCAGCAAAGCATTCATAACACTCTGATGCAAATGCTCATAGGTAGTCGTAACCACTTTTCATCAGGTGGGCCGTCAGCCTTTTTGCTACTCAAAACAATAAAACAAATTGTCAATAAAGACAACCTTCCAACATATTATTATAAATCCGCTGTCTCCTTATCACCGTAACTTAAGCCATACAACGTCCGGCCAGCCTGCCCTAAGGCTTATGTCTTTATTGCAGCCGCTCTCATCTTTAATGTAAAGAAGCACGCACGTTCTATTTTCAACAACTCTGTTTATTTTTGATGTAGGTTTTGCGTTTTTAGAAGATAATTTTGATAGTAAGCTATTTGGAAGATTTTTCACTAAAAATGTTTTTTTTTAACTGACTGCGGTAGAGGGCCATGGTTTTCATGTAATAAACTTTCAATTCAATTTTTACGAGTATCCAACGCCAAAGTGGCAAATGTCAACTTTTCCCAATATTCCATGAGCCATATATTCAGCGTTTTCTTGGATAAAAATCATACACTGTCATCTGGCTCCAAACAGGTAAGCTTAGGTCCTAAACAAGGTAGGTGTTAATGCATTAGATGATCCTTATGTTAATACTTAAACTATATAAATTAATACTTTACTTCAGATGAATATTAAATAATGAGCATCAGCATGCATACAGGAGTAGACAGGAGCGTGAACCATACGTCTCACCAGATTAATTATCTAGTCTAGATAGAACTTCCAGCTAGACTTAGAATAAGTTAAAAACCCATATCGTCCCCACTGCAGGGGCAGGGGTCTTTTCCCATACGTCCAGAAAGTTAGGCCATACTCCAAATACGGGGGTCAAATCCGGATTGGTGGAGATTGTGGGGCTTATGGCCAACCCCAGTGTCAGAAGCTTTTAAGCCACCTATAAGGCATCCGACATGGCTTAGCGAATGCCATCTAGTGATAGCAGCTGGCACCAAAGGCTTAAAGTAACTTTCGAAGCACGGAAACGATCGAGATAAATGCCAATAACAGTCAAACCCATCCAGGTTATGACCGTGTCTGTAGTCCGTTAATCTACGTGATCGACGCGACCACGCAAGCCACACTGAGCCACGATCGCTTCGCAGACTTAGCATACTTAATTGATAAATTCCAGTACTAAAATGACCTGAATTACTAACACCGTTGTTATCCATATCAAACAGACAAGTCGCGCCTGAACAAACAATCCGCCTATATCGACTGGAATATTGTCTTGTTTATTAGAGTAGGCCGGATGCGCCCGCGCCTCGGGCGAGGATCGCAATATAATAGGATACTTCTACCTTATTTGCAGATATGTACATGGGTACTTACAAGTTACCCTCAGGCTACCTTTAACTCGAGGTATGGCGATATTGAGTCAACTAAAATCTGACAATGGGACAATCCTTTTACAAAAGAAAAGAGTGGCAACCAATACATTGTTTGATGTTGTTTCAACCCTGAAGCGAAAAGGTTACAATAGTTGATACAAGACTTAAGCTATTTTACGAGTGTTATTCTTATATTTTTGATTCTGAGACGAACGTTGAAATAACAAAAGGATTTATTTCGTACAGTATTAGACGCATTGGTTTGTGCTGATTCAGTGTGTTCAACTTTTGATTCAACTTCAAGCTGCGACCTTAAAATGCTCGGAAAGCAAGAAATAAATTGTATGTAGAAAAAAATGTGTGTATTTCAATTGAAATTTCAGTGAAATAATCTTTTTTAGCTGCCTTTAAGATTCATTATCAGCGGAATGACGTCCACTGCTGAACAAAGGCCTACCCAAGGAATTCCACATCGACCGGTCCTGCGTTGCTCGCATCCAGCGGCTTCTCGCTACCTTTACCAGGTCATCGGTCCACCGAGTGGGAGGCCTGCCTACACTGCGTTTTCCGGTGCCTTTAAGGTTAATTAGGGATAATCCTTTTACATTTAATGAAAGGAACGATTTTATATTGTACACAAGTTAAATCGACTACGCAGTACCAGTTACATCTTCAAACGAAGCAGTTCTCTTAGTGAGCACTCAAAACGCTGTCCTAATTATAAGTTTAATAAGCAATATATTATACCGAAAACAGTAGGCCCCAGGGTTAATAGACAACTTTCGCGGACAGACCGACAGTGGTACATTGTAGCCATATACATGGTTAATGTAACTTTGTAGGGGCTGAACAGGGGTCTGCGTTCGGCTTTGTTGGCCCGCTGTTGCATAATGTTGTTATGCCTCCTCTACTGAGAAATCTGGTTTTGAATACATTTTGTACATTGTGCAATTAGTTTTGAGACACTGATTTGAAGGTTTCAACTACATTACAAATTGTTACACCCAAAATTAAGTTATATTAAAACGATGTTCATCCCATTTAAAAAAAGCGGCCAAGTGCGAGTCGGACTCGCTCATGAAGGGTTCCGTAGCAGCAAGTAACATAATATAAAAGTTTTTGTAGTTCGTTGTAACTTGAATGAAAGGTAAATTGCGGTTTACGATTTATGACGTATTAAAAAGAAACTACTTACTAGATATCGTTCAAACCAATTTTCGTTGGAAGTTTGCATGGTAATGTACATCATATATTTTTTTTAGTTTTATCATTCTCTTATTTTAGAAGTTACGGGGGGGGGGACACACATTTTACAACTTTGGAAGTGTCTCTCACTCAAACTATTCAGTTTAGAAGAAAATGATATTAGAAACCTCAATATCATTTTTGAAGACCTATCCATAGATACCCCACACGTATGGGTTTGATGAAAAAAATTTTTTTGAGTTTCAGTTCTAAGTATGGGGAGCCCCCAAAATTTATTGTTTTTTTTCTATTTTTGTGTGAAAATCTTAATGCGGTTTACAAAATACATCTACTTACCAAGTTTCAACAGTATAGTTCTTATAGTTTCGGAAAAAAAGTGGCTGTGACATACGGACAGACAGACAGACAGACAGACAGACAGACATGACGAATCCATAAGGGTTCCGTTTTTTGCCATTTGGCTACGGAACCCTAAAAACTTGTTATCTACGTGATAAATAAGAGATTTATGTATCCTAGTACCTTCCTTATATTATAAAATACATATGTGAAAGTTTAGACGTTTGTATATTTGGATGTTTGTTACTTAAACATGCAAAAACGGCTAAAGGATTTTGATAAAATGTAAGCGCGAAGAATGGCAAAAAACTGAAAACAACCTAACTTGTAACGTACGCAGTCGCAGGCACCAGCTAGTATAATATAAAAAATCTCGTAATTTAAACACATATTTGTCCTTGTACACCATATGTGCAAAATTAAAAAATTCGTTTCACTTTTTTGCTTCTGTCACGTCTCTGAAGTGGTTGCGTTCCGAAGTGTAGCACGTGTAGATGCAGATATAAACACTTGGGTCTCGTGAAATCTCAAGGGCCGTTCTCGCCCTTTTCTTGCACTTAAAAGTTTTAACAAATTAGATTTATCACCAGCTGCAGCTTTTGAAAGACTTTAACTTTGTTTAAGATTCAGATAGCGTCAGTATCGCCACCTCTCAAGTGGTCCTTCCTGAAAGTATCTTATTCTACGAAAAATTTATTGCTTTTGCGGAAATTGTATTTTTATTATTTAATGACCCAATATTTATCAACCAGATTTGCAAGGAAAAAACATCCGTTTCACATTAGTGCTTAGATTCCAAACCACTTGAATATAACACATCGGAACATCCCATTCTCCCCGAGGACTTAAACAGGAAACGTTTCGGAACAGAACAGAGATTCCCGGAACGTTATTGTGTAATAATTACTTATACCGCACTTAGCTGTTCCGTTTCGGGTGCAGTTATTAAGGAAAAGGACTAGGTATTTAAATTTACCATCATAAGGTAAATGTTTGAAAAACTTACAAGTACTACTCTTTTTTTTAATAAGCAGCAACACGGCATACACTGCCCTTATCATTATTCACTATAACAGTCAAAATCCGCACCACATTAGGAGTTCTTACTACCTCGTTTTTTTAATTATTTACCATTTTAAATTTATACATATAACTGAAATGTAAATACATGTGTACTCAAATTAAAGAAAAAATAAATAAAAAATATATATACAAGAGCTGCTTCCATACAACTAAACACGACCAAGTGTCGATATACATATGAGCATATCTCCATTTTAAGACGCTCATAATTCTATCTGAGTGTTTCACACATAATAATCGGCTAACATGATGTTCGTATGCTTCCGTGTCTCGTTCGCTAAGTGCCTGCACTATGCATGCGTTTATACGAGAGATTTGCATTGATTTCCACAATTCACCAACAATAGGCACGATAGTTTATGCATGCTGACATAGTTTCGGCAAATGCTTTGGGCTTGGGCCTTTTGTTTTAAACAGGACAAACAAACCTAAGACGAGGTTTATGTATGAGAAATTAGAAAACAACATTAAACTGTCTAATTATGAAATGTATTATATTGTAACTTGTCAATTTGTTGCTTTAGTTCCCGTGTAGAATTTTTCTTTCAAAAATGTAGCTTTAATATACATATTTTACAAATGCAGTAGTTAATGAATGATATAATGGCAACTTTGTGAAAATAGATGATACTTTAATATACTATGTGATTTCTCTTTGTATTACAGTTTTTACTATTAAAATATGCTACGAGAGCTCTGGCCAAATCCCAATAAAATAATCTTAAAGTATAACGTTACTCGCAAACTCAACCCAATTTATCCTTTTATAATTGCAACCCAACCACATATTCATATTACACGAGAAACAAAATCGCAGCACCCGCCGAGCCAAAGGGTGGTTCCGAATCATAACACAAAAGAAAAATACGGTTATTTTACACCAATGCGGTAGATTATATCTTTTATGTTCAAAATCAACAGGAAGCTTTCAAATGGGGCATGTAACCTACACTTATTATAAATGCTGCTGCGCAATCGTAGAGGGGTGCATAAATTTGAAAAAGCAAACTTTGAAAGGGTTCGCCGAACAGCGTGAGCTGAAGTAATAGATCTGCTTTTTTTTGCAAATTTTTGCGATACGATAGGACAAAACGGCCGAAGTGTAGAGTTTGGAAAAGTGTAACTCAGTTTGGCGGCGGAAACAAAGTAAGCACTCAGCTAGCGCGGTTTTTGTTTTTAAGTGGATTAGTGAAACTGTTTACGGAAATTTTGTTTTCAAAACGAATGTTTTTTTGCTGCTTATATGGAATGTCAATGATAATGAAATTGGGGAAGACCGAAATAGAAAATATGAAATCAGAGTTATTATAAACTATAAAGTAGTTATCAATTTTCAAGGCAATAGACACGAAAACGTACATAAACGTAAATACGAGTATCTGAAAACCGAATAAAACCTAGGTAAAGATTAACACCTTCAATATCATAAACATTAGGTTTTTAAAAGCACTTGCGCCCAATAATCTTTAACCAGTAACCCTTTATAAAATACTTTTATCAGTAATATTGTTCCTATCTTCCGTTTATGGTATCTGTGGGCAATTTTGCACGGTTCCATTGCTCGAACGCTACTGTTTACAGAGGGCTACCGGTGTTTACTTTGTTATTAACTTGGGAATTGTTATTAAAAACATTGAGAGTACCTTTGTTGGATAGAGCATTGGCTAGATATTATATAAAAGTGAAGGTATTGTTTAAAAATATTAGTATTACTTATTTAGACAGAAGGTACTTTAGTAAGAAGTGTGTGCTATCGGAAGCTCTGAGGTCTTCGGATTATAAAATTGGGCACTTATATAATATTTTTACTTGCCTTTATAAATAAATAAATTTCAAATAAATTTTTATTTAGGCCACCTACAGTCAATAAAATGATACATATTACACAATAGTATGGTTACATAATAGACCAATAATAGGTGTCCACTAATGGATACATTTATGAGCAGGTACTTATAGATTTAAAGGTAGGATTATTACAGTAAAAAAAGTGGTTAACTAGTTAATTCTATGTATAATTGTGATTTGCTTTTTATATTTTGCTAGAGATAGATAAAATGGATCGACAGAGACATATTTTAGATTATAAAGCATAGTTGATCTAAAAAGGAATTCGTTTTGTGCATAACTTGTATACACTAAGGGCTGAGCAAACATTGATTTCTTTTTTAGTGATCTATTACAGACAAAATAATAAATACTATTTGTTAGGTCTGGTCAGTTAAACATATTTTTTATAATTTTATAAAGAAACATTTGGTCGGCAATTTCACGTCTTTAAGAAAGAGTCGATACATTATGAAATGTTACTGCGTCCTGATAACTATCATTTTTTTATAACATCGATAACTTAAACATTAAAAAATTTACGTTGTATTCTTTCTAGCTGCGCGATATAAGTAACATATTAGGGGTTCCATATCTGACTGGCATATTCTAGTGGCATATGTGACTTCTCACATAGGAATAGTAGGTACAGTAATTTTAAAGCAGTTAAATCGGTAAACTGTTTAGAGTATCTATTCATAAATTTTTTTCTTTTAGTTTGTGGGTAATTTTATATTTTGTTGTTATAATATTTTTATATGTATTAAAATTCATTTATTTAAACTTAATTACGTAATAATATCCTATTCCTGTAAATATTCTATCCTAAAATAATATCCTACAAACGCGTCTCTTACCTATCTCGATGTTCTCCAAAGATAAAGAAAGCCGTCGTATTTCATTTGTAATAATAAAGATTTGTCAAAGTTATAAGTCACTCTTCATCCTAACTGAACTTTGAGCCGCGGGAGCAGCGGAAACGTCAATTTGTTATTTTTATTAGTGTAACGTCGCACTAAGCCCTTTTTTCCATAAAATTTTGGTGGCATTTATAAACCTACGCAAAAAATGTTGCACTTATTACCAGGTATAGTTTAGTTTTCGCCTAAAGTTTAGGCGTTTGAATGGGAAATCATCTCCTTAAATAAATACTAACTTCCATAATCATATCATTCTAGGAATAGTTATTTGGAAATAGAATGGAACTAGTAATACCTGTAAAATCAAAGCTACTTATAGCAGAATTCGTTAATAGTCTCTAGCCTAAAGATTTAGTCACTTAGACTTCGTGTTCTAGATACGTTCCAAAGCCACATAAATCTTGCCTTACTAATCACTTTAATATCTACAGAGAATGCAGAACACCCCTTATCGGTGCTCAAAGATTTGAGCAAACCACCCAAACGCACAACACATGCGCGATTGCCATCGTGACACATCCTCTCATCTTCGCCACATGTCCTGAATCAGTGATACTAATTCCAGCGATCATAATATACTGTCCTAGGGATTATGAGGATTTAGGACTGTTACTGGTGGTCCTTCCCTATCCCTATGCTTTGATGTTTTTTGCACTTATACATTTGATGGCATACATTGGAGAGAGAGTAAAAGTGGTGTTAAAGTAGTGTCGCTTGCATCTGTTATGTATGATTCAGTGTTTGGTTTTACATTAATCATTATTGTTATTCGATGGGGGTGATAAAACATAAAGCTTTTAAAAATGTGTTTTCGGTTTTTATGTATCAGATCTTCTACACTGTGTGAGTAAGCATAGTTTTAATTTCCGATGTATGCAATTTTGCAGTCATTGCCTGTGTAAAAAATGTTGTTACATATATTCAAAACAGGCAACTGATACAACCCATAGAGAAATTTTATTATTTCTGATAATAACTAGACTTTAGAAGAGGCCCCAGACAACATTATCCTAAAACAATTCACTCTTCTCCTCTAATCGACTCGTTAGGTAATTTCAGTCCATTCTCACACGTCCAGACACATCGTTTTAACGACATTTGTCTGGCCATTCTGTCAACCCTTCCACTCCCCTAATATCCCTCGTGTTCATTCATATGATTTACACTCCCATATTACGTTAACAGCCAAATTAGTAACGAAATGTGCGATCTAAGCACTCCAGTTCATTCATGAGCACGAAATATGAAACCAGTTCATGTTTTGATTTTTATGGTGCTCCGTTATCCTTTTGAAGTGGCCCCGTTTTACTTTTTCAATTGGTCTAGTTGGCACGGGGCTAGGGACATGTGACAACAAAAAATAGTTTTAAAAGCATCAAGCATTGGTTTTGCAAAGCTGTTATAGAGGGTAGTCTCGTGGGGCTAATATTTTTCTATCATATTGCCATGCTATCATGCAGCTGCTCGGAATTCAAATGTTCATGTTCATTTAGTAGCGGTAATACCTATGGTATCTTCTCTTATGTTCTGTAGAAGGCATTTCATACACTTTGTAATGAATTTATTCAACTTACCATATTAATTTCACTTGTATCATTAAATTATTAACAGTGCAAAATGTGAGTATTGTAGCTATAATAATAATAATCATAATAATACCTTAATCTGGCGCACGAGGTTACGGATATGTGGCAAGTGCAATCCACTGAAATCATTCCTGTAGTCCTGTCCGTTAATGGTTTGATCCCAGTTGACTTGGATCGTAACCTTAGACAGCTGGGACTTCGAGGCGAACCGATAATAGCGGCTATGCAAAAGGCAGTCCTCCTCGACAATGCCCGGATTGTCCGACGCTTTCTCTCCTCGTCGCACTGACCTCCAGCCGACTGTGCTTCTGCTGGAGTACCTCCTGCCACTTCGCCAAGCGCGAAGTGAGCAGTGTAGCGAAAGCTTATATTGGACATAATAATAATAATAATAATAAACACCCAGAGGGTACTCCTGTCCGGAGTGCACGGGGACGCGACCCCGGGTTCCTCGAGCTGCTATATGAATACCCCCCACTCCTACTCCATTCTATAGCATCCCTATACACCTCTTTCCCGTCTCTCTCTAAGTCCTTCCTCATTTACATAAATACGCAGGGCAGCTTGTGGCGAGCTGTAGGGGAGTAGCGACCCCACGTACCCGAGTACTCGTTCCGGTCTCAAGATCCTCATTAAATGGGTCGCGACGCTTATCGGCGCATATACCGCAAGTGCATGAACCGCCCACTGGCCCTGCACAAGTACCTAATGAGGATATTGAGACAGAAACGATTTCCCAGGAATTAGAGCAAATCAGGAGCTCACTTGAAGAGGTGATTCAGGAATTCCGCACTCTACCTCATGAGGAGAGGCCGCGGCTTCCACGATTGCCCCTTAGCGTCCGAAATCGGGATGTCATTGAGGCCGTAAATCGCATGCTGCCAGATTATTTGGCGAGTAGCAGCGACCTTGGTGATACGAACTCAATCCTTTTTGGCGCTGCAATGGCGGTCTGCCGATTTGTTGGTGCCAAAATGCCAGAACCGGCTCGCATCTCCGCTCTGCGGGGAAAGCCGGCTTGGCAGAAAAGGATTGAGCATCGTATCGCTAAGGCAAGGGTCCTCATTGGCAAACTGATTGCTTTTAGGTCGGGCAACACCAGGCCCCGAGTGATGCGCTTTGTCAGGCTCGCATTTGCAGGATCAGACTTTGATCCTGCGGGACACCATGCGATGCGATTAGTTGCAGAGCGCATTGATGACCTAAAGCAAAGGATAGCTGCATGGGCAAATCGTATTCGGCGATACTCGGAGCGAGTAGACCGATTTCGTCAGAATCGCCTCTTCATGAGTGATCAAAAGAAGTTCTACAGATCTTTGGACCGACCTGCTGTGTTGAACAGTGGTGAAAGCCCGGATCACGAGGGATTGGTGGCCTTTTGGCGTAACCTGTGGTCTAGGCCCGTTCAACACAACGAGGAGCAGTGGATGGCTGAGTTGGAGGAGGCAGGTGATGGCATCGAGCCTATGAACCCCGTGACCATTAGTACCGATGATGTGTCGCAAGCGGTCCGTAAAGCTCCGAACTGGAAAACTCCAGGAAGCGACGGACTGCACCACTATTGGCTCAAGGGGTTCTATGCTAGTCACGAGACCTTAGCCAGCCAATTCCAGCAAGCACTCGAGCAGTGTCAGGTTCCGAACTTCTTGACTACTGGGATCACTCATTTAGCTCCTAAGTCGAGCAATACCGCTGACCCTAGCCAGTACCGCCCCATTACGTGTCTTTCTACAACATATAAGACACTAACATCCATTCTGAAGGCCAAGATAGACGCCTTCATAGAGGCGAATAACATCATGGCGGTAACTCAGAATGGTTGTAGGGGCGGAAGTCGTGGTACGAAGGAGCTGCTCCTGATTGACGCGGTCGTAGGCAAATTGGTGAATCGCAATCGACGCAATTTCTCCGCTGCCTGGATTGATTATAAGAAGGCTTTTGACTCGGTTCCCCATTCATGGTTAAAGAGAGTTCTCGAGCTGTACAGGATTGATAGTACAGTTAGAGACTTCCTCGGTACATGTATGGGGCAATGGAGTACGATCCTTAGTCTCCATGGTCAGCGACTGTCGAATGCGGAAGACCGGATTTGGATAAAGAGGGGAATATTCCAGGGCGACTGTCTGAGTCCACTTTGGTTTTGCCTGTCTCTGAATCCACTCAGCTTTCTGCTCGAGAAATCAGGGACGGGGTTTCAGTTTCAGAGAGGGGGCTTACGCATGACCCACCTTCTGTACATGGATGATCTCAAGCTGTTCGCTCCAAATGCAACACGGTTGGAAGAGCTGTTGAGAATTACTTGCAATTTCAGCAGCTCCATCAACATGGAGCTAGGAGTGGATAAGTGTGCGATCCTTCATGTAGAGAGAGGTAGGGTGGTGCATTCGAATGGAGTCAACAGTGACTCCATGAACATTCGTACCCTCTCTGAGACTGAGACATACCGGTATCTGGGTATGTTGCAGAGCATTGGTGTGAACGAGACGGAGGTGAAACAGGCGGTTTGTGGCGTGTTTTGGGAGCGCCTGACAAAAGTTTTTGATAGCTATTTGTCGGGCGTTAACAAAGTACGTGCATTCAATGCTTGGGTCATCCCCGTTCTTCTGTACACCTTCGGCATACTCAGATGGACACAGACTGAATTGGATGCCCTGGATCGGAAGGTCCGCACTACTATGACACTCCACAGGATGCATCATCCGAGGTCGTCAGTGATGAGGTTGTATATTCCGCGGAAGAATGGCGGTCGTGGCCTTCTATGTGCAAAACAAATGCACAACCGTGAAATATGCAGCCTCCGATGCTATTTCCTGGCAAAAGTCGACAGTGATTTGCATAGAGTTGTCATAGCATGTGATAAAGGACTAACCCCTTTGTCCATGGCCCAAGAGAACTGGCAAGCGCCGGCTGTAC
Source organism: Coleophora deauratella (assembly GCA_958295455.1). Lineage (NCBI taxonomy): Eukaryota > Metazoa > Arthropoda > Insecta > Lepidoptera > Coleophoridae > Coleophora > Coleophora deauratella. Next base: position 5,710,355 of record OY282405.1, on the reverse strand, counting down.
TTAGCACTGTTGAGCGGGAAGCCATTTGGAAGGAGAAAGAGCTGCACGGAAGGTTCTTTAAGGCTCTTTACAGATCCTTCGTAGATCAGAAGGCTTCCGTGCACTGGCTGCGCTTCGGAGACCTCTTTGCAGAGACCGAAGGTTTTGTCTGTGCAGTACAGGATCAGGTTATAAAGACGAACAACTATAGGAGGTTCATAATGAAAGACGGTACCTTGGACATTTGTCGGTTTTGCCGTGAGCCAGGTGAAACCCTGCGCCATATAACCTCCGGTTGTTCGATTCTTTGTAACACTGAGTATCTGCACAGACATAACCAAGCAGCCAGGATCCTACATCAAGAGATCGCTCTAAAGTATGGCTTCATAGCTCGCCGGTTGCCATATTACAAGTACACGCCGGAGTCGGTTCTCGAAAACGACCGCGCCAAGCTCTACTGGGACCGAGACATCATCACGGACAGGTCTATTGATCATAATAGGCCTGATATCGTGTTGATGGATCGGGCGCAGTCAAGGGTGTTTTTGGTGGATATCACTATTCCACACGACGAAAACCTCGTGCAAGCAGATGCCGACAAGAGGTTGCGGTACCTGAACCTGGCGCACGAGGTTACGGATGTGTGGCAAGTGCAATCCACTGAAATCATTCCTGTAGTCCTGTCCGTAAATGGTTTGATTCCAGCTGACCTGGATCGTAACCTTAGGCAGCTGGGACTTCGAGGCAGACCGATAATAGCGGCTATGCAAAAGGCAGTCCTCCTCGACAATGCCCGGATTGTCCGACGCTTTCTCTCCTCGTCGCACTGACCTCCAGCCGACTGTGCTTCTGCTGGAGTAGCTCCTGCCACTTCGCCTAGCGCGAAGTGGTCAGAGTAGCCCAAATTCATGTTTCAAAATAATAATAATACTAATAATAATAATAATAACACAGGACTAACCCCTTTATCCATGGCCCAAGAGAACTGGCAAGCGCCGGCTGTACTTAGCACTGTTGAGCGAGAAGCCATCTGGAAAGAGAAAGAGCTGCACGGAAGGTTCTTTAAGGCTTTCTACAAGTCCTTCGTAGATCAGAAGGCTTCCGTGCACTGGTTGCGCTTCGGAGACCTCTTTGCGGAGACCGAGGGTTTTGTCTGTGCAATACAGGATCAGGTTATAAAGACGAACAACTACAGGAGGTTCATAATGAAAGACGGTACCTTGGACGTATGTCGGTTGTGCCGTGAGCCAGGTGAAACCCTGCGCCATATAACCTCCGGTTGTTCGATTCTTTGTAACACTGAGTATTTGCACAGACATAACCAAGCAGCCAGGATCCTGCATCAAGAGATCGCTCTAAAGTATGGCTTCATAGCTCGGCGGTTGCCATATTACAAGTATACGCCGGAGTCGGTTCTCGAAAACGACCGCGCCAAGCTCTACTGGGACCGAGACATTATCACGGATAGGTCTGTTGATCATAACAGACCTGATATCGTGTTGATGGATCGGGCGCAGTCAAGGGTGTTTTTGGTGGATATCACTATTCCACACGACGAAAACCTCGTGCAAGCCGATGCCGACAAGAGGTTACGATACCTTAACCTGGCGCACGAGGTTACGGATGTGTGGCAAGTGCAATCCACTGAAATCATTCCTGTAGTCCTGTCTGTTAATGGTTTGATCCCCACTGACCTGGATCGTAACCTTAGGCGGTTGGGACTTCGAGGCAGACCGATAATAGCGGCTATGCAAAAGGCAGTCCTCCTCGACAATGCCCGGATTGTCCGACGCTTTCTCTCCTCGTCGCACTGACCTCCAGCCGACTGTGCTTCTGCTGGAGTAGCTCCTGCCACTTCGCCGAGCGCGAAGTGGTCAGAGTAGCCCAAATTCATATTTCAAAATAATAATAATAATAATAATAATAATTTATTTCGGATAAAAACATCCATAATAATAGAAACTAAACTAAACTAAAAGATATAGTTAGCTATACTTAGAAACAGACAAATAAAACCAGCTTCCATAAACTGCGACGGCGACGTCGGTCCGTTCCTGCTTTCCTTAAATTAATATGCAACAACGATGCAATACATAGGAATTGCTTACTTAAACTCCCGTTTGCTGTCACTAAACACTCTGACTATCTCTCTGGACTAAAGGGAGTGAGTTTTGCATGGATAATTTAGCTTAAACGCAGTTTACAAGTTAAGGGGGCGGTCAAGAGCTCTCGGTTGGCCAGAGTTAGCCCAGAGCACATTTTCTTAATTGAATCCTTTAATTTTGAAAGACTTCCGCACCAAGGTACGTTTGAAACAATTCACCGAGTCTCCAGAGTAACTCAATAGTTTTGGGTCGAAGTGTTGCAGTTTATTTATAGCAAGATGAAAATTCCTACATTTACTTAATTTGTAAAAATGGATTCAAGGCTATTCATTTTCACCCTTAAAACATTGAATTGTTGATGGTTTTCGAACCAATGTCCAAAAAATCAAGAAGAAAAATTTTTAGGTTTTCAGAGAATATGAACAAATTCTATTGTTGAAACGTCTGATAGGTAACCATTCTGACTGTGAAGTCGTGGCCCTTTATCTAGCCGACTAGGACCTGTTAATGACTATCGACTCTGCCGCTTTCTGCATATAGAGAGGAAATTTACTAGAACGGTCTTCTGCCTTCGAACTAATACGAAATATTGCCACAGTGTGATGAACAAATTCCTACTTTAATACCAAGGCAGAATACCGGCGCCTCTATCGCTCGACACTGATTATGCAAAGGCCCTAGTATTTAGCTGATATCTGCTAAGTGATAAATTGATACAGTAAGCAAAGTGTGCTTGTAGCAATGAATGATTTATCGTTCTTACTGTAGGTACACGTAATATATTCTAGTTGAATTCACATTACTCTATTGCTATTTGCAGTGTTCCGGTCGAATGATTTCAATAATTGATATTGAAGGCATGCTGCCATCATCCATAATCAATATTATAGCCAATACCGTCCGTTTATATCAAGTATTTAGACATAATGCAGATCTTGTATATACTATTATAATAGTTACCCAGGAAACGATCCACGTACAGCTACGATTTAACATTTACTTTTCAAAGACCAAGTTACTGAAAACAGGTTTTATAGATTCATACTAGAGTTTTCAAACTCTTTTTACAGCTCAAACATGTTACTCGTTAAAACTCCCAAAAGTTCACGGTTAGCTAAGCTTTACGTTCACGATTTAGGTCGAAAAGCTTTCCATTTTTACCTTAAAAACGTTGAATTTTCAGTGAGCCTTTCATACCGTTGCTCAATTTTCGGAACCGCGAACTGATGGAATTATTACATAGAAAAGTTAAGAGGAAACTCGCAAACTATGTCGTTGAACTATGAATATAAAATCGGATTATTAATCATATTTCTCCGTAGTGGTTTCGATGAGACGAAAGAATAATATAACACTTTTTTCCAAATCACACACGGTCATCTGGCCCCAAACTAGGGATTCCTTGTATTATGGGAACCAGAGACTGATATACATAATCTGCTCATCAGAAAAATGTTTTCCCTGTGTGGGGATCGAACTCACAACTCTTGGGTCAATAACACTAAACACTGATTAGAATTTAGATCTTTTTAGCGGTCCATTCAAAAAACATCTTACACTATTATAATGGTGTTGGGAAGTAATAAATACAGCAAATAAAATTCTTTTTTCTTACAAAATGATTAGGCTCTTTCTTGATTTACTTTTGAATACCTTCCCAAGCTCCAAGCACCTCAAGCTTTTTTATATCAAGACAATGTAATTTATAACTCAATATTTACGAGTTTCAACGGCATTAATGTCATTTCGATCATTCAGTAGCAGGGAAACCACGCTGGGTTTTGGCTATAAATACCAGCAAACTGTGATGGTTATAATAACCAGCCTATTACAAAATAACTTTCTCCATTTAAAAATAAGTTGACAATAATTAACTGCACTATAAATTGCCTTTTGAAATACTGCTTAATTTGTATGCAGGTAAGTGAGAAGGTAATTGCTTTTATGTTTTTACGAGATTTTTATTTTATTATATATTGTCACTTGTTTTTTGAATAATCGTTTTCATACATTGTTACCATAAAATATTTGAAACATAATCAGTCTTTTATACATTAATTCTATATGGTACCTCTTCATATTTACTATCATAGTTCTACCAGTGATCTCATTAGACTTTGTACATATCTGTAAAACTAAAAACTAAACTACAACAAATGTCTACTTCAGTAATAAGTAATAAGATAGCTACATGTTTAGAAGTCAAACACAACTGTCGGTAGCGATGGAACCTGATACCGACACACGTCTACCGCGTCTTCTAAATAAACATTCCTACGAATGTATTCGAAATAACATTATAAATATAAATCATTTTCTCCACCGAAAGTTTTTTCATGTGCCTTTTTTCTGTAAAATTTGTTAGTTTCGTAACGATCTGTTCCGCTATTTGCTTAGTCGCTAAACATATGGCGCAGACGCATCGATCATCTCAAATATTAATTTAGAATGCAATGACGTTTTTGACTTTGACGTGCAACGGGAACGAATGGTGTTTGTGAAAATAAATGTAAATATGCATTCCGTAGGAACTTCTTATAAGTTCATTGGCATTTCGTTGTCACCAAAACTAAACTAATTGGGTCTTCCTGACTGTATATTCAAACATAATAAGTATAATATCGCTAGTTGTTTTTTTTTATAAATCCACATAACCTTTACATTATAAAGGCACGATATAATAAATATATATGTACTTCATTAGACTTGAGCAGACAATTGAAACTGTTTTTAATAAAAGTTTCTACTTTCCATTACAATAAATTTATATTTTTTGAATAAACAATCCTGTTTATTAATTTTTGGTTAAATTTCATAATCACTTATCCATAATTACATGTATCTTTTTCTTAATACCAAAGATGAATTGCTTTTATCTCACATGAACTTTATCAGAGTATGACCTTTTTCTTAATCACTTCGTCAACTTAGCAATCAACTTCATCCAATCAAGAGTTGACTTCCGTGTGTGGAGTACAGCCTAATCTTCCCAAGGGATGGAAAAACCCCTGTGGTCAAACAGAAGGGGTGATATGGCTTGTTAAGTTTGACTGACTCGGTGGCTCAGTGGTTAGTGCTTCTGACTACTGATCCGAGAGTCGCGGGTTCGATCCCCACTCAGGGCAATTTCTGTGATGGATGAGCAGATGTGTTTGCTCTGTGTCTGGGTGTATTATATCTATGTAAGTATTTTTATTAACGTTAGCAACCGTTCATTAACAAAATGACTACGTGAAAACAAACTATATGCAACAAATAAAGTTCGATTACACCCAGGCATCCGCATCATGTACGAAATGCTATTAGACGCTGACTTTTGCTCCCTCCGCTCAACTATTCGGAGTATCTCAAAATTACACATTTGGCATTTGAGTCACGAGCCGCAGATACGGTAGCGATCCGGCGCTGATTTTTACTTCTTTTCATTCCGATTGCACTATTTTACCTGGTAATTTGTCTTCGTATTCAGTTGGGTAAAAGTTAACTGAAAGTGTGTGGCAGTTACTGCTTTTTTTTAAAATTCTTTGTAGCAACGTTTAATGAATCGTATTGTATCCTATAATTTAAGTGGAGTGTTATACTTTTTATTTTATACTGCCATATAAATTTTATCTTATGACACTTCGAGACCCAAAATCTATCTAGTGGTTTTTGCAACAGGACGATACCAGGTATCGATACAGTTACATACATATATAAGGTGCTACTTTATTAGTGCCCGATATTTTAGTCAGTGCTCCTACTCCTGATTCTGATCAACTTCCCCCAAGGAACCCATAGACAAATCGCAAAAAATTTTTTGGGCTCTTCATACTAATTTGGCCGCTCGGCTGATCAATTTGTATGAAGAGTCCAAAAATTTTTTTTCGATTTGACTATGGGTTTCTTGGGGAAAGTTGATTAGAATCAGGAGTTGAAGCACTGACTAAAATATCGGGCACTAATAAAGTAGCACCTTATATACATATTTGCATATCCTCCTCCGCGTTGTGTCGTATACGTCAGTGATGAGGGTCGTGACCTCCCTTTGGCAACACTTTGTTGGTGATGATCTTTCGCCATTTCGATCTGTCTTCATTAATGTGCAGAGCATCGTGGAGGTCGGTAACGATTTACATATAAGCACAAGAAGAACATTACTTCCACTTGGATAGACAGGTAACACTAATTTTTATTAAATTAAATTACAATTAAACATATTATTAATTACAATTACATTTGAAACAAGACTTAAAAGGTTTACATTAGTAACCCATAACATGAATTTTGTTCAATGTTTCCTGAAAAAAAAAGTTAACACCTTCACGCATATTAACGTTGGCAAGATGATGTGACGAACGCATGACGAAAGTAACTGGAGCTTTAAATTAACGCAGAAAATTGGCGTATCTGTTCCGGTTCTGTAATAATTTCATCACCATAGAAGTTTACAGCACATCGCACCTCTGAATTATGGAGGAAGTGTGTGAAAAAGTTACAGGAAAAAAGAAGAAATATCACATTATTAGTTATACACAGTATACACAGTATTAGAAAGTAACAAAGTTGTACACATATTGTTTATTAAGCCTAGAATAAACGTTCTAGCCAAAGTAACAGAAGTCAGAAGTAAAATATTCAGTCTACTAGTCTAAGATCAGGCAGAAAATAAAACAAAAAACTTGTGTCTGCTCCAAAGAGATCAAATTTGTTAGAGAACGCCGTGAGTTAGTCGGAGCGAACGTCTAGGAGAAAAAAGTTCCGAAACAAATTGTTGGCAAACGAGAGAAGTGTCCAAGAGCGAAAATATGTTGATTGAATAAAGAAAAACTATTAAAAGTTTCCCCTGGAGTTTCTGGTTCAGTTGCCGTGGACAACGGCGCGGCGCAGTGCGTGGATCACCGACAGGGTAACTTTTAATCTTGTACGGTGCACTACGTACGTTTTTCGGATAGGTACAATGTCTACGAAAATACTGTAACTTTCCTTTGTCTTTATCGCTGCTTTGTTCTTTTAATGGTAAAGGTATCTTAAAAACAGAAAATACAGGGTGATTTTTTATCGTGAACTGTAACATTTTGTCCTAAATCCACACCACTAGTTAACACAAATAAGAAAAATAAGAAGTATAATCATTTGCTGTTTAACTTAACACTACGTGTTTAATCCATGTGCAGATATAAAGGTGAATATATGTCTGTTTCAGTGTTACCAACTAGAGTTAGAGTTAAAATAGTCGCTGTGACAGAAATCTGTTGGATGACTTATTCTTTCATTCACCTTATCAAATACAATTGTGGATTTAGTGTTGTGAGGTGTCGCTTAATTTGCCTTTGTCTCCTGAGTAACAATGGGTATAAATTGAAGCAAGCGGGTAGTTTTAATAATTAGATTGGTTAGGTTTGTTACGCGATTACTCCGCCAATTATGAATTGATTTTCATGATTCTTTTTCGTTTGGTAGCTAATACTCAGAGGTCATATAAATTTTATATAATTTTATCTAAATTGCTTTAGCGCTTTTTGAAACAATCAACAAAAACAAAAAAAAATACAGCAAAACCGTAGTTGTCACGATTGAAGTCAATTGTTTTTAACGTGTTCAGCATTGTCGATTATTTACCAACACGACAGTACAAATCTACCACTAGTAAAAATCTGAAATTCTTGTGCTTCTGTTCCATACATTCACTAACTTATACTTTCTTCCCTGACTCAGCGACGTGAAGTGGATTTTGGCCTCCAGCATCAAAGTGCGTCACTATTTACTGTTTTGTACCAAGTTTGACCAGCTTCAGCTCTCTGTTTTATATAATGATATTAAAAATTAATTTTAAAGCTGTAAAGATACAGGTACTGTTTTCGTAGTCAGAGCTGTGCGGACGATAATGCCGCTAAATCTTACAATACGCCACTATTCATTTCCCACCCTAAAGACAAAATTAAGAAATCTTGAAGGTTCCACTAACAGGTTCCATCTCACTGATACATCTAATGTAGTTCAAACATATGACTAGTTGTGAGAAGAGTAGGTAGGTAACATAGCTAATACGAACGCGTAAAACTTATCATTGCCGTTAAAGTTTTTGTGGACGTAATATCAGGGCCCAAGTTAGTTTCCCTGCCCTTAAGACTCGTATAACTTTCTTAATACCTCTACGAGATTACACTCACCCGCATGCTTTAGTCACAGATAGATACGAATAATAATAAAACGACAATCCCCTTTTATTTGTTGCTGAATAACTTCTGTTATCCATTACGTATATATTGAGTAATATGTTTGGATATTAATTCTACTCAATAAAGTAAGATTGGGATAGGATTTATGTGAAGTGTATTTTCTGCGATCATAAACTGGTTGGTCAAGTTTTGATACCATGTTGTTTTTGTTATAACATCATATTTTATATTTTTATTACATAAGTTGCCAAACGGCTGACGGTCCGCTTGATGGGAAGCATCTATAACAATAGAAGGGTTATCCGTGCCGAGTATACTAAGATGAAATGTCTCTCGTCTCCCAATCTACGCACTCAATTGGTTGGTAATAAGTAATAAACGACATTCAAACTTTCAAGAAAAGAGCGTACTCCCATATTAAAGGCCGGCAACGCACTTGTGACTCCTCTGGTGTTGCGGGTGTCTATTCGCGGCGGTAATTACTTACCATCAGGTGATCCGTCTGCTCGTTTGCCACCTCTGCCATAAAAAAAATATATCGAGGGACAAATCACACACAGTCCTCAAAATAGTATTTACTGTATTATGGGAACCAGACACGCATATACATTTTATAGCTCGCAAATAATTGTAATAATATAGATAAAATAAACCCAGATACAAAGCAAACCAATTTGGAAAACATAGGAATACTTGCCCTGGGAGGGAATAGAATCCACGACTCTCTGTTCAGCTGTAGTCAAGCGCGCTAACCATTGAGCCATCTATAGTCAGTCTCTTAATAGGATCGTAATACTTCTAGCCTCTTTAAATAAAGGTTTCGATAGATACTCCTAAGGCACCATTTTATATCATCTCTCTCTTTTATCTATATTGCGATGTTCAAGATAAAGATCAAGCTCTTCGTTGCCCTCGTAAAGGATATCTTCGATCTCCATAAAAGGAGGCGGTAATTTGGTAGCTCTCAACTGTCTAAATGCTACCGTGAATCGAATCAAAACTGTCACACTGAGTTATTTGCATACCACCACCAGTGAATTCGGCCCAAATATTTCCCATTCCAGTAGCATCCTTCGTATAATTCACTGGAAGGTTAGTTCCAATGTCAATTAAAATAACGTCGCGTTTTTTCGGTTTCGGTAAAAAGTGTCAGACGGTGCGAGGCTTTGAATCTTTGGGCGAGATAGTGGCATTCTACAGGTGCAGAGACCGTTGGTGGTCAACCGTGTCAACCAGAGTGGTGACAGATGCATATTTGCTCCCCAAATGTGAAACTCCAATTTTGAACCTTATACTCAAATCGTAAAGTCGAATATTGATTATCAATAAGCTTTGGTTTGTAACGTCAGAAGTAAGTGGGAAGTAGACTGATGGAGTATTTACATGTATCGTTTTTTATTTTCCCGCTGATCTTATCCCTTTGTAGATATGTTAGGGAAGATAAGTGTTAGATATTTCCTTATTATTTCATTTTATTGCTTTGTCTATCCTTTCCTTTTTTAATGCGACGTAAAACTGCGTTGGTATTTTGTTTATTTATTAGATTTTACAAAACCTAAAGCGCTAATTAAAACGAAGCTAAAATATTATTATTTCAACCCAGTTTTCCATAAAACAGGGAGAGGATAACTAAAATTTCAAAGAGGGGTTCAGTTTAAAACTCGGTCGTGTTTAATAAAAAAATATTAATTTCCCTTGGGGACTATACGCGGTTTATTAATTTTTAGAAGTAAAACATTAAATTAAGCTTTGCGAGTATTTGAGCATATAAAATGCAAGTAAAACGTCTAAGTTTTCAATGGAGACTTAAACATATATTTCGATAAAATGGAAAACTATTTACTAACATTGATATGATTGCGAAGAAATAGAAGAACAAAAAAAGAAGAAGAGTGGTACAATTAATAAAAAAAAAAAAAGTTTTATGAGTTATAAATGCAACAGTATGATTTGCAGAAATATTTTGATAATGTAACTTTAATCGAAGCAGCTTCAACGTAGCATGGTCTTTGACATTCGTGTCAATTCATTTCATTTCATATTACAAGTACCTAAGCTTTGTGTTAAAAAAATTACTCATAAAACTGACCAACCTGCTCCATGGAACCCATACTAAATTGACAAAAAAAATATTGATTATTTTTAATGACGATGCCGTTTTTCGACGTTTCTACCTACTTCGCTAAGTTTATACGAGAACGAGTGCTAGGAACTTTGTACTGAATATAACAAAATACGATTTAAAATGCTGAGCAATGCATTTAATAAAAAAGCGGCCAAGTGCGAGTCGGACTCGCCTATGAAGGGTTCCGTAGCAGCAAGTAACATAATATAAAAGTTTTTGTAGTTCGTTGTAACTTGAATGAAAGGTAAATTGCGGTTTACGATTTATGACGTATTAAAAAAAATCTACTTACTAGATATCGTTCAAACCAATTTTCGGTGGAAGTTTGCATGGTAATGTACATCATAATATATATTTTTTAGTTTTATCATTCTCTTATTTTAGAAGTTACGGGGGGGGGGACACACATTTTACAACTTTGGAAGTGTCTCTCGCGCAAACTATTCAGTTTAAAAGAAAATGATATTAGAAACCTCAATATCATTTTTGAAGACCTATCCATAGATAGATCCATACCCCACACGTATGGGTTTGATGAAAAAAATTTTTTTGCGTTTCAGTTCTAAGTATGGGGAGCCCCCAAAATTTATTGTTTTTTTTCTATTTTTGTGTGAAAATCTTAATGCGGTTCACAAAATACATCTACTTACCAAGTTTCAACAGTATAGTTCTTATAGTTTCGGAAAAAAAGTGGCTGTGACATACGGACAGACAGACAGACATGACGAATCCATAAGGGTTCCGTTTTTTTCCATTTGGCTACGGAACCCTAAAAAGAAATCATTTACACTTTCGTGTTCGATCAATATCAATAATTTACTTAATTAAGGTTTCCGATACTCGTCACTATTATACAGCTAATTCAAAAACATCGAATGTCCATAACATCATCCATTCCATTCTAATCCACCTAATCCATAATATTAGTGTCACATGTCACGCGTCATTCATAATTCAATCAAACCAGCTGTATCGGATTTCAGGGGGACTACATGCAAATTTGCATACGTGCATCCCCAAAAACCTATATTTGGACAATGTTTTATTAATCTTTAATTTACTTTATTAGCGCTCGCTCCCCTCAGCCCTGGGGATTTGCACGAGAGAGCGAAAATTTAAATTTGAATAACCCCTGTTATCCACCTATTGCAACAATCTATTACATGCAAACGGTGATAGAAATGTATGCTATATATTGTATTATATATTTACATATTATGTGCATAAGGATTTAATTTTCGTCTAATGGAGAACATGCCTCTAAAAGTTTTGTTTCAAATTTAAAGTAACTTTGGTAATATTTACCCAAATACAAGGTGTTAACAAATTAGTTATCATTACTTAAACTGGGGCTTCTACTCATGAAACTGAACAACTTCCCCAAATATGGACTTCCCATAACTAAGTGGGCCCGAATCAGGTGACCGACTTGTTAGAAAAGTATAAAAATTTTCTCGTGTATTTTCATACCGACTACTTTAACGGTGAAGGAAAGCATCGTGAGGAAACCTGCACATCTGATTTCTAGATGTGTATGATGGTCGCGTTGCACACGTCCGTAGGTGAAAATCTAAATGTCCTACACGTGACCGCGGGTGATGCTAAGTGCAACACTGGGCAACTGCCGTCTATACCTTGTGGATAGAACGGTTAACTATGCCACACGATAAGAAGAAGAAGTATAAAAAAATTTTCGCGAATTGACTATGGGTTCCTAAGGAAAAGTTGTTTAGTTCCACTAGTAGAAGTCCCAGTTTAAGTAATGACAACTAATTCCTTAACACCTTATATAAAAATGAAAAATAAAAACTAATGATAAAACAGAATGAATCCTAAATCTAAATATCGGCTTCTTAAAACATAGTATTTATTTAGTGAAATTCAAAGAAGTAAATTACTTTCTATGTATAAGAGACAAACTTAGGACTATGTAGTTTTAGATGCAAACACCCCACGAGTAATGAGTAGCTAACGGCATGCAATTTAAAAGAGGCATCACGTAATATGTTACGTCATTTTAGTTTCGAAAATGTTTTTACTTTGCTGTACACTGCTTTCAAATTCAAAAGTGGTCTGAAAACGAGAGACACGCAAGCAATGTAAAGCAAACACAGAGTGAAATCATTATAAAATCACATCAGCTCCGCTAAACATTGTGCTGGGTCTTTGCATACGCCTGTAGGTTAGAAGGTAGGTCTGCCAAAAAGATAACGCAGACTACCAGATTAAGAATGAATAGTCAAACATCCACTTAGCAGTTACAGCACAAATGCTACTGAAACGGAGATTTTTTCCACAGTTATAATATAAACGACAAAACAGCTGGGAGCAAATCTGGTTAACAAAACAAATTGAGCGTGAAAACTTTTTTAAAGCGTAACAAACAGGATAATCCTTTGAATATTCAAGCGAGAAAAATGTTGAATTCCTCAAACGTAAGTTCAAAAGGCAACTCATTAAGTGGCGGCCAAAGAAATGTTCGAGTTGTAATCAGCTAGCTAGCGGCGATTAAGACGTACAAACTTGGCCGGCCCGAGACAAACGACGTGGAACAAGGAATGCTATCGAACTGGGTACCTACTGAAAAAAAGGAGAAGATAACACAGTTTGAATAGTCAAGGAAATTTTCTTCAGTACATGGTGTTTGTTTTCTTCGTTTATTTCGTGATGTGAAAAAAGTTTGGATATTAGTTTAGAGAGTTTAAATAGCCAGTTCCCCATTGCGTTGGGGAATCTTGGTAAGCCCGCTTCCATCTTCGGCATCATCGTCACTTACCATCAGGTGAGATGATGCCAAGGAATCACCAACTGACGGTTTTTTTAAATACATATTTGAGTTTATAGTTACAAACTAGCGAAGTTATTAATTTAATTTAATTCACAAACTTATAACAAAATTACCTAAAAGTTCCAATTTTATGTTTTTCTATTATTACCGTATCTGTTTCGAAGAATTTATTACTAAATTGATGTTCCCCCTCCTCCTATTTACCGAAAAGTTTTCCGTCGTAGCTAATTTATTTTCCGACCAAATCTTATAAATTCTGGCTCGCAGTCCGCACGCAATCCCAGTCAAACGTCGAGCTTTTGATAAAGGCATTATTTGTATCGCGAAAATCTTTCTCCCCTTCTAACTCCAATTTACATTCTGTCGCGAACTAAAAATTACTTTCATGACGAGCTAATCGGATGAGTCACTTTGTACACTTTTTAGACTAGGTGCGTCCAAGACTTGTTTTAAGTCTTTGTGGTTGATTAGTCCGGTTAACAAAAAGGTCAAGCAGTATTTATAAGATTACACCTATCTACGGTTTATAGGGAAAATAAAAGTTTTGCCTAATACCACGGTATGAGAAGAAAAATATTTGTGTTATTTGCTTCTGTATAGTGCAATTCGCAAATACATAAGCCACTGATTGACCAATTTTATGGATTAACGTAATAACTTATGAAATAATAAAGTACACGGAGTAAAAAGGAGAAATTTTATAGCAATTAGTAATTGAAGTAATAAATTCTATTAATAACTCTCTAAATAAGGAATTCAGTTCGTTCAGCGCTTTGAAAAGTGCTACATCCATTGAAGCAAACAATTTAAATTAGGTTTCGATATCTTCAAAACAAAACGTCAGTTTTATACAATGTCAAATATTATTGTATCGAATGCTTAGCACTGAATATACAGGGTGGCCAGAAGATTGACGTCAAAAAAAAAAAATTAGGTCCCTCGTATCGTGGGGTATCCGAATCACCCCCATGTATGTTCCGCGATTTTTCACGGTTCTCGAGTTATGATTTTTTTTCTGAAATTTCAACATTTTCGACCTGACCAACTTTAAAATTTCTAAACAAAAAAGTAGAACCCTTTTCGATAAGTTTTTTTTTGAAACTTAATCCTCATAAATTGTACTTTTAAGCATAAAATAATCAGCTACGTAACTTTCATGAATATTAAGTAAATTTTGGTCACAAGAGAAAAAAATACGTTTAGTGAATTATGACTTAGATTTTCAAATTTAAATCAAAAATCTAAACAGATGACTTAGTGGTTCCTGAGTAGGCTTAAAAACTGCACCATTCTCTTAGTTTTCGTAATCATTAAAAAAAAGTAGTACTTAATAAGCTAGTTTTGTTAATATCGGCCTTGAAAGATAGGGAGGTCATAAATTTTTAAAATTAGCTATCTGATGAAAAAAAAAGTTTGGTCATTTTATCGTTCCTAAGGTTATTTAAAGATAGAGAATCATTCCTTAGGTTATTTAAAGATAGAGAATGCTAGAAACTAACATGAAAAATGCCGTAGAAGTTGGTTAAAAAATGTTTTAAGTAAAAAGTGGTTTTGTCAATAAATCAAAGATGATAAAGTAAAAACAATATTTATTTTTAACATTTACAACAGGTTTTCAAAGTGGCCACCTCCAACAGCAATACACATTCTACACCTACGTAAAAAATTGTCTTTTAATCGTCTAAAGGCTTCCCTGTTCTCTGTCACAACACGTCCGGCTTCTGCAATCTTTTGCCTTAATTCTTGTTCACTCGAACATTCTCGAGCGTATGCTATTTCCTTGTAATAACCCCAAATGAAAAAGTCAATGGGGTTAAGGTCAGGTGAGCGTGGTGGCCACCTAATTGGTCCACTGCGTCCGATCCATCTGTTGGGGTATGTCTCATTTAAGTGATTTCGGACTTGCGTCGCATAGTGACACGGAGCGCCGTCATTTTGAAAAACCATGGTTCGTCGAAGCTGAAGACTCACATCTTCCAGCAATATTGGAAGATCATTTTCTAAAAAGTTTCTGTATGTTGCTCCATCAAGTCTAGATGGCAATTCAAATGGACCAATCAGTTCACCGTTGAGGATACCAGACCACATGTTAATACTAAAACGATGTTGAAACGTTGAATCTCTCGCTTCGTGTGGATTTTCAATCGCCCAGGTGTGATAATTATGGATATTGAATATACCACATCGCTCAAACCGTGACTCATCTGTCCATAAGACTTTATTAAAATATCCAGGATCTTCTTGCTCTTTTCGTAGCATAGTTTGGCAAAATTCCACGCGCAATTGGTGGTCTGTAGGCAGCAAAGCTTGGACACGTTGGATATGGAATGCGTGGTATCCTTCATCGCGAAGTATGGCCTGGATAGAACTTCTTGGGATATCCAGAGCACGAGCCATTTTTCTCGTACTCGTAGACGGATTTCGCTGAACTTCTTCGAGCACCATTTCTCTGCGATCTGGATCAGTTCTAGGGATGCCTTCACGATTACCGCGTTGTCCAGGAATGCGGCCTGACATTAGGGTATTGTGCGTGTTAGTAAAAACACGATGGTCGGGATAATTCTCAGGTTGCGGCCCACCACGTCGTAGAAGTTGTTCGCGATACAATCGTGCTGCTTCAAGGCCGTTTCCTTGTGCAACTCCATAAAAATAATGCATTTCTGCATATTCGCTTAATGTGTAACTCATCACTTACACTTTCACAGTAAACAAAGTCCGAATCAGAATGCAAAACAGTCGAGGAACAGAGCAAAGTAGTCAACAAGTAAGGCGAGCGAATGTATTCAACTAAAATGGCGGCGACGCGTGTAGCAGTAAACACAAAGTGAGTACGACTGAGGCAGGTATTTGTTTCGGGCTGGCTAGAGTGGCGGCCCCTTTCACTACCTAGAGTGAGAGAGATGGCAATAATTCTATCTCTTATCATCGCCGCCTATTGTTATTGCGGGTTTATTCTTTGAATTGCGCCTAAAAGTACTTTTACAACCCGTTATCCACCAGAATTGATCGAAAAGTGAATAAATGAAACCTCAAAATGTTTTTCTGCAGTAATTTTTGGTTAATTAACAGACTAATTTAACCTAAGGAAAGATAAAATGACCAAACTTTTTTTTTTCATCAGATAGCTAATTTTAAAAATTTATGACCTCCCTATCTTTCAAGGCCGATATTAACAAAACTAGCTCATTAAGTACTACTTTTTTTTAATGATTACGAAAACTAAGAGAATGATGCAGTTTTTAAGCCTACTCAGGAACCACTAAGTCATCTGTTTAGATTTTTGATTTAAATTTGAAAATCTAAGTCATAATTCACTAAACGTATTTTTTTCTCTTGTGACCAAAATTTACTTAATATTCATGAAAGTTACGTATCTGATTATTTTATGCTTAAAAGTACAATTTATGAGGATTAAGTTTCCAAAAAAAACTTATCGAAAAGGGTTCTACTTTTTTGTTTAGAAATTTTTAAAGTTGGTCAGGTCGAAAATTTTGAAAATTCAGAAAAAAAATCATAACTCGAGAACCGTGAAAAATCGCGGAACATACATGGGGGTGATTCAGATACCCCACGATACGAGGGACCTAATTTTTTTTTTTTGACGTCAATCTTCTGGCCACCCTGTATATACAGACAGGGTATTAAAAAGTGCGTTTGAGATTTTAAGGGGTTACTCAGAATCAAGATAGAATGCAGGAAAAATATTGAAAAAATTCGCTCTTCAATTCTTTTTCAGATTCCCATACTAAATCTAAATAGTGAACCGAAAATTTGATAAAAAACTGAAAAAAAAATTTGAAGAGCGGATTTTTTCATTATTATTCCTGTATTCTATACTTAATTCTGAGTAACACCTGAAAATTTCAAACGCACTTTTTAAAAATCCTGTTATAGGGTGTTTTAAAATAAATAAAAAATAAATAAAAATAAGTTTATTATCAAAACACATGAAAACAGCAAATTATTTTACAGCGATCCCACACTAGGCTAGGCCTGTCTCGTGGCGATCAATTATACGATTAACAAATGATTCGCGGCTGCAGATATACTTAAAGAACATTAATTACTTATTGCAAAATAGCACAATAAAGTATTTATTAAAAGCTAGATAAACAATGATAATGACTAAACATAACAATAACATTAGAAAGTGCAAACAAAAAGTATGTGTGTATGTGTGTGTGTGTGTGTGTGTGTGTGTGTGTGTGTGTGTGTGTGTATGTGTGTGTGTGTGTGTGTGTGTTTGTGTGTGTGTGTGTGTGTGTTTGTGTGTGTGTATGTGTGTCTAGCATATAATTCGTAAAATGCCCTCTACGTCATCATATGTCTTGTCCATTAAATACCTTTGAATAATTCTTTTTGATTCATGTAATGTACTCTTTGCTATGTCACATGCATTCACAATTTTATTGTAAATGAAGGGAAAAAGGAATATATTTTAAAGGCACTGACAATATTAAAACTAGGGCTACCCTTGAAACTTAAAAAAATCCTTAAGAAACCCATAGTCAATTCACTTAATTTCCTATACCAGAATAGCCGGTCAGCTGATGGAGTTATTGAGCTACGTTATTTTCCGGAACTGACAAGAGTTTTACAGGGGAAAGCTGTTCAATTTCATGAGTTTAAATAGTGCCTTCAGAAACACCCCTTATTATCTTAAATGTGTATTTTAAAAAGCCATATTCTCACCCTTTTTCTTTGCACATAACATCGTGAGCACTTAAGGCTAGCATAGCTTTATAGTCAAACCTTAAATATTTATTATCAAAAAGTATGACAACATGGAAATGTTGCTGTATCGAATATCGTAGTTTCGAAAACTATGAATTGCTCTTTGAAGACTTTGCCGCCAAATTAATAAGGGTTATCAATAACATGAAATACCAATTATTAATGAAATACCAATTATTAATAAAACACCAATACCTTTGAAGTGCCGCGGTATAGCTATTGACTCTTGAGATCATTGCGATCGGTTTTAAAAGAGCAATTCATAGTTTTCGAAACTACGATATTCGATACAGCAACATTTCCATAATTTCCTCGAAAACTTTATTAAAAGAGCAAAACCAGGAGTGTTTCAATTAGTTTGCTGTTATTTTTCAATTCCGATGCGGAGATGAAAATGGGGTCATTTAACGAATAAAATCGATAGTTTTGAGTAAAGGTATTTCGCATTTCATTTTATTTCAAATAACTTTGTAAATTCCGGTTTTTGGTTGAGAACTTTTTATTAAACACTGATTCGCTTTAAATATTAACTGAATAGAATGATTAGGTTTTTGGTTAGTTTTCTAAGGTTTAGCTTATTTATAACTTAAAATACAATACCTACATTATGACTTAGTAAATTTCAAGATGGATAAATAACAGAGACATCCACTGTCTGCTTGTATAATATAAGTTCTGGATAAAAGAGGAAATTCGTTCATTATACAGCAAACTAAAATGATTGATTAGGCAATGCTTAATTGAACAAATATTTGTATTGATCATCCCTCAGAAGCCTCGCAGAATAGCTTTTCAGCCTCGAAAAGAGGTCACTCCTGATCATTCAATTTAATTTGATCACTTTATTTCAAGCCCATTGCCACAATAGGAAACGAGTGTTATTCTTCAATTTGCCAACTAATTTGACTTTAGATTATGTTACAAAGGACGACTTGAAGAAATTTCCAATTCAGATAATAGGGTTTTGTTTCAAAGGAGTAATTGGAAACCAAATTTTTGATTGAGTTCAAAATCTAGAGGCACCCGCTGAGAACAAAGCAAACCACTATAACATTTTTTGAAAGTATCTCGCTGGATTCTGGCTCTGGACAACATTGCTAGAATTATCCAATAAACTATTAAGGCCTTAATTTTAATTAAAAACCTTAGTTATTTTAGAAGTTATCCGAAAGAAAAAATATATTAATTTGATACTCACTCATATAAATACTCACTTATTTTGAAAATATAGAATTACCCATAAAACTATATAAAGATCTGTTTAGCATAGGGATTGAGTTCTGTAATCACGCAAAGGTAAAATTTCCAAATCTAGGATCAACCTCGTTTTTGATCCCCGATGCAAAAAGAGGGGTGTTATAATCTTAACGTGTCTGTCCGTGTATCTGTGGTATCGTAGCTCCCAAACGGATGAACCGATTTTCGTTTAGTTTTTTTTTTTTTTACTGAATAAAGAACCCTAAGGGTACAGAACAAAACCTCTAGAGGTAATAGAAATGACGCCACTTTATCATAAAGGCCGTAATAATATAATCTTAATTGCAACGTAAAACATTTATACTGAATAATTTTATTTACTAAATTTACTTATTATTTAAAAGTCAAATATGTACAAGTAAAGATGATGTAAATTATCTAAAATAACAAAACTTTATACTTTCAATAACATAGTGGAAATCACGAATGAAATGACTTAACCTTAACCTTTTTTATATCGTAACTACGTTTAAGTATAAACCAGAGTAGTCACTAACCACTCCATCAATTGGGATTACGTCAAACCTAACCCAAAAAATAAATTTATTTAATTACGCCCCCGACTATTTTAGGTGTTAAAAAACATTTTGATAAACGCGCCAAGCGACCTTAAATCACGCGACGATGGTGCTCAGTTAAGGCGATTATCTTGAATAATTAAAAGTATGAAACACCCTTTTGTATAATATTTCACACCCCTTTAATTTTAGTAATGAGTCAAAATTTGAATTCGGTCAACATCACATGCTGCTATTATCCTGAACGTATAGAGTATAAATAGTAAGTAAGTAAGTAAAACGTTTATTTGATACTTCAATCACACACATACTTATAAACTAAAATACACCAAACAAAAACAGACAATCAGATATAACAAAAACAAAATAAAACTAAAGATAATGTATCAGTAAGTATATGTGTGTTGCAGTGCAAATGGGCCAAAGCTCAGTGAATAAGTTAAGTAAATCAAAATAATTGACCACGCTGAATACGTTAAAAACAACCGACTTCAATCGCAACAACTCCAATTTTACTATGTTTTTGTTGATTTTCTCAAAAACCGCTGAATCGATTTCGATAAAACTTATATGGGACCACCTGTGAAGTATACCCTTTCAAACAAAAAAAGAATTTTCGAAATCGGTTCAGGCGTCTTCGAGTAATCGGTGAACATACATATAAAAAAAAAAAAAAAAAAAAGATTCCGACGAATTGAGAACCTCCTTCTTTTGTTGAAGTCGGTTGAAAAAAAAATGCTTGTGGGTGAGTGATATGAGATACATAGATGAGATAGAACTTTTTTCACTTTGATAAGGTAGTATACATTATGCTTATTATTTTAAAATACTATTAGAAAAATAATCTTTACTGCTATACATATTTTCTTCAGTCGCATACCGTTCAACACGCAAAGCGTTGACTTTGTTTCTGACATGGACACTTGATATTTAAACCTGCCTTGTTTCATAACTTCTTACAATTAAAAACCATTTAACTAATTACTAAACTACAAAGAGTCTCACGACCTAAACTATGAAATAGCACATTTTAATTAGTACTTTTACCTGATACCTTTTTACCCAAATGTTATCGGATGCAGGCACCTATATGAATGTTTACAAATTGTTAAGCTATTGTAAATATGTCAGTACTCAGTAACCAGTTCGGGCACATTATTTTTACGTGAAAATATACGGATTAAATTCTTTATGTTAGATAGAACAACGCGATCATCGATATTTCGTAAAGAATTGTATCCCTGAAAAATCGGATTTTGCGATTCAATGATAACTACACTGGTGGACTAAAAAATCGACTCAAGATTTGTTGCTCGACTTTTGAAAAAATAACTTTGTGTACAAAACTGCTAAACACTCAAAGCAAAAAACTAGAAAACCATCAAACTAAAATCATAAACAGTAAACACACAATTTTTGAACTTTTGGTTTAGTTTTATTTTGCTAGATTGAGCTAATTTTCCAAAAGTCGTGCATGCAACTTTGAGTCGATTTTCTTGTCTATGAGTATATATAGATAAACAGACAGATTAAGATTGGTTAGTTAATTTAAACATTTCTTTTGATAGATTTTAATTTTGTGGATAACTGGGTATAGGTTATGTATAATATTTTCCCTTGCCTCAGCTTTCTTTATCTTGCAATATTTTTAGTCAGCATGACCTAAAAGTTTTTGAAAAAAAAAAATAACGCGGTTAAAAATCACACTACATCAAAAACTCAATGGAAACAATACATGTGCTACCTTTAATCTAAGTAAGCCTTTTATAAACTTGCTTTCCTACCTTACCTCGCCTGGTTGAACAATAAACTAATGAGGGCGTCAACTGCGCCGGCGACAGTCCTTATGACAGGTCTTATCTACGGGCACACGCGATATGGACACTCCACGTTCACACAGGTAACCAACCTGGGGATCTAATACTGACATGATACCTTGATGAAAGAAAAATTTGGACATAATTCGTGTCGTGTTTTCAACACCCTAATAGACTGAGGGTTTTACTGAATGAATATCAGCATTTGGAAAAGAATATAAAATTTATAATATTTACTTACTTTTGTGGTACCCTTTCTTTTTCAATAAAATAAGTTTATCTTGGTGTCTCGGGTAGATTTCAGTTGCATAACGACAGTGGGTCGACAAATGCAGCACCTCCGACTTTATTGGCTTGCCCACCGCCGGCTGTACCTAGTAGGCTTCAAAGGGAACCCGAGGTACGTAGCAGACCGCATATAACTCAGAGACCCGTCGCATGCCAGGTACCGCCACGACAGGCATGTCTGTAACGTAGGATGCATCATCCTTGATCACCTTCTTTATCCGCTGATATCAATGCCCTTGCAGAAGAACTTCTGGTCAATGTGCTACTGGAACGGAACGGAACGGAGGACATATTTCTTAAGGGTTCAAGATATGCCATTTGAAAAATTAGCTCCAACTTCTGGCGTTTCTGAATGATATGACCTTAAAACTAGAAATTACAAAATGTACAAAGAGTCAAAAAAAATCTCAATGAAAATTATTTCAGGTAACCTGTGTCAATTTTTCAGTTACTGAAATAAATAAAAAATAGGATTACGGAACCCTATACTGATTGTGTTTTGACATGCGCTTCGCCGGTTTTATTTATTTACAACACCGCTCGATATTCCAAAAGTCAAATTCAAGTTAGCTAATGAATATAAAAGTCCATAAATGTTAATCAACAAAATTCAACAAACTCATGATATAAATCACAGTTTATGGACCATTTAAATATCAACAATGTTTGAAGTGGTCACGTGATTTGGTACTTGCCCCTAAAATAAATGAAAGTACCACCACACTTTATTGTTTATTGTTTGCGAATATTTGAGGTAAAAAAGTATCATGAAAGTACAAAAATTTTAAAAAATACAGTAGATGGTAGGTGGTAGGTTCTTAAGTCAATGCGATTAGCGCGTTTCTGAACCTAAATTAGAAATGCAATGTTATCGACACTTGCAGATTTAGCAAAAAAGTTATCTGCACCATCTTTTATTTATCCAATGAACTTTTATATGTTATCGTGATGATTTACTTATTATTTCACTGTATTCACCTTTGTTCTTTTAGTTAAATTCGATGCAGCGTATATTTACTCTGAGATTCATCTATAACTTTACCTACACCCATTTTAATTTCCTTAGACTTATTGATTAGACATATTCTGGTCTCTCTAGCTATTAAGATGACTCCTACTTCCCTAGGCATATAACTTTGCCTAGTATATTACCTAGTTACTTGTTTAGCTGCGTCTAGAACCCGATAAATTCCACCATTTACGCCCCTAAAATGTTAATCTACCGCGGTAACTTATCTGTCGTTTTATAGTTGTCGTGCCTGGGGCGCATAATACTGAAGGGGCCGTTACGGTGAGGCTGAATAAACTTACACTATGCCAGCTTTTTTGAGGTTGTGTTTGTATAATAGGTACTTGAAATTGAGAACTGTTTTAATATGTTACTTACATATCAAAACAGAATAAAGCAGGCAAGTTATTTTTTTCTAGACTTAACTGTAAGCTGCATTATTAGGTGGAGTGATTCGAAAACCTTATTTACCATGATTTTTTGCAAATCATAATGCAACTTTATACTCACGATGATTTACTTTTTTACTTTACAAATATATATATATATATACTTTACAAAGCAAATGAGATTTTGTTTGACATTATACTTATGTATATGTCAGAGTAGCTTCTGCCCGCGAAATTTTCTATATAGACTTCCGAATTAACGTTTACTAAGTATTCTATATGGTAATCCAGGTTATAAACTATGTATGTATATGTGCTTTTCATTCAAATCCGTTAAGCCGTTTTTGCGTGTTTTGATAATAAACATCCAAACTTTAACATTTTTAATATTACTAGGATGGGTCAGATAAAAAGTTCATATTTTAATGATACTTCATCATTCTATTAATTTCAATTTTCACAAACGATCTCTATCTACTAAACAAAAATAAAGACCTAAACACAGTCAATAAAAAATTTAAAGCTACTTGAAAGAAATGAAACCATCAAGTTGTGCATGGCTGGAATAGTTGCATCAACGAGCTATACATTAGAGTAGATATTGTTTTTTCAGTAGAAAACATTTAAGAGAACTTTTGGGAAGCCCGTAAAATATATTTTTCGGTGCACGAAAAGAGAGTTGAGCCCCCTAGCAGTAAGTAAGGTACGGTATGGTTTTTTAACGTTAAATGAAAGCAATCTCAGATTTTTTTCTCCTACTCCATACAAGTTGACGATAAAAAAAAAGTTTCATTTAGATCCATGCATTAGTTTTTGAGAAAATCAAGGACATGCATTTTATACATAACCAACGAAAATACAATAAGTCGGTCGTTCAAAAATAATATGAAGATCTTAAACAAAATTATTAGCTATATTTAAATTCGTAACAATAAAGGTTTTCAGTAACCGTATTTTAACGATCATAAAAAACATGCAAACCATTTAAGTGGTAGAATTTGAAAAGAAATAAATTTGTTTTTTACATGTTGCGTTTTCGTGGAATCGTGTCGCTCATCGTGATTAACGTCAAAACATTTTTAGTCGAAGCTAAAAAATAGAGATATTCAAATAAGGTCTCTCATTACATCGCCGCCGTCAGTTCACGCTAATGAATTGTTGGTATTTATTCCGAATACTTGCTTACTTAAGTATTTTAATGTGGCTTTAAGCAAAAATAAAAGGTCTGAGCCATTAAGTAGCTTTCCTTAAATAAAGCGTATACAGCATGTGACTAATTAATAAAAGTTGATGAAAATAGGTAGTGTTATACCTATTCGTTATTATCCTGTATAATTCTTGATTTAAGCCTGTATATAGTACTCTAGAAGGTGAACTAAAAACAGTTTTTGTTTTCTGCCTTTTTTTAAAATATCAACTTTGTCTGGTTTTTTTTAATTCAGCAAAATTTGTTAGTTTCATGACCAGAAAACTCAAGTTATTCTACACCTTTTTTATCTGTCTTTTGAATTTAAGTAGTTTTAAAAAAGTATTTTTTTAAAATATCCGAATCTTTATTCTCGAGTCTGTGATTATCTTCTAGTATTTGTAATTATTCTAAAAACACACAATATATTTTAGATATTTAAACAAAAACACTAATAAATGATACCTACTTTATTTCAAAGAAGAAATCCTTTTTCAAAGCCGCCGCATTGCATTTATATATTCAATCTCATAGTTTTCTTGCATTTCCAACATGCTACATACGTTAATAAAATTAAAATTCCACATCTTATCGGTTTCACGTGATTTAGTGTTTACTTCCACGAATATAAACTTGAAGCTTTTTACCTCGTATGAGTAAATCCAGATACGACTGAGGTAAGGGTTCAAAGCTTTTACCTTATCCTAGAGTTCTCACGTGAGTTTTAAGGGTAAGTCTCATAATTTTTTTTACAATAATATATTTTATATTTACTTTGCTTCGTATCTACTGTTGATAGAAATAAAAGAAAATATTTTATTCACGACTGTACTGTATTATTAATATTTAATATAAAATGTTTAAGTGTGAAATAACAAAAAAAAATAATGCGAAATGACTGATTCTGTGGATTAGTGGTTGTCGCTCCTTGATATTGTTCCGAGGCTCGTGGGTTCAATTTTTTTGTTCTGCCTGGATATAAAATGTGTTATTAAACTAGCATTAGATTTCTAGAAAATGAGTGATGGTTACTAAATGCGTCTTGTACTTTACAGTACACTTTTCATGCAAAAAATATATATTTTTAATTTAATACCGCCGAAACTTTCTCAGCTTTCCTCAGCTACTACATACCTACCTATTTTTTTTCTAAACTCTTTCAACATAATTCTAATATTCGTGTGAATGTTAAAAAATTGCCCCCTCAGATAGGGCCTCTAAGAAAACGTTATAATTAAGTAAAATAATAAAATAACAATAATTATACTAAGGCCTAATTTACTAGATTTTAAAAGAAGTGCGGTCACCGCGTGACTTTTTTAAAAACATTCAGTCATTTCGCATATCAGGAAAGTCGCTTTCTTGCGCCATACATGAACACTACCAGAGCAACATAACTTAAGAAATGTTAAATGCTATGTTTATGTCATATGTATTATGTTTATATTTTAAAACACTTTAATTTAATGGTTATCGTCAATATAAATGCTGAAGAATTTTTTTTTTGTAGAGATCCTGGACGGGAGGGAACGGCCTCGAATTCGAACTCCAGGAAGGATTTCAATACAACATGTACGTACAGATATTTTTGCTAACATAACGAAATGAAAACAAAAAACAAAAAACCGACTACATCTTCTTTTTCTCATCGTGTTCCACAATTTAACCGGCGGCTACATAAAATGTAGTCTTTAACACATTCGAGGATGCATAGTTAAAACAAATTTAATAACTAACCAAAACCCATCAAAACGTTTAGGCTACAGGCTAAGCTAAAGGCAGTAACATACATGCAGCGAAAAACATTTCCGTCTTTCTAGAGTAGCTAGTCGGGTAAATAGAGACAGCAATATTACAAAATTATGATTTTACGAGGTTTCCATACCGATTATTTATTTTCACTATTACGTAGGAATGTTTTTTTAAGGAATATTTTCAAAGAAGCGGTCGTGGCTCAGTGCGGCTTGCGTGGTCACGCGGATCACGCAGGTTAACTGACTACAGACACGGTCATAACCTGGATGGGTTTGACTATTAGTGGCATTTATCTCGACCGTTTTCGTGCTTCGCGAGTCACGTTAAGCCGTTGGTGCCGGCTGCTATTGCTAGATGGCAATCGTTAAGCCATGTCGGAGGCCTTATAGGTGGCTTGAAAACTTCTTACACTGGCCTTGGCTACTAGCCCCACAACCTCCACCAATCCGGATTTAGCCCCCGTGTGTGGAGTATGGCCTAACCTTCCCGATATGTGGGAAGAGACCCGTGCCACTGCAGTGGGGACGTAATGGGTTGTTAACGATTTTCAAAAATAACACGCCATGCATGTCCCGATTCTTATAATCTTCAAGGTGAGAGTAAATAAGCATTATTTGAGCTTGCGTGTATCATCCTCAACTATATCGTCACTGTTCATCAAATGCACTGAAATTATTAATAAAAAATTATATTACACTTTTGTTAAATTTTTAAAATATGATTTGAAACTTATAGTGCGATAGCAAATTTTACAATGTCTAGACAGTGCTTATTGGTAAACATGATCATAGAGGAACTCATCAAAAATATTTAATGTTATTTTTATGAAGCCTTTAAATTGAGATCGCACTGTTAACTTCATAAGTGTAGCCTTCGCATGAGGTGCTAACATATCTAATAAAAATATTAACGACTGTGTAATGTGGAAAGTTTACTTTGCCACGCCGTCGTGCCGTGTCACAAGGCCGTTTGTCTAAACGCATAAATCATCGCCTCCTAAACCACACGTAACACTTTTACCTACTGCGAACTCACTCAAAGTCCTTAAAAATGATTAGTTTGGGCAATTATAACGAATTAGGTTAATGTGTGTGGGTTTTGAATGTGGACCCCTTTTCTTTTTCATGCCGATGCCGCCCACTTCCTTATCTGATTTCATTAATCACAATTTCCACCCCCAATTAAAACCGCCACTCGCGTTCGTGGGAAAGTGGCTTAATTTACCGTTTATTTCCTACTCACTATTTCGCTTTGTTTGTTCCGTTTGTACGACAATTGTTTTTACGACTATTATAAAAGTTTTAAAACTATTTTATGGGTGTGCTACTGTAATCCCATGCACTCCCGGGCACGACACGATACGAAAACAAAATGTGCAGTAAAAAGATAAACGGACCCCTTAAAAGGCACGTTTCAAAGTATCTGAACTAGTCCGAAGTGTAGTATAAAATATTACTTTCTTTCGTATAGCAAAAAATAAAGATGTAACTTCCTTATATCGTTAAAGTCAGAGGTTGTCAACCTCCGAAAGCAAACGCTTGGTGTTAGGTCACAAATCATTCTCACACCTGACCGTGGCCTGTTATCGCGGGCGCGACGTGAAAAATTACCGTCTCCAAAACGGCGGCGGTCACAGTTTTTCCGCGCCACCCGCTAGGGGGCGGCGTGGTCATTAAAATAAATTGTTGACGACAACTGGCGCTTTACGTCCTTTAAACAACAGTCAAAGCTATTGAAAGTTCGTTAATAAATTTTATTCGTTACTCGTAAATTGATTAAGTTATCGTGACAAGTTATGAAAACTTTTAGCTTCTAGCTCTTCAAAATAAAACAAAATAAAAAATAATTAAATTCTTTTTTATAAGGCATTTTACTGAGCTGTTTCCGATTTAACTAAAAATTCACTGGCGACATCAGATGTTGCCAATATTTACATTGAGTTCGACCCGAGGCCAGTACATTACGAACAGTTCCTCTTTGATCTCGAAGACTCTTTGACCGGACTTTCGGTAAATTCATCTTCAATATGTTTGACCTGAAAACAGTTTTCCGGTTACCCGTTACCGTGAATTTATGAAAAGGTTTGCAACCGCCGTATATTCATTTAGTCAAGTGAATTGAAACTTTCATGGAGTAATCTGGATGCGAAAAAATTGTATGTAATTATAGACACAAAAACAAACTTAAAAGAAGATCCCTGTATCTAATATTATTAATGCTTATGTGATACGAAAATGAACCCTCCAATTTTCTGTATTAAATACTAACATATACATATATACTATTCATATTTAACGTGTAGAAATATGTTTTCTTAAAAGACATTGTAGTTTTTTATGCTGATAAAATGTTGAAATGTTGTATTTAAGATCAAATAAAAAAGTTCGGTGAAAGATCTGAGTAATAAACTAAATGCATCAAACGACTCCTTTGTCTAACATCGAAAATGTATTTTTCTCGTAAAATAGGATGAGGACTGGTAATTCAAAATAAACTTTGATAATATGTCGTAAGTCTCATATTAACATGGCAGAGGGAAGATGAAACTTTTTCATATCGCCCAAACAGAAGACATCGGCAGCGCGCGTCACTCGTCATAAAAGGGGGAAACTTTACAAATCTTCTGATTTCTTACGCTTTTAGAAAGCATTCTCACGTCGTTCTGAAGGAAAATACGAGTCTCGTTCCTGATTTTTCAAATTAAAGAATACAAGGTTGCTATAATAAGGTTTATCTGACTATATACCTGCAAAGAACGTGTAAAACATAAAACCATTTTTTGCTAAGAAACCAAAACTATTAAAAAAAAAACAATAATTTTATTGATCTGCTGGTATGTGAACATACTACCAATGGGAATATTTTTTTAAAAGTCCATTATAGGTTTTTGCGTTAACATGAGTAGAATAGTCTTAAATAACCTTTACGTATCGTCTAGCAAGACATAAAATATTATTACCGATTACACTTTCTCATATTACCAAGGAGCCCAGCATGAGACCTAGAAATATTCATCTGATAAGAAAGTAACTATAAGCGAAGTACCTAATCAGTAAACTAAAGCTGACTTAACAAACGAATAATGTTAAACATTCTGTTGCATTTAACACCATTGAAACGAACTTTTAAGGGTATGACATATGATAATATGTATTTATATTTATCTCTCCCCAGACACATGCACAGTAGCAAAAGTTTATGATTAGGGATTTACTTAAGGTACCTGATTACGTAATTTTGAAAGACATCTTTAGCCCTACCAGAGACTTCGAAGTGAATATCTCCTTTTGAAATTGCAAATTGTTTGAAACATTTGATCCCTAGACGAAAGCAGGATATTTGTTTACAAACCCACATATAATTAAATTGTAAAGTATTGAAATATAATTAAAGGTTAAGAATTTCTTGAAAACGAAGCTTTAGATTTTAATAACCTAATTAGCAGACGTTAAAAAACAGTTGTATAACTGTTGTTTAATTGAATTAGGTAACTATATCTGTGTTGGTTACCGTTCTCTCTTTGTAATACACTTTACTGAAATCTTTTACTTATTAGGTAACAGGAAGGCTAGTAGGAAGAAATTTACAGTGTTTTACCATGTTTTACTCTAAAATGAGTCACATTCAGTAAGTTAGTTTCATCACTCACCTTATGGTAAGAGATGATGATGCCGGAAGATGGAGTTATAAGGAAAACTGAAACTGGCATTCTATTTTCAAAATTATTGCAAATGTGCTCATAATTTACCTTGCTATTCAGGTAATCATTAACAAATAAATGATTTTTTCAATTTATAGTTTTTTCGCAGGGTGTAAGTGGTCCACCTAAGAACCTATGGACCAAAGCCAACCTCTCCTGCCCGCGGAACACCCTGCTAACTGACAAACGAGGCTCTGGCGAAAAGGGTTCCCTTCGGGGTTTTGGGGGTCAGACGGCAGCCGCCCCGCGTAATACCCGACATTGTCAAATATTATGGAAAAGCTGGATGAATCTTTGGGTACCATGGCTAGGGCGTCGCCGCATAACGACGCGCAGGCACATCGCCCTAAACCTGCGACAAGTGGGCAAGGGCTACCGTGTCAAGTACGGGCACGGCTGAAGACGCTAGTACCTAAAAGGAAACTCCGCTTTGCCACCTGGAACGTCGGCTCTCTCACTGGCCGCTGTCGAGAACTAGCAGACGTGCTGCTTAAACGCAGGGTGCATGCAGCATTCCTGCAAGAGACTCGTTGGAAGGGGAACAAGTCTCGTGACATCGGTCAGGGTTACAAGCTGATCTATTCAGGCTCTACTTCGGGGAAGAATGGTGTAGCAGTGGTAATGTCTGAGGAACTCAAGAATGGCCTTCTTGAAGTCGATAGACTGAGTGACCGACTCATCAGAGTAAAGCTACTGATAGAAGGTGTCATCACACACCTCATCAGTGCATACACTCCCCAAGTCGGTTGCTTGGGATCAGAGAAAGAGGCATTCTGGAACGACTTTGAGGACATACTGCGCAACATTCCGAATACCGAAAGTATAGTAGTTGGTGGAGACTTCAATGGACATGTTGGTGAGAATGCACAGGAGTTTGATCGGGTTCACGGCGGCTATGGATATGGTCGTGCAAATGCAGAGGGGGAGTCTATTCTCAGCACCTGCCTTGTATCGGACTTAGCTATAGTGAACACTTTCTTCCAAAAGAAACCTGAGCATCTCATCACCTACAAGAGTGGTCCACACTCCACCCAGATAGACTACTTACTCATAAGGAGAAGTCAGATCGGCAAAGTGACCAACTGTAAAGTCATTCCTGGTGAAAGCCTCACATCACAACACCGTATCTTAGTCATGGACATGCTGGTAGTACCACGAAAGAAGATGCCTGAACGAAGAAGACCTAAAACCAAGTGGTGGCTGTTGAATGGGCCCAAACGAGATGACTTCGGCGAAGCCGCTTCATGCTTAGATATAAGCGCAAGCGAAGAGGAATCTGCAGATAGTCACTGGGCAACAATTCACTCAGCAGTCACCACTATTGGTAAGCGGGTGCTTGGCACTTCTAAGGGAGGCCGCGCCATCGACAAGGATACTTGGTGGTGGAATGACTCAGTGCAGGAGGCAGTCCGAGAGAAGAAGAAGTTCTTTAAAATGTGGCAAGAGACCAAATCTCCTGAAGACCGCGACACGTACATAGCAGCCAAAAATACCACTAAGCGCGCTGTTGCCAGAGCCCGATATGAAAAGCTGTCTCCACTTTATGACACTCTGGAGACCAAAGAGGGCCAAAAAACTATCTTTCGTCTGGCAAAGCCGCGGGAGAAGGCGACACAAGATATTACTAAATGTCTTTGTGTTAAGGACTCCAGTGGCAGCTTGGTCTGTGACTCCGCTAGGGTGAAGGAGAGGTGGCGAGGCTACTTTAAGGACCTCCTCAACACGCAATACGCCAATGTGACCCCACCAGAACTGCCTCCTAATCTTGGACTTGTTGCCCCTATAACACCAGACGAGGTATGTAAGTGTCTTCGCACAATGAAGAACCGAATAGCCGTGGGCCCTGACGACATACCGATTGAAGCGTGGAAATCGATGGGTCTCATCGGTGTGACCATTCTTACTGACCTTTTTAACCGCATCCTAATCAGCCGAAAAATGCCAAACTCCTGGAGATCTAGCATCATCACTCCAATATACAAAGGGAAAGGTAGCGTACAGGACTGTGGAAGCTACCGCGGTATTAAGCTCATGTGTCACACCATGAAACTCTTCGAGCGCATAATCGATTCGAGGCTCCGGAAAGAGTGCACTGTCTCAGAATGTCAATTTGGGTTCCGCCCTGGATGCGGCACTATGGATCCTATCTTCGCCTTGAGGATACTGACTGAAGCGTACAGGGAAAAGAAAAAGCCCCTACACATGGGCTTCCTAGATCTACAGAAGGCCTTCGACTGCGTCCCACGCTCGGTGATTTGGTGGGCCCTAAAGGTGAAGTGCGTGCCGCAAACTTACATTGACATAATTCGAGACATGTACCGTGATTCGGTATCCGTTGTAAGGACCGCCATTGGAGATACTCGCCCATTCCCAATAACAGTTGGTGTTCACCAAGGCTCAGCCCTGAGTCCTTTCCTCTTCAGCGTAGTGCTCGACGTTGTCACGGCAGAAGTCCATGAGCCGTCACCCTGGCTCATGATGTACGCCGATGACATTGCGCTGATAGACGAGGACAAGCAGAAACTGGAGCAGAAGGTGAACTTATGAAAGGGCGCGCTTGAGAGCGGTGGCCTGAAGCTTAATGTCGCGAAGACCGAGTACATGGCCTGTGGTAGTACGGATCCCGAACCCATAAAGATAGGCGCAGAGTCCGTTGTTAAGACGGACAAGTTTAGGTACCTTGGATCTGTTCTGCACGAGTCTGGGTTAATCGACCATGACGTTCATGCCCGGATTAGCGCAGCTTGGGCGAAATGGCGGGAAGTCACCGGGGTTATTTGCGACCGCAGGATGCCGGTGAAGTTGAAGGGCCTCGTGTACAAGTGCATCATACGCCCCGTACTACTCTATGGCAGCGAGACGTGGCCAGTCCTTGGAAGACATGTCCAGCAGCTTCACGTCGCGGAGATGAAAATGCTGCGGTGGATGTGTGGCGTTACGCGACTCGATCGCATCCGTAACGAGCACATCCGTGGCAGCCTCAGTGTCCGAGACGTAGCGGACAAATTGCAGGAAAGTCGTCTCCGATGGTTTGGTCACGTCAGCCGCAGACCGCCAGAGTACGTCGGTAAAAGATGCCTTGAACTTATCGTTGATGGCCCTAGATCCCGTGGAAGGCCCAGGAAGCGTTGGCTTGACGTTGTGAGAGCGGACATGAGAGAAAATGACCTTACTGAAGAGGATGTTGAAGATCGGGCAAAGTGGAGTAGATTGAGTAGGAAAGCGGACCCTGGCTCCAGCCGGGATAACGCTAAGTAGAAGAAGAAGATAGTTTTTTCGCATATCCTCGGCACGTCAAGTGGAATCAAAAATATTTTTTGTAATGTATGTGGCAACACTGACGCTGCCATTTTTCTTATTGCATTAAATGTCTAATATGAGAACGGTGTGTTGTTATTACAATCAATCTTTTGTGGACTCCTGCGGCCTAAAAATACTTCAGTGGCGACGAGTAAATACGGACTGCGACGGGTGTGGAATTCAATAAACATCAGTTAGGTACAATGTCGATCGGAAAAATTGGCGAGTTCAACGTGCAAAAAGACAATTGGAGGTTATACGTGGAACGTTTGGAACAATATTTGGTGGTAAACGATATTGACGAAACCATGTATGTACCAACTTTGATTACCGTAGTGGGTTCCGAGTGCTACGAGTTATTGGTAAACCTGTGTACGCCGGCCAAGCCGTCCTCGAAATCATTCAGTGCCTTGACGGCCATTTTGGAGAAACATTTACAACCGAAGCCGAGCGTGTTGGCAGAGCGATACAAATTTCGTCATCGTAAACAAAACACAAACGAAAGCATTGCAGAATATGTGGCTGTATTGAAAAAAATGTCAATTACGTGTGAGTTTGGCTCTGGGTTAGAAGAGAGTCTCCGTGATCAGTTGGTATGTGGGATCAGTAGTGACACGATACGACAACGATTGTTCGCCGAGGATGAATTGAATTTTGGCAAAGCATACAAACTTGCTGTAAGCATGGAGTCTGCAGAGAAAGATGCGGCAGTTGTAGAAGGACGAGAAAGATCACTAGGTGGTTCTGACAGAGCGGAATGCCTGGCGATGTTGCACGGGCGTCAACGACCGCGGGGCGGAGGCAGCACGGTCGGCGGCGCTTCAGCCCGCACACAGCCACCGACAACTGCGCAGCGCGGGAGGCGCGCAGGCTGGCGCGAGTCAACGTCGACTCCTGCCTCGGGACAGCAGAGCCGGAGTCAACTTCAATGTCGAGCTTGTGGTGATGCGCACGATGTGTCCACGTGTCAGTTTGCTCGATATGTATGCCGCGTATGTAATAAACAAGGGCATTTGCGAAGAATGTGCCCTTATCTGGCAGGGCATCACAATGTTGAGCTAGAAGTTAAACAGGTGAATTGCGTGGACTCTGCGAGTGATGACAGTGATGAGGTAATTATGATCAACAGCCTGTCAGTTAATCAGTGCAAACCAATAGTTATTGCCATTAACATTCAGGGTCAAACGGTATACATGGAATGTGATACCGGAAGCGCAGTAACTTGCATAAGTTATGAGTTGTATGAGAAGTTATTTAAGGACTTGGAAATTCAACCATGTAATTTAACATTAAGATATTATACAGGGGAAACTGTACAACCTGTGGGGGTAATAAGACCCCTAGTTAAATATGGAAATCAGGAGAAGGTTCTAGATTTGTATGTAATAAAAGGGGGGAAAACAACATTGTTAGGTAGACAATGGCTTGCAGAGTTGAGTATACAGTTGCCCATTCTTAACTATGGGGATACAGTGAATAATGTTTATTGTGAGGACTTTAACATTAATGATTTCAGTTCCAGATACTGTGAGGTGTTTGCGGACGGCTTGGGGCGCTTCACCGGCGGCACGGTAGGAATACACGTGCGCGAGGGCGCGCGCCCCGTGTTCATGCGCGCGCGCCCCCTCGCGTACGCACTGCGCGAGCCCGTCGAGCGCGCGCTGGACCAGATGGTGAGTGATGACATCCTTACTCCAGTAGACCGCTCGGATTGGGCAACTCCTATAGTACCTGTTGTTAAGAAGGACGGAACCATCAGGATTTGCGCCGATTATAAATTAACATTAAACAAAGTCATCGAGGTTGACCGTTACCCCTTACCTAGGGTAGAAGATTTGTTAGCTCGTTTACATGGTGGGGAGCGTTTCAGTAAAATTGATTTGTCACAGGCTTATGCCCAGTTCGAATTGGACGACTCTAGGAAATATACAGTTATCAATACACATAAGGGCCTGTTCATGTACAAACGTTTGGTGTATGGCTTATCGTCGAGCCCTGGCATATTCCAAAAAAAATTGGAGCAACTTTTTGCTGACATGCCATATGTAGGCGTATTTTTAGATGACGTCATTATTACAGGCACCAATGCTCGTCAGCATGCTGATAATTTACACAAGGTATTCCAGCGATTGCAGTCACATGGCTTGAGGGTTAAAAAAGAGAAATGTGCTTTTTTCCAAGAGTCTATTAATTATTTGGGATATGTCATCGACAAGGAGGGTATCCATACATGTTCAGAGAAAGTGAAAGCCATTATGAACACACCGCGTCCGTCAAATGTTTCTGAACTGAGAGCATTTATCGGTATGATAATGTATTATGCTAAATTCGTTCAAAATGTCAGTACTATCATGGCACCTCTCTATAGGTTATTAAAAACAGACACGGCGTTCGTCTGGTGTAAGGAATGTGAAGCGGCATTTTCATGTATTAAACGCTTATTGTGTTCTAGCAAGGTGCTAACTCACTATTCGTTAGAACTTCCGTTAGTTCTAACGGCCGACGCGAGCGGCGTGGGTGTGGGCGCGGTGATATCGCACATCACGCCGGACGGCGAGCGACCAATCGCTTTCGCTTCGCGGGCGCTATCTGCAGCTGAAAAGAACTATGCACAAATCGATAGAGAAGCTCTCGCGATTATTTATGGAATCCGGAAATTTCATCAGTACCTGTACGGTCGTAGATTCATTTTAAAGACTGACCATAAACCACTGACATACATTTTTGGTAATAAAGTAGGTATTCCCGTGATGGCTGCGTCACGCCTGCAAAGATGGGCTGTTCTCTTGTCCGGTTATAGCTATGACATAGAATACGTCGCGTCGGCGAGAAACTGCGCAGACGGTTTATCCCGTCTACCTCAGCCTAGTAGAAGTGCTGATCGTGTCAATGGAGAAATAACTTACCTTAATTTCGTAGAGAAATTTTTACCAGTGACTAACGATGACGTAAAAATCGCAACATCAAAAGATAAAACATTGTGTAAGATTTTAACTTATATACAATCGGGATGGCCCCTAAAATGTACCGATGATGAAGTGAAACCTTATTTTGCCAAACGCAATGAGTTGTATGTAGATCGTTGTTGCATTATGTGGGGCTACAGAATGGTAATACCCAAAATGTTACATAGTAATATTTTAAAACAACTTCATATTAGTCATATGGGAATGGTGAAAACAAAGTCCTTGGCACGTAGCTATGTTTGGTGGCCCACCATAGACAAGGATATAGAGGCGACGTGCCAAGAGTGCGACACGTGCACCGCGGAGGCATCGGCACCGCCGCGCGCACCTCCCCACCCATGGCCCTACCATTTACAGCCGTGGAGTAGGGTGCATGTTGATTTTCTTGGACCCTATGATGGTCAAACTTTTTTAGTAATCATAGATTCTAGTACCAAATGGTTAGAAATCTTTGAAATGCCTCGTACGACTGCTTCGGCTGTCATCAAAACGCTTAGATCAACCTTCGCCCGATTCGGTTTGCCTTACGAGTTGGCATCAGACCAGGGACCACCATTCACAAGTTTAGAGTTTAGAGAGTTCCTTCAGAACAACGGTATAAAGCAATCGTTTTCGCCAGCTTACCATCCGTCGTCTAATGGTGCTGCCGAAAATGCGGTCAAGCTCTGTAAGCGCGCGATCAAAAAGGCTAAAAGGGACGGTATGGACGTGGACGCTGCACTACAGACTTTTCTGCTAGCGTACAGAAACAGCGTGCACAGCAGCACAGGCGACACGCCGGCCATGCTGCTGCTGCGGCGACCGCTGCGCTCGCGGCTCGACCTGCTGCGCAGCGAGCACGCGCGCCGGCAGTGCGTGCAGGCCGCGCAGCGCCGCCAGGTGCGCGCCGCGGGGGGGCGCGCGCGCGACCTGGCCGTAGGGGAGGAGGTGCTCGTGAGGAACTATGGCAGCCGGGACAGGTGGCGCAGCGGTTTGATTGTAGATAAGGAGGGCACGAACAGATATATTGTAGATAGGGGTGATGGTCAACACGTTCGCAGGCATGTAGATCAAGTGAGGCGCAGGTCACGTATGTCCGGTGTGTCCGTTCCTAGTTCGGATGTTGAGGAGACTGGTCACAATACTGGCGGTAGGGATGTCGTCATTCAGGCGGGCGTGGCGTCTGACGCTGTTAGGGATTCGGCGGAAGGGGAGAGTTGTGGTAGAGGTGAAAATGAAGGTGAAAATGAGAATGTAGAAAAATCTCCTAGGCATGAGTCACCCTTGCGTCCGACGCCGCTACCGCCATTGCTGCAGCCATCAACAGCACCGTTACCGCCCCCGGTGGACCGCCCCCAGCGGGACCGTAAACCCCCAACCAGATACGGGTTTGAGTTTGATTATCTTTATGTTTAACTTTTGTAACTTTCTCTATTTGTTGTATTTTAAGTGTTACTAAGTTAGTATTAACATAGTATTTTTTTTGTATCACGTAGACACTCTCGCTTAGAGATTACTTATGTGCCATACTTAAGTAGGATCCTTGGTATCAAATGATAATGTTCTAATATTCTTATTAAAGCGTTAATTAAGTGTGAGGGTGTAATGTATGTGGCAACACTGACGCTGCCATTTTTCTTATTGCATTAAATGTCTAATATGAGAACGGTGTGTTGTTATTACAATCAATCTTTTGTGGACTCCTGCGGCCTAAAAATACTTCATTTTTGAAAAGTCATTGCGCGTGCTTTTTATAGTGTTTGGCGTCTGTCGAACCCGACGTCGTCGTCGACCAAGCTTTATAAAAAGCTTATTTTATTTTTATTTACTAATTTATCCGTTTATTTCAGGCACAAACCCCATAGAAATATATAAAATACAATACATTTAAATATGCAAATACTATACAACATATTGTAACAATATAAAATTAATATTAACAACTAAGTAGGGTTAGTTTTCTTCAGTTTCACTTCCTAAAGCGTCGGAATACAACTCCCTCCGGCCAAAAGTCGGGGCTCAGGAATATTTTCTGGTGTTTGGCCGGAATCTGAAGTTTGAAGGCCACAAAATTGTTATTATATTATTACTTATATAGCACATTATTTTAAAGCTGTTTCAAATTTTACATCAGTTCCTTCGCTCTGCACACGCTCAAACTAATATGAAAACAGTGTGACTGCTCGTCGACAGAGCACGAACCCATAACAGTTTTACGAGAGACCACACTATCTCCGCCGAAGGAATGATGGTCATTAAACGCCGCCAACCGCAATCAAGCCGTAACATCGTCGCTGTCATCTTAATTAAAAATCTAGTGTTTAGTGTTTATTTATGATGTTCTATAATCCAATCAACTTTATTTTTAAAATTACGAGCGGAAAGTCTTTGTTTCTTTTATAAGAGAGACAATTAGATTAGATTAATAAAATTTACAACTAGCCGTATTTATCAATGTTTGAAAATCGAAGACGATGATCAAATAAATAAATTTGTGAAAAAAGGCACACAATTATGACAGTTAGCAATGGGCACCGAAGAATCAACATTACTTGCGAACCACTAAAACGGGTCAGTTAAATACCATTTACAAGCCCATCCAAGTCAGGGCAGTGTCCGTAGTCATTTAATCTGCTTGATCAACGCGACCATCCACACAAGCAGCACTGAACCACAACTACAACCACATTTATTCATTATTTCTTCTTTATTTTCTTCGTAGAATAATATAGAATAGAATAGAAAACTATATGGTAATGTCATTTATATGGTGATTCTGTAAGTATGCCATATAAAACCCACGGGAAATAAGCCATGACGAGAACATTTCAGGCCAGCTGTCAACACTATGTTTACGGAAGTGGCCATCTATAACGCCTCTTACACCTTGTGTCTTTCAGATCGTGTTAGATAAAAGCACAGCAACATACTAGATGACGGTGATACTGGCTGACACATTGTCTCCGTTCAGTTCCAAACTAGTTCCCTCGACGTCCAATTTTCCCACGAACGGATGCAACAACGAAGTTTTCCGCCTACTTGACGCAATAAATCGATACTGGCTTCTGATTCTTGAGATTGCGCCGCTCGAAATTTGGTGTTTGGATCATTCTTAATATATGAAAGTGTTCATTTTATGCTTTAAGCCATTATTTTCCAAGGATTGTCTTGAAATTAATGCTGTTAAATATTGAATAACTAGAAATGATAAAAAGCGAGTTCAAATGATAGTAATAAGGTAATTTATATATTTTTTCTAATTGTTATCAATAAGTTTTATATCGTTGGCTAATCACTCAACTTTTTTACGTGTTTTTGGTAAAAAAAAAAACAATAAATATTATATTTCTGGAAAGTCAAAATATCATTACGAAGATCTAAGCCAGCAGACCATACTTGTACATTTTAGTTTCAATCGGTTTCATTTTAGCCAGACTACAGTCAACTAAAAACTTATCCTGTAAAATACTGTAAAATCAAAGATATTTCGATAAAAAAATAAATGAAATGTGTCATTAAATTGAGATATGTGACGTTTTTGTGTAGAGATGCATTAAAAAAATAAAAAAAAATCAAAAGGTCGTCCCGGGGAGAGGGAGAGGGATGTACCCCATAAAGGGGGTGGTTTTAAGGTGAAAATGGGCTTTATTACATGTTCCTAGAATATCTCTAATTCCATTCGGGACACACTGTATACCTATAGTGCTGAATAAAACTAATGTGATTAATTATTTTCTAACACTCGCTTCGCTGTCGACTGACACAATCTCCATAATCAGAGCATACTGCTTTAATGCACCAATAACAGTTTGTTCTCGTTTGAAGCTCATTTAGAAAGGTAAACAAGCATCTAAACAGCGAATATGGGCGTATAAACGCAGGTATTAGCCGTTTATTAGTACCTTTATGAATTTTATCGTGTTGCAAGCGAGGTGTACACTTTCATTAGGGTACAGTTACAAAGTTGAATAGATGTGCTATTTAAAAACGATCTTTGTGGTCATTAAGTCGTAATGGATGTTATAGTGTTTTGAAATATACTGTTAACTCAATGTTCACACATTTCAATTAATTGTTACTTTATTTGTTAAAAATGTTCATCCTAAAAATATTCACAGATAGGTGTGAAAGATGATATGAGTAGGAAATGAGAGAACACTGAAATGATAAAAGAGATGATTGGAAGAACACATATTGTGCCGACCTCAAATCAGGAACAGGGAAGGTAGATGATGATGATGATGAAATCGCACACCTTAATATTGAAGACCTAAAGAACCATCTTCTTCTTATCGTGTGGCACATTTTAACCGTTCTATCCACAAGGTATAGACTAGGCGGTTGCCTAGTATTGCACTTAGCATCACCCGCGGTCACGTGTAGGGCATTTAGATTAACACCTACGGACGTATGCAACGCGACCATCATACGCATCTAAAAGATGTGCAGGTTTCCTCACGATGTTTTCCTTCACCGTTAAAGCAGTCGGTATGAAAATGCACGTAAGTTTCGAAAAAATCATTGGTACTCTTGCCAGGATTTGAACCCACGACCTCTGGTTAGGAGGACGTAGTCACTACCCGCTACGCCACAGACGCTTTTCTAAAGAACCATATTATATACCGATGAATATAGTAAAGACATTTTTTACAGTGTGGACTGAATTCATAATGCGCCAGTTTCGACTTTCACACTAAATTATTGATGTCTCGATTGAAACAACTGTTATTTAATTATGTAAATCCTGTTTGTGTTTAGTATTAATATCAATTGTGTAATAATTTGTATTGTTGTTGTGTCATTTTTGAGGGTCGAAGTGTGGTGTTCTAAAAAGATGGATTTTCCTGTGTAGATTAGGCACCAGACCACAAAAAATTCATAACTCTATTTATTATTGTTTCTTAAAAATTAATTATATTTTACGTTTCAATCATCCTTTTGTTTTTATGTAAGTAAATGTACCGTACATGGTAGTTATTAAAAAAAACTCTTCCAAGAAAACAAAATGAATGGAACTGTCAACTTATTTATATTACAGCGTCTCGAATATAATAAAAACTACCTACCATAGAGCTTAGAAGTAGTGATGCGCTGTTGTTCGTTAATGGGATACTTTACATAACAGAAAACACACCAATTCGACATGACAGCACTCGCAGTTTGTTGTAAACCACCCGTGAACTGTAGATTAAACCTAGTCGGCTATGTAACTGCGCGTAACTATACTGAATAACATGTTGAAGCGACGTGTATAAAGGCTGAAAGGCTGTATGACTTGTACCAAATATTCGACTAAGGCTGCGGCCTGGACGCAAGCGACTGCGACAGCGACAGCGACAGCGACGGCGACAGCGACACGAGCGACTTGATCATTTCCATAGATTTGTATGGAGCTGTTTTGGACGACAGCGACACGCGCGGCGACACACGCGCGACGAGCGACATTTCAAGGACGTCGCGCATTAAGGGACGTTCTTCTTTAATCGATAAACCAGTTTAAACTATCGATAGTTTGAGTAGAAAAAAATGTTTCAGATAATAAAATTATAAGGTTTGATACTAGCTGGAGTGCCCGGCTTCGCTCAGGGAGTTGATATCCCCCCGCACCCTGCGCCTCACCCCCTCACCCCTCACCTCACCCCCGACTCACGCTCCCCTGCACGCCGCACCTCGCCCTTCCGCACCCCGCAACTCACCCTCCCTCGCACCCTGCTCCTCCCCCTCCCACACCCCGCGCCTCCCTATCCCTCTCCTCTCCCCCGCAACCCACACCTCACCTCTGCACCACACTCCTCCCCCCGCACCCCGCGCCTCCCTCCGCAACCCGCGCCTCAACCCCGCACCCGCTCCTTCCCCCCCCCCCTCTCCCCGCACCCCGTACCCCGCACCCCACGCCTCAACCCCAGAGTGTTGTCAGTCCCGAAACTTAAAATCAAAAACACGCCTTTGTTAACTCGTCTAATGGCCTTTCAATAGAGCTGGCTATCCCTTATTTTACCAATCAGAGCCCAACACACTACTTGGTAAGAGGCAAGTACTGGTAACTACCCACTCAAACCTAGCAAATTAAGATAAAGATTTTTGAAGAAATGTTCAATATTTTTTGAAAGATCTGAAACAAATTAATAAGATAAGATTAAGATATTTTCATCAAATGTACAATACATATCTATTAAAAGAGCTTAAAAATATTAATTTGACAACTTAAAATCGTATTCTCTGCGAAAACTAAATCTAAAATGCTTTGCAGAAAATGAAAATTTTTGAGAGCCGGAAGACATTTTCTATTTATCCACCCCTCAGCACTCAAACATAAGGTAAGGTAGGGACAAATTTCGTCAATCAAGGGATTTACTCTACACTTGACGTTGACAACGTTCTAACGTTACAATCCGGGAGGCTTAGCAATGTGACACGATAAAATTTTGTTGAATCCGTCCTTAGGGGTTATATGTAGTCCTTTTTGAAAATTCTCTTTACTTTGAAGTAGCTGCATTGGCAGCTACTTCAAAGTAAAGAAAGTACCTAAATAAAACATTACGTTCAAAATTATCTCTGGCTTTTGCATTAGTTAAATAACTAATTAATTTTATTAAGATTACGCCATTAGTTACAATTTTGCGATATTAACAGCTTCACAATTTTTCTCAGGTTCCGAGTCTGGCTGCTTAAGTTTCTAAGTAAACATATAAACGTTTAAATACATACATGTATCGGTATAATACCGTGATTTGTCCGGGATTAAAAAAATACACCCAGGCACAGAGCAAACAAATCT
The DNA here is from genome assembly GCA_958295455.1 of Coleophora deauratella. Lineage (NCBI taxonomy): Eukaryota > Metazoa > Arthropoda > Insecta > Lepidoptera > Coleophoridae > Coleophora > Coleophora deauratella. The sequence goes on along the minus strand of OY282405.1, from coordinate 5,667,521 downwards.
ACATCAAAAAAAGTGCTTGCTCTGGATGGAAATCGAACCCACACTCAGATTACATAGTCAGGAGCACTAACTACAGTCACCGAGACAGTAATTTTCTTAGTCAATGCGGTATCAATTATGACTCAATTAATAAACAAATCTTATCCTTCTATGAACTTTCATTCACAATAAATTGCTTCAATCTCTTCTTTTAAATTGTCTTCATCAAACCTAACACGAAAATCTAAAACACTCAAAATCAAATCTCATCAATACTCAAATGGAATCGAAGTCCGGCATGAAACTACAGGATGCTTGATATTTGCCATCGATCGCTTTAGCCTGTATTTTGTGCAGTTAATTATCCGTCGCTGGCTTAATCCGAGAAGTCACGTGACGCGCACGTGCCGGTCTATACGGGGCTTATTCTTGAGTCACTCGATAGCAAGACCTTAGTACTGTCGATTAAGGCGATTTCTTCGTCAATTATCTTTATAGTAGAATAAGGAAATTGGTAATATTTTTACTTATTCTAAATCACGAGCGATCTCTTTGCGCGATTGATTTATTTTTTATTTTTATTCACAATGGGTAAGTCCTTGGCATCATCTCACCTGGATGCTGAAGATGAAAGCGAGCTTACCAAGATTCCCCAACGCAACGTGGAAAAATAAAGGCAATGTTGAAGTTAAATTGTATATTTCCTGTTAATCTAAAATTGAATACTCATACTCATTTATTTCATAATTGTCATTACATGTCAAAAATAAAAATAAAGTTGTCTTCTTTACAAGTTGTGTTTGAACCATACAATTTGTATTGATATTGCAATGTTTGGTACTGCTACTGTAGAGTAACAGTAAGGTGTGCCGAAGTTTAGTCTAGCAACACTCATGTAATATCCTCTGTGCAGGCTATCCATTCTATTCCTGACCAGATGTTCTTCCGCAAGGGCGTTGATATCAGCGAATATAAGAGGACAGTCTAGGTTGGATTTCACGACCTTGTAAGCACAGACCTCCGTGGTTGTGTCTGGCATTTGTTGGGGCTCTGAAGTGGTAGCGGTCTGCTAACTTAAATTCCCGTTGTTGCCTACCAGTAACTTCTAGTGATGGCCAAGTGTCTGGCGGTAGCCAAACTAAGAACATCTGCTGGAGAATACCACCATAGTTCAAATGATTACCCGGAAAGAAAGTCCAAGTGAAAAATTACTTTTTTCGCAATTTTTCGAGTGACCCCGAAATAGTCCGCAGTTCCCGAGTTCTTTGTGACGTAACTGGATTAAATATACAGAATATTTGTACAGGCCAGTGTATTAATAAAGTGTTTCGGAATCTCATTAAAATTAACTGTAGAATATCGATTATTAGATATCTTCTTCCACCGTATTTATGTTACGGAACTTACTTAAATATTATTTAACAAAATTAAGCGAAAAGAAGCGGTCGTGGCTCAGTGCGGCTTGCGTGGTCGCATCGATCACGCAGGTTAACTGGCTACAGACACGGTTATAACCTGGATGGGTTTGACTGTTAGTGGCATTTATCTCGACCGTTTCCGTGCTTCGCAACGCACGCTAAGCCGTTGGTGCCGGCTGCTATCGCTAGCAGTCGTTAAGCCATGTCAGAGGCCTTATATAGGCGGCTTGAAAACTTCTGACACTTGGCCACTAGCCCCACAACCTCCACCAATCCGGACTTGGCCCCCGTGTGTGGAGTATGGCCTAAACCTTCCCAAGTTATGGAAGAGACCCGTGCCCCTGCAGTGGGGACGTAATGGGTTGTTAACATAACAAAATTATAAGTCTGAGTTTCACTAAAGTCTAAAGTGGGTTATCTAAATTTTAACAAAAAAAGGTGTTTCTGCAGATAGGTACTCATACTCAATGCATAACTTTCAGGAAAGCGTAAGTTCTTTTAAATTTAAAACTTTTATTTAAAAAAATCTGCACTACACAATATAGTCCGAATGTAAGTAGTAAGATTTAGACTAGCTTAATTCTCTATTTATTTCTTCAATAAATCAGATTTCCACAAACAAGATTAACCCTAGTTATTTCGCCCTTACCCTTCGCTGCATTCATGCAATTGCTCTTTAAACAAAGATGTTACCCTAATCTAAAGTGGCTAATTCAAAGATTACATGCAATTTTCCTTGAGGCTACACTTTCATATCTGCCCGAAATTGCCGAGTATAATTTAAAACGTAAGCATATTAGTTGGGGGACAAGATATGGCTTGAGGCGTAAGGTAATGACCGAAATCTTTGTTTGCTATATGCATGAAATTGCAGCTAAGTATTTTAACAGGTACAAATACTTGACCACAGACAGCCTTTTACAAAAACGTCATAATAATTACTTAATTATTAAATTTCAAATTTAAATTATAGAAGAAAAGGGTAAGTTAATTAAGTTTTCTCAAAGTTTTTTTTGTCAAAACCAGGGTATGCATCTACGTCTACGTTATATTTTTATAACGTATTCTTTTATTGTAAATCTTTCTTAAGGCGAGGTTGTACAAAGCTACTGCGCATTGATGTGCGCACTACTGCATGCAAGTTCCACTCACATGCGCCACGGGAATTCTTTACGTTTTTGGTTATGTATTTTAAGTAGAAATAACGGTAGACCCATCTTTGATTTTTTTTTTCTATCGAGCCCAAAATTGTTGAATCGTTTTTCCGATGACGTACAATCGTATGAAATATAGTCAAAAATAAGTTTTTTTTTCAGACATGAGTTTTATGTCATTAATGTTCAAACTCATTTTGGTATAAGAGCGCCTTAATTAACACGGCGAAGAGTAGTATGACTTGCAATGGTATCTAATTAAAACTTGCTACTATAGAAAATAATGTGCGAACTCTTAATAGCTCTATTTTAAGTTTGCGATATCTAGTGGCCAATTTCCCTGGACACAGATATGATTTTAATACCTAACTTGGAAGAAATCCCGTTGAAATGGTTATTGTGGCAGTCAGACTTAAAGTTTTGCACTTTAAAATGGCGCAGATGTAACTAGATTTAATCTAAGATGACGTTTCACAGCCAACAACTACAATATCGTTAAACATTAATCTAAATGTACATTGTACATTATTTGTACCATATCTCATATTAAACCAAGATCAAAACACTTTTTTCTCGTAAGGCAAAATACGATAAGAAAAACGGAAAACAAATAACTAATAAAAATAACTACAAAACAATATAACGGCTCTTTGTCATCAAGATACAAGTGGCAGTTCAGGTTTCCATTAAGGCGAGGTCTTGCATTTAGAAGCTCCAATTTCGAAAGCTCATCTAGTAAAAGCAGCGAGTGTATCGCACGAGGGTCGCACGTACGCTTAAGTATTGTTGATATTCTAAACCACCCTGTAGAGCGGTCCTATGTCGCAACCACATTCTCTGTCGCTCGGCCCGCCTGATTGCAAGTATGGGCAGAGGACGGGCTTACAGCGGCGAATTGTGAATGTCTAAAATCGTTGCGAATATTCGGCGAACATTTAGGGAATATTTTTTTAAATAAAAAATATATAGATGTAGAGAATAAAAAATACTACAGAATAGTGGATATAATAAAGAAACAATTTTTAACTCTTAGATCACAAAAAAATTTTGTATAAGTTTCTTTGGGAAAGTTGGTATCGGTGTAAGTCCATCGGTAGGGTTGGTGGCTCCGCGATAGTAACTCGGACCTCCTAAATAAAGGTCTCGGATTAAAATTTTGGCCAATGTACCAATGACTTTTTCGAAACCTTAGCACATTTTCATACCAACTGCTTTAAAGCAGGTCCGTAGGTGTAAATCTTAATACTCTTCGTGACCGCCAGTGATGCTTAGTGTAAAATAAAACTAGGCAACCGTCGTCTTTACTTTGTAGATAGCCGGTTAATTGTGCCACGGGATGAAAAAGAAGAAATAAGTTGGTGAAAGTTAAACAGTTTCACAAGTAGAAGCTATAATTCTTTTATTTAGCATTTCAGAAGGTCCTTAAATATAAGATAATTTATTATTTCTTTTTAGAAAAACACTGAAGAATTATTAAAAAAAAGCGGCCAAGTGCGAGTCGGACTCGTGCTTGAAGGGTTCCGTAGCAGCAAGTCACATAATATAAAAGATCTTGTAGTTCGTTGTAGGTAAATTGCGGTTTACGATTTATGACGTATTAAAAAAAACTACTTACTAAATCTCGTTCAAACCAATTTTCGGTGGAAGTTTGTATGGTAATGTAGATCATATTTTTTTTTTAGTTTTATCATTCTCTTATTTTAGAAGTTACAGGGGGGGGACACACATTTTACCACAAATACAAATACGAATACAAATAACTTTATTTTTTTCTAAACTGGAAGTGTCTCTCGCGCAAACTATTCAGTTTAGAAAAAAATAATATTAGAAACCTCAATATCATTTTTAAAGACCTATCCATGAAACCCCACACGTATGGGTTTGATGAAAAAAAATTTTTGAGTTTCAGTTCTAAATATGGAGAACCCCCAAAATGTATTGTTTTTTTTTATTTTTGTGTGAAAATCTTAATGCAGTTCACAGAATACATCTACTTACCAAGTTTCAATAGTATAGTTCTTATAGTTTCGGAAAAAAGTGGCTGTGACATACGGACGGACAGACAGACAGACAGATAGACAGACATGACGAATTCATAAGGGTTCCGTTTTTTGCCATTTGGCTACGGAACCCTAACTAGTTCCAAATTCGCCGCAGTAGACCCGCCACAATAATGGAAGTCGTTCGCAGTTGGCGAAGCGTTAAATGCTACATTTTCCGTAGCCATTTGCAATTCGATATCCAGCTAAGCTGCTCCGGATTGAACTCTGCGGATTGCGTGTCTCCTACCATTTGATATTGTAATAATATTCATCCCGTTTAAATAAAGAATGGATTACTTCCGAGCTCCCGACCTAGTGGATTTTCCAGCGATTCTCGCTGAAACAAACATTTTGTGTTATTATTAGGTGTGAATAAGAGAGAGTAAGTGAGATTTGGTAGAGATTTCTGCTTTTAGAAATCTGGCTTAGGATTTATTTTCATAAATTAAGAGAATGGCTCATTAGTTATATGTAGATTGTTTTAAAAAATATATATTTAATTTTTCATAACGTTTCAAGTTTAATTTCAATGTATTATATTAATTAAATAAATAAAAAACATTATAAAATGGCTATGTATATTGTTTTTTGGAAGTGAAAGCGTTCATGACATTCGCGTAATTGTTCAATTTTCGCAGCTATTGCTAATTTTAACACTTTCTTAACTTAGGTTCTGTTTGTGTGTAATTTTGTGTCATTAAATAAATAGTAGAAGAAAATGAGTGAAACATTTGTCTAATAGCGTTCGTGTATAAGTGCATTCTTTGCAGTCAAGTAGGTAGCGCATTATTACATTCATCACGAACATTCACATATAATTTCAGACTATTGTCTAGTTGTGACCTTATTTTCTATATATTTTTTTAATGTTTGGTATTTAATTAGTATAAGCGTTAGCTAATGTAAATTTAATTACGCTATCAATGAGTTACTGAAGTACCTATAACGATTTTTAAGATTTATAAAATTTTATAGAAATCTGTACTGAAAGAGTTTAAACCTTTTTAGTATTCCGCACCGGAAGTGTACCGTGGAGGACGGGATCTTATTAAGAGTAGTCTTATCCGGATTAGTGGAGGTTGTGGGGCTAGTGGCCAACCCCAGTATCAGAAGCTTTCAAGCCGCCTATAAGGCCTCCGATATGGCTTAACGACTGCTGCCATCTAGCGATAGCAGCCGGCACCAACGGCTTAACGTGCCTTGCACGGAAACGGTCGAGATAAATGTAGTACTGTAGTCAGTTAACCTGCGTCATCGACGTGACCACGCAAGCCGCACTGAGCCACGACCGCTTCTAAATATAATGTTGTTATTATCTACATCAGCACCTAATAAAATGTATTTGGTGACAACTGACCTAGGATTGATGATTTATCTTTATTTTTAAAATACTCATCCGTCTCTCTGGTAGCGTGACACATACCAGTATAAACTTAAATCGTAATGTTACAGAACCTTTTATGTGTGAAAGAAAAAAACTGATTGAGTAATTTAAATAATGTCTTATCATATTTTTCATAAAATAAGTGTCCCAGTTGCACAACAAAAAACGTCATTTTTTTTTTGTATAGGAATGTACTAGCTGCTTTTAAATTCTGAATCCATATTACTAACTCATAAACATCATTAAATATAACCAACAACATAACAATAGCAGCAACGAAACAGTTTTATTGCTACTACATAATAATGACGCTATAGAGGTGGCACTAAACTCTCTTTATTGTGTGACTGAGTTACGCACAATCGTACTTCTCAGGTTAACGCTGCACTTGAGTTATCATCTTAGCTAGACAATCAGGTTTCCGTGGGCGATGTAGTCCAGAGCCCGTCGGAGTCCAGTCCTTTGTTGCGTCGCGACTTATTGCTACAAATCCGTACACCTACATCTGCAGTATAGACCATAATAAAATCTTCATCATTCGACCGTCTAGACCCCTCCAGGTGGCAGTAACAAATTGGTCATTCTTCACTGCGTAAAACGCCCACTGCCTTTGAACTGCGGTAGGTTGTGAGAATGTGTTATCTCGTAAAGGGAGGGGTTTGAGTACAGTTCGGTTGTTTATTTTTATTTTGTCTGCAAAAGGATTTTTAATGCAGGTACTTACTGAGTCTGGGATATAGTATAGATCTATACCTCCACTGACTTTAAAGCAAGATCACTTAAAGATTTTTTGTAAGGTAGAGAGGTAGCAGTTGCTTCACCGACAAGAGACTAGCTCTAAGGATAAATAAGAAGAAGAAAGAAGATAGCAAGCTTACGACCCACCTTATGGAATTTGGCTCGCGCCATCTATCTGTAACCCCAGAAGGTTGAATCGTTCTTCCTATGCCTCTTATGCCGATAATTACTCTAGCTGTATATGTACTTTTAGAGCGAGCAGTGGTACCCACGAATTCGTACTTTGCAAGTTTTTCTCATTATTTATTTTCATAGACAAGGTCAAATTTTTTGGCCGTTTGTTTGTACGTATCTTCCGTAAAAGAATACAAGTCTCATTTTTCTGAACTGAATAGGCCTGGACGCATTTTCTTAAACTGCTACTTAACCCTTATCTAGCTACCCCATATTTCTGTCACACAACCACCTGACGGCGGTCACAGTGACCGCTGATACTTTTTGGTATACTTATTTCTCAAAACTGAGGGTAGTTTAAAAGGAGAAACATGTATAAAACGCACATCTAGGTAATCAACTATTATATTATAAAGAAATATTTTCTTAGTAATAATCAGTCTTATGATATTCTATATAATAATATATGATTCACATATGTGCTGAAGGTACCTACAACTCAAATAGAAAAATGAGATCTTATGAAAAATAATTATAGCACACTTAATTAGTTAGTTACAAAATAACAATCATAAACCTTTATGAAAAACAAAAATGTTGTAAAAAAGCAAAATTTTCATGGAAATTGCAGATGGTCAAAATTACAATTTTTCGCGGAAATTATAGATTATAGACAAATGCGCGCACGTAGACACAAGCCGAGCGCAGGCGCAAGACTTAACGATGCATAGATAACGTATATGGACGCTCATTAATATACGACTAACTTATGTCAGGATATTTCAATTCAAAAAGTCGTTGCGGTCACTGTGACCAAGGGTAGGTTAAATGTTAAATAACTAGTGGTTAAGGGTTAAATAACTAGTTAAATCAAACAACTGTATCAAAAACAAAAAAATCTTCTTTACAATCATCTTCTTACTTTTGAGTTTCCTCACTAAGCTAGTGTAAATTTTAATGCCTTTTAATGTTTCAGATCAGAACCTTCTGTATGCTAGGATTATTCTTGGCAGACGTTCACAGTCAAGATAAGTGGAGGCGTTCTCAGAGATTAGTGCTAAGAGAGCAAGGCGTGAGACTTGAATCTTGATTTGTGTTTATAAATGGCCTAAATGTTTGAAGAAGGTCTTTGTTAGGAACAAATGTTGAGCATACGCTGGAGCTGAGTATAAAAAGCATTAAATTATGTATTTTCTCGCATTGCTTTTTAAAAATAATCCTTGATTATTAAGTAAAAGAAGGTATATTAAAAAGAGCAAACCTAGAAGAACACAAGTAAAAGAATGGACATTTATTGAAGCCGTTTTAATAAACTTCGCATCGTATATGCTAAGACTAAATAAAGTACTCCCAGAACTACACTAGTAAAATTTAATTTCCCTGCAAAAGCATCTAAGTATTGCGAGTCGCAATGCCTCGGCTAAAACGTAGTGCAACTCTTAATCTGCCCCGGGAGCTCTGCAACTGCCCTAATGATATCTCAAGCTGCACTAAAGACCCATACATAACACTCTATGAGACGTTTTATAAAATTTAAGCCAACATTAATGCTTTTTACCCTGTTTACTGTAAATACTTATTCAAATTTGTAGGCAAGTCCACAATGCAGTCTTTGTGATGGTGAGCGTATTAGCATAACACGAGGTTTTCAATGAACAAAGTAACCGGTATAAAATAAAATTTTACGGTATACCCTCATATTGAAATAGCGAGGTCGTGTTAGGGCATAATAAAATGACTACGTATTCTGCGGCCGGCATTATGGGAACTGAATATTTTACGGACCTCTGACGAGATTACCCGACCGGTTTTTAGTTGGGTTTATGCGTTTTATATATATACAGCACGAAAAGAAAATCAGAGAAAAATCTGATTTGAATTTAAAAGTCAGCATCGCTCTGTATGTTATAACAAAAAACGGTACTGGTCGTTAACTACGTGACATAATTATAAGTACGAGTATTTGTTTGTCGGCGATTTCTTGAATAATACAGGACCGATTGCCGTGAAACTTTTTGAATGATAGAATTAAATATTATCGATATTACCTACTGAAGTCATCAGATAGCACGTCGTTGATGTATTTTGTTTGACCGAAATATTTAACTTCTATATAAAAAAAAAACTGTTCTAAAGCATATAATTCTAATGTAAATTCAACAAAAATATGTAACGCTAAATAAATAAATAGGCGACCAAAACTAAATATATTATACGTATTGTATGGTGTACGGAACCCTCGGTCCACGCGTTCTACTTGCACTTGGCCGATTTTATTATCCATCTTACTAACCCCTCCTGAATCTACAGGATGTAAGAAGAGGTCTCACAGAAACTTAAACGGCGGGGCTTCTACTTATCGTTTAACTTATTAATCGTATTGGTATATACAGGGTGTAACAAAATTGGTGTAGGACCCCTTAACTGGGGATTCTACTCATCGTACTGAACAACTTTTGTTCTACGAATTTGCTCAAATCGGAAAAAAAATTTAGACTCTCCATACAAAAATGGCAAAACATATGGTCAATTTGTAAGGAGAGTCCAAAAATTTTTAACAATTCGAAGATTTTTACTAATTAAAGCGTCAATATGCGCATAACGAAGTTATAGACAGATGTGTGACTCATTATGCAGCTCTCATTAAATCGAACACTATGCAAGACAGGAAACCTCCTGAACCCTAAAAACCCAGCTAAGGAGATCTGGCGAGTTATCGGCGAACAGATTGCCTCGAAGCCTAGGTCGCGCACCGATATTTGCATAAATGAAAATGGCTTACACATCCCTGGGGGCTAAAATAGCTAACTGCCTCAATACCCATTTCCTCACAGTTGCAAAAAAACTCGTTTCTTAAGCTGACAAGTAGAAAGCCATCACATTTCTTAAAACTCACCTTAAGTCGCATACGTGTATACCATCATTTACACTTACCCTAGTCACCTCCGACAGTCTGAATCGAGTATTTCACTCAATGATGCGTACGCCGGCTACACTGGACATATACGATGTTTCAGTAAACAACTATATATATAGTATACTGTCATCAATTTGGCCTTTCCAAGGGAATTATGGTTAACCAGTTAAACGAAATGTTTACCAGTGGCATATACCCCGATGTTTTAAAAAGCACTCGTGTCCGTCCAGTGTATAAGGGCAAAGGAGAGAAAACGATGAATGTCGGTGGTTACAGGCCTATAACTATAGTACCAAACATTTCTAAGATTATTGAATCAATTTTATCTAAAAACATAATGGTGTCGATTCGGACTAAAAGACGACTATACTAAACTATACTAAAATACGATTAAAATAAGTTTAGTGATTTGCATGCGCAATTCGGTTTTTCGCGATTACTAAATTTAATCTTCTTGTTTGACAGCACTAAAACGTAAATGACACGATTAAATTTAATAGACTTTGATCCATAGACTATAACAAACAGTGAAGTGAAATCGCGCGTCACACGAAAGACTCAAAAGTCGCTCTAAAAAGAACGAATGATACGGTGATACGACGTATGCAAGACAAAGAAATAAGACTTTTTCATACGATTTTATGTAGCGCTATCTCTTTTATATCTGTCTTTAATTTCTGCCTCCAGGGGAAATAATCAACCCATGAAAAAAAACAATTGTCAAATAGAAAATTCGAGTTTTGTTCTTTGTTTTTATGTGAATTTGTGAATAAATACAAACAAATGGACTGAAGAAAAACAATAAAAAGCTGGAGGTATTCGGGAAGAAGTTTCCTTCTAATATACTTTTGGTAAGTGGTAAGTAATTTCTTCATATTCTTTGTTTATAAATTGTGTTAGTGTCTGTGAGGAAATCTTAGTAAATGAAAATCATATAGAATTTAGATCATTTTTGCACCTGAGTAGTTTAACATTATGCACTGGAATGGAACTAATGCAGCTGAGCCTGTCGTTAAATGCATATATGACTTATCACATAGGCCTAATAATTATATCGACGCTTGAAAGGAAAAGTTGACTAAGCGCCATTCGTCCCTCACACGACTAACACTCCTATCACTGTGACTAAGCGCCATTCGTCCCTCACATGACTAACACTTCTATCACTGTGACTAAGCACCATTCGTCCTTCACACGACTAACACTCCTATCACTGTGATAGTCGTGTGAGGGACGAATGGTGCTTAGTGAACTTTTCCTTTCAAGCGTCGATTTCATGTTTATGGTACTGTTATCAAGTTGCCTATTTTATTTTTCTTCAGGTTCTGCCAGTAAATGGTTCCATGGTCAAGATACTGGCCATAATGAGAGAAGCCTCCTGTGGTGCAACTTCAGCCGCAACATATTCCCCTGCCGATGCGAACGAAGAGGAACGAGAATGGTGAACAGAAGGGACCTACAGTCGGATACACCAAGCAGCCTCTAGACTGCCTACTGTTCATAAAATTATCATGTAATAATAAAACAATCTGATTTAGAACTGTATTTTATTATCCTTAAAATAATTACATGTTTTAGAGTCATAGTTCAATAATAATAAAAATGTTTATTGTCTTGGGGCGATGAACTTCACAATGAACTTCACCATTTGTAGGTAGGACAAATATTAGGATGAACAGAGGGCCATCCATCCCCCTTTGTATTTTATTGGACTCCTGTTTCCGCATTTAGACTCCTATTAGGTCCTTTAAATGTGCAGGCGAGGTCGACTACTCCAGCTAACCTAGCTCTTTCCAGAAGCACAGAAGTCTCCTGGTACATACACAGGCTTCTCGAAGCGACCCTTACATGCTGAAGTATTTTGTCCATTGTTCGGTCAGACCAGTGCATTTCAGGATTAAGTGGATGACTGTTTCTTCTGTTCCGAGACAGCCTCTGGATAGCGGGCTGTCCTGAACTTTCACTATAAATCCCCCTTTTAAATGCTACAAGCTTCTCGTTTACTCAACAAATCTACTCATAGGTTACAACTGTGCCTCCTGGCTGCTGGTGCAACGCAGGCGTCCAGTTGCTCTGCATCCACGTAACAGTAGGTATTCAGTATTATAAGAGTAATAGCCTTGATGGTGATACTACAAGAAACATAGAAACATGAGCAGTCTTCCATGTTATGCAGATACTTTCCATGTATTCATTACTGGTGTCGTTTTCGGTCAGAGAGAAGCCTTAGGTGCTCTCCGCAAGTTCAAAGGTCCTCCCCAAGCTCGGTAGTTTTTGTAATAAATTATTCTAGGAAAAAAAGTCTCGTCATGACTAGTTTTGGAAAACATTGATTTTACTCCTGCTGTATACATTTCTTCTGCATCTGCCATAACCGCAATGGCTCTCCCACTACCACAGACCACTATTTGTCGTATCTTCGAAACAAATCTGGCATTTCTGTAGATTTCCTTGATACATTTTAATTTAATCGTCACCCAAACAGGTCGCGATTAAAATAAGTCGAATTTTAGTTTGACATCTCTAAAAATGATAGATAAATGGCTGTTCCGAATAGCAAAATGGCGATTTTAACTAAATTGAATTCGACTAAACTAAAATTAATATTAGTCCTGTCAGTTTAATTAAGTTTGTTTTTCCGAATAGCAAACGCTATTTTGACACATCTAAACTTAATTTTAATTTAGTTTAGTGATTTTTGCAATCTCGAATCGACACCATTGTCATACCTTGAATTAAATTAACTTATCACAGAAACACAATATGCGTATAGAAAACAAAAATCCACAACCAGAGCCGCACATCAACTTATTGACTCACTACTGACAAATATCGATGGCAAATTCAAAACAGCTGGTTTATGCTGCGATTTAAGCAAGGCATTTGACGTTATCCAAAATGATTTACTGTTAGAGAAGCTATCTCAGTACGGAATAGTCGAAAAATCTCATGATCTGCTAGCATCTTTCCTAAGCCACTGGCGACAGACCGTAGAAATCACAGTAGGCGGGAAAAAAATGAAATCTGATACTGGTGACGTCACAATAGGTATTCCACAGGGCTCCGGCCTTGAAAATACCCTATTTTTGTTATTCATCAACGACTTAGCGTCGTCTATATCTGACGGAATGACGGTACTTTTCGCCGATGATACAACGGTAATAGTTTATGCGCGAACTTATGCAGAGCTGAATGATAAAATTAATAAAATTTATAGGCAGCTACAAGACTGGTTCACAGTTAACGGATTGATATTAAACACTACAAAATCCAATATTATGTTGTTCAGTGGAAGACTAATACAAACGCCACTAGAAATCAATAGTCCCGTTCCTCTATGTGATAACTGTCGCTTTCTGGGTTTCATGTTGGACTCCAACCTGAACTGGAAACAACACGTACAGGGACATTGCGACAGACTGAGTGGTGCAGCGTACGCACTGAGGAAACTGCGACCTCTTGTGTCTCCACAGATCCTAAGACAGGCTTACTTCCCTCATTTCCATTCTATTATGTCATATGGTATCATCCTATGGGGCGACTCAACGCACTCAAGCCGAGTCTTCGTCCTGCAGAAGAGAGCAATTAGGATTTTGTTAGGCACATCCTCAAGAGACACATGCAGGGAGCAGTTCAAATCACTGCGTATTATGCCGCTCTACTTATTGTACTTGTACGAGTTGTTGATGTTTGTCCGACGAAATCTGCCGACCTTTGATCGACGCACCACAGGAGGAAGACAGTTGCGTAACACCGGCCGGCTACAAGTAGTGCCACGACGAACAACACTTGCGAGCAAAAACCCTCGCATTATCGGTCCAACGTTATATGAGCGACTACCCGCGTTGATCAAGGATGAACACAATGACGAAACGTTTAGTCTCCAACTGAGAAACTTTTTGTTGGATAATGAATTCTATTCGGTTAATGAGTTTGTTATTAAGATGACTTAATTTATTTACATTTTATTACAAGTGGAAATATTGACATGTATTTTAATTTGATATTTATATTTTTGTTTGACATACATTTTGAAATGTACTTTTTTTTTTAATTTGACATATTTAGATATACTTATATTTTTTATGTGTGACATTTTAAGTTATCTTATTATTTATTTAATTATTGCCTTGACGATCATATTATCCTCTGACATTTTTGTAATATTGTATTATTGTAAACTTGACATTGATAATATGAAATAAATAAATCTAATCTATTTTTCGATGTTGCCAGTACTACTAAAAATGTTCAATTAATAACCTTCCGTTATTACAAATATTACACCAAGTAATGAAATATCAAAGACTTAAATTAATTAATCGAGTTCAAAAGTTTGAATATCGATAAATTTTATAATAAAGTAAAAGTAGCTTCGAGTCCGAACCTTTTATTTTGTTCCGAGTTGCTCCGGGCAGTTCCGGGCTTTCCGCATTATTGAAGGAATTGTTTCCTAAGTTTTAATATTAAAACATTGCGCTGCTGGACACTGCCTTTTTATTTTATTTTCTCCATTATTATTTATAAGTATATATTAAACTTCAATTTCCATACAAAGAACCTACTTTCGAAAGGGTCGTTCAATCAAGTTTGTTCATGCGACTTTCCTTAAGGCTCTGCAAGAAATCGTCTTCCACACAAAATTATGACTAAAATTTCATGAAAATAAACATCAATTTTTTGATGAAACTGTAAATATCTAAGCAATGCGCTTAATTCTAAAAATTATTTCATAACTGTATTACCTGTACTGATTTAAAATATGTATTATATTTAATTTTTAAAATAACATAGCATTTTGGTTTCTTTTTTTGCTCACGTCTATAAGGTTTTATAAGAATCAGTCTGTTCGTTTTCGAGGAATAAGAATTATAAGTTTCGATGACGAATTCATAAATTAAAGAAGCTGTTTAGGAATTTCATAATAATCTTAAAAAACGAATTCTAATAAATATACTAGCTCTCGTTATCCTTAGAAAAACAGACAACTTTAACTTAATTACTGCAAAAGCTTTTCATTTTGCTCACTAAATTAGTATTCAGTAGATACATCCAGGGCCAGGGCATTCAGGCTAAGCATGAAAGGGATCCGAAACGGTAGCCATTCGTAAAACATTCTAAAGTCCTTTATAAAGTTTCTCAATACTTCTTTATTGTTTTTAATTGAGAGGAATTCAGTTTGTGCTTATTTTGTACGAGAAACTTCTGCTACGAAAACTCTTGCTATAGGTTCGTTATAATTTTCAAAATGAACATCTACTTATAATTTTCAGAACTTCAGTCTTACTTTGATTATAATTGTTCAGTTTATCTTCAATTAATGTGTACTTATTTTATTATAGTAAATGTAAAAACCCTACCATTTACTGAACACATTTTTTTAAATTTTCTCTAACAATAACATCTAAGGAGCAAGGATTTTAATCGTGAATAAATTTGCTCTCTTATTTGCACTAAAATTAAACGTCAATCGATGTGTCCGAGCCATGGCTTAGTTTTTAGTGCTTATAGACCTCGTTACTGAGGAAATTAATAAATATAAATAAATAAAAACCTTCTTTTCTTTTTAATAACACTTCCTTCTACTATTCATAAATTGATTGTCAACCAATACGTAACTGACACGATAAAAAATAAAAAATATATATTATGAGTTTCATGAGTCCATTGAAAAATACCCTCTATATTATCATACTAATATTGTAAATGCGAAAGAATGTCAGTTTGTTTGTACTTCTTTCATGTCTCAACGGACGGAAATAAATGTTTGCTGCACAAAGATATCGTACTTGACGGGGCGAAAAGTAACATAGGCTACATTGTGCCCTGTAAAAATATCAAATTCAAATAATGCAATTTGCAAAAAGTTTCTTCACTGATAGTTCAAAGAACTTAAATACACGGCAAGGGGCAGCATAAGACAGATTTATCAAGTAACCATATTCGTGCTCGCGACTACTCATAAAACGATATCTAAGCAGGTGAAGCCGCGTGAAAAAGCTAGTTTAACATATTGCCGTGAACTGCTTAACCAAGGTATTTTTATTCTTGTTAAAGTCGCTAACAACAACACAGACGGGCAAGAAAATTTCCGCTTCAAAAAGAAATCGCTGCTTCTGACAATTTCAAAATTACACCACTACTACTCCAGTTTCCTTAACCAAATCGTTTTCCTGACTAAGCACAAAGATTATTTCAATCGCACAAGTATGTATATACGACTAAGCAACATGCAAAGTTTAAATTTGATTCGAAACCGATTATTTTTCTACATTTGAGTCGAGGTATGCGGAATAGCGAAATGACAAAAGTTTACTTCGGACTCAGCAAGGCACTGGGCTCATTGCGAGCTCCCGATACGGTTTGACAATGCACATGCAAATTATGCAACTGCAAAGAGCCATTCTGACCGGAAAGTTTAATGACATAGCGTTCCAGGTGGTTCGTTCTACTTTGCTCTGCAGTTTCATTTATAATATGCGGTGTAGTATTTTTTTTAAACTTTGGTATTAAATTATGTATAGCTGCCTAGGCTGTAGCTTATACAATAGTTTGAACTGAAAGTCGCTGGTATCCGGTAACCGAGTGTATTCAAAAAGCAAGAAGGAAAGACAAGTCGAAAGTATCAAAAAATAAAAGAACGTGAATAGTAAGAAAAAATATCAAAAAATAATATTTCATTTCAAAAAGTGAAATTCTGAATTATGTTTAGTATTTTATTTTTTATTTGCAATCGATTTTTATCAACAATATCGACCAAAAACACTTCACACTTAAATTTGGAGCTTTAATTTTAAGTTTCCTGTCAAACTTAATAGCACGTATTGTAGTTTTTAAACTAGGATTCCCATGCAAACTGGGTCATTAGAGGATTTTATAAATGTTCAGTTTGAGTAGAAGTCCATCTTTAAGTGTTCCTACAACCTTTTGTTATATTCTATAGAAGTATGTACTCGTATCAGTGCGATGCAAACATATAGATGCATTTAACTATTCTAGAACAATAGTTACAAACCTTCATAGAATAAGTCTCTGAGGTCCCTGGTCTAGGTATGACTGTAACAATTATTTTGGAACCAGTATTCTTGTTTACCTGGTCGCACAATTCTAGCCCAGATTCATAGTCAATAAAATTCTGTTATGAGACAGTTGAGCTAGCGTGAACAGTTTTTGGTGGTAGTGGAATGTACTGGATTAGCATAACTACTTACTGTGTTTTCCTGGTCTATATCGATTGTGTCGCGACTCTTTATGTTTTATAGAAAGAAAACTGTCTAGTTTCATTACTTCTGCAGTACCCCTAGACCAATAAAGCTTCTTCTTAAAAGATTTGCGAAAATTATTAAACTAGTTCAAGAACTGCTATATATAATATGTGTGGTATATTTGAAAAAAGGACAATTCAGTGACTATACCTACACACAAACTTTAACATTTTCTTTCTTTCTGGACCCAATTCTGAAGTCTACGCAAACTATGTCGCGGGCGGAAGCTAGTAATACTTATTTTTGACTAAACTATATTTCCTACTATCATACGCCATCCAAAACACGATTCAACAATTTCGGCTCGATAAAAAAAATCTATGATAGATGTACCGTTACTTAAAACTTAACACAGTACCCAGTATATCAAACGAAAAAAATTGTACCAACATTGGTTTCGACGATATGAAGGAAACTACGCCATTCGTTTCGTCGTCAACACTTTCATTCAAAAAAAAAAACACAAAATAAATAAACCTAAAACGTAAATAATTCACGTGGCGCGTGTAGGTGGGTCTTGCGTTTACTACTAACCAAGTGACAATAACAATATCAAAAGTCTAAAACAGTGGAGTTTCCTAACGTTACGCATCCTGCATGATACCTAAACTATAGCTTTTAATAACGGACAAAAATGAAACGGATTTTTATACATAATTTAAAAAATCCAATATCACAAAATTAAGTTTTTAATTAATTTTCCTTCGGGATTTCTCAGCAGTTTAGTATTTTTCCTTGCCCGAGGCGGCTGTCCCGAACAATATTGAGTTCCTCGATATCTTCATAAACCGGGCATATTGATTTAGTGTTGTACTTTAACAAGGCTATAATAATAATGTTTTTTCCTTTTACGTACTTTTATGAAGGAAATGATTCAAAAACCTATTGATAATAAATGGAAAATCGTTCTTGTACCTACACTCGGTACATTATGGGACCTTAAAACTTGGGGACATTATAGGGCTTTTTCTTTTCTTGTAACTGACAGCTTCAAAGTCCGACTACTTCAACTCAGACTTAGAACTGTACATAAACATAATCACCTTTGTTAAAATCAAATCAAATACTCTTTATTGTCATACAATACAAGAAGCACGTACAAAAATAAAAAGAAACAAGTAGACAATTTGGGCGGTCTTATTGCTATAAGTGATTTCTTCCAGACAAAAAGGCTTAAACACCCCCTGTGTTTAAGCCTTACTTATCAAGCCTTAAGCTGTTATTTCAGAATACTAATGCACAATAACGTAATTAGGTACATATATTTTCGTCGGTCTCAGACGGAAGGTAATACTATTCAGGAGTATTTACATTATTCTGAAAAGTATTACATATTACTGTGTGTTGATATTTACAAATGTCTACTAATCTGTCTTTAAATGCACCAATTTAATTTCACCCTGTATTTTCTATTCAGTCTGTGAATTTTTGATACATGATTTCATTTATTTATACATATTCAGTCTGATCGATGACAACTTCTGTTTTCGCCCACTTGACAATAAATACCTGTCTACTCCACAATCGCATGTAACGGGAGGAAGTGTGCTAAATTACATATTGTTCTGTAATAAATATATTGTAATAAATGCGTGCACGGTCCGCAGGCGGCAAGTCGACCGGCAAATTGCTTAATCAGTCAGCTGTATAATGTCTGCGATGGTGATTAGCCAGATATCGATATGAAATTGACCAGAAAAAGTTTGGTTAGGCATGTCGATATGCAAATTGCATCGTGAGCGTGTGTGAAGGGGTGTTTATTGTGATATTTGTTTTAAATAAACATTGGTTTTCCTGAATTTTGTTTAGAAATAAATGAACTATCTTATCCCTGAGATTTCTTTAAATTGTTTACCATTTTAGGTTTCGAGTATGAAAATATCCTCAATGTACAGGTTGAAACAAAATTGGTATGGAACCCGTTAACTGGAGATTCTGCTCATCATTCTGAACAACTTTTGTTCTACTAGTTATTATAGTACAAATCCCAAAAAAAATGTTTGACTCTCCATACAAATTGATCACATGTTTGACCATTTTTATATGGAGACTCCAAAAAATTGTTTATCGACCAATTAACGAATTCAACAACAATTTTGCTACAGCCCGTAGAATGAGTCATTATACTGACCAGAAAGAGTACTTTCCGTATCTCTAAATCATAACCTATAATAGCGTCTTATTTAGAAGTCTTGTGTATTCAATATGGCCTTTCTAAATTTAATGCATAAAATATCCAACACTGCATGAAAACTCCTTGTAAGTCGGATAAAACAAAACAACCCTTCACAGACAAGGTTTATGAGGCGTTCCAAAACAAATGGGCCCTGACGATTTTTGCTGTGTCAGTGAAATGAAGGAAAACAGTGTCCATTGTCTATGGGCGGTCACCGCCTCTTGGCAGCCTTGCAAAATATATATTATCCAGGAACAAACATAAACATGCTTCGTCACGGTGATAAGGATAAACCACGTGTGATTATCAAGTCTCCATCCTGTCAGGAATTGGATGATATAAAGGTTTTGCTAAATAAATACGAGTACTCGCTACAAAAAAAATATCTTTCATTTCTTATAAGTAAATAATTCTTGGATTAGTTTATTTATATGTTTATATACAGGGTATAAAAAAACGTAGATGTAGAACCTCAGGACTTCTAATCAAACGAAAAACTTATTTCCTACGACATAGCTGAAATCACGAAAAAGTTTTACATCTATAGAAAATTAACCAAGCAGTTGATCAATTTGTATGACAGAGAGTTAAGTAAGTAGTTAAATACTTTTAAGAAAAAAAACCACAAGCGTTTGAAAAAGTACGGATGAAAACTAATTTACTTAACGAATCAGATATGCCGAAAGCCGGCCAGGTGCGAGTCGGACCTGGCCGGCTTTCGGAGTATAAATTCATAATCACACATGTCTTGAACTCTATATCAAAGTCTCAGGCCTGCAATCTCTTGAAGCTGTGAAAAAATCAAACTTCTATGCCATCGCAATCAAGAGATACGGCCGTTTATGCCACATGTTTGGACACTCCTACAGGGTACTTCCCGTATACTTAGAATCATTTAATTTGGCAGGAAGCAATGTCTTATAGTAAAAGTAAAGGGAAAAGTTCAAAAACCAAAAATTGTTACTTACATCGCATTTTTTTTTGTGATATAACTAAATTGTTTTGGTTTTCAAAGTTTGATTTTTTCACAGATTCAAGGGATTGCAGGCTTCAGTATTTGATATAAATTTCAACATGATACGTTTATGTGTTCCTGAGAAAAAGACTCTTGATAGACAGACAGATAGACGGACAGACACACGGACAGACAGACGGACGGACAACAACGTGATCCTATAAGGGTTCCTTTTTTCCTTTTGAGGTACGGAACCCTAAAAACAGTTGGGATTCATTCATTCATATCCTTCACTTGGCTTATACATTAAAACATCTTTTGATCCCTTTTTGAAACAGACTTGCTTTTGAAGTTTTTTACAGAATGTTACGTCCATACAAAATTTAAAAGCCTGCTGCGTGTATTGAAATCGAATTTAAATTTCCAATTCACTGAAAACGTGTTTACAACCTGAAAGAACGGCTCGGTGGTGCAGAACTAAAGTCTGTTTTGGTCAATACTACGTATGGGCTCTGAAAATATAAAATATGCGATTTATTCAAAGCTACATCCATCTAACCAAGAAATAAAAACACAAAAACTTCAATTACCTTAATTAACTTCAATGAATAGTAAAAATATGTTTGAAAGTGTGGATATTTTTGTACAAGTTGATGATGTCACATATGACGAGTCTTTCGGTAAGTCAGCTAAGGATATAGAAAATTTGCAAAAAAGTTGTCTGCGTGCCCATCGAGCGCTATCGTAAGTATTATACGTTTCTTTGACCGGCTTGTAACATCTTATAAAATGTTTAATTTTATTTTGAACTCTACATTTCATGCTTTAAAAATAAAATAAATCTAACTCCAAATACATAATATCAGTGATTATATTCGTGGATTTTAATAGTTTCACAAAAGGTTGAATATATAATTTTTTTTGGCATTTTTAATTAAATATTCGCAACGGAAGACGCAGTGTGAGCAGGCCTCCGACTCAGTGGACCGACGACCTGGTGAAGGTTGCGGGAACCCGCTGGATGCGAGCCGCACAGGACCGGTCGGTGTGGAAATCTTTGGGGGAGGCCTTTGTCCAGCAGTGGACGTCTTTTGGCTGATAGATAGATAGAGTTCGCATAAAGTACAGGAAGGAACACGTTAAGTTCGCTGCTGTAAATGTATTTCAATAACTATCTTAATAACTTATCTAACTTCTCACTAATATTATAGATGGATATTTTTTTGTTTGTTCCGCTTTCACGCCGAAACTACTGAACGGATTTGGATGAAATTTGGTAGGTGAAACGGAAGAATATTTTTTTGCGATTACAATTTTTTGAAGATCGATTCCAGAAATATAAGCTTCATAAAAGAAAGGCTACAAAAAGCCTAAAGTTTTTTTCGAACTGAATATTGCTTTCTAGGAACAACTTGTTCAGATTCACGAGTTGAAGCTAACGGTTTTATAATGAAGCACTCGGCTAACACATAGGATACTTTTTATCCTGGAAAATTTAAGGGTTCCCGTAGGAATGCTTAAAAACTCAAAATTTTCACTTCGTCACTAGAGGGCGCTATCTTAACATTTTCTTTCAATTCTAAAGTCCACGCGGACGAAGTCGCGGGCGGAAGCTAGTCAATGATAAAATGTATATTCTCATCATTCAATCATGACTATTAGGTAGATCAGTGTTTATAAATATTTTGTTACATTATTTCTAATATTATAATTAATTATGAATATACGTTTCAAACAGTTATTTATTTTTCATTTATTAAATTAAAAACAAAAATAATATTTTATTTTTTAAAGTACTCTTCATCAAATCTGCACCTTTACACCTTATAGAAAATCAATCATTTCGTTCACAGCGAATCTTAAAACATTTCTTTTTCAGTATCGTAAATGCCGTATTTTTCATTGGAATTCAGGTCATTCATCATTAATATTCAATGCATGCTTTGTTAAAGTGATTCTGAAAAAGAAATTTTATCGAAAAATATTCTTAACTATATAATATTATTCCATGTAATGTTTTGAAAACACTTTTATTATATCCAACAATTTTACAATGAAATAACTTTCAAAAAGGTCGATTTTATTAACCTTCAGTGTCCTAAAGGGGTTGCCCTGTAATATAACATTTTTGCCATGAAATCAAGTTAATTATTATGGATTACTTTTATAGTTCCAATACTTTATCACCATTTAAAGATAAATTTTCTGAGGCACAAAATTTGTAAAACCGTTAGCTTCAACTCGTGGATCTGAACAAGTTGCTCCTAGAAATCAATATTCAGTTCGTAAAAAACTTAAGGCTTTTTATAGCTTTTCTTTTATGAATCTTATATTTCTGCAATCGTTCTTCAAAAAATTTTAATCGCAAAAAAATGTTCTTCCGTTTTAAATTAGCCTAATCACTTTATATAATTTATTTTGACTATGGTATCTTAAGAAAAGTATTTCAGTTTCATTAAGCGAAGCCTGTTGTAATTTGACTGGATATTTTATTATCACCATGTAAGTACGAGTACAAAATACAAAAATGATATTTTCGAAAAGCTCACATCTACCTACATCGGCTTCAAAGCATTTCATTTTCTGTCTACATACTCGTACATACGTCAGTTCTGGCGCTTACTTTTGTTTCCAGTCGATTTAGTTCCGCGGATGAAATTAATTTTTGAACCTAATAAAAGCTGGAAATCACGTCTAACTTTTAACAAATTTCCAATGCATTTCACACTCGCCCAATGCAAACTGGAATGCGATAGCAAACTAGTATTTGCTTCGAAAGTTGAATAGGTTTTGCGATATTTTTCCGAGAGGAAAGTTTGGGAGCATTTAATTGGGAGTGAAAGTTTAGAAACTTGTTAATCTATTGAAAATGCAAAGTTATGGAATATGCTGGAGGTAAAAATATACGTTTACATAACGTCTTTCTTCCTTAAAAATAATAATGTAAAATTATTGTATACTCTTTCATCACTATAAATTTTAACAATGGTAGTAAACCACATCATAATGCTAATAGAGATCACTCCAATAGAGGCTTTGATATCACTGCGATGGACGTGAGTGCACTCATAAATCCGGTTATAAGCAACGCGATAAAAGAAGTAGGGTAACGATAGTGCTGTAGTTAATATATATATATACATAGGCATAGTGTACTGAGGATTCAATGCAATACACCACCAGACAACTGCCATGTATCCGTTGTAATAGCATGGATAAATTGCACCACTCGATAACAAGAAGAATGCAATGTAGTGAACATTGCATTCTTGATGGCAGATGAGCCGTGAAATAATAATCTTTCCCTTTTTTTATTACTCTTGGAATTTTGCCCGATATTGTAAAATTTTAGTAACGTCTCACATTTAAAGATGCCACTATTATACCAAACTAGCTTGTGCCCGCGGCTTCGCCCGCGTAGTCTTGATATTTGATATCTAGATATTTAAATATTTTGATATTGGATATTTTGATATTTTGATATTTTGATATTTTGATATTTTGATATTTTGATATTTTGATATTTTGATATTTTGATATTTTGATATTTTGATATTTTGATATTTTGATATTTTGATATTTTGATATTTTGATATTTTGATATTTTGATATTTTGATATTTTGATATTTTGATATTTTGATATTTTGATATTTTGATATTTTGATATTTTGATATTTTGATATTTTGATATTTTGATATTTTGATATTTTGATATTTTGATATTTTGATATTTTGATATTTTGATATTTTGATATTTTGATATTTTGATATTTTGATATTTTGATATTTTGATATTTTGATATATTGATATTTTGATATTTTGATATTTTGATATTTTGATATTTTGATATTTTGATATTTTGATATTTTGATATTTTGATATTTTGATATTTTGATATTTTGATATTTTGATATTTTGATATTTTGATATTTTGATATTTTGATATTTTGATATTTTGATATTTTGATATTTTGATATTTTGATATTTTGATATTTTGATATTTTGATATTTTGATATTTTGATATTTTGATATTTTGAGGAAACTGTGCAAAATTCCAAGTTTCTAGACCCAGGGGTTTGGCCTGTGCGTTGATCTATCTACTTTGGACCCCCGTTTCACCCCCTTAAAGGCTGAGTTTTGAAAAATCCTTTCTATATCAGTCAGTCAGTCAGTTTCCTCTTTTATATATATAGATAACAAGATGTACAAGAGAGAATCGCTATAATACTGACTTCAACTCTAATTGTGACTAACGAGGTAAGCATTATGTCAGTAAGTACCTACAATAAGTAATAAATAACTAAGGCTAGTTTTATGCAGTGTTACACGGGTGTTGTAGCTAATACGAAGCTACGGGCCGCCACCTAAATTGTAGCAATCGTTAGGTAAATACGAGTTTGTCTTCATACTTGGACTTGTGATAATTTAGAAGTTTTAAGCTAGACTATTCTCTTAAAATTAAACACTTTAACATGAAAACATATGTATTAGCAAAAATCAAGTACTTTTCTTTTCGCTTCTTAGGTAATTTTGCAGGGGTATATACTAATATGCCCTCAAAATAAAAATAAAAACTACTAATACTCTCACCAGTAACTCAATTCTGAATCAAATTTAAATAAAACTAGAAACTAATACGATCCACGGAATGCCTCCAAAAATCTAATTAAAATTCAAATTGGCGTGACAGCCGATAGGCACATACTTCTCTGCCCTTTGATCAATCAGACAGCTGACGACAAACCGTATTAAAGCGATATTGAATAAACCCAAACAAATTACTCGTCTTTGATAAGGTAATTATTAAATGTAATTATTGTTTCGTCACGAGTCCCGCCGCCGTTGCCCTTTTGTAAGCCGCCGATCGTAGGTCGGCGTTCTGTATTTTGTGTAAAGTATTGTGTGGGTATAATCATTATTATATCGACCATTGTCCGTTGAATATCGGAATCACATTTTTATACGCTTCTTTCATCGAATATTTAGCCTATTTCTCCTAATTAATGTTTTCTCGATGCTGCTACCTTACTAGTTCATATATTATATAATTATTATTAATTATCCAGTTCTGTTCAATACATATTTTTAATGAGGTATTTTTTGCTAACCAACAGACGTAGATTCTCATAAATTTATCGTCAACCTCATTTATCTGTACTTTGTCATTCACAATAATTAGGAAGTGGAAATGTCTGGGAGTGTAATTTCTCTTTGTGTCCGAACAATTTTGTCATGTTCAATTTCACGCCGCCTACCGCGTCTTTCCCTTTTATGGTGGTTCCAGTGACATCGTGAAATTGTGCAGACTTCATACTATCTCCATTATCTAGTTTCTATAATTGCTGATATATGTATTTTTATTTTTCATGAATGAATATTGGTTTATAACTTTAAATGTATAGGTTTTAATAAGTTTGTTTTACCACACTCAGTTTTTTCATTTTCATATTCAACATTTTCTTCTTTACGTAAGACTTTCGTAATTAGGTACTTATGAAGAACGAGTATCCGATGGATACTTATTCTTGTAAACAGACTACATTTTTGGAAATAGCAAAATATTTTTCTACTAATTACCACTGTATTTACAATGAGCATAAAGGATTGGACAGAAATCTTCTTAAAAATAATCCCCGCCGCACAACCCAGACAATAGCCTGAATCTTTGGATAACAGACCGGGGCTACTGTCACTAACTGAATTAATTCAACAATGGATTAAGACTGACACTTAGCTATAGCAACGTTTAAGACTATTAAAAGTGAAATAGTGATGCGGCTTTGTCGTTAAATTTTGAGTTAGTTTGGCTAAACTCATTCCAGTGTTTCATGTTTTACATAAGGTGTTAAAAAATTAGTAAGCATTACTTAAACTGAGGCTTCTACTAGTGAAACTGAGCAACTTTAATTCGCAAAAAAATTGCACTTTTCTAACAAGTTGGTCACCTGATTGGCTCATATAGTATGGAAAGTCAATTTTTTTTTGCGAATTGACTATGGGTTCCGTGGCAAAAGTTGTTCAGTTTCACTAGTAGAAGTCCCAGTTTAAGTAATGCTAACTAATTTGTTAACACCTTGTATAATGATTTCAGCAAAGTAACTAAAACACAGAGTTAGGTACAGAATCCAAGTCACGTATTTTTTGTTTGACTGTGTAGATGCATAAACTAAAGTTCGAAAAATATCAAATTAAGTAATAACACTTCATAATAATGTATAAGTATATGAAAATATACGTTCATATAGGTACGGGTTAGCACAGAATCATTAGCAGTTTTAACGTGAATTGCTAATGAGGTAAATGATTTGGATCAGCGCCGGCTTAGCCTAGACGTCATAACGTTGCATTCCATAGTGCCACACGGCACAACATATGGGTCATTAGACCAATGCAATGGAGGGGATAAATCCGCGGTATTTACGGTAATCGTGCCGAAAGCTGCTGCATTAGGCTGCACGGCTTTACCCCAGTTATGAGTAATGAGTTGTATACAGATGAAGTTTGATGATTAAGTAATATGGGAGTTCATGATAATTACACTGCTCGTGGAAAAGGAATCACAAACTGAGATAAAGCTGACTCATTACTAATTTTAGTTCATATTATCGTATTTTAAACTGAAGTTGAACTACTGAAGAATACTATTATTTAAGAAAAAAGTAACATTTTTCTGACCCAAATAAATAAAATAATATATGAAAAATTTACACCGGTAGTAGATATTAATTTTGTTTTCAAAGAGCAAAAAAGACTAAATCATTTACTTTTGAAATAACATTTCTGACCGCCGCAATTTTTTACTGTAGGTATTTTTAGTAACTATAAAATACGTAACATCTTTCTTCTTTCAGTATAAGAGAATAAAAAATAAACTTGGAACAAAAAAAATTCTTTCAAATCATTTTTCATATCTTGTTGAAAACTCCAACGTCCTAATTATGTTGAATTTATAATTTACGTAACAACAACCCAATTTTGTGAACAACAAAGTATTATAGCTTCCGGGAATCGTCTTCAGAGTGATTAAAATGGTCGCTAACATCGCGTGGAATGTTAACATTGCTTTTCTCACAAGGAAACTTTTCTTTTGTCACATCAAAGACAGTGTTGCTATAACGAGTTTAACAATTTAACATGACTCTGAAAACTAAAATAACGTGGATTTTCTTACACAAAAAGTATACGAAATAAGAGAAAGCAAAATAAATCTGGAAATCAATCCCCTCACATAACGCCCCTTACATTGCTGTGGCTACCCTTACTTTCGCCCAGCAGTTTGATCCTCAGGGCTAAAGTAAACAAAATGACCCCCGAACTATACAAATAATATAAAAGTGGAAGTCGAACTAATTCATTACCGTGTGCCAGAAACAATAAAAGACGCACGGGATTACCTATAAATCCGAAAGGGAATTTTTGTACACAAAGCAGGCTTATCTACTTCGCGTCGCTTTAGGAATAAATACCGGACTTACTGCAATGAAGACGACTCCGCTACCAAATGTAAAGGCGTCTTCATAGTGGAGCTGTTAATATGGTTTGCCATATAGTAATATGTATAGATCTATGAAGTTTCTATATCAGGAAAGTAGCAATGCATATTCTTAGCTTGCCTGGCTAGCCATTACTGTCTTTTCTAACTCTTGCTGTCAACATTACTATTAACAGTATTGATATTGGTGAATCGTAGTAAACCCGCTGTCTTTTGTCATCATCTTCAGTAACCATCAGTTGAGATGATGTTAAAAAACTTAAATTATTACGCAATATAGCCAAAAGTATTCAAAACACTATTATTGTGCTTTAGTCAAAGACTTCTATTATAAACCTCAGTTTATAATAGAAGTCCTTGGCTTTAGTCAGCACGCGTCTTAATAGAGCAATGCCAGTCAGGATAAAAAGGGCACGGGAAGGACCGTTTCCCGTCTGTTTGGACATCGTAATCTCCTGCTTACTACTTAAACTTAGATTGATCTAATAATTTTATATGGAATTCTTTTTTTTTACTCTAGTAATATCGTATTTCCTTCGAATTTCCAATCACTCCAACCACTAGTAAGCTATGCGATGTCCGTAAGTCGGTTAGATTTAAATATTGGAGTTTTATTGTTTTTATATCATATTCTTTAAACTGTATATATTACTATAATAGATATTTAATATATTATCTTAACAAAGTTACAAAAAAGAAACCCTCACGATTTGTAAACACTTTGTCAATGTGACAAGCGGCTGTCTGGTATCTTCGAACGATTTGAGATGTGCCACCGTGGCGCTAAAGTATTAAGTTACAATTCAGTAAAGAGGACAAATCGACACTCAAGAGATACATTACGAAGAGAGATTATTTTATTCACCGACTTAATGGTCTCAGCAGTGCTATCGAGAATGACAAATTGTTTGGCCAGACAAATTAAAAATACCTCAATAATTATTCTTTTAAATCTGTATCTCGAATCACGATTCGTTAATGTATTTCCGCTTGCTTATTTCTTTCTTTAGCAACCATAAGTCAGTTTTATTAACAACATAATACCTAAACTCACGCGTGTATTGAATTTAATCGTGCAAACGCCTGCGCCTGTGCGAATAATAGCTGTGACAAATTTTCCGTTCTGTCGAGCATTTTCCTCTGAATGCACCGACACAATCGACGGTATTGCCGGCAAAATTGTTCGCTATTAAGTGACATTCTAAATATAGGGATCCAGTGTGACGACGAGATAGCCAGTTCTGCCCAACCCTTTGCGTTTCCATAAAATTTTCAAGTCATCCGACTTTCAACTCTGAATGAAAAGGAGATAGAAACTATTCTTCAGCGATGAATTTTCTGGCTACATCACCTTTTGCCTGGTATAAAGCAACTGATGAAGTGTAACAGTTACACATCTGCCTTTCCTCGATTGATTGGTAATGATGATTGCTATGCGGTTTGAAGACAATGTGGATTGCACTTGGCTTGTACCAACGTTGTGGTTTTAATTGTAAGAAGAACTGTATCGAGGTAAAGGCTTCTTATTATCGACAATGCTACGGTACAGGTTTTTTACATGTTAACTACCGGGTATTACAGATGGAAGAACGTCAGCCAATTTTAATTTTCAAAATTGTTTTTGTAATCATCTTGAATCTGTATTTTAAATTTTTGAACAGTTAATTTCATGTTTTATTTTTACTTTCGAGCGGTCACTCGATCAAGCACGACGAGGTGGTAACAAAGTACAGACGTCACGGAAAAAAGCTTTTTTCCACATTACTAAAATAAAAAAATAAAAATAGTTTATTTCAGATGTCTGAGATCCATAAAGTGTTAGTAATACATGATTTAACGTAACGGGTTAGTAACACTAGTATTACTAGTATAACCCAAAAAATATGTTTACCAAAAAAATCTTTTCATATCTTATCTTGCCATAACGTTTTCTCCCATAACTACGCGATCGATTAAGATCAAATTTTACCTTATGCCTTTTTGATATTATATAAATGGATAAATAAATAAACAATTTTTATATTTTGATAGATTTTTTTACAGTTTTTCCATTACCAATCAAATTAAGTGTTTCATGCTATTTACTGTGATAATTTGTCCTAGATTTCTAACCAGCTACTGGTTGAATTGTGATTTTTGCGATTTTATATTACCCACATTTGAATTGCTTGTCTGTTCTTTGAATAAAATCTATGCGAAAAAGCAAGTGCAGTGTTGTTTTATCAAATCCCTGCTATAGGTGATTTAATAAATGAATCCGGCTTTGGAACAAATCGGTATCAACTTTAAGTAGATTTATCTTGGGTGAATTTGTATTGTATTGTATTGTACTAAAGCTTTATTGCACACAAGGAATTTACATAACATATAAAATATTGGATTACGTGTACAAAGGCGGTCTTATCGCTAGAAGCGATCTCTTCCAGACAACCCTTGGCAGAGGATAAAAGATTACATGAAGTACTGGTAGGGATAGTGCAAGAATTATTTGAGCAATGTAACAAAGTATGTAAATAGATTAAAGATAATATAATTATATACAAATTACACAGAATATTTGATATTTATGCCTATTAAATACACTAAAAATATACATGTATTTTCTTAAAAATTTAATAGTATCCTAGAAACGCTGAAATTATACATATATGTAGATCATTTCTCCACGGTGTTTAACTACTGTTTCCTCTCCCGTCGCCGTATTACATTTCCTTTAATTAAAAGCAAACGGTTTAAACACATGATCTCTAAACGTGGTTCTAATCAGCACACATTAACTTTTACGATTGTCTGTTGGACTGCTGATATTCATAAAGGCGTCTGTTCAAAAACGCCGTCTATATCATGAGCTGATTGATAACATGTGTGGTTTTGGTAACTTTGGAACGTTTTTTAGAGCTCTATATATTAATTTTAAAGGCAACACATAATATTTTTTTCAATTAAACCTTGACTTTTTATTCAGTAGATAAAACGCTCCCATATTCTGAATAAAACAAACTTCGCTTGACTATTTACAGAGCTGTGTATTTTATATAAAATAAGATAATCTTCTTTATTTCTATAATTATTAATAAAATATTTGTATAATTATCATGAGACGAACACTAGAAAGCACTCTTGAACAAAATTCTTTTTCTCTATTTACCCCACATTTCTCTAAAATCTGGCAGGCATAAGGGGAAGTTATGCATTGTTTGCTTACAGACTACGGAGTACTGTCGCCACTTTGGTGCCATTAGCGAAAGTAAATTTAGCTTTTTCCAGACGCTCTCTGCGAAAGGGTTGTGGTTTTCGGTATACCAAACGAATGTGTGACGTTACATATTTTAATGGAATTTATGATAATCAAATACTCATTTTATATTCAACCAATGCGACAAGTTTCCTTTGTTTCACGAATCTTTTATTTCATCATGAATTTTATATCCAGCAATATAAACAAAATTAAACTTTAACGTAGCGTTGGCAGGTAAAATTCTTGACGCACGTCTTGTAGGAAAGCTTACCAAATATTTACAAGAGCCTCGAGTGGCTTAAAACAAATTCTCCAATAATCTTGGCTCGACTTTGTACTATTGTTTGCTGTATATTTCGCTACCGCCTCCCCTTCCCTTGTATTTTTGTGGAACGCCACTCAACTCTTGTTTGATTTCGCTAAACATAAAGCGTTGGTAAACATTTAACAGTCTTATATCGAGTTACAGGATTTCTTTTGTTCTTTGGTTTTTATAAAGAATAATACTTATTCGTTTCATGCAATCATATTAATGTTTTGCTATAAATGTATGTAATGTATATTTATATAAAAGTATAAAAGGAGTACGTCCATATTAAATGTCTCTCTGATGTTATTTTTTATTATTTATAGCATTTCATTTTGTCTTGAGTACTGATGCCCATAAAATAGATTTATTGCTTACACATCGTTGATGGATAAATTTTATTATGATTGGCTTTCTTCTTTTACATAGAGCTTTACTGTTTATAGCATTATATTGCACTTAAATCACTTTCAATTTCTACTATACCTACCACATTGTATCGTTTAAATCTGTAATGACGTCATCATAACTATATTTTTTCGTTTTGTAAAACTGAAACCGACATGAGTGTTACAAATTTCCTCTCACTTTTTTTGAAAACAAAACTCGGTGATGATTTTGACAGTGGCTCCCGACGAGTGTTTACATCGTCGCCAGAGTGTCATTAGTCGTCGGCTTGAATGCGCAGACGCATCTGGCAAATGCATACAATTTTTTTCCACCAAAATGTCTTGGTTTTCGTATAACTCTTAATCTGCTTTATACAGAGCTCAAGTTTGAGTATAAATATATATTTTAACGGAAAATGCTTCTGGCTCTACTCATATTGGTAATGATTAAATTTCAAAACCGTAACAAATAGTTTAGTTTGTCTGTTTTGCTTTGACATCGATGTATCGGGTGTTACGATCAGGATTTTACAAAGGGGCCTTAAGTGATATTTCTGTTTTTGTGTAATTACTGCTGTCTCATAATAAATTAATTTTTAAAATCTATAAATTTGTTAAACACTGTTTCATCAAAATAAAGATTGCAGCAAATGTTAACATTCTTCCGATTCTAATTTGCTCGTAAAGTACATACACTAACACCATCAAAAGCACAATCCACATTACTTATAACATCAAAGCTTGAAGAAACACAGTCGTTATTAAAATCACGATGTCGTCGCATAAAGAGAAAGGGCCGGCCAAAGCGCGAACTATCAAATGTAATAAATAATTCCTTCGCCTCCAGGACAAATGAGGTCATGTGTTTCTCTTTTACTATTTTTTCTTAACTTCCCTTGGGATCACGTGTGTCTTCTATTTCCGTTTCGACGTATATCGACCGAACTATTTGCTCTTTCAAATTGGGAACATGTTCGCTGTTTAAAACATTGCGTCTTGGGTGTCATTATGTTTAAGTTGAAGGCAGATGTCAACTTTGTAGCACATCTGGAGA
Organism: Coleophora deauratella; assembly: GCA_958295455.1. Taxonomy (NCBI): domain Eukaryota; kingdom Metazoa; phylum Arthropoda; class Insecta; order Lepidoptera; family Coleophoridae; genus Coleophora; species Coleophora deauratella. The sequence goes on along the minus strand of OY282405.1, from coordinate 5,634,835 downwards.
TAAAGACTAGTCTAATTATAGTATTTTAGATTAAACTGTGTTTTATTAATAATACTAATAGGACACTTCATGCTAAATACTTGCAAAGTTAATTTTAGCCAGAGTAGCTACATACAGTGGTTTACGAATTAAAGTAAAAGTGATAATATTATCAGCATCTATCTTCCTAAAACAGGACGATGAACATATCCTAAAGATCGTTAAATACTATTTTTACCTATAGGATCACCTCTGGTTTTCACCGAAGCGCCCTTTCTTTGGGTAAATTAATAAATAATAAATAATAGCCTAATCCAAGACCTGTCACATACGTGTGTATGATATGTGACAGGTCTTGGATTAGACTACTATTTATTGTTTATTAATTTTCCTAGCGCCCTTAAACACAAGTTTACTTTCTGTCGATAGTTAATTAACATTTTAGATTCCTGTATTACATATATCTACTCAAATTATAGTATACTACATAATATTTTATGCAGTCTTAAATATCTTACGCACAGTATTGCAAAACCTAAAGTAGAATTGTTTCTTTTATTTCATTTCCACCTGTATTTGCATCTACAACATCCATATCTCACTTACCTACGTACTCCACTTTTATGGCTATTCCAGCCGGTTTTATTTTCGCAAAATAGTCTCCCTTACTCACACGTTCCAAACCTCGTAAAGCGTTTGAGCTTAAATTTTAGTACTTTACACAATCCCCAGATAAAAGGCGGTCTGTATTACAAACTATTACGGGTAAGTAATGAGCTTTACTTTCCGAACAAACAATAATAAACCTTCCATTTAAATCTTAATCCTTTTGTGCGCTGGCCTATATAAATCTTGTTGAAAGAGAATAGAAGGTTGGCCTCAATACCGCGTTTAGAGCAATGCATGCTTAGGAAACAATCAAACTTCACCTTGGCAGCATTTTACGAGGCGTTTTCGTTTCAGTACGTGGGACGGACGTGAGAACACATTAGCAACAAGTGTTTCTTTGGATTGCGGTTTTCACAGGTCTTGCTGTGATTCTTGTAACATATTAGCTAAAACATTCATAAGAGTAGAATAACCAAAATTTCTGTGTAGATCTAGTCTCTAATAGACAAAAACGTTAAAAGCAATATTAAATGTTATAGATTCAGTTCATTAAACTCTAAAATTTTCACTGTAAAATATCTATTTAATGTATATTATCATCATCACCATCTAAGACTGTATTAGTTAGAATTTGGTGTTATATGGAATGGTTTTGGAAATATGACGTCCTAATTTGTTATACCTATAATTTAGAATACGTTTTTTCCATTCTGTCTCAATAAAAAACGTACTACACGTATAGTACAATATAACTCTCTTTCTGTACTTTCACTATTATTATCTACATATATACTGCATATGTATATAATAAATAGTATACATTATAAAAAGGAATTCATTTCTTTCGACAAACTATGAGCAAGTAAGACAAATATCAAGAGGGGAAGCAGTAAAGCATTCCATACACAAAGAGACATAAATGTGTTGACATATAAATAAAATAAATCGTGCGTCAATACTGTATGAGTCTGAGTCGTATGCTGAAATATTTGGAGCCATAAACAAGAGTTTCAACTACAACGCGTGCTTTCCATCATAGTGACTGATGGATTGAAAAATATTGTATTTTATATTTTGTGCAAGTTAAATGAAATTTTAAGCAGGCAATGGACTTATATTATTAATGTGTTTAGCTTTTTCTCTTTCCTTTACAGTAACACTTACGTAGATATATGGTTTACAGGTCCACTAGCCTACCTTACCAAGAAAGGAGTATCTCCTAGATGCACACAATTCTCTTGAGACTTCAAAATCAAAAACAGATATACAATATTATCCGTCACGAAAAAAGTTTTTCACTACTACAAAGTGAGTGCCAATAAATTATTCAAGATTTCAAAGGCATAGGTCTGTTCTGGTTTTGACGATAATTAAAAATAAAAAGTAATGTATGAGGTTCATACAATAAATGCAGTAGAAAGGCATGGCCACACGCAAGATCTGAAAATTAAATATTATTTTATAGAGTAACATGGTTACGACAGTCAATCACTTAAGATCATCGACTTTATGAACGGTAATACTAATAAAGTGAACATGTGTAATAACGTTTATCCTAACTTATGATAAACAGCTTCCGATCTCTCAACAGGGTTGCACAACTCATGTTGCTGAATGAATTTTCTTAAACAAACCTTCATTATCACCTTTTCAATAAAAAAGTGAACCAAACTTTTTTTAAAGGAATCATCACTGCCTGAAACACGGAACAAAACAAACTGCTTGTAAAACAAATATCATCATCGAATCATCAGTTTTATGTTACACCTATCATTAATCTTGAATAATAGAACATTAGCGACGGTGGTGTTCTCGTATAACCTCTGTATATTAATTCTAAAGTCGCGTATTAATTTGGTAAGTGGCATTTATCTCGGCCGTTTCTGTACTTCGCAAAGCACAATAAGCCATTGGTTCCGGCTGCTGTCACTAGATGGAAGTTGTTATAGGCGGCTTGAAAACTTCTGACGCTGGGGTTGGCCACTAGCCCCGTAACCTTCACAATTCCGGACTTGGCCCCCATGTATGGAATATGGCTTTACCTTCCTAAGTTATGGGAAGAGACCCGTGCCCCTGAAGTGGGGACTATATGGGTTGTTGCATTACGATAAGCAGAGATTCCAATTAGGGCTTATCCTTCTTTCATCTCATTTCTGTTACGTCCTGTATGGTATGTTTTCATGTTCAAACATAAATTTCTTAACACAACAAGCAATAACAGCAAATTGTGATGTTTTGACGGAATTACGATCCCGCTGAGAAATGTCTACCATTTACCACTCTTATGACTTTGTGAAGGTGCGGTCTTGATATTACATTGATCGAGTATGTTTTCTTCTGTCTGAATTAAATCAACTACCTTTTCCTCGTAATCTTTATTTGTATATTCCGGTAAGACTCTGTTAAATTCAATTTTCAGTATAGAAGCAAGCAAAATATTTATGTAGTATCAAGTGATATGTGTTTTTTTTTAATTTGATTTACTTGAAGCGTATTTGAATTTTCGTGAAACGTATCCTAGTAAATCAAACATCAAAAATATTTTGAATATTGTGATGTCACGATCAACTTAGATACTTAGATCAACTATTCGTAGATGGGTACGATTTCTGACTTGTGTCAGAAACAGCTCGTCTCTTGTCTTGTCTTACCTCTGAAATGTGAAACCACGTTGAGAATGTAGACAGTTTAGCATTCTTGATCAGAGCAAGTATCAACTTTATGACCGTACTAAACCAGACTATGAATTTTAAATGTTTTTTTTGCATTTCGTCTGTTTCGTAAACATGTGAGTTTTGAGTATTTCTTCGTTTTATAGGTGGTAAGAAATTCCAGCTTGTATAGTTTTACTAAATTTTCAACTAAAGATATATGACTTAGGTACTTAGTTTTACTTATGAAATATACATACAATATTTAAATTGGCAAAATTTATAAACTTATAACTTAATGGTGTTTCGGGTGTCTATGGGCGGTGATAATCCCTACCATCAGGTGATCCGTCTGCTCGTTTGCCACCTATCAAATAAAAAAGTATCTGTTAATTCCAAAGTCAATTAATACAACACTATCGGATGTCATATGTCTCCCTTTTCCATTTAATGTCTATGACAAAACATTAGCATAGAATTACGTACATACCAAATCTCGTATTTAATAGTAATGCTCTGGTTAAAATGTAAAAGACGATACCGTAAAGAAAGAAGCAAGCTTTCCATAGTTTTATGAACTCTCTGGCAACAATCGAGGCGAGAATAAATAATAAATAAAAAACAAAGGCAGAAACAGGACATGCACCGTTTAAAGTCAGCGAAGCCAGAGGAATGATGAATATTGCAAGTGCGAGGGGCCAAATAGAGATACTCGCTTTTAAGAATAAAACAATTGTAGGATACTGTGTTTTGGCTTTGTACAAGATGCTCTTAAGTTTTTTATAGTGCCACCATTCTAGGCTAGCGTGCATAAGATTGCACTTGGGAGTTTTATTTTTGTGAAATGTTACTGGAAAACGTCTAGCTAGGTATTTGTTTACTACTTCTCTGGGTATAGATAGGTATAAACGTAAATCGTAAACAGTGAATAAAATTGTTTGCACAAAAGTTAAGTTTTATAGTATAAATTGTAGAATTAAGAATAAAAAATATTTGTAATTTCCTTTAAATCATATGCAGTGTGTACTGGTATTGGTACTGGGTCTTCATATTTAAATATGTAGTATACTTATCTCTTATATATGCAGAAAAATCCAACTCATCCTTTCCTCAGCCAGACTCTACTTTTTCCCTAACTCTTACTTTCCTTCTAGTTTTCAAAAATTTGTCATAAGTCATATCGTATCACCACCATATTTCCCTAGCTATTTTCCAAAGTGCTCAGAAGGCTTTTTCTTTTCACCATACCTAGAACCTCTCTGTTTGTTTTCCTTTTCGAATACCTAGAAATAACCAAATATTTACTAAACTTAACAGTATTATCTTGTTTACAACACCCTTTCGCAACAACTAATGGTTCATTTTGTCAAACACTCGTGTTTATAAGACCGCTCCCTGTAGAATGAATCATGGTAATGAATCAACCTATCCAAGATAACCTGATAAATTAATAGCATCACAGTTATACCGATATTTCACTTGTGCGGATTAAGTGGTAGACATAAATAGATATGTAGGTGACATTTTTGTTTATGAGGATTAAAATTATGTATCTCAACTAACACGTTAGTAAGATGGTGTTAATGTTATGTGTGGGTGTCAGAGCTTTATTAAGTAGTGATTATTGGTCGTTCAAAGTAGCTTTTTAGTTAAAGTAACCAGTGCCGTGAATCTGACAAATTTTTCATGAACAAAATTTTACATGTTAAAACCTATTTTTATATTTCATCAGTTTAAAAGTATTTTGGAGTTCCAGACTGTTTATAGCCGAGATCTGCATGTTTCACACAGACATTTTTATCTGTTTTTAAGTCAATAGATTTTAGTGGCAGAAGATAAAATCCAGAATGAATTTATCGTCAGGATTACATAAACCAAAACATCGAACCTCGAAACGGACTCCTGCGATTCCTCATATATCCCGAACTACCCAAAACGCATTTGAAATCGCCCATAAAAGCGACAAATTTGTATACTCGCAGCTATAAATTAAAGTTCATTAAAACTTAGCCAGTGAGACCGAAGCGGGAGTTTATTTACACAAAAATGGACTCTAAATCGTCGGCTCGACGATAAATCCTAGTCTTAATTTTTATTTTCACGTGAATTCTGCCAGTTGGGATTTCTTTTATGTCGCTCGCTCGGTTATTTTAAATTTTTCAGATAATATTAACAAAGGTTAACTTTTATCCACGCTCACAAACAAATTTCAAATTTTTATTTGAATTTTTTACGACGATTATATGATATCGTTCCTCACAGTTACACTGACTTCTGACAGGCTTGTTATTATCTCTGCCAACACTTGCTCATCGTGTCAACATGAAATCTTTGCGCTATTAAAATCATCTTCATATATTTTATGAGAGCTCCGAGAATCTGTTTCAAAATATCACATGGTTGCTTAGTGAATTTGAACACAATGTTATTATGGCTTACTGATTGACATTTATGATTCCTTGTCGTTCAGAATGCTGCGTTCCTTTTATTGTCTCCATAACTTTCTGCCCTAACGTCTTAACAAACACGGAGAAACCAGGTTTCGTTAGATTTACACGAGTGGGCAGCTGGCGACTTTTTGTCAAGCTGTTAATGAAGATTTGTAACTGTCCGTTAGCATTAGTGTGGTCGCACACTAAAGAGATTTTCTTCTTTATCTCGAAGTTAAAAAGGGATGTGTAATTTATTTCTCACTTTGAACTCGTTTCGCAAGGTATACGAGTTTCGAATATGTGTTTATAAAACAATGCTGTAAATATACATTGTATTTCAGTGCTGGCTTGAATTAGAGATGACGTTTGACTTGATAAAGATGTAAAATGAATGCTTTTTGATAGCATCAAGGTGAACGAATTAATAATACTCGTACAGTGCAGCGTTAAACCTTAAAAGGATACTAACAAGCATTAACTAAAACGATAAAACAAGAGTAAGCAAGCACTAGCCCCGACTAAGATCGCGAACTTTTCCCCTTGATAATAACTGCACCTGCAATAGCAGATCTCACTTAATTTAATATTAAAAGCGTAAAACTTTTCAATTTTCCTTCTTATTACCTTACGTTCGCGTTAAACTTCTTTTTAACTTTTTTCTCGAAAGTCAAAGTTTCTGTGTGCTCATGACACACTGGTTCCGGGTTTTATGCGTCAAAAAAAATTGAGTCGTAATTGAAGTGTCAAAAGTTATTTGATTTTACTTGCAAAACGCGTATTGATATGAAATTTTTCGCAAAACCGACATCGTTTGGTGGAAAAAAAGAATTCGATATGAGGAGGGAGGGAGACTCGTGTGCAGTCGGTATTCGACCTACATACCACCGATAAATATTGTGTGAACACGCTCGAAATGCGTTTAACTTCATTATAATATTATACAAATTATATTGCTATCATGAAAAAATGCTTTACAAAAAAGTGCGCGAAATATAAAATATAAAGTATCTCATACGTGCCATACTTATATAAGACAAAGACTTTTGCTAAATGTAATTTTAAAAACACATGACCGTATATAAGTTTTTTTCAACTGCTCGAATAAGAATATGTTTGGTCACACTAAAAGTGACTATAATAATTTCAAACTGACCCAACAAGGAATGATAATAATAGTATTAATCGAATCAAATGTACTTGAAAGTGATCTTGAAATATCAGAAGAAACGTTAACAAACCACATTCCTATTGGAACAAGCCCAATTAAGAACAAAAATGCAAAAAATACGACCAGTGCTAAACGCTCAAATTAATGTAACGATGTCGTTACCGACGCCCTAACAAGACGCCGCCGATACTACATGCTCCGGTTAATTATAGAACAAATAGTCTAATTAAAACGGAGGCTTTACGAATACCGTGTGAAAGGAGGCCCTATTTATTAGCCTTGTTATTTTAGAGCGAGCACCTCCGAACCAATTAGATACCACAATTTTTAAAGGAACTTTTAGAGTTTAGAAATTCTGAGAATTTATTAATTAATGTCACTAAAATAAAACTGAAGTCATAAGTTGAATGCTAACAAACTGGCAACGAAAGAAAATAATCATATTTAAATACATATAACAGTTCTTATAATTGAGGTCTGTATTTTGGGAGCAGATGAAGAGAAAACGTGCAATAGGAAGAACACGAACGAGATTGTCCGATATCGTGAACAGTAAAGCCTGCACCAAGCTGTCCAATTGACCTGAGATTACGTTCAGCGGAAGATCACATGTGGACGATTCTTGGCGTTGAGGGAGAGACAAAGGAGAAGAAAGTAATGATAATAATTTATCTCTAATCACTAAAAACTTATCATGAAAATCGCGAAAATACTCAACAATCTTAATCCTAACTAATACCTACTGTAAATGTTAAAATGTGTTTGTTTGTTTATTCCCTCTTGACGAACCAAACGCCTCCATTAATCTTGATGAAATTCGGCATGCGCATAGCCTATGACATAGAGAAGTACAGATTATCTTTTATCCTTATTCGCCAAGTGGTTTCCTTGGGATAAAAAAGTTGCGAGCAAAACCGCGGGCAGAAAGGTAGTTTCATAAAAGTAAGCACGTTGTAGCAATCACAGTCTGTACAAAACGAAAATGCAAAACATCGAGGCTAGCGCATGTCAGCTAAAGGCCTACTTCCACTATATTCCACTACAACCAAAGAGAAAAGGAGCCCATCAAAAATTCATGTCTCTTGACATTCAGTCATGTTGACTTCAGGCTTGACTGTTGACTAAAGCCTACATCGGACTCGGCTGAGATTTCAAATAGCCGAGACTTTGCATTTGATCCTATGGCAAACGAATAATTTGGGGTAAAAATGAATTAAAAACCTATCTATAACAAATCATGAGTTTTATTAATAGGGATTTTGCATTTAATTGAAATTCACGTCATTAAAAGATAAGTTTCTGAATATTATGATCCCTTAATAGACATAGCTATACCTAGCCATAGAGTAGCTACTCTAAATGCCATGCCACAGATATGTTTGACTGATGATCCGTCACAGAAAGATTGTATCATTGCATATTGCATATAAGCAGGTAGACACAATAGAAGCTAAATGCTAAAGATAAGGGCAGTCCTATTATAAATCAGCCCACATAGGTAGCAAGACCTGTGGACCATCTCAAGGTAACCTCCTCGTCTTTAATGCAAATCAGAGCATACCTTTCTATTAGGGTACTAGTTGTTTAAAATTTACGGTCTTACTAAAGGTATGTTTTTACTGTACATAGTCACTATACCACTAGTTCTGCTTCACCCTAGTTTAGAGAAAGACGAACGCACTTACGGTCTTGTAGTAAACCCGATGGCTTATTATGTGATTACCACCACTAGTTACTATAAAATTATCCATTACTCATGAAATTTTCAGCCATAAATAGCAAATAAGGTGTAATTTAAAAAAGGGTTTGAAATCTCGTGTCTTCTAAAACAGCAGCCATAAAAGCTCCCGAAATCTGAGCAACAATACTATGTTATGTCCTACCACTCACAACGACTGCTCTCGACTCCTATGCCAAGTTTTGGCAATATGCGTCCTACGGCCTATACCTGAACGAGGCTTCGGGGTTATACCCGCTACATTGTGCAGTAATAATGCGCCAGCGCAAATATTAGCACAGACGCAGACGGCTCCAACTGACAGGCAAGAATGAAAAAAGCGCTCCCCGTTTATACTTCGCGAGCAATCATTTTGAAGCTCAACTTCAGGTTTTGTTTTTAATTTTACTCTTTTTAGTAAGGGTGCAGGGAAACGGCCCTTGGTTTGCAATAATAATAAGCAAATTTCTTTTGAGAGGAACGTCAGGAGTAAATTAAAGGTTGTTTAGTAAAATTATTTTAAACGTATTATTATCAATGTTTATTATAATTTGCAATCAACCTTAAAGTAACAAGAAAATAAATAAAAAATAACCTCTCGCCTTAACCAGTTATGAATGTTGGATAATGTTTGTATATATTTTTTATTTTTTTCGAGAATGCCTCTTATTTTTTTTTAGAATTTCAGTATTTTACAGTTAGCAAGAATGACAAGAATCTCTAATGAAAAGAATTACACTTTAATAGCATTTAGCATACACAATATTTTTCCCTAACATTTTATTTATACAATAAATAGTCATGATACAAATGATACATTACACTAGTACCAAGATGAAACAGAAGTTGCGTGTACAAAGAAGTGCAATCGCCAAGTGTCACAGTTCAGATAAATCAGTGTAATACAGAGAAACCAGTTCACAAAACATATAATTACTTCGGCGTTATGTAAATTACATTAGTGAACGTCCGGTTGAAATAATTATAAACATAAATTAATATGCAAGGGTTTCCAGCTACCTAAACTGAAGAAGATTCCGATATAATATACTTCTGATCATTAAAACTCATTATTAAAAATCTGACTGCTGAACAATATAACCAAATAGCAGCGATATCAGCAAAATTAAGTATAATCAAAAAAAGTCCCATTAAATGGGTGCTATACCTAATTTTTTACGCCCTGTTTGTTCTTGAACGATTTCCTCATAAAGAACTTACTACGTAATCTGTCAATTTTTTGAAGCTTAATTCTATTTTTTTTTTATTGAAATCCAAAATTCCCTACTCTGTGAACAAATTGTTAATGAGGAAATGGAAAAACGCTAGCCATGTTTAATCTGATGTCATCTAGGATGCTGCAATCTCCAGCTCATTGTTTAGATAGGGCTCTGCTGATACCAGTGCAGTGGGATACAGTGAAGCTACGGGTATGCGCTTGTGATTTGGCATATATTGCTCAGAATAAGAATGAAATAAAGCTTTTTTATTCGGTGTTACTTTTTGTAATGAATATTTAAACTAGTGCTTATCTGTTATTATTACGACCAAAAATGATGTGAAAATTAACGTAACAATGCAAGACACATGAACTTTTTTATTATACATCCTAGTCATTAAGCCATGTTGGAGGCCTTATAGACGGCTTGAAAACTCCTGACACGGGGTGCCAACTAGCCCCGCGCACCTCCACCAATCCGGGCTTGGCCCCCGTTTATGGAGTATGGTCTAACTTCCCCGAGGTATAGGAAGATACCAGTGCCCCTTCATTGGGGACGATATATGTTGTTAACATCCCTACATTACATTCTGTACCTATAACAATATAATTAAGGCAAATAAAAATTATTAAGGCATTAAAGTACTTACTTAACGTATCTATCTAAGAAGGTAGTGTAGGTGACTCTAACAAGATGTTTTCATACATAAAATTAACTTCAACACTAAATAAAAGAAACGCAACCCAAGTGCAACCAGTTTTACCTGTAGATATGAATTCTAAGATTTTATTTGTCTACTACCAATAAAACAAGTATCTGATTTCTTGTTATTTCCTAACTATCCGACAATTAGATAGCAATTTTGTGTGTCTCGGTCACATTTACATACATGTCTGCGATCTGAATGTACGATAATATCGTGATATTACGTTCCTGTGTTGACTTTTGGCCTATGTTTGTAGGAATTCTCAAGCTTTTTAAATTTGGTTTTCTCAAGATTGTTTTATCAAATTCGTCTAGTTGAGGGCTGGGAACCGAGTGACTTATGTAATTTTTATTTCGAAAAATTTTTTTTATTCATGGTTATTAATTTAGTATTAACAACTAATAACAATAGTAAAAAATAAGTCAAAAATTCCAAATGTAAATTCATATCATTATACTGAATACATGCCTACGTGTCTACAAGTTTCCATTTTTAACCCCCGACGCAAAAAGAGGGGTGTTATAAGTTTAACGTGTCTGTGTATCTGTGTATCTGTGTATCTGTCTGTGGTATCGTAGCCCCCAAACGGATGAACCGATTTTCGTTTTGTTTTTTTTGTGTCATAGATAATTTTATCCCAAGTGTTCTTAGCCATGTTTCATGAAAATCTGTTCAGCCGTTTGAAGATCATCAGCTCTTTTCTAGTTGATGAGGGGATCTGACTAACTTCCTTATGTCCGATCGATTCGAAATTTGGTACCGTGTTACTTCAACGATATTTAAAGAACATGGTAAGGCAAGCGTGAGCTGGTCAGCCGTTTGAAGATCATCAGTTCTTTAATAGTTGATGAGGGGATCTGACTACCTTCCATATGTCCTATCGATTCGAAATTTGGTACCGTGTTACTTCAATGATATTGAAAGTATATGGTAAGGTAACCATGACCTGATCAGCCGTTTGAAGATCATCAGCTCTTTAATAGTTGATGAGGGGATCTGACTACCTTCCATATGTCCTATCGATTCGAAATTTGGTACCATGTTACTTCAATGATATTGAAAGTATATGGTAAGGTAACCATGACCTGATCAGCCGTTTGAAGATCATCAGCTCTTTAATAGTTGGTGAGGGGATCTGACTACCTTCCATATGTCCTATCGTTACTAACTCAACTAACTAATCATTATAAATACCTTCCTAATATTTATACCTACTTTAAAAAGGACAAAATAAAAGTAAAATTAAAATTTTGAAAACCCCCCGACACAAAAAATAAACTCTAAAAACTAATAAATAATATTTTAAACCTGTTATAATTATTATCGTCACATACATTATGTAAGTTCAAATATTTTTATTTTCCAAGCGTCGTCGCGTCGGGGGACCGCTAAGTGAGAAAAACAGGTGTAGTCGCAGATTGCAACAAAAGAATTTACTCCGAAAAATTCGCAAAATCGACACAACCGTCAACGACGTCTGCCCTCACGTGTATGCCCGTTCGGGTCGCCGCACTTGGTGACGCCTCCCCCGCGCCGCATACCGCACACCGAGCTCGCCGCGCGCGGCATTACGTAGTGCGTAGACTATGCATGAAATTAAAGCCTCCCCCAAACAGGCGCGTTTTTTGTGGCGCGAAATTCGCGCGAAACTCGCAGGTGAAAGCTTCCCCCAAACAGGCGCGATTTTTGTAGCGCGAATAACGCGCGAATAATTACTTTCAGTACATTTTGTACTGGGACGCTGTCGCTTTTACACACTGCCGCGATAAATCGGCGATTTCGCAGCTACAGCCCCCCCTGGCTCCGATGTGGCGGCTTCACCCCCCCTGTGTAGCGGCGATTTTCCTGCGACGCCGCGCTTGCCCCCCGGGCCCCGCTGTTGCCGCTTCACCCCCTCTTGTGTGGCTGCGAATATTCTGCGACGCCGCGCTTGCCCCCCGGGCCCCAGGCCCCGCTGTCGCCGCTTCACGTCGCGTCGCTGTCGCGGAATTCTGCGAATTTCCTGCGACGCGACAACGGGGGTGAGGCCCGGGGGGGCCAAGGTAGAGTAGCGCCGCGATTCGCGTTCCGCGTTCCGTTTTTGTAACTAGTACGTAATAGCTTTTGTTCAAATAACGATTATTGCGTGCAAGTATTTATTTCATTACCCGACTGCGCCAGAAGGAGAGTTATGTTTTTTACCCGACTGGGCCAAGAGGGTTATGGTTTTTACCCGACTGGGCCAAAAGAAGGATTAAGTATTTTATCCAACTGCGCCAGAAGGAAGGTTATGTTTTTACCCAACTGCGCCAGAAGGAGGGTTATGTATTTAACCCGACTGGGCCAGAGGGAGGGTTATGTTTTTTCCGACTGAGCCGGAACGAGGTTTATGTTTTTAATTTACCCGACTGCGCCAGAAAGAGGGTTATGCTTTTACCCGACTGCGCCAGAAAGTGGCTTATGTTTTTAACCCGACTGGGCCAGAAGGAGGCTTAAGTATTTTATCCGACTGCTCCAGACGGAGGGTTATGTTTTTACCCGACTGAGCCAGGAGGGTTATATTTTTTATCCAATTGCACCAGGAGGGTTATATTTTTACCCGACTGGGCCAGAAGGAGGGTTATGTTTTCTACCCGACTGGGCCAGAAGGAGGGTTAAGTATTTTATCCGACTGCGCCAGAAGGGGGGTTATGTTTTTTACCTGACTGCGCCAGAAGGAGGTTTATGTATTACCCGACTGCGCCAGAAAGAGGGTTATGTTTTTACCCGACTCCACCAGAAGGTGGGTTATGTTTTTACTCGACTGGGCCAAAAGGAGTGTTAAGTATTTTATCCGACTGCGCCAGAAAGAGGGTAATGATTTTACCCAACTTCGCCAGAAGGAAGGTTATGTTTTTTTACCCGACTGGGCCAGAAGGAGGCTTAAGTATTTTATCTGACTGCGCCAGAAGGAGGGTAATGTTTTTACCCAACTGCACCAGCAGGGTTATGTTTTTATCCGACGCGCCAGAAGGAGGGTAATGTTTTTTACCCGACTGGGCCAGAAGGAGGGTTAAGTATTTTATCCGACTGCGCAAGAAAATGGGTTATGCTTTTTACTCAACTGGACCAGAAGGAGGGTTATGTTTTTTAACCGACTGCGTCAGAAGGAGGGTTATATTTCTACCCGATTGGGCCAGAAGGAAGGTTATGTTTTTACCCGACTGCGCCAAAAGGTGGGTTATGCTTTTACCCGACTGGTCCAGAGGCAGGGTTTTGTTTTTAACCCGACTGGGCCCGAGAGAGGGTTATGTTTTTACCCGACTGCACCAGAAAGTAGGTTATGTTTTTCACCCGACTGGACCAGAAGGAGGGTTAGGTTTTTATCCGACTGCGCCAGAACGAGGGTTATGTTTTTACCCGACCACGACAGAAGGAGAGTTATGTTTTTACCCGACTGCGCCAGAAGATGGGTTATGTTTTTACCGGACTGGTCCAGAAGGAGGGTTAAGTATTTTATCCGACTACGCCAGAAAGTGGGTTATGTTTTTTACTCAACTGGATCAGAAGGAGGGTTATGTTTTTTAACCGACTGCGCCAGAAGGAGGGTTATGTTTTTACCCGACTACGACAGAAGGAGGGTTATATTTGACCCGGTTGTGCCAAAAGGTGGGTTATGTTTTTGACTGCACCAGTTTACACACTTAATAGACAATTTACATTTTCATGTGCCAGTTTCCTAGCTAGTAAGATTGTTTATCTGATAGTAGCTTTTGCCCGCGTCTCCACCCGTTCTAGGCAGAACAGAATCGGTAGGTCTGGGGCCACCCAAAGACCCTTTTTTGAATGCAAGAAAGAAGTTTTTTTTTCATTACTTAAAAGCATTTATTATTATTCTTGTTTATCCTTGTATATTTATTTTATCTTTGTTATAATATAACCTGTTCCAAGTTCAGGACGACAATTAAAACTTACAGAACCTTTTGAATCGTATATGCATTTATTATTCTACACTCTGTAATGCAATATTTAGAGATTTTGATATTGAGGAAACAGAAACACATAAACGTCTCTTATTACCTTTGTGAGGAGTAAAAATAAATAGTTTCCAAGTCCATTATCGATACTGACTGTTAATCAGTTACGTTACGTTATTGGAATATCTGTTACCGACCCACCTCTACGTGTCGCAGAAATATCGCACAATTTTCGCGCGACACCTTGTCGCGTCGCCGAATATTGCAACACGTGTAGCGCGATATTCGCGCGACACATGTAGCGTCGCCGCTTGTCGCGCGAAATTCGCGCTAATTTCGCGCGACGTGTCGCGACGCAGTGTCGCAGAAGTATCGCCACTTGTAGCGCGAGATTCGCGCGATATTCCCGCGACGTGTAGCGGCTTTTTGCGACGCGACGTCGCAGCTTCACCTGCGAGTTTCGCGCGAATTTCGCGCCACAAAAAACGCGCCTGTTTGGGGGAGGCTGAAGCTGCGACGTCGCGTCGCAAAAAGCCGCTACACGTCGCGGGAATATCGCGCGAATCTCGCGCTACAAGTGGCGATACTTCTGCGACACTGCGTCGCGACACGTCGCGCGAAATTAGCGCGAATTTCGCGCGACAAGCGGCGACGCTACATGTGTCGCGCGAATATCGCGCTACACGTGTTGCAATATTCGGCGACGCGACAAGGTGTCGCGCGAAAATTGTGCGATATTTCTGCGACACGTAGAGGTGGGTCGGTAACAGATATTCCAATAACGTAACGTAACTGATTAACAGTCAGTATCGATAATGGACTTGGAAACTATTTATTTTTACTCCTCACAAAGGTAATAAGAGACGTTTATGTGTTTCTGGTTCCTCAATATCAATATCTCTAAATATTGCATTACAGAGTGTAGAATAATAAATGCATATACGATTCAAAAGGTTCTGTAAGTTTTAATTGTCGTCCTGAACTTGGAACAGGTTATATTATAACAAAGATAAAATAAATATACAAGGATAAACAAGAATAATAATAAATGCTTTTGAGTAATGAAAAAAAAACTTATTTCTTGCATTCAAAAAAGGGTCTTTGGGTGGCCCCAGACCTACCGATTCTGTTCTGCCTAGAACGGGTGGAGACGCGGGCAAAAGCTACTATCAGATAAACAATCTTACTAGCTAGGAAACTGGCACATGAAAATGTAAATTGTCTATTAAGTGTGTAAACTGGTGCAGTCGGGTAAAAACATAACCCACCTTTTGGCACAGCCGGGTAAAATATAACCCTCCTTCTGCCGTAGTCGGGTAAAAACATAACCCTCCTTCTGGCGCAGTCGGTTAAAAAACATAACCCTCCTTCTGATCCAGTTGAGTAAAAAACATAACCCACTTTCTGGCGCAGTCGGATAAAATACTTAACCCTCCTTCTGGACCAGTCGGGTAAAAACATAACCCACCTTCTGGCGCAGTCGGGTAAAAACATAACCCACCTTCTGGCGCAGTCGGGTAAAAACATAGCTCTCCTTCTGTCGTGGTCGGGTAAAAACATAACCCTCGTTCTGGCACAGTCGGATAAAAACCTAACCCTCCTTCTGGTCCAGTCGGGTGAAAAACATAACCTACTTTCTGGTGCAGTCGGGTAAAAACATAACCCTCTCTCGGGCCCAGTCGGGTTAAAAACAAAACCCTGCCTCTGGACCAGTCGGGTAAAAGCATAACCCACCTTTTGGCGCAGTCGGGTAAAAACATAACCTTTCTTCTGGCCCAATCGGGTAGAAATATAACCCTCCTTCTGACGCAGTCGGTTAAAAAACATAACCCTCCTTCTGGTCCAGTTGAGTAAAAAGCATAACCCATTTTCTGGCGTAGTCGGATAAAATACTTAACCCTCCTTCTGGCCCAGTCGGGTAAAAAACATTACCCTCCTTCTGGCGCAGTCGGATAAAAACATAACCCTCCTGGCGCAGTTGGGTAAAAACATTACCCTCCTTCTGGCGCAGTCAGATAAAATACTTAAGCCTCCTTCTGGCCCAGTCGGGTAAAAAAACATAACCTTCCTTCTGGCGAAGGTGGGTAAAATCATTACCCTCTTTCTGGCGCAGTCGGATAAAATACTTAACACTCCTTTTGGCCCAGTCGGGTAAAAACATAACCCACCTTCTGGTGGAGTCGGGTAAAAACATAACCCTCTTTCTGGCGCAGTCGGGTAAAACATAAACCTTCTTCTGGCGCAGTCAGGTAAAAAACATAACCCCCCTTCTGGCGCAGTCGGATTAAATACTTAACCCTCCTTCTGGCCCAGTCGGGTAGAAAACATAACCCTCCTTCTGGCCCAGTCGGGTAAAAATATAACCCTCCTGGTGCAATTGGATAAAAAATATAACCCTCCTGGCTCAGTCGGGTAAAAACATAACCCTCCGTCTGGAGCAGTCGGATAAAATACTTAAGCCTCCTTCTGGCCCAGTCGGGTTAAAAACATAAGCCACTTTCTGGCGCAGTCGGGTAAATTAAAAACATAAACCTCGTTCTGGCTCAGTCGGAAAAAACATAACCCTCCCTCTGGCCCAGTCGGGTTAAATACATAACCCTCCTTCTGGCGCAGTTGGGTAAAAATATAACCTTCCTTCTGGCGCAGTTGGATAAAATACTTAATCCTTCTTTTGGCCCAGTCGGGTAAAAACCATAACCCTCTTGGCCCAGTCGGGTAAAAAACATAACTCTCCTTCTGGCGCAGTCGGGTAATGAAATAAATACTTGCACGCAATAATCGTTATTTGAACAAAAGCTATTACGTACTAGTTACAAAAACGGAACGCGGAACGCGAATCGCGGCGCTACTCTACCTTGGCCCCCCCGGGCCTCACCCCCGTTGTCGCGTCGCAGGAAATTCGCAGAATTCCGCGACAGCGACGCGACGTGAAGCGGCGACAGCGGGGCCTGGGGCCCGGGGGGCAAGCGCGGCGTCGCAGAATATTCGCAGCCACACAGGGGGTGAAGCGGCAACAGCGGGGCCCGGGGGGCAAGCGCGGCGTCGCAGGAAAATCGCCGCTACACAGGGGGGGTGAAGCCGCCACATCGGGGCCAGGGGGGGCTGTAGCTGCGAAATCGCCGATTTATCGCGGCAGTGTGTAAAAGCGACTGCGTCCCAGTACAAAATGTACTGAAAGTAATTATTCGCGCGTTATTCGCGCTACAAAAATCGCGCCTGTTTGAGGGAAGCTTAAAGATCGCTCGTACCTAAATGTAATTCTTAATAATTAATTAGCTGTTGTTGAAAAAATATTTTATAAACTTAAGCGGTCCCCCGACGCGACGACGCTTGGAAAATAAAAATATTTGAACTTACATAATGTATGTGACGATAATAATTATAACAGGTTTAAAATATTATTTATTAGTTTTTAGAGTTTATTTTTTGTGTCGGGGGGTTTTCAAAATTTTAATTTTACTTTTATTAACAAACCACGATGATAACAAAGCTAACAGTGATTATTACAAATTTTTGGCTTGCGTCCAGCCATGAGGCTCATACAGTCCTTGCCCTATATTAACAATAAATATGAATGCATACTAATTGTACAGGTTTCTACTCATGAAACTGGACAACTTTCTCCAAAAAAAGCATACAAATGTAACATAAAATAATTTGAACTTTATTCATACAATTTGAAAATGTTGTTTAATAAAAACGTTTTACAAAGTTTTACAGGAGTACAAAAATGTTTGACTCCGATTGTATTTTCTGTACTTTCCTCGAGGAAAGTTGTTGAGTTTCATGAGATTTAAGAAGAGAAAATAATACGATTTTAACATTATAAGATGACATGATACATTCCTCTCCATATTCCATTACATACAAATTTATCAGGCGAGTCGTTCTGTGCTATCTCCCTAAGCGAGGTCAACTAACTAATGGCACAGACAGTCCCTACTAGATGACTAGTCTATTCGTTTAGATGATTGATAGCTTGGTGTCCACCACCTCAGATACTTCTTGATGGAGCGCAGGCTTTTTGTTTTGTTTGATCAGCTAACCGATGGGCCATCTGATTGGATGGCTCGAGTGTTAATTCAAATACAAGGACCTATTTTAGATTCTAGGCGATAATAATATTCTAGATACATAGTTGGCAGGTACCTATGTATAAATGACATTCAGCCACCTGTCACCAAACTAGAATTTTCTGTACAGGGAACAAAAAGATTCATACTAATATTATAAATAGAAAACTTGAAACAGAAATATAAATAGTAAAAACAAAGATGCAGAGTAAAAACTGATTTGTTATATCTGTGTTCACCTTAGGTGGGAATCGAACCCACAACTCGTGGCAGCAAACAGTAATGTTGCCCACTACGTCAATAAGCCTACTCACAAACCTAGATCAGACATCAAAATATTTGGTGTAAAAAATTGAGCTTATTCTCAAAGTAGGCATTTTTTTTTTCTAAGTTGAACTTTTTTTGGATAAAGATAAAACTTTATAAACTATAATTTTGAGAAACAGTGTGACTGACCTACCCATTTTGCATAATAAGCATAAATTTCTTATATGTAAAGTCTCCTAGAGCAAAAAGTAAACATTATAAAAAGTCTAGCAATATTTGTTTTTTTTTTAACTGTGGCTTCTACTTATCAAACTGAACAACTTTCCCCAAGAAATTCATACTCAAAAAGCAAAAAAAATTTTTGGACTGTTCATACAAATCCGTCAGCTGGTTGATGAACATTACATGGGAAGTCCAAAATGTTTTTTTACTTTTTGACCATGACTTTCTTGGGGAAAGTTCTTCAGTTTGATGAGCAGAAGCCACAGTTAAAATATTGACAGAAACTTTATAATCACCCGGTATATCGGCAGTAACAAAATAGGTGCAGGACCTTGTACCTTCATTCATTCTATTCATTGTACTAATCCACTTTTATTCTACAACTATGCTGAAATCGCAGTAAGTTTTAAGAGTATTCATACAAAATTTGCGAAACAGCTTACGAGTCCTACATATATTTTGTTACACTCTGTAACAAGTGGAATTTTGTTTTGTTACAAACGAACCTCTCTTTCTAATCAAATCAAATAAATAAAAAAATACAAACTTGTCATACAATGAAAGAAGCACATACAAAAATAACAAAATAAAAAGATACAAGTATGGTTGAAGACATACTTCTTATGTCTACACCTGCCAAAAAAAAATTGAAAAATAAGGGACACCCTACTGTTTATATTATTCTTAATTAAATAAAATATAGGTGCCGTCATGCGACCTAATTGTATAAAAGCCATTTAAGATTTGGTCACATAAGCCAAAAGTCACTAACAAAGTCTGGACTCCAGGTCTCCGTGACATAGTGGCTAGTTCATAACTTGAGAATGCTTTTTCTATTCTCAATGAGTCCAACACTGTAGGTCTCAGTTTAGTTGGTGGAAGCGTCCACCATCTTGATTAAATCTTACAACTATAATAAGATAAGATGGCTAATTTCCTGCTGTATTGGGGACTCTTGTGAAGCTAGCTCTTTTTATCTTTAATATTTTCATCACTGACCATCAAGTGATATAATACCAAGAGCTAGATTGTGGATTAAGGAGTACTGACCCGTGACTATGACCTCGCTAAACGTATACTACTCACAAGCCCCTTATTCCAGGTGCGAGACGTAACCTTCGTGTACCAAGACAGCGTAATGCAAATGCTCTGCATGAGCTCGGCTGGACACATCTACTGGCAGCCGCTGAGCGAGGAGTCTCGGACGTCCCTCGGCACCTTCTACGTAACCAACACCCTGGAAGTGCTGCATCCTGAGATTCAGGTAAGAATTCTGGCATATTCCATCGGATATCGAGAAATCTTTATTGGAGCTGCAGGGTGAAAAAAATATTTTCGTGCTGTAATAAGTCTTTGAGCATCGACTTTCCGACTAGCGTTTCCAATGACCGGTCTTATCGCTAAAAGCGATTTCTTTCAGACAACCCGTAGTCCAGAAAAAAGGCAAAGGGAAGAGGTAGAACGCGACCAACATTAAGAAATGTCTAACTTATTAGCAAACGTCCCTATTGTATGCTAGTTGCAATACTTCAGCTATATTTACATGCAAAATTACAATGACATTGGTTAAGAAAATTCAACGTAAAATGGTATAACCAAGTTTTTGTCTCTCGGTTACTACGATTTTTTTCAGAGCAGAAATTATTTCATGTGTTGTCGTCCGCCTTTTATTGAAGATCTGTGCTAAAAGTTTTAGCACAGATCTTGCTTTGCTTTGCTGGCTTTTGAATAATTGGTTGCTATGTGCTCAGACCAAGAAAAAAATACATTTTTTCTGGGTCTGAGGCTATGTGGAAGGATGGACAAAAAATTTTTCTTTGGAATTTGAAATACAAGTAAGCATAATAAAACCTATAAATCATACACAAATCATCAACGAGTCAACGGTGAGTAAGCGTAAAACTTCTCAATTGCAAATTGTTTTCCCAACAAATTGCTGTTAAAATAGGTTGGTAAAAAACGAGTTTTTTTATCGGTTAAAGCACAAAATAGACACAGAAGGTCCGCTCAACACAAACCACTAAAATCTAAGCATATACATGCTTATAGAAATATACGGTCGTTCGAGGTAAGGTCACATGGCAAAGTATCACAACAGTATCGTGACCTTGCCTACAACGACCGTATACGTCTATAAGCATGTATACGCTTAGTATTTTAGTGAGCGTATTGAGCGGACCTTCTGTATCTGTGTATTTTGTGGTTAAAGTATGTATAACTGAGGTTGAGCGACGTGTAAGCAAATTGGCTTCAGTCAATGACCGATGATGATGAGGATTCTTAATTCGCAGACAGTCGACTTGTGGAAACGTATTATACATATGTACATTGGCCCACAGAGATATCTGAACCCCTTCTAGCTGTTCATGATACATGTTGTATTACGGAGAGGTTCAGATATCTTTGTGGCTGTCTGTACTATAGATATCAAAAAAGCGTGTGTTTGTGATACATTCTGTTTCATTGGTTAAAATCAGAAAAAATGAATATATAGATAATCATCCACACCTTAGCAAAGTAGAAATGTTAGGAAAGAAAAAAAATGATACTCAGTTTTACTAGTACCTATGTATAACTTGAACAAATAAGTCGAAGTCTGAATAATTCAAATACAATCATTGGTTAAATTATTAAATTAAAAGGTTCAATTTAAACTACACCGTGCGTTTCAATAAAGTGCCTTCAAAACTAAACAAAGCTAAAAAATATTTACACGAAAAGCCCACCAAAATTCAGTTGAATAAATCCTAAAAAAAGTAAAATTTTATTTTGAATGAAATCCAATCAAACGAAATCATAGCCTTACAGCCGTCGCAAATCTGTATAAACAGTGAAGCGTTTGGAAAACCAATAAAAATAGACGTTGAAAATCAATACTAAATAATAGCGGATCGAGTTTTTGAAAAGTTTCCCGTTGGAAACTGGGATGCTGGAGTTGGTCTGATTGATTGCAACACAAACAGGGCGATTTTTTATTCCATCACAACTGTTTGCCATCCACCGTCAAGTTAGGCTTACTTTTGTTACATGTATAAGTGAGGGGATGTATTCTTTTGATTGATTCATTTATCGCGAATGTGTGCTTTTCGATTACGTCACACGATGTACATTTATACAAGAGTTACCTTTTAAGTTTAACCACCACCTTGGCCTGGTGTTTAGTCCGCTCGCCTCACATCAAGATATCCCGAGTTCGATCCCGAAGGGATTCAACTTTATAGTACTCGGTTTGGTTGGTGGTAGGCCATTGTACGTTGTCTGGCTGGCCACACTATCTTATCTAAGTTTTCCACCAAACATCAATCCAACTTTGGATTAAATAAAGTATACAATACAATGCAATGATTGACCTAAGTTGGCTTGATCTTAAAAGATAACAGCTCGATTTAGGGCAATAAATAATGCAATAGTGACAATATATCTATCTTTAATTTTAGGTACTGCGGTCAGAATAGTTATTTTTCAGGTTCAACTAATGTTTTATCTTGTTGACATTCCACATTACATCGTAATATCATTTCTACATCACCGTCTAGGAATCTCGGCTGTCCAACGACGGAGCCAATTAAGAAATTTATCGTAATAGCTCTATCTAGGGCACCCATTACTCTAACGATCACTAATTCAGGCACCCACCTCATTCTTGTGGACAAAAATAACGTTGAATTAATTTGAGTCTCATTCATTTTATAATTCGTAATGATGAAGGTCGTATTCTTTAGTTTCCAAATTAGCAGCGGTAAAACGATTTACTTAAATTGTTTTAGCAAGTTAATAAGATTACGGAGTTTTTTTCTAAAAGATAAAATACGTTTGTTATTTGCCGGTTAAATCCGTTTCTATTCAAGTCAGTGCTTATAATATAGGTTATTTAAATTGTTTTGTAGAACAATAGAATTTAAAATAAAACATTACGTTTAAGGGTGAGATACTCATAACCATTTCATAGGTTATACAAAAAGTACTGGAGGCAAAACAAAAGACTATGAGGCGCATTATTAAAATCGATCCCATCCCATACTAGGGCTCGCTTCACATTCACATGTACCGGTCCTTCGCAGCGTCCACGTTAAAGATGATTTGTTTAAAATGCTGCAGCCACAGACCGCGTGATGAATATCGCAGCAGTATATTGGAATAATGATCCTGCCTTGCACTGCTTTCAATGGCATTTTGCATACAATATGGTAGATGGATTTATATTAATATATGGCAAACGTCAGTGCCGGTTGCTCACGATAAATTATTCATTGCACACAGTCAATTTTAAGATAAACAGTCTTGGAATAAGTATATCAAAATCACGGATGCTCAAGCTTATAAATATTCAGATTACATATCATTGTTCTCCTGGTTGTCGGTAATTAGATCGCCCACTAAAGGAAGCTGCCTAATAAGTTAGTTGCGACAAAGTTCGTGATAAATTATGTACCCGCGATACAGCGGACCGTCCCTCCGGCTTAATACATGGACCTCATTAGGGTTACATTGAGTTATGATAATCCCGCGATGAAAGTACATGTAGATGCACTCGACACCTGAATGCAGCCTTTGTTTTCTTTTATTAGCTTTACAAATATTGACTTGGTTTGTTATCTGTCGATAGAGAGAGAGTATCGAATAGGCTCATGCATGACGGATAGGGAGTTTTACTAGCTGTCCACATGACGAATGCCGAACATGACCTTACAATTTATATCTCAGCCGTATAAATCAAGCCTGCGCTTACGATCAAAACTGACACGAGATCTTATAGCGTAACCTCTCGAGACATAACGAACCCGACTTTTTTTTCTCTGAAGTGTTTGCTTCGGATGAATAGCAATAAATTTTATGATCATAGCTTTCGCGGAAATAAAACTTTGTGAGCAGAGAATGAAGTGAGGTTGAGCCGAAAGTGAGCCTATCCATAATAATTTTATAGCTTTGTTAGGAAATCAATCGAATGTTTTATAATCTTGGAGTTATATAAGTATGTATTGATAAATACCTTATATTAACTAAGCTCACCACAGTTAAGCAAGAATTATGACATTCTATGTTTTGACTTTAAACGTACATACAAATTTTCGCATTTTTTAATAATTCGCAGTTCAAATTCTTACGTCCTTAAGAAATTTATTAAAATTAACTACATGACTACCAAAAAAGCTATACAATTTCAACGCAATAATTTTCTGTAACTATTACTTAATTACTTTAACCATTACCGCATTCCCATCATCATTACCAAGAGCAAAGTTCGCGATAGCTGCAAAACATTATTCAATGACAGAAAATCTTTTTGCCGGCATTGGCATTCTGAATCGAAGCGAGTACTCCTACGAGTGTAATATCCAGCGCTAACAAATTGGCCGTCTTGACGCTTTGTTCCACTGCTCGTCAGACATATTGTTTCCAAGAATGAGAACACACTGAGTTAAAGTAACTCTGTCTAAAATGGGTGTTACGTTTATTAATGTTGATAATATTTTTTTATATCTATGGTCAGATCAACATAGTTTTATTATGTTAGGTAGGTATTTATTATTACAACTTAAAAAAGGAAGTCCGGCATTATTCACAGTTGCTATTGTGTTTTTGAAGGTTTAGTGCACAACTGCAAAATTACTTGGTCGTTTTTTTTATTTTTTATGGCAGAGGTGGCAAAGGAGCAGATAGATCACCTGATGGTAAGCGATTACCGCCGCCCGAGGACACCCGCAACACCAGAGGAGTCACAAGTGCGTTGCCGGCCTTTGATATGGGAGTACGCTCTTTTCTTGAAGGTTTAATGTCGTATCGGTCCGGAAATACCGCAGGCGACAATTCATTCCACAATTTGGTTGTGGTCGTAAGTAAAACCTTACTCGCACTTTACAAGGTTTTTTTTTCTACTTATCAGTATTTCTCTTAAATTGTTAAGAAACCATTCCAACATTTTGTTGAGAGCAATAATTACCCTGATAGCATGATAGCCTATTTTATATATCCACCACATATCTTTTTTTTTTGTTTTTATAATGAAATTGTATTTTGTGTGCAATAAAGAGTATTTATCTTATCTTATCTTATGTTTAAATCTTCTAGAAGTGTAAAAGAAACAAAATTTAACTAGGCAAATCTTACCTTGGTTCTGGAACGTGACCTAATTTTGCACCTTACCGTGTATCGATTTGATTGTAAAGCTTTCTTAAGTACAATTATAGGGAGCTCAGTGTAATGATCTGATTTGACTTGAACCAATGATAGATGAGTCCCCAACATGCATACGAAACAAAGCTGGGTGTCGGTTGCAATCATACAGCCTATTCAACAACGTGAAGTGATACCTAACTTTAGATGGATGAGCGAAATTGATCGATTTTGACACTGGGTTCAATTATGCTGTGGTTTTTGTATATTGATTGCTTACTGTTTTGTAAATTATTTGGCCACTATAAAATTAGATTATAAAAATGAAAAAAAAAGTCTATTCGAAAAACTTTAGAAAAAGCCTGTTCAAAAAACTTTCGCTGCTTTTGAAGTGGCTAGCTTAAGCTGTCGTTATAATGACATTTTCCTTATTAAGTCTTAACCCAACAGCTTTTTTATTTCGAATTATAAACAAACTACCCTCTTATTAACATGTCTGCCTGTAACATACCTACTAATTGTGAACCGGAGAAGCACGCGAGCAAAATTACAGTACCGTCAATTAGTTAGAGTTACCCAGTGCAGTATCGACCAATCATTGACAAAGTCGAATCGGAGTATGATTCGGTTAATTGTTACAAATCGAGGCCATCGACTCATGTATCATGTATCAGTGCAGCTCTATTCTAAGATATGTACTTTAAAATAATTATGTATTGGCTGCTTCATCAACCAACTTGCTTAGGCACTGGGTGAAAATGGAGTTGAGCTTTAAACGACAATGTAGAAAAGTTAATTAAAACATTGTTACATACTGGAAACGGGCCCACACTGAAAAAAATCAAGGTTAAATAAGTTACAATCTTGCTTGATTGAAAAAAAATTAACGGAATCATTCAAGGAAATATCAAAAACAATAATTGACGGTTTCTTGCAACAATAAAGCTGAAATGATTGAACGTTTATCAAATTGAAAGTGCTGAATTTAATAAGTTTACTTTATTCGTGTCGAGGGATAGTCAGTTCTATCATCAACTTATTTAGATCCATCAAGTTGCTTTATTATTACTACACATCACACTTAGTTCATCCAATAAAATATTATAAAATAATGATTAGAATTGATTAAGCCGACAATTACTTATTGGAATGTACTATGTATGCTTGTTTCGTTTCTCAATCAAGAAGGCTTGATTTCCGTAATCACAAAGCTTTGTGCGCTCGTATATAAACAAGTGACTTGATAATATTAAACATTTTTTCGATGTATATTAACAATTATTTTTTTCAGTGCACCAAGATTTTCCAGTGTAATAGGGAACTGGCTATATTATTCCTATGACGGAAAACATCATACATTGATGTTTAGCGGGAAGACTTAGATAAAATGGTAGTAGGTAGGTACTAGTCATAGGTAATAGTACTAGTATCATAGGCTGACTCCGAAAATGCTAGTATCTCAACCGAGTCCTAAAAAGTGGGAGCCTGCCGGGAATCGAATCCACAACAACCTGACGTGAAGAGATTAAACTAGCCACTAAACCACGGAGGCGGTTAATCGTGTGTTAAGAATTAGGATGTGTTCCGGCATGGAGGTAAGATAGCCAGTTCCCCATTGTGTTGGAGAATCTTAGTAAGGCCGCTTCCATCTTTTAGCTTCATGTTACTTACCACCAGTTAAGATAACGTCAATGGCTTACCAATTGTGAATAAAAAAAAGATATCTAAAAGTGAAAAAAGCATTTAAATAAACAATTTTCCATCGAAACCAGGCATCGATAAATAATCAAATTCACAAAAGCCAAAACAAGGCTCAATAGTCCATCATTGAAGGAAAATCGAACACCAACCGAACATAAATCAATCAGATCCCCACGTTATATTGTGGTTGGACGCCAGAAAATTATTCCAACAAAATTGATGAGCACCTCAGAAGCAACAGCGTGTGACCTTGGGACTTGACCTCTGAGGCGGTGGTGGTGTGAAAGTGCCTGTCTGTTTGCCCGAAAATTTGCAGTGGACAACTGTGAAAGTGAGTAAACAGATGTGATTGTAGTTCTCGGTGTTTGTTTAAAAAGGTGACTAATTACGTTTAGTTTAACGAGAAATACTAAGTGAACATATTTAAAATATGTACCTTCAAGAGATGTTTCTCATTATGTTTTGTTTGTTTTGTATACTACAAAGTGCTTTTGTAATAGGTAGCAGATGTGAACATAACCAGGCTAATATTCATTCATAAATGCCAACTTTTATTCTACCACTTTAAATAATAAAAAAAAATAACTCTCCGAACAAAATAATCATCGGATTTATTTCATAGTTTGGTTTCAGATTTGAGAGAGTTATTTTTTTGGTAATTTACTGAAAAATTTGTACAACAAAAGATGTTACTTTGACCCAATTAAAAGCCTGGGGCTGTTCACATATGCCCTAACAAGATTCAAAACATCTTGAATATATCTATATATTATTTAGATATCAATGTAACAAGAGCTAAGGCAAGTTGAAAAGTTTTCATGAATTTTATGGATTCTTTTTTTGTATGACACAGGTGCTGTCTAGATGCTATTTTTTTTGTTCTAACATCATAATGTAATCAAGTTTTGCCTTGTATTCTCCAGATAGCTAACGAGTAAAAAAAGAAGATACATTGCTCAGTTACAATACGATATGGTCCTGTAGTCAAGTCAAAGCAAGCAATGTACGTCTTCTTAGCTCATGTCGACGATACTGTCACCATATTACGGTGTTTTACTAGTAAGCACCAAAAATGTTTTACTCATGCACACACAGTGTACAGTTGACTGTAAAAATACTGATAACGCATTTGATTCTGGAACACTCAGTCAGTTTCCCACAGGGGCATCTGTGTCTTTCTAGTAATAAATCAGACGAACAAACAAGATTAGTCTCTCTGCCAGTATCATTATAGACGTAATAGTAATTTATGCACTAGATAACGTATTTGCGTCGATCCATATTAATGTTAGTCTCCACAAGTCGTAATCAATTTATATCAATATCGCCAATGGCTCTCTGTACTTGTTAGCGAGCAATACCTAATGTGAATTTCAGGTTAGGGTTGCCAACATTAAATTGTATTAGTACAACTACTACTACTTCGCTGGCTCTGCGACGCAAAGTGTGTCTTGGCCTCCCATACGAGAAATCACCACTGGTCTCGGTCTTGTGCGATTACTCATCAGTCGCTAGCTTGTATTACAAATAAACTGAATACAAAAAGGATACACCGACGTATAGCAATTGAAGAGATTTAATAAGATGGGTCAAATCTTTATTGAACATTTACTTCGACTTAAAGTAATAAAAACGAATCCCGAAATATCTAACCTAACCTGGTTAGTTTAACAAAAAAAATTAAATGTAGCTGCATAAAATGTATCTACTTATATCAATTTAGGGATCAAGACGAATATAATCGAAGCTTCACATTTCAAAATCCATGAAGCGGTTGTCGCTACAGGTGGTACCTAACAATAAAATGAACATACATACATAGAATCCAAAACATTACCTACCCTACACTGGGGTAGTCAGTTAAAAATCGAAAAATTGCTTTATGTAAGCAATAAAATTTTCATTAATAAAATAAAAAACCATCACTCACAATGTCCCATAAATATAACAATAATTATTATTACTTACGATAAAACAAAATACACAAAATCTTTCGCACCTTGCATTCGCTGTTTATCACCTTGTGCGTTTTAATTTGTCCTCTCTACTTCAGCCTCTTATCAAAAATCATTTACACAACAACAATAGTAGTATAGTAACCTTGATATTGTAATAGGCAGCAGTCGATATGCAATTTAATTATAATCAAGATTGGATAATAAGAACCTTGAAGAAATTGTAAGGAGGTCAGTAAATAACTAAAATAGTACTTGTTTAGTTAAGATATTATCGCAACTTTTAAATACACTACATCCTTAAACATATAGAGATAAATCATCATACAATACAATTGTATCAAAAAACATCGCTTAAAACAATATACATACAGGACTTGTGCTAGCCCTATTTGTCATCGATACAAATTAAGGGATAGCATGTGTGGCATTTGCCTTTATACGACGGGCCATAGACGGGTCGTATCGTGTCCCATATATATTTACCTATAGTGGTAGCCATTCTATTAATAGATCTATATTTTCTGGTCAAACTGTTAAAACTATTTTTATTAATTTATTAAAATGTTCATGACTATAATATTTTTTGCAATAGTCCTGTAGTTTATCAATTTAAGATTTTACTTCTGAAACTGGACAAAAGTCAATAACTTTTCTAAAATTTTCAAAAATTAAAATTCTTGTACGGTTTCATGAGTAGAAAGATACCAGTCTGAAAGTTTTGTTGCACCTTTTTGTACAGGACAGTACTTTGTGTTCCTGACTTCAATAAGTATCCAAGTACTTCCTCAATGACAATAGATATCAAGGATTGAGCTTGATCGCGTAAAGTGACCACAGTAAATTAATGGGCCAGCGACCAAATACATTATCTAGAGCTCTGACCTACCCATCCGGTGATCATCAATCTATTGATGCTTGCGTTTAAGTTAGTGGGTATACAATTAATTATACTGGTTCAGAGAAACATTCATCAGATTCCACAGATAGGACCAGAACTAAGCAAATATTGAAAATTAATCTACTTGGTTTCGTACGTAACCAAGCGGCGGTGAAATATAGGAGAGATCACATACATACATATCTTTTCTTAGGCTGTATTAAAATTAATAATTATTATTTTTATTTGTCATCCTCCATTTCTATGTGTGAAAAGAATTATAAAAAAATACACCTCTAAAAAAGTCGCGAGATGTTAGTTTTCGTTAAATTTGGGTTTTTTTATTTTATTACACTATTTCAATTCAATTCAATTCAATTCAAATACTCTTTATTGTCATACAAGAAACATACAAACATATAATAACACAATAAAAAGAAACAAATCGACAATCTGGGCGGTCTATTTATTTATTTCATAAAACTGTTATAGAGAGAAACGCTTACAAATCTTGTAATATTGAATTTTAGTATACTGTTTAATTAGATTATTGTCAACTTTTGTTTCTGCCTAAACTCCCCGCTGCTTTGTTTTTTATTTGGCGCAGAAAACAAGTAAGTGTTAAAAACAATTGAGTTAAAAGTTGACAATAATCTAAATCGAAATTGTTTGCATTAATCTCACTAATATTATAAATGAGAAAGTATGGATGTTTGTTTGTTTGTTTATTTGTTTGTTTGTTATACTTTCACGCCGAAACTGCTGAACGAATTTGGATGAAACTTTTTATCCCGGAAAACTTTATGCTTAAAAATTCGAAATTTGCACTTCATAACTAGATGACGCCACCTTAATATTTTCTTTCTCTCTGAACCCAATTCTGAAGTCCAGGCAGTAGTTTGAAATAAATGCCTATCCCTATCAACGCTGCAGTGTGCTATTGAAAATTATTAACAGTTGTAGGTATGTGTAATATAATTATCAAATGGTTTGAAAAGTCTCCCAGTTCAAACAGACCTTGATGTATTGCAATGCCACTGTCAATGTAACTAGCTTACCGCATTATTCTTACTACAAGAAACGTTCTAGCTTACTTCCACATGAAGTTGAAAGCTAAAAACTATGAACCTTGACGTTAAGAAAACAAGATTTAATATACAATATTATAAACGCAGTTCCCGGAACATTGTAAAATCAGATTTGATTGATAGCAGAAGATATCTCTTAAAGAATGTTGAATATTAAATGAGGATGATTAAACATAAATAAATGATGAACAATATCTTGAAAAATACACACTTGTATTAGCATCATGTTTAAAATACTGATTTGTCTGTGATTAATTTTAGTCTTGTCATCATTTGGAAGATAGCTTTCATTCATGTAAATTTGACTACGCCTCTATATCATTGTATCGATTAGTTTTAGGTTCTTTATATTTATCTTCCAATTATTTTCCTTATTATCTTGTTGTACAATTTACCGCGCTAATTCCAATACACTTTTATTAATTTAGTTTCTTTTTATTTTTATCTTTACATTGTTATTACTTACTTACTCTTAATTGCACATATAATTAATAATGAATAAGATAAGAAGAATATTTTTAATGATCACTAATTTTCGTAAGTAGGTACTTTCACCTTGTAAAGTTAAGCTGTCACGTCATTTACCTTATCGACTGCATCAATAACCACAACATTACCTCGGGTAAAGGCAAAGAGACTTAGTCCAAGTTTGGTAACATCATTATGGAGACCCTCTAAGTTAACCTTTAACAACAACACTGTAACAAGATCATCCTTTCCCTCGATATAACCGATGCCTGCCTAATAAAATTTGTCCTTTTCATCAGACTTTCATTCGACAGGTTAATTTTATTAGACAATAAACATCATGATAAACTTTGCTTAAAATTGCTATTTATGACATTAAACAAGATGCATCCAACTCAAAGCAAAATTTGTGTTAGGAAATGAAAATATTTTATTCGAGGTAGGTTGCAGTGTACACTTTTCGAAGATCATTCCTTTGTCTAACTTATACGAGGTGCCTACCACTCGCAACTCGTATCCTCGAAATGTTTGCGAAGTTAGAAGTAACGATGGTCCCAAAATATGCTATTATGTATATCTTAATTTCAGGTCAAGAGTCGATTTATAATCATAATAACAAGAGCAGGTTTTTAATATAATTTTTACTTTTAGCCACCTGAAAGCATCATAAAATTCAGTAATTGTCATGCTTATATTATTAATTAATCGAAATTATATTTTTTCTTTATTTGCCATCTCGCTTGGGTACTTCTACAGGCTTCATTTTACTTAGTTACCTAATTTTACTTTAGTAGCTGTTGTGATGTTACATATGAATTATAAGAAACTACCTCACTGTTTAAAATAAAAGAGTCAAATTTAAATATCTTCAATCTCTAATTTGTCTTACAAGCTGCAGGGGTTTGTTGCATTAGTCATATCGTTAGTTGGTACGTGTCTGTTTTTTCATGGCACCCCGAGTCACCCACACGATCTCATTGTTCCGAGATATCTTATAAGATCTTATGTTTGTCTAACAAGACGTGGTCGAATATTATGTTCTGTTTTATCTCTAAGACCATTTTTTTTCTTTTTTATACGTTGGAGTTTAATGGAATTTTACTGATATTTAAAGAAACAATTTGCCTTTTTTATTTCTCTAATACATATATTATTAACTAATTCTTGTCTGTCTTTATTTGGTATAGTTATATTTTATCAATAAGTAATTTTTATGAATAAGTAGGTAATCGGTCAAAATTTTGTGAAAATAAAATGTATTAATATAAAAAGCAGAAGCTCTCATCATATATTTTTTAAATTTAATTAAATATATTTAATTACTATTGAAAAAAAAATGCGAAACTAAACCTTGTAGTTGATAAAACTACTACCACATTATATGACGATGGAAATCATTTTTAAGCTACTGCATAAGATTCAACTTCGTTTCTTTACTTAATATCGATAATCAGCATCTCTTCACCTTCACTATTCTGTGACTTGTTAATTAATTAGATTTTATTTAATTCCACCTACTAAACATGTACACGAATAAAAGCTGTCCAACATTAGTGATTATGTAAATGTTTGTTAGCCGAATACGCAGATAACAGTGTTCACAGATTCCACATCATGCATTATGCAGTACTTAATGCGGCTGTTAATTACGAGCCCTTAGGGTCATTATTGATTGGCAATTTGTGGTGCCGTTTTGTCTACATTGAAAACGCTAATCGCATTATTGGTAACTCTTCAGTGTTTAGTCTTAAGGATTATTACATAATTAAATTAGGGACTTAAATGTCGTGGTCTTTAAAGCGGCTTAAATCGTTAACCTTTGATGTTTCGTGACAAGTTTGATAATTTTATCGGGGATCAATTTGTAGAACAATTAACTTAAAATAATGATGGAAAGATCTTCTATTTATTATATTAAGTTCAGTATAACAACATTTTTCAAGCCATGTAACTGACTTTGTAAAAGAATCGTGCTTATAAAAAAAGATAAGCAATAAAATTCCGCAAGCCAAAAAAGATTTACCACAACATTACCTTCAACCAGCTCACTTAATGCACTCGATAAACAGGCTAAGGAACACTTATATAGATTTCACAGCACTTAGTGTCATGGGAAGCAAAAAGAGTCAGAGTAAAGAAGACTAAAGGTTGGACATTTTCCTGGGACACATTTTGTTTAAGCGCCGGATAACGTTTTTATTGTTAACAAGCAGAAAGCCGTGGCCACAAGAGCGACGATGATATCTTCTCGTATGAATGATGACTTCGTGCTGGGCCTCTGGAAGCAGCCAGGAGATAGACATGAAAGCGAGAGACACGGCACGAATATGGAAATTTGCTTTGTTCGTTTCAAGGTTTAGAAGATGGTACCAGTATATGCCGTGTTATTTTACTATTTACGTTAGTAAAAACCACGTAAAGATAAATGTGATTGTACATTATTCAATAAAGAGTGTTTGGAAGAGAGTGGCACAATATTTTTAAAATACCCATAAAGGTGCATTAATTTAATTTGTATTATAAATACATAGTTTACTTTTACTTTATTTTCGAAATATTCACAAAGAATGGTTTTGAATTGATAAGGTAACTGTTTTCTTGAAATTTAATCGATAATCCTTTAAACAAAGGATCTTATCAGCCAAGTATCAAATTAAAGGGTGGCGGTAACGCTACCTTCCTGTCTCTATGGCCGCGACCCATCTAAGGAAGATAAGGGGTCGACGTTTTTAGCACAAAGCGTTTTCTGTTTTGGGCCCTTTCCTGCAGGTTATTTGACTCGAAACGTGCCTTGGGAGTACCTGTTTACTGAGACCACCTTTATCGAGATACTCGAGCAATATTTTGTCCAGATTATCTCAAAACGCCTTTAACGTTAAACGTACAGCTCACTAACAGATCCGACGTCTTATTTTACAAATAACAATCACGCTTTTAAACCATCGCCCAAACATGGGTGTACGAGATAAAGTTGAAAGTGTTCAGTAAATCAGTAAATATTTTTCTATGAAAGTAATGGAATTATAGCATAAAGTGCATAAGTATACTTTCAGATTAATCAAAATATTCATGTGATAAATATATCATAAAACAATCACTTTATGGTTCATTCCAATAAAAAAAAAGCAAAAGGTAAACAAGGATGTGTCATGTTGACATGTGTCATTTCCATAGTAAGTTTGTTTACCTTTTGCTTTTTTTTTGATTGGAATGAACTATACTTAATATACTTTTTTACGGAGTTTTGCCAATGATCTTTCTGTTTATTTTTAAACGAGTTAGTTTACCAAGTACCTATCACATCAATAACACTATTCAAAAGAAACTGATAATAAATATTACGAGTTTAGAAAATAACTATAATATAATATGTTTCATGGCAGACAAAACGTTTAGTATTTTGATTAAATTTCAAACAAACGCTTGAATGTTGTTTTTTTTTTTTCTTCAGAACAGAAACACATTTAGAGAAATATTTACGATGCAAAGTTAGAAATAGAATAATTTGTTTGTGTAAAAGAAAGCCAAACATAGAGTTTTAAATTTTTATGGCTACCCAAGTATTTGTGAAATTACTTTGTGGTGTTGACAACCATAAATTTAGACATCCCTTCGTGGTTATCTTTTGTCTCCTCTAGTATTATAGGGGCAGTTGTATATTTGCGGTTAAGTTCTTTTGTCTAAACGCAAACGACGGCGGTACTATTTTACTGCAGTGCAATTACAAATGGTTAGTTCCGAGTATTTCATAGAGTGTCCAGAAATTGTTTTCACTCGCCAGTCCGGTCTTTCTGTTTTATGATTTTGTCAAAGCCTGCGGAATGCCACTATTTAAAAGGAGATGCAAAAAGTTTTGGTTACGGTTAATTTACTACTGCTAACGCTGCGGGTTGTCATTCTAGGTTACAATTCGGCTGCAGTTTTCCATTGTCTCACTTCAGAGTATCACGCAGGGACCATTCAAATGGTTTTCAAAGATTCCGTTCAAAAGTTAGGTCTTTGTTAACCGGGTTGCTGCTTCTGTATGCAGTTCGTTTGCTATAGAGGTATATATTGTATCTATTATGGCTAAAATACAATTGATCTACCAGGATGGATAGTAATTGACTTATTTCCGCTGTCCAGTGCAATGAATGTTTAAGTAATTTACTTGCTTACCAGCTTTGATAACTAGTATGTGATTTGAAGCGTGTATAATGTTTATAACGTTATTCGATAGGTATAGCTTAATTAATATTATGATAATTACTTTTCAAACCATGAAATTTTAATATAGGTATTGTTATTTTATCTTTTTCAATGTCGTATTTATACCATACCGTAATATAGTATAGAATAAAAAATCCATAAGCCTTTGTCCAGCAGTGGACGTCTTTCAGATGATGATGATGGTAAAAAAAATATTTCTATTAGTATTTTTTTTTGCTATCCTGTGTCAGTTGTGTGTATAAAAACATTAAAAAACCTTTTGACCCTTTTAAAAGTAAGGTAAAACAAACATTAGAGTTGATTTTTGAATACAAATCATGTTGAACTTAGCTCTCTGATATCAGCCAATATCAATAAGGTTATTTAACGTTCCTAAGGGAAGTTCGTCGAGATGTTTTCGGAGCCAGTTGTTGTGAGATAAGTGGTAATATTGTGTTTGATGTCGCCTGGTAAATATTGGGCCCAGGCACGTGAGATATTGACTCTATCTATTTGCTGAGGGTATCGATATCTGCCTTCATATAGTTAAACTTGGCGACCTTGGACAGACCGACCTAATTTCTGGGTAAAAACTCTTTTTACCCGACTGCCATAGTCTACCAATACAAAACTATTGTTTTCAAAGCTTTAAATGAAATTAATATTATTCCACAGATTAATATCTTGTTTGAGCACATTTTACCTATATATCAGTCACTTTTATAAGCCTTGACTTTAGGATTCTTAAATTCCATGACACTACAATGATTTACTCTACTTTAAACATTTGATCCGTACTTTCATTTTATTTTTATTAATGTACACACAATGCCACCACTGAACATTAATTTCCTGTCACAGACTACGCATCATCTTTATTTTTGGTTCCACAAAGACTCAGTGGTTTAACGTCTTCGTTGATGATTTCAGTACTCTGTGGCAGGTTTTAGGTAGCGTGTCATAGTATGTACTGTGTAATATCGTTACTCCTAAGATGATCGTCTCCAAGTCTCCCACGGTAGACGCAATTCGCCACGCACGTGTCACGGCATCCGATGACCAGCGATTAGACCTGACGACGACGACGGTGACGCATGCCTCCGATTCCTGAATGAACGTGTTTTTGTAGCTAACTAGCTCGGAGATTCCGATGGTTTTTAAATGTTGAAAGCGAGATGCTTAATCCATAAAAAAACTCGTTCATTTAGTTTAGTTAGTGTGGTTTAAAATTCTATTAAAGCAATTTTATATGAAGTCTTTAGAAATAACCTAACTTTTATTGAGTACTTTTTCTTTAAAAATTTTGCAACAATGTAACTTGGAAATAATGGCATATAAGTATTATTGTAGTAGGAAACCAAAGAATACTTATAATAAATATGCGTTTAATAATTGACCGTAATATACTTCGAAAGATATTATTTTACAAGTCATCTCTTCATTGTGTTAACATTACATTTATTGAACATCTGTTCGGTAACTTAAGTGAAGTGATTGTAAAGAAAATTTAAACACCACAATATCTTTTGTCAGTGATTCATGAGAATCTCTTTCCGCTTATTCGATGCTGTCTGTCAATCATTTTAACTGTTCATTGATAGTATGTCCTCCCCTCATGTCAAGATTATGTATTAAATAAAAGTCTTACATGAAAAAATAATTGTATTCCAATTAAGATTTTTATTAGTTTGAGCTTCATGGTTTTAAATACCTACCAGTTCATTATAAGTATACATCATTTTATTTTATAAGTACCTATCAATACTTTTTCCCCACATTGCTACTGTTAAGGCTGCTATCGACCTCCTTTGAGAAGAAACCCGAGGAGACGCATATGACCATCGCATCTCGCAGGTCTTCTATGCTTTATTTAAGCATAACCGATATTTCTCAAGTGCTTAAAACACGCGTGCCATCTGTTGTGAGCGCTGCAGCGAGCGCGGTCCCACCAGTCAGTCGCTAGTGTAGCCCTCCTCGCCCCGCAACGTTCCCCCTCCCCTCCTCGCGGGCACCCATGCGGCTTTCGTTCAAACTTCGTAGGTCAGTTACCGCCCGACCACAGGGGAGTATGGCTGCGTCAAAAGCTAACCCGCGCGCTCGCACTCTATGTTTACATGCGCTATAACATACACAGTGAACTATAACATAAACTTTACTACAAGTGAACTTTGAAGTGCCCAAAAGTTTTTAAGGATTTATTTAGTGCAAAAATTGTGACAAATGAACTGTGTGACTGTGAAAATATGACTAAGAACTTATACGAAATGATTTCGTTAAAAGTTTGGATGTGCCTGGTATTGGTGGCTGGTGCGCGCGCACGGTCCGCGCCGCCCGCCCCCGCCGGCTGTCACTGGGACTATTCGGACACAAAGTTGAGTGAATCCAACTTTCTCACGTGCAACATCAAAACCATCGGCTCAGCTGACCTTTTGTTCAAAAACATTACCACTGCGCAAGCGTACAACACCAACAAGTTAAAGCTTACTTGCACCGATTTACTTTTTTTCGAGAGCTCCTTGCATATGAATACTGGTAGCTTCTTGGGACAACTGAGAAAGCTCGAGGACCTGCGCATTGAATACTGCAAAATAAGATACGTTCCAGCTACGGTTTTGTCACCGCTTCGTGATTTAACTAGTTTGACTCTGCGTTCTTATAATACTGATTGGCCTGCAATGACTATGGAATTTCATGCTGAAAGTTTCCGTGGTTTGATGGAGCTGCGTACATTGGATTTGGGTGATAACAACATTTATATGCTGCCGTCTGAAGTGTTCTGTCCTTTATTCAGTCTAGAAATACTGAACTTAACAAACAATAAAATACAAGACATATCGGAAATCGGGTTCTCTGACTGGGGAAAGGGACCGATCGCTCCAGGTAAATCATGCAATACTGGATTGAAAGCGCTTGACTTATCTCATAACAATGTGTTAAGACTGCCAGACAACGGATTTTCTAGCTTGAGGTCGCTAGAGGTATTGAATATTCAAAATAATCTAATTAACGAGATAGGCGACAGAGCCTTTGTTGGACTAAACTCATTGAAGATTCTTAACTTGTCTGGGAATAAGTTAGTTGCTGTACCCCCAGAGTTATTTCAGTCATCGCGAGTAATCAAACAGATCTCATTGGCAAACAATTCGCTCGCTGTGCTAGCTCCAGGATTACTAGAAGGACTAGACCAACTCGAGAAATTGGATTTATCAAAGAACCGCCTTACTAACGACTGGGTTAACCGTGATACATTTGCTGGACTGATACGTTTAGTTATACTGAATTTGTCTCACAATTCACTTGTGCGCTTAGATCCCAAATCATTCCAAGACCTAAACAACTTACAGGTTTTGAATTTAGACTACAATTCAATTGAAACTATCAGCAATGGGGCGTTTGCAGAGCTAAAAAACCTCCATCAGCTCTCAATCTCAGACAACAGGATAAAAACACTAAATGAGCACATTTTCTCTAACCTGTTTGTTCTCAGTCAACTATATTTGGATAATAATCAGATATCTTCAATTCACGAGCGTTGTTTTGAAAATATAACCTATTTACAGGACTTAGGCCTAAATGGAAACAGTTTGAATGTTATTCCAGATGGTATTAAGAAGCTAAGGTTCTTAAAATCACTTGATATTGGTAAAAATAATATAACAAAAGTTTTTAACACGTCTTTTGAAGGTCTTGAAGAACTTTATGGTTTACGTTTAGTAGACAATCATATCGTCAGTATACCTAAAGATACTTTTAATACTTTGCCATCACTCCAAGTTTTAAATTTGGCTTCTAACAAGATCGAAACTATTGAGCAAGACGCTTTTCTATCAAATCCTACTCTGAAAGCAATCCGCTTAGATGGAAATAAGCTGACCGATATCCGAGGTGTTTTTAGCAAACTGAATACCCTTGGCTGGTTGAATATATCGGACAATAAGCTTATTTATTTTGATTATAGTTATATGCCCCAGAGTCTTGAATGGTTGGATATACACAGTAACAATATTACAAAACTAGATAATGAGCACAACGCGCAGCAAAATATCCGAATGCTTGACATAAGCTATAACGCTTTAGAAACGGTCGATGAAAGATCGATACCTGATTCTATAGAGGTCCTTTTCTTAAATAACAACAAAATTCACACGATTCAGCCAGGTACGTTCTTACAAAAAAGAAACTTAGAAAAAGTCGTAGTCACGGACAATAAGTTGAGGACCGTGGAACTATCGGCGTTCACTCTGCCCCATATACCGAAACACAGATTGTTGCCCAAGTTCTTTATTGGAAATAATCCATTTGTTTGCAACTGTCACATGATTTGGCTGCAAAAGATAAATCTGTGGAATCACATGAGACAGTATCCGAGATTTGCAGATTTGGATTCAGTAACTTGCGAAGTCGTTAACAACAAATATGGCGGAAAAGCTAATCTAATGGATGTTCCTGAAACACAGTTCCTTTGTTCATATGAAACGCATTGCTCGTCGAGTTGTTTCTGTTGTGATTTTGAAGCATGTGATTGCAAGATGACATGCCCTGAAGGATGTTCATGCTTTCATGACAGTAACTGGAACTCAAACGTTATAGACTGTTCTAATGTTGGTTACACTGAAATACCCGAGAAAATACCTATGGATGCCACTGAACTCTACCTCGATGGCAATGACTTTGGTTCTCTAAACAGTCATTTGTTTATCGGTAAAAAGAAGTTACATAAGCTCTACCTAAACAATAGTAACATTGCTACAATTGATAATGATACTCTGAATGGATTACACTCTTTGAATGTCCTTCATCTGGAAAACAATCACTTAACTGAATTAACTGGAGGTGAATTTTCTCAAACAAAGCACTTACGGGAATTATACTTGAATGATAACCTCTTGTCAAGTGTTGCAAATAAGACCTTTGAGAACTTATCATCTCTACGAGTAATACATTTACAAGGGAACAAGATTTTGAACCTTGACAAAAAATTGGCACATATTATGCATTTGGAAAGTGTGAACGTGCAAGGAAATGTATTTTCTTGCGCTTGTGATAATGTTTTGGCTTTACAAAACTGGTTCAAGAAGAATTATGAAGATCCTACCGAAATGTTTTGTGCTGATGAAAATGGACAAGCCTCGAACTTAACAGTGTATGATGTGATTGATAAGTGTCGTGATTCTAGTGTAATTGACAATACTATTCCAACCGAAAACCAACCTTATCAGTACGATGAAGTGAGCACCATAAAACTGAACTTTGTACCTCTTTTAGCTGTAGTTTTAATAAGTGTTATTCTCATTCTATTATTTGGTGCCTTAGCATTCTCATTTAGGCAAAATGTGAGACTGTGGGCCCATTCTAAGTACGGAGTGCGATTGTTCAAAAGTGCTTCTATTCAAGAAAGTGAGCTTGATAGGGATAGGTTGTATGATGGATACGCTGTATATAGTTTATTGGACGATGATTTTGTTTGTAAAGTGGTAGCTCCTGAAATGGAACATTCTGGTTATACTATGTGCTTCCATTACAGAGATTTACAACATGCCCCAGAGAACTATCTTTCTGAACAAATAACTAACGCAGCTGAATCTTCAAAGAGAATATTAATATTCGTCTCATTCAATTTCTTACAGAATGAATGGTCTAAAGTCTCATTTAAGGCAGCCATAAAACATGTTATCACTTCTATTCACCCTTCCATTAGACGTCATAGAGTAGTGTTCATATTGACTACAGATGTTAGTGCTCTAAATTTAGATTTAGACTTTCAAAACTATTTGAAAACATGCAACGTTCTATTATGGGGTGAAAAGAAATTCTGGGAAAAGATCCGATTTGTGATGCCTGACGGTTCTAATTTACATTGGAACAAAGATACACTAAATTACAATCATGGCGTGTGTCCAAATGGTAGAAGACATCCTTCTAGATACACAGCCTCGCCCACTGCACCAGAACATTGGTATAAATATGATGCTATACCTCCTCAGACACCGACCACTGCCAATGTAGGCATAAATATCGAAGATGACACATCAATGTTGACAAATACGACATTGACGAGTCAGATTCAAGATGGGGAGCATTTACATCATAGTTATATTTCTATAGACACTCAGAATTATGAACAGCCTTACGGTGGTAGACCTAGACCTCCCAATACATTGCGTAAGCATCTTCACCAAGGTCACCACTCCCCCGCGATGTTGGACGAGCAGGGTTACTTGCAGCCGCGGTCATCTGTGCACGAGTGCTTACCCCAAACTCATTTAACTGCGCACAGATGATAAGGCAGTTCAAGTTCTGTCTGTTATCTCAGAAAGATATTTCTTAATGGAACGACACATTCCAAGCACATGTGTAAGCTAGACTGCATTTCTGTGTTGGCCTTGCCTTATTGAATCGTGATAGAATTGTTTTTAAATTTGTTTGGCCAAATGCTAGTGCCAGATAATTATGTTCCTTGTAATAAATTATAATATTTACATGTTGCATAAATAAGAGACTGTGTATTGTTAAATAACTGTGTTTTGTAGATTAACCTAGCCAGAGAAATTATAATTAATATCAATTAATCATAATAATAATATAACTTTGCATGAAATTATTGTATTCCATTGAAAAAATTCTGAATCGTATGTAAGACTGATGTAATAAAACACAATTTATTGCCAGTGTCGGAAATGACTAGACTAACAAAATATTTTCTTATAGTACTTATACATTTAATTATCTCATTGTTACCAAATATACTGTAAATAGAAAGTATGTTTATGACCCTATCTTGTATTGTTTAGTTTCACTAGTCATTAGGGAATAATTACATATTGTTACTATAGGTTTTAGCATGTCTTCAGGTTATAAAGTCATGATACTTTAATACATGCACGTAAGTATTTCTAGGGCTTCAATTTGTCCTTACATGTTATTGTGTAAACAGTTTTAGATGCTAGACTAGAAATATGTGAAATCTACCATCGATGAGAGTAAGAATATTACGAATCAGGCTGTATATTGTAATATTTTATAAGTATGTATTATCATTGTGCCGACTGCTAAATATTACCTATACTGAATAAAACATAAATTATAATATGAAATTGATTACTTTGTTTCCTTTGCAATCATCATTACCTTTCTTGATAGTCATAAAAATTATAAACTAATGTAAAAAGTTGAATATTTTTAAAGTTTACACAAATAAAAGCCCCTATTATTAGCGGTCATTAAGTAATTATTCTTGAATTCTGCTCATTTATTACTATTACCAAAAATCTATGTGGTTTGTTAGAACAAGCTAGTTTTTTTTAAACCTTTTTGTTCCGCCGACACAGATAGGCAATAAAAACTAGGATGGTTTGTATAGAAACCAAATGACGGCTTAACTGTTAACTCCGTTGTTTCTTACCGGACTTTTGAGAGACCGAGAAACGCTGCGCTGTGTCTACAAAAAAGGACCCAAAAATAATTTCGGCTCGCCGACAATCATCGCAAGCCATAATGATGGTCCCTTTTCAGGTAGAAAACGCTCCCAAGTGATATTTCAACCGTCATGGATACACTATAGAAGCTATAAAAGAGATTTACAATACATTCTGTATTCGTTGCTAGTTAGTTATATTTTATGTGACCTTCTGTCGGACATGGTCCGAAGAGCGTCCATATTGATTTTTTCAATACTTTTGAATGCAGCTCTCATGTAACATATGGTGTGACATACTTTAGGTTTAGATGACCACATGGAGCAGTTTCATATTTTTTCCTTGCCCTCAAACACAACTTTGTTGCAATATAATAATAATAAAAGACGGGTATTTATTTATTTAATATCACTATCTTATTTCCTCTTATATTTACAGTGTAAAATAGGTGTTATGTATGACCATTATTACCATTACTTAGGGCTTTACCTAGTTATCATACGTAATAAATTTTTTGTTATACAACTTCACAGAGATCACAACATGAAATAATTTGACTTTTTATACAAGCGAAACGCTGATTGTACAATTTCGTGAGTCAAAATTTTACTATTATTTTACAATTTCAGCAATATTTGATATCACAAAATGAGAATAAGCCCCAGTTAACGTATCCAAAGAGCAGTCCGAGCTATATACCAACTACGATCCCGAGAATCACTTCGAGATAGATTTAAGGAAATAAATATTCTAACAGTTGCCGGTCAGTTTATTTACGAAAATATCATGTACGTTCGTAAAAATCTAAACTTGTTCTTCAAAAATAGTGACAGACAT
Organism: Coleophora deauratella; assembly: GCA_958295455.1. Lineage (NCBI taxonomy): Eukaryota > Metazoa > Arthropoda > Insecta > Lepidoptera > Coleophoridae > Coleophora > Coleophora deauratella. The sequence goes on along the minus strand of OY282405.1, from coordinate 5,591,210 downwards.
AACCGTAATTTGAGAAGTAAAAATAATCTTGACATAGCTTTCTCGAGACTTAGTAAGGTGAAAAAATCATTTGTGGGGCAGTGTGTACGCTTTTATAACAAAATTCCGAATGACGTGTGTGAATTACCAGAATGTAAATTTAAGAAACATATAAAACGCTGTATTTGTTCAAGAGGATACTATAAGACTGTAGATTATTTTAATGATAATGACATTTGGAATATTCCTCCAGAAAAATGATATGACGTTTATAAGAGTGCTTAATGTACCTACGTAAAGAAATAAATGATTTTGAATTTTGAATTCAATTTGTCCCTAAAAATCAACAAGGTACAAGTTGACTTTATATGTATTTTTCAAATTACCTTTATACATACAATAAAATATACAGAGTGTTAAAAAAGTGCGTTTGAGATTTTAACTGGGGATACTTAGAATCATGTATAGAATTCAGAAAAAATATTTAAAAAATCCGATCTACAACTTTTTTACAGTTTTCTATACAAATTCTTAATACTCTATTCAGATTTAGTATGGGAATCAGAAAAAAAATAAAGATCGGATTTTTTCAATATTTTTCCTGTATTCTATAGGTAATAATCCCTTGAAACATAAACTTGTTTAACATGCTGTATATATACTGTAACAAAATAGATGAAGAAACGACTCAATTCATTCTATATATGTATGTATTTAAATGTATATGTGTATGTATATCAGTCTCTGGTTCCCAAGATACAGGGAATCCTAGTTTGGGGCCAGATGACCGTGTGTGATTTGTCCCGGATATTATTATTAGTGGGGGCTACTCACCTAGGTAAATAACTTTGGTTCTACGACTTTACTGAAAGTCCAAAACATGTTTTGACTCCCCATACAAGATTTGCCAAACAGCTGATAAATTTTAGCAAAGTAACAGAACAAACCTTGTTAACTATTATGAGTTCAGACCTGAGTTAATGGGTCCTGTACCTATTTTATTACACCAAAATCAGCTAGCATTTGAAGTAGGGATCTACATGCTATCTACTCACGGAAATAAACGTCATTCAGTTGACTTTGCTAAAGTTATAAATAGAATTGGATAACTAACCAATTGATCAAAAGTCAAAAATTATCGACAATGCTGAAAGCGTCAAAAAACCGACTACAATCGCGTAACATACGGGTCAAACTGAGAACCTCCTTTTTTGAAGTGGGTTAAAACACTAATACTTTCTCCTAAATATAATAAATGCTTTTCTGAAAACCGTATAAAAATCGGTTCAGCCAAACGCGAGATATTCGCGGACAAACATACATACATATAGGTCAAACTGAAAACCTCCTTTTTTGAAGTCGGTTAAAAGAATGATTTATGATTTCAACAAACACGTACTTAGTACTAATAAAAACGAGATATTAATTAATGTTAATAAATAATGTATCAGATTTTCAGAACCAAATTTACTTACAATCAAGTTACGTTTACATTTATTTATAAGTTTTTTAAAGTATTGCATGTTTATTATATCTAAAGTATTGCAATGTTATTACTCCTACAATCATCTTTTCTATCCAGTACTTCTTATCCTGAGCCATCGTCCGTTATGAATTGATGTGACCAACCCAGGCTCTTGATTCAACATTTTTATCGTCCAATCTCCCAAATCTATATCTGGTCCAAATATACCTGCTATCAATATCCGGGAATAACCGGCTATCTTCGGATTTCACGGTTAAATGCACCATTAGCTCCCCCAATCACCCGCAGTGTCCCCAAGATAGATAAGAAATTGACCAGACATGGAATTGAAGATCTGTTTTATTTACTTATCTTATTTTCCCTTCTCGTAGAATTTTGAAAATTCCTATTGCTTTTTTAATTTCGTAGAATCCAAATCAATTGTGAAACTGAATCTGTATATTATTCTATCCTTATTTACAAAGCAGTTGACTAAGATAGCCTACTTCAACTTATTTCTGTGATAACCTTTTTAGTTACAGACACAATTACATCGGTAAAGTTTACGAGTAATTCCATTTCAGCCACAAACCAGCTCCTTTTCATTAAAAACCTACTCAACCCAATCAATCAATCAAAACATACAATTTGAATATTCACGTTCCCATTTTTTGTGGCATTATCCAAACATCACATAACAAAAGCAGTGACTAATCCGAGTGCTCAGGGTCAAGTTGGATCAGATGGATTTGTGGTCGGACGTGGCGTTTGATCGACGTCTGATATCCGAGAGATGGGCCGAATATTTCTGTTTCGATTTATAAAATTTGTTATCCGCTTGGACAGACCACGCCACCCGCTGGCCAGACATGGCGGTTCACACTTCAGGTAAGTTCAAAAGGTCACGTCGTCTCACTCAAATCTCGACCGGGAGCGTTCTGGTCGAAATTGGTTCGTGACAACCGAAAGATACTTATCGTGATTTTCCGGCCAATTCCGATGCATCGCTGTTGTTACGATGGGTAATGGGAGCATGGGAATACGGGCGAACTCGCCTCTAACTAAAATTATTGTTTCACAAATAAGGAGATGTGTTTGTGGAGCGAGCGAGAGTTGTGTTTAGTTTGTTTATTATTATAATTTTGTCGTTGTTGGCTCTATAATATTATTTTTCTGAACAACATCTTATTTCTTGATTCGTATTCTGAAACATATTAAAATATTTACGTTAAGTTCATTATACTTAATTATGTTGTTAGCCAGTTGGCGTAATAAACTATTTTTCTTTCTTTCTTTATTTAGTTCTTGTTTTATTGTTATATGTTTTTATGTACTCACCTACTTAGGAATTTAATAAATGACTCTTTTGTACCAAAATTAAAACAGGCATGTCTTTATTTTATAAATGTCACAGTTACCGAGAAGTGATAAAAAAATTCTTGCAATGGGCTGTATGTTGTCGAGGCATCTTCCATCTATAATACGTCTGGTCTGATTGATATGATAACCTTATTTATGACAATGATTTCATTTTATTTACTCTTAATTTGTTACGCATTTAGTTCTTAGTACGAGTATGTGAAATCAACATCATTATACGTAAGTATATATTTTCATTGCCAAACTACGAGTATTCATCAGTTATTTTAGTATGAAGTAGGTTCCATTTTCCTACTTACTTGGTATATGTTTTGAAGACCTTACACCATTAAAACACCAATAAAAAAATGAAATCAGGATAATAAAGCGACGTTATGGGAATCTGAATCCAGATAAATCACATCGAAAAATACTGTCACGACGCACAAAAAATGTGAGAGTGGGAAAAGACGATTTCATTAACCCCGCTTACGGTCTGAGTGAGCATGACCAACTTCACCTAAAAAAAGTTATTGCGAGAGAATAAAATCTATTTGTACATTCCTCGATTCTGACTTGTTTTGTAAGTCCAAACATCCTCTCTTGCGAAGAAAATGTAGGTAATGTAAATACGTCTTGTCTACTTAGGAGATGAACCAACACTAAGTATTTCAATGTACATTAACCGTTTCGCTTGGAATTTAGTGGAGCTTTTTGTGTAAAGCCGTCAATGTAATTCTTGGCTTATCTTGCTCTAGATAGTTAGACCGCCAAGATGTTGTGTTACGCCATAGAATAATTTGGATATGTATGGTATGGTACAGCAAAGTATTTATAAGTATACGTAAAGGATATCTGTTTTAACAAATCTTTAGGCAATACAGGTGAAAGAGCGTTTGTTTGTTTATTTGCAACAGAGTAGCGTGATATTTTGCGGACATAGTTGACAGAGTGGGAAGAAAAAAAGACTGAAATCAAATTTACACGGGAATAACATTAACAATAATGCTATTTGACAATCCAACGCTATTTATTGCTAGAACTACTAAACCAATTTTATTGAAATTTGGCAAAGAGATAAGATAAAGTCATATCTAAAGATTTGCTCGATGCACAAGGACTGTAAAGATCACACTCTTCCGAGCTTACTGTCGGTCATTTTACTCGAGCAGCCTCTGATGTAAATACTCTCTGATATCTCTAACTAAAAGTCCTGCGCATCCAATACAATAACGCATTCAGGATGCTGTTGGGGCTGCCCTGCTTCTGCAGTGCTTCAGGAGTGTTTGCAGAAGCCTGCATCTATGGATTCCCGGCCATTATGCGCAAGCGGGCTGGTTCACTGATACGCAGAGTGCTGGTTAGCGGCAACAGCATCCAGCAGGCGGTAGCGGACAGCCGCGACTGCCCCGTGATGTAGCACTGCATGCAAGTGGCGTCAGGGCACACTTGCTATTTTTTTTCGTACACCTACATCTCTATTTTTATTTAATTTTGTACTAACATCGTTTGTAAAACCTTTATTACTAACAATTGTGTATCTTGTTATCTGAAAATAAATGGATAATATTATAAGAGCAAATTTTACTAGGTGCGTAACAAAATTAGGCCTAGTAGTCTTACACATTATATTCATAATCATCAGCCAAAAGACGTCCCTGCTGGACAATTCCTCCTCCAAGGATTTCCACACCGATCGGTCCTGTGCGACTCGCATCCAGCGCCTTCCCACAACCTTCACCAGGTCGCATCAAAACACATTATATTAATAGCCACATAAAACATCTTTTACCAACATATAATAAGCCCATCGATTAACCAACTTGTTTGGAGAGCACAAAATATTTTTTGGTCTGATCATATAGTTCCCAGGCACCTTTAGATTATCTATCTCAGGCTATTAATACCACAAATGAGGATTTGAACGTTATCTCGAAATGGAGTAGATCATACGGCTTAAACGTCAACCCTACTAAAACACAGTGCATTTTAATTGGTAGTCCTTACTATGTTTCTAGGATTGACTACTATAAACTGCCACCCATTGTTTTTAATGGTGTTCCTGTTCCTTACAGTACAAAGGTGAAAACCTTGGCATCATTTTTGACCAAACTTTTTCCTAGGTCCCTCAGGTGGCCGAGATCAGTAGGAAGGTGTTTGCCTCTAGTCGTTCTTTAAACCAATTTCGCAATTTTCTCCCCACTGCCACCAAAATTGTGTTAGCCCAGTCTCTTCTCCTTCCAATATTAGATTATGCAGACACGTGTTACCCCGACCTTAATATTAAGACCTTAATATAATATGTGGTGAACAAACTAGAGCGTTTGCAAAACCTTGCCATCCGGTTTATTTTTGGGCTGCGGAAGTATGACCATGTCTCCGAGTATCGTAAGGAACTAAATTGGCTCTCTGTGCATTGTCGAAGGGATTCTCACTGTCTTAATCTATTATATTCAGTCTTGTTCGATCCTCGTACTCCTTTCTATCTCAAAGACCGTTTTCAATATCTCTCTTCTACTCATACTCGTCCCCTTCGATCAGCTGACTCTCTTCGCCTTTACATCCCACCTCATACCACCAATTTCTATTCCAATTCCTTCACTATCCGTTCTATCCGACTGTGGAACTCTCTTCCTGAATCTATTCGTCGTTCTCCTTCTCTTAATATTTTCAAGTCGCAGGTGAAAGCACACTTCTTAACTTCTTAGTTATTTACTGTGTCCTTTAAAGTTGGTTGTCTTTGGTTGTATTATTATTATTTTGTTATATAGTATTACACTGTAGTATAATATATATGTATGTATTTATATAAATGTATTGTATGTATTAATAAGTATGTCGGCAAGTTTAGCAATCAGTATAAGTACCTATATGAATATGTACCTGAAAACGCAAGTGACACAGGCTCGCTGTTCGCTTCAGCAGAATCTCTGTCGACCTCGGAGCGTGTCCAGAGCCCGAGGGACTGCTCCTACGTTTTTCAGTTTATTCATGAGTAGTTACGCCCGCGCAAGTGCCTAGGAAGCTGTCCTTACGTTTTCGTTGAGATTAATTTAATTACTAAACTTAGTTTTCTTGCCCACATTGTATTTCCGAATAATGATGTTGGATCCTCGAATAATAGTTATTTCATTTTATCGGCCTTCCTGATCCGACAAGTATATATTTTAGTATGGTCTATGTAGGTATATTAGTAGTTTCTTAAGATCAGTATTTACTTATTTAATATATATTTTTTTTATTATTGATATTGCGCACTACCCTATATAATGTTCTAACGCGATTTCCTTCACCTAAAGGTTGTCTGGAAGAGATCGCTATTTAGCGATAAGACCGCCTACGCATTATTATAACTAACTAACCCTAACTTTATTTTTAAATGTTTATGTTTTTATTTTCCTGTTTTGTTGTGCAATAAAGTGTTTTCATTCATTCATTCATAGTTTCCATGGACAAAAGTGTTTCAGCTTCATAAGTAGAAGATAAATAAAATTTCAACCCCTATATGTTTACGTATACGTAGGAGCTCGGTAGATTCATGAATAAAGTCTACAGAATGAGCAAGTACGTAGTACTCTAATGATCAAAATGTACAAAAATAACAGTACGTAGTACTTAACAGTAATATAATCAAAGTTTAATATTGTATTATTGAATCTAGACATCATTATGATAAGTCTCATGTGCGTATAAAGTTTTCACTAGTTAACAGTCTGACGTCGGCTTTATTGTGTCGAAGTACCATTCGTAGCAGTTTGTTCCACTTAGGAACTACACACGACAGATGGAATCTCAATAATGCGAGTTCCTTTATCTGCTTTACTTTATTTTGATATTCAACTATAGTCATTACTGACTCTTGAATATCCTACTTATTGTTTTCAAAAATAATAAAAACATGTAAATAATCAGCACATATTATTATGTGCATTCTATTTATTCATCTACGAGTAACATAAAGGTTGTGTTTATAAGCACACCATTTCCCTGTTTTAGTCCCATACTTTGACTTAGCAGATTGTTTTGTTCACCTGTGCGCGTACGTCATAATTAACCTGTTAACACGGATCAGTCACATTTTAGCAAATAAAATAATACGAATTCTTGTCTTCAACTATATCTCTGTTTTTATTTACACATCTATGCGAATTATCATTTACTTAAAACTATACATTTAATTGCTTTTTAAACAAAACAATCATTTGACAATAAATATAATAAATACGAAAACTATAATTACTTGCACAATTATAAGTTTAAGTATTATTAAAGATTCATAATTTTAACATCAGGCAATTGATGTCTGATGAGAAAGCTCCTAGCAGAACAAACCTCGGACAGTTAAGTTCGTCTTTGTAAGCACACGTGCCTCGCTAACAGTTCGGCTATTGAACGGAGCCAGTTACGAAATATCTCTCAAATGTTGGCACTGGAGGTAACATGTAGAGCATGTGTCGGACGTGTTAAGATGAGGTCTTAGTAGAAATATTGCGCAAGATTTTATAGTGTTAATCTTTTTGTAATTCTTAAGGTCGTATGAAGCTTTTTCTTGTGTGATAATAAGCTTTACAATGAGCTTTACATTTTACACTATAATAGTATGTTTAGGGTCTTATATTAATACTTAAATTACTTAAACTCATCATTATGTATGGCTTTCTCTAAGTGACCTAAAGTGTATTTATTTGGTATTGGCAAAACATGTAAACATAATGGTCGTCGGCGGACCAGACACTTTCAGTAATAATGTCAGTATTTCCAAGTAATGACAATACAGTGACATTATACTGACAGTGTAGTGGTTGGAATGATGGTCATGCATACTATACGATGGAATGTCAATATACTGATGTAAAAATAGTGTCATTATTACTGATAGTGTCTGGTCCGCTACGTTATTAACTTATTATCGTTGATGAGTTCGCTATGTGTCAAGTATCTTTGCTAGTATCATCATGCTCGATGTAAGTGACTACGAAATAACAATAGTAAAACATTTTGTTTATATGTTAGGTCAATTCGCATAAAAACTATTTTATTTCTGATAAAAATCATTCAACTTTCTATTAACTTTGTATGAGAGCGTTTTTAGGTGAAAATTGTTTAGCTGCTTGAGTAAAATCCTCACTTTGAATAATGTTAGTAACATAGTACCTGTATTAAAAATCTGTATGGGTAGTCCCCCAGTTTTATAAGATTTATAGATGGCACGTCTTATCCTTTAGGTGTTTTCTAACGGCACCCCTGACGAATATATTTGAGAAACATACCACAATATTTCCGGGAACAAACATAATGTTCAAGATTAAATCATCTCACTTTTTCTCCCACTTACTTACATTTTTATTTACCTTATTATATTCCATTGTCTTTTATTTTCCTTTCAATCAAAGCACCACAATTTCCTTCAAAACATTTTATCGTTGGTCATCATTCCAAACAAAACAGGGTGCTATTAGCGAATGCCGTAGATTTGTAGGCACTCAAAAAAGCGTACGAATCGCTGAGTCACACCTCCTGCGATTGTTCGCTTCGAGCAGTCGCTTGGTGCTCTATCTTGTCTTTCATTTACAAGGTTCGGAAGGTTTTGGTACTATGCATTTCATTCAATTTTTGGTTCGGTTCTACCTCTTTTTTAATCGTTTTAATCATGTGTTTTTCGTATACGTGCTCCTTTTAGCTTGTGTTTACTGTTTTAATATACGCTTGTAGCTATTAAGATGCTAGTTTAGCTTTTAATAGGCTCGGTGGCTCAGTAGTTAGCGTTCGTGACTACTGATCCGGTAGTTGTGAGTTCAATGCCCATCCATGTATTTAAACATTTTTGTATATGTATGTATACCTATCCGTGTCTGGCTCCCATTGTACAGGGAATTTTAGTTTGGGACCTAATGATCGTATCGTGTTTTGTTCATTGATATTTATTTTTTCTAGTTTTTCAGCGAGTACAATAAAGTACTGAAGTTAATGGAACTACTTAAAAGTCATTTAAGCTAATCTTACTGGGAAAAAAGAATTTTTCAAGTACTCTTACGTAAATAACTATACATTCAAGAGAGTAAAAAGAGCACCAGCAAGCTATGTCATATTGTAACTACATTGAACAAACAAAAAAATATGTTTTGTCATCGCTAAACTAACGATAAACAGCCTTTTTTATGGTATGGCTATTTTATGTTTTGGTACATGTAAAGCGTTTACAAGTATCAAGAAACTTATCCCTCATTCGCATCTTATGAAGTCTGACTGAGATGAATGACTGAATAAATTGGAAGACAAGTTCGAAAATTAAAAAGTTCTCTAGATGAATTTTGGCTTAGACTCAAAGGGGTTATAATAATTTAGGAATTATTTTTGCATAGTAAGAAAACAATGCAAAGTTTTTTGTTGATTACTTCTTAAATTATCATTACTGGTAAATATATTTATCTGACATTAAGATTAAATACGTATAAAATAGTATAATTTTGTCTACCTACCTAGTACATGTTTCTTTCCAAAGTATAAGTTTTCTTTTCTTTCTTAGCAAATGCCTAATTTTAGACTTAAGTAGGTTAAACCTAGGATTATTTTGAATTTTAATTACTCGTTGGCGGTGGCGGCGAACTAAAAGGCTTTCTTAATGCATCAAGTATTTCCCTTTGTTAGGTTTCAATAATAAACTGTAACGCGAGGTGCTAAAAGAAGCCGACCGATTTTATAGCTGTTGCTAATTTGGGACGCGGGTGTGAATGCGCCCTTACACTTTATTGTTTCCTTGTAGGTAAGCGTAATTACTACAGGAAACATTACATTGCATATTTTGAGGAATATCCAATTTCAAAAAAGTAACAGGTAAGTACTTTATATGGGATAAAAATAATAAAGACATCCCTGCCACATTTTCTTCTAAATAAAATATTTAATTTCAATGTAAAATATATCACAAATATAGTCCAATAAAAACCTTGTAATTTCCTATTAATATATTCGTTTATAAGGCCCATTACATTGAAAATCAGCTTAACCACCCTAAAAACCTACACAATAAAATATCCTTTTAATGGACAAGGGGCAATAAATTTCCACTAATAACAGAAATATTTTATTATTTAATAGCTAGAAGAAAAAGTGTCCGCATTTCAATTTTTACGACATAAGTATTTCGTTTTAAAAAATGTTGCCCTTTGGTGGGAGCGATCCGATCTAAGTTTTGTGTCAGAAAAAGGATAAAAGCCGCTATCATCCTGGCGGGTGCTCGTCGGTTTTTTCTTTATTGTAAACTTAGCCTTATTTTTATTTTTAATAATTCCAAGATGACAGATGAATATGGTCGGAGGTGCGTCACATTTTCATGGTAGGAATTAGATTCGATCAACAAAAAGTCGGACTGACATTAGGAGCAGTTTGTTATGTCACTTTTTGTTTAAACTGCGGTATCATTCTCTGTCATAGGGTCAGCGGTTTCGGACTTACTTATGATGGTTTCCATGAGCTGTTTGCAAAGCTAACTGGATAAAATATAATCGCTAAATATGGGTTTTTTAATTGAACGAAGAACCGGTTTTTTGCGAGAGCATACTTCGTAGGTCAGAAGACTGAAATGCTACTTCCAAATTAGGAATAACTAAATATAAAATATATGTACCAAGTTATTTATACACAGTTTAGACTATTATATAATGTTTTACTTTACTTATTTGTTTGAATTAAAATAAATAAAATCTTTCAAAAACCCATTGCAATAAGTTTACGTTCTCTTCCTAGCCCCTGTATACACGAAGCAGATAAACTGCAAAACTTTCTCATGCCTCTGTGGCATTGTCTCGAAAGTATTCACTTAATTCTTCATGAGTTGTCTGTGGCCTGACCCTGGTTGAGTTTGTATAAAGGGGTCAGTTAGGGGCTCCTCGTATCTGATCGGAGCTTGATCATGTCTGCTGATGTTACCAATAAATGAGGTTTAGAATCAATGTTTATATTATGTTTACAATCATTTGCTGCAGTTGTGGTAAAAAAAAATGACTGAGTTTTATAAAGAGAAATTTTATGTATAGGTACTTATTTATCTGATATAACATATTTATGTGAACTCAAATTCAAAGAGCACATTATTTTAAATATAATCACACTGAGTTGCATCCTCTCGAAAACACATTGAGATAACATCATTAATATCTTCGAAATTCCATTAATCATTACCATCACAATTGGCTCGAAATATCCTCTCAGCAGATGCTGCAACATCAAAAAGTAATTTCATTAATAAAAAATATATTTCAAGTTTAGTGTATAAACAAACAAGGTGTTACCAACGATAAGAATCGAGAATAACTCGCACCCCTCTTAAAATATTGATATTTAATGGTAGCATCCAGTCCGTGTAACGAAAGCAGCCCCAGCGTATCTTCGGCATACCAGATCACCACATCAAGAATTCCCTTTACCGGTCCCAAAGTTCAAGTCACTATTAACTCGACTTTCAATACTAAATTATAAAGTTCAATCTTGTTTAAAAACTAAAGTGACAGAACGCAGGTGGCATCGGATGGCATCGTATCGCTATCTTTACTATCAAATCTTTTAAATTTTATTGAACTCTTACTTTTATAGTATTTTAAAATGCTAGTCGCGTTACCTAACGGATATTTTATAAAATATATTCGTTTTTAAATTTGGAGTTTCTTCAAACCCATTCATTCACAAGATATCGTATCTGGATTTATAATCGGAAGTGACAATAATTTCATTTTGATGTCTATTTCATCAAACTTTTCATTATAAAGTAAGTTGAACTAATTAAATTAAGCTTTTCTATATTCAATTAGAACTTGCAATTAGTTTTTGTTTACATAAGTGCTATTATTTACCCTAATGATAATAGAACCAAACAATAATTGAAGAATTAATAAAACTCAAACCGATTAAAATAACTGATACAAATCTATTGTAAACTCTATGGTTTGAATGGATTAACCGCAAACCGCAACCATTTGAAGTAGAATAATCAAATTATAACGCAGAACCTAGTAAACAATGCAAATACCTTGAAATCCTGTATCATTAATACCTATCTACGAGTATACAAGGTAAGGTTTCAGAGGGAGGTTCTCTTTACTATGGTAAAATATTTGATAGATCATATACGGCGGCAAACTAAAATACCCTTTACTATGGTAAACACATACGAAAATATAGATATTCAACATCTAGACATAGGATAAACAAACCTGTTAACAACACAATATAATATTTGCCCTGGATAGGAATCAAACCTACAACTCTCAGGGAAGAAGTTAAGAATGCTGACCACGACACCGAGCTATACTAGCAAGGAAGACTATCGTCATTCTTATTATGAACATTATTCGATCCTAATAGGTAAACACCATATTGGAGCATGCCTTGGAGCATACAAAGACAAACAAACATCACTTTTAAAATAAATAACCCTACATTTAGAGCACAGTAATCGAGTAAAAACTATGGTTCAAACACCGATCAATTAGCATTGGACTCAGGCCAGAGGCGAAATTTGTTTCATTGCCATAATGAAGCCATGAACTGTTGAAATATTAAATCTGGTATTAAACAATAGCAGAAAATTGTGTTTTAATAAAGGTCAAACAATAGCCTATTTATTTGAATTACTTACACACACAAGGCATATAACGTTCAGGGTTCAGGTGTTTTGTTTAGGCTAGTCGTTAGTTGACATTGTATTGACCCAACTGCCCAAACGGAGGTTGTTTTTCAAGTGTATGTATGTCCGTGACTCGGTGGCTCAGTAGTTAGCCCTGACTACTTATCCGAGAGTCGTGGGTTCGATCCCCACCCAGGGCAAACATCTCTGTGATGAGCAGATTTGTTTGCTCTGTGTTTGGGTGTATTATATATATCTATATATGTATTTAAACGTATATGTGTATGTATATCAGTCTCTGGTTCCTGTCATACAGGGACTCTTAGTTTGGAGCCAGATGACCGTGTGTGATTTGTCCCGGATATTTATTTTTTACTATTTATTTATTGTCAATTGTCACAGCTTGTAGCTGAAACGGCATGATGGATTTTGAAGTATCGCACGTCACTAGAATTATATGCAATCTTTTTAAGTTTATAGTATTTGTTACATTAGCTTTTATTTTGAGGTAACTTTCTTACAGTATTGTTGGCTGATATAGCTAATGGGTCAGCAGTTCAAGTAGATAGTCGCGTTTGAAATCTCTTTGAAATCTCTTATACAATTCATTTTTCCCCTATCATTGTAATTGGGTATTGTTTATTGCCATGCCCGAATACATCAATGCTCTTAAAGATTATTTTTGGTAGCAGCACTTAAGTAGATAAGATGTTAGAATCTATAATAATCAGATGGGGTAGAAAATATCCTAGCACCATCCAAACAATGAATTGAGTGAGACCCACCGCCATTCGACTCGCTACCCTTCGGCATGGAAGGAACTGGACTGTAATAAATAATAAACACAAAGGTTAAGTTAATCATCTTACTAAATTAAATATTGCATAGTTAAACTTAGGAACCGTTTGACCGTCTCTACAGCAAAGTGGTTAGCGCTCCTGTCTAGTGATCTGAGGGTCGTGGTTTAGATTCCCACCCAGGGCATACATTTCTGTGATGAGCAGATTTGTTTGCTTTGTGTCTAGATGTATCTACTATCTATTATATACATATGTGAATGTATCTTAAAAACATTTATGTTATAGTAGTCTCTAAGAGATCTAAATTCAAATCGGTGTTTAGTGCTCCTGACTACTGATCCGAGAGTCGTGGGTTTGATTCCCACCCAGGGCAAATATTTCACTGATGAGCAGATTATGTATGTATATCAGTCTCCCATAGTACAGGAAATCCCAGTTTGGGGCCAGACGACCGAGTGTAATTTTCCCAAAAAGTTTTGAGTTTGACTAGATCAAGTACAAAATGAAAACGATACTTTTTACCTTGTTTGACCTTTTACTACGTTTGATTTGTAATAATTTTAAGTTTGTGCAATACTCAAGTAAACGTTAACGCCAGTCCGACGCACGCACTAAGGCCATAAGTTCATCTTTTAATTCACCTAATTACAGTTGATTTCATAATAACTTACCTTTTTTATCCTTGAATTACTCATGCACTCGTTACTTTTAACAGTCTATGTCAAAATCGTTTAATATCATAAGTAAACAAAACATTTCGTAGTTTTAAGTATAAATAAATAGTTTAAACGGCAAAGTTATCTTATTTTTGGCTTGGGCTAGACGTTATTGTCTTCTTCGAAAATAGGACACTTTACCCTCTAAAAGTCCTATTATTGCCCTATTGACTATTATTGCCCTATCGAAATACAAAATAGTTCGTTTACAATTTCACACAAACTGCGGAGGTTCAAAGAGGTACAAGTACGTAATTGACCAAAGATGGTTAGTTCAAGAGAGCTGCTATTTCGTATCTAATGGTAATAGTGGCATTGTCTTGAAAATAACGCTTAGAAACTCCACTAGAAGTTATGGAAGCGTTTAATAGGTTCTAACGGAGAACTTGGCTTTAACCTTTACTTTATTAACTATAAATATATATAGAAAATAAACGCCTAAGGTATACAACGTTAAATAAATATAAATGCAAATTACATTCTATCTGTTTTATTTGTGTAACTAAAAATCTCATCTGCTATATTTTTTTTTGAAATAATGAAAACGTACCTGATGAAAGTCGAGAGAAACCGCTGGAGGCGGGCAGCGCAAGATGTTTTTTAGCAGTGGACGTTTCTCGTCTGATGATGATAAAAAAATTACAAATAAAACTTGGCAAGTGTGAGTCTGACTCAATTACATTTAGTAGTGACACTAAAACCTCATAACTCGAGTCGTCTTGCAGTTGGCTGGATTTTTATAAAGTCAAAATTCATGTACGTCTTCATTATTCATTTTGTTAGGGCGATATAATGTTCTACCAAGAACCTGCAATCAAAACTATGAACTATCCTTAAACCAAGAAGTGTTTTTTTCCATCTTCAAATAAGATTTCTAGAAAATAAGGCAATCAAGGCAATTTTTTATCCGTCTCGCAAATGAAGGGTTGTAAAGGTAGAGTACGATAAAAAAGCTAAAAAAAGAGGTAAATAAAAAAGCTGGGAGCACGTTTCTGACTGACTGGCCACCTACGTTCCGTTCCACGTGGGAGGAATCCACTGTCAATCATCGTTTTGTGTATGTACCTTAGCCTCGCACGTTGCAATCACCTTAATAGACTTAGTTTTGAAGTCGTAAATTTAGTTATAGCTTTAGATGGTGTAGTGTAGGGACTATCTTTCGTTCTTTTACTACACGTCATACAAATTGTTCTATAACTTATCACAGATATTTTTTTGACAGAAATCCTTTAGATAATGATAGTTACAACTGAACCTAATCTGACTCGGTGCTTTGGTTAAAAATTGCTAATTTATTATTTAAGCTTTTACCTACATCAACATTAATAAAGCCCAATTTATGAAAAAGAAAATGTTTTAAGTAATAAATAAAAATGTTTAACGAGCCTTATTATAAGATTTCTCTTAGACTTATACTATAAAACTTACACTATAGAACACCATTTTACTACCATATTGTTAATCTGAAATATATTTACTTTAATCTAAGCATTTGGATAGCTTTTTAACCTTTTCAACATACCTATTATGAGTATTCACCAAAAAGTCGCCAGTCCAATCGTTGAAAGGTTCTTTAGGGTTCCCCATGAAAAATCATGAAATTTTGCAACAAGCAATGCTTATAGCACTAGTAAAGGAAAAGTCCGAAAACAAAAAAAAATCTTTTTTTTTTTTGGTTTTCGGACTTTTCCCTTTACTTGTGCTATAAGACATTGCTTCCTGCCAAATTTCATGATTCTAGGTATACGGGAAGTACCCTAGGTTTTGATTCCCATGCGACTTCATGCGAGTGTCCAAATATGCGGCGTAAACGGCCGTGTCTCTTGATTGCGTTGGCATAGAAGTTTGATTTTTTCACAGCTTCAAGGGATTGCAGGCCTGAGAATTTCATATAGAGTTCAAGACATGTGTGATTATGAATTTATACGGAACCCTCGGTGCGCGAGTCCGACTCGCACTTGGCCGGTTTTTTATTCACAATTGGTAATCCCTTGGCATCATCTCACTTAATTATAAGTGATGATGACGCCGACGATGCTTACCAAGATTCCCGAACGCAACGGACAACTGACTACCTTATTTCCATTAATGCTATTAATGTTGATGTTTGGCGGCAAGACTTAAATAAGATGGTGGTAGCTAGCCAGGCGGGCTCAGAAAATACTCTACCACCAACCAAACCGAGTCCTACGAAGAGGGACCCTGCCGGGAATCAAACCCGCGACCTCGTGATATAAAACTAGCCACTAGACTACGGAGGCGGTTAAAACAATCAAATAGCATAAGGCCAGTTAATGCACGTGAGATACTTCATACGAGTAACATCGACTAACGGGGAGTAAATAGAACGTTTCGCTGTCGTCACGAAACTATAGTGTTTTGAAACTGGATCTTGTAAACGGAAAACGCATGTCTATATAACATGAGAATGTGTTTTGTTTTTACAGAGAAAGTATGACAGGTTAATCACTGAAATTTAATATTGCATTTGCAGGTAGAGGTGGATTTAGACTGCAGGTTTTTGGGCAGCTATCGAAACAATAAGCAAATTGTAGATGAAAAGACACAGTCATATTAAATCTTGGTACCTAATAGGCAGAAACAATAGCGGAGGAAAGTAGTGTATTTAGCCAAGTAGTATAAGAAATATGTATTTCTAAACAAACTGATCGACAAATTTTTTTGTACATTGGTTGCTTATTTTATTAGATTTCGATAAAATTGCCGATATTAATGATTATGCAGTAAAAGTATCAAAATATGTTATGTATAATTAATTAATTAAACATCATTCGGTTTCCGTGAATTAGCTAACAGTAGTTGGCATGAAATTTAATCTTACCGAGTCGTATGGACAGACTGACTGGCAACATTTATGTTGACTTCAAAACATCAACACAAACTGTCCCTTTTCTGTTAGCCGTGCCGTTGCTGACAACTCGGCAATCTGAACAGTCCTTAGGCAAAATACATACCCAACAACAAACCAAATGTATTTGAGTCATTTACGAAGAACAACATCAGCGAAATTCACTGAAATGGATTTGCAACTCTGCTTAGTTTCAGTGGCAGCGCATATAAGTTAACATTTGCTTATAGTAAGTAGTTTTTAGGGTTCCGTAGCCAAATGGCAAAAAACGGAACCCTTATAGATTCGTCATGTCTGTCTGTCTGTCTGTCTGTCCGTCCGTATGTCACAGCCACTTTTTTCCGAAACTATAAGAACTATACTATTGAAACTTGGTAAGTAGATGTATTCTGTGAACCGCATTAAGATTTTCACACAAAAATAGCAAAAAAATAATAAATTCACTGATTAGATTACTCGAAGACGCCTGACCCGATTTGGAAAATTCTTTTTTTGTTTAAAAGGGTAATACTTCACAGGTGGTCCCATATAAATTTTATCGAAATCGATTCAGCGGTTTTTGAGAAAATCAACAAAAACATAGCAAAATTGGAGTTGTTGCGATTGAAGTCGGTTGTTTTTAACGTATTCAGCGTGGACAATTATTTAATTATTTAGTTACCATATGATTTGCTTCTATGGAAGGACACTAATTTCCGTCCTATTCTACCGTCTTTCTAGTATAAATTTTCTCTTGTAATATAAAATGAACAAAAGTGGTTTTAGTCCAGTGATTTATGTTCTACGAGATTACAATGAAACCTATCGTTTTTCACTTAAATATCATGATTTTACTTACATATTTCTTATTCATACGAGACCTATCCATAGTAACATATCAGTAGATTGAGTGAAAACAGAGAGAGTTCTAATAGTAAGACCGAGGTCGGGGGTACCGCGATACCGTCTGAACTTGAATGTCAGCGCGATTTGATACGACTTGTCACTTGTGACGGGCCGCTTCCTTTGTGTTACTGTTATTAATTTATCCAACAATATCGCATTCGTTCTGTTTCAATATTAGCTGTATATGTCCCTAATAGAATATTTTGGTGCGTTATTTATTCGTTATAGCTAAATTAGCTGACGTTTACAGATTTATCGTAAAATATTTGTAGTAGTTGTATTGTTACTTGTCTGTCATTGATAACTGCAACGCTCGTTAAATATGTTCAGTGCAGCCAAAAATCGATGCGATTAAGCCGACAAAGTAACCTTCTGTTAAACTTAATACTCAAGATAAAACTGCACTTAAGAAACCGCAGTCAAAACATCAGTTGAATGACGCGGCGGAATGACTAATTACTTAAAACATGTTAATACGTTATACGATGGAAGATAACTTTAAAAGCCTTATCAATATAGTCGTTAAACGTAAGAACAGACATTCAACTGTCCGAATATTATTGATGGGCCTCGCGAAAATGCAAGAGGATTCGTCCGTAAGGCACAAAGCAATGAACCTGCAATAAAAATTATTAATACCCATACAAACCAAATCCAATCGCTTCAAGGTATGACTCGAAGAATAAAACTGCGCTCAGTTCTCTTCAAAATACAAACGAAATTTCTTGGTTCCGACCGTTTAAATAAGGGTCTGTAAGATAGGAATTTAATATTCGTATTTTAGCCGAGAGTTCGCGGGCCGAGTGGGAGTGTCTCAGATGTTCGTGCTTCACCGGAAAGATTTATAATACATGCATTTTGGCTTGCAAGTGATCTGAAATTGTCGAGGCCCGACAAGGCCCAGACGACGGACCCCATTGTGGCCCACGCCCATGTGTTCTTAACGACTATTCAATATACTCTTGAATGAACGATTGCTCTTTAATAAAATTCGTAGCGGACAGCAATCTTGCTTGCATCGAATAAAAATTGTAAAGCGATACCCCTCGAGTTATATTTCATGGAACTCTTTCACAAATTAATGTGCACGGCTAAAAATGAAACTCAAATACCATGAGAACGTCTAATTAGGTACAGAGAGATAGATTGCTGCGACGGAGTAATTTTTTTTTAAGAGCACTGCAAATTTATACCCTAAGTCTCTCATCTAAATTTGCAAGGTCAGAAGTCTAGGATTAGGCAAGTGAAAACTACAGAGCCTTGAACTGCTTACAACAGTGAATAGTGAAAAGATGAGACGATAGGCTGATCTGATAGACTTGAGCCCAAAAAACTGAGCCAACCCTTTCCATGTCGGAGTTGTCGGACAGTTGAATCTTAAATACACCTTGGTTTTGTACAAAAAACACATGTGCCTCCGACCCATTGTGTAATTTAAAGTAAAACCAGATCTGGGATATTTCTGCTTGAACAATAACGCATTTTAATAAATTCATTAAGATTGACATATCTGATTACTTAACCCTACCATTTCCTTTCCCTTTCATAGGTTTGTTTAAAAAAGATGAAGATAAATCAAGGATTAGTTAATAAGCTTCGAGTTGGAAATAAAAGTTTGTTTTCTGAATACTGAAGTTGTCGAAGAAAAATTTGATTACAGAAGCTTTGGAGCAAATTACATTTTTAACAAGAATCTTTTCACTCAGACAAACTTAGCTGGCAATTGTTTATAATATTCTGCAGGATATTACGTCGCTCCGCTGAATTACAAAAGAGTGTTGCGGTGTTTTTAAAGAGGATTAAACAAGGAGGTAGCCGTCGTATCATAGCCGCTAAGAGCTTACTTAAGTTTATGGAAAGTGTGGCGGCCGCCTTAAGACATTTAAACCATGACTTCCCTTTAAAAGGGTTGCGCTTTTTGTTGGAGCCACACTTTTTAAGCCTTGAGACTCGATTGCAAAGATGTGGATTGTGGATATTACGTGAGCAAGGTTTTTTTAATGATCCCTTGCCTATTTTGGCCGGCTAAAGCGCACCGCTTCGTGGGGGTTTAAAAAGAGGTTTTATTATGGTGTGATTTCATTTTGTTTCTTTGTTTGAACAGTTTAATTAGTGGCTTACTGCCATCTTACTGCCATATAAGCTTCGTTGTGTTGTACGCTGTATTTTAGAACCATTGGTAATTGTAACTGGAAGAAATAGTGAAACAAATGCTGTTCATTGGCTATCCCATCTAATACCTTCATGTTTTATTGAGGATGTCAGTTTTATGAAAAACTTTTATGATGGTCTAAAACCGTCTTTAGTGTGAGATTTTGTTCCCAGCTAGGACATTTATCATTTTTGCTATTAAAACGAAACAACAATACGTTGAACCCCCGAAGGAGTCGATGGGCCATGGGCCTATCACAATAGCAAATGATACCTCGGGGCTCGTACGCCTGAATGTGCTTTAATTAACTCTCAGCTACTTATAAAGGAAAAATTATCTACAGACTTCTCATTATTTATGTCTACAAAGTATGTCGACGAGAAAATCCAACGATTTAAATGCATAGTGCCTTATTGAACTCATTAATTTATTGTCGGTTATAAAAATTAAATAGCCGAAGGCGAATGGGATGCGGAGTATACTGAAAACGATATCTTCCTACGGGTGTATTTTTAAACAAACAAGATACAAATACATAATTTATGGTTTCAAAAACTCAACCTTTTGTTAACACGGATCTGATACGAATTTCTTTATAATACTTTTTCTACTTTTTAATAGTCGTACAGAAAAGCAGGTGATGGCAAACAGGTGTCGAAGGGCAGTTTTTAGGCATTAACTTTTCAAAAAATAGGGCGAACTATTATCATAAAGTTATTTTGTGGGTTGTAGTTTGTTTTACGTTGGTCACGGTATCCCTGTGCGCAAACAACGTAAAATGTTTTGCCTGAGGCGGCTTTGGCATTTTAGCTGACGTCATTAAATTGTCCGATTTTAGATTGGTTTTTTTGTGATGCGCCGCCGGTTCTTGTGAATTCTTGTTTGATGTAATGTTAGCCGAGACCCTCAGGCTCACAAAGGTTCGGCGGAATAAAAGCGATAATTATTTTATCGCGAGGGAGTTCCTTGTTTGTTTCTCTAATAGCTACTTTAATGGAAGCCCAAGAGGTTAAAATGGAATAACAATGCTGCGTATATAATGCATAAATTAACAACTTATATCTATTCTCGGAATCTTTAATGTTTGGATACAATTTTCATTCATTTGGACCATTTCATCAACTTTACTTTTGTTATAAACCAGTTTAATGGAATGAATGTATAGTTCGCTTCAGAAATCGTAAACAAATGTTAGTAATTCCACTTTAATGAGTATACCTGAAAAGGACTCGAATAGGACATTAGAATGCAACACTTCCTATAAAGATTCCACGCTAAACTGTCATGACATGTATACTGTTTTGCATTCAACAACATGTCATCGTTATTATCCAGCATTGTACATACACAAATCCAAATTATACGTATAATACAAGAATATTTGATTCGAAGCTCTTATCTCTGAGACACAAGATTGCAATTCCATTGTACTGAGTATTATTTGTATTGTATTGGTGTACATAGGCCAGTTTTGCATTGCACCGCATCGATATTTCGTATGCACATTTAAATGCGGCCATACACGTCAGTGACCGTCGCAGACCTCTAAATGTTAATATGCTACTGAAATCCGTGATTTGCTTGCTTTCTCATGTACAAGGAAGCTCAATAATATTTTGATGTAGATATGTAACTTTTGCACGTCACAAATAGTCCAATCTTCTCGTTGTATCCCGTTTTCTTCTCATATTTTTATATTCTCGGCTAGTTGCGAAGGGGTGAAGCAGGATATGAGAGAGGGTTTTGTTTAGTCCAATTTAATTTAATCGTTAATTTTAAGTCAAGGTCTACACGATTGTTTCTTTGAAATAAGAGGACTAAAAATTACTTCATAGAGAAAACATTCAATTTAGCTCATTTTTACTTCGAAGAAGTGAACAATTCCACTATATTTCCTTCTCACTATAAAGAAGCCCAATTTTATAGTTTTCTTATATTGATGCCAACAGTAGAATCTTCATTTATATGAATCCGAAGACAGTGTGAAATCATTTATTTCATTAGTCTTAGTAAATTTACTTTAATAACCTCACCTATTTCAAACCAATCAAATACTATGTCTCGACTTAATCAAGACTATCTTTGTTTACTCTACCTCACTCATCTATACTTAGTTCTTTCTAATTTTATAAACAAACACTATCTCTTTGTACACTATAAATTGAAGCTAGCGAGAGGTTGCGTGCTCTTTATTAGCTTAGTCGTATGCGGTTATATCGATCGATAAATGAAGCGATGGTAATTTGTTTTTATGGTCGGCGCAAAAACAAAGTGGATTGACCTGGTGGCTCCTGCAGGATCGCGTGTGAAGTCAGGTGATGAGGTATGCGGAGAACTGTGAAGTGCAAAGAATAAAGCGAGAGCGTTTTGTGCGTTGTATGTTATGCGTGTTACAAGCGTATTGGTACTGTTAGACAATTCACATTTAAACAGTATAATGTAATGAAACATTGAACAAGCTAATGTAAAACAATCCGGTTTGTTCCATAATAAGAATAAAATAATAATGACTATTATTTAAAACACATATCTGTGGCATGGTACGATGTAAGATAAAAAAAAGACAAAAGGTACAGCCTAGAAGTTGTAGAGTATCAAATAAAGAATCGGAACTCATGAAATTTCTCAGAATATTCTAGCCGGTAATGAAAATACAGACGACATAGCATAGCAATAACAAAAACATACATACATGCAATCTGCGTGAGAAATAGACCGTGAATATGTAAAAGAGATTGTTCTTGTTGCCGATGTAAACATAGAAAGTTGTGTTCTTCTTGATCAAAAACTAGAAATGTTGCGAAGATCTAATAAAGAGCATTGTTTTCAACTATTCTTATATTAATAAAACAAGCTACTATTAATAACATTATGATTGAGTTATCCATGTCAATTAAACTCATTCGTTGTTTAATTAAGTCGCAGTTTTCCAAATCAAAGACCATAGGTATCATTGTCTGTGACTTAGACGTAACATTGATGTTTTAATAACAACTGCAACGTACTGTTTAAATAATACAGCGTTTTTATATACTAAACCGCTATCGCTGTGTCTTATGACCAAAGTCTAAACAGTCATCCATGTGAACTGATGCACGCAGTCAGGTGGACGAGTGAAGATTTAACCACCTACGCGGTGACCAGTGAGCTACAGTACGTTACAGTATTGCCCTCGTAAGAAAGAAAGCCGCAAATTATATGGAGTTTTCGCATACATTGCGGTTTTTTTTTCTTATGAGAGCAGAGTACCGAGGTAACATGTGGGATTGGTGTTTAATGAGCCAGTCAGAACATGAAGCCTCTAGTCAAGTGAGATAATTAGTAAAATTTTGATACATATAATAATAGTAAGATAACACAACTCATAAAATTACTTTTTGATAAAAGAGTTAGTATAATTGTAGATTTATTTACTTCTAACATTTTTAGGAAGCAAACGCGGATACAACTGACAATACATTTTACAATTACCTAGTATGAATTTGTGTGTTAAAATTCGAAAATATTTACTCATAAAAATCAACTTATTGTAGAAACAGCCCGTAACAATGGTAGACCTGATTGCATTACGCTTTTATGAGAAGTAGATGCTTAAAATGAAATAGGTGTGTTAATATGCTTCAAGTAATAAACATTATAAAATCTATTTTAAGCTTCAGAAACAAAACTTGCTTATGCATGACAAATGAGGGTTCTTGAAACATGCATTTCATATTTTAGTTGAGTCGAGTTTAAAATTTACACATCGCTAGAACGGACGTGACGGGACATTCGAAAAGCCAAATTAGCAGTATCGTAAACGCAACTGCAGAAAATTATTATGTGCGAGCACCTACTTATTTTGCCTCGGTGAATTGGTCAGGATTTAGTTTTAGATATTCATATCAGGTAATGCAAATTTCTGGTTACCATGCCGATATTTAGGTATTTGTTGTTTTATTTTATTATAGGTGTGGAAAATGTATTTCCTTCATACTCATACCATAAGTTAAGGAGACAGTAATTTAAAAATCAAAAATATTTCATTAAGTGGAAGATGATAATTATGTTTTGGCTAGGAAAACTTAAGCCTTATAAATTAGTTTTGATATATAATGTTCTTAAATATTATATCTAGAACAACAGCTTACATATTTGTTACCACCAAAATATTTATTCCTATTCCTGCCTTTACTAAATTTATTCATTACTTCTTAAAATCTGTTGTATCGAAACTTAATTATATCCAGAACCAGGAGATATGCGCGGTCAGCGTATGATGACGCGTCTATCTCGTCGGATGCCACATTTAGATATAACTTTTGCTTTTGTAGAACCAATTAGGTTTGTCGCCTTGCCGGTCGCAACCTTACGTCTTTGATCCTCGAGAAATCAAAGCGTTGAGCTAACAAGGACTCTGACGGATTTATTGCTTTAGCAAAGAATTCTCTTTCTCAAAAACATTTTTGTGAAAACTGATTAAGAATTATTTGACTGTGACAGGCTTTGATTATATACTGTCGTGACAGGCTTTTAGAAGACAGTTGCAAAGCTTTCTATTTTTCGTAACTATACAAAGTGTTTTTTTTTACATGACGGATGTGAACATTCGTAATTCGGGTGAAACGTGAACTTCATTTCTACCAAAAAAAATTGTATTTTGCATACGAAAATTCAATCCGATGATAGTTTTTTTGATCGTTTATTTTAGAAGTGGTAGAAAATAAATTGATCCGAATAATATCTGAAGATGTGCACATATGCCATTAAAAATTACCTTGTTACGCATCACCAAGTTTTTAAATGAATCATAAACAATTAAGTATGATTGTATAATAATATATCTAAAGCTGAATAACAATCAATGCAGCAGTTAGTTAGATTTCTCTTAGAAACCATTTTAAACAACTTAGCTGCTGCAGTGACCCGTTTCCAATTGATTACATTGCAGAACCTTTAATAACAAAAAAGCACCATCATTGATCTTTTTATTGAATCAATTATAAAATCAATAATTGCTACTCATATGAGTAAAGATATGAAAAACCCTGTGTGTGCCTCGTTAGCTAGGAATCCAAAGCACTGCGCCTACGCCCTAATTCTATACCTTCACTTTGAGCATCAAACAGAACGATTGACGTCCGCGCATCGCATACCAATAGCATAACAAACAACTGTTCCCCGCCGTTTAGCAAGTGCGGTCATCGACCATCGTCGTACCCAATGCTCATTGCTGTTTCATTGAGACAATGCCCAGTCACGGCTACCATTTAAAACCCTTGATTCCATTCTGCTATCAACCATAACAAGAATAGCTTCGGATTCACCGTTTGGACCGTGAAAGAGCTCAGCGAAACGATTTACCTGTTGCTGTGGCTGCCTCATTACCTGTTTCGCAATTGTTTTTACGCCTCTTTGATTGTAACCAATGGACAGAGTTCGTTTTATTTTGTTACGAAAAGAAATGAATTGGAAAAGTTCAGTTACAATCCAAATTTATAGAGCTTACAAAACAAAAGTGACAGGAACGCAATGTTTTAATTGTTTATGAATTCTTATTGTTTGCATCAAATTAAAAACTAACTGGTAATAATAGCAAGTTACAGAACATGAAATATTAATTTAATTTTAATGAAACCAAAATTCAACCACTCGCACCATCGGGAATGGATGTAAAAAAGATGACAAATATCAAAGTGTCAAAATCTTCCCGATTCTCTACAAAAACTCGCGTGGACCTCGGGTATAAGGATACCGCATGAATACTTTTTAATGTGCCAACGATACGACCAACGTTGTATTGTGCGATACATTAACAATAGATGGATATTTTTTCTGGTGCGACTCAAATCTTGAGAGCTCATTCTTTTTGAAGAATTCACATAAACTGCATTTATATGAAGTCGTATCTGTTAGAGGACAAAGGATAGTTGTCGCAGTCCGAGATATGGTTGACAGCTGCAGTTTCCAAGCCAGTGCCATAACCTACCGTGAAACTTACACGGACAAAGAGTCCGTTACATATAAAAATACGAATCACATTTGAAACTCTTGACACTGCTATTGATGAAGTGCCAAGACACACCTCTACAGTTATTAAATCCGTATGGGAGTACGCATTCAATACAGATTCGGCCCTTTTGGCTTTTAAATCGATTTTCGCAGTTTCCTTGTCATCAGGAGGCGCCAATAGTTTCTACGATTCATGTGGTCACGCTTCATTGATCACACCCATCCCGACAAAACCATCTTCGATACGGTGCCATTCAAAAATAGTTTTGTAATTTGCTTACTGAACATTACTTTCTTTGTGTCATTTAATCATTCGTTTCTGTTTAGTAGCTTGGATAATTTTATAATTTATAATAGCTTATGCCGTCATGACAGTAATATTTTATTTTTTTAATGTTTTTGTAGACATATTGAAATTAAAGTTAGTAACAATGGCAGATACTGTTGTTATTTTTAAATTTAAAATATCATTATTATTAACAATATACACTTTTAAAACTGAATGTTTTCTTAGGATAAGCCTTCAAAGTTGTATCAAAGCGTTAAAGCAAAAGATATGACACTATTGTGCAACCATCTGTGATCTATCCATCAATGTTGGAATTTTACGTTTTTCATTTGTAACAAAATTTTGTTTATATTTCATTCAAAATTTAATATTTCTGTGTTATAAGAAACCAAAAAAGGAATAGTCGTACACAGTAAAGCATCAGGCTTCTTTTAGTTTATTGATATCATAGATATACCTAAAAAAGAAACACTGCACTGAGAAAAAAATACGTATTCGGGCTACGTAATTTACATAGCAAAACAGTACAGCATGACAGTTGTAGCCGGAACCGTGTCGCATACGTAGCTAGTATTAAGTAGGCGGTGCCATGAAGTTTGTCATCAACCGGCATACGTAAATTACTGCTGTGTTGTTTTGCTACATATGTAAGTAGCTGGTAGAATGGTGTTTACTACGTACATAGGAAGATCTATACAGGCGTAGGCTCCGTAAAGCATGGAATTTCCTACTCATGTACTGGTGATGGATGCGTACATTACTGGTAAGGGATCCGTAAAGCATTGTGGTGCCTACGTATGAAAGGTTGTTGCACAGGTTCTATACTGGGCTTAGCTCTGTAGAACATTGTGTAGCCTACGTATGAAATGTTGGTTCACAGGTTCTATACTGGACTAGGCTCCTTAAAGCTTGGAGTCTCCTACTTATGTACTGATGATGGATGCGTAGAATACTGGCACGGGATCCGTAAAGCATTGTGCAGTCTACGTATGAAATGTTGTTGCACAGGTTCTATACTGTACTAAGCTCCGTAAGGCATGGAGTGTCCTACTTATGCACTGGTGATGTATGCGTACAGTAATGCCACGGGATCCGTAAAGCATTGTGTAGCTTACGTATGAAATGATGCTGCACTGATTCTATACTGGACTAGGCTACGTAAGGCATGGAGTCTCCTACTTATGTACTGATGATGAATGCGTACAACACTGGCACGGCATCCGTAAAGCATTGTGTAGCCTACATATGAATTGATGCTGCAGGCTCTGTAAACACATTTTACCCTGTATGATTCCGCAATGATTTTATCTATTAATTACGGATTTAACCTTATCTCGCAATGAATTAATAATATCGTTGCAGAATCATACAGGGTAAAATGTGTTTACAGACCCTGCAGCATCAATTCATACGTAGCTATACAATGCTTTACGGACCCCGTGCTAGTATTCTACGTATCCATCATCAGTACATAAATAGGCGACTCAAAGCCCTACGGCGCGACGCTTAGCCCAGTATAGAACCTGTGAAGCAACAATACATACGTAGTAAACTCAATGCTTTAACGGTCCCGTGCCAGTATTGTAGGAATTACATCACCTGTAAATAAAAAGCAAATAATAAACATGTGTTTTTTGTATTAACAGATAAGGATGAAAAATTAATAATCATACATTACAGAAAGTTGAATCACGTTTATTAAAAAAAATGCATGTAACAGACTGAAATATGTAACATTATATTTAATCAAATTAATGTTATTTATTATATTACAATGTCATTAATAATAGATATCTATTATTTCCGCAAACAACAACTATGTCGATTCCGACATATCTTCTTATAAAATTGTCAATAATTATTTTATACCATGATGCTGAGTTACAATAATCATCACAAATATCTTCAGATTGGAAATTTAACCTAACGCTGAATACCTCAGACGTTGCTTTTGCGTCCCAGATGATAACGGAGTTAACTGTATATTTTTGTAAAACACATCATTTAATATAAACTGATCACGTTTAGTATTCTGTATACCTGAAACAGAAAATAACAAGTCAATTAAAAGTGCCAAGTGCGTGCGTGTTCAAAGTTGGGTTCCATAGGTTTTTCAAAAAATTAAATGTATATTTTAAAAAACAAAATTATTTTTGCAGTTATAAACATTTTGTACGAAAACCTTGAACTTTTAAAAATCCAACTACACATGCTTGACAAAGGGTTCCTTGTTGACTCTGGAACTTTAAAAACATATATATTATTATGTACTTACACTATCTTTGTTGTCGGTTCCAGCTACGGGTAAAGATGACATAGATTCTGTCTCCTTTCCTGTATAATGTCTGATCCCACTATGAGTAATGATGGCAAAGCTTCTACATTGTTCTTCTCTGTTTTTGAAGCAAGGAAATCAGGATCCAGGAGCTGCAATTTATCCAAAATACATTATATAAGGGAAACCTAAGAAATAAAGATCGGCCGCCTTAACCTCTTCGTTTAGTAAGTGCTTCAGTATGAATGAATGGGCTCATATGATAGATCTTAACACACTTAAACCATGTAAGGAAGAAGCTATTATAAATAAATGAAATAAAGAAGCTAACTTACCGAATTTGTAATACTATTATATCTTGGAGTTGTTTTTAATGTATTATTGGATTTTCACCCAGTCCCCAATTTTGGGTACTAATTCTTGTAAATCCAGTCTCCAGTAAAAGCAAGAGCTTAATGTTGTTTTCTGAAAAAGGAAATTTCCTTTGTATTTAATTAAAAACAAAGTAAGAACAGGAAGTGAATTCGCGCGTTTTGAAATGCGACGTCGCATCATGAATTTAGCTACTAATATTTATTTTACGTACCACAAACAAATAACTTCTTTCAATCCGGGTCTTACATTTTCACAGTTAGTTAAAAACTCTTCCATTCTTCCATTTTCCAGGCTTTTTTTTTGTAGTAAGGTTCTCTGTGAACGCACGCGGCGGCGGCGCGGGCGCGCGGAACAACAATGCCGGGCACTAAAACAGTGTTGCCCGGTCTAATTTTCATTTCACCCCGTGGCCTCGTCTCAATTTATCCTAGATATTACATATTTCGTAGTTCTTTGAAAATAGTGGTCTATCTTTGAATATTTGTATAAAATAAATTTAAACAAAAATTGTAAAATTTTACTTTTTTTTGATTGCATAGCGGTAAGTCATGGTAAAAAATAAATATCGCCATGTCTTGTGTTTTATGAAAACTTATAACTGGTGTTCTATTGAGTCAATAGGCGTTTTTTCAGAGTTTTCATAAAACACAACAACAAAAAACGCCTATTGACTCAATAGGCGTTTTTTAAGAGTTTTCATAAATTAATTTTTTTACCATAACTTACCGCTATGGGCAGTGGGTTTTTTGGGTTTTAACCCAGTTATAACCCATTATCGTTTATTTTAGTGGGTGAAAACGTGGAAAAGGAATGAGATGACTTAAAATGATTCGGGAAGCTCCACAATATCTTCACGTCCAAAATATCGCAAGGTCTCAAGACTAAAGTCTTTGACCAGTGTGTGTTGCCAGTGATGACATATGGAACCAATACATGATCGTTTACCTACTATGGGCCTAAAAAGAAGGCTCAAGGTTACCCAAAGGACGATGGAGCGTAATATGTTTGGTGTTTTTCTACGTGATCAAATCAGAAATGAGGAGATACGTAGGAGAACTAAAGTAACCGACATAGCTCAACTAAACTTAATCGCTAAACTTAAGTGGCAGTAGGCGGGGTGCATTTGCGGGAAGCCGTTGGACGCGAGCAGCACAGGACCAGTCGGTGTGGAAATCCTTGTGCGAGGCCTTTGTCCAGCAGTGGACGTCTTTCGGCTGATGATGATGATGACATTGAAAAGCCTTAAACACAACACCCATATTGAAATGTTTCGAGAAATGCATATCCGACATCTCGGATTTCGGAAAAAAGTATCGTTTTTGTAAGCACCCTTAAAAATATCGAATATGCCACTCATTCAATACATGTTTTAAAAATATCCACCATCTTGAGTTTAAAAACAAAGATCATTTTCGTAATCAGCACCCTGCTAAAACTCGAAAATGATGCCCATGGCGATATTTTTTGAAAATGCATGGTCGCCTTCTTAGATTCAAAAATGGATGTCATTTTCGTAATCAGCACCTCGAAAAATCTTTAAAATGATACCCATATTGATTTATAAAATGCATGTCCACCATCTTGGCTTCAAAAGTAGAAGCTATTTTTGTTCTCGTCTCCCCAAAAATTACACCTATATCAATGCTTTTCGAGAAACGCATACCTATTCATAGGTTTCGCCTTTTAAGACAATGCAAAAATCCACTGTTGCCCTCACCAAGCATTACTAATATGCAGAATATATTTATATATTTATATACCCATCTTTTTACAAATTCGGACTAAATCCAATCAATATGACGTATGGCTTTTAAATAATAAATTATAATAATATAATATATTAATCGTTTTACTATTTTTCTTTCTTCTTTCTTTCCTTCTTTAATCAGATTAAGATTGTAGAGAACTTAAATAAATCGATTAATTTTTAAATCTCGATTACATTTTCAATCGATTGATTAAATGATTAAAGAAATTAATGTATTAATGCTATATTGCCAGTTAAGTGCGTGAACATACATACACGCATACATAATAAACGTATGTATATTGCCAACGCTGGTTGATAATTAGTTTACTTAAATCTTACATACAAAGTAAGAAAAAATATGAATTCAAAATCATTTAGGTACTTTTTATTTATTTGTTTCAACAAAAAGATATGTCAGTAATAAGTTTGTTTTTATATCTAACTGCCCTCATTATCACTTGACGTTGTCGATGCAAGCGGAAAAAATAAAATTTGTGACTGACTGACGTCATTGCTTTTGGGCTACAGACGGTTTGAGAACATACATACACGCATACATAATAAACGTATGTATATTTTATACATAATATACATACCATATACATATACTTGAAAAATTTTACCCTCCACTAAGCAGTTTGTTTTCACCCACCCTTACGGGTTAAAACTGGGTGATAACTGGGTTGTTACTGGGTTATGACCCATCAGTGGGTTAAAACCCGGGTCATTACCCATTTCTACTATTGACTTCAATAGAACCACACCATCACATATTTTAAGAGTAGTTTTTTTTTTGTAGAGAGCATATTATTTACAGGGAAGGTAAGATTGGCATAGGTTATTATTAATTGTGAACGGTTTGAAAGTCGTTGACCTGTGAAGAAAGAAAAAATTATAAGTCCCAATACGATTAACTGTACTTAATAAAAAAAAAAAACTGTTTCTTTTCTATGGTATACTTATTTCTTCGACCTTAAATTTTCGCTAGCGCATTAACTCTAGCATTAAAAAAATGGAGAAAATCGTTTTCACGTGAACGCTTTTGCCCCATTAAAAAGTGTGCAGTATTTTGTGTACAGTGGTAGTATACTCTTTAAATTTTTGCTTGAATTTTTATAATATCTCAGAAGGTATGGAAGTAGACGCGATTTTAGGTACAAAAGGAAACGAAACTTTGATTTCATTTTAAATATTATACGACACTGTGTATTTTTAATTTATAATAGAAGACCAATAAATAACATGTTTGAGTTTTTAACACTCCATCACTTTTGGTTTACGAATACTGCTGTTTGAAAAATGACGTTTTCAGTGAGGGACACTTCTCAAAGATATGCGGAACACGAGGCGCAAGCGGCCAAAGATAACCTTAGACAACATGGCCAAAACTACCTTTAAACATTATTCTAAGCTAAATAAACCTTAAATAATGTGATCAAAGATATACACTTAGATGGCCTTCCACAAAAAATCCCTCAAGTAAGTCATTACGCTAAAGGTATTCTTATAAATGTATAAAATACTAAACGTAAAATTAACCGCTTATTTATTTTTTTCCCGTAAATTCAGGGTAAATCACCCTAAGTTGATAACACTCTGAGAGCGTTTGTATGTACGTATGCGGTATAATTAAACACCGGAGCCGAATACGTACTGTAATGCCCGGACTACTTCCCAAAGATATACCACTTCTTGTTCAAATGTATGTTGCCTACAGACATAATGGTGTGGGCTACGTACGAGTATAATACGTAGCTTTAAACTTGTTGAAAGTATGATGCTTACAAACGTAATGCCATCGGTAACGTAAAATATGTAGCTTTAAACTAGTTGAAAGTATGATGTTTACAAACGTAATGCCATCGGCTCGTAATTAGTGAGGCAGCTCAATCGATTACGAGAATAGCCTTCAATTTAATTAAACCTGGGTTCGATTCTCGGCGTCATCGTGAAATCCTTATGATGTTGTTATTTTATTTTTGAGTTAATTTTGTTAAATAAAAATAATGAAAGTGTTATTTTCACACCAAAATATTATAGGCTGCCTACTTAAAGTAATATAGCTGTCCACCTTAAATAAGCAGCCGGCTTACTTAATAACAGCAAGATATCGGCTACTTATTGTACGTAGGTAGCCACAAGCTGTAATTATGCCGGCATGCTGACCAAGTAGGCTCACTAGGTATAACTTACTGATGTTGCCTAATTTCGTACGGATTGTCTGCTGATTCATTATTGTCATGATGAAACATAATTACTACGTATGATACATACGTTTCTGTAATACCATTATTGAAAATTGGGTTTCATACTTTCACGTCAGTATGATGTTCCATTGGTAAGGAAGCGCCACAATTATTACGTGTGTTACTAACGTAGTAAGTAGTAAATTGCAAGCACATTACAAAATCGCGTTCTGTAAGGAGCTTTTTTTTTCTCAGTGTGGCAGTGCCGCGTCAAGACTGATACGAAGACTTCACAGTAAGTACCTATATGTATTTGTTGTCTTCCACCACAATGTAGTCATCACAGGGCTTCATTGTTTTACATCTTTCAGATAATATTAATTACGTTACGTCCAAAGCATAATCCTGGAACCGAGGTGTAAATAGAAAATAGAGGTTGTCTAATACTTCTTTGTATTTTGATATAATATATAACATTCTTACTAATATTGTTCATATGAATAAAAATGTGCTTATTAGTTCCCCCTTGACGCCTTAACCAATATTGATGAAAATTGGCATACACGTTAGCATTGTAAACATTGAGTATACAACTTCCGAGTGGATGGATCTCTGTACTAGGTAGAATAAATATATGATTTATAATAATATGTACATAATCTCCATAAATATAAAACATTTTAATTTTGATTATGATTTTGATATCTTTTACCCTTCATGTATTTCACGCGATCATGAGATAACCAGGAATTATTTGCGAAGGAAGCTGCGGACAGAAAGCTACTTTACAACTAAGCATCGGTCTAAATTGTTA
This sequence comes from Coleophora deauratella, assembly GCA_958295455.1. NCBI lineage: Eukaryota > Metazoa > Arthropoda > Insecta > Lepidoptera > Coleophoridae > Coleophora > Coleophora deauratella. Next base: position 5,557,683 of record OY282405.1, on the reverse strand, counting down.
AACTGCTGGTAAACACACTACTATTAGACGTTTTTAGTATCAGTTTACAAAGTAATTGCAAAGGAAGCTTACTATGTAGCCGAACAAAGATTAGCCGCGATCGGCGTTTCTCTGAAACAGATAAGCTCTTTCCAAATCCCGATAATGATCTGTTGTTATATTATGTACGGATTCAATTGTCCGTGCCTTTTTCACGAACAAAGCATTGTACAAACCTAAAATATACAATTGCATTTAAGTTCGTAGTTTTTCTGTCAGAGTAATAGATACAGTCGTATTCGTCCCCACAAAAGATTGATTGCGTATTGATACCCGATATATTTTACCAGGTATGCTGTTTTTCTTGCGTCGTTATTCTTTAGATGAATGCATCCGGGGACAAAAGTTTGAAAATTGTGATAGTGAATAAATATAAAATACGTATAAAAATGTTAAACAAATGTTCATCAAGATTACGCTCTCTTTTTATTCATACTGTTTTAGAGGTTAAAGCTGGGTTTAATCTGAATGACAAGACAGCCAATCATAATGTAAGACCTAATGAGAAGATTTCATTAATTGATAAATTGTATACCTACCTACTTTAATTTTTAGAAGGATTCAATACTTTCTCGAAAATCATGTCACTTAATTTTTTTAAAATATTTTGCAGAAATTTTGAATAATTAAGAAAACGTGACAGACAAACCTTCAAAGAAAATGATGAAATAAGAAATGCGATGTCCGTTCCTGGAATATCTAAATCTCAGTGGGCAATCGACCGGACTAAAGAGTCCTGGGGTTGAAGAACATAATTTGACAAAAGATTACCATCCAGCACAGTAGTCCTTTCTCATTATTCCACGGAAGCCGGACAACTGACAAAAGCTACCAAAATGTTATTGTAATGCTCATGTTTTTACTACACCATTTGTTTTCTTGAGCAAAAACATAATAGGGTTACAATACCTAAGAATCTTTTGTTCGCATCTGTTGCTTTGCCTTCAATTATAGTGAAACGGTAGCAAAATATTGTTTATTTTATTCTTGAGAGACCTTTCAAGAGGTGACATATGGACTGTTTCTGTTTAAATAAATTTATGGGCCCGTGACCACTGGAATGGTGATATTGTTTAAAATTAGAAAGCTGAGTCTTGTTTGAGGCTCAAAAGTTTTATTAGCCGTGACCACACGCAGTTTGTAGGAGTGATGTTAGGCTTAGAGAAAAGTAACCCGAAACATGGGCTATAAAATCTATATTTTATGTGCTTATATAGGATTACACACTCCACTTTGATTGATGAATCCACAATATTTAACATTCCAATCAACTCGATGAAAGCTAGTTTTTAAATATCAAGTCAGTTATGTTTAAAATTACCTCAAATAAAAAATTAACTCATTAAATACTTGAAGCTTGTTAAATAAAAAAAGAAATAAAATAGGAATAGATCGTTATTGAACACATCAGAATCGACAGGCTTTCAACGAGAAAGTATGTATTGAATTGAGCAATTATATAAATTACAGCAATTAAATCCAATGGAGTGCCGCATGAAATGTGATCAAGCATCGAAAGTTTTATTGCTGTGAGAAACAATAAATGTAGTCATTATAAACTGACGATTAATAAAACATGTTAATAACAATAGAGTGGAAGGCTTTATGGCTATTTGGATATAATAGCTACTAGGAACTACCAAGTGGGTTGTGATGTAAAACATGTTTTGATAGATGGCAGAGTTGGCACATGGCATCCCTACTGCAGGAGCTTTTCTTTCAGTGGTACTGCAGCAAAATATGTTATTTTAATTTAATCAAAATACAATCATGACGTTTCTTGTTCAGAGACATCTTAAAAAATCATTAGTTACAATTTAAATTAAAATAGCCGGTTCAATATAATAATTAAAAAGAGTAATTACGAAGTAAATAATGCACCACCTGAGCTGCGATGAGCGACGCCAGCGCACCGCCAAAGTAACTGACCTTTTATAGAGCTTTACATTGTTTGTATTAACTCGAACAAATTATACACTCGGCCATCGCTTAGGTGCTATTGCGCAATAACTGTTATGGCTGATAATGATACATTTATGCACTTACAGAGTTCGATAAACACACAAATAAGACACAAATTAAAGCCCACGCTTTAAGATTTGAAAAGTATAGCTGTGATGTTTTAAAATGTATTAAATTTAAATGGGTTATATAAAGCAATAGAAATAACACAAGAGATAATGGTGATAATAAAGATAATGTTTTTGTGGAAATTAATAAAAAATAAACGTCTATAAAGATATATTATGCTAAATCAAGATAATTATTCGTGAACGTTAAAAACAGATGACGTAAAATTACCTAGCAACTTTAAAACAAAGTGACTTTTTAAGATGTTCTAATTTTTAACATTCCTTACAATACTTAGGCTGTGCTCCACAGATGGGGCAAAGATCAGTTTAATAGAAGTTTTGGAGTTTAGTAACTAACCCAACTTTTCTAGTTTTCAATTCCAAAACGTCAACATGGCTATTATAAAAAAAAAATGAATATGATATAAAACGAAGTAAAATATTTTTTCGTGAACAGCACTGTATGATTCAGATTTATCGATGTTCACAGACGAGTAGCGTCAAAAAAGAGGGTTGAAACGAACCCATTGATTTTTCAAACCTTACGTAGGAGAGGGGTGCACCAAACATAGGAAATCCTATAATGCCCACCATTTACCCTCAAATTCGTTCAAATCAAATTTCGATTAACGCAGTTCTCGTAATGGCATTTCTCTAGAACTCACGTAAGATAATTTAAAAGTATTTGAAATCATAAACTATTTCGTTACATCGATATTTTTAGAGTAAGCGTCTATTTTTTATGTGTATCTACTTATTAATTCACAACAGCAATATGCATATTTGTTTTTAATAATACAAGCAGTATCATAGTGAATTAATAAAATTTTATTTTTCAAATTAAAACTATACACATATGATAATATAATCACAGGTTGTTTGTGAACATAAATAAATCAAATTGTAGAAATGGAAAATTAATAGAATGAGCAAAAAAGGAAGAATGTAATTAAAAATCCGTTTATTTAAATATTTGTTTTACTACCTGCGTACCCCATAATTATCTACTACGGAGGTTTGGCCTTAAACGGCGATTATCGATACAAAAGTTGAGGTTGTAACGGATATCAAAAAGTAGATACAGCCAGCGTCCTATATTATACTGACCCTTAATTATAAAATTATACATGGCGTTTATTTGTTCAGTAAGTTAAGGCCTTATAAAACGAACAACTTGGTAACGAAGGGTTTCATAATTATAAATTAAATAAATATACTATTTAATAATCCAATGAAACACGAATCCAGCTACAACAACTACTTTAGAATCCATCAACGTGACAAATACAAACAAAAAGACATATAAAGCACCTGAAAAACATTGTCTTCCTTCTGGAGCAGTCGGGTGATAATAACAATCTTTAAAACAAAAAGTAAAATCAAACATGTAACCGACCTAATGATGGCGATAGATATAAAAATATACGTATGTGACTTTATAATTTAGGATATCGTGATGATACGTTATCAAATATTTTTTATATGATGTCTGAATCACTGGAGAATGTCTGCTATAAAAATTGCATTGAGATACATAGATTCTCGAGAACTTAACTGCCCCAACAACGGTCATCTGTTCTATGCGCTATGTGCCCCGCCCACTGTGACCGCGCACCGGAAATCGCAGTGTAGGCAGGCCTACCACTCGGTGGACCGATGACCTGGTAAAGGTTGCGGGAAGCCGCTGGATGCGGGCAGCGCAGGACCGGTCGATGTGGAAATCCTTGGGGGAGGCCTTTGTCCAGCACGTCCTTCGGCTGATGATGATGATAATGATGACAAGATTCATTAAAAATAGGGCTCCGACTGTACCATCTGGTACAGTCGGAGCCCTATTTTTAATGATCGGCTTTTTAATGATTAGCTAGCGGCTGTGTAGTAATTAAATGTCTAGGTCTGAATGCCAAGGGTAACTAAAGTCAATTTAGTACCTTTTTACATATTAAGCCAACTAGTTTTTGTCCTCATACTTAACGTAATGACATTGTAATGTAATTGTAAAATTGACATGATGAAACTACATCTGTCAGGTGCGAACAAGGTGTAAGTAACGGGTAAGTATTAGTTGTGACAAAGGTAGCGCATACTATGTCACGGTAGCCACTTTCCATTAGGTGGACTTTTTATTAATTTAATAAAAAAATAACTGTATTTTTTATTTTGTGTGCAATAAAGTTTATTCATCTTATCTTGATACAATATTAATTTTATATATTTTTTTATATTCTTTCTTGTTTATCCTTACATTTTTACTGGCATTTTGTTAAGTGACGAACGGGGTCAAAGGTGGAATGCGAAAGCCCAAGTTATACCTACTCAAACTGGCCAGATGTCCACTCCGTATAAAAATATTCGGAAAACAAACACATTTATTTTTTATTTATTTTTTATTATTTATTCATGCCGCTGGATGCAGGCAGCGCAGGGCCGTGTGGAAATCCTTGAGGGAGGCCTTTGTCCAGCAGTGGACGTCTTACGGGTGATGATGGTGATGACTTATCTTATTAGTTGTTTTTTTTTATCACAACATCATATTCTTCATTGGCGATATCATTGAAACATTAAGTAGTAGTAAGTCTTTAGAAAGAAACTTTTGAACCATGCTAGTTTTGTTATTAACCTATTACATATTTTCCTTACTAAGGTATTGTTAGAAATATACGTGTTAAATTTAAATGTAACTACACTCCCGTTCTTTATGCTATTCCTATTATACACCATTAAAATTGAACAGTTACAAGAGTTTAACTGTAACTTACTGGTGTGCCTTTAACTGTTTAATGTCTTAATAATAGTATGGTTTATCTCCGCGGTATGCCATGGTGTAGTAGTTTTAATTAAGTAAATTGCTTTATCCACAAGACAATGGCTTTAGGGGAGAAATTTATTAGCACCATGATCTGTATCTCTCTATGGCATACGGGTGGCTTGTCATTATTGAAACAAATACAGTTGATTTGTTTGATTTAATCTCTGTATTTGACCCATATGAGATTATTAGGTTATAGAGACAGGCATGAATGATATATAAAATGTGATAGTATTTTTCCGTTTAATTTCGAAATTCATTTATTTTGAAATCTACACTCGATTCTTTCTTAATTATAACGTTTTTGCATGACTCATTCTTCTTTTCAGAATTAGATGTTTATAGAAATAGTGATTGTAATATACGGGAATCAAAGTATAGTTTGTTTTAAAAGTGATAAGACAGTTTGTTGGAACGACACGCACGTGACAAGCACTTGAGATGGAATCAGTAAAGCGCAAGTTTAAACTTAAACGTAAGTATCAATTACTTATATTACAATATAATATTATGGGTTACATTATTACATAATTCCGTAAATGCGATTTATAATTTATTTAGCGTGAAATAAAATAAAAAAAAAATAATTTTACAATTTCCGAATAATAATTTTCCGAAAATAGTCATTGTTTTGGAGATGATGACTATAACACTGCTCAGTCCTCTTTCAGTGGAATATTTTTGATTCATTAATTATTTCTTATTTGTTTTTAGTATCGAGTATTACCTACATTACACTGATTACTCACGTCACTTATCGTTGTATGTTTTGCTAAAAATATGGGAACATAATACTATACTGTCAGGAACTGCAATTTCGAACGACTTTATGTCATTTGTAAATTTCTGTGTGGCGATCGTGGCTCAGTACGACTTGCGTGGTCGAGTGAATCATGCAGGTTAACTGACTACATGGTTATATTATAATATTATTAATAGTAAGCGGCATTTATCTCGACCGTTTCCGTGATTCGCAAGACACGCTAAGTCGTTGGCAGTTGCAATATCAGATATCAGTCGCTAAGACAGAGCAGAAAAAACTTCTGAAAACTTCTGACTCTGGGTTGGCAATGAGCGCCACACCCTAGATGGAGGTCCAGATCTGGCCGCCATGTGTGGAGTAAGACGTAACCTTCCCGAGGTAAGAAGAGACCCATGCATGCCCCATCATTATCCCCACTACCTACGATATGGGTTGTCTACGTAAAGGTATATTTTTTATACATTTGTTCGTATGTTACGTTCGTACATATTCGTTCCGTTTTAAACATTTAATATTCGTATAGTTAGTTTGCTGTACATGGATATTAATTGTTAACATTAAATTATATCTTAATGTCAATTTAATTAAACAGAATATAGGACTCATTTTACTCAATGCACATTTGATTGATGGATCAATCAATAAATTAAATCGGTACGATTCCAATAACATATTTATCAGAAAATGGTAATTACTTATTTTATTAGTTATCAAAGTCAACAGCGATACACTTGTGTTGAGCTAATATTTATAATATTTCGAGGTTATTACAACATAATTAGGTATATCTCCTGGCCTCTATGTAATTATCTGGTGGCTAACATACTCAAATGATAACCTTTGAAAATACATATAATCATTACAAATTGTAAGTTTAAGTAAAATATGTATATGGTGTAACAAAATTAGCTGAAATATGCTCATGGACAAAAAAATCAACTCAAAGTTTCATGTACGAAAATTAACTCAATCTAGCAAAATTTAACTAAACCAAAAGTTCAAAAACCGTGTGTTTACTGTTTATGATTTTAGTTTGATGTTTTTCTAGTTTTTTGCTTTTAGTGTTTAGCAGTTTTGTAGACTGAGTTATTTTTTCAAAAGTCGAGCAACAAATCTTGAGTCGATTTTTTAGTCCACCAGTGTAGTTAAAGCTTTAACAAGTTTTCCCAAGGAACCCATTGTACAGTCGCAAAAGATGGACAAAAACCCATTTTTTGCATTTTTCCTTCAAAATTAATAAAGATAACTATGCCTATTATAGCTGGATTAAGCAATTTCGTCAGCAACCAAAGAAAGTACTAGTAACAAGATACCAACGAACTAAAGTATTATATTTGCCAGTAATTTTATCACTCATCTTTTTGTTGGAGATATTACATTTTTAATGTATTTCTATAATTTTTGTCCACTTAACATGTGTCTCATCTGATGGTAAGTGATAATGATGCCAAAAATGTAAGTGAGATTAGCAATATTCTCAAACACACTAAAGAAACTGGCTATCTTATCTTAATGTTTGGCAACAAGCTTTAAAATACATATTTTTTTAATATGCATAATCAACTTTTTTTGGCTAACCAATCTTAATACTGGAAAATTTTTACTCCACTTCGAAACCATTCAAACCTTCTATTTACTCGATTCGTTTAATATCATTATCTTGTTTCTAACACAAATTAAGTATTCAAATACGATATTTTCTCGTTCTCAGTTCAGTTCTAGTAACGGCCGATGTAGCTGTCTTAAACATTAATTGTGACTATCGTCGGCACGTTCCGATTGCATCCCAGCTGTTCAGCAGAAGAGGCCCCGTTTCCATTATACTACGAAACGACGCGACAACATAAGCTAAATAAATACCGTATTTTGCATATATTATACATATACGTCTAATCAAATCAAAATGTTTTTATTAGATGTACATATTCTTTTAAATCGTATTTTTTTTTACCTAGTAATAACCCATATATCATCTCCATTGCAGTGGCAAGGGTCTCGTCCCAAGACTCGAGAAGGTTAGGTCATACTTCATACATACGGTGCAAGTTTGGATATGTGGAGGTTGTGGGGGTAGTGGACAACCCCAGTGTTAGAAGTTCTCAAGCCACCTATAAGGCCTCCAACATGACTTACCGACTGCCATCTAGTGATAACAACGGCACCAATAGCATAAAGTGCTTTGGAAGGACGTAAACGGTCGAAATAAATTCTAAAAATAAGCAATTTAAACATCTATATAATGTCGTTCTCTACCTTATATGATAAACTTAATCAACAATAACGTTCAATAATGAAAATCCTACCTACTCGCAAATTATTATAAATTCCCATATAAATGAAATCGCTTACAGTTGCAGTGTGATCACTGTTCAGCTGATGTTGTTAATTAACTCTATCTAACAATATACTTAAATTTCAATATAAAACTTTAATTCAGTAGGTAGAAACAATACCTAAAGCACGAAAGGTCTACACAATACTTTGTTTTCTCAGGAGATATCAATCATTCAAAATACGTATGGCGTAGTGGAAACGCGCAGCCGTAATGCAGTTCACGACAGGCCTACAACGACAGTCGGCCCGATAACCAACATAAACAGTACCAGTGTAATTTAGCGATTAATTAAAACTTATACAACCGTGACTCCAGTAATTACCTAAAGATTTGTGGTGCATTCACTTTTATTAAGCCTTTTATGTGCACGGCTAGAAGTGGGTGAAGTACCACATTAAGAGCGCGCCGAGCGTTCGGCGCAACACAGATTTAGGTAAACAGCGCTCTCTTGCGTGTGTGCGTAGCGGCACGCACACTAGCAACGCTGCCGGCTGGCTGACCCTCCAGGGGTGTAAGACAAAATGTTGTAACTCATTCTTGAAATAAAAACGAGTTACTTATAAGTTTGAAAGTTTATATCTTAAAAAAAAAATATCTTTAGTATGATGAAGATGAAAGTTGTTATGTCGTAGATATATCGACAGGTTTTTACAATTGCGTTTGAAATTTTAATAGGTTTACTCAAAAAAAAACACAAAAAAAAAAGGAAAAATATGGACAAAATCCGATCGAAAATATTCCTGTATTCTATACTTGTTTCTGAGTAACTCCTTAAAATTTTAAACTCACTTTTTAACACTCTGTATAAAAAACAGCAAACACGGAAAATGAAAGAAAACCCACAAAATGCAGGAAAAAATATTTAATCATATCATAATATTTTTAATTGGTTCTCTTACGTATCTTTTTTTTTCATCTCATTACGACATTATTTACCCTTTTTACGTTTGGTTTTATTTTCAGTTTGGCTCTGAACTATTTTGCGCTTCGTTGATTTTTCTATCTCCCGTTTCTTTACTGATTCTAGAATATACTTAGGTTCTTTAATTTCCATTTGCCTATCTAACCTGGAGTCAATAAGTTCCGGCAGTAAACAATCGAAGTAGAACATTTTTAATTTTATTTCCATATCATTCCAAAATACTTTGTCTTCCTCTATTACTTCTATTTTCATATCAACTTTTGTCCAAACTGCAAATACACATATTTTTCTTTGTGTAACATGCAGTTGACCTTGGGCCTGGTAGTACCAGTCATGTTTTTTATTGACATTGGTACTACCATTTTTATCCATTTTCCAAAATGTTATTTTTTTTTCTTTGATGCCATCGTCAACGCTTATTTCTCTAGTTGAATATGGACACTTTATTTCGATAACTTTATCGTCGTCAACGAGTCCGTCTGGACTCGCGCCTAAGAATGGCAAATCTGGATCAATAAATAATCCACATGGTTTTATACAGGTTTTGAGCTCCATTTCTAATTGCTGTCGTGCAATGTTCTCATGATTTTGGCCATGTTGAATTGATTTCACATGGCCAACATTTTTTTCTGTGACCAAATTTTTTACTAAAGGTCCGCATTTAATTTGTCCTCGTTTGCAAATTTTCCCAAAAACGGAGGCTGTAAGCCGGAGTTTTCGCTCTTGACGCCATTCAATTGACTCAGCCTGCAGAATAGTTCTTCTCTCTAATGAGTGACGATCTTCTTCTGACAAAGTGATATTTTTCATAAATTCTGTCTTCGCGAAATTAAAATCAGCTTCAGCCAAGTCAGGTTTTTCACAAGACTCACCATAATTTTTGTCATTATTACTGGTAGTGGGCTTATTGTTTTTTGGAATAAACGATTTATATATTCTGCGTTTTGCCGAGGCCAGTCTTTTTCTATTTCTTTGTGTTTCGAGTCGTTTAATTAATTTGTTTGGACTGCGCAAGAAAACTTTTTTGCTTAAATAAGTTTGTGGTTGTCTTGTGTTAAATGACACCACTGATGCAGCGCATCGGCCAGCATAAGATTGCCTGCCCGAGTAGTTTATGCGCTTTCCACCAATAAACTTAGCTATGACACTGTTAAAAATTTCAGCTATATTACTATTCACATTATACATGAGGCTTGTTGCATTGTTTACTAATCTGGAAGTGAATTTTAATATTTCTGTAAATATAAACCCACCCTCTTTAGCTTTCATAGCCGTTACTGTGTTCTCACCTGATTCTTTATCATCTAGTTTTTTGCAGTAGTATGTTTTACATGAGATGTGATTGCCAAAAACGTGATGTGGAGCATTCAACAAATCCTGCTTCAATTCAAGAACTCTTTGCGCAAACGTTTTGCCATCTTGGGCATTGATATGTTTCACGGCACCATTAACTGCACGTCTTAAGCGCAGTATATTGTTCTGAACAATTTTTCTATATTTTAACGGGTAGTTTGTGTTTCTAGTCAGTTCATCTAATTTTGTACAGTAATTCCGCAATAAATGATTAGTGCATTCTATCTTTTCCACTAATAAGTTTCCATATGGTTTTGCCTTTTCTATATTTTTATGAGTGCTTGCATCACCGTCAGCTATTAATCTTGAATATATCAATTTATGAGTGTCTACAGAAGTTTTAAAACCTTCAACTAGAGCTGTTGACTCCATGCCACTAGAAGAACCAGTATAGTTTTTAAAACATATGTGATCTGGAATCGTCTCTTTTCTATTTTCAGCCCGAGCGCAAACCATGCAGTACTTATTTTTTACTGCCATATAAATTACTTTCTTTGTTCTATACCCTATTATTACTGCAGCACCCGATAATGCGTTGTAATTTTTTCTGTATGATCTTTTTGACCAGCAGCCATCAGCAACTACAGTAATCATAGGTACTCCATTTGCATCAACTTCGCCATTGAGAATAGCTAAATCATACTCTTCTTTAGCTGCTTCTTCCATGCTTTTTTCTTTAGCTAGTTCCCATAAACCGCAAACTTTGGTATGACACTTTGCATAGAGTTTATCTGACATACACGGTATATTAAGGGAGGCTGAAACTTGTTCCAATCCCGAATAACCTGCTCCTATGGACATAAAACTGCTTACAGCATTATCGTTGAGACTGAGATCTGCAGGACTGTCTAGTTTTTTACAATTCATTAATTCTAATTTTACGTTACACATCAGACAACGAAAATAAAATTTTGAGAGAAACCCTTTCTTTGTCTCCTTGATAATTTTTAAACAACTCAAGTTACAACCAAGTGGGGAGTTGTGATTTGCAATATCTTGAAGTTGTTTATAGACGTACGTGAAGTCTACTATTCTGTTTCCCTCTATTATGATTTCCTTTTCATCTTCAACACCATTTTCTTCCTCTATTATCCATTCCAAATCAGAATTCACACTTTTTGTCGATGATTCCTGAAAAAAAAAAGAAATAAATAGTTTTTTTATAATTAAATGGTAGTTACGTTTAAAAATTCATGAAAAATCAACTCACTTCGAGATTTTTGCATGGTATATCCTTTGTCACGGAACACTCTTCTTCAATTTTATTAATAATAACTGAATGTTCTTCTTCAATTTGGTTTTGATTCAAGTCCACTATTCTATTTCCTTCCGCTACTATTTCATCTTCAATTTGTTGTTCTGGTATAAATTCTGAATTGACATCCGCTTTTTTCACCGATGGTTTCTAATAAAAAAAGAATTAAAATTTAATTTAACTTTTATGAACATATATCATATATATATCATGAAACATTAACTTATATTACGTCTGCCATTCATATATTACGTCATAAATTTTATTTTTGCCGACTTTCGACCAAAAAATCACACTATTATCATTATACAGGGTGTTAAAAAAGTCCGTTTGAGAGGGTTACTTAGAATCAAATATAGAATACAGGAAAAATAGTGGAAAAATCCGCTCTTCAAATATATTATAAAACCGAAAATAAAAATTAATGTCCGATAGGATTTTTCAAATATTTTTTTCTGTATTCTACTCTTGATTCTGAGTAACTCTTTAAAATCTCAAATGCATTTTTTTAACATTATAGTCTCCCCCCCTCTCGCGTAAATTAATCGCATAAAATAAACAAAATCAATTATGTTTTTAAACCAATAGTTTTGCTTTGGTTTACAATGTGTCAGTTATGAGCAAAATAATTTATATTGTGCAATTATATTACCATCATCCACGGACCCGAGCCGCCGCAATTTCAAATAACGTAATACAAATATTACCACGCTCTGAATAGGTGGTCAGGGGCACAATAATATGTAAAATGAACATCTGTTGTCTAGGGATGAAAGCAAGCCGCTTATCAGTAAAAGCCGACTTTTGTTGTGCCCAGAGTGCAACATCCAATAAAGTGTGTGTGAGTTATCTAAATCCATGCAGTAAGGTACCGAAGATGCATAAAAATTGCTAGAAACTTACACTATAAATTTTCGAAGTTTTATCATCGTGACCATCATGTTGACTTGCAGCAGAAGAAAACCTACAAATAAATAAATTAAATCGAATCAAAATGCAATTATTATTTGCTACCACTTAAAAATATATTACTAAGCAATAATAAAGTAGTGAGAAACGAAAGAGAATAATCTTCATTACTATAGTAAATAGAAACCTACCTATTTACTTACAGAAAGCTACTTAAACAAATAACCATTAAGTACAAACTATATAAAAAATCTAAATATGTTATCCTACATTATATACTGTTCACTTTCAACTTACTTATTACGAAAATTAGTAATCGTTTTTTTCCGGAATCTGGCACCACTTTTCTTCTTATGATATTTTTCCTTGCGTTTTCCCATCGCACTGCACTAGAAACAAAATTGACTGTGTACATTAAAATTGTCCCCAACAACACTAACTAAAAAAACTCACTCAATTCACAAAAATATACTTACCTCTTTTTGCCCTGTGGACAGAGTGTGCGTACACAATAGATCGCAATCGAATAGCTTTGATGCAACGCGCTGCAAAGGGACGTGACCTCTCTCTGAGTACTCTCGGTCGACTGAGTTGTCGAGCGCGTGTGTCGGATATTATACTGGACGCCGTGCGCCCATAGTAAAAATGTATGGCGAATTTGAGGTAGGTTTTAAAAAAATCATTATTAATTAACTAAGAACATTTACGAAAATGTAAGCCGTACGAATTGTAGTTTATACATTTGGGTTTTATTAAACATAAGTTTGAGCTTAAATACATCTATAAGTTATGAAAATTCAAGCAAACGCCAGCACGCCTTTTTCAAAATTTTGCCCCACTTTAGGTATTTTTTTCTGATTAAACTACAATATATATTGTTTTTTGGCCGCGGAATAATTGTGCTTATACTCTTTGTCATATTAAATATATTTTTTTTATGTTTTTTCCTTAAATACTATTGATTACATCGACTTAACCGTGACTACTGTTTTGCCTATTTTTGCTCGGCGCGCTCTTAACATTTTACTCGGATTTACTGCATATGAGAGTTGAATTGAAAAGTTTGGTTTATTACACCATAATAGTTTCAGGTGCAGTAGATGGTTGTTATATTGACATTTGTGGCCTCATTGTTTGTTCTGAATGATTCATAGTCTAAATAAGTAATATATGTATGTATGTGTGCAGTGCCTATAATGTAGAGAATATCTCTCTACATGTACCGTACCTAAAGGAAAAAGAATAAAGAAAATAAGTTTATTCGGCAAACATAAACAGACAAGATACTTTCAGAATACATAATAAATGGATTTCATATTACATGGTATTAACTACAGCACTCTTTGAATACCTATTATTGTATAATATTTATTACAATACACCAAGCTATGTCTTAGAAAAATAACCTAACAGTCTATCTGTCCAAATCGCACACTGGCTGCGGGCAGAGGACGCGGAAGCACTGATAGGTTAGAATTTCAGGGAACCTCTGATGTAGGTGGTTCAGAATTCTTAATTTAAGACATCTTTTTATACTTATGATCTTCGTTTAATTATTTAATTTATTTAATCACTTTTCATTTCATTAAACTTAGCCAATACACTCTTATACTTTGGTGACATTTACTTAAGATTTTTAATGTCTGTCTATGCAATATGATTCATCAAACTTCAAGCAAGCAAGTAATTAATTATTCAACCGCCCAGTTTCAGAGCGCATTGGCATTCATTCTAATCGTTAATAAAACAGTAGGCTTCGACTCTCAATAGCGAATCTCGGTGGTCTTTGTACACGCAGTTAACACCTACTCGGTTGAAGTAACCCTGGCTTGATAAATGTTTTTACTGCCGGACCACAAGTGCTACAATACGAACGACCAAAGAAAATTACTTGATGCATAACGAAGTAGCAAACAATGGTTAATAGTGGGCTTTTACCTTTCTGTGACGAATCGGGGGCTGGTCTGGTAGTCGGGTGTAAGTAAAACACCATACAAAAAGGTCTCGTCACAATGCGACGAACTACGTGATGCCGTCGACGCAAATATGTCCACCATTCGCGACGCTACCCCATAAATTAGAGAGATAAATGGTGCTCCAACAATGGCTAAATAACCCAGCGTTTCTTATGACGCTCGAAAATAAGCTTTGTTCGGCGCGCGGTAAAAAGTTGAAATATCCATTCGCGTACATTGATACAATGGATCAGAATATTAAGGGGAGCTTAACACACGCGTGGGCACCTCAAGCGGTGCAAAAAAACTCGAGTGCCATATAATCTTGTCCATTATATGGTCACATTCGGTCTATTAAAATATCTCTGTGTCTACCTGAAATACCCGCTTTATAGACGTCGACGGGTATGAAATTTGAATACATTTACTAGGTCATATATGTTTGTGAATGTAATATTTGAGCTAACATTGTTTTCGTTATTCCGGACATATCTAAAATAGATAGTATTCCGAGTTTATGCATAGTTTGCAAACGTATGATTGCACAGCTGCAAAATTTTATATGTGGCAACCATAATGGGCTCGGGAAATATAATTCATTGGGAAATGATGAATTTATGGCACATATTGCCTAGGGCTAGTATTTAGACGGTTATGCATCGAATAATAATTATGTTCTTCCTCCATGTATACGTAAAATTATTGTAGGCTAGGTATATTTTAAACATATGTAGTAAGTACTCTTGAAATATGTAGTTGAACTCATTTCATTAAAATCATCAATGAAGTCGAAGTAGTTTTAGCAAAATATGAATAAAGTATGGTTCCTTTGTTAGGCAGTCGTTCATTCATGAACGAATAGTTCTCTGATTTGGTTCTTAAATATAAATTCAAGATGGCTTTTTATTTGCTAAAAAGTGGCAATGGTAGGTTTATTTATGAAACTATATAATTTAAAAACAAATATAGTAACTTTCAATTCTATCAGCAGTTAAATAATTAATTTGTTATATTATAATTTTTAATTGTAAATAACTAAATGTTGCATGGAAGACGAAGTCAAACATTTTTTCTTCCATGAACCTATACAATATTTTTTGAACGAAATTGTTCAGTTTCATGACCAATATCTACCAATCACTGCTTTTCAGTAAATAAAGTACCATCTTGAAGAATTTTTACGGGAAATTATAAAATGGCAAGCCGATGTTAACAATTAATTAAAAACAGAATAATATCGTGTTTTACTTCGTTGATCTCACATACAAAGAAATAAACGTCAGGAAATAGCTTTCTCTCACATTCCTCATAATATTTCGAGTTGTTGCTTTTATTATTACCACAACATCCCCCTCACAGTAGGTACTTCCACAAGCCAATTACGAGTAAACGCTTTAGTAACAGAAAAGATCACAAAGAAGAATTCTCATAAAACCAGATAGGTAGTACTCATATAAATAAAGGTAAGTGTTTGAGTATAAGCATCATAGAGACCGCTTTGAAGTGGCTTCCACTCCCGCCCATGGCAACCCTTTACCCACATCTGTACCGATAACGTAGCAACATTACTATTTTTTTTTACTTTTCATCTTACCGACAAGGTTGAGATCGTGTTTTTCTTTGTAATATGTGTAGGATATATGCTGATTCATAGAAATACGTCTAGGGTAAAAACGTTATGTTAACACATATTTGCATTTTATTTGAGATTACTTATATTTTTTTGCTCGTAAAACAAATAAGACAGAATATTACATATTAGTTTTGCTACTATGTACTTCGTTATAAAAATGTAGCCACTCACTTTTATTACACGAACAAGACTCAGAAAGACTGTCTTGTATTACAACAAACAAATACAAAGAGTAGAGTTCCTTTCTCACAAATAAGTCAAACTTATTAGCAAGTAGAAGCATCTCGGGACCCAGAATGCACCCTAGCTGAAGATAGATGTGTCCAGCCCCCACACTAACAAATTACATAAAGCAATTCTGCCCAAAATCTTAGCAATGACATTATGGTAACGGAATTTTACCACTAAGTTTTGTATTTGACTGAGTGTGATCTTTGATTTTCGCCGCAGCAACGAAAGAAAAATAGAATAAAATATGCAAAGGTTTAAAGAAATATTCAATCCCTATTGTTTGCAAAATTTACATTTGGCATTCACGAAAGACTATACAAACCATGGTGTGTTAAGACTTAATAAGGAAAATCTATGTATTAATTGTGTATCTTTTTAAAATAACTATTAGAGATTATAAAGACTTTGTTTGAAACCCAAGGTTAGGACTGTACAGGGTGTAAAAAAAAGTGCGTTTGAGACATTTAGAGACTTTTAGGGGTTACTCAGGATCAAGTATTCTTATACAAGAAAAATATAAAAAAAAACCAATCGACAACTTTTTTTTAGTTTCCCATACTAGTGAATCAAGAACACTTGGAAACAAATATCTATACATACTTGTTCCCAAGTAAACCCTTAAAATCTCAAATATTTTTTATCAGCCTGTATTTTCTTGATAACACAAAATTTGCTGCTTAATTTTACTTTTACCAATGAGACAAGGGGTTAAGAAGTGTACTTATTTTTTTGGAGCAAAGAATGCTAAGATTGTCACGATTATTAGCTATTGCTGAACTTAGCGTAACATCTAACAATACACCTACTGACGTGTAACATAACCTTCATTACAGTATAAATAGCATTCCTTGCCTTCATTCTCATTTGCATATGCAGAGTTTTCTTGTGATAACTACCGCCGACTTTGAAGCAATTGTGTGAAATAAAATGTGACTTAATTTTTACCGATACAAATATGTAGAGCTAAAATTCTGATTTGAAAGCATATCCTACACACTGTCAGTTTCATGGCTCGCTGTCACCCCTAAAAGAATTTTGTCCACGCATCGCGAGCTACCCTCTGTATCTAACATCCCCTGGAAATTTTGGGGGAATGCAATCATGCCCTTTGATGCCTTTTCCGTCCTGTTCAATTAGGAGGCGTCTTAAACAGCCGGATTTTCATATAACTAACTATAGTGTACTGTTGCGCCTTTCATTTTGTAGTTTGCTTTTATATTTACAATCTTCGAGATATATTGTTTAAGATACCTTCAGAACCTCTGATTGATTCTATTATTTTTACTGTCACAAACTTCAGTACCACCTTAACTTAAGTATTATGTTTTTGTAAAACGATAGCTAAAATATGATAGAGTACCCCGTTTTAATCCCTGATTTTTATCTTTATTTTGCCATCACTTAATAGCATTACCTTACGTTATTTTATACATATAATAATAATAATAATAATAATAATATCTGGGACAAATCACACACGGTCATCTGGCCCCAAACTAGGATTCCCTGTATCTTGGGAACCAGAGACTGATATACATACACATATATTTTTTTTTAAATACATACATATATAGATATAATACACCCAGACTCAGAGCAAACAATTCTGCTCATCACAGAAAAGTTTGCCCTGTGTGGGGATCGAACCCACGACTCTCGGATAAGAGGTCAGGATCGCTAACCACTTAGCCACCGAGTCAGTCGATATAGACGTAGTCACACAGTGATACTCATTGGTCTGTCGCATTTTTTTATTTTTCATTTGCCTACTAATGTCTCCTTATGGAAATATTATAATCGTTTGATACTTAGCTTTGAATCTGTAAAAATACAGATCATTTCCTTCCTTATCATTAGAGCTCCATACAATATAATATTCACATTTTGTATGGAGACAGACCCTTTTTCAATATTGCATTGTAATGCCACTTCCTGCTCGTATGCGATGTGTTTTATCGTATCCCAAATTAGGTCAGCAGTCAGCTCAGTACACATCATCAGTGCGACCACTTAAATTACGGACATGATATAGTTTACTCTAGAAAATATTTTGTGCTCCGATTTTTTTGTTGTTTAATTATAACTCACTTTTGGTCAAACAAGTTAAAAGACCTCTTCATAGTGCCTCGTGTCCCAAGGTGCTCATGACGTTTGCTGCATTCCCTCGCTGAATGGTTAGTGAGATGTTTTTTTTTTATGGTAATTGCAGTGATGTTACATTTAATGTGTAAATATCATAATTAATTTTGTAAATAACATTTCAAAATTTTGGTAAACATTACTATTTAGAAAGTCGTACAGACATAACAAGGTACCAATCTCTAAAGTTCTTTGCACCGGAACTATTTCAGTTCACGTGTTCCAAAGCTGGCAAACCCTTATCAGTTGTGGATTCAAAAACAACCTAAATGAGTCTAAAATAATCAATTACAAATATTATTCAAGTCCACAGTGTCCACAGTGTTTGTTATATCTCCATTCCATACAGTACCCTAATCCTCGGCCAGGCTCACATAACTTAGTTCCGGACGTAACGAGCTTGCGCAAGAGTCGCGATGACAGCGACGCCAGCGCCGGCGCATTCGCCACGCCCGCGGAACTAATCGCACCCGAACCGAATACGGGCTTGTGTGGGACTTTTTATTTTAATGATTGATTTGATAAAGCACTAGATTGTGCTACTTCTTTGTTTACGTGTTTCATTGGAGTTTTATGTTAGTAGAAAAAGAGTTGCATTTTTTATTTATTTATGGACATTAAGATCTTCATCGTTTCCTTATGTCAAGGATTTTAATATCGCTCTACTTACAATCTATTCTTTTAAATAGACAATTGTTACATACTGAAAATGCTCTCCAACCTTAATCGATTGCTGTTAAGTTTCTCAAAAAAACAGTTGTTTTTTTGGACTCTTTATCTAAGTACTGGATCTATTTAGCTTCATGTGACATTAATATAAGTAAATACTGGTGAACACTGATTCTTTGAAAATATTACCTGACTAGATAAAAAAAAGAAAAAGACTATAATGAATATTTGAGACCCATAAATCATCATTAACTATACCAATACCAATCTCTATAAATCATCCTAGTGTGGCAAAAAAGCACGGTATTTTGTAAATCAAAGCACAGAAAAATAAACTCTGTGCAAATTAAGGAGACGCGTGGATACCGTTCCTCAAAGTTAATGGCTCGGTAGCGTTATATCGGTTTTTAATGCAAATACAACAGCTGTTTATCAGTCGACTGATTGCATTAAGTCAGTTAGCTTGTTCCGTGCTTAATTACACGAACGTAGGCGTAGAAATGTTCAGACGTACAGTCTTATTGAAATGTGCTTTCCACTTGAATAAATAGTTACTTAGAGAGAGTACAAATTGAGAAATATTAATTAGATTAGGCATTATCAACTATCTTCTTTCCTGAACATTTAAATAACAAAATGAAATACATATAAGAAAAGGATAAAACAAATACTTGGATAACACACTACAGTATTTTAACTGATATACTTTATGTAAGTATATTGTAGATACGACTATTTGGCACACTCTACGTAACACGGCTGGAGCTAAGAGCTAAATGAAATTGGCAAGCAAACTAAGTCAATCCTATAACGCTTTATACAGTTAAAACCGACATAATATGCTCATAAATATAAATAATATCCACTGAAAAATCCCATGGTTATCTACCTCCAAAAACTTATGAATAAGAGTATTTTTTTTATATAATAATTATGTATGTAAGTATACATAAGATATTTATTACACAAAAAAAAATTATTTTATTTATTTAAGTATATTTTGTACACATACTTTTAATTGTAATAATACATGCATACCTCAAACAAATCAGCTTCATCATAGACTTTTTTGCCCTTATTGGGAATCGAACTCATGACCCTCAAATCAGTAGTTGAGACCGCTAACCACTGGCCATTGAGTCAGTCAAATAGTATTCAAATACCATGAGGAACAACTCACTTATCAATGAAAGACCGTACCCCAGCGGATTCTAGTAATCCCACAACCTCCAACAACCTGAACTTGGCCCCTGTGTTTTTGTATCAGAAAAGACCCGTGCTCCAGCAGTGAAGACGATATGGATTTTCCACTGACTGCAAATAACACCTACATTCCTTATCCTGTCTACGTGGCCACTGGTGTTTTGGGTAGATCTCAGTAGTATAGGGGCACATGGCCGAAGGTTGCCGCGTCCCCAGGTGGTGAACGATCTCCAGCGCTGCTGGCGGGTCCAGTAAACGACCTCGGAACGTGAGGCTGTGACTCCCACGTACCTACAGGATCCGGTTTGATGCTGGATACTGACACGGTGCCCGAGCCATTTACTTCGGGTGTTGTAACTCCGTCCATGATCCCCTGACCTCAACGCCCCAGCAGAAGAACTTCTGGTCAGTGAGCCAGTGAACGAAACGGAACGGATTCAGTAAATTCCAGTTTCAACTGTACACCAATCAGTAGTCACATGACGGAATTACTGTACTGCCTGCGTGAATGAACGAAAACTGGTATAAATTAATTAGATGGTATGATAACGGGGAAGGGACGAAAAGCTAATGGCCGACGATGCTGTCTTGTCAAAGACTCCGCTTAATTGTATAGATAGATGTTTGACATGCGAAAGCATAATGTATTTGACATTGTGCTTGTTTCTATGGAATAAGCACCTACCTATCAGTCTGTAGTACAATGGTATTGGTGTAAAGTCATGTTAGATCAAATTTAAGATGTAGGCTTGGTAACGGTAATTTATTTAACAGTTTTTTTTACTAGACAACGGCGATTGAATAAGACAAGACTATGTAGGTAAATCATTCATTCATTGGGTAGTCAGCGTTGATGATCATGATAATGTATTGTACATAAAGTAAGAGAAAGTTGCAAGAAATACTTTGAGGTGGATATTTACTCATCAAACTGAACATTTTAGTTCAGTTCTACAACTTTACTGAATCCTTAATACACTTCGTATAGACCAAAAAAGTTAAAAAAATATAAATGAGCATACGTATATTCTGAGAAATACCAAGCTCCACTATAACAACATTTTAGCAACAAAGAACTTAAAACATTAAATGAAACGTTATTTAAATAAATACTGGCATTCATACACTTAATAAACACCTATTTATAAAACTGATCATAGGGGTACTCCATAAACAGCAGATTTAACAGGCGTTAAAAAGTATATACTTTTTATCAATAAATAAAGTACTATTATTATAAATGAGAGAGATTCGGTAGTCATAAATAACTTTGTAAACGATTCGTCACAGTTTTTTTCGAAAATTATTTTCAATGATATCAATGTGAAGTAGCGGAGATTTTTTTTTTTTTATTTTACAAAAGAAAGGGGTTGTAATGGTAGGCGCATAAAAGGTTTTAATAAATTCTTGTATTTGTAATAATTCAAGGGATACTTGACAATGTGCCTTTGATTGAATAACTTTAAAACAACTTCTGAACTCAAGACAACATTTGATAAATTAATAAAATATCTTTAAAATTGAAATAGTTAACAGTAAAAGCATTGGTGAAAAGAGTTAATTAAAATACATAGTTCAGTGGGTTGAAAAGTTTATACTAAATTATGTATCTAGTCAATTTCTTTTGACTAATGATGAATCGTGTTCTGCCAAATATGTTTTTTTATTTTCCATACATAGAATTCAGTTATACCTTTTACCAACAGAAAAGAAAACAAATAATAAAATATAAAGTATTTCTTAGTAGAACATTCAAGTGACTAACAGAATAGAAACACAATAAGATATTCTTCTAAATCTTTGTTCAGAAAGTAGGTCCGCTATATTTATCCTTACAATCCGTAGGGTATAGGGACGAGGTAAATGCTATTTACTCTAACTTTAACAGAGGGTGTGCTAAAAGCATTGTAAATAGAGCGGCTAAGTAACATGTCAACTTAGACAAAGACGTCTGTTTCCCTTGGTTTGACGCATGTTCTGAGTCATGCGTGTTTCCTAACTTTATTGAATTCGTCCCTGAATCCATGCTTACGTAACTTTTTTTGACTTTTATCTTGGACTGGGTGCAAATTTTTGATTTGCAGAATAAATCCGATTAGGCTGTGTTGTTGTTTTGAAACCCCATTAGTATTTTAGTTCTTATGGCAAATATTACATATTGTTCCATTTTTTTATCCTTAATTCATTAATTAATCCTTGAGTTTTTGTTTCCAATTAGAATATTGAATTGCCATGTCTATTCATTATTCATACTTACCTTTGCTGATTCTCAGTGTAGAAACTTTTGTAAACATTCAGTTTATACGGTTATTCGAAAGAATAATTACCTATTTATAGATTACCATAATTGGCTCAACCCTTAAACAAAGAAAGAAAGATGTTAGGAAACTAATTTAATAAAGGCCAGTAGGTTATTTACCAGTGCGTGACTGAATGCCAGCTGTTAGTAACCGAAGGGTGGTTATAGAGTAATAAAGTACAGACTTGCACTAGTAAAAAACTGATAGCACTGGTATTGCCTACACTCAAGTATAACTCTGAGAGAAAATAGTCAGTTTATACAGGAAGGTACAGTCTTTATGAATTGGAATTGTTTCTTATGTATATATGTATGCAAAAGGCTACAATAAAAATCACTGAGAAACAGTTAGACATATTTGGAAGCTGTTATTTATTAATAAATTCGAAAACGTTTTGATACCTAAAGTTTATACTTCAAATGTTTGTTATATCTGTACACTTTTTTAATATTACGCTTACGTATCTGTTTTTATTGTCTCTACGACTACGACAGTGTTGATCTGTGAAACACTGCAGATACAGGTTTTTGTTTTGGCACCGATGGGGCTTCTAAACGATGGTTCTGAATTATTTGATTGTATTGTTTAATAGGTGTCTGTATAAAATTATATCATTACCATACGTGTGTTTGTGAAAATGAGTTTATTAAAAACCAGCCAAGTGCGAGTCGGACTCACGCACCGAGGGTTCCATATAAATTCATAATCACACATGTCTTGAACTCTATATTTTTTTATATTTGAGTTGATTGAATGAAAGGTAATTTGCAGTTTACGATTTATGACGTATTAAAAAAAACTACTCACTAGATATCGTTCAAACCAATTTTCGGTGGAAGTTTGTATGGTAATGTACATCATATATTTTTTCTAGTTTTATCATTCTCTTATTTTAGAAGTTACGGGGGCCCCCCCCGTGACACACATTTTACCACTTTGGAAGTGTCTCTCGCGCAAACTATTCGGTTTAGAAAAAAATGATATTAGAAATCTCAATATCATTTTTGAAGACCTATCCATAGATATACCACACGTATAGGCTTGATGAAAAAAATGTTTGAGTTTCAGTTCTAAGTATGGGGAACCCCCAAAATTTATTGTTTTTTTTTCTATTTTTGTGTGAAAATTTTAATGCGGTTCACAGAATACATCTACTTACCAAGTTTCAACAGTATAGTTCTTATAGTTTCGGAAAAAAGTGGCTGTGACATACGGACTGATAGACATACAGACAGACAGACAGACAGACATGACGAATCCATAAGGGTTCCGTTTTTTGCCATTTGGCTACGGAACCCTAAAAAGTAGTAGATAATTAATTAAGTTATTTTATTTGTTTCAGATTGGAAGGAGATCAAGGATACAAGTTAAAAATTCACCAAAATCTTTAAATGGAAATGGATGAGACAAATTCAAGTGATTACAACAGATTAATTAAGTATGGACTATGCCGTGATGATAGGTAATCTACATCACAAGCTTCTTTGAAAAATATGTAATATAAAATAGCAAACAAAAATCAAGGAGATTTCATATCCAAAAGCATTACACAAGAAACATCAATCAAACGATTCTTTACGATTTCCAATATGAATGTACACAATAAACTTAAGCACATCTAACACGACGGTTCGGAACGGCTCAAAGCTATCTCCCGAAGAGATTCGGTCCGATGTCACTGATCGTATATTGTTGAAGCAGATGACTCCGATATAGCATGGTAATATTGTTACGGTACGCAGGGGAACAGAAGCGGAGCGACGAGCGATCTGTAAGAATATGGAAGAAATCATGTCATAAATGGCATCTTGCTTATTTGAAAATAACTATGTGTATATATTTACGTTCATAAATCGTACTTACACGTAGGTTTTAATATTTTTAATGTTATGACTAAGTTGCTTCTGCTCTTCGTAGTTTAATAGGTAGTCTGGATACTGGAGATTTGAGAATGTCTTATTTGTATAAAATATTAACTTACCATATTTTTGTAACTTAAATATTTTCAAAAATTACTTAGTTTAAACATATTTTTATTGAATTATTTCAAAAAAACCATACAAAGAAAGGAACTATTTAAGTTTATAGCGTAGTTTGTTAAAGAAATTTACGGGAGCGAGCAGTGTGACAAGTAAATGCTTACTGTGTCATTTAGCCATTAAGTAATTAAATTTATAAATATTCATGTACATTATTAAATAATCATGAGAAACTCTCACAGTAAATGAGTTGTTTCCACCAGTCAGATTTAAATACGGGATACATTTATTTTAGCTTTTAATTCTTCACATAAAATTCCCGATGCAGCGTGCCCGCTATCTTATCTGATGTCATTTATAGGATTAAGGCTAGATGAGACAGATATCGAGTAGATGGGTGGTTGGGCATCTAAGAATGTTCAAGAGAAATCGTTCAATGAATTTCTAGCTTTGTTTTTATGTTAATTAGTTGGAACCAGTCAGCCGGGCTCGAGTTTAAACTTCCGTGGCAAGTGTTTGAGTTTTACATCACACGTTACGTGGGTTTCTGTAAGTTTGTTGAGGTAATGAACTTTGCTATGATTTTAACAAACACATCTCGTACAATAGACCTTTTGAGGAGTGTAGCTTCATTACCTTTATTTGTGGAACGATCAATATCTAAGGCTCGTGTTAATGAGCCTCGCATCGTTTCTAATCGTGATTCTAAATTTAAAAATTAACGCCATAATTTTGATCTCTGATTAGATACAGAAATAAATTAAAAGACTACTGGTTTTTGTTGGAGTGACGATACGGTTTTGGGAGTAACAATTTTTCTTTATCTGGCTTTAGACATAATATTATTCAAACGAGACGATAACAGCAAATTTACAGTCACGACATCTACAACGGAGAACGGTTATGTTAATTATGGAAACGTTTTCTATAAGTTAATAAGTATTCGATCATTTTAATAAAAAGTTTATTATTGCTAAAGTTAAGAAGTTTTTGCTACATTATATTTTTATACACCTATGTCAATTTAGTTCATTTAAGTATAATCATCTAGAATAATGGATGCCGAAGCTACTTTCTGCCTACAAATTCTCGCTTATTTATAACCTCGACTTCCCCGCCCAAGCCAATCTTGTTTGGATTCAAGTGGTCACAGACAGTTCAGGCAAACCGCAAACACGGCTGGCGCAAGCGGCGAAACCGCTACATCCTTGGTGTAACGATCTCGTTTCTGTCACGTGCTTTCTTTTTGTGGGTGATCCATTTGAGATCAAATCACCTGGTAACCGTGACGAAGGTACAATGGCCTTTGGGATAGAAGACAAAGTAATCAATCGCAATTTCGAGGGCAAAAACTTTATACGTCTACAGTTTTTCTAGAGTTCTAATGAAAATTAGGGATTGTGAAATAGTTTTGAATACAGTTACAAGTGATTGGAACTTTATACCCAGATGCATTGGGGAGATGACGGAATCAAAAATATGTAAATTATACAATATTGCTCATTGAATAGTTATTTTAAACCTACGCACTTGCTTTTTTTATTTAAAAATCTATTTGTTTATTTAAAAACTACGGAAACGACTATACAAATTTATATTATATTTTTAGAACAAAATGTAGTTTTTGACATCCGATAAAAGTAACTCAAATGACTAGCAATCAACTTCTGTATTGTATGATCATCGGCATGACAGGTATCAAATCCATATATAACTGTTGACAGCAAAAATTTTTGTAACTAAGATTTCGAAGTGTAATTTACCAAAAACTTTATTTTTACAAATTGTTTATGTAACCAACAACGTTTTCTACAGTTTTACAACCTTTTAATATCTATTTTTATGTATTTCAATATACTAAGCAATTTACATTGCAGTTGTCGTCATATCAGATTGAGATCAATATACCGCTTTTTAGGGTCACAAAATATTTTCGTAGGTAGCGTTTCACTATTTGCGTATTCAAAACATATTTTAGGCTCTTAATACAAATAGATGAAGTTGATTTTACTTATTGTGCATTTACTTTTCCTTAGCTTTTCGGCTTATAACAATAGCATCATTATCTGTAATTCGAGAACAACAGAATTGCAGAAATCGTACGAATTTATACATGGATCCTTTCTCTTTTAAGTACCTATCTTGATGCCTATTCATATTTCATCGCATTTGATTTTGAATTTCTCTGTATTGCCTACACGAAATGTTTATCTACTCGAGTGGCGAGTAAGACAACACTACAGTTGTGAGGACTGCTCTTGAATCACTTTAGTTAAAATAACTTTTTTGTCTTCAGTCATAGTCCATGTACACTTGACCATTCTTGTTCATTGTAGCGTAAATGATAACAATGACTGTTATTATTTCTTTTTTAATTAGAACCACCATTTTGATGTTTCCGTCTCTAACATGTTTTTGTCAAATTGTATTACAATTATTTTCATTAAGAAGCTCCTTGTAATTTGCTATCATTTCGGTTAATTTCACTACTGACGAATTTTAGTTACTTTGACTAGTTTTTAATATTTATGGTGTAAATTATTATGTCGTCCATAGCAAAGTGGGTGGACTTGTCAGAAATATTTCAAATTCTCACTTCATTTTAAAAAGAGGGAAGTCCTTTTTAAAATTGTATGCAATAACCGTCACAGCATGAAATGTGTGCAGCCACGGCTTGAAACTTATTTAAATGGAATATTCATTGTCATTATTATATGACGTCATTACTGTATACTGGAAGTGAATAAATGAATGGGTGAAAGTCAGGCGCATCGCGATCGCGAGCCACGTTGTGATATCCGTGAAATATGAGCTTTGTGGTTTAAAATAAGAGTTTGACTGTCATTTTGTCGGGAAAATCTTTGAATCACCTCACATAAGTAACGCTAAATCTCACTGAATCATCCAGTATTTAATATCATACATAGAAACACTTTAACCGTCATTCACTAAGCTAACCAAGCGATAGCATCAAACAGCAAATCTTTTCGTTGGAAACGAACAGCTCACGAGCCAGCGGCGGTAGAAAATAAAACGCCAGGTGAATCACTACACATGATTTGCAAATTTATTGCGTTAAGCCCCTGAATACCAATAAGGTGTACAAGGATATTTATTAGGTCCGTAAGTGATTCATCAAAGTTGTTCAAAGCAATTTTGTACGGAACAAAATTGGAGAAAACTTCCTCCTTTATTTCCAGTAAGTACTATAAATTTTATGCATAAGGAAACATTTAAAACTCACCAATTTAGTACTATGGCCCGTTTCAAACCTTCTTTCCATAATCAGGTCAGAGAAGCCAATGAAGAAAGCGGCCCGACACTTGACCCTGAACAATCGCAAAGGATGCTCAACTTGAACGACGTTAATCCTTATCTAGTTGAACCCTTAAACGGTTCTATTGCGGCTTCTTAAATGTCCGATCGAAGATTGCTGAGAAAGAAACTTCGACCCGTGTTAAACAACTTGGCACTTACTAAACTATCTTAAGATAATAATGATCGAAGCCTGTGAAAGGGTGCGGGCAAGAGTCAATATTTGCAAATATAAGACGTTATTTAGATGCGAACCACGATCGCGGCCTCCCCTAGAGTGGGTCGTTTCGCCTTCTTATGCAAATCTGGCCATATCTCCGACTATTCACTAAGAGGTTTATTTGGGAAGGCCCTTTGAAACTCTTCACAGTGGGTGTATTAAATTTTTCATAACTGTCCACTTCGCGTTAAGTGCTGCCGTCTAGGCACAAAGATGTTGTTTGTTGCTAAAAAACTGAAACGTTTCTATTAATTTATTTTTGACGTTCTAAATTTGAATGTGAATGAGTTTAGATGTAAGTCAAATAGTGAAATATCTCCAAGCCGAAATAAAAACTTTACAAACTTGTTTTGCCCAATAAGAAAAACAGACCTTAATATTTTACCGTCTCGGAAACTTTGTATGTATATTCTCGCAAATTTGAAAACATCACACAAGGGAGCTTCTATTGAATAAAAGAATATGCGGTCTACGCAAGGTTTACGTATCTCCTTAAATTAGCCGTATTACTGAGATAACACGTGCACGTTTGGTTACCTTCGTCTCTTGTCAGCTTTCAATTAATGCTGTACAAGCGTTTTAAATTCAAAAAATATTATAGCGCCATGGCACACGGCGTATTTTCTTCTCTATCACTTTTTATGGGCGTTCGTATCGATACAAATAAAAAATCTGCTTTTTGGGCCTTGAAACGCGCTTCATATGCACTTTTGAAGACGCCATGTGCCAGCAAAATTAGTAAAGACTAGATCATGCATATACTTTTAGGTTTGTGCTTGTGCACTTCCAGGAACAAAATCTTACGACTAAGTTCATTTTATTGCCCGAGTTTCAAAAACTGGAGGAGGTTATCAAGTTTCAAAGACTGAATATAAAATGGTTACGAGTGTAAAAGTAATTTTATACTTACATGCGTGCAATCTACACAACTTTATAACGCATTGTCTAGAATACTTACCAAAATTATTTCAGAAACTCAAAAGGAAGTAAAGTCGACTACACAACTTACAACAGGCTAAATTAAGATAATCTTGGTCACGTCTTTACAAAAGAAACGGTACTTAATCACAGAACTGCCTTTTTGTGTCATAAAAATTCGAACGTGGGTAGTTGGTGCACCCCACCTGTTGTTTCACGATGAATTGAATTAAAGTATTGCATGTCTGAAGGCAGTAAAACCAAAGGCCTTTCGTCCACATATAATGATATCAAATATTTCAACAACCATTGTTGATGTCAAGGGTGAGAAGATAAGTTAATAATATAATGATATATTATTGCTGCCCCTGTATCTACTCTCTATTCAAATTTCACATAAGTTACTCCTAATTCAACATAAGATTTTTTGAAGTTCTCTATTGTTTAACCGTTAAGGATTAAATTTCTTTGCTAAGCGGTGATAATAAAATGCTACGATCAAACAGTCATGATGTTATTACGTTTATGGTGTAATGTCAAAATAAAAATGTTTCTGTTATTGTAAGCGCGTCATTAATTCGAATTTTATTCACATTAACGTTTGTGAATACATTTTTATTTTCCGTTAAGTGAAATCGTTTCGATAACCGATCTAAACAGGTCATTTGAATAATCAAATAATTATTTAATTTATGAATATAAAATCCTTAACATTTATGTTATGTCCAGTTCCTTCACTTATATTATAGAAATAAATCATTTCCTGGTATAATGTTTACTCTGGATGACGTTGGCGAATACCATCAATCAATGGGTTTAGGATGGCCAGTTTACCCCTGTTATCTTTAGCGCAGTAATGTATGCGGATGACATCCCTGCTTCTCTGTCAACATGATCCTGAAAAATAAAAAATGTCGCTTCATAAAATAACACACATTAATATTCATTGCTGGGTTAGCTTTCCGATAGCATAGTGAAAACTAACATTATAAGCAATGGATAGTTAATTTGAAAAATCATTCACATTGCACGGAATATGGGTGGTTTAACCCTTGTTTGATCTAAGTTTTATTATTTTGTTCATAAAGTCTATTTCCTAGTCAAGAGCGGAAAATCGGAGAAGTATTGTTTGTATACATATAGTTGGAGTGATTTCAATGAAATCTCAAGAAGTTTTATTATTCATACTAGTATTTTTTTGACGAACGTACTTTTGAGTATTTTATAATTTGGTCCGATGTTGTATTATAATAATAATAAAATTAAGTCATCTGAATAGCAAATCCATTACAAATTGTAAAAATCTACAATCCTAAATCATTTAAAATGAACACAATATACGAAGCAAGAAATAAAATAAGAATAAGTTTATTCGGCAAATACAATTTACAAAATACAATATTGGTATCTTCAAAGTCTTGCATAACATCGTCACACAACCCTTCGGAATGCGTAGGTACCTTCATTTGTATGTGAAGTCGTCGTCTGTAATATCGGTCTCGTATTAGCACAGAATGGCTCACGATCATCACCACCTGTGGACAGAATCGCAAATGCACTCAATAACAGCTATTAAATATCTGAAGAATGGCGCGGGTCCGCAATTATAGACTGCGATGTCAAAGGTTGTGCGCTGTACAGAATTTTAAATCTAAAATGCATTGTAAGACTTTTAATAAGTACATACATGTTTTGAAAATCGAAGGACTGTTGAGTTTAATACCTTTTTTGGCTAGCTTTAATAACTATCTTAAATAACTAGCTGGTGTCCGAACTGTTTTTTGACTATTTACCTGAAATCACGTTAACAAAAAAACTATGAACCCACATTTCTAAGGTAACTTTTTAATTATAGCCATGACTTAAATTCATACTAGCTTCCCCCCGCGAATCAGTCTGCGTAAATTTCAGAATTGGGTAAAAAATAAAATAAAATGTTCAGGCAGCGCCATCTAGTGGCGAAGTAAACATTTAATTTTTTAGCCATTCCTCCGGGAACCTTCCAGTTTTCCGGGATAAAATGTATCATATGTGTTCGCCGAGTGCTTTATCTATCTACCTACCAAAATTCATCGAAATCCGTTCAGTAGTTTTAGCGTGAAAGCGGAACAAACAAACAAACAAATAAACAAACAAACATCCATACTTTCACATTTATAATGTTGTTAGTGAGATTAGTGAGATAGTGAGATGAGATGAGTGTTATCAAATGGTACATACCCAAAAACATTTTTCCATACTTCATATAGAAATAAATAAGGTGATCGATTTGTATGAAAACTCAAAAGTATTTTTTTGTGATTTCAGCAAATTTGTTGAATAATAGTTGTTTAGTTTTATGAGTTTAATCACCAATTAAAAAGTTTATAGATATGTTGTCATCCTGTAAAATTATTACATATTAATATAAAAATAGAAATCCGTGTTCATGGCGCAAAATCAAAATTATGCGCAAATCGAGTATAATGTTACTCGTAATCTGAAACGTTTCTTTGAAGTTATCCTCAGTTTATTACGTATTTTTTATCTTTCATGTTTTCAGACTCTTATGTAATTATTCCTACAGATCCTACATACTTTTCAAAATGAAAGCTAAAAATACCTATAGGTAAAGTGATTTCTTACTCATCAAATTATATAAAATTAAAATAATTTTAAAAATAACTTAATTTCTAACTACTTAACAAACATACGTCTCCCTAGGTGGCACACTCTATCCCACAAGAGTGTATTGATGTTGTTGGCTCTAGTACTTACTACCTTGTACTTGTTCCGTTACTCAGTTTGCCTAGCCAACACTGAGTCGAGATGTTTCACTTAAAGTTTCTGAAGCCTTTATACCATTTTTGGTTTTGATTTGTCTATTCCCTTTTTTGTTCACTTGAAGTCATAATTATGTGGAATTTATCTGGTACCCGTTTTAAATTAGTTAGAGATGCAACCACGGAACACAATTAAGGAATACGACGATAATTTTAAGATAGAACTTTAATGTATTCGTATATACTTCATGGATATTTAATACGCTTCAACTTCGAAGTGTTCAAACTAATGTTTAACATGGGTACTAAAACGCTCGTCGAAGGAAAACAAACGAGTCGCCTAGCCGTTGACAAAAGGCAAGACGGTCTCATGTAAAATTTACAGGGGCCACAAAAAGCCCTTTCATATATTCCCAACAACACCTCGTAGGGCCCCATCCTTCAAGATAGGCCTGTAATAAAATGGCGCTCATACATATTATAGTCATAATAAAGGAGAGGACCACCTCAAGGGATCCATCGATTCTGTTTAGCCATTAATACTATATTACATAATCGGGGACCCTCCTTGAATGGACATTGATTTGTTTTGTACCTAGAGATTTGTGTGTACACCCAGAGATTGCGTTATGGACTTTTGATTAGGGGGTTAGTGAACACCATAATTGAGTACCAATTGTGTTACACACATAGCTTAATGCATTATTTTGTGGATGGCGTAGTTATGTGTATTACCATAATTTTTATTTGTCTGTCCAATTTTCTCCACACGATTTTTTTTCTGAAAAGCTGTTATCAAAAATGTCTTGGTAATCAAAATAATGTTAAACATATTTAAATATTAAATTTACTCTAAATGCATTTAACCCCCCCGCTTGCCGGACGCGCGGTCAATACTTCAGTCCGCTCGCGCACTGTCATGGCAGCGCCATTTGCGAAATTACCTAATTTGCAAAAAAAAATAAAACTCCAGAAGTTTTGTACCTACAGTCATAAAATAAAAATTAAAAAAAAGTTGAAAGTCTGTTCTCTATGAACTGTCACAGACATAATATCAAACATCTGTTGTTCTATTTCATTTTTGTAGATAAAAACAAACAACAAGGAAAAACTACCTCTGCTCACTCCAACGTGTTTTTTTTGAAAAACTAAGTTCACTTATGGCTTGTAATTATGAAAACAAACTAAGATGTGTATATGAAACTCAAATCAATCAACAGTTTTATACAATTTCAAGCAAAGTATTTTATATTCGCGAATCAAAAATCGCGAACATACTTCTTCTTCTTCATTGCAAACACAATGGCGATTTTCAAAACCGTAATTTACAAATGTTGTCTATGAAAACAGACTAGTATTATACGTCAAAATTTAGGATATTTATCGAACTTTCATAGAATACTAAAAATGTCATAAGGAATGAATGAAATAATCTATTAGAACACACTTTTAAACTTAGTAGTATGATACAAGTCATTTTCTGTCACAAGTGTACATATCCGATCCGATTGATGTTGCCATTTCTGTCACATGTGTTCATATCCGGGCGGAGAGGTTAATTCTCAAGAAAAATAAATATGTTTATATTATATACACGAAGCTTTACGTTTACGTTAATTTTATTTCACCAAAAAAGACTAATAAATAGTATTTTTCGTTGAAATAAAATTAACATTTTAAAAGACTGTATCATGAAATAGGGGATGAAAATTGCACTTAAAAATACAGAGATATTACAAGATTAGCGAGGCATCGCCCCGGGATGCTTTGGCCTTTGATATCAAGAGCATCAGAGATCAAACAGCTGTAAAATTGAAAAGCCTACACTGCTCTTTCAGAACTCACCTTTACGACTTCTCCTTAAATTTAACGGTTTGTTTAGTGTTAGAGGAACCTTCGAAGAGAGGAAATGAAAAACTTTTTTAATTTTCGTAATTGAAATTATTCTAGCATAAACTGTTTAAAACATTCTCGAATCAAAGCTATGAATGAATTTGAAACAAATTTGTATTAGGTAATGCAGTAATTTTCTCTAAAAGCTCTGTTAAATTCAGAGGCAATCGATCATGACTAGACATAAAAGTAAAACGATTCCCAGATAATTTTGGAGACGTCATTTAGACAAATAACTGGATGATGTAGTTCGATAATAGACCTCGGTAATGGCTGTGATTGGAATGTCGAAGGATACTGGTAAAAGAAATAAGCAAGTAAGTACATATTTTATTCGAAAAACCAGAACTCTTTTTCAAATAAGATCCCAGTCCTGAGGCCCGCAGGTGCATTAGTGAAGGATGAACAAATTTCTGATTTGTTAATAATATTTTTTGGCCTGTTGGCCGTAAAATAGATGTGGGCAATCATTAATTATTATGAGGGCAGCAGTTTGTTTTAGACCGGTCACGGTAACGAATTTATGTATGAGCAAAACCATTAAGGGATGTCGCTCCAGGTAAATTATGTATAAAAAAGTCTTTATTAAACTACAACATTAGTCATCCAAATTTCACCTTTCCGTAAGGGCCAAACTAATCACCGAAGGATGTTTTCTTAATTCTTAACTAACTAAACGGCTAAAGTGCCTATTATATGCAACCTGTTCAAACGCAAACAAGCTGACATCTGTAAGTGTATAAAGTTACAGATTTTTGTGACAGGTGTTTGGTCAGTTTTTGTTGTGTTTGCATATCATCTGGTCGGTGATCGTGGCAGGCATTGTTCGTCACCTGCTCTGTTTGATGCATACTGTATTAATAACAGGCGTTGGCACCAAGGACATATTTATTTAGAGTAATCAAAATTACACATAACTAATTAAGATTTTCTGTATAAATTTCTGGACCTCTTAAAATTAATGTTTTCCCACGGTTCAGCGCAAGGGGCCTGGGAATTTTTAATTTAAATGTTCCTAAAAGTGCATAAATAAGAAAAGGCCAACAAAGTCCCAACACTTTCATTCAATTTAAATCGATCTTCAAACGCAAATTTCAATGAAGCGATCAGCAGATCATAGAAAGTGAAATGACGCAATCATTTCGTTGCGCATTTGACAATAGTTAAAGTTTTTGCAGTTCAATTCCCACGCCTACACGTGTGGAAAATCCTTGCTACATACTGATAAAAAAAATGGGACTATTGAATTCATTGCTCTTATCGCTTCGAATAAAGCCATTGTATTGTGCCGCATTCTACTGACCCAATGACTCGTTTTGCACAAGGTATCAGGTAACCAGTGACAGATGCAGCGAAGCCGGATAGTGGGAAAGCTTAAGATGCAAACTAAGGCAGACGTGACTCCATCGGACTTTCTTCCATAATAGCGTTCCAGGCGCACTTAACTTGTCATTCGTGGGAACACAAATTATAGGTAGGTACGATAATAATAAGATAGATCTACAGTGTCGTCAGTGAAACAATGTGAAAGTTTGTATTTTGGAGTCGTTAGTTTTTGCACACGGTTGAGGTCGAAATTGCACTTGAAGCAAAAATTAATTGGTGGCATTTTTCGCGTGTGCCAGTGGAGTGGTGATTAACGAAGTACTTATAGCGTCTCCAGTGGTGCCCCTAATCTGGGTCTGTCCCTATTGTACCGGGAACGTGCGTTCGACAATTGAAACAGTTCGTAATGGGTTAGGCTTTAACACGTTCTGTGGGTAATTATGGTCATCCAAATGCGTTGAATTTGTACAGTAGCACAATGGTAATATGCATTATTTTAGGTTGCTTCGTGATCAAAACAAATTTGATTTTGCCATACACTACTAAACTATTACATCTATGTATTTTTATTATTTAATCTGGAAAATGTATCCCGTGCAAGATACTAAATGATATTAAATAATAAAATAAAGTATACACTTACGAAAGTTAAAAAGTAAGCAATAATGTTCCCATAATCAGATTCGTTTGTTGTTTAGTGAAGATATCATTATTTAATACCATAATTCTTTACTTATTCTGTATTGAATTGAATGCTCTAAGGGTTGCCTGATACAAATGAAAATTTTTAACTTCAATTATTTTGAAGTGAGCCGGGTCGTACCGTATCCTTTTCACGGTTACCCTTCCCCTCATTACAATCCACAATCCTCCAGACCTACATCAGATAAGAACCACCCATCTTTATTTTTTCGGCCTGACTCCCTCTTTATTTGCTTTTTAGGGGCCGCATTCATTTCATTACCATTCAATTCGTAGCAAACAAATTCATTTCTGTAGTCAATGCAGGAAACTGCAGATGAGTTTTGCTGATAAAAAGCTAATCTCTATTTGTGATTATGGGTTATGTTTTTTTTACTACCAAAATCAAGCTGTGAACAGATGCATAACGATTCTTCAATAGTGAAGTAATTGTCTACTATCGCGTCTTATATCAAAACCATGCTTTGTCCTACTTTCGGTTGGAATATTTTAGTTCTACATGGATAATTAAAATTCACATGTTATGCTTTGTCGTGACAGA
Organism: Coleophora deauratella; assembly: GCA_958295455.1. Classification (NCBI taxonomy): domain Eukaryota; kingdom Metazoa; phylum Arthropoda; class Insecta; order Lepidoptera; family Coleophoridae; genus Coleophora; species Coleophora deauratella. The sequence goes on along the minus strand of OY282405.1, from coordinate 5,521,440 downwards.
GGACTAGTAATCCGTAGCGCCATCTCACGAAGTTTTGAGTTGTCAAAATGTGGAGCGGTGAATGCACCCATGCGGCCATGTGGTCCCACTGCGCCGCTAATGGCCTGTAGACAACCACAAATTGGAGCCATTAACCTCTTTTCGTGGCAAATCTCTAAAATTATCGATCAATTAGACCTCATTGTCACTACTTTCTATATCATTTTGTAAAGTGCTACTATTACCACCTACATGAAAATTGTTTGTTTTTCAAGTGACACGGTTTTTGCCCCGGAAAAATGAATGTGAAACGGTTTTTGCCCCGGAAAAATGAATATGAAACGGTTTTTGCCCCGGCAAAATGAATGTGAAACTACTTTTTCTCTAGTTCTCGATAAAAGAATCTAATAACTGAGTCATTTGCAGCAATCCTATTTCAACAGACGGACCCTAGGTACTTCTATAAAGTAATAGCCAAAATGACGCCCTATAGCAATTTCATTTTTATAAAATGGTGCACGCACTCCTACACTCACGCACCGAGGCACTCGTCACCGATCTATTTTGCGAGTGTCGTGTATGAAATGAAATGACATACCGACTGAGCTCTTTACTTCATCTTCGGTTATTTTTTCAGTTTATAGATCTTAGTCCACTGAAATAGCATCTATTATTCCTTTTCTATGCAGTAAATTGTCGTTGGTTGCACCGTCAGCTCCTCCCTTGCATTGCACCCTAATCGAATTGCTACACGCATGGTGCCTCCGTCTTGTGGGTCCGACCCCTGTCCCCATCAGAGGTCGCACCGAAATATAAATACGGACCCAAATCAAACGACCCAGCTTTAATTGGACCCTATTTTCCGGTCATCTTTGAGAATTACTTAATTGCAAACTATTCATTGTAAGTTGCGTAATGAATGACGCCTTTGCGTTGCAAAAAAAGTAGTATTATGTTTATGTCTCTGTGACGATTCTGCATAAAAATTGTATATCATGTTCCTATGTCCCAGGGGCACGGGTCTCTTCCCATACTTCAGGAATGTTAGGCCATACTCCACACACGGGGGCTAAGTCCGGATTGGTGAAGGTTGTGGGTCAGTTAACCTGCGTGATCGACGCGACCACGCAAGCCGCACTGAGCCACGTCCACTTCAATATTCCTATACTTCTATATTATTTATAGCGAATATTTTGTACAGTTACCCATTACTTACAGCTTTTGCTCTATCGCCAATCCTCAACTGATATAGAAGACAATAATAACCTTTTTATCGTAGTAAGTACAAACAACTGAAATCTTATCTTTCTTGACGAACAAACATAAAACAGGAACAATTTCAGATAATATCTACTAAATATTATACTTCGAAGCATTAACCCTTTTCATTTTGTTTTACATCTTACAGAATATAACTTAAAATCTTACCCTTGCAATTTTTCCCAGCATAACATTTCCTTTAACATTCATCAAAATCTTTAAACTGCCGAATCACAGTTGCATCATAAATCTATGCATCATCTCTCACTAATTCTTTGCTATTTATTTGTCTCTCATATCAGACATTACCAACATCTGCAAGTTTATGCTCTTTAATCTTATTAACCTTTGTTCCTTCATCATAAGGCTCTCTTTGGTTAGATTGACTGTGGTTAGGTAAGTTTGTAAGTTCAATAAATCAGGCGGCAGGCTCATGCGCGCGTGGCACGGACTTGACATCCACGGTCACTCTTTCGTCATGCTTGGCTGGAACGAATTGTCTTCTACTAGGGGAGTGCAACAGTCGTAGTCGTATCGTAGTTTTACATATAGGTACAGACATAGTCGTGTGCTGTATTCCAGTGAAGCCTGCCGCTACAGAGTCAAATGTTAAAAAAGCTATTTACCTACAATTTACTTACACATTATGTTGTTTAAGCAGTTTATTAAAAAAAAAAAATGATACGAAATCTTTCACTGTTTGAGTAATGTAATCGCGAAACCTATAGATGGCATTTAATTGCGATTTTTACAACCTACCTACCTTAGTACTTATTTATAATATACTTTACAAAAAATATAGAATGACGGGAATCACAAAAAATATTGAATACTTTTTGAAGACATATTATAGTAATGTTAGGCTGATATATACGAGTACTCGTTCAATGCAACATTCTGACAAATGCAACATCCGGAAAAGAATATCAAAGACCCCTTTTGTAGGAGCCCCACAATTCAGTCACATTAAGAGAACTTTGTCATATGTCAAAAACAATAAGTGTCATTATGGGAATAAATGGCAATTTAATATAAGTTATAAACCTGATATTGTTAGGAAACAAATTCCTACAGAAATCAATATTATAGGCAATCAATTAATATTAATATAAATCGAAATACGTAGTTATAATTTTTTATTGGTTTGTGTCATCGGCTCGTAGAAATTTAATTCAGTTGAAATCATTGAGAGGCGTGGTAATAAAAATCGTCTTATGCCCATTTTAATTTTAATATATTACGGAAATTATAAGTTTGAAATCTTATGAAATCGAATTTCTGTTTTCCCTTTATTCTGCTTACTATGCTATAAATAAAGATCAGTGTCTCTCAAAAGCTTCCGAGTAAAGTGAGTATCTTTCCTCGAAGATTTTATATTTCTTGGTTATTTCAATATCATGGCAGATAATAATAACATCGTAAGATTAATGCCCCGTCAAATTAAATAGTGTCAAAGATAGTAAAAAGATTTTTATTTCAATACTAATAACTGACGTTAAAGTAAAAAAAAAACCATTGTTTACCGTAGGTTACATGTTTTGTTTTCATATTGCTTCTGTACTCACTTGCTCACAAATCCTAAACGTTTAGAACTCAACATCAAAGTTATCTTGCTAAACCATCGAAAATCTAATTTTAATTACATCTTTGATGAAATTTAGGTGTCCACAACTTGCTTGCACATTCCTCTCGAGTAGAAAAATTAAATACAGAAATGTATTTTTGTATCAAAATGCAGACAATTGTAATTTTCCGCGTGGGTGCGTCAGTGCAGGGAGAGAAATGCTCAGTTTTTCTGGCGAGGGGTCTAAGCGGGTTTTACTTTTTATGACGTCATTAACTGGAGGAAGCTAGGGCAAATAGAGCTTGCGGTCGCGAGCCTCTATTTCAAACTGTTGATTGCTGGGATAACGGCCGCAGTGATTTACATGAAGCTCGTTTTCTAGACGTTTTCTCTGTCTAGATGGTTGCATTTCGTAACTTTCATATTTGCCAAGAAATAATAGATGCACTCCACTACTACGTTGCAGATTTAACGTTTCCTATGTAATCTTGTTGTTTTTGTAACGCAACAAGAAACTAGGATTAATGATGAAATAGGAATTATAGATGTGAGTATAGGTAGGAAGGGAAACAGACAGCAACAATTTATCGTCGGAATCTGTATGAGTCGTAAAACTAAGAAGCTTCTTCCAAATACAGTATGGCCAATCCAAAACGTATGCTAATCAAGTCAATAAAGCTTTCACGTCCTTGAAACTATAACGACTTTAAATTCTAAGAAGGTAATAAAAAAATGCGAAGATTTTAAAACAGCTCCACATCGGTATAAAACAAAACAGCGGGTGGCAAAAATAAAATATTTATGTTGTGTTAACACCACATCGAAGGATTCCGGGAAAATTATTTCTTTCTTACTTACTGTGGTGTTAAGAAGACAAAGCGCCATCACGGCGGGGGGCTCAGTGTCACACGATACCACTGGCTACCGTTTACGCCGACCGCTCAAATATTAGATCTACAAAGATAACATTGCCACCTGGTCAGAGAAAAACAAGTCCAATTCACACTATCCGTAAGGCTTGATTTTTCAACTCAATTAGTTTTGTAGCTGTCAACCAGTTTCATATAAAACTTTGTACGAACTTGCTCATGGTTGTAAAATATCGAATTACGTTCGAGATAGATTGAACATGACTTTTTGATCACTTTAATTAGACAAGGTCTTACGGAACAACTATTTAATTATAGTTTCTTCGATAAGATACATATTTTAGTATCCCGCACCGTCACAGTAAAACCGCGTAAGTATCTATTTTTTTTCATCATAATTACGCGTATCTTGAATGAAGAAAGGATAATAATTCATTCATTAAGATCGCGTAATAAAATAATTTTATTACGCGATCTTAATGAATGAAAACCGTATTTGCGCGAAATAAGTAATCCATATAATCGCATAATTTCTAAGAAGAGGATGCGTGGCCAATGTTACTCAGGAGAAAAAGATGTCCAGGATTTTATAGATTTTACAAGGATTTTTTATCAAAAACGGTTTACTTTTCATAAAATCTCGTTGTACAAACCATCGATAATGCTTCAGTTTTCGCGAAAAAACGTGTATATTATTATCTTTATTCGTTTCTCATCATTATCATCATCAGCCTGTATTAGTCCACTGTTGGACACAGGCCTCCCCCAAGGCACACCACTTATACCCATCTTCGGCCACGTGCACGTGGCCGGGCCGTGGCTGGGTATAAGCTGGATGCATCCAGCTATTACCAGCAACCCTGCGCAAATCATCGCTCCACCTAGCTGGGGGGCATCCCACACTACATTTGCCCAAACGCGGTCTCCACTTTAGAACTCTCTTTGTCTAGCAGTTGTCAGTTCTTCGCCATACCTATATGTCCGGCCCATTGGCACTTCTGTGTGCTAATTCTCTGAGCGATATCGGTTACTTTGGTTCACTGGTGAATAACCTCATTTCGGATTCGATCGCGCAGAGAAACTCTTTTCCTGATATTGTTTTATTTTCAAAGGTGCTTGATGCTACAATCTTAGTTAGTAATTTTAGTGGCATAATTACGTAATACCTATGAAAACAACTCTGCTGCCACCTGACTATTCTTTCATTATCTATACCAAAGAATAACTAAATGATGATCAATTTCCCAAACAAGAATACTCTCCCGATCCCGATGTAGAAGATCGTATCTAAAACGATTCTTCAAAGTTACAAGATCCGGTTAGTAAAATTTTAATGACTCCAAAATTAGAACAACGCTTTCACGCCATCCCGGTCGTTCATCATCTTTCATTTTGCAAACATTCAACATAATTTAATAAATAAATACGTTATTTAACACAATAACTAGACAATAATTTAAGATACCTCTACTGTTTCCAAAAAAAAAAAAACAACATTTGAGCTTTTTGCAGACAATGATATTTGACTGACTCGGTGGCTAAGTGGTTAGCGATCCTGACCTCTGATCCAAGAGTCGTTGGTTCGATCCCCACACAGGGCAAACTTTTCTGTGATGAGCAGAATCATTTGCTCCGAGTCTGGGTGTATAATATCTATATATGTATGTATTTAAATATTATTAGTCTCTGGTTCCCAAGATACAGGAATCCTAATTTGGGGCCAGATGACCGTGTGTGATTTGTCTCGGATATTATTATATAAAAAAATAAAATTGGGGTCTCTCAGAATCGATCTTCTGCAAAAGCTTATTTAAACATCATGATTTCTATGTGCGGCTTGTGTTTTGCTGAAATTTCCTAGAGTAAATTACAGATGAGACAGATTTTCTAAATGTTTAATAAAATTTAAAGTAACATTCCCATTTGCAAAATGATATTTGTTTTACAAGATATCATCTGTCTCATATTTATGAAACAGGACTTAGGTACTCGTAAAATCAAAACCAAAACCAAGCTCATCACAGTCTCATTTCAGGGCGCTCGAGCGAATAATCTTTGCGGTCACCACTCTTGCCACTTACCGCTCGTGATCTCTCAAATTGCTGACCACGAGCTGTCAGTGGCTTTACTTGTTCCAAGCAGTTGAATCAGAAAGTTTAAATTTTTTATTACACCTTTTGCATTTGTAAAAGTTCTGCTAGAGTGAAAGACAAAGCTTTGATACCAATATGATTTAAGAAAGGTTTTTTTTATGAAAATATAATACTACTAGCTTCCGCCCGCGATTTGGTCTGTGTGGACTTCAGAATCGAGCACAGCCGTCTAGTGACAAAGTAAAAATTTCAGTTTTTTGCCATTCCTTCGGGAACTTTCGAGTTTTCTTGGATAAAAAGTATTCTATATGTCAGCCGAGTGCTTTATCTATCTACGTACTAAATTTCATCCAAATCCGTTCAGTAGTTTTGGCGTAAAAGTGGAACGGACAAACAAACAAACAAACATCCATACTTTCGCATTTAAGTATAATATTAGTGAGATTAGTGAGATTTTTGGTAGGTAGTCAAATAATGTTATGGCAGTGTCCCCATCCAGACTGAAGCGAGAGGATGGAAACATCTGAAGGAATTATTACATTAGTAATAAAATAGTTGTAGAATTTATCAATTGGGGCTTCTACTTATCATACTGAACAGTTTTTGTTCTACGGCTTTGTTAAATTCCCAAAAAATATTTGGACTCTTCATATGAATCGATCAGCTGTTTGGTCCATTTTGTATAAAGACTCCAAAAATGTATCGTAAGTTTAGCAAAGTCATAGAAAAACATTTATTCAAATTCATGAGTAGATCCTTCAGTTTTAGTTCGTTTCTGCTTCTGTGATGTAACAGCCGGTGTATTATGTAGTTAATATATTTGAAATAACAAGTAACTCTAATACACTTTTTTCTTCACCATTAAACAAATTCAGAAGTAACTAACGGAGCAACGAATTTAAATTTAAATGCACATTAAAATTGTTTCCTTTTGTGGTATCAATTCCACCGATTCTCCATGCTCTCATCAGCTACATGAGCTCAATTGTTACCGATTTAGTATTCATTGAGTCAAAAGCCGTGCACGAGACACAGCATTGAAACTTTATAGTTGGTTTTATTGCGTATAAATGAGACAGTTAGATTTACGAGATCTATGATTAAGTTTATGATGTTCTACCTCTGTATCTAACGGTTCTGTTTAAGGTCTATCTGTATTACGGCATCGCAACTTTTTCCTCTCGAACACGTTGTTTAAAATGTATGTTTATATCACTGAAATATTCTGAAATTTTATACGTATACGTATACTCATATTGTTATATATATATATATATATATGTACCAAATATGATTTTAATGTGATAAATAATGTAACTACGCTACGTTCGAACGACGAATTTCACTATTTACTATTTTTTTTGGAGAAAAATTAAGTAAAAATTCAAATAAAATTAAATGTTTTCATAGTGGATCTTTACTGAAATGAATATCTTTTTTGTAAATTGTTGTTGTAAAAACATGGACATTGAGAGAGATAACAAAATTACATTGACTTTGTACCTATGCACTTCAGCTACAGTTTTGAAACAGATGGACCAGCGTTTTTGATTGTGCATGTATGTATGTATTTTTGTATGTTTTTTTTTTCTTATGCTTTGACCTCAACGCCCCTGCAGAAGAACTTCTGGTCAGTGAGCCACCGGAACGGAACGGAACGGATAGGTGGCAAACGAGCAGACGGATCACCTGATGGTAAGCGATTACCGCCGCCCATGGACACCCGCAACACCGGAGGAGTCACAAGTGCGTTGCCGACCTTTGAAATGGGATGGGGGATGGGGGAATGGGGAGGGGGAGGGGAGGTTGGGCCTCCGGTACCCTCACTCACTCGGAATTGATTGTTGAATTGATCCCAAAATAAACACATTCACTTACAATAAAAATCAATCAGTGGGATATGATGACTGGTATCACTTTAGTTAGCCAATGCATTGTAAAGATAAGTATTTGGATGAAATGTTAATCACACTATTGTAACATACAATGTGGACTGACACAATTGGACGATGATTCCAAAACTATGCCAAGGTTATGTAGATCATTGGTCTCGGTAGTCATACTCAGTCAGCACGATATAATATTGATGTCGATTTTGAAATAAAATGAGCCATCACAGAAGTCGTGACAATATCGGACGGACTTTTAACGAACATGACAAAAAGAAATCCAAAATGTCGAGTACCAGATATATTTATCCAAGATCATCGACTAATTCCAAAGTAAATAAACAGAATTTATCGACGTATGAAGTTTTGTTATGATTTGATTTGGGCCAAGGCTGTGTAACAAATGTAATTGTTAGGAGCTCTTTGATTTTCTAAAGAGATCGTAAGGAATGTGTAATATATATTTCAAGTGTAACGGTCTTGGCACATTGCTCTTTATCAAAACACAGCTGAAAATAGTCATTGAAATGATACAGCGTGACGCAAACAAATAACTAAAAGTATGTACTAAAAATTTATTTATATGATTCGGCTCACATTTTCAGTATTCTTGTCATACCATAACTGAAGGAAGAAATTGAAACCCACACTGTAAGAGATAAACGATAATTGTATCAATATGATAGAAAGAGAAGATAGATGTCAAATGAATTGACCTCAAGATTCCTCGCTACAATCAGCGTGCGAAGTTTTGAAGTTTTGTTGGTCCTGTCAGCCTTATTAAATGACGAAACCCAAGCCGTGCTTGATTAGAACTGCATCATCACTTTGAAGGAAATCCACTGTGGATTTCATTGTGCACTCTTCTGCGATAATATAAAAGACATATCGCGCCCTCACGCATAATTGGCCGCATTCAGATTTTAAAAGTTTAAATTCAAAAATGATACGTCGAGTTGTACTTGTAAATTGTGGTCTTTATGACTATGATATTGTACTGAAAGTTTAAGTTCAGAATCTCAACGCAGCGTCATAAAACAAACGTGTCTCTTAATCATTGCCACAAAAATGTTAATTAACCAGCTATAAGTGTAAACGTTTCGTCGGCAAGCGTGACAGAAAAACAAGACTGTCATTAATTCTGGACAACTTACTAACACTAATGAATTTGGTCGAGCGAAAGCACTTCTTCTTAAGTAATGTGATACAAAAATACACGAATCTGAAATAGGCGTTTCTTCACACCGTGTTTTATGAGAAGCATTACAAGTTTTTGTCGGATGAACTATAAATATTTCATCTGTTCCTCTAATGTAACTATTTGTAAATCAGTATGTTATGACTTTTGTTCATTTGAACTGATTCCTTTGCATGATATTTTTATCTATGTTCTTGATCTGTTTTTTCTTTTTATTGTATTCAACTGAAATATTTAAATTTATCATCGGTTTTTTATTTACAAAGAATATATACATCTATATTTAAATTTAAACAGTATCATATAAATAAGATAACTGACTATATCGTTCTCAAGAATAATCTGAAGAAGATTAAGATATGTCCAAGAATAATCCTTGTGTTTCTGAGTCACATTTTTAGCCGCTCGGTCAGATATGATTTAAGAGAGTGGCGAGAGCTTCGTTACCATGAATAAAATGCTTATCCCATACCATTGTTTTCAGTTTTTATATTACTGTAATACAAAATTAACAAATTATGAAATAACCCCTGAATACATTTAGAACTAGAACACTTACATTAGGTTTCTTTTCTATTATTATTACTTTCAGTGCGTTTGAGTAAATCTCACCTGATGGAAAGACGCAAATATTATAAATCAAAACTTGGTAATCAATTCTTAGAAATAACGATTCTGGGAAGTCATTTATATGATAAACGAAAATTTTAAGTAGATAACCTATACCTACTATTTTCCGCTGGTTTTACCAGTCTTAACTTGATTGCGTTAACATAAATCTTAAACTACTCTCACGCTCAATTTTGAGAAAAACGCACACACAAGTCTCATTATAATTATTTACTATGAAAACTCGGCATTTACTTGAAGTCAATGGTACGGCCTAACTCCTTCCCTGAGACGCTTTTAACTTTCCATCGGCACTTCGTTAGGAGCTGTTTGTATTTATTTGGAGCGTGATAAGTTAGTCGGTGACTGAGGGGGAAACAGGATATGTGCCGGGACCGTCTTTTGCCTGGAACGATCCGTGGCAGGAACGTCTCAAGATTCATTTGCCATTTCCTCGGTAATCTGTACGCACGGCACTTTATTTAATTCAATTAAAGTAGGTAAACGCAACTGGATCTCTGTCCACTCATTTCAAACTAGGTCTTTGAGGAACATATCAGGTTCTTGATGTTTGTGGTCGATTTTAATTTGTAACTTCCTGTACACACTATTGACTGACTCGGTGGCTAAGTGGTTAGCGATCCTGACCTCTGATCCGAGAGTCGTGGGTTCGATTCCCACTATTTCCCACACAGGGCAAACTTTTCTGTGATGAGCAGAATTGTTTTCTATGAGTCTGGGTGTATTATATTTATATATGAATGTATTTAAAAGTATATGTGTATGTATATCAGTCTCCGGTTACCAAGATACAGGGAATCCTAGTTTGGGGCCAGATGATCGTGTGTAATTTGTCCCAGATATTATTATTATATTAGGATAGGTAACCTGTCTCGTTGAAATGTTGGTAATATGTATTTGGACTGCAAATAGCAGATCTTTACAGATTACAGAAATATCACCATTGTTATTATTTCAGTAAGAATGTAACCATCAGATATGTATATTGTAAATGTAGCAACGTGTCATAATATTTGATGATGTAAACATACATAAGCTTTATTGTGGATATGAAAGCTCCAAGTACCAAAATATCTTAGTGTTCAGCTGAAAACACTAAATAATAATAATTTATAGTTTTTATTTCTGAGGGTAAAATAACATATGTACGAGTACTTATTTTAATAAACCTTACATGCAAGCTAGTTCGCTCCTTCAAAATACATAATACCTGTCATAATTTACTGACATACTTTGATATTTTAGTGTTTGCAGTGGTTCGAAAATCTTTTGATCAGTTGTTGTTTTTAACTGATAATAATAGTAGACTATTATTCTCATTGTTATCTGATAACTATGCTGACCTCATAAGAAAAAAAGGCCGCAAATTACATACAGGGTGATCGGTAATTCAACGAGATTCTTCAAATGGGTAATACTAGAGGTCATTTGCAACAAATTAAGTCCAGTTAACCAGGGGTCAAAAAAGTACATAAATAAAAATAAAGTACATACATAATTACCAGTCACACTGTATATGGAGTTTCCGTATACTTGACGGCGTTCTTTCTTATGCGAGGGAGCATAGGCTCCAGCTTCCTCTGATAAGCCCGTCCGTACTAAGCTATTTATGAGGTCTTTTCCAAAATTTTGTTTTCTATTGCACTTATTCAGAACATTGTAATAAACGATAACTTAAATGTATTTGGTGTCGAAGGCCAAATTCCTTTGGGTCTTTTAGCCAGCGAAGTAATTAAGTAAATGTCTATAATTTTGTAAAGAACAATATCTGAAGTAGAGTAGTAGCAGTATAATAAATAACGTTGAGTAAACAATGCTTTCTAGTTTCTACCACACTATATCAAAATCAGCGCCACATTTCGCCATTAACTCACTTAATAACCCTGTAAAGCGTCCAACCACCCTAATCTCCAGTAGTAACAGGAAGCTTAAAGTTCTAATTTAGACTACCCAACGTCCACGCTTACGCGGTCCCCAGCGACCACTTGATCATTCTGGGAATCGCCAGGTTCAGGTTACAAAGAGCCAAGTTGTCATGTGAGATCTTCGCGAAACTTGTGCTTTATCTATGTGTAGTAGTTTGATATGGGCGATACCTAGGTAGTTAGCTGCTAAAGTGCTAAAATACTATATTTAATTTACTATGTTACTAGAAAATGATTTATCTCTACAAAACTAACAGACTGTTCTACAATATTTTTGTCTCTTTATTTCTTTTCTGTTTTGAAATAGGTCTTAGCTGACTATCAAAATCATATCTTAAAAATATTTATTTTTCTCATAGATGCATTTGTGAGATTATTTTAGTAGTTAATGATTTTTATTTCACATTAAAAGATTCTTTTTGTAATCTCTCCTTTCTCTCTCTGTATTATCACGAATCAAAGGATAGACTGCGGTTTCCTGGTGATAGTTTTTGATCCCAATAAGATAAAAAAATGCATATAAAACAATTCGACAGGAAATTGAAAACTAAATACAGTCCCATAAGATCATTTTAAAGACAATTCCAATTAGAATAACTTTACATTTTTGTAAGGCCGTACTTCTTTGCATTATCTAACGTGAAACCGGAATAATTAAACAACTTCTAATTATTTTCTATCGAGAAAAGATAACTTACTGATTTATTGCTCTGGCGGCTCTTATGAAGATATCAAAATGAATTTACGATGTTTGTAAAGATAACAGTTTTATAATTGTTTGTTTCGACATAATTCTATGACTATGAATATAATTAGTAGCTCGCTTTAAAAATATTGAGCATTAATAATAATAATAATATCCGGGACAAATCACACACGGTCATCTGGCCCCAAACTAGGATTCCCTGTATCTTGGGAACCAGAGACTGATATACATACACATATACTTTTAAATACATACATATATAGATATAATACACCCAGACTCAGAGCAAACAAATCTGCTCATCACAGAAAAGTTTGCCCTGTGTGGGGATCGAACCCACGACTCTCGGATAAGAGGTCAGGATCGCTAACCACTTAGCCACCGAGTCAGTCAAATTTGATGTTAGCTTCCCGTAGCTTCCCTGTTTCTTAGGCATGGGAATTTTCTATGACTCTGGAAGATTAGACCGTACTCCACACCTTCGTGGAGTAAGGTTTAAACCATGTATTTGAAAAATCGTTTATGCTTCTTGATGATCATTACGTTAAGTGAAATTTTTTTTATATATATTTACCTTTGAAATGTAAGGTTGTCGGACTAAAAATCGTCAAGTTATATAAAAAAAAACCCGCGAAGTGCGAATCGAACTCGCGCATCGAGGGTTCCGTATAAATTCATATTCACACATGTCTTGAACTCTACTCAGGCCTGCAATCCCTTGAAGCTGTGAAAAAATCAATCTTCAATCAAAATTGTGATGTCACTAAAAATTATTGGTTTTCGCACTTTTCCCTTTATCAAATACTCAGGCCTGCAATCCCTTGAAGCTGTTAAAAAATCAAACTTCAATCAAAATTGTGATGTAACAAAAAATTTTTGGTTTTCGGACTTTTCCCTTTACTTGTGCTATAAGACATTGCTTCGTGCCAAATTTCATGATTCTAGGAATCCCATGCGAATGTCTAAATATGCGGCATAAACGGCCGTATCTCTTGATTGCGTTGGCAAAGAAGTTTTTTTTTACAGCTTCAAGGGATTGCAGGCCTGAGTTTTTGATATAAATTTCAACTTGGTACGTCTACGAGTCCCTGAGAAAAAGGATCTTGACAGATGGACAGACAGACAGACGGACGGACGGACAACGAAGTAATCCTATAAGGGTTACTTTTTTCCTTTTGAGGTACGGAACCCTAAAAAGTGTGCAAACTGAGTAAATTCCTCGCCCGAAGATTATCGGACGTGTTTCCATAACTGTTGATTGTATGTGTAATATCTTAATGGCACAAGTTCACACTAAACAGCCAACTTGTGGGCACTACTCTTCATTAACCGATGAAACCCTCGCTAAATTATTCTTAAGGTCACTAAGGTGCTATTTTGACTAATTTAATTCCAACTTTACCCACTTCTCACGGAATTAGGGAGTATGAATTTCTTAATGATTTTATGTACGGATCGTGCGCTATTAAATATCACAATTTTGTATACACAGATAACGGAAACCATTTCTTCTGCTCACAATATTGTAACATTTAAAGCGTATCCATAATAGGTGCTTCTGTGTTTTACGTATTTCTTCGATTTTACCTTATTGAACAGAGAGCTTATAACTATACTAACCGTCGAAAGAATTTTATCTAATTTTAGTGTATTTTGTCAAAGTTTAGACACGGTTTTCAATATTTACTATACATATACTTACGTAGGAAACATATTTCTACATGAACTACATCACCCGTTGATGTCTTTTGTATGGCCAGGACAACAATATCCAAATTCTAAACGATCCAAACCACGGAACTTAGACGCGAATTCTTTTTGAATCACTCTTTTTTTGGTCATCCAATAGGTGCCAAATTAATGCATAACTGGGTTACATTTTTATTATTTGAACCGACTGCAGAACCACTGATAAGTAGAAACAGTACAATAAGTACATATGTTTTTCTGATAAGTAGAAACAGTACAATAAGTACAATATGTATTTCTAACTAGAAATTATGCCTAGTTTTATTATACAAGGAAAGAATCTGGAAAGTTATTTTTATTTTTCCAGTAAGAAACACTCACTTTTATCAGCTACTAAAAGCCACTGTTTTCAGTGATATTAAAAAAAACCATCATTCTACTTAGCCAGGAAACGGTTTACTTACGTTTAGTTATACTGTTGTAGCCCGTCCGGTGTTGTTTGTGGCTCACTCGTGCTTACTTGCTCACAAACAGTTGAAAGTCGCAAGCACGAACGAGTATAAAGCTTAAACGATAGATGGAGCTAGCGGTATTAGCTTTACTTGTTGGGTTCGAACTTCGTAAGTTTCATGCAAATAGTTTTGAAAGCGTTCCAGAACGTGAGAGTATTTTTTACCCTGATGACAGCAGGACAGCCTATTGAAAATCATGTAAATGCAGAAGGGGCAGACTCTTTTCATTTAAATCTTACCTTGATTCTGGAACGGGAACTTACTAGACTTCTTTGTTTTGTTTTGATTGTTATCCACGTTTTCAATAACAGGTTCTCCTAAAATATCGGAAGAAACTCGTGCCCTAGCAGTAAGGACGATGTGTTTTGATAAAAGGATACTTCTTATTTTATATTCCTCGAAAGAAAGGGATTTTAAATTTTTGGTTGTGCCTTGAACTGAACCTAACTGAACTGTGATTGAATTTTACCTAATTGCGGTAGAGTTGCAATCCAAAATGGCGTGAAAGATTTTGAGATGCGGGATGGCGTTAGATTAGTTTTTATCTCCGTTGAATATAAGTACATTTGAATCGGGTATTCAGTTTTAACCACTTAGAAATAAATAATAATAATAAATTATGTATATGAATGGAGCACATTTTTTTTTAATTATGAGCAGTTGATGCAATTTTCTAAATTAGATCACATTCGACTTTAGCAAAATGCGCGATTCATACAAATTATAATATCGATCATTTCATTTTTTCATCATCAGAATGGTGATTTATTGTATTGAGTGAGGCTGCTACTTCACGCTTGTCACGAAAATCTCTACAAAAGAGGCAATTGCATGAAACAAATTTACATTTTCGAGCGATTGGTCTCATAGCATAACTGATCATAAAATCTATGCAAGATCACAATAATTTTCTTCTCCTTCATACGAAAAGAGAACTATGCCCAACGGTGGGAATGCTCTGGGTTGTCATAACTAATTCTTGTGCCATTTTTAACTACCAACCTAGCTTTTATTATTTACCTCCGAACCTCCATAAATGTTGCATCCTATTTTATTTAACAATTTAACGAGGGCGTTATTTATCATAAACCAACTTGATTAACGTAAAACAACCAACTATACAATTTAGTCGTTTATATTCATAAAATATTGAGGGTGTTGAAAGACGTATTACCGGATTTGAATATCGAAGTTAGTAAGTAATAAATATTGGTTGCTGTAGGTCTAATGACAAGTGCAATCAATGGTTTATTGGCTATGGGTGATTGGTTCGTAATTACATGAACCTCAGGCGCAAGCCCAGTTAGTTATTTGTAAATAAATAAAAAACAAAATAATAATATGGTATTTTATTTATCTCTTGCTATGAGAGATACTAATTTCATATTTTTATGATTCTATGAAATTTAATAAAGTTAAGTCAGCAATGTTAACAAGTTGACTGTTAATTATTTAATATACTTATTCAAAAGTTTGCAAATGCTTTGAAACAAATTATATAATTAATTAAAATAGTTGTATGGTGCTGCTTTTTTAGAAAAATAAATAAATTATCTATCTTATCTATCTATCTATCTATCAATAATTCCAATATTTATTCAATTCAAATTTCAAACACATATTTTTGATGTTTGTTTTTTTTCTCAATTTATCAAACCTAAAAACAAAAATTTCTCACCATAACAGCAGCTAAGCCATCCATGTCAAATCAATAAAAAGAAACCAGACCTACATAACCCTTCGAGCCGTTAAAAGCAACATATTTCAAACCGATACACTTAAAGGATGTTAAACAAAAAACAATTGGCCGAATTTCGCAGAACGAATTCCGATTAGCGCGGCGTATCGCAGCAAAAAGGCTTAAACAAACACACAATGGCCCGTCTATCTGACCGCAAAAAATATATTGAATTAGTAATAGTATGACTAACAAGCCGTGAAATATAGATATTTGCGGTATCTGGGCTTTATCTCTCATAGGTGTTCATTTGGTCTCAAGGTTCCGGATAAAGTAAATGTATGTGAGGAGTCGTTGAGGGATTTGATCAATGATTGTAAGCTAACACGAGCTATAACTTATACAGAGTGACTGGAAATTGCTCACATTCCTTTCGGGAGGTGAAACTAAGACTGATTTGGAGTGATTTAATCTCTATCACTTGGGGGTCAAAAATCCGCCGTTTTCGAGAAAATGTACTTTTTATTATTCTTTAAAACGTCCCGCAAGTGATAGGACTTAAATCACTCCAAATGAGTCCTAGTTTCACCACCCGAGAGGAATACGAGCAATTTCCAGTCATCCTGTATATAACTTATAAGTTTATAAGTCAAACAAATGTTACAGACTGGCATCTTCCCTTCCTGACAAAAGCATATTGGCAGTGAAAATAAATTTAGTATTTTGTTTGGATTGTTTTTCTGCGCATGACTCATGAAATATTTTTTTAAACTATTTTTGCAACCATAGGTTGTCTGCAAATGTGCTTTTTAGCAATACTTGTATAACTTTATTTTCTAAGTCTACTGTTTTGTATTTTCCTGCTTTATGTTATTAAATAATGTGTATGCGTATTAAAATAGTCTTAACTAAGTTACGATATATACAGTCAACAAATAAAGTACATGCTTTGCAATACTTATAAAAGTAACCATGTCAGTGGTTACAAAATCCTTAAATGACTATCTCATATTACACATAAGCAAAAAATGTCTACTTTTGAAACTAATGATTAGGCGCATTAGAGAGGAACTATAACTAGGTGACTAACGAGCTGATCACAAGACATGTTATTATCAGTAATGGAGACATGGATCAATTTTATCGGCACATGAGATTTACGATGTATATGATCTGCTCAGCATGCTAATACGATATCAACACTTTACTGACTCTTGGTAATCTGCTTGTAGACAGGTTGTAGAACAAAGCTGTATTACTATTTCTGTCTTTTGTTTTTCATCAGTGCCCAGGAGTGAATACGTTTTTCAAAACGCACGTATAATATTTACAAAATTATAATAAATATTATTACAAATTTATCAATTGCTTTAACGGTAAAGAAAAATATTGTGAGGAAACATATACATCTGATATCTTGATGTGTATGAAGGATGCGCTGATCACACCGTTGTTAATGCTAAGTGCAACACCAGCCAACCACCATATTATATCGCTTGGAGATAATACGATATTGTGCCACGCGGTAAGAGAGAAGCTATTATTTTCTTTTAATACATTTTATAATAAAAAAACTACGATCTTATATCTAATCTTACGTTAACAACCCATATCGTCCCCACTGCTGGGGTACGGGTCTTATCCCATACCTAGGGAAGGTTAGGCCGTTCTCTACACATGTGGCCAAGTCCGAAGTCCAGATTGGTCGAGGTTGGGGGGCGAGTGCCCAACCCCAGTGTCAGAAGATTTCAAGACGCCTATAAGGCCTCTGACTTGGCTACACAACTGCCATCTAGTGACGGTAACCGGCACCTAGTGCTTAACGTCTACTCTTGCTTTCAAGTATCAAATCAAACGTTTAATTTTATTCCAAAGTATGAAATATACCATAATTTAATTTTAGTCATCACCACTTTAATCTCATGGTATTTGGCTCCGACTCGTATCACTGTTAGCTATTGCATCAGCTGTGTCAAATTTTACGAGCATTCTGGTCACACCAGCGTGTCACAATGTTTATTGCTATTAATGTTGGGTTTTATTGCGTTTTTCATATCATTGTGCCTATCTCTAAAGCCCACGTTGCCGTTTAAAAGTTTTAAAAGCCCATAAAAATAACTCTTAAACTTTTAGCTTCTTCCAAAAGCTTACTTATTATGCGGTGAAAAGTAACTGTCATATTAAGTTTATTATCAAGAGCAAATTGCAATAAAGTAAAAGTTTGGGCGCACAATACAGCCATAAAAGGTGTTGCCACCAAAAATGTGTTTTGTCGTCGATAAAGATATTATAATCCACCGTAAGTTTGTTGCCATTACGGCATCATTAAGATAGTGCTTATCATGTTTATGTTGAGAGAATATGTATACACTAGGGTTGTTTCGATACGTTTTTTATCCGCAAGTTTTTTTCAATAACATCGACCAAATTTTCTATAGACAAGTGTTAAGTAATGTTATGAAACCTGAAAAATAGTGTATTTCGAATTTTAAATGTTTCTGAACGGTTCACAACTGATGGTTCACAAATTATCCGAAATAATGTATGTGATTCGGATATTCTTATATTTCAGTAATTATTTAATGATATTATAACACCTCTATTGTCTAAAAGGGGATCAGAGATGAGATGAAACACGAGATTACGCCTAATTCACCCACATACGGTAGTGGATTATGAATTTTAAGTAACTCATGGAGTTGTTTGGGCTCTCGCACGGTTATCTTAATGGATATTTCGGGAAATTTACTGCTTAAAGGAAAAATATCTCCGTAAACGACACTTTGTCTTTTTTATTTGTTACTTAATTTATTTTGATTATCTTGTTAATGAATCGGGTTATGCTCTTTGGTTTACACATTTCTTTTAATAATTTATAAACAAAACTTGCTTACAACACCAGGCAACCGTGGTCTACCGCTTTATTAGGAAAAGCACAGTTAATTGTACCACACAATGAGAGGAACACTTTAGTAACATAGAAGAAACATTTGTTGATTTTCTTAAACAAAGAAATCACCCAATGTTTCGCTATTAAAATGCATATAGGTAAAATGTTTCTTTTTCCGTCTAAGATTTTACAATTTCATTAAACATAAAATGTATTTATGCTATAATTTAAAACAATAATCGCGAATAGCAGCTTCTGTATACGCGTTTTATTTCAAATTCCACCTTGTGTTCCACATTTCATGCGTTTTGAAAGAAGCGTAGGATGCTTGTAGAACAACGACAGGTTGTTTATATTTTATGTTCACCACCCGTGGCTCAAGAATACTCAAGATCCTTTCCTACTCACCTGCATATTTGTTCTAACTTACTATAATACTAAATACCAAACCTTTTATCCGACATCTCAATTCTCGCACTTGGTTTGCAACTTTTACTTTCTTTTACAAAACTTAGCTATAAGGATCTATTTTACTGGTTCATATTACATTTCCTGTGATATATTTTTTTATTTTTTTCCCCCAAATAGCTATAGATTGTCATTTACAGTCAGCCAAATCTTAGCTTTCAGGATTAAAAGCTAAGATTTACAACCTAATATATTACTAGCTATGGGCGGGTGCTACTGTTGTTGTACCTGCCGCCAAACAACGTGCTATATTCCAGCTCTATTCCTGTGAGGTGAGATAGTGTAATTCCCAGCATAAGAGGCATTCCATAAAATCCCTCTATAATCTGCAAAGCTCTGATAACTTTTCTGGAGTCACATATGTCCATAGGCGATATCAGCCACTTCCATGAGGTAAGCCGTCAGTCTCTTGCCACCTTCCATAATATGAATACATACTTACCTTCAGTCTAGATACTTAGAATAATTTTTAAGACTATTATTGCTCTACATGAAACAAAATACGCAGTAAACTGCAAACGTCTACTGTAAATAATTTATTTTACAATCAAACTGTAGATAGCGTGCTGTTTTCATCTTCAAATAAAACTTCTAATATCAACTAAATGTTATATAGATATGTAGGTATTGCTTTTTTCTATCATGTCGGTTTGTAAATTATAAAGAAATCGCCAATGTTCTATATAAGTTTATAAAATACATATGCATGCATCGCAAAGGCTCCTCTTTACACCAAATTTATTAAATCAAAATCAAATCAAATACTCTTTATTGACTACAATATTAATACACATAACACATACAAAACAAAAAAAGAAAAAGAAACAAGTAGTACAATCTGGGCGGTCTTATTAGCTCTTTTGAATTTCAGTAATATTTCTTTTAATTTATTTTGTTTGTTTCGTTAAAATTATTTTATTCCGGAATCAGTGGTTATTATTTATCCTTCTAAAGGTGTCAAAAATTTCCGCATTCTTGTTGTTAGGGTTCCGTACCTCAAATATAAAAGAAGCACCCTTAGAGGGTGTCGTGTGTCTATCTGTCTGTCTGTCCGTCTGTTACATACAGCCAAGTTGCTCCAAAACTTCTGGATCGATAAAGTTGAAACTTAGTACTCATATAGATTTCTGTACCTCGGACGTGTAACCTACATAAATGAATACTTAGGGCACTTTTGGGGAGCAAATCAGAAAATTTTAAAAAATTACAAACTTTACAAACTGGTCATATCAAATGAAAGAACTTGTTGGAAAAATCTCAAATATAGAAGATTACGGTCTTAAAATAAGATGGTCAAATTCTTAACATTATTTGGTTGTAATGAAATCTCGGTACGCAAGTCAGACTCGCACTTGTCCGTTTGTTTTATTTATTTATTCAAAACATAATAGTTTACACCAAAAATTCCTTTACTCGTCTCGGTATCTATAATACTAGCCTCTAGAGTGGTTTCTAAAATTTTATATCATATCATATTCCTAATTTAAGCCTGAATGAAAAATAGTTTACGTACGAGTTACACCCTAAATAATAGCTTTACCAAGAAAAGTATTTCATAGAAAATTCTAATATCCCTACAAATCGGTCATAAGCCCTCGAGCGAGTTGACTGATCCCCCGATAAGGCTGTATTCACACCACACTATCAATCATAGTTTGGCGGTTCCATATCAATAACCAGACTTGCACTATCATCTACCTTTTATAAGAGTTTTCTTGGGTCGTTTATTCTTAGCGCTGAAGAGAAAATGTCAATCACAAAATCAAGAGGGATATAGGAAGGATGAGTACCTTGAAAAAAGGAATAGAAGGATATTTCTTTATCAGGTCCGGCTGCGCATCAAATATCGATCCTTTTTGTGAATTATCGTATTAATTGAATTCAAAAATATTTTACACAACTGTTTCAATATATCATACGATGTATGTCCTAGATTGGGAATGAAAATGAATCTGACGATATCTCACACATCAAATAATATAAAGTGCTGCATAGATTCAGCCAAAGAAAAACATACGGCGATACGTAATTCCAAAAGCTGCTCATAAAAATTAAAATAGCAGTACCATTAATTGATATCGTTATAGTTCGTTTTTATTTATACTCACTTAAAATATTATTGAAATATCATTATTATTATTTGTTAAAACATTATGCCTTGTGGCAGTGCACAGTTTACATATTTCAATTTTATTACGGAATCTTACGATATAAACATGGAAACTGCTCTTCAATAAGCAATTGGAAAAAGAAACCCGCCTCTTTGAAATAAGGTGGGCAATATTCAATAACACTCCGTTAAAATTGCCCAACAGTCGCACAAAATACAAGTAAACGACAGAAGTACGAAATAAGCTACTGACGTAGCCTTGGGGTAGAGTCGTTCTTTATTCTTAGCTCCGATGAAATTGCACAGATCCAGTATAATGCAGTTTAATTAAGCCACACAATCAGCCGTTACCAAAGGAACGCCCCTACGTGGTACATTCTTGAGGGGCTGATTTCAGTCCTGTGGTTCTTCTTGGTAAATTTTCTAAATGTCCCTTTCAATTCTAAGTTTTACGCTCATCAAGATAAGAGTCAGCTGCCGATAGTAGGTATGCGTCTGACAGTTTTCGTTTGGGGCTTGAATGCCGTCGTCCCAAACGTTTAATTTTCTTTTAATCCCAAAACGACTCGATCTTAATCATTGGGGGGTTGCTGTGCGTAGCGAATTGAACGGATTGCATTGCATCGGTGTCGCAAATGAGGCTATTTCATTCCTCCCAAGAGATGCTCCGTTGACTGGCAACACTGACATAGTGGGGTGAATTGGACGGGATTGTTTGTGTTTATGCATGACTGCCTTACTATAATTACCATCAGTTCCCTAATTACAAACATTTGCCATGTTCACATGGAATTACTAGAACTGTGAAATTCGAGTTTTACGCTTTGGCTCTACGAAAATACGTAGCAGTAAAGTAAAGTAAATAATACTCTATATATTTATAGAGAATTTAACTAACCAGTAATGAGCAGAGCAGGGTTAATGAAATCAATCAAAAGAGAATAGATGACATTTAAAAATCTCGTTTATAAATTGTCAATCAATACTTTACTTTACTTGTCTATGGGCGGCGGTAATCGCTTACCATCAGGTGATGCGTCTGCTCGTTCGTTTGCCAACTATCATATATGAAAAAAAAACTTGAAACTGTGAAATTATTTGAAAATGGTTCGACGTAGAACTCAATGGAAGAGGTCCTCGGAGACTATCACGAGACAGGCTTGACCGATTAATGTTTTTTAAGTCATCAAACCTACATTCTATATAAATACATTATATATTATATATACATACTATATAAATTCTATAATAAATAATACTTACCTATAAATAATATCAAACAAAGGAGTTAAGAAAATATCATTGCAATTAATATAAATGGTTTGGGGATAAATACAGTGGAATCTCGATAACTCATGGCGACTCGATAACACATCGACATGGAGTCCACACTTTTAGTCTAGATATTCGGGTTATGTAACAGTTTTCAATAAGAGTGTGCCTAATAAATAAGTTACGATGTATCATAGATAAGTTAGACAGATATGCTGTATTGTAATAGTTAAGTCCGAAATATAAATAGAGATAGCCGCTGTCACTTTGTCAATAGCTTTCAGAAAAACAATAAACCATAAAACCGTTGCGCATTTCATTCAACCCACCCAAGTAAGTTTGCAGCAGATGTTGCGTTGGAGGCGCAAGACAAAGAACCGAAGCGACGCCATCTCGGTATCTCGCCAAAAAATGATAAACCAATCGGTCGAGCACTCGCCGAATTAGCCGCCAAAAGCTAATTAACCAATCACCACGTCTCTAAACCTTTAAAATTTAAGGCTTAAATAGACCCGGGGCTCGCGTTACCAGTCAGTCAGCAGTCACAGTCACTTGTCCATTCGTCACCGAACGACAGACGTCAATCGTCATTGTCTCGCATCGCCATCGCCTCCGAACGACCGAAGCACCGAACTTGAACAACCGTGTTATTGTTCCCGCCGAGTATCTCAACTCCAGCAATAGCGTGTATGTGACCCCGCATTGCCTACGATACAGTCCACTTAGTGCCTTGGATGTCCCGCACACTAGATATATGCACTTTCACGCTGGTTCAAGAAGGAGGAGAAGGAGGCGTGGATTGCCATGGTTTTCCATCGGCGGTGCACAAATCGCCGCGACTGGGGCCACGATCTCTGTATAGAGTACGGCCGTCTTAAGGTGAAACATATAAAAAGGTAGTGGGAGTTCAGCACGGAAACAGACACCTGTATTGTAGCCCTAATGGAGAAGAAAATCAGGGAAAACTATGTTCTACAACTCTATTAAAATTGATTTAGACGATACACATAAAAAGTGGCTAAATTGTTTACAGATTAAAATTGCAAAAGAGGACAGACTCATCAATAGTGACAATAGATTTAAAAAAGTGAACTATATGTGTATGGACCATTAAGAAGAAAGACAAACATTTTACTATAGTGAAACTTTAGATTATTTAGATTTAGTTTTGCCTTTTAGTTGTAAAAATTACCGTATAAGTAAATAGTTGGACACGCTGTTAACTGCGTGTCCAATAAAATACCAAGTGATTTTTTTGTTTAAAAACCTTCAAGCATAACTGAAGGTATATTTCCACGCAGCGCGGGACCGGTCAGTGTGAAAATCACAGGGGGAGGTCTTTCGGCCGGTCGGTGTGGAAATAATTGGAGGAGGCCTTTGTTCAACAGTGGACATCTTTCGGATGATTATTATGATATTTCCACAATTGCAATTATTATAGTGTTACAATAAATTGTTTAGATTTAGTTTTACCTGTTAATTCTAAAATATACTATGTAAGTAAAGAGGGTGTATTTCCAGACGTGATAGTTGTAAGAGTATGTTTGTTAATCTTTTTTTAGTTGTATGTATTTATAAATGTAGTTTTTTGTATTTTAAATTAAAATAGTTTTTTTGTTAATAGCTTAAATAAATTTAAAAGTCATGTGCAGAAATGCCTATGTTTAATTTTTTTTTTTAATAATTCTATTTATTTTATTCCTAAATCCCTTTTTTGCCTCTATGGATATTTCTAAACGTTTATACCATTCTCACAACAATTTTGACGATGGTATAAAAGTTTAGATATATTACAACAAGTAAAGTTGTTTTTTTTACAAGCTTGTATTTAATTTCACTTGTGTGTGAAATGTTTGTATGGTACAAATCTTGCAAACTTATTTTGAACCACTAC
This sequence comes from Coleophora deauratella, assembly GCA_958295455.1. NCBI lineage: Eukaryota > Metazoa > Arthropoda > Insecta > Lepidoptera > Coleophoridae > Coleophora > Coleophora deauratella. The sequence goes on along the minus strand of OY282405.1, from coordinate 5,496,814 downwards.
CTATTGATGGATTGACTTGAAATTTGGTAGACTTGTTCAATTTTTAAGACAATACTTTTTTTTATCCACAATTGGTACGCTCTTGACATCATCTCACCTGGTGGTACTGGTAAGTGATACCACCAACACAATGGAGAACTGGCTATTCATATCGAGAAGGTTAGGCCATACGTACTTAAAGTTCATTCCAATCAAAGAAGCAAAAGGTAAACAAATTAGTAGGGAACTGACGTTGACATGTGTCAGTTCCATAGTAAGTTTTTTTACCTTTTGCTTTTTCTAGATTGGACTAAGGTATAGATAAGATGGTGGTAGCTAGCCAGGCGGGCTCAGAAAATGCCCTACCGCAACCAGACCGAGTCCCCGTGCTGGGAATCGAACCCGCGACCTCCCGATGTGAAGCAAGCAAACTAACCACTAGACCACGGAGGCGGTTATTATGAGTATCTATGATCTAATGCTGCAGCCAGGGTCCTCTCCTCAAAGTGGAACTCCTCTACGGCTGACACGCCGGGTTTGGGCTAGATTCTACACTACACACCAAAATAATGAATCATGAGTTGACCTGATGCTGCCGCCAGGGTCATCTCCTCAAAATAGTCTGTGTTGCCCTGAGCAGGGAAAAATCTTTAGATAACTTGATCATTGAAGAGCTTGATTACTATACTAAACTTACTGGAACGCGACAAAGTAAAAAAAGATTTTAAAAACAAACTTTTATTTACACGCACTAAAATGGGTAATACTGAAAGTCAGATTTACAATACTATAGGTTGTTTGACGTATGGACGTATGAAAAAAAGTATTATGAAATAGAAAAAAAACAACTTGATATTGACGAGCAGACTGTGTGTGTGCGCCATTTTTTTTAATATCTCCAGCCGTTTTTTTAATAACACAAATTTTCTATACAAAAATAAATATAAAAAAAACATTTTTTGTTATATATCCTCCTAACTCCGGGTATCTCCCATGCAAAACAACATTGGTAGGTAATTTGTGAAGTCTATATCACTTGCTACTAATTATGAATATTTATTGCTGATTTATGTTGAGCAATGACAATCCTGTGTATACCACATGATATTGTAAAAGAGATTCGCGAGAAAGTGCGCATAGCGTGGCTGTATAATTTATTTCTCTTTCTTTCTTTAAGTTTTGTTCTTAGAATATATTAAAATAAGTACAAATTTATGTAAATAAAGATTCATATTCAATGATGACTGTACAAAGGCCGGGTAAGACAGAGCTTTGCGATTTGCGAACAAAAGCCAAACAATCCATTGTCTATGGATTGAAGCTAGTGCAGTTTGTTGTCAAAGGCCGCGGGCTCCTTGACTAGCCTTTTGCTTCTTGCAACTTTGTAAGGTGAAGTTTCTTTCACAAATTGAATTGAATATCAAAATCTGTAGAACCTCCAAAGGATTGGTGGGGGTCAGGTGTGACAGTTGGATTAGAAGGTAGTAAAAGTAAACGTTTAATTTCAATGCACAGTATTACACTGTAAAACGATTGTATTTTGGCATTCTTATGGATAATTGTCTCTCTACTTATATATATTTTTCATGTTGTAACATTTCATGTTTTTTTTTGTTTCAGGTGGCGTGTTATAAGAAAAGAACAAATGTGAAACCGGTTGGTTGCCGGGACTTGTACCGAGCACACGTCTGTTAAGTTAATTTTACAATTATTACCGTTTTAGAATAGTTTCAACGTTATTTTTGTGATGGAGAAATAGCTGTGATCCCGATTTGAGATAAGCGATAATAAGAAGAGGATTAACTCAGGAGACAGCTCCGTTTTCCGAGTTCCAGCAGCAAACCACCACGTGGAGCGTCTTTAAGTGCCCATCACCCTTAGAGTCGTCACTTTCACTTGACATTGGCGTTTCGCCATTTTTTTTTATTGAAGATTCTCCCATTTTTCACTAGACATTGGCAAAATCACGCTCGGAATGAGATGTGGAATGCCAAATAGAAAAATAGAAAAATGTGAAACCAAAGAAATCGTGTCTTACTTACAATAGCTTCACCGGTCAATCAACTAATTGAAATTGATTTTTGTCAACGTTGACATTGATCAAATTATTGAGCCTGGTGCTAAATAAACAAAACGCCAAAAACTAAATCTAATATTTAATATTTTTTTGACATTTTAATTAAGTCATAGATCTATCAAAATTCAATTCAATCATCACAAGCTATCAACACGCAATCTATTCCTACAGTATACGTACAATAACAATCGATTATTCAATTACTCTCACAATTTCCAAGGCTTTGTCTACATCAATAGCAAACGGCTTGAAACACAAGTGATATAGGAGTCAGAAAAAACTCAAGAAAGTAAGGTTTTGGTTGAATATTATAAATTCTGGTTTTTTAAATAAATATTTCATGTCATTTAAGAACACCTATTTATATTTTACATGATTGCAATAAATAAATGAATATGAATATAGTAAGCTCAAATATCATGTATATCTTGAATATGAATATAGTAAGCTCAAATATCATGTATATCTATATATGTATATCCGATTTTTATTTTTTTATTTATTCATTTATTTCAGGCAACGAGGCCCGTATAACAAATACAATAATATACATTATATACTTAAAATACTATACATAAATACTGAACATAAATTAATTAAAATTTAATATTATTTAGCACTAGGTATCGGTAGTATTTCGGTGGCAGTGGTCGCAAACTCCCTCGGAATCTCCGGAACACTACACCCTTCGGGCAAAAGTAGGTTTTAACGTAATACCTCCTGTAGAGAAATTGGCTTGATAACTTTTAAAAAGTATGAGGTATCGTAAGATTTCTCTTGACCCCCAAGACTGACATAGACTTCTATTTATGCAGTTGAATTTAACATTTTTTTTAATTTGCTTAGGTATAAAAAAAAACACAAGAGTTAATTACATCAAAACGAACCGTTTTATGGTTTTTGTATCATATGCACCATTATACAACATCCTATGCATCATCCGTCGTAGATAGTGCTGTACGCATGTCACGAACCATTATTTGGACATCCGACATCCGATCTAACCAGAGTTCCGTGGCTTTGCATAAACATTTACGGTTCCGGATCACTCGGTAAGATGATTGCATTAAATGTGCATACAAAGTGTTTTGTATGTGTGGTGTAGAGACAGCAACGTCTGTGGTTGAATATCGGTTATACAGAATTTGACGTGCTGAGGCAATATGATGTTTTATAAGTTAATAGAAAAGATGGAATAAATGCAGATAAGTTAAAGAAGCTATGACTAGATAAATTAACTTGAAATAAATATGGTAGGCATAGTAGGTTTTCTTTAATCGGTGCAGTAGATCCTCTTTTCTATTTAAGTATCAACCGAAAAACTTAACTTGTAAAATGTGTAGTTAGTTGAGTCAAGAAAGTTAATGAAACAACCGACGATATAGAGGGTGTTACAAAACATGTGTAAGACCCCGTAACTGGGGCTTCTAAATCATACTAAACAACTTATTTAGCTGAAATGGGAAAATAATCAAATCAAATACATGTAGGAAAAAAAATTGACTCGTAAATTCAAATTAATCAAGCTCTGGCAAATTTTTTAGCATTACTTTTGCTTTTGTAGCATTAATTTTGTATCATTAATTACGCTTTGAACAACAAATTTCACGCACATCATACTAGATTGGCCACATTTTGTTATAGTTTAGGATATTTTTATAAAACTTTTCGCTGTTACTCCATGTAAAATAAATCTTTATAAAACTAAACTTTAGTTTCTACAGAATAGCAACTACATGAGAAGTATTTTGAAATTTGTTATGTTCCCGAGTTAATTAAGAAATACTTCATTTTACGATGCTGGCGCCGTCTCCTGAACACTTTGATGAAATAATCTTGAATTACCGCCATTTCAGCGAAGGTTATTATTAGGGTTTTTCAAAACAAAACAAAAATAACTTCCTTCAATTAATTATTCATTCGCACATCGGCAAAAGCATTAACTGTTACAATTTATTTGTTAATTTCAACGTTAAATATTTCTTTATACATAATCATCAAGTTCTCTAAGGAAAGATTTTGGCTTTCTGCAAATTCTTTTCATACCCCTTTACTAGTCACCTTTCTTGATTCCCTTCACCTGATTTTCAGCAAGCAAACAGAAAAGTAATGCTCTTAGTCTCACGTCGTCTGTTATCAGATCAGTAGCTGTCATCTCGATAGCAGCTTGTGTCAATCTGTGATGAATGCACGTGGTAGAGAGTTTATATTCCAACTAACTCCGACTGTATATTTTGATTTGTATGTGATATTTCTTCATTCAATCAACTAACCTTAACATTTAGATAAGCACTCTTAGCCAAAAATTCCAAAATTTTAGGTAAGCACAGAAAAATGGTTCAATAACCTATTTTTCTGATCACAACAATCATTATGGCTTATTATTATAAAATCTAAATAATCATACAACCGAAAAAAATACATTATAAAACGCAAAGTTGCTCGTACCATATTATTATTTTACAAGCATTCTGAAGAGAGGAAATAATTTTATAGAAGAGAAAATTCTCTATTTACCCGAGTTACTTAGAATAAAACTTGAGTCATTCAATAACGTGCGAATACGGATCATTCATCCATCACGATTTCCTGTGTTTGACGTGTGACGTGAATGTTCCTACTTCGGAGACAGTGCTTCGTCGACTAATGACGTGATTTGTGATATTGTATGTAACAATAATATTGTCAAAAAGAGCAGATGGCTTTTTGTACATACATACTCGTATTTGATTGTATACCACACAGTCAAGAACACATATAGGTATGTAGTTTTAATATTATACCTACATCTTTCAAAGTGATATTGCTTAATGTTATCGTATCATAAATAAAGATAACTCTACATAGGAAAACGTTTTATAGAATTTTTTTTCATATCTTCCGTAAATGTATAACTGTAATAAACTTTTATAGCTTTGACAAAAAGTAATTTCCGAGAATGAAGGCACTAATTTGTAAAAATGTCCTCTTACATTAAAACGGTAGGCAGAGGCAGTAGGCATTGCACTCCAAATTCCAGTATAAATCTTGCCGATTGCACTGACTGCCTGCTCATAACTCTTGCACTCACACCCCACTTGGAATGTAGGGCCTGCAAAAACAAAAGAGTGCCACACGTCATTCAGCCATCCACTCGCACTGGGATTATTAAAATAAGAAGTGGATGTGACAATCAGAAGTTCTGATCATTTGGAACCAGATACATTCTTATACATTATCATTATTTTGCCTATCCACCAAGCCAACTATACTATATCCTGTCATTCAATATACAATATAATATTTATCAATTGTTCGTGCAACTTGTTTTTTGTTTTGTTTTACCATCTACAATATCGAGCTGCTGCGTTGCTGCTTGCTTGCTTGTTAAGTTAAAATCTTTTCAAATATATTCTATTCTTCCATGTGTAAGAACTATTTTATATTTTCCTGTCTTATGTTTTGCTGTTGCAAATCACACTCTTAACACTTTGTTAAGTGTTTCATTAATTCATTCATAAAATTACCGCCTTCATCTCTTTTCCTAACTCCACAGAGCGATACCGTCCGCGTCGACGCGCCGGCCGCGTGCGGGAACGATTTACAGCGGCAATTAGTTATGTACCCGACGCACGACAAACGATCTCCACCTGACAAATGGCGGTGGCCAGTCAGCTGGCTAGGGCTACCAGGCTTTAAAAATGCCATCGTAAGGCGCACATAATAAGTATACACAAACTCTCATGGAATATGAAATTCCTGCTCCACTTTGAACTATTCAATAACAAGGGCGATACTAAATAATTTAAATCCAGATAAGTTGAAAATGAACGTTGTTCTTAATGTACTTTAACTCGTCATAATTACGAGCTATGCAGGAATATTCTGCATGCAAATGGACACTCAGAAATAAGGAATCAAACAAACAGAATACTGTGCTTTGTTTGTGATCTGAGTCAAAACTGAGAATCTTAGTAATTATTGCAGACAGCCCTAGATACAGCGCTTAGCTCAGCCCGTATTGCGCAGACAATGGGCACCAAATGCTGCTACCATTCAATCATTCGGATATATCGAATTAAGGCTTGTAATCCTTCGCTAATACCATACGTCTCGTATGTTTCCAGGATGGTAAGCAACTGTATGAACATTGTTCTTCAAAGGAAATTAATTCGTATTTTGGTGTAAGAATTTTATTATTTCGCTGTTGCGAACAACCCGTCTATCAGGAGCATAGAATCGATAAAATAAAGCTTGTTGGCATCATAATTTTTGGTTCTAAATAAAATAAATTGTTTATGTATAATACTACCTGTATTACTTACTATCATTTGTATTATTCACGAGCACCTTTCTATCTACGCACATACATTTAATCGTGTAATCCTATGAGTAATAGTAATTCCATGTAAACATACCCCATACCAGTCATGTTCTACCATTTCATACAGCTCAGTCTCTAATTAGTGAAACTATGTACTGTCCAGCGGGAACACGACACGCCTTGCTAATCCCGGCTTACAACTGATAGCCACTAAACAGTTGACACCCGACGTTGTATGACATTCGTGCCTTTGATGGCTGGCTGGGGATCAACCGTCGTCGTCGAGTCGAGTCTGGGGCTCATACACATCTAGAACTACGGTGATTTGACTCAGGCAAGGGTATCTTTGGGTATTATAGCCATGATAGCCATTTAGGTATTCACACTCGTAGTAAATGTCAGATATAGATAGGTACCTTAATATGCATGCATGCGTTCAGACCTCATCTAGTGCATTTTTCTGCTCTTTTGGTAGAAATTTTACCTTAAGACTTGTGGATATTTTCGAACACGTCTCTACTTTCAGTAAATAAGTATATTGTTAGACGTCAAAATAAATTTCCACACGATAAAAAGAATAAGTAGACTAGAGTTAAAACACTCGAAAGTTAACTAGTGTTGTCAGAGTTTACCTCGTCACACGATTGTTTGCAGATTTAAAAGCCAGACGCTAAGCTATATCTGATTAACCGCAATAATCCTCGATTGGATGGAGATGACTACATTGCTTTAAATACGTAGTATTTCATAAGAATCATAAGACTTTATCCATACCTATTATGTTTATGAAAATAAGCAAGGTATATATGCTATTGATACTTATTATGCATAACGGGTAAAAAGTACACCAGAGTTTATTTTAAAGCAATGACCTTTTCCTCCGGAACTTTTACAAACTAAAGCTGTCTCTTGCATACTGAATTAGTTAAATGAGACACAGGAAATGGGTTGCTTTAACAATGATAATACGTACGTTAACGAGACCAGTAGTCCCGTTTTCTGAATATGAATTGTAAATGACTACTTGTTAAAGGACCCCCCTCCATTTGACGAAACAAGAAACAAGTCAAAAATAAAATTTTAAAAGACAAACAAAATTGCATTTACTTGAATATTTATTTTATTATTGGTAGTGGTAATAACATCTGAGACTACTCGCTAGCTCAGTGGTTAGTGCGCCTGACTTCTGATCCGAGAGTCGAGTTCGATTCCCACCCGGGACAATCATTTCTGTGATGAGCAGATTTGTTTGCTCTGTCTGCGTGTATTATATCTGTATATGTATGTATCTATTATAAGTTATAACGTACATGTGTATATTTATCAGTCTCTGGTTCCCATAATACAGGTGAATCCTAATTTGGGGCCAGATGACCGTGTATGATTTGTCCTTAGCGATACTTAAAATACTCCATGATTTATTATTTTAAAAAAAATTGAAATATCAAAATTGAACTGTATCAATTTCGAACCTAAATTTTGTTGGCAGATCTTTCATTCTGAATTTATTCGTAATAATTTCTGCATTTGTGCTGTCTTTTTGAAAGTCTTTTTTTAATCTACGTTATATAACATTTCACTTTTAACTAACACCACGCCAATATTTTATTTTTTATTTTTTTATGTGATAGGTGGCAAACGAGCAGACGGATCACCTGATAATAAGCGATTACCGCCGCCCATAGACACCCGCTACTCCAAAGGAGTCACAAGTGCGTTGCCGACCTTTGAAATGGGATGGGGGGATGGGGGGAATTGGGGGGGAGGTTGGTTTAGTATTCTATTTATTAATTCATGATATAATTATAAAACACCAGTGATAAAAGTACCCACACGGACAGCACGCAAAGATGAGTAAGTTCATATTATTGTATATTCTTACACATTATTCAAACATTTAATAAATTCCAGGTGTCATCGACAAACGACTTGCAAAGCCACTCTACAATCACAGCCTTATAATTCAAGATAGCACCTCAAGCGATAAAGCAATCAAAATCAAGCGTTGACATCTCATACGATATACAATCGGTTAACTGGCATACAATTCATGTTAGTTGCTTTTTAAGTAGTCATTATATGCAAATAACTGGATCATGATGACGCCAGTCTAGATAGGTAGAACGTGTTTCTGTAGCTGTGAGTGAAACACTGCATCTTTCGTCTTCTGTCAAGAAAATATTTAAGGAACTTCTTGGCTGGACCGGAATTTATAAAATTCATTTAGTATAAAAATTTCACTCGGGACATGACTGGATTTAGAAAGTCACAAACAAAATAGTGGACATGGAGTGCGATCTGACCATGGATACTGGAAAAAATAAACCTTGATCATACAAAATAATATTTTTAACCATTGTGTTGAAACCATAGACTAACCTTTTAAAAGATTTTCTCCGGCTACAAACTTTCTATCCAATTTTTTTTACTATAAAGCTCACACTTTCATTTGGTAAGTAATACTTTAGCTGAAGAACTTATTTTTTTTAAGGATAAGCTAGAGAGAGAGGCACTTAGATGTACACAATAGTTTATTTTTATAGCACAGACATCTCGCTGTACACACCTCAGCATCCCCAGACACTGCAGTACGAGTACCTCATACATTTTAAGGCCATAAAAATAATAATATAATTATAATAATAGTAGAAGTCACTTAAAAATATTTTTTCAGACCGTTTTAGTTTTCTGAACGTAAAATCACTGTGTCCTATATTAAGAACTTGAAGCGTAATTGTTTTGAAAGTAACTGTCAGTAAGACCCACGTGGGAGTTTTGGTGGTCTATTCAACTTGCACAATTCAGCAAATGTTTGCACGAAACTACCGTGCAAAACTCGCTAAGTATTCCTTTAATAATTCTAGTTGGAATTTAATACCCGTCGAGGCATGTTAAGTAGTTGGTTGACCCAAAACAAAGGTCGTATCAGATTGTGTGTAGTGCTTTTTGAGGTAAATTTATGTATGTGCTATTTGCATTGCAGACGGATTTGGTTTACTGTGAACTATGGTGTAATGTTGAAAAAAGAATTATTATTTTTGTCTTCTCTATGTCAAACAGCATGTGTATCAAGTTACTGATATCAAATTATGACCGCAGTTACAATTTCATATAACTGTTGAAACCTATTTAAATCTCTATGTAAAGAATTAGATATCTACATGAATTCCATTTACAAATACTTTTATCATTTTAAATAAAATAATAAGTTTAAAATTAACTATTTAATGACCCTATAATACGTATATTAAAATAATATGAATATAAGAGACAGGTCTTTGATCGGTCTAGACAACCCTAAGTCTTGTTCTAACTAGTTTCATTTTTGCTAGATCATCTGAAACCTAAATATTATGTACTTCATTCATATTTCATTGAACGATTCCAGATCACTTCTTTACATTAAAATCGATTCACAATCTGCACCCCTTTAGTAATAAATTTCGCTGTGATTACTTTTCCCATGGTCGCTACCAGTTTGTCTATAATTTATTTGCATTGCGAGATTTTTATCTGCAGCTCCAATAATATCTACGGGCGGGATTGCTGTACTTTGTTAGTTTGATAATGATCAAAACAATCAAAATTCTCTGGGGTGTTTTTGATCAGGACAAAACCATGGGGTTGGAAATTCTATTTACAGTTCTGGAAATGTCAATTGAAGTCATATAATTTCATTATGATAACTTTTTATACAGTGTGTAACAAAATATGGTTAAAACCCTAAAAATACAACTTGATCAGAAGTTTGGCAAATTTTTCATAAAACATTTTTCTTTCAATGTGTTTTTTTTATGGCATAGCTTGCAAACGAGCAGATGGATCACCTGATGGTAATCAATTACCGCCGCCCATAGACACCCACAACACCAGAAGAGTTACAAGTGCGTTGCTGGCCTTTGAAAAGGGAGTACGCTCTTTTCTTGAAGGCTTGAATGTCTTATCGGTACGGAAATACCGCAGGTGACAGTTCATTCCACAGTTTGGTTGTGCGAGGCAGAAAGTCTCTAGTGAAATGCACAGTTGTGGACTGCCAACTATCTTAGCTAAGTGCGAATAAGATGGCGAAAAGAGGCGGCAGGTGATGAGTAGAAGTTGTTTTAAAGCCCTACACATATACTTTTTATACCGTAGCTAGTTAATTTGTGTGAATTTACATTTTTACCTACAGAAATATAACTAAACTTTGATATTTCCTATATACAGGGTTCCAGTATTATAAGCTCGATTCATATGCCAGACGCGAACTGGGGCTTTCAACCCTGCCCATTCAAACTTTTTTATGCAGAGGACGATAATGTTCTTAGACGGCGAAGTTCACTTTAGTATAAAGTAATTTGTAAAAAGTATACTTTCAGCAAAAGCATATAACACACTTGAAACGAGAGTAGTTAGACAATGTTTATCTCCAGAGAACATAAAAGCATCATCATTTACGTATTTACTTATCATAAGTAGCCATTGATTGAATAGTATCTTCGAAGATCTTGTTATTTTAGATGAAAACAAGAACCTTTCGGTTTAAAGAAACCTTTTTTAAATTGTAGAATTACAGATTAATAGTATATTACTTCACACTTTTAATGGCTCTATCATCTGTCCTAAAACGATCAACTACGTATTACCGCCATTTTAAATGCTTTTTAATTTTTGTTTCAGAAATGCATCTTATAAACTTTAATTTTAACATAAGAAAATCAATTTGCATAATTTTTCATAAACTTCATATTTTGCTTTCACTTTCACTACATTATCAAGTTATCATGCTACACTTCATTATTATTTTTTTACCGACACATTACCGGCGCGATCAACATAATCGAAACTTCGCAATCAAAACACCACCTTAACTTTTATAATATTTGTTCAGATCCATCTAACACTCATGTACCTGCATGTGACAGCTGCTTCCATCAAATATCTTGCCAAATCCAATGGAGACCACTTGGAGGCTTTCCAACTTGGCACTTGATGTCACATGACCTGGGGCTATGGACGGCAGTAGCTCACATATACTGGGTCATTGTTTCAGTATTACCTAGTTATATTCATTCCTATCTCAAAACATCAGGGTTGAAAATATGTGCAAGAATCAACGTTACAGGAAGTTTACAATACACGGTGTTCAAAAAGTGCATTTGAAATTTAAAGGGGTTATACTCATACTCAAGTATAGATACAGGAAAAATATTAAAAAATAATAATCGGAAAACCCCTTTTTTACTTGTACTACAAGAAAAATGAAATAACATTTTTCAGTGGAGATTTCTGAATATTTTTGAGTCATTTCTGAACTACCTCTTAAAATATAACTAGTGTTTATAAAATGATCGCTGTATTATAGTTTTGGCTTCAGATAAATTGGATTTTTGGTAGTGAATCTCAAGTGAATTTGTTGCAAAGGTTTGGTTTTAAGAACAGTTGCCTTGAATCGCACTTTATCTTCTGCATCATCATCACTCACCATCATATGACACTATGCCAGATGTCAATAATACCATAAAAATCATAATAATCCTATAGACACGACAATTCGATATTCCATCATTTCAAAAAAAAGGGATGTCTCCTCACAGTTTTCAGTATAATTGACCACGCTGAATACGTTAAAAACAACCGACTTCAATCGCAACAACTCCAATTTTGCTATGTTTTTGTTGATTTTGTCAAAAACCGCTGAATCGATTTCGATAAAATTTATATGGGACCACCTGTGAAGTATACCCATTTAAACAAAAAAAGAATTTTCCAAATCGGTTCAGGCGTCTTCGAGTAATCGGTGAACATACATAAAAAAAAAAGATTCCGACGAATTGAGAACCTTCTCCTTTTTTTGAAGTCGGTTAAAAATAACGTAAGTACTTGTGAAATGTTACAAAACTGCTATGCTGTATACATAGTATGTGACAAATGTAACTATATCTTGCAAATAAGTAAGTGTAGAACCAAACTAGGCAGTACATAATTTAGCTTTAACAATAAACCTTAGTTAATGCTAGTTTAAGGGTACTTATCATATTTAATATCTTTCAGTAGCATAATTGTCTGTCATAATAAGACTACAGTTATAACTTAGCAAGCAATTCAACTACGAATTTTATAGCTTATTGGACCAACTATTAATTATTGGTTAGTAACAATTCAATTTTTATTATGATAGCTGGTGATACTGATAATAATTTTATGCATAGTCTAGATAAAATTTGATTTTAGTTGTAGCACTGGTATTTGATATATTAGATTTATAATTTTATAATTTAACTTGTATAAAAACAGAATTTGTTTATTACGAAAATTTAATAGTCAGACTAAAATGTCTTTATTTTAATACAAGAGCGTCTATTTATTTAAGTTACTGAAAATGAGAGTTAGGTAAATATTAAAATAATAGGAATGTTATAATGTATTGTTAAAAAAATATAAACATAATTCTGTAAATGACTGCTAGTTTTCAGATTTACTTTTTTATTAAATATTATAAACGAAATTGTGTTTCAAAAATATTTGACTATAATCTCATAATTCAATATAGCTGTTACCACTAATGGAAAATATTTTGTAAAGTAAAAATTGTGATGTAACGAAAATCAAAGCGGGAATCTTTTTGAATTTCAGTAAAGGGTATTTAGGGTATTTAGTGAACAATAATTTATAATTTATTTTTTATTCAGTCAATTACCGTCCCAATTACTATTATCAAATAACATGTTAATATTCGCACTGAAACTGAATTTCGCGTGAAACTTTACTCTACTTGTCCTACCAATAACAAATAAAAAAAAAACTGACATACCTTAAAGCTTAAACAAAAAATGTTTAAGACCCGCATAAACATTATAGCTTGAACATGACCATAAAATCTATCCTTACACTTATAAAATTTGAATTGCAAGTGCAATGAACAATACAGCTTGAAAGGCTTAGACTGAGCCTTTGCAAGTCACATCCCGTCGCTGAATGAGACAGCGTAGGTGTTATGCCCCCATAAAGAAGGATTGTCCATAAACTGTTGGCATTGCCATGTAAATCTCGGTAGTTGCTAGTCTAATACGACTGCTGATATTTATTGCGACTCATTGTACTTAGCTGGATAAAAAAAAAGTGCAGCTAGGTGCATTGAAATCTTTATTGTTCAGATACTTTCCAGGATTGGAGTATGACCACTGTTTTCAAGTTTTAAATTAAGAAAAATAACTATTCAGGATAATTCTCACACGGTCATCTAGCCTTGTTCTACGGGAACCACAGACTGATAAATATACTTATATATGTTTATCATACGGTAACAACCGTTATCGTCCCTACTGCAAAATAATGCTCAGGTAAACAGTTACACAAAAGACAACGCAAATGAAAGATTACTTATAGAGCTACTGGTGCCTGACAAAATTTGAAAGACTTTCGAACACATTTTTTTTTTATAAATCCCAAGTTTGATTTTCCCCTCTCTAATTTATCGTACGTTGTTTATTTAAATTATAATAACCTGCCTGAAATGTAGTGTGTACACGACATAAAACGACCAATACTCGTGGCAGCAATTACAGCGCGCGTTCCGAAACCACCAATAGTGCTCAAAGCGCGCGAACTCGCGTCCCGATTTTCGCACCATTTCACCGTTGAAGTGGTGATTAGTAGTTAGCGTTCGCCGCCGAATTCTCTCTATTAATTTGTCACCAATTTGTGACTGATGATAATTGCTGGAGTGCGGTTAACCTATTCAACGCCTTATTACAGTGTAATTTCCGTTCCATTTCATTAATAAATTAATTTTTTTTATGAAACAGAGTAAAGTTCTCAAAGGCCATTGACTGTTATATTTCTTTAAAATAGTATTCGCTCCACTTCAGAAATTATTACTTATATCTGGAACTACACAGCTGGTGTAACCGTCTTTTCTGCTTCAATAGACAACATTTTATTTTGTAAGGTATCAGATGTTTTATAAATTACAATTAATCATTTGGTATTATCAGTATCAGTTAACCTAATGGGAAAAAATGGTCAGGTTCATGGGTAAAAAGTCCAGTTTAAATATTTGAGAAAGAAAATAAAGTTTATTACGCCAATGGGCTACAAAACTATAAAAATGGTACAGATATCTAACATAGGTAGTTGATACTAATAAACAATCATACTTAAAATCGAATTTAATAATAATATTATAAGGCACATTAGCGTATGTAGAGGAGACCTTATACTAACTACGCTGTTAATTCTGCCGCAACCACACATAAAGGAGATGTCCGCAACTCAGTGGGTAACAATAACTTAAGTTTAAAGATAAAAAAAATACACATAACATACCGCCACTTATTAAGAACCACAACAAGAAGACCAACAGATAAATAATCGGAATAAAATAATATAACTATGTAATAACTAAACTAACTAACTAACTAACTAAACAATTATAATTTCAGCAGATTTTTGTAGACCTTACACAAACACAGTACATTATTAAATGATGTTTGTGTGATATGATATTTGAAAAGGTATTTCAAGGTGCACTGTTATTTATTATTTGTATAAAGTAGATCACAGATTCTACTGTAATTTAATATTTGAAATTTCGCTTCTGCTTTCTTTATTTGGAATTGCAATAAAAATTGGTATTCGCAGTGCCAAGTTATTAATGGGCTCAGAAGTAAATATTTTCCAGTCGAGATAATGTGACCTATAAATTGAAAACAACAGAAACCTAATTTGTGGGAACAACATATGCATTCATTTTGTTTGCAACGTTGTTAACAAGGGGCTATCTATTCTTTTTTTGTAGTAAGTTTAATCTCTTTAATCTTTTCTTTTCAACCTCTGGCTCCCTCGTTCCATGTTGTATGATTTAAGCAGCTACTTCGTTAAGGATAATTAATTTAAATGACATAAACCGTCGTACTAAGAGCTCCCCTTAAAACGCTTTCAGCCACTTCGAAAAACTCAAGAGAGAGCCATCTAATTTGAATCCAGGATAGGAGACATAAGTCAACGTTTAAGTGCTTAATGGATGGTAATTGACAACATTTTTACTAGGTTTCAGTAATAATTTCAGTACGCTTAAGTAATAAATCGTTTTTCTTGTTATAATATAGATACTTAAATTTTGATATCAAACTACCATCGTAAAAAGCGAAATAATAATTTTAGCTATTGGACCACGATTTTATAGAAAGGCAAATCCTGTTAATTTTTGTCTAAATTTATAATTAGGTACTGAGACACGTGTTCAATCAATATCAATATCGTTTCTATAAAGAAGGCTTATAGTGACACCTATCACAGACATATAGAACTTCGGTGGTTCATGCGAGAAGAACTAGGTGGCGCTAGGTTACTCTGTTGCGCATGATTCTTCGTTTTTACAAAATTATTAATTCGGCATTTTAACAGATACTACGATTACTATGATTCCTACTATGATTTCCTATCATTTTTTTTGGCTTTTCTATGCATTTAATTACTTCAAAAATAGTCACAATATTTATTAAAAGAGAATTAAAGGTAATATTTCATGCGTTTCTAACTAGAGTACCTATGCTAGGTTTTCATACTTGTTTATATTTCTTACTATAAACCACGAACTTATCGAATAATTTGAATCTGTCAAGTTTAGATAAATGTTGCTTAATTGACCATTATTTCTTTAGTAAAAAGGAATAGTATATAATAGATATACTGGTTACACAATAAACTTTAATAAATCAATAGAAAAATTATCTTCAATTAACAAATTCCTTTTAGTTCTGCGTGTCTTTCCAATATTTTTTATTTATCATCTTAAGTCTCTATCTCGAGAATTCATCTCCACGCAGCCTTTAATACCAACCATGACATTTCAATCGGCTGTTCATAGATTAATTGACTGATATCTTTTGTGTTTTAAGCATTGTTTTAATGATTTAAAAATTCTTCTCACTATCGTTCTTCTTCTTATCGTGTGGCACATTTGACCGTTCTATACACAAGGTGTTGCACTATCGTTAAATAAGTCCCTGACGAGTAGTTAAGTTTTTTTTTTTATAGAAGTAGTAAAATAGTTATTGATTATGTCAGGTTATTACTTATATTTATTAGTTTAGATATTTAATATTATTATGACTTACTTTTGGTAGATTTATGATTTTCCACTCATTATCATCGGTTGGCTTGTATAATTGCATTGTCATAAAAAAATAACTATTTAACTATTTCATCATATTTTATTTATCTCAAACCAATTTCAAGCTCATAATAAACATTATTTTCAACTATACCACATTCCCTGCGTTACGGCAAGTATTTTGCCGTATCTGGGTATCAGACAGTGCGTCAGCTCGTTCTCCTTGTTTTACGCCCGGTGCGGGGGCGATTTGCCTATGTTCCCGTACATATAGAAAAGAGATAGTGATATTCTCAATTTTGTTACTATGAGTATAATAATTTTCTACAAAAATAATGTACAGCAAAATAGTTGCCGTAACGCACAGTGAGGAAAATATTTTCATCCAGTGCGGTACGGCAACTATTTTGCCGTACCCCCCTAACCCCGCACCTCACTGCATGCGCCTGAGTGCTGGGCATAAGTGAGATGTGTTTAGTGATTGATATTTTTTTTGCGCAAAATACGAAAAAACAAATCAAATCAAATACTCTTTATTGTCATACAAGAAACATACAAACATATAATAAGACAATAAAAAGAAACAAATCGACAATCGGGGCGGTCTTGTCGCTAAAAGCGATTTCTTCCAGACAACCCGTAGTCCGGAAAAAAGGCAAGAAGCAGAGGCACAACGCGAGAAAACAATGAGACGATCACGAAAAAACAATGAGACGTGCAAGAAAGAAACTTGTACTTATACATAGTTTGTTTGTACAATATGTTGATGCTTGATAAGATATCTATGCAAAATAGATACCTAAACCTTTATATCCTTTCCTTTAGGTACTTAAATATTTTTAAAATTGATGTTGCTTATTTAGATAATTATGTTGATTTATATACCGTAAAATTTGTATGTTGTGTCAGTAATAAAGAATATCGATAAAAATATTGGTTGTCTATTTAAGAAGTAAAGCCTATCCCTAGCTTTTTATCACTTCTATGCTATACGGCAAATATATTGCCCTAAATGCATTAAATGGCTGATTTTGACAAAGACCCTGTATCACTCGAAATATTTTACAGAACCCCGTGCTACCGTAGTTAGGTATACACGAGGATGAAACATATCGATTGGTTTAAAAAACACATTAATATGATGAGTTTCCACGTCTGTATGGACCTTAGAAGTCAGGTCCTGGTACGGCAAAATAGATAGAAGCGGTACCGCAAACTAGGCAATATAGATACGGGCAGTATTTGTCTCGTACCGCACTGGCAGTAAGTTTAGTTCTAGTGCCAACTCAGGGAATGTGTTAAGTTCAATACCAAATGTCAGTCTATCAACCTCTGCAAATTCGCAATTATTTTGAAGTCAATACTTACTAAAGTACCTATTTCAAACCAAAAACAAAATAGTATGATCAATTTATACTTAAACCTAAAACTTGAAACTTCGCTCAGCGAGTTTCCAACAAAAACTTGTCTCCAGCTAGCATCAATATTAATGAATTCAATCACATTAGCTGTGTCAGTGTTTTGTGCCTACGTCGGGAATCGAACCAGCAACAACAAGCCAAGAGAATGCAAGGCGGTGGATCACTAATTGAAGATCGTTTAGGGCAAAAAGTAATCAGATCAATTTCAAAAGCAAGCAAAAGCAATAGTTGATTGAGTTGCTGTATTAATTATCGATGATTGTAATCTGTTTTGATTGTTTGTGTTTTTTATTGTATTCTTTATAAAAATTTTTTTTTCCATTTATAATTTAAATGTAGATATTTGAGCACTCGATAGACGAGGTTAGTATATCTTCTTTTTCTTCTTCTTCTTCTCTTCTTCTTAGGTCCTCTAACTCCTCGAGGAGCATAGAGCCACAATAACAGCTTTCCACTGCTTCCAATCGGCGGCGACTGCGACAATCTCTGGCCAGCTTTTTTTTAGTGAAGTTGCTTCCAATGCCACAGTCCTCCACCAAGTAGACTGTGGTCGACCCCTTTTCCTTTTTCTGCGGGAGAGTAACACAGATCCTCCTTGGTGAGACGGGAGTCCTCTTGCCGCAGTTTCTGTCAAGGATCTCTGCCTGAATAAGATTTTGATTCATTAATTTCCAGAGGTCTTTGTTGGAGATAACATCCAGCCAGAAAATACCCAAAATTTTTCTGAGGCAGACCCTGTGAGTAATATTCTGTCGTACGAACCAAGACTCGCAGCCGTAAAACAAGACAGATATGACATTGGAGTAGAAAACTCTTATCTTGGTGCGACGCGATAGATGTTTGGAGCGCCAAAAGTTTGAGAGTTGACCAAACACTTTGAAGTTAGTATTGTATAATAAAAAACATTTAATAATATGAAGATTGAAGGTGTTCAGATTAAAAAAAAAACAGTTAGATCAGTCTTTTAAAAATACATATGTGTTCAGAATTCGTTTTGGCAACATTAACCTTTAACAAAAGTTGCGTGAAAAAGAAATCGATACAATGCCTGAAGCACCATTTAAGAGAGAATAAAACTCAGAGATGCATTTCTTTGCATATTGTAAGGTGAAATTATCTGCAATTTACTTTAATATACTATAAAAACACCATACATCATAATCTACGGTCATAGCACATGATTGCTTGGGAGGCAAAGCTTCTATTGAACATTTTATACCTAATGACTGCAAAAACACGGAGAATGGAGACTATGTTACTAGACACGATGAAGGAAGATTTAATATAGATCTAATAGAAGAACACATATCAGTCTTGTAGGATAAGGTCATTTTATTTATTTGACAAAGTAACTTTGTTTCCTAAACTACGATAATATCACGAATAGAGCTACAAAAACATAAATTAAAAAGAATATTCTCTTGATAGCGACTGGCCACAAAATCTAATAAACACTCCTCGTTCACATAACCCAATATCCCCTACTCATAATTAAAACATCTCACAGAAGCGCCACTATAATCAGTGGCCTCAGAATGGAGACAGTGCCTAATAAGCCCGTTGGCATACCGTGATTAGTCTGACGCAGCTTAGGGCTGAGACTCACTGGGTCCGCTGTAATCAGGTCCGGACATTGCCCCGGCGGATTGTGTAACTTTGTGTGGTAGCTGGACTTGTTTTGCTAGTGATATTGGAGTTTATGAATGAGCAGATAGTGGTTATTTTAACAGCGGCAGTTTTGGAGCCACACCTTGGTGATGACTTCTAATCGTGTAGTACTTTGGAAATAAGTTGTATATTCAGGCACCCTTTAATAATTAGATCAAGATTTTCATCGTCGAAGTTCTTACTCATCTATATTAATTTCGTTACCGTAATATACGCAAACTTCAGCTTTTTAACACTATCTCAAGACTCTGCCTTCTTCATTCTCAATGCGGAACAAAAGGCTTTTTATTATAATTCCATTACAACTCAGCGTGGCCCTGAAGCCATTTACATAACTACCTTATTTCATTTGAGAGACTGACTTTCTCGGTAACGGACACGGATATCTTAATGCAGTTCCCAATTCTTTTTATTTTGTTTATTTATCATGGATCAAAGTTTTTTGCTTTTTGGCACGAAAATTGTAACCTTGTGGTGAATTTTTTGTGTTTATAAAAAGGTAAAGCAGTCCACGTAAAGATATATAATTAATTGATGAGCTCTATGAAAGCGAACTGTTATGTATTTAATTTTTCATGACAGAAGTGATCTTAATTCGAAATATATTTTATTCATCAAGAAAAGTATAACACTAGTCATAATCATAATACTTGTAAAGGGAATGCTAAGTATTTCATCAGCAACCTGGACTGTGTGCTATTTTATGTGGTCCGCATTACGAAACCTTACGTCTCGGTCGTTGAATTAAAACCTAGTGCACAGTTCTGCTCGTGTCGGTCTCTTATAATCAGAGAGAATGACCCAAAGGACACCGACTCCCTCGTCACGGAAAATATTCCTTTGAATATTGATCCTTTAGTCTTGCTTCATAAAAGGTCACACGTCTAAACTCCGACTTTTATGTTTTTAATTTCAAAGCGCAATAAAAACGGCGGTTTATTAAACCGCAAATTGATATTTAAATCGACTACATACATTCCATACTTTAATCCATTTCTGATTTAATCTTCATCGGATATTATCAGATCAATCATGAATGTTAAAATTTTATTTTCCCTTCTTTGCCGTAATTGAAGCTTAGTTATTCATAGTCAAGGAGCATATTAGTTCACAATGGCGTTACCATAATATTATGTTTTTCTTACAATTACTTTCAGCTTTATCTTATAATTTTGTCTAATTCATATTCATAGTTTTGAACATTGGTTGACCAAGATTATTTACATGCAGAGAGCAAGCAAAATCTCCCTTTATACTATCCAGAAAGGATACCAACAAACAACTTGTCAACCCTCCAACTACTCGCGAGCTCCCATATCCCATGCAAGGCGTCTCCATGAAACCCGTGCATTGTACCGCGTCATTTGTAGCAGATGAAATGTAAATGTGCACTCGTTACGCGCCCGCCGCCCCGCTCCGTATTCATGAGGTAAATAGTTAAGTTATACGCGACAGCGGTTACACCTGATTTAGAGTAATATAAAGAAATTCCACTTTAACTCAGAGTTTCTCTACCTGTAGTTGGTCTGTCATTACTAAGGTAAGGTATGTTGTCTAAGTCTATGTTGGGTTTGAATATTGCAACTTATTCCTATCAATTTTGGTCCATGGTTGGTTTCATCATTTGATAGAAACTTTGACAGGAGGTGCCTTCTTTGATTTAATTTCATCATGTTGGTAATCGAAATGTTCCCTCGATGTTACCAAAACAAATACCAATTTTTCAAGGTTTTTACCACCTCTTTTCATCATGTTGTAAGTTCTACTAGTCTATCAATAACGAGTAGGTACCTACAACATAAATAGTGTAGGTTTTTCACAAAAAATATTAAACAAGGATAAAGAATTTGTAAGAATAGAAAAATCTTTCTACCTTTTAAATTATATCTTACTTTAATATTTTTAATATACTTTATCATCAATTTGAATTAATATTTTAGTTTTAAACATATTGTAGTAAATATCTTCATATGCATAGTTAATGAGTTCTAGCAACTCACAAGCGTCTTGAACACAAAAAAATGCATTTGCTAGCGTTGACTTGTAACTAACTGTATTTGTATATGTTTCACAGAGTTTCAACATCTTCAGCATAACATTAGTATTCTAATGAAGGTAACTATGCATTGCAAACAGGTACTTACCAGTTGACTTTACTAAGTTCATTTTCTGCACAATTTTTTTGAGATCAAAAACTCACCAAGTTCTTATAATTTCACTTATCTAACGTAACCTATCTATTCATTTTTAATTTTAATCTTTTTTCACGACTTCTTTTTTAACCAATTGTTCTGTTGTCTTGTAACTTGCACCTCACACCTGTCACAGGAACATGCGCATATTATCTTCAAATGTGTCAACAGGCTCTCGCTCTAACTCGCTTACTACTATCGGCGTTTTGAGCGTTTTTGCTTTATTTATAGGACACTTATGAGGCTCCACCGTTTTTCACCGCTGTCTCCGCGCGAGCTTTCGGATAATAAGGATGTTTGCGTTTATAGTGTAAGCAAATGTTCCTATTATCTTTTTCCAGCGATTTTGTTTTCGTTGCTAGGAATATGATGTTTGGGGTCTGCGTTTATTTACTGAAATATTTCCATTCGTTGTATATATAACTACCTTTCTTCATTTTCCTTGTAGAATACTCCTTGGTTAAGTAAATTTTATATTTTCTTTTCGTCATCTCTCTAAACCGCTCCTAGAATAGGTACTAAGTTTGAAATTAATAACCTTTGAAATTCAGTCCCCAAAATATCTAAATTTTAATATTGGTTTGTACCCAGCTCAAATTCCACGTAAAAATATTTATCATCCCCCATCTGATATATTTATTTCCTGCGTATTTCATTGATAGCATATTTTATTATAGCCATACTCAGCAATAACGAAGGTAAGACGGCGAGTGAAACGTCAACGGAATTATTCAAGAAAAGTGCCAAGGGGTCCAATTCTGGGCTGAAATTTATGCGTTCCGCACAGCCGGGCGATGCATCTCCTTTCCGTGTCACCCGGCCGGGGCCCAATTAAGTTCGACTCACGACCTCTGCATAGGCCACAAGATCGGAGAAAGATTCTGGACTATGCTTAATATTAAAGCCCCTGTACTATGCAAGTTGTATGATGTGTATTGGTTTATCTCGACCGTTTTCGTGGTGCCATGCCAGCTGCTATTACTACATACTTGGCAATCGTTAAGCCATGTCGGGAGTCTTATAGGCGGCAAAAACCTTCTGATACTGGGGCAAGCTACTAGCCCTACACCCTCCACTAATCCGGACTTTGCCCCGAGTGTAGAGGTATATGAAGAGACCCGTGTCCCAGTAGTGGGAATGATATAGGGAACTTATGATGTGCAATCAAATTTCTATCAATCTAGATCCAATTGAGCAATCTTGCATTTTATTTTTTTTACATACACAAAAAGGATAATCTTAAACGTTCCAAAATCTAATCATCTCTATTTATTTATCTTTTAAGTTAAATAAAACACATATCTCACTAATATTATAAATGCGAAAGTATGGATGTTTGTTTGTTTGTCAGTTTGTTTGTTTGTTTGTTTGTACCGCTTTCACGCCGAAACTACTGAACGGATCTGGATGAAATTTGGTAGGTAGATAGATAAAGCACTCGGCTAACACATAGGATACTTTTTATCCCGGAAAACTTAAGGGTTCCCGTAGGAATGCTTATAAACTCAAAAACTAATATTATAAATGCGAAAGTATGGATGTTTGTTTGTTTGTCAGTTTGTTTGTTTGTTTGTTTGTACCGCTTTCACGCCGAAACTACTGAACGGATCTGGATGAAATTTGGTAGTTAGATAGATAAAGCACTCGGCTAACACATAGGATACTTTTTATCCCGGAAAACTTAAGGGTTCCCGTAGGAATGCTTATAAACTCAAAATTTCGACTTCGTCACTAGATGGCGCTATCTTAACATTTTCTTTCTTTCTGGATACAATTCTGAAGTCCACGCGGACGAAGTCGCGGGCGGAAGCTAGTAATCAGTATAAAAGTGATTTATCTGCAAAACTTTTATAAATTCCCATAATTTACGTAAACGTAAATCCGTATACAGACAGGGTTACAGGTAAAGTCGTACTGAATATTAAAGGACGTTATTATTCAGGACGTTATTAATCGTTTGTATATCTGTAAACAATTGTTTTAAGGGTTAAGCTATTGTCATTTTCTTTCTTAAAGCCAAGTTCATTAAGCTAGTTTTATAGCCCCAAGACCCAGTAAGGACTTCGTGCAAGAGAAAGCGGAAAGCGGGTCGCGGCTAGATCACTGCTATTAGATTGTCATGCATGTTGGATGAGGTAATTAATTGTGACAGGGCAATCCCGCGAGTCAGCACATGTTTGCTGAGTGTAACTGGAGAATCAAATGAAGAGTAAGTGATAAATCTGATAAATCTTAAGTGAATTATTAGTACATTTGTAAGGTCTCTGTCGGAAATAGTTTCTGCTGATTTTGTTCGACCTTATATAATAAATAATGTTGAGGACTCTACGTGTCATAGAAAACTTAAATCATAATCTGCAAATGAAGGAGTATTTATTGCCATAT
Organism: Coleophora deauratella; assembly: GCA_958295455.1. Classification (NCBI taxonomy): domain Eukaryota; kingdom Metazoa; phylum Arthropoda; class Insecta; order Lepidoptera; family Coleophoridae; genus Coleophora; species Coleophora deauratella. The sequence continues at coordinate 5,472,693 of OY282405.1, read as the reverse complement.
ACGGCGTGGAGTATGTCCTCCGTGGAGGAATAATGATGATGATGGTAATGATGAAATCATGAACCTCCTTTTTGCTTCACCATCATAGAAGTGGTAAATATAGAAGAACCCCAACAAACACAGAAAAAATGCTACTTTGGAGTATTTGCGTTGACAGTAACGGGCAGGGCACTTTCCATAATTTTTTTTTGTATCAAACAATTGGCGCCACAGGCCCTCCCTCTCCTCTAGAATGTGAAATGTTCATAATAATAAAAAAACAAATCAAACATTGAAAGAACTTTTTTCACATAGTTATAACAGCATTAGCCTTATCTGTGTTCCCAGACTGTGCTATAAACAGCTTATGAAAGCGCCACATTCATACTGGCTGACAGGTATGCCATTACACAATTTGCGTAATAGTACCTTTTGTAATAAGAACGATTTTCAATGGGAGTGAGTAAGTGGCGAATGCAAATTTGAAGGTGGGGTGAGGGCAGCAATCAACACCAAAAAGGTACATCTACATGTGTTTTAACGGATTCGTTTCGCTTCGATTAGTATGGATATTGAGGATGAAACAAACACTATCATTACTCAGATTCAAATTACTCGGTGGTGTAGTGTAAGCGCTTCTGTCTTTTGCGCTAACGATCGTGGCTTCAATCCCCAACCAGGCAAATATGTATATCATTCTTTGGTTCTTGATCCTAGTCTAGGACCCACTAGGTGACAATGTTTGATTTGCGTCGGAATTATTTTGCTTTCTATACTTAATTTCCTTAACATGATAGGTTTTCGTGAATATGTATTCAAATCTCATATTTTTTGCGATGTTTTTTTTTACTAAATACTAATAGCCATTCACAATAATACACCTCAAAACTCTCTCTCTAAGTAACGTTCAATAACATGATGTGCTACTAAACGTTGCTAAAAATAAAGATACTTATATTTACAGTTTTAAGTATATAAACTCGTATGATAAGGTTATTAACATTAAAAAAAAATCACTGAAGATAATAAAAGTAAAATAAAGAAGAAGAGGAAGAATGGAATTTCATAACGCAAGCTAGAAAGAAGCTCGAAGTTTGAAGAACTGAATAAATAATTATGCTAGGTGTAATCAGATGTAAGTGTTTCACCTACAAGCGCTCCAAAGTTTAAAGACAAAAGAACTTCTAAAGTGACTTCACGTTCATACCCTAGAGATTCACATCAATAATGTAAGAAAAAGTGCATACAAAGGAAGCGAAATGAGTGTAAGGTGAAAGTTCAGCCTATTGTCGCACAAGACGGGAGCAGCCCTTTGTGAGACCGAACAAAACCCAGAACAATAGCACTGGTTGAATTGATTGATTAATTAAATTAATTCTGATGGCTCTTTCGACAACTAATATTGAATGTTTAAAGACTTCTACTACCAATTTTTCCATAATTTATGAGAGTCTAAGAATTAGCTATTAGTTTTTTTTTTCTATCGAGTCGATTGTTACATTTGTTGAACCAATAACTCTGCAATGGGAAAAGCATCATGAGTAACTCGAGACAGATCCTTCAGTTTAAGGAAACTCTGAGGACACTAAAAAAGTGTGTTTTTGTGGGGATGCCTTAGGTTCACAGTTTTTATTAATATTAAAATTGACTTTGTCAACTGTATTATTATAATTCCTTTCATTGATATTGCTAATTCATAAGTCAGCTTTATCTCTTCCTAGTCTATTTAAATCTCTAAAACTATATTTTTCCTCACCACTAAATCACCACCAAACTTTAAAAGCATGCCTCAAAATTAATCACCAATGACATTAGAAGCGATACAACTATTTGTTCGAGAGCCGCCCGCGACGCGACGCGAGTCGCGACGCAAGATATTTTAATTCGTCCTATCCTATCAAAGGTTCTCGCTCGGCATAAATAAGCTGTGGCCGTACTGTCGCGTCGATTCGAAAGGCAATATTTCTGTGCCAGCGAGAGACGTGGTACTCTTTGATGATGCTGCTTATGAATATCGTGCATCTATGGATACTGGCTGGAATAGGAATGCTCACTCGGAATTCAACGATATGTTTTATGAGAAAATAATGTTTGAATTTCGAAATTATGTTAGTAAAGTTTATTGAACTTTTAACTATTTATTGTTTATTCACACGATGAAGAAGAACTATTTATTAAATTACTTAAAATAAAAATGAAAATGTACTTCAGAATGACGAACATTTTCATAAGTATGCCTTGTTAAATATTTTCTAGCAACGATTTGACCGTCAAATACCGAAGAAGAACATCAAATACAAATTAATCTAAAACCGTGCGAATTTTTATTAATTTTACATACCATACAGAAAAGACAACACGAATCATTTATCTGGCTTATTACTCTCTAATTATGGTGGCGTAAACTAACCGACAAAAAGCCTATTCTATGTTGGTTTGCGACAAAAAAGAGGACTTTGTTAAATTGTCCTCCAGTAACAAGACCACAACAAGCATGCGGTGGAGATGGATAATGTTCTCTGACCACAAGATGTGAGATGGTAACAGATAGTTGACAGTAAGTTCAGTTGATTCAGGTTAGCTTAGTTGTTTCATGGAAAACTGTTTTAGTATAGTTCCGCAATTCTTTGCATTTAGAGCATAATTTCTCATGATAGAGGACAAAGTATTATTCGGTGAATATGTTAACTCACTAAACAAAATTTTCGGTTAAAGTACAAGTTCCACTTGGTACACCAAAATACCTACAAAAAGGGTAAGTAGTACCTGCTTTCTTTTTTTATTTTCAAAAGTATTACAAATTAATGTAGGAACAATAATAATAATAATATCCAGGACAAATCACACACGGTCATCTGGCTCCAAACTAGGATTCTTTGTATCTTGGGAACCAGAGACTGATAAACATACACATATACATTTAAATACATACATATATAGATATTATACACCCAGAGAAAACAATTCTGCTCATCACAGAAAAGTTTACCCTGTGTGGGGATCGAACCCACGACTCTAACTCCAATATAGACTCTAACTCCAAGCAGACCGTTAGCGTATTCATGCATTTTTTGGACTTTCCATACAAAAATGACTTACCTATAGCTGATGGTTGTATTGAAAGTTCAGATTTCTAAAGCTTAGTAGCTTCTATTTATTCAAATCACCTGTATAAACTTCGATAACATTGAAAAAAGCAAAAATCATAGCATTCGCAAATTAATAATAAAGCCAGCTGTGATGAAAAGCAAATCCTTTCAGTTACCGGATCAATTTGTCTTCATATCGGTCTATAGGCATTTCAGATAATATTCAACCAAAAAGATCAATTTAAAACATCTGCGTACAAATTTTCGTTACATTATACTCGTTACTGGAAATTTCAGTTTCAGTTTATCCCCTCAGGAGGTCCTCAGATTCTTAAAGACAATATATTTTAATTGAATTTAACCTTTTAATTAAAATGTATAGATCATTCATTAGTATTTCTCGTAACAAGTAGTGGTTGGGTCAGTTATTTATGGCCTGATATGCATATACCTACAGATCGAGTCAATAGGGCTCCTGGAATCCAACATATTCTAAACTATGTTTGTAATTGGACAGTATATCCAAGACTAGCGCTTCTCTGGCAGATGGCATGTTAGAATTAAATTAACAAGGGTATGAGAGCAAGCCTTTAGACCCAAATCATCTTTGTCTTGACCTTTCAAACTGTAACGGTTAAGACGCTATTTATGTTTATAAGAAATTGAAATTAAGATACATATTTAATACCTAGATATAGTGTATTAACTGCTACACCGACAAGAGCAAGGCTTTAAGTTTAAAGAAGTTTTCACTGATATACGGTCCGTGATTATCCGAATATGCCTTATCTATTACTATTAGACTGCCGGTTGACAGTTCGTTCTCCGTATTTAAAATAATTTTATTATAATTTAAGTGGTTAATTATCTTAAAATATAGTTAAATTGTGATAATCAGAAGATAATCAAACGACGAAAGTATTTTGCACAAGTTCTGAGTGGTTTTAAGTAAAAAATAAGCATCGTAAAATAAAACAGCTGAGACCGCCATTCATAACGGACGACCTACAAGGATTTAAAAAACCTAACGCATCGAAATTACATTGGATTTAACCTGGGGAGTATTGTTTTCATTATAAATAGAAATGACTACTAGAAGTATGGCCAAGACACTTGAGCTGGACTCCAAACTGCGTTCTGCCCTGGACCAACTGAAATCAACTCGGGCTCTGTGTGACAAACTACTAGCGGAACGCGAGGACAGTGAGGTGGAGCTCCAAAGGATTTTAAACAAAAACAAGGAACTTAAAAATGAGCTAACTGAATATGACATCAGGTACCACGACATTCTTGACCAACGCGACCGGCTACAAACCACCGTCTCCACATATGACCAGTGCAATGAACTCTATGAGGAGGCGCTGGACCGCGTCAGACACCTGGAGCGCGAGCTGTCCGCGGCGCAGGGCCGCGTCGAACAGCTGGAGGCGGAGAAACACCAGCGGCAACTCAAGGACACTCAGACCCTGTATGATAAGTTGGTTGGTCAGAAGTCTAGGCCGTTTGTAGGCATTTGTAATAGCCGTAACATTTGTAAAAAATATGGCAAAATTAATAGATTAGTTAAGAAGTCTGCGTTTCAGATAAAAAAGTATTGTAGCAAATGCAGGTCATCGGATAATCTTAGAGCGGAACGTAGGGACTTATTAGCGCAATTGGATACATATAGTGTTGATTTAGATAATTATAAAATCAAATATGACATCCACTCGCGGAATTTAGAGTCGGAGATTATTAGATTAACGGACCGTCTTACGGAAATGACACAAAAATACGAACAAGCTGAGAAGCAAATAGACGAGCATGTTTTGGCCACGGATAAGTTATTGGAACTATGTAAATATAATTCAGAGCGATTTGAGTCTTTAGTAAATAATCATCAGTGTGACTGCGCGTGCGGCCAGCCAACTCTCACCGGCGAGGGGCCGGCCGCAGATCCGTGCGTAGGCCGAGCTTCGGAAAGCTGTCGGGATGTGTCGCCAAGCGCTGCTCCTACTTCGCCTCAGGTGTTTACACGGAGCACCGAATTTACATCACTTAATCCTAAGAAAAGAACCATTATTTTCTCTGATAGACTAGGTATAGGTTTCGGGCCGCTGTTTTCAAGTAGCATTGAATCTTCCAGGGTGGTAAATAGGTGTTATCCCGATGCCTCATTAGAACAAATAGTTGATAAAATTTGTAGTAGTTCATTTGATCACAGCTCCTCAGTTGTGTTAATGTTAGGTAATAGTAACAATGTTAAAAAATCTCACATTAAGAAAACTGTCGACCGGCTTGTGGAGCTAAGCATGGAGAAGAAATGTAAAATAACAGTATGTGCGTTTCCTTATTGTACTAATGCAGCGCACGACTATAATAAAAAATTGCATAATTTGAATTTGTATTTATACAATTTGACATGCAGTCATAGCGACTTTGTTTTGTTTTTTGACACAAATAGTTTTATAAATAAGTTTAAATTGACCAATGATACAATGTATCTACCATTTGTACAGAAAAAAAGACTAGCTAATTCGTTAGCTTACAGTATTTTACATCGTACCGACTGTATTCAGTCGGTAATTACCTGCGTAACGACGGAGGAGCCCGTCGCCGGTGTCGGCACCACAGGTATGGCGCAGCCTATAATTGCACTAGACAGTGCACCCTGCGGTGCTGGCACTTGTAGCGGGTCTCGAACTCCAGATTTAAACTAGGTTCAGAGACAACGAGGAAGCCCAACTCTTTGAAATTAGTACACCAAAATATACAAGGCTTTCTCGGCAAAGAATTCGAAATAGAATTATTTTTGGAAAAATTTAATATAGATATTTTATGTATTACAGAGCACTGGCTCAAGGAACATGAAATGCTTTTTAATTTTGAAAATTATAATATGGCCAGTGCATTCAATCGAAAGACTGCGATTCGCGGTGGCTCCGCTATATTACTTAAAAATACCCTAAAGACTAAGGTACGGAAAGACGTCGTAAGTCTTTCGATTGAAAGAACTGTGGAGCTATCTTGTGTGGAGCTGGAGAACCACATCATTATCTGTGTATATAGGCCCCCATGTGACGATAACTTTGCTCGTTTTGAATCAGTAATGGAGGATGCTTTAAATTTAGTAAGTAAAAGTAAAAAATCTGTCATCGTATGCGGTGATTATAACGTTGATTTATTAGAAAAGAAGTCCCTAACAACAAGAATTATTTGTCTTTTTAAATCGTTTGATTTGGATTATTTATTCTTAGAACCAACTAGAAAAACAGAGACTTCTGCCACATGTATCGATAATATTTTCTGTAACTGTAGCCATGTAGAGAAAAAAGTAATTAACTGCTTGAGGTCTGATCATAGCGGACTAATGGCTAGCTTTCCTTTCAGGTCAATTATTAAACAAATTAAAATACAGTCGAGGCCTGTCACTGTTAAAAGAATAGAAAAGTATAAAAAAGCGTTAAATAACAAGCTGCCCATACCAAATTTTGATAATGAACCAGAAGCCAACAATATGTACAATGATTTATTTACAGTAATTGAGCGAGATTTTCAGGAAATTTTTAAAACTAAATCTATAAATATTGATAATAAATTTAAGTTTTGTGAATGGGCTACTGTAGGAATTTATAAAAGCCGTCAAACCTTATTTGATCTTTATGAGAAAAAAAGTTATATATTTGATGACAATTTCAGAAATTATGTAAAACGTTATTCAAAAATATTCAGAAAGGTATGCTGCGCAGCCAAATCTAATTACTTAGCCAGAAAGATAAAACTATCTGATAATAAAATTAAGACGGTTTGGAATATAATAAATAAAGAAACCGGTAAATTCAAGAAACACGATAAAGATTTTGTTTTACAAACAGATAAAGGCAAAATATCATCTAACGCAGAAATAGCTACGGAATTCGAAACGTTTTTCACAAACATTCCACTTAAGCTAACTGAGGCCCTGGACTCATCACCCACATATGCTAAAAAAATATTAGAAGAAAATGTCATTTCTTGTGATGAAATATTCTATTTTAGAGAAATTGGACCTGAAACTGTTGTTAAAACTTTTAAGTCGCTTAAAGTGAAACAAACTGAGGACTTGTGGGGTTTATCAGTTAAATTAATTAGTAATGTAATTGACGTATTAGCACCACATTTAGCATACCTTTTCAATATTAGTATAGAAAGTGGTGACTTTCCAGATCTCATGAAGTGTAGTAAAATTATACCTCTTTATAAATCAGGTTCCAAAACTGATGCGGGAAATTACAGACCAGTTTCTGTATTACCCGTCCTTAGTAAAGTCTTTGAAAAAATTATGCTCAACCAAATGCTACAACACTTCACTTTAAACAAACTTCTGCATAACCAACAATTTGGCTTCACGAAAGGTCGATCAACTACCGATGCAGGAGTAGCACTTATACGAAACATCTATGATGCTTTTGAGAAATCACAAGATGCAATAGGAGTGTTTTGTGATTTATCTAAAGCATTTGATTGTGTGGAACATCAAACTTTACTTCTTAAACTAAAGCATTACGGTGTGGAAGATAGGGCTCTCAGTCTTCTCAATTCTTACCTTAACAATAGGTTACAAACAGTCCAAGTAAATGGCACAAATTCTCTCGGCTCTACAGTAAAAATAGGCGTTCCCCAGGGATCTATTTTAGGCCCCTTTCTCTTCCTTGTTTATATAAATGACTTACCATTTATGGTGCAACGTCTCTCAAATATTGTGTTGTTTGCAGATGACACATCTCTTATTTTTAAGGTAGACAGGAAAGACAGCAAAATTGACGAAGTAAACAACACACTTTCAGATATACATAAATGGTTTACTGTTAATAACTTGCTATTAAATGCCACAAAGACAAAAGTAATAAAATTCAGGTTACCAAATGTCAAGCAAACTCACGATAATGTAATATTAGACAGTAATATTTTGGAGTTCGTAAATAGCACTGTTTTTCTTGGTATTACTTTAGATGCTTCTTTACAATGGGGACCACATATAGAAACCTTAGCAGGAAAGCTTAGTTCAGCTGCCTACGCCGTCAAGAAAATAAGGCAACTAACAGATGTAGATACTGCAAGACTAGTGTATTTTAGCTATTTTCATAGTATAATGTCTTACGGCATCTTAATTTGGGGACATGCGCCTGACATAGAAACTATTTTCATACTGCAAAAAAGAGCCGTTCGCGCTATCTATCAGATGCGATCTCGAGAGTCATTGAGGAACAAGTTTAAAGAAATAAATATTTTAACTGTTGCCAGTCAATTCATATATGAAAACATCATGTATGTTCGTAAGAATTTAGATTTATTTCCAAAAAACAGTGACAGGCATAATTTTATTCTTAGAAATAGAAATAATATTGAAGTTGCTTATTCGAGACTGAGTAAGGTAAAGAAGTCGTTCATGGGGCAGTGTATAAAATTCTACAATAAAATACCTGAAAATGTAATTAGTTTATCCGAAAATAAGTTTAAGACCTATGTAAAGAAATGCCTGTGTTCAAGAGGATATTATAAAACCCAAGACTATGTTAATGACAATGATGTATGGACATGTATAGATCTTCCAGCTCATAGCTTTAGTAATGACATCAATTGTAATAGATATTAAGTATTTATTTCAAAAAATGTGTTGGGGCGAGTTTCTTTTGGGCTCGACGTTTCTTCTAGCTCCGCTAACACTTCCCGAAACGTTGAGTGTACAAGTTCCGCGTGGTAGGAACTTTGTACTAGGTAGAAAAAAAAGACGATTTAAAAGTATGCGTACAGCATCTACTTAAATAAAAAATATTTTGACTTTGATTTTGACTTTGACATACCAGAAGTCCTGACATATTTTGTTTTTTATTTATTTTTATTTGTGTAAATGATAAAAGTATATAATACATGTAAAATTAATCAGTAGTCTCCTGCGCTATAAATGAGTCCTCTCCAAACAACTGCTATTTTAGATAATCAATAAAAATACAATTTTCGTTTAACCTTCCGATTTTTTCACTTAACTTGAATGGATCGATGTTTCTGAAGAGAGCGTTTTAAAACAATACCCAAGTCTGATCTGTATCACAGATTCCTCCTTTTCGAGCGACTGCTTACACCGAAAACAATTTTTACAGGCAACTTCAAGTCAAAATTCAGTTTGATTATCATTCAGTCTGTATGGAACCCATGGATAACCTTACTCACCAACCCCAAATCTTCTGATATACCTCTTTGCGCAGTAGTTTGAGGAACTCTAATGTGTTGACGCAGATCCTCGACAGACCAGTTATGTATACGACTTAATACTTCCTTAATTTAATCGACGGTTTCCAGTCTAGAGGCTGATGTCTGTCGATGTTCCCATGGCAAGTCTTCTGCCTGCACTCTTTCATGTTTGTGAGACTAAAGCCATTTTATTAACTTACTTTTACTGATGGTATTATGCTCTACACAATTAACTAATAATCATGCGAAAGTCCCGCTAAGTAATCCAAAAGAACAGAAAATAAAAAAATACACATCTTTGCTCTTGCACCCATAATGTCTTTTTCAAACTTTTCGTTCTACAAAATGATTGTATGAACACGCTAAACTTATCAAAAGACAGCTAATCGTATACTCTACACAAAGCATGAAATTAAATTGTTAAATTTAAAAAATGTGAAGACTTGTCAATTTTAAAAAAGGTGTCAGGACTTGTGGTATGACCGATATTATTTCTATTACTTTAGCTAAAAACATAATATTTCTGTTCTCCCATCATTTGAAGATCAAATAATGAAACGGTTTTATATTTCAATAAAACAGCAATCATTTAATATATATTTCATTCGTCTAATAAGTGTATCACCTATTTCCGGGATGGCAAATAACTTGACATTGTCCTTTAGAATAGGTTTCTTGGGGGAAGTTGTTCAGTATTTTGAGTAACATTGGACTCAGTACAGAATTGCAGAAGTATTTTTTTACAAATTGCTGACTTTACCGATTATCTGTTAAATTGTTTAAAGAGTTTCATATAAATGCAGGGTGAAACTAGAATCGCAAACTAGATTTTAACTGTGGTTTCTGCTCATGAAACTGAACAAATTTGTCCAAGGAACCAATCGGAGCTAAAAAATGTGGACTCTTCATACAAATCGATGAGCAGAGTAGCCAACTCTGTAGGGAAATAATTTTTTTTGCTCCAATTGAAATTGTTCAGTTTCATAACTAGAAGCCACAGTTAATATTGCTATATAAATAATTAGAAGCTGTTATATTAATCTTAGTTTGTCACACAGAACAGCTAGCACAATCTTACTTGCTTACATAATATAAGATACAACTTATGCATTTTTAACTATTAAACTTGTTCAGGCTTTTATAAACACACATATTATGAAAGGAATATATTATTATTTAAATGTTAATATACTTTAGCATTTTATGACATTAAATTATCGGATACTTACCTAGATTAAAGTTGCAGAGAACATATGTTTTATTCAATATTAGTTTTCATTTAATTTATTCTCATAACTGTTTTGTTTAATCGATTTAGGAATAAATAGTCCATTACTTCTGAATAAAAGGGGATAAAATAAATTTGTGTCAGTTAGATATAAATTTATTGTATTAGAAAATAGCGTGTCGAAAAACAATTAGATGGGTTGTTTACAAAAGCGTTGGTAACTAAAGGGTGTAACTGTCAGGGCAGGGCGTTTCTAAATATAAGGTCATAGTTTTTAAATAAGTTTATGTTTTATCGTATGCATGAAGACAGGTATAAATATTTTTATAAAAGAAACAAATTAAATGTGAACTATTAGCCGGTATAATTATACCTTTTTAACCTACTTGAAAAAGGAGGAAGTTCTCAATTCTTCTGTATGTTGTGTGTATGTTACGCGATGAATTCGCCAATTATGAATCGATTTTGATGATTCCTTTTTTGTTTCGTAGGTACTACTTCAGAGGTAGTCCCATTTAAATTTTAACTAAATTGATTCAGCGCTTTTTTTTTAAATCAATTAAAACAAAAAACATCAAAATTGTAGTTGTTACGATTGAAGTCGGTTGTTTTTAACGTATTCAGCGTTGTCGATTGTTATTATCCCTTTTTAAAAGTAAACAAGTCGGTATCAAAAGGCAAGTACCTATGTTTCGTTTGATATTTTATAGGATTATATCATTGATTTATTAAATCTTAATGAGATAAAACTAGATACAAAAAGTAGAGATATAATCCTGGTTCCCTTAATCCTACTTTGGGGCCAGATGACCGTGTGTGATTTGTCCTGAAAATTTCTTTATTATTATTCAATAGTTAGCTACTCAAAATGTGCCAACAATTTCCTTATTTATCAAAGATTGACTTATTGAGAAAGAGTGACTAAGTATTGCAAAACTACTAAGTACAAGTTGATTTTAGAAAATATATAATATGTTTGATATATTTATTTAATAGATTAAAATTACCCAATCAGCCAATCTGTAGATACGAGTTTTGCAATCGACCACCTGTGATAGTCTTTATAGCATAGGCCGCTACGGTTAGCTGCAATTACCGTGGCCAGTAATTTTCCCAGTGTTTATTTACCAATTATGCTGCCGGTAGTCGAGATATCTAAGACAAAAAACTTATAAAAATGGGTACCTAGGACAATAATTTACTAGTGATGGATGACAAATGGTAGCTCACAAGTGTGAGTCATTAAGAATATTTTAAGTAAATAGTTGATTACATAATTTCAATTACTGAGAAGTTTAAAAATAGAATATAGTTTAATTTCTTATGTCAACCCTATTTCAACTTCCAATAAGCTAGGTTTCTAACTGGTTTTATGTGAAGTTGTTTTTTTAATGTTCAGATATGAAGATTTAATAAAAGTTAAAGGCATCTTTGACCGATTGTATTACTTTATTGTATTATTACATAATATTATAAACACTAACATTACATTATGATGTCACCTCAACCAACAAACTTTTACTGATGACCATATCTTCCACCGTAGATATACACAAAAACGAATCAGAGTCAATATATATATCGGTTTATTGTAAACCTACACAATCCAAAGAATAATCAGTTATAAGCATACAGTTAATTTTTTATATGGTTTTTATCATGCTGTAATAGTTCTATAATAGCAATAAAACTAACTTCAAAAGTAGATCAGTTCCTCCGTCATACGTATATCGGCTGCGCTAACCTCATAATATCGGCTTCTCATTTGCACGGTGTGACCATAAATTCTCGTTTGTGGCATCACTGCGACACTTTTATGATAGTGCTTGATATAAAGAGGATGAAGGCCTATTTATATTGCCACGCGCGTAGGACAAATCTTCATAATGCCGGGAGTCCCTGGCCAAAATCGTCATCCCTAGGTTTAGATTTATTCTTCGGTGAATTTTCGTTCTTACTAAGTTAATTTTAGTGTAAAGCTAGGAATTTCGGCTCATTGTTACATCATTTCATAAAAATAACCATTCCACTTCTGACTGGGTAAAAATAAAAGTATCAAACATCAAAACTTTAAGAATAATAATTATTATTTTCCGTAAAATTTAAGGTTCCATCACACTGCATCATGGAGGTACGTATAAATAATAATAGTCATAATATAAATCTCTACTACCGTATAAAATTTCATATGATCTATGTACTTCACCAAAATAATACAGTTCAAGACCTCAATTGATCTGAGTGTGCACAAACCAATGGTTTGGACTCATCATACAATTCCTACAAGTCATCGATGTCAATACCGGTTGCTCATACACTTAGACAAACCGTTATTTTGTTAAAAAAGCCTCACATAAACCAACAAAAAGATAATTGACTTAAGCTGCAATTTTGCCAGTAGCTATGACTGGTTCAAAGTATCATAGATGGTGCGCTGTCAATCACATCTGATGAATGGTCTCTTAACGAATATTTGTTGTACAGTCGTTAGTCTTCAGTAACACGTCTAGTGCGTGTCACTGTGTACGGGCATTAACAAGGTTATTTTCAAGGAATACATTCTAAATTCAAATCAAATAAATATAAATAACCATTAAACCTGCTCTAAAGAAATCTTATTCATCTTGTAATATAGAGGTATAACAAAAGTGACTGATCATATTTTACTTTACAAGGGTAGACAAAAGATTTGGTTTTACAATTTTAAAAGTCAATCAGCTGATAAATAAAAATTATTTAAGTCTTTTCTCAATTTATACTTAAATTCAAAACCAACAGTTATTCAGTTCACGAGTAGGAGCTAATTATTACTGAAACTTTTTTAATTATTGTACTATATAGTCCAAATTGATGGATAAACGATATAGAAATTAGGTGACTCTATTTTCTGATTGATAAATCTTATTAGTTAAGTTTATCCTATATGTTAGAAGACACACATACACATACACACTTTCTCTCTCACCACATAAAAAAACACACACTCAAAAGACGCAGATAGATAGATCAACTCAATTTCTTAGTAACCTTTAATAATTCACGGTATTTGGTATGTTTCTTTCACACACTGATGTTATTTAAGTACGTCATACTTTGTGACTGGCTTTAATTTATTTTAATAAGATAATTAAATCCAAGTGTAGTAAAGTATGCTGAAAGAATAAAATAAAATAAAAATTAAAACTAATGTACGTATATTTTACCGGACTGCTTCTGTGGAAAATAATGCCATTTTAGAAAAAGGGTTATGAAATCAATTATAATTATAAATGGATCATTAAAAAATTTCAAATCAGTTAATATGAGATTTTGACTGTCCCTTTAATTGAGTTTGGACGCTTGTTAAGAACTTGTGTACATACATTGTGATTGAAAAGCGGAAGAGATGCGTATCATAGCCGAATGCGTTTTGGCACCAATTAAATTTACTTAATCAGCAACGTGATTGAGTGGTAGCAGATTTTTAATCACTCTCATAAGAGGGAAATATCAGCTGTATTCGGTCAGTGTTAAATTAAAAGGATTGTTAACCTAGTAACCTAGTAGTAGCGTGGTAGGAACTTTGTACTAGGTAGAAAAAAAGACGATTTAAAAGTATGTGCAAAACATCTACTTAAATAAAAAACATTTTGATTTTGATTTGATTGAAGTCTAAATTTACACATAATAGAAATTAGTTTGTGAGCATGATTTTGATCATCAAAACTTGGAACCTATGTGTGAACCATCTAGTCCAAAAAATAAGTCAGTGAATGGTTCCCAAAATATGGTAAGAGATCCTCACTCCCGCAGTAAGGAAACTTAATAAGTTAGAGATTTATTTTTATTTTTCAGCCTTAGATACCTTCTTACTAATCTGAAATACTAAATTATCTCATCCGAAGAAATGTTTTTCATTACGATCTAGCTATGTAAATTTACATGGTATCTTTCATCATCATCAATCAAAAGACGTCCACTGCTGGACAAATGCCTTCCCCAAAGATGGAAAGTATTACATGGTATCTTGATTCTGACTTAAAATAAAATCGTGGAAATGCTATAAAATTAGTTGAACCAAACATTTTCTTACACCTATTGTATTAAATTTCTGCATACAGAAACAACATGACTTTTGAATTACAAAACTCATCTATTCGTCTTATAGTAGCGAAACCTCCGCGCTCTATACAAACGCAAAGAATTATTGGTCACGATCATAATCTCTATAAATAGTGAGAAGACAGGTGTTCAATACCTGTGTGGTTTCATTGCTCTAAAGCTGAAATTTAAAAAAGAATAAATCGATAACAAATTACTGGCCTTCTTAACACCGAAGGAAATTAAAATTGAAAAGTAATAGTAAAGCAAAGTCTGCAGTACGCGTTGATATCTGTTCTGTTAGGTTAAACATAACTTCTAGTAATTATTTTACGTTAATCTACATATGTATGTAGTAAATGGTATTTATTAATTGATATACGACTACATTTTTACTGTTTTCTAGCAAATAAAGTTTTTTGTATTTTGATGTATATTATAAGTCATCTGTCACTTCTACGTTGTTCTTTCAGTAAGTGGTTTTCACTTTGAATTAGTTTTTCTTGCATTCTTTCTTTTCTAATTTATCGTCTATCTACCTTAAAGCCGGAAAGTGATTACGATTCGCCACGGAGATTTGTCGGTGATATTAATTGAAATTGTGCTAACTGTTGCATTAAATGCTTTATCGCTAATTAATTTTAGCAACATCACTGACCTGTTAGACCTGATTTTAATGAAAATGTTTCTGTTGTTTTTAAATTATAACAATACCTGACATAAAACAGACACGACATAGATATTTACTGTTGGCTTTGGAATGCAGTTATTTATTTGTTCGAAGCTCTGATTAAATTTCCATCGCAAACCTCTTTTGAATAGAAGAAGAAGTGACACTTTTATATAGAATGGCGGTTTTTAAGAAGTAAAAACGAGAGAGGCGACCGTAGTACGAAATAGTAACAAGCCATAGAAACAAAGGTTTTGTAGGAAGCTCAAAGGTGTGGTTTTCAGCACTTTGCTGAAAAATACACCACATGATAGCGCATTATTTAAACCGTTACCGTGATAACCATTGCAACATTTACTTTATAAAAACCCTTCGATAGTATAATATTAACAGTATTAAGACCGCAAAACGCAACAAAACCAAACACAGATGCCACTTCCTCTGAAAGACTCCAATCAACTCGATTATAACTAGCTTATCTTGCCACGCTGTATCAATATCATATACAGCATGTTATACTCCTTAACTGTGACTTTCTACTTATCATACTGAAATAGCTTTCGAAGCATAGACAAATCGTAAAATATTGATTCTACATATACACATCCATATTTTTAAACACATTTTTATTATTTTTTCTTTATTTTGGTAAGGATTTGAATGTTTTAATTTTTTTATTAACACCAGTCAACTGTCATTGTTCCAACAGTAATAAAAATAAAAAATTAAAAAATAAATTAAACGAATCCTTACTCCTGCCCTACTTTTGTTCCGTCCTGTACAAACTTCTGTCGCGAAAGAAGCATCTTAATAACACGAGAGGTATCCCATGGAATTATCACATAAATCAAATGGGAGATGATTAATACGATATTAGACGGGTCTAGTGCGTTGTCGTTATAACGGTTGATGGTAATGAAATCGAGCTTCCGTGTGCAAAGGGTAAGGAGGAGTCTTGTAATGGTCCGCCCGTTTCATTATGGCGTAATAGAGTGAAGTTTATGCAGAATGTCATCTTATGCATGTTAGGCGATAGTTTCGCAGCAACTATTACTTAAGCTGTGGTTTTCTCATGATAAGATTCTGATTAAGCTGGTTATGTCATGCATGATAGGAGTGTGAGATAGAACAAACATTACAATTTCAGTTCTGCAGAGCATATAAATAATGGATTTTTTTTAATGTGTGTCTAAAGGCTCCTTATAAAGTAATTGCAAAAACTAATCATGGAACTAATCAACTTTTCCCAAGGAACCTTTAAAAAATTGTTTGGAGTCCTCATACTAATTGACCAAGTGAAACATCATTTTTTTTGCGAATTGATTATAGGTTCCTTGAGGAAAGTTGATCAGTTTCATAAGTAGAAGCCACTGTACAATTTTTTTCAGGTATTTTAGAAGGATCCTTTATATTTCATTTTTGTTTATATTTCAGGAAGAATAAATGTGGTTTTCCATCTACCTTTTTTCATCTTATTAAGCTTAAGCGGATAACTTAGCTTCTTCTAATTTTCATAAGGTTCTTTATTCGCTCGAGTTTGCAAAAATATTAGCTCCTCATTTTCTTTGAAACTTTTATAGGATTTTTATTTATTAAAGCACATCTTAAATATACGAGAAAAAACATTCCCTAAAGAACTGAAAAGTTAAAAGCTATCTAAACATAAATTATGTAAATAAATATAGAAAATACCTTAAATATTCTAGTATATTTCCTTTTTGGAAAGTGTTCAATACTGAATAATGAATATGCTCGTCAAAGTACAGTACAGTCACCTTCAAATTCTCAAATTGTGTTCACGTGAAACCAATAGAAGATAATGCCAAAAGTATTACCACGTATTTTTGTTAGTTTTGATTTGACCATAATTATTCAATATTGACGGATTATTCGTGACAATTCACATAATTTATACTATTTACTGAAAAAGATTACAATAACTAACTTTCTTACTTCAACCTTTAGAATTTTGCTTGTCTTTTATTTTTTAAGAAAACACAAACTTTTGTTTATTTATTTACTATTTTTATAAGTTTCCGACTGTACCTCGTGTCAAGCTCAAGCATCGTCGACGGTGGTCCCAGAGTCGAGCACGTTTGTTGTATTTCACGAACTTAATTTTAAAATTAGCATTCGTAAACAAATTCGTTGCAAACCGTTTACTTTCACCATCTGACGGGCGATGGGCGACTGTCGATGAGTGTGCAAACAGCGGATGAAGCGAACTCATTAATAACTAATCGTAAATTTCGGTATTTGCGTATTTGTGTTCATTGAAAATACACAGTTTACATAGATTTTCCTTATTGAATGTAGATTCTGTATAAATGTCCAATGTAATACGTTTTATTTGACTTTAGAAACATTTCATAAGATTCTTGTTATCTTCAATACGATGTTTCGCATACGGCAGAAAATAATTACGTTACGTTATGTTAACAACCAATATCGTCCCCACTGCAGGGGCACGGGCTTCTTTCTATATCTTGCGAAGAAAATGAAATAATTTCCACATAAAAAAATATTCAATTGATACCACATTAAATGCTTTTTGATTTATGTATAGAAATAAATATTATTTATACAGTATTATGTCTAGGAGTGTATTCAGCGCGTCCTGCACTAATATTTGTCAAAGGACCACACAGGTCCAACTTATTTTGCATATTTTTGCATTGCTGAGCGAAAGTATTTTGTCAATATTGTCTTCTTCTCGACTCGTTTCCTCAAATGACTGCTACCACAACATTTTCTGGTTGATTTGTTTCTTTGGTTACAGCCTGAGTTTCTTCTTTGCAAGTTGAAAATATCTGACGGCATTCCTGCAAAGAATAAATACATGTTAATTAAGACGAAGCTCGGTTATAGACAAAAAATTATGTACTGTTGAGTCGAACACAAGATTGAAGTAAATATTCTAGAACTGATATGTCTAATACCTAGAACGATAACTGTACTTGGTTTAACGTTGCTTAATGATCTCGAGATCACGAACGTATTGAGAATCTAAGTTTAAGATGATACCTAAGCTTAAGATGATACCTAAGTTTAAATTACTAATAAATTATTATCATTAGTATGATCACTAAGCTATGTATATAAACCGATATTACTCTAATTTAATGCAGTCTTTTTCTTATTCATATCGAATGACATAATTTGATCATGCTATAGTAAGAGTTACACGGCGCGACGCGGTGGTATCCTGGAGTTAAACTGCGCATCGCCTGCGATCATGTGTAGGGTTATCAGTAGATTTAGACCTAAAGATAGTTGCAGCGCGACCTTCATTCGCATACAGTAAACAAATGAGTAGGTTTTCTTGCGATATTTTACTTCAATGTTCAAGCAACAGGTATGAAAAGTTTTAAAAAAATCATTCGGAAATTGGCGTCGGTACAGGTATTTTATCGACTAAATACGAGTAAATCATTACATCCCTAGTATTATCCCAATCTCTTAAAGCACACAAGTCGTTTGTTATTTCTATTTAGATACTAAAGAAACTGACTTGAGGGTCAAGACTGAAATATCCAAATAAACATATCTTCATACACAATACGCATTCAAGCACTAAATCTAGGCTCATACTCGTTCACAAACCGAACAAAGGTTTTAATATCAGCACAGTCCCCGAGGCTGGATGGCTATTTACATAAAAGCCACGTTTTTATTTAGGCTCGAAACACAGGGGACCAAAAATCGTTTTGTCAACGTCGGAAAACTAGTTGTACGAGTACCTAGTTGGATTCATAAAACTGTGGGTGGAAAACTTTTGGCACTGGACCTTTATGGTAATTACTCTATCAAAAATGATAAAAAGAGTTTAAAAAGTTATGATTGAGTATACATACATTTCTATCACATGCATTTTTCTTAGTGGGGCTAATAAAAGTGGTTTCTTCTTCAGGTAACCTAACTGAGAAAGAAGTAAATCTAATTCAATCGTTTAGCAGTATAAATAAGATAAAGATTTTTTCTTTATTTCACTACAGCAGTGACATCAGTTCGATAGGTATATATTGTTGTATCTTAGCCCCTTGAATATTATTTCAGACAGAGAATATTCAAGAAACAAATCGTTACTTTGATCTTTGTTGTTAGCGGCCACAAACATCTACATTTTAAGAATAATCCCCAAACACTCGTGTTCAACTTACATGAGGGAACACGAATATTGTTATGCTAACTGGCTTCGTTAGTTTGTTCCTGGGAATTGTTCCTTTTAACAAAGCAACAGACCGAAGGACCAACATTGTTTTAATGATGAAGATCTTTGCAATGTAATTAAATTACAAAAGTTTTAAAGTCGTACCATTTGAGAGTAACTTAGGAAACAAATAAAATTGCTGAACTTGTAATAACAAGAAGAAGTTGTGCAAGTGAGGCATTTTTGTCTCATCCAATACAATTCTTAGATATCAGATCAATTTTAAATTTGTATTATGTATACTCAGGATAATTGTGATTCTAAACTTGGAAAAAATTTCGTTCTACTTTAAGTAAATCGTAAAAAAAATGCAAGGCAAAAGCTGTTTAGTTTCATGAGTATAGTCACCAGTTGAGAAGTCTGCAGGAATGTACTGGTACCAATTGCACTATAGATAGTGCCTCTGTAAAAAAAGGAAATTCGCCGGCAATATTCAAGAGAGTCCTATACCTATAGAAAATTACATAGTTTTACAACAGAAACACCTGACGCTTTTCCCTACGATTTAGAGCCACTAACTAGGGATGGACAAGTTACTACATATGTCCAGTCATTATGGTTTCAAGGCAATGATTGCGAGACGTCCGCAAATCGATGCCTCATTAATACTTTTCTTGCAAGTGTGCATTTCTTAACGCTGTGGTCGGTTAATAAAGACAGATAGATAATAAAACTACGCCGCTAAACGCCGATTAGATAAGGTCATCATATAATTTCTTTTGAGACTTGAATGTATTAAAATATATTTTTTGAGATCATGAAACCACATGTAAAAGAAACGAAAGGACCAAGTTTCGGAACTTTATTCGTTTTTTTGTGAAAGTTATCAATGTGTATAATTACTTTCTTGGCATTCTTAATAATGTCCGTCCATCTTGACAACAGTCCTTGAGTTCTTTGCTCAGTCATGATAATCCCTTTTACAAATCAAAATTACTACCGACTCAATAATAAGACCTCAGCCACTATAACCACTAACCGTTTGCAGCTCTTAGGACATTTTCACAGTTACTCGAAATAGTCCGTCAGCACCAGTAATTGGTTAGTTGAAAGCCTTCGATAATGGCGTTTCACGACAGCGACATTTTGCTTTACAATATAGACATTTGCATTATTTACAAGGTATCTGATATTTGATTTTGCAAGCTGGGAACCCGTTAATCTTTGTGTGAGTCTTAAATTAATAGTTTGCACTTTTCATGTGCATAGCTATTTCAAAACAATCAATTTTGTCACCTAGAAATAACACATACCAGGTACTTTGTATTTGCTGAAAATTTTCAAATTAAAAATGCTACTTGTAAAACTGAACAACTTTCCCCAAGAAGTCTTTATGATCGGAGCAATTAATTTCCATACAAAAAGTACGAAAACCAACAGCTCAAATGTTTTTTTTGAATAGGTAGTTTTTTTTTGCTCCCGTCGTATTTATTTCTTGGGAAAAGGTGTTCTTTCATGTCTAGTCTTACCTTACTGGGCCGATAAACTATAAAATAAAATAAAAACCATCGACTCGAAAAGAAGAAGATGTGTTTAGTCTTGGCGAATAAAAATATCACCTTATACTCGTACATAATGTTTTTCTTAGTTTCATAAAAAATCATGTCAAGAGAAACATGCAGGGCAGGTATATTGTAGGTAAAAGTTGGAAGTACTATTAATAACTGTAAATAATAAGATTAATTATATCTTTATACGACAACATCTTTCGGTCTTTTATATCCTTATATAGCGTGCTTTTATCATGTATATGCTTAGTATGATAATTATTCGAATTCGAAATTTAAATAAATATAATAAATAAATATCTAAGGATAAAAGATACACAGTCCCTATTACAAAACACTAGAATTCCATTAAACTTATATACAGACATTTATAATTTAAATTCAAATATATATACTTAGATATTATAATAATACGTATACATTTAGACAAAGACCAAAAAAATACTTGGCGTATTTATCACAGAAATGTTATTTTTGTAAGTTTAATGAGTCTTAATACGAATTCCGTTATTCAGAGGGCAATCTTCTTTTATCTCGTCTTACGTCCTTTAGATTGTACTAAATTCATGTTTTTGGTAAATATTTTCTGTGATGAGCGGCCTTTTTATTACGATAAGAAGAATTATCTTTAGGCGTGAGATCGGAATTCTCTACTTAGGGTTTTAGAACTGTCAGCTTTGATGGGATTAGCTTATCGGTGTTTAAAAAATCTCTGATTTAGTAAGTCTGTAATGTAAGCTTAGTGAAGTTTGAATTAATTTTCCAAAACTTAAATTTTTCAATGTTTTGTTTGTGCTAAAGTCGCACAGCGATTAAGCGGAAGTGATTATTTTTGTGATTAGGCATTTTTTCTGTTTAATTTAAAGATAATAACAATGATGGAGTGACAGACATACTGATGGCCTTTGAGACTTTGTGAGAACAATACATTGTTTATATCAGTGTTTTTCAACATTTTTTTAATACACGACCCCTTTACAAGTAAAAAAACATACAAAATGTTTGTGATTTGAAAGACTACGTTTATAATTTTCTTCAATTAGAAAGTGATTTACTCATCAACGTCTCCAAAATATAATAACCACGTTTTGACAAATTGTTAAAAAATAAACAGGCCCAGCCTTCTCACTGAAATTGTATTATGTCATTGCAGTGTAGGACCTCTAAACACTTACTTTTTCTTTTACCCGCGACCCCTTGAAAAAGGCTTCGCGACCCCCGGGGGGTGGCGACCCACAGGTTGAAAAACACTGGTTTATATATTTACGAAGATATTTGTGTATTTTTATACAGAGTGACATTTTGTATGTGCTTTATGACAAGCACTTTAAAGCAACTTAAAACTTTTTGTCAGTTTAACAAAGTTGTAGAACAAAAGTTTTCAGTACTCCCATTTTGTCACATTCTGTATAAGTTACGCAATCCAGTGCATATTTCTTCTAAACTCTCCTCGAAGTTTTCAAGCCTCCTGAGGCTCTCAAGGAATAAAGTCACGTGCCCACTACAAGCGAATTCACTTTGCATGTCCCCAAATTCATGCAAGTTTCCACTACGCGATGTAAATAGCCCCTATAACCCTGCAGACCGCAGGGCCCTACACAATTCCTTTTAAGCCCTATAGGGGTTCAACTTGAAATTTTCAATTTTGGGGTAAGTAAAATAGATGGCTAGTGACATACTGGTTTTATCAAATAAAGCTGTTGAAATATAAAGGGAGTATAGTAAAAACTTTTATTAAAGCCAGATATTGTGTGATACTATCGCCTACATGCAGCTACATATATGCTGAGCTAGGACCGGTTCCTGAACACATTTCAGCGCTGAATTCGATGATGAAATTTTACTGACTAGACCTACGTACTACTGGATTCAATAATTATAGTGAAGACCACCTATTTAATCGCTTAATACGCATGTCTTGTTTTAGAAATAAAACTTTTTCGTTTCCGTTTATTTCACTATGGTCCCATACAACATTAGGTATCAAAGAATACTAAATACTTATATTACCCAGTATCTAGGTATAATGATTGTAATCGTATTCGGCGTTGTAAGTTACGCTAGGAAACAAAAATATTACACATAACGATTATCGTATCATTACAGGCATGTTTTCTTATTTCAATAAAAAAAAAAACAAGTTTCTTTTTTACAAGCCAATTCCCAATCCCTCCGCTCATTTTAAAGCACAAGAATACACGCACGAACAGACTTGGCGAGGGTGATCTAGTTCTTTATTTACTACAGAACTGATTCAAAGAACTTCTTTGTTTGGAGAATTGTGTGGACAGCATTTTAAAACCAAAAGAATTGCTAGGGGATAAAACAGAAACTTGTGTATTATCTTCATCTGGGTAAATTAATGAACTTTGAGGGTTTCGCAACTAAAAAGCCTATAGGGCCTATAGGTCTTTCTTTCCTACCTTTAAAAGGCTGTACTGTACCGTAATAAAGTATCAGGTTAAAATGTTACAGAAAATACATATGTTATGACGGCGGACTAACAAAAAATGTAAATTCGCTCCACCCGCAGAAACATATATTATCACATAGTTTTGCGGCAGGTAAGAGTGATCAAGTGGTACTTTAATACTACTACTACTAAAAGTGGAAATGTTAAGTTTTAACGACGAGAAACCTTCCGCAATTAGGTGAATTTTTCAAAGTAAAAAAACGGCCAAGTGCGAGTCGGACTCGCCCACGAAGGGTTCCGTAGCAGCAAGTAACATAATATAAAAGTTCTTGTAGTTCGTTGTAACTTGAATGAAACGTAAATTGCGGTTTACGATTTATGACGTATTAAACAAAACTACTTACTAGATCTCGTTCAAACCAATTTTCGGTGGAGGTTTGCATGGTAATGTACATCATATATTTTTTAATTTTATCATTCTTTTATTTTAGAAGTTACAGGGGGGGGGCACACATTTTACCACTTTGGAAGTGTCTCTCGCGAAACTATTAAGTTTAGAAAAAAATGATATTAAAAACCTCAATATCATTTTTGAAGACCTATCCATAGATACCCACAAGTATGGGACTGATGAAAAAAAACTTTTTGAGTTTCATTTCTACGTATGGGGAA
Organism: Coleophora deauratella; assembly: GCA_958295455.1. Lineage (NCBI taxonomy): Eukaryota > Metazoa > Arthropoda > Insecta > Lepidoptera > Coleophoridae > Coleophora > Coleophora deauratella. The sequence continues at coordinate 5,448,634 of OY282405.1, read as the reverse complement.
CCCCCAAAATGTATTGTTCTTTTTTCTATTTTTGTGTGAAAATATTAATGCGGTTCACAGAATACATGTACTTACCAAGTTTCAACAGTATAGTTCTTATAGTTTCGGAAAAAGTGGCTGTGACATACGGACGGACAGACAGACAGACATGACGAATCCATAAGGGTTCCGTTTTTTGCCATTTGGCTACGGAATCCTAAAAATGACCAGTATATTGAACCAACTCACCAGCGAAAGAATCCCGTTTCATTCATAAATTCCATTCTAAATTTACTGAAACTACAAAGCTCAATAATTTATTATATCCTGCCTAAACTCTAAATTCCTAAATCTGTAACGTGCGCCATAGCCCAATATCTAGTAAAGGATATAGGTACGATATTAAAATGAGGTACCTATGTTGTACGCATATTAATATCCAGGCAATATTGGTACCATCGATAGATACAGGTGATTCCCGGCCTTGTGTTAGGAAATCACCAGGTAATTGGATTATTCGTGGCATACATTTACATAGATTAGTAAGCGACAGATTGTTTTGGTCGCTTTGTGGTAAAGTGAAATGTTTGTAGTGATTTGATAAGTGTCCAATCTGTTTAATTACTCTTCAATGATGCTCAGATAGGTACAACACTTTATCTCACTCTTGCTTTCTTCTAAATGTGTCGATTACAGTACGATTTAACCGCCTCCGCAGCCCAGCGGCTTGTCCGCTCGCTTCACACCAAGGGGTCGCGGGTTTAATTCCCGGCGGGGTCCAACTTTGTAGGACTCGGTTTGGTTGGTGGTAGGGCATTTTCGAGCCCGCCTGGCCTGCTACCACCATCTTATCTAAGTCTTGCCACGAAACATCAATGTTAACAGCATTGATGTGTTCCGGCATGAAGATAAGATAGGCAGTTCCCCATTGCGTTGGGGAATCTTGGTAAGCCCGCTTCCATCTTCGGCATCATCATCACTTACCATTAGGTGAGATGATGCCAAAGGCTAACCAATTGAGGGTAAAAAAAATACTTATTATATCTTAATATCGTGTGACAATGACCGCCATATAAAGCTCAAGGTCACCCAAAAGGTACATGCTATACTTGAAGTTTCTCTACGTGATTAAATCAGGAATGATGAGATACGATAACTAAATTAACCAACATATGAAGTGGTGGTGTGCTGGAGAGGTAGCCGTTGACAAAAAGGTTCTTGAGTGGCGATCGCGCACCGACAGGTACCTAAAGCGTAGGCAGGCCTTCCATTCAGTGGACTGATGACCTGGTAAAGGTGGATGCGGGCAGCGCAAGACTGATCGTTATGGAAATCCTTAGGCCTTTGTTCAGCAGTGGACATCTTCGACTAGTATGAGACGTTAATGATCATACGATCTCTATTTAATTACCTATCAAAAACGCCTTCACAAACTCAGCAAATCAAAATAGTACCGCGTCTGAAATCACGTAACCAATATTAATCTTTGCGCTTCTCATAACCTCAAGCAACATAACCATTAACGACAAATACTAATAACTGCTGCCTTTGTGTCTGAGTCCAGTGATGGTCCCTAGGCAGAATTGTGCTAGGCCGTAATCCACATCTGACTGACATTTACGAGCAAAGCAAGGTAGGTCGCCTTGTGTGGTAACTATATCTACATAAGAGACGTTACAGTATTAGCTCAGAATAATACATTTAGAGCTTTTGCTAATATATTTATTATTTGTAAATAAACCTAAGTATCTTAAGAAAAACATCTGTAATGAAAGTCGTTATATTTGAATCCTTTTTTCTACTTATGTAACATAAATTCCGTATAACTAACAATCAAAATCGTGTAGCACAGAAAAGTATGGTACCAATTGAAGCAATTTTATAAGTACTTCATATCCTAGTATTTTTTTAGTTATAACTAGATCTATCTTTTTTTTACGTAATGAACGACACGTTGTCTACTATAATCGAACTTAGTTTTATTCGATCAAGTTTTCAATCACCATAGTTAAATATGTTTTGCTCCAACGCATCTACCATTTGCCGTATTTATCGAAAACTTACCCTGAATACATGGGACTCCAAAAACGCGGTAATAAATCGAAATAAAATGTCATCTTTAAGATACAACGCAAAACATTAACCTTTCCTATACACCTAGTTGCTTGGTTAAAATTTCCAGAAGAACTACTGAAAAATCACGAGTAATATATTTTACGTAGTGCAAAAAGAGGTATCAAAGTACATTAAACAAGCGCCTACATTAACGCCAGATGTCGTTTAATAATATGCTATAATTAGTTAAGCGCTGCCCATTTTTGCAATCGGCAAATGCATACATATCTAGTGTACCGTTGCAGTGTGACAAGGTGGTTTAAAACGTAAGCCAAAGCAAATAAACTTTCTTCATTTTGACCTCCCAAGATGAAATTAATACAATAGTTTTCAGATAAGTGTATGCATATATGTATTTGAGTAGGTACGTCCATTTCACTATTACCACCTGTCATTTTATGTCAAAGATAAAATTTCCGATTGTAAAAATTACAACCTATTTATATATATAGTAAACTGAATTAATAAACAATGATTCGAAAAAAAAGAGGTCACACAAAACGCTAAATTTCGTCACTTAATACGGCTCGTTCATTACGTTTTGAGCGCGTGTCGATTTATAACATCAATTAGTCGGAACGCGTGCGCAGCGACGACAACTGACAAATCGGCTGCGACTGCCGCTGCCGACTGCATGTGGGTGGTGCGAAACAATACGACCACGGAGATTGCATGCTACAGAAAGAAGAGCGGATGCAAAGTTGACTGACTGAAGAACATGATGAGTCATCGTTTTGACATAGCGCCATAGAGATTTTATGCTAGAAAACAAAGTTTTTCAGTAATTCTCCTAAGCATTACTAGATGGCGCAGCGCCTTGAAGTTTAAAAAATTATCCCATTAGCCATAAGAAACAGTCAAATAGCAAAAAAAAGTGTTGAATTCTTTTGTATGAGGAGTCCAGTATTTTTTGCGAATTCATTGTGTGTTCTTTGAGAAAAGTTGTTTAGATGCATGAGTATAATAATGTCAGTTGCCACAAATTGAGCCCAGGCAGATATTGTTAGAACACCATAATATATACAGTCATTAATTTGCGATCAGTTCACTATTCACAAAGTTATAGCAATTCAATTCTAATAGTATCAAGAAATTTTAGAGGGGCTTATTTTAAAGAGCGAAAAAATAATTTCACATCAAATACCAATAGTAAAAATATAATAATTTCACATAATATTTGTAGGATCACATATAAAATAGTGCATTTGTAAGCTACAACAAGCAATTCAATGATAAATAGTAAGGCGGTAATAAAACCGAATAACAATTGATTCTAATGCATCATAAGGAACTAAGCGCCGTGTTTATTATTAAAGTTGACATAATTAATAATCAAGTACATATAGATACCGCACATGCAATCAGATGGATTTATGTGTAATTTCCATAATTACAGTCCAAAGCCTCGACTTAATTGGTTTCTAAATGGTGACAATTTGTTATCATAATACGACACTTCCTATCGTGTGCCGCTAACATTCAAACATGATTGAATATTATGCAAAATAACTTATAGTTTCTATTAACATAAAGAGTCCTTTTGAAAAAGCAATACTTTAAGAAAGTTTTCTACTCGGAAACTGAACAAATTTTGTTCTACAAAACTGCTGACATAGAACATTAAATTGTTAATTGGGCTGTCGCAAAAAAATAATCTCTAATAATAGTAACATTCTATATTATGCTTAGAAACATCTAAATTACATAATTTAAAATTACTGATCAATCCGTAAACTTTAAATATGTGTATATTCATAGAATGTTCTTTTCCAGGTTAACTTATGTTAGAGCGCTCGTTCGCGTGGCTTAACGCAAGCCGCCACCGTCGTCGCATCGCAACACCAATATTTTTAGGGCAGATTGTGGATTACTCGATCGAGCCTGAACCGCGTCACGACGCGATACGATACGCGATTGAGAGCACCCTGTGTGGGCTGGGCAATTTAAAATTTAATCACACGTTAGGTAGTGTACCGATAGCAGAAATAAATGAAACATAAACACAGAAAACCTGACAATAAAGTCGCCTATTGTTGTCACCTTTTTTTTTGTCTTTGTTCTTGCAATTTTTTTTTTATGCAATAAAGTATATTGATTGGAATTGAAAACTTTACATTCAGAGAGCATAGATTAGTTATTACTGAACAACCCAAAGCTTCCCCATGAGTGGGGCATGGGTCTTTTTCTATATCTGGGGAAGATTGAGTTATTTTACACAAATGTGTGCAATAACCGAGATCGTACTGAAGCTAAGCAACGATCGACTCTGCCGTCTTTGTGATAAAATCGAATCAAATATTTAAAGAGTTCATAAAATACTTAAAAATTAAAAGTGGCATATATAGAATATACGACAAGCATATTCAATATAGCATAAAACAACTTTCAATATAGAATAATACGACAGCAGCAAAAATAATCTAATTTTCATACCAAGTTTACATAAAACAAAAAATTATAGAACACATTTTTAAATATTATAATTACATTACTTAACAGTACACTGCAGTATCCCGTAGTCCAAGATAAGGTATTAATCCGAAAGTAATTTAAAAATTGTAATTCTAACACCTCCGCCGCCGCTTATCTTTATTCATATGCTAACCATACAATCATGGTTCCTAGTTGGTTATTACTTCTCATTATCCTCAAATAAACCTTAGGGAGTGAGCGCATAACTTAATTTGATCAGACCAAAGATTACGCTTGGACCACCACACGCCGTTTAAAAACGGATTTGTTAAATTACTTATTTACTTAACAATTTTCTTGATTGGGTTTAGCGAACAATGTTCTTATAGAGCCTTTAATGAAAATTCCGTGAGGCTTTTCATGGTTATCGTGAAAGTTTTAGTAGAAAGCACGACAACATTTAAATTAAGTTAAGTGATGAAGCTAAGTTTATTAAGGTATCTCATGAAAAATTAAAAATGTTTAAAAGTGTAGGTAACGTTATTTACATATTTATATCGAAAGTCTCTTATCTCTGCAACTGGATCTAGCACAGGTTAAATATTTCAATCAGCTTATGCAGAATAAATATTAATCGTTTTAATAATTATTTTTTTGATAGAATATAAAAAAAAATATTTTTTATTTAAGTAAATACTGTACTGTACACATTAGGGTGGGCCGAAAATCAACTTTTTTTGATTTCTTTATTTTGCACTATTTGGGAGAAAATATATTTTATTTTTTTAGCATATTTTCAAAACAAAACAAAAAAAACTTCTTCTTTTCAATAACTTTAGACATCAGGTGAGGAGTCAGGGGGTGCAGATTGCACTTTGCGCGACCATTTTACACTATTCAGTAATGACGCTAAGGCAACAACAGAAATCGTTGAAGTGCACTCGAAACGTAACGATATATGTCCTGTTTTGCGCAAAATGGGATATTAAAGAAAAAATATTGTATTTCTATGAAAAGTTATGACTAGGCAATGTGACAGTTAAAATTAAACAAAAATACAAGAAATAACTTTCAAAATATTGTGACAGTTGTTCATACTTCACAAATAATTCAGATATATCACGTAAAATGAATAAATCTACATAAATCTCATTCCAAAATACCATAAACACTCATGAAGAGTTTCAGCGTAGGAAGCTAAGCTTTGTTAGATATATTTCTGCTTGCAATTGTATGAATTTGGCAAACTATAGTTGCCCCAAAGCTCAAAAAGTGCTTAAAAATCAGTTGCTGCCCTAATGAGCCCCTTGCTCTGTCTGATTCACCATAACTATCACGAGTTTTGACGCGCATGAAATATTTCACGCTGGTAGCAGTCATTTGAGTAGCTGTTTTCCTTTAGGACAGCACTTCATTGTCACCATCGGGCTCATTGAAATGTATGTATGAGAAATCATCAAACTTAACCGTTGTAGAATAATTGTTGCGTGTTTTTTGACATTTTAGCATAAATTCTTGCTTTTAGAGCTTCCAATATGAACATTTTATGGCTTGCTTTGTACCACAGACATTTTTGTTTTTACTTGATAAGGAAGGCAAACGAGCAAGTAGGTCACCTGATGGTAAGTGATCACCACTGCCCATAGACACCTGCAACCCCGGAGGGGATTGCAGATGCGTTGCCAACCTAGAGGGCTAAGATGAAATGCCTCTTGTGCCTGTAATTTCCTCGGCTGTCTTACTCTCCACACCGGAACACAACAGTGCAAGCACTGCTGCTTAGCGGCAGGATTAGCGAGTAAGATGGTGGTAGCGATCCGGACGGACCTCGCACAAGGTCCTACCACCCGCGACATTGACATTTTCAATCATAGGTTTTCTTGAAGCAAGTTGATCGATTAAGAAGCTGCACTGTATTTTAGGCTTTTCCTGAGCTTTGGGGTAGGTACAGTTTGCCAAATCCATACAATTACAAGCAGAAATGTCTAACAAAGCTTTGCTACTACGCTGAAACTCTTCGTGATTTTTCGTGGTATTTTGGAAAGAGACATATGTAGATTTATGCATTTTACATGATATGTCTGTAACATTTGTAGAATATAATAACGGAATTTGATGCTTTTGTTTTGAAATAAAAAAGTTTAAAAATATTGTGAAAGATAAATATTTTCATTTTTATCTTTCACAATATTTTTAAACTTTTTTATTTCAAATTTTTGTTTAATTGTTTAACTGTCACCTTGCCTACTGGTAATTACTTCATAGATATGCCATATATTTTTTTTATATCCCATTTTGCGCAAAACAGGACATATATCGTAACATTTCAGGCGCACTTCAACGATCTCTCTTGTAATGTAATTAGCCATAGTGTAATTACTGAAATGTAAACTGGTCGCGCAAAGTGCATGCAATGTGCACCCCACTGACCCTCACGACGTCTAAAATTATCGAAAAGAAGTTTTTTTTGTTTGAAAATATGCCGTATTTACTCCCAAAAAGTGCAAAAAATAATAAAATATTTGAATTCATATAATAAATATGGTCTCTTGAAATCGATTCAAAATATATTTTTTTAGATTTTTCTAAGTGAATCCGGAGGCTCTTAACGATAACAGCGACCAATAATATTTTACACACGTCATTTCTACCCTACTTAGCACCTTTTTGTCGCTATTAAAATAAAGAAATCAAAAAAAGTTTATTTTCGGCCCACCCTAGTACACATTCTTTAAATCGTGTTTTTTTACCTAGTATGTATAAAGTTCCTACCTCTCGGACTCATAACTTGTACAATCATGGTTTCGGGAAGTGTTAGCGGAGCGAGAAGAAACGCCGAGACCATCTATTTATAATTATATCGCTATGAGGTAAACTGGCATTAAATATCAAAATAAATTTTGGATTTTTATCCCAGTTCCAAACTGACCCTTCACAAACATTGATCAAATTTAAATTATTAGTTAGGGGATGGACAAAGATCGATGCCACTGGGCGTTATCCCCGTACAGTCAGAACCGTTTATTTATGTCTTTGGTGTGGAAACTTATTACACAAGTGTTTGTTTTACAAAGCACTAAACATACATCTTGATTCTATGAAGCAAACTGACAAATTACTGGTGAAAATTTTATCAAAGTATTTAATAAAAGCCGTATCTTAGAAAAAATTAAATTATGTTTCTTCATTTATTTATATAAACATTTTTTAAACAAATTCACATGTAACCTGTAACAGTATAAAGAATATTATGGGAAGTACAGTTCGGTACAGTACAGTAATCTAAACAGTATCTTTCTTTTAACCGATTTTTAGCAGTAAGTCTCCGAACTACTTCCTGGTCACGTCACTGTGGAGTCCGACTGTACCTCGGATGGAGTTAAAGAAGATGGATGGCGCTCTCGCGATTTATATCAATTCGTTGAAAACGACTCCTCGGTACCCTTTCTCTGACGATAGTAGGTCCAAAAACTATTAGTCGATGGTTCTCCAAATGATCAGTTTGTATTCAAATTATCTCTGCTCTGATCTTTTGGAAGTGATTTAAGATTTGCTGTAAAAGTTAGGCGCAGGATTCTATTATGACAGTATTGTGCGGTATTTATATCATATATTTTGTATGGAAGTTCAAATGTTTTTAGCGATCGACAATTAATTATGAAATATTTTCATTAAATAGCAATTAATACAATTGTTAATACAAGAGAGGTAAATCATTTTTATTAAATATGCAATTTTTATTTATAAAAAATTCGTAATGAGCAAAAAACGACTATAGGAACTTACAAAGTCATAGGTTGCAATTTCAAATACTTTTAGAACAAATTGGGTATGCTAAATTTTTTGTAAGGTATGAAAATAAAAAGAACCATTTCGAGATATTTTGATTTGAAGCCATATTTTTTTTATTTCCCACTCGAAAAAGTAAAAGATTGAGTATAAAAATCGAAAAAAGACAATAACCTTCATTTGTATCCCTGTGACGTCACATGTTCACACACTTGGTGTTACCTTGAGTTGTTTATAAACAAACGAAACGACAATTGACCTGACAGTTAACGTTTAAGAAAGCGTTCCAGAACACTTTCATGAGAGTATTTTTTTACCCTGACAGCAGGATAAACTATCATAAATATTTCAAGTGTAAAAGGGACAGACAGACATCTCAGGTATATTTTGCCTTGTTCTGGAACGGGCCCTGTTATAAACAAACGAGATGACAATTGACTTGACAGGTGACGTTTTAGAGAGCGTTCTGGAACACTTTCATGAGAGTATATTTTTAACCTGACAGCCGGACAAACTATTATAAATCTTTTAAGTGTAAAAGGGACAGACTATCTCAGGTATATTTTGCCTGGTTCTGGAACGGGTGTTAGTCGAGATTAAGGCCTGTTCATTTCATCGTCAGACATTTCGGCTGTTCGTTTCATAGTTTGTGAACATGTGACGTCATCACGGCTTGAATATAAAAAAATGTATTTAAAAATATCCACAGTCTTAAAAAATGAAATAATCAAATCAGTTTTTCAAAATGGTCTAAACTATCAGAAAAAAAATTAAAAAAAATACATTTTTTTTTATCATACCCAATTGTCTTTTTTGAAAAAATACTCAGATGACTAGCAGTCAAATACACTTTTGTTCAAATCAAAGGCTTAAAAAGAAGTGGAAATCGTTGTCTCCACTGTGCAATAGCGACAAGTCACACAGCAACGCGGCAGTCATCCAACTGCCTGCGAGAATACAACCCATGGGAGTCGAAATGCTTTGCCAACTTCCCGGTGTCCATTTTGTGCTAAATTTCAGATAAACTAAGCCAAGTACGGCATAGATTGCTGGCTTACTTCTCTTAGCAGTCTACGCTCGGAAAACTAAACCAGCAATCTATGCGGACTTTATTTAGTTTTGCTCTCAGTGGGTTCTACGCCAAATGCTTCCAGGATACGGCTTCCGGATTAGCTCGCATGGGACGGATCAAGGTAGTCGGCACTCACACTTCAGTGTAAGTTGTAACGCGACAGAATGGAAAGAACTAGGTACTTATTTTATTTTATTTTATTGGTTTTCCCTTGTCGATAGTAAAATGTGAAAACTTGCACGTTATTTTAACTTCAGGATTTTAATGAAGGCGATTAAAAATAATATTTTATGTTATGAAATTATCCAATTAGGTACGCATCCAAGATTCGGCGTCAGGCAAGAACAGTCCTACTTAGACCATTTACAATCGTGTCCTGACACAAGCCTAAAGTACTAGTGTAATATTTAAACTAATATATACGTACACCACTTTTTTGTAGAGTATGGTAAAAAGGGTGACGGCCCTGATGGATGATGCCCTAACCTGATGGAAAGTAGTGGGCATTTGCAATACCAGAAGTGTTATCAATACTTTGTCTGCTATCAGTACTTTGCCAAAGCGAATTTGCGAAATTTAGCATATTTATATAATTCGCAGCGGTGTAAAGACTGCTAGAACATATAGATCCTCAAAGATTCTGCAGTTCCTCTTATTGTGTATCGCCCTCTTTCGAACAGAAACAACGAATAGCTCTTAAGTGATTGATTGTTTGTGTATTTTGTGCTGTATTTTAGTTTAAACTCGTCTCTGTTCCAATTCTTCTTTGGTGGAACATTTTAATTAGGTTTGGCTAAAAATGTTTGATGGAACTAATGGTATCGTCCCGTTTTGTGTTATTTATGAGAACTTACGGGATTTTTAATTTAACTTGCAAAGTATTTATTTCAATAAACCAATTTATATAATGTAAATTTATAGATTTTTATTACAATAGGCTTTGGTCGCACATTATAAAACATATTTTGTATCTTAAAAACATAAAATTCTCCCACGGCTCCATTCTTACGGTATTCTTTTAATTAATTGCCTTGCCATTACTCCCCCAATTATGCTGAAATAAAATTCAGCTCTTTGGCAAATCAACAATCTTCATTCCAAACTTTACCGCAATAAGGAAAGTATTCCAAAGGACCAATAAATCCAGCAATACGTTTGCCAGGCGTTCGGAATACTTCGGCATACTTCGGATGCTCGGATAGCTGGCACCGACTCTTACGCAGCCGGTAAGTAAAGTTGCGTGTACCGCTGTCCAATAGCCCTACTTTATTGAGATTTTTGTACAAACAAGTGCTTGTTAAATGGGAGCGCTATAAAATGTTGAATTAAACGTTGAATGCACATTCTTGTATTTTTTCCGTTATTTCGATGGTTTTGAGCAAATTCGGAATTTAGGACGTTCGTTTAAAAGAAAACTTGTAAATCTCTGGTATTGTATCTGTAGCTGTAGTTTATTGAATTGAAAATCCAAACTTCTATTTATTTTTATGAAAAATAAACTTGCAGCGCTTTATGACCGAAACCAATGGATTTCTCGAAGAAAATTATTTTTAAAGCACTTCGATCTATTTTTGAGATTCCTATCCACAACGGGTGTTGTTTTACATTAGAGTCACGTAGAGTGCCGGTGTCGGCGACATCTGTCACAGAGGAGGGACATTTGAGACATTTTAAAACTGATACGGTAAGGAACACTCCTTACTTAACTGTATCTAATGTCTCACAACCAGTTACAATGGCTTATGTTCGTTCTTATGGCATCTGCCAGCTACAAATGCCTAATGTACTCGTAACTAGACTCGCTGCGAATAGTAGTTATGGCGAATAATCAAATAGCGAATATTCGTCATTCCCTACTGCGAATAGTCGAATTATTCGCCAAAATTATTCGATATCAAAAACGATACTTACCATGTAAATTATTAATATTAATGAATAATATCTAATGAATATAAATTATTATTATATTTTACAAACAAGATTTTTTGTTTCTTTCTAATTTACACATACTATTGTATGTGTTAATTAGAAAGAAACAAAAAATCTTATTTTTTATGTAGTTTTTTTATACAAATTAATGACCTGTTAATTATTCGTCGAATAGCGAATAATAGACCGAATTATTCGCTATTCGACGAATAATAAAAAAATGGCGAATAATAACGAATACCGAATATTCGCGGCTACTCTACTCGTAACTAAATGGAATGACGCAGACTATCACCATATGTTAATTTTTAAAAATATTTATTTATTTATTTGATATACCTACGCTTTCTATTCCTTGTGTGTTAAAAATGGTTAAATTGTGCCACTCAATAAGAAGGATATTATGAATTTGTTTATAATTAACTTTGATTTTACTTGAAATAGTTTGTCACTTCCAGATATAATTTATGGTTAATTGGAAGGTCTATATCTAATCTTGACCCTGTCAAAGTAGTCCTGTATTTCAGCATCAGCATTAACGTACTTCATTACATTTGTACTATAATAAAAACTTTAAACCATAACTTTCCAAAAACTAGACTTGAGTATTTCGGAAGCTTATATTTCAAGCAGTTAACATTAAATTAAAATTTAACATAGAAGTCACGTATAAATTGAAGAACTTCTTTTAGATCCATTAAATAAAGTGAATAATTTAAAGTTATTTATATCTTTCATTATACATTCCTAATAAAAATATTTTCATTGTGAATATATATAAATAAAGGAATGGCTAACGTTTCTATAAATAAAACCCGTGCCATTTGTTTATTAAAACACTCAATTAAGTTTAAAGATTAAATCATATTTGCACAATAGTACAGAGTGTAACAAAAAGCTGTAGTAATGCTTTAAGGTGGGCTCCCACTAAACGTTTCATAGAAGGAAAATCTATTTAAGGATATCACCATCTTATAACCATCGATCAGATATTTACGCCACCAGTAGGGGGCGCTTGCGCAAGGCAGTACAAATCACTTCGCCTTAACGAGATAAAACAACAAATAAGTCGCTCCTATTACAGGCTTAGCAGCAATCATTAAATCCAAAAAAGCTAATAGCTATCTGGAGACCACCCAAGGGGTTATAGGAAACGTGATTTCATGTAAGCGTTAATTACCAAAAATAAGAAGTCTATTTTCATATTCTGACCTGTTTACCCGAATTATATAATTTGCAAAAATGTGCTGGAATGAATTTCTTTTAGAGCAGACTCAGAGCAGTCCTCTTTCTCTGCTAACACTTTCCTAAACTGTTGGTGTACAAGTTCCAAGTGGTAAAAACTTCATATTTGGTAGACTAAAAAAATAACCTTCGGAAAGTGTACAGTACTAAAAAACTATGATTTCGGCAAAGCCCTAGAACAAAAGTTGTTCAGTATGATGAGTTTCTTTTCATCCCCCCCCCCCCCTCCCTCCTAGCTACTGAGTCCTACAGCTATTTTGTTTGAAGAAATACATTTTGTAAAAAAACTCGGCATGTTTGTGAACGGAACACGAAGTTTGCATTGCATCAAAACTACTTCTCATTAAATACATTTCTGTGTATTTATTTTTCCTCAAAAAACGTTTGGTATTCAAACTCTTTCTGCTTACAATATCGCGTGTGGTCTAATTAGACCACGAATACAGCACAATACACTTAGCTTTTTGTCAAGAGAAAGCTTTTTCCTTTGAAAATGAAGTAAACTGTAATGGATAAACTTCTAGTCCTGTTAAGTAGCGATACCTTACTTATGCATGCGACTTATATTTTTTAACGAAAATACTTAGCATATTGTAACTGAGCCATGAAAACAGACATAATAACTAAGAATTGAAAATGACTGCTTGAATATATGGAGTATTCTATTTTTTTGATCCAGTAAATGTGGCATAAGTTTTTCATCAGAAATATATATGAAGATTAAAAAATAAAATCATATCATAAATGAACAGACTATGTGTGTACCTAAAGAAAATTTAAAAAATATATATTGTCGACTGATATTTGCACTGTCGCCAATTTTGATAAGTTTAATAAATAAATAGTCAAATACTGTAACCCTAATTCAACAAAATGTTTTAAATTTTTTTTTAAAAATGCATTATGATCTGATAGCATCAAGTCCTTTTGAAACTTTGAAAGAATAAATAAAACATTTTTTTAAACATAATTTTGGTTCAACTAGTATGAGGTAATTCGTCAACTGACTCTGTAATCTAAAAATATGACCTTACCAGAATTCTTATAACTTTCCATAAAACCAAAAGAGATTCCATAAAACTAAAAGAACTAAGATATAGGTACTTTGCGTTAAGTACGAATGTTATCTACGACCCGTTTATATTTTGTATAATAAGTAATAACCTACGCATTTTTTGGTCACGAAATTTAACCTTTTGCCTTCATTAACGATCTCTGACATATTTATAGTAACTGCCAACCCTTATCTGCGTATTTTATCAATATTGACATAATAAAACCGCTAATTTAAACTTTTTTGTAACATCATTTTGTTTTTCCTAAAACTCGTAGAGATAAATACGATTGATAAACGTTAAAATCACCATATAACACCCAATTAGAGATTTAATTTGTTATTCAAATACAGTGTGATTGACTTCGTGAATATGTTAAACAAAAGTGGTTCTAAATCATAGCTAAGTGGTAATACATAAGGTGTTGGATGGTATGACAAATCTATCTTTGAAAAGCAGTAGCACTGATACGGGATGAGATAAAAACAGGTGATTTTAGACGAGGCAGTCGTAAATACGAAAATGTTTGAGTACAAAATAAATTGGGACCATGCAGTGGCTGACCGCTTTATTTAAAGACAACGCACAGCGTACCTCATTGGAGATAGAAATTTGAAACTAGAATATACCTCTTAAATCAATTATATATTATGGCGCACCAGCATATGCACCACACACTCTCACACACACACACACACACACACACACACACACACACACACACACACATACACACACATACTATAAATAACTAAGGCTACAAGATTAATCTAAATCTAAACTATGTAAGGGTACTTGAATACACAAAAAGGGAAGGAACTGGTTTCCAAGATACAGTCTTACAACTAGATTTTCATTTTTCATTTTTACCTTAGTAGAGGATGTATATGATTATATTATTAAGATATAGATTCCTGAGTGGCTAAAATGGAAAAGAGTTCGACGACGGAATATTTACTTCTGGAGTAGTAGTAGTAGTAACCGACGTAGTGATTCAAAAGTTAATGTAATTATTGACTAATTATTGAGTTTGTGCGTTAATTTGGGACAAAATAAATATTATTGAAGGATTTATTAATGCTACAAAAACGATTTAACTCTTTTCAATTCCTCGAAGTGAATGTGCAGATCACTTTGTAACGTTCTTAACAAAATATTTTCATAAAAATCATACATTTTTATATCATCCTGTTTAGTAGTCAACTTTGGATTGGAATGGCAAAAAATATCATTCATTAGGCTAAAAATACAATATTTTTTATACTTCAATCAGATAAGTAAGATCTATGAGTGCCTGTCTAGACAATGACGTCATTTTAATCGGTATTTCTATTTTTTCACACTTTTCAAAAGGTATTTCGAGGTACTTACCCAACAATTTATTTTATGTTTACTTAAATAATTATATTTTTACCTGACTGTTCCTAATGAAGAATAACGTTTTCGTTTTGTTAGTAGGAGAAATTAAATAATTGCTCTTGGTTTACGAGTATCATATGAGCCTGTTGCGTAAACGGTTCATCTATTGCACATTCAATTTCATTACTTTTATTGAAATTATTTGTATTTCCATTCAAAACATTTACTTAAGTTTATTGTTACATTAATTTGAACTAATATTGTTACTTTAGTGATAAAGAGGATTCGTTATTATTATATCATAATGTGTATCATAAAACTCTTTCAGGAGTACTATGTGATGCCAAAATGCCAATACAAAGGGTAAAAAGTCTACAAAACGACAGTGAGACCAGCCATGATGTGCGGTGCAGAGTGTTGACCTGTCAAAAAACAGCATGAACAAAAGATGCACATAAACGAAATGAAAATGCTACGATGGGCAGCAGGAGTTACATAAAATTCGAAATGAGTACATCAGAGGCTCTTTCAAGGTAGCGCCCATTGTAGATAAGATGGTGGAAAGTCGTTTGCGATGGTACGAGCATGTGATGAGGCGGAACGAAGAACACGTTGTCAAGTAAGCACTAGCTATCCCGGACAAGAAAAGGGGGAGAGGACGTCCGCAGGCCACGTGGTGGACAACCGTTGCCAAAATTTTTGCCTTGCAAGTGACAAAAGAAAATAACCTCTCTATATTTGCCCCTATTTTTATTTAATTTTTGAATCGGAGAGTACATTTTTCGGGTATGCATATAATATACATTTGTATGTCCGTTTCATCATGTGTAGCCAAAACAGCTTACCTAATAGATTTTGAAGAGCGAGGTTTATTAAACTCGTCTTGATTAAATTGATTGACTATGCACTTGGGGTTTAAACTTTAAACTTTTTGTTAGTTTAGTTTTGATTTTTAAAAGGGGTAGCTGTCATAATTTCGGCAAGTCATTTAGTATTTTTGTTTCTCGATGGATTAAAGAGCCCAGAAGTTTTGGGGTTATTATCTTGTCATAAAAAAAAACAGCCCGTACAGTGTAAAGTGGAAATTTTGCGGATTCTGCCCATATGATAAGCCTTCGACAAGATTTCCTACATTCAAATGATTGTGAACAAAATTACTCGACCTTTCCCTTGAATTCTATCAAAGCGAGCGTTACTCAATGAAATATTTTAATGCAGTGCTAAGTATAACATTGAAGGAGAACAATAAGCTATAAACAACAGTCCATATCAACGCAACGCAATCCCACAGCGATGAAATGGAACTTTATTTATTTCAATAATACCATACTTCGTAGCCAACAACAATAAGTATTGCATTCGGTTTAGAGTTACATACCGCATTTGTACAATGTACACTGTTGATAAAAAATAAACGCTTCAAATTGAAAATAATATTATGCTTTATGCGGGTTGCATAAAGCATAATATTATTTTCAAAATTATACGATTTTGTTGATGAAAAAAATCTAAACTTATTTTATTTATAGAAAAGTGGGATACTTTGTTTTATTATTTTATTAAAACCTTACGCGATACATTTAATAATAAGTTAAACAACATTAAATTGTTTGGTAAACTCTTCGTTCACATTTTCTATGACAAGGCTATTTTAGCTTACAATGTAGATATCAAAATATCGCATAGCAAAAATACTTTTAAATTTTAAATTAGAAGATTTTCATGTTCTTTTTTCCACAAATTTGTCGAGCGAAAAAATATTAAAATATTAAATAGCAACCTACACCCCAGAGTCAAGTCACGGAAGTTCTCAATTATTTACAAAACACGGTGTACAGGCTCTTTTCACATGAATAATAAAATACCTGCTAGACACAGTGGAATAACAAAGAAATGCAAGGGTGCAACAATGGCTGTATAATAGCAACACTGTGTATACGCCTTTATTATACGCGTTGACAACGCGCATTGTATTCGGACGTCTCGCAAGGAATTTTAATATTCTTCCAGCCGTTAGTATCATCTAAGTTCCGAGCTAGCCAGTTACAGAGCATGAAACTCTTTTAAAATTCATCCAGGGCAATGAACTTTACTCTTGAAACTGAAACTAGGACGCAGTTTTGTTTAGTAATTGCGTTTGTTGTCTTTCATAACTTATTCAGCTTGTATTAATTGAGTAACAAACCGGAAACATTGTGTTCTTTTTTCAAAGTGTCTCTCAGAAGCATCCGAACTGAGAACCCTTGAGAGATCTAAGCATTTACATACAAATGTGATTCGGAGTGCATCAAGTGCATCTAAGGAGCATTCAGCTTGTACGCCCCAGAAGTACTTTAAGACGTCACCAGTGTTTATGATAAACACGCCCAACTGAACAATAAACACGAGGCAAAGGCATCGTAGGTGGACAGCCTCAGTCAGCCAGTACCGACTCTTATCACATCTTGAACGATGATTCAACAATTTCGAACTAATTAAAGATAAACAACGTTTGATGCGCGCGCTTAGATTTTGGACGGAGGTTCTATTTGATGTGTGTTTTTTCTAATAAATAATTAAGTGCTTGGAGAAAATTAACTTCTCTTTCGATGACGCTGACAGAGAAGTGATGTGGCTGGTCATTAGACCAGGGTTCGGAGGTCGATGACTCGGCAGGTGGGGAAAGGTTTGTGCGTTTTCAATTAACAGTTCATGAACCTACCTACTTAGAAATATGTGTATTAATGTTCAGTCAATTACCTTCAAACACAAACTCATAATAAAAATGAAGTACCTATATTTTGGTTGTAATATTCTAAAGTCAAAAAGTAGCTATTGATATAAAATACAGAAAGACACGCCATATGAACTCAATGAAGGTGATCATATTTGAGTATTATAATTGACTCGTCGATCGGATAGAACGGTAGTCTAATCCTTCCTATTGCCTCATTACTTAAGGACCTTAGGACTGTTGTGCTAGTAGATTCATATTAAATTTCAATAGCGTACTGAATTAATTTAACGTACACCCTTTGATCATTATCTCGAACAAAAATACAAGAGTCGAAATTCAGTTCTTTCGACTCTAACCGTTTTAAAGAGATTATGATGGTTGTTATAGTAAGCTAAATAACATTAGGATATCGACAGCTGAGCTAAAAATATAAAAAACTTTACTTTGTGTAACTTGTTAGTGGTTATCTATACTCAATATTTAATCAAAGACGAACATAACCCCATCAAACTAAAAGTAATATTTTTTTAAATACCACCATGTAAAAGTAGAATTACCAATGACCTTATTCGGGTTACTAAGATAGTTAAGGACTACGGCGATGAATCTTGCTTTCAAGAAAAAAACCGCATTCAAATCAGTTCACAAGACTACCCATTTGTGAGCTTCAACGCCACAAGCAGACACAAAGAGACACATAGGATTTAAACTTATATGTAAGAACCCTTTTTGCTTAGGGTTTTAAAAACACGAGAGTTGGTCAAAATGGAGAATAAAAACTGTAAAACTGATTAATAATAATAAAAAAATCCAGTCCATAGTTTTCTATGTCTCGTAGTGTAAGTACATGTGAATTTAATAAAAGGGCGGGAACCCGTATACCCCGTAGACAGACCACAGATAAGATCATAGACATAAACACAAGTGAAACCGGGAATGGGGCCAATTGCTGTACCCTTTCATACCAATTCACTTTTATTGATCCCGGACAGTGGAGCAATCCTCTAATACATTATATTTAATTGTGTTGAAACGAACCCGAGAAATTAAAACGAACTTAAACGTTTATAACACTTCCCGAAACGTTGAGTATACAAGTTCCGTGTGGTAGGAACTTTGTACTAGGTAGAAAAAAAACGACGATTTAAAAGTATGTGCAAAACATCTACTTAAATAAAAAAACATTTTGAATTTTAGTTTTTGTTTTTATTTCCGCTAATCCGAGTACGTTGGTTGCCTGGTATTGTCATAAAAGAGGCAACAAAAGTAAGAATAATACTAGATTTAAAAAAAGCTACTACAAACATTTACACATAGGTAGTTCCTTCTTAGTCAACCACCACAGTCCCTTTATTAGAATCTCTACAAGAAGTGATCTCTATAAATTCAATGACAATTAATAGGCCGAAACCTTTGAAATTTACAGACGTATACAAAACACGAAAGGGATGGAGTAAGTGAACAATTTACTTTTTATCTCGAGTGTATTTTTAAATAGTGAATTTTAGTTTCCTAAAGTTTGTGAGCAAATGATGCGGACCTAATCTACAATATTTGTGGTGTTCAAAAATTTGTTTCAAAACAACTTCATAAATAAGCGCAACAATTTATTCTAATGAGCCATTATAGAATGAGAAATCATGTTCGATCCTTAAAGTTTCGTTTAGTCGCCCTCCAAATTTCGAAAGTGCGAATACCTAATATGATCATTACTTATATTTACTAGCTATTATCATAATATAACAGTTTGGAGATATTTAAATATAAGTCATATATGAAAATAAGGCCTGTATTATCGTATAGATAGATTCATTTATTACTTCGTAGTCGGTTAGCGCTGCGCCCCGCTGTGATACAATCAATTTATAGTAGTGTAGGAGACAAATTGCTTAGCTCTCCGTGTATGTCACTATCCTATAGTATAGACCAATATAAAGATAGCCATCACGTTTTTAATCTTTAACAATATGTATTGGGTTGTTATTAAAATTGCAATAGGGCTCAACAATGTACCTACACATAAAACACTGAACGTTGTTTTGGAAGTTATATGATAAAAATTGGCACTATGGAAGTTAAATTATATAAAACATTGTCTCCATACTTGTGAGATTATAATAAGTTTACGTATACTTATATAAAAAGCACGTTTACTTGGGGTAAGTTATGTTTTTTTATAAATTATATTAAAATATACAATATATTCGGTATTGATTTACTTCACTGAAGTCGTGTACAGAAATCACGGTATAGTGACCAATTTTAAATACAGTTAGTTAATTGAATTAACCCACAAATGGTTTATTCTTACTCCCCTGTCAAAGTGACACTGACGTAGAACCCGCATTGTGTCTACGCCCCTCATCGACAGGCTTCGCGTGGCTAGTCGAACGTCAATATACGTCATTATATCAAAGATACCGTAGGCCATCTTGTCTATGTCATGTCGTATTGCTGAACAGTTTTTAGTTTTTATTAACATTTTTTGTAAGGACACAGTATCAGTATTTGACACGTTTGTCATTTTGACACATTGGTTCTCGAAGTAAGATCGTAATTTTCAAAATTTTCAGTATTATTGTATTTACTCATTAGTTGCGACACATTTCGACTGATTTATTCATACTTTCATGGCTTTCATAATAAATAAAACAAAACTTTAAAGTTAAAAAAACCGAAAAATATTAGAATCTCGATCTACTTTTTGACTTGTCTAACAAGTATATTCGTTAATATCTCGAATTAGTACTTGAAATCCAAGTTTTTTCGCGGACTGAGGGTTTCTTGGAGAAGGTTGTTTAATTAAAATTAAAATAGTTTATCTACTTAAATTAGACCTTATCTATTTATGTATTTGATTTGAGAAAGTCTCATTATATTACTATGTTACTACCTCTTCTTCTTATCGCGTGACATAATTAATGTAAATTCTCATCAAAGTGGCGATAAGTTACCATGTAAAGCTTATTTCCAACAGATTAGTTCAAACATTTTCCGCATGCAACGCAACGTATCTGAAATACCCACAAACTACTTGGTTTGTAAACTGAAAAGAATAATTGCAGTATTTATCCAATTTGGCGGGGCAGAAAAACGCGACCCCCCTTAACAGGAAATTTGTTTTAAATTTCGACAACAATGGGGAGATCGCAGCCCGGATAATTGCGTACGGGAACCATCCGTGACGTATAAATCCACCAGCAATGAACGGTTAATGATAGCTTGTCCAGGTTAAACAGTGTTCTCAATGGGACCTCATGCCTGCTGCGCTGCGAAATCTGTAATTGAAAATCGCAAGGTAATACGAACGGAAAAATATAATGCTTTCAACATTGCCTACCTGATTGCATTACACAGTAACTGTGCTGATGTTCTCATCGTTAAGTTTTAAAAATATCTTAGTTTTATAATCAAACAAATTGTACAAGTATTGAGGTTGTAAGATTTATTTTTAAATAGTAGGACCTGCTACAAGAGACGATCTAGGCCTAACGGCCAACAACAAATGGTCCTGTCGAAAAAAAATGCCAGTCAGATCGATTTGAGCAAAGCCGTGGAAGAAAACTTGTTCAAAATAATAAATTACTATACTTGATCCTCAGTAACCCATTAAAATTTCAAACGCACTTTTTTAACACCTGTAGAATGGAACAAACGAGAAAACTAAAAACTTTGAAACAAATCTTCGACTACTCGTGAATCTTTTATTCTATAACTTATCTGAAACAAAAAAATGAATTATTACACAAATTGTTCAGCTGGTTTGCTAAATATATTTTTTCATTTTTTTAAGCTTTATTTACTTGAAAGTATTGCTACGCCTTTTATGTTAACTCTACATGCTCTAGAGGCATTCAGATGCTCTCAGTTGACTTCAGCTAAGCATAAACAGCTGATCTTCTCTCTTATCGTGTGGCACAATTTAACCGTCCTACCCACAAGGTATAGGCGGCGGTTGCCTGGTGTTGCACTTAGCATCACCCGTGGTCACGTGTAGGGCATTTTTAGATTTACACCTACGGACGTGTGCAAGGAGACCATCATACACATCTAGAAATCAGATGTGGAGGTTTCCTCACGATGTTTTTCTTCACCGTTAAAGCAGTCGGTATGCAAAGGAACGTAATTTCATTGGTGCACTGGCCAATTGGCCAGGTGCAACTGGCCTCTGGTCAAGAGGACGGAGTCACTACATGCGAAGCCACCCAACAGCTGATGATTAATGAAAAAAATTAGAATTAAAAATGTCAAAAAACACATGATTTTTCCTTAGTGCCCAAACTAAAAATGCACTTAAAAACTTGACGACAAGGAAGATCATAAAAGTTAAAATGGAAAATATGTAGCGATACCCTTAATATGGTATAAGGTAAGGCGTTGTAGAAAAGTTTCATCGAGACAATAAATCATGAAGATTATAAATCTGTTTTACAACCTGTATGTTATCTCGGAAGCATCGTAAATCAGAATCGAAATAGGGGATGTGATATACTGAATTACCCTAGGGACCCATAACTACAATGGTAATAAAAACTTCAATTTTACAATACCTAGGTCGATCGATACTGAAAATATGCTTCATACAATCAAACGAAACAATAAATTTGGTCTTAAATGACACAGACGATCGGAATGCCTTTTTATTGACGTTTATATAAGACGTAGAACATTGGAAGGCCTTCCATCATCCTATATTTATTACAAGGTTCACAGAACTTTGTAAGTACCTTAGGTAAGTACCAGAGATTATTTTAAGCGATGGGTATCAAATCAAGCCACGTTTGATAGTCGAGTATGATCAATACTTATTTTACTGCAACCATAGATAAACAAATTATCCGTGACGCTTCATGTCTCACATGAGACGTTAATAACTGGTAGTACATTGTGATATTAC
Source organism: Coleophora deauratella (assembly GCA_958295455.1). NCBI lineage: Eukaryota > Metazoa > Arthropoda > Insecta > Lepidoptera > Coleophoridae > Coleophora > Coleophora deauratella. Next base: position 5,426,066 of record OY282405.1, on the reverse strand, counting down.
AATAACAATCAGACAGGAAACCTGTAAACCGATTATGTTGATCGCTCGTCAGTCAATATGACAGGGGGACAATCGATCGCTAAGGAATTATAAACAAGATATCGCCGTATAGATTTTAATCTAAATTCTAACTGTATCGTGCTAATGCTCAGTAAGTTTCAGATTGAGAATAAACGGAAGAATTCTAATTGTAAATCAGTTTAAAAATATATCTATTACTAAAGAAAGAAAGAAAGAAGTAGAAAAAAGCCATGGAGCAATTTGACTTTGTGATAGATTCGTGTCGCGATTTGAAAATATATAAACAAAAGCAGGGGTCGTGGTCCACGGTTCCCATTGCGAGCAATACTCCTGACGCTACTCTACGGAAAACTGTCAGAACCACGTAACGATCAATCCACTCAAAGCTATTTCCACAAAGATTATAGTGATGCGTCAAACTCGTGAGATAATTTTCAATAGTAAAATAAGATGATCAAATAAAAGGCGGGATAAATTGCAGTCCGCCGCTTGGTCGAATCGCGATCAAATCGATCGATAAAACGTAAGCAACACGGGAACAATAACCGATGCACTTCCTTTGACAATAGTCGCGGGCGCAACGATCGCAGCAGTAATTTATACGATGCCCCTAGATCGCAACGATACGGCTCACTAAATCGATCAATAATCTTAGAAAGTGATAAGGAAACCAATGGGAACTATCAAATTGAAATGTCAGCGGTGTATAATCAAGTACGGCAAACAATTTATTTTGAACTCTCGCGCCGTTCGACAGTTGCCGGTTATAATTATTGTTACTCTGTGTTTAGATGCAGTGCCGGTGTGGTCTGTTCTATACACGCTTTCTTAACTTGTTCGTAGTAATAAGACTTTGCAGATTTACATACAAATCGATATTTTATCGGAATACTTAAGTAGAAATTTTCCTGATAACTATAGGAAGTATTCGATAAAATTTCCTAAAAGGCTATAATAAAATGTGATCCAGTAGGTGTATGTCTAGTATCAACATGACTGGCACTATTCTAAAGCACGGATGTGGCCGAGAACAAGACGCGGCGCACGCTCAGTTTGTCTCCAACAACAAACACAAATATTAGACCCGAACAAGCAAAGAAAGGGAATAGCAAATCACACAGTATTTGTATAAGAAGCGTACTCCGGAGCAGGTTTGTATCTGTAAACAGAGCAGTGAAATGTTCAATACAGTTAGCTGTCAATGGCAGAAGAATGTCGCTAACAAAACTAACAGTATTCATACCGTCTAAAATTGAGAATTTATACGTTGCTTCTCAAGTATTGACGCTAAGAGAATTCATAAATGGTATCTTAACACGAAAAAACGCAAAAACATATCCAAGATATATCTCCGTTTAAGTAGATCGAGTCAAACTTGAAAAGTAACAAAAAATCCACTTTATACATGGATGAAACTTTAACATCGAGTTTATGTTAAGATCGTAGTGTAATGGAAACAATGCATAATGCATCTGACTTTCTTGACACAATGACATATGGAGCAAAGTTTTCTTTGACGTGAGGGTTCAAACCAGTATAAATAGGAATATCCCTGATACAATTTTTGTAGAATCATCCAGGGACTTGCAAGTGCTTTTTTAAACAAAAACATGTACAATTTATTACGGTACAAGATCAATGTTCGATTTTAAGTGGAGACTATGTTTGCGCATAATTGGATCTTTAAGCATGAGGCGAATACCAAATTACCTGTACAATGACTTCTGTTTCTTGCGATGGTCATCTTTAGTACCCGACACAAAAATACAAAAATGTTTCTGCTCGTATGAGTTTATCCTTGGCAAAAACTTCTTAACGTCTTTGGAAGTAACGAGTTTTACGTGACTCTCTTGTGGTATCAGAGCGACGCGATGGGAGGTAAAAACGGCATAGTCAATGTTTTATTGTATTATCCTTGTACAATCGCTATATAAACGCCTTGGTGCAGCTTTGAGGGTATCAAACAATACTGATCCACAATAAGATTTGAGCGAAGCTGCATCTATCTTCTTAAGACCCGGATATGCCATAGCGAAAGATCGGTGATAGGTATCTGAGGAATTTGAAACACATGGCGGTGTGATGTCATTGATAAAGGGAGAGGTGAACAATATGAGAGATAGCTTAGGGGCGGGCCGGCGCGGCGCGTGGGCAGTGCGTTGGTGGACATTGTTCAACAGATCACGCCGATATTGAGACCAAATATTCGAAGATGCTATCATAATTATAATGTTATTTTATTGATGTTTACGTAATAGGTATTAGGGGCAATCAAGTATTATGATTAAATCCATCACATTCCTTATACTGGAATTAATTATGGCCATAAACAGGTAATAAAAGTAAATAAAAAGTAACCTCTTAAAGCCTAAGCATGAGCAGCCATTTGAAAGAACCAATTACTAAATGTCAAGTTAGTCACTGCAAAAGTGACAAAGCGCTGGAAATATTCAAATTTGTACACGTGACATCACGATTCAGGGTCCAGAGCTAATTAAGGAGATCACGACACACCAAGTCAGCGTTTTTAGCAGAGTTTGAATAAAGATTGTTCTTCGAAGTTCGAAAGCGACGCCGAACATTTGCAATTTGCAAAAAATATGCGAATTTCGATTTTCTAAATCTTTTTTTATACCTGGTCCTATATTTAACATGGGGTTCTACAGAACAAAAAAACTTTATTCTCTACTGAAACTTCACTGATTTCTCCAAGGTACTCAAACAAATCAAACTTTCAATTTCCATTGACCAAATAATATACTTAATATGAGGAGCCCCAATTTATTTTTCGCGAGATGAGTACTATTTATTTTGGAAGAATCGTTCAATTTCATGTATAGCAGGTAATATTTTTCAGGTATTACATTAGAGCATTATAGTCTCTCTTTCTGTATTTTAAATGGTAAATACTTTTTTGTATTATCTTCATAAAATTTTTTTTGATCTACAGTTTTAGTAAGTTATTCTTATTATTTTTCTTTCTTGAAGACAATGTGTTTATTCTGCCCTGTAGGTATCCATAAGTCAACATTTTATCAAAGGTGTTACTGCACTCAGAGATTCGCCAAAATTCGTCACCGAATCTTCCTTTAGCCTGACTCCTCTCTACTTATGAGATCATGACATCATGGGGAAAGCAAATGGGGCCTATTAGTACACGCCACTCCGGGAATCCGCGCAAGGTCGGACTCCCATCTCGTTACTTGGCGTATTAGGTACGCTCGTTAATCACATTTTATTATATTTGACCTGAGTATGAGCATAGAGAATAATCACAGTAGAAAGTAGTTATACGGCGGTAGCGTACAAGTATCTTTTGTGTGCAAGTTACTTCTACTACAGCTGGACTGCAAATAAAGTCTGTACACGTGGAGCGACGACTTGAGTTACTTTGCTGGCAGAAGCAAGATGCGCATGATTAAAGTTGTATGTAAATGCCCTGAGAACTGATCTAATAGATCTAGGTACTCATTAAAATAACCAACAAAATAAATATAAATTTAGAGTTTTTAGAAGTATTTCCTCAACAATATAAATCACATAGCTCCAAAAATACTAAACCGATTTTCACTAAACGTGCTCAGAATAACCGCATTTGAATTGGTCTACCCGTCTAACAGCTGCACGGACCTTTAAACTAATAATACCCCTCTATTGTAGGGTTAAATAAAGCATTAATATGAGCTGATGCTGTCAATAACTCCTTGGTATCCTTCCCATATATTTTTAACGTCAGTCAGTGTCCTTTCTAGTAGAGTAGTTTAAAACTCTGTCTGCTCTGTGGTAAAATCTCAGTTAATTCGGTTGGACTCAACTCATACTCTGCATTTGTTAATGTTATTGATAATGATGATGAGTAAAGTGCGGTCAGCGATATCTACACACTAAGGTGCGCTTCTGTTAATTTGTACACGTTATTTAACGCTCGCTTATGACTATGAACTGAAAGAGGTCAATGGACTCGTAAACGAGGTTCGTTAAGATTAGCTAATTGACAAATCTGTTGGTCCCTTACAGAATAGCACCCCTGTTTCCTGAATCAGAAAGGTCGTATTATGGCCTTGATAAAACATATTATTTTCAAACGGTTATTTTATAAACTAACGTAACATGTGATTTTCAGGATAAAAATGAGAGTTTTTATGGTTCTTATGTAAACTCTCTAGTTAGTTACCAGATGCCATAACTGAGTTAACATAGCGATTTCTATAGTCGTTAAACTCGTTATAGGTTAAGCTTATATAAAGACGTATTCAGTTTATGAGCCAATATAATTTACGGTAACTTGGCAAGTATTCACTAATACCCCAGTAAAGCTTGTCCATTTATGGAAGCAAAGCTTGCATAATACATAAGTTTTATCTGAACAAGCCGGTAAACCACATAATAAGTCTTGCAAATATGTATATCATATCAATTACAATTCAAAAACCAAAAGTTTGATTTAACAAATAATATGTTGATTTAAAAGTTTTATTAGCCAGTGCGAATCACACTCACACACTCAAGGTTCCGTACTATCAACGTACGGTACGAATATATTACATTAATGGAGTGCCCCAATGGAAGATAATAATTTTATAATATTTTTCATGTTAATAACACGAATGAACACTCTTAAAAATTTAGAGCATACAATACTTCTAAAATTTTAAATGGTTTATTAATTAAGTTTTAAAATATAGCCTCGGGATAAACTTTTTAGGGTCCTATTCGTCTGTCTGTTACAGACGAATAGGACCCTAAAAAGTAACATGACCTTCCTTTTACCGGTTTTAATTTTCTACAAACATTAAAGACACATATTACTGGATCGTAACCCGGTCCTTTCCGAATTAACTAATAAAATATTCAAAGGGCACTCCCCCAAAATTCAAGGTGCTATTAAATCGTTTCAGCTACCTCATAACGTATTCAGTAATTTGCCCATACGTCTTGTTATGGTCGTTTCGTAAGATTAAAACCGTGACCACCCTGTATAAATCGTCCCGGCACACCTAATATACTCAATTATTCATCACAGCGAAATACGGAAAAGCAAAGTACCATCAAGGACTGAAGAATTGTGTATATTTTTGTTTCAGGAAACAGGGGATATTTTGTGAAGTCTTTTTTTAAATAATTTCTCAATAAGGTAACTTCAGGATTGTCCATCGTGTGTTTATTTGTAAACTTCGTATAATATTTATTGCAATCAAAAATATATAACACATCAAAATAACACAGTAAAAAAATATACAAAGGCGGACTTATCCCTTACGGGATCTCTTCCAGCCAACCTAAGAATGTTGAATAATAATAATGTTAAATGCAAGCCTATTTATAATATACATAAGCATTAAACAACCATATAATCGTAATAGGCGTCCCCAATACAGCTGCATTTAGCTCGGTTCAGAGCCGCTTACGAGTAGGTACATTGTGCGTCCGCCTGCTAGTGTATAAGTTTCATGAAATTTTTTTTATCACGAAATAGGGATTAATCCTAAAGGGTATTCTTCATAATGCAATTAAGTAAAAACTCCCCTTGAAAACCAAAAATCTGTAATAAATTTATAACTGACCAAATTTCGATTAGACCAAATTTATATTTTGTTAAGGACATAATATAAGTTAAGTGTCTTCTTTTTTACTTAAGTATCCTCTATTTATATCAAGTACTGTCATTCCTGTCATTGTCTCTGGAGTAAACTTCCTTTTTAAGTGATAATGCTATAAAATTCGAAATAAAAACAAAATTTAATGCAGGTACCCATTTATTTGGCAAGTGAAGTGGCAGCCGCTCCTCCATAAAAGATAAACGACTGTCTCTCTGTCAAATTTTTTACAACTTCTTCATCTGCTTTTTCCATTTTATTGAAGTGCCCGTGAACGCATCCTTTACTGGTCATTTCAGAGTAAACCTCGAATAAAACGTATCCTATGCATATTAAAGTATCATCATATTGCCAACAAGGAGTTTTATTCACCGCAAGGGTCCCGTTTATGGGGTCCCCTCTGTGGCGATGCCGAATAAAAACTCGATGAGGTCATTTCCTATTTGCAAAGTAACAAATTCTGGATTGATTGAGTTTAATGTTGTTTTAGTATAACTTGACTTTTATTGATCTTCCAAACATAGACATCAAAAAGCTCATTTAGGTTATGATGGTCGCATTTAAAGGTGTCTGCTACTTAATTTTTCCTTCAAACATCTTCACAAACTTCGTAACGGAGCTGTAAATCACAAAACGACTTTCTCATCTCATTTCACCGAAAATCATAAATTTAACATAGGCAGTTTCCTTATTGCTTTAAATCATATAAGATTTAAATCTACGTTTTGTTATAAAACATTCTGAGTTATTTTCTGTCAACGTAATGGTAGCTAATCTCTCAATCCATCAGTGTTCAGTATTTAACTGCTTCAACGATAAATTTTAATACTATATTCATAACAAAATCCCAGCAAGTGAGCCTAAAGTGCACAATAAAATTCAATCATGTTCGCGGGCGGTTCCGTTTCTGTCCAACAATAATGTTTTATGGTGACGTTGCTCCCACGCCGGAATCAACAGTGCGCTCTCAGCTTAAAGACGAATGGGCCCAGCCTTAAAATATATCGGATATAGTTTGAAGTTGTCGGAACTTGTCGGAAATTTATCGCTATCACAACGTTTGTAGACCCGATAAATGACAACCATCTCTGTCTTATTTGTTTCATGAAAGCTTAACAAGAATGATAGCTCACAAATAAAACTTGATGAATAAATCACTAACATACTATAGTATGGTTTTCGTCTTAAACAATAAATGAAAGACAAAAGCGACGCTAACTTGTTCACTCAATCGTTTTGAAACTTATAATAACAGCAATTTTGGTTGTTGGTTCTTGTTTCGACAAAAATCGTGCTCCTCAAGTCTTGAAAATTGATTTAAAAACTGTTATTGAAGTTTTTTCCATCTTCTTATAGGTAATCACAATTTTAGTACTTCAAATTAAACGAATTGTTTGTACTTGTTAAAGTTAATTTCATTTTTTGACCATTATTTATTATTGTTCGTTTAAGTGCCTGGTCGAATTTTACTTAAAACTTTTCATTATAATTATTTTCGTTTTTTAATAACTAAGATGACACAATTAATTAATCTTAACCCTAAATTCGGATATAATACTAATATAAAAAGACGGATGTATACATATCCAGACTATTCTATTATTCGGATCAAATGTGACAAGTTTTGTTTTACTACTTAGGTTGTATAAGGGTTAACAGTTTTTTTACCCTCATTTGGTAAACTGTCTAAAACTATTTAAACTGAGGCTTTCAAATACTGTTTTGCAATAATAGTTCCATACGGGTTCCGTGGGGAGAGTTGTTCAGTTTTAATTTAAAAACTCCTCAAAACTAACAAATCTGTATATGGACCATATTATGTTGTCCGTTTCGTTCCGTTCCGTTCCGGTGGCTCACTGACCAGAAGTTCTTCTGCAGGGGCGTTGAGGTCAGAGCATAAGGGATCATGGGCGAAGTTGTAACACCCTATGTGAGTGGCTCGAGCACCTTGACGGTATCCAGCATCCAACCGGATCCTGAGGGTACGTGGGTGACACAGCCTCAGGTTCCGAGGTCATTTACTTGAAATAAATGAATTATTATTATTAAAACCTCCAGTTTTAATATATTCATGTGATTTTATCGATCTTAAAACAGAACAGAAAGTATTTCTTTCAAGTATTTATTTATTTCAATTCAGTAGTATTTCCTTCATTCATGTTGTGTATACTTTTTCCATCAATTTACTAAAATTCAGTGGATTAGGGTATGCGTTGCGTAGACAGCAAAATCGTATAACTAAAATTGTCCAATTAGATGAGTAGAAGCCGACTTTGAATATTTTTACACGTTTTGGTTACATCGTATGTTTAAGGATAAAAAAACATGTTATCTCTTCTGCCCTCATAAAAAAGAAGGACTGTGGAATGAATTGTCGCCTGTGGTATTTCCGGACCGATACGACATTAAAGCCTTCAAGAAAAGAGCGTACTCCCATTTCAAAAGCCGGCAACTTGTAACTCCTCTGGTGTTGCGGGTGTCTATGGGTGGTGGGAATCGCTTACCATCCGGTGATCTGTCTGCTCGTTTGCCAGCTATGCCATAAAAAAGGCCGCAAAGAATATGGAGTTTCCGTATACTTTGCGGTCTTCTTTTTTATGAAGGCAGTGTTGCTATCACACCTGCACAAATCAAAATTATTACACGATTCTTGTACTGTCATTAATCAGCCCGCTTGATGACTTTATTCCCGTATAATAATTAATTCAACGGAATACGGCAACCCTTTACCTGAGGGTAAAAGTATGAACCCACTAAAGTTAGGCTCTTTACTCACTAGGTTTTAAGTTCGAAGTAAGAAAAGGAAATTAGTTTTTCTCTTTCTTAGTTTTTTTTTATTTGATTTATTTTAAATCATATCATTGTAAAGTCAGTGATTCCAACGCGACTGACTCGGTGGCTCAGAGGCTTCCGCTTCTGACTACTAATAAGAGGGTTGTGGGTTCGATTTCCACCCAGGGCACACATTTCTCTTATGGCAAATTTGAGTGTTTTATATAATATCAATATGTGTTTATATGGGTTACCATAACACAGGGCCAGATGACCGTGGTTGACTTGTCAATGGATATAATTATTATTCTACATTTAGCATAAGTTACTATAATATTTTTTTTTTAACTTTAAAATTCGATTCTCATATTATCCGAAAATATTGCCAGTATTATTTAAATTGTTTACCTTTTTTAAGCACTTTGACATTTACCAATTTTTTATCGCGCCTTAAGCCAGGAAAGGCCGTTTATTCTCCGGCTGATGTATAAGCTCCTTTACTTTATAATCGGGCGCATCAATCAAATGGCTTTAATGAATCGACCGTTTGGCCAAGGGTGAGCTTTATAATCACACGCATGATAGAGTTACCTACATATAAAGGGTTTTTGACGTTTTTTGTTACGATCGAACCGGAAACCTGGATTGATTCCTTTTTTAAAAGTAAACACTACACAAACAAAAATATAACATCACTTTTTTAACTTTACCGTGTTTGTTTACGTTTATATTTGAAAATAATTATTTATTTAGATATAAAATCAACAGATACGTGTATTTGGATATAGAAGTAACAAAATAGGAGTAGGATCCATCAAATTAGGCTTTTCATCATTATACTGAATAACTTTTGTTCTACGACTTTGCTCAAATCCAAAAACAAATGTTGACTCTTCAAACAAACTGATCAGCTGTTTGGGCAATTTTGTATGGAGAATCCCATTTTTTTTTGCTTTTCAAGCGATGTCGCAGAGCTAAAGTTGGTTAGTAAAATGAGTAAAAGTTCCATTTACCGGGTGTTATCCCTTTTTTGGTGCACTTTGTGTACAAGATCAAATGAAACTGGTGTAAGATCTTTTAAATGGTGCGTTTACATATAGTATTGAACCAATTCCTCCTTGATACCCTAATGCCCTACCCTATTGCCCTAAAAAATTTCTTGTTCGTACAAATAATTCAACATCTTGGCCAATTTTGTATCGGGAGTAAATATCTTCCATGAGAAAAGTGTTTATTACAAGGAAAATATTTCTTTACGACATCAAAAGTCGCAGCTCACGGGTCACTTATTTAGTTTAACTCTGTATCGTTAGCTATCTTACCTAAAGATAGTGCTCAGTCTCAATAATAAAATCAGTTCGTGCTTATACGATCCAGTTAAGACAGGATGCAAAACATGAAATGTGTGAACCAAATAACAATCAATTTCTCATAGTAAACGACGTTTATCAATATATCACGACGATTCCATTACAAGTAGCAGAGAGACGATGATAAATGAACTATATTGATCTGTATCAAGACATACAGTTTGCTATACTTCTCATCTGCGGCTGTTAATATACTATTGTCATATTACATTTTGTAGATCAGCATCAGTTCATATGAAGTGTGTGTATCACGATTTGAAGTCGGATACAATACATATGTAGCTGTAATGTTTTCTTAATGATCCGTAACATTCTAGATCTTGCTACTGTTTTCGCCATCGAATTTAAGAAGAAACTTTATGTGTTGATAATTTATGATATAACATTTTGAGGCTAAGACACCACAGTTTACAGTGACGTTTTCTCCTATACATCTTTAGGGAAACGTACTACGTAGTAATTTTTTTCTCTGTGATATTTTTCGCTCTCGTGTTTTTCGCTATTATGTACATAACTGAATTATTTGTTCTGTTCAACGTTGATCACAATCGATATTATTTTAGATCTCTGCATCAAATGCGGTGGGAAAGACCGATAAATACGATAAAATGCTAATTCTTTATAATGAGAAAAGTGTAGATTTTAAGACCCCAGTAAATGTGCGGACGACAACAAATGTTGAAGTTTTAATTCTGAAAATTCTTTACTGTCACTCGTAGCTTTACCCTCAAATCAAAAATAAAAACTGAAAACTGTCAAGATGAAGTGGTTTCTTTTTTTAAATCAAAGACTTTACCTGCATTCTCATCTAAAGAGTCAGTTGTTAATGAAGATTTCCATCTCATCACCGGATAAAAAAACATTGTCTCAAAATGCCGTCATAGATACAGCATAATATTAACAGCAAATAATTCCTACAAGATCGGAAAGGCAACGATAATTGTTCCTGCTTAAATGATAAAAATGAGCAACCAGAACTTTCTCCGCTCGATTCGTACCTACAAGGTAATTTAATGAAATTGATCAAAAGATTTTACTTTCTAATAAGTTTTACTTTCAGAGTAAGTACCTATATAATATCAATTTGCCGGACACGATGAGTAATTACTATGAATTGGTGGTCTTGACAAATGCGTTGTGAAATATGTACCGTACAAATTTGATTGGACGCAGCCTACATCGGTGACATGAAGTAAGATAGAAAGATGATTTGAGATGTTCAGAGAGGTTTGTTTACATCAAAGAACTTAAGACTGGAAATATACTACTTAGATTTATGTATGCAAAAATAAAGTTCAATGAAAATGAATATGTGTAAGTACAGATACAATACCAGACAACTGCCGCCTATCCTTTCGAATTAGCACGGTTAATTGTGTCACAAGATAATATACAGGGTTACAGGAAAATTCATACTGAATATTAAAGGATGTTATTATTCAGGTAATTTCTGATGGATTTGATTCTATGATATGGTGTCCGAAACTTAACCGTTATGGAGATATTGCACTTTAAAGATTTTTTTAAAAATCCTCAATTTTTTGGCTTTTTTATCGATGTTTTTGGGATATGTGCTTCTGGGGTACGTTTTTTTGATGTAACTAGGTAGAAAGCATGTCAATTAATAAAAATGATTAACCAAAACTGAACCTACTACTAACAGCTTAAAAATACTGCTTGACAACGGTTAGAATTAAATAATTTTCAATAAGAGTTCTTAAATTTAAAGCTCTCTGCTTTAAAAAAAATGTATGGAACTTATTCTGCAAATCGTTTTAAAAACTTTTACGTCTCTTTAGCTATTCAAAAAGGTTATAACACTTACTATTAAATAGGCGAAATATTGACCAAATAACAGTTAAGTTAGCAGAGGGTACATTTTTTTTACAACTCTTTAGTCCTTTTCAGCTCCAAACGAAGAGCCGTTTTCTTCTCAAAACTTTGTTTAAGGCCTTAATTCTTGTTAATCGATTCTTTAATTTACAGATTCTCATCGATTAATAAGAGTAAAGGCCTTAGGGTACATTTCTACTGATGCGGAGCGAGGCTGAGCAGGGCGGAGAAGATCAGAGAATAGTAGCAAGTGTTTCCACTGAAGCGGGACGGAGCAGAGTAGAGCAGAGTGGAGTGAAGTAGGGCAGAGTGGAACGAAGTAGGGCGGAACGGAGCGGGGCGGAGCGGAGCGAAGCGAAGCTGAGTGGTCTGGTCTGTGACCATTTTCTAGGTCTGCTCTGCTCCGCTCCACTCCATTCTGCCCTAATTCGCTCCACTCTGCTCTACTCTGATCCGCCCTACTTCGCTCCACTCTGCTCTACTCTGCTCCGCCCCGCTTCAGTGGAAACACTTGCTACTATTCTCTGATCTTCTCCGCCCTGCTCAGCCCCGCTCCGCATCAGTGGAAATGCACCCTAAGGCCTTTAGTCTTATTAATCGATGAGAATCTGTAAATTAAAGAGTCGATTAACAAGAATTAAGGCCTTAAACAAAGTTTTGAGAAGAAAACTGCTCTTCGTTTGGAGCTGAAAAGGACTAAAGAGTTGTCAAAAAAATGTACCCTCTGCTAACTTAACTGTTATTTGGTCAATATTTTGCCTATTTAATAGTAAGTGTTATATTTTTTTGAATAGCTAAAGAGACGTAAAAGTTTTTAAAATGATTTGCAGAATAAGTTCCATACATTTTTTTTAAAGCAGAGAGCTTTAAATTTAAGAACTCTTATTGAAAATTATTTAATTCTAACCGTTGTCAAGCAGTATTTTTAAGCTGTTAGTTGTAGGTTCAGTTTTGGTGAATCATTTTTATTAATTGACATGCTTTCTAACTAGTTACATCAAAAAAACTTACCTCAGAAGCACTTATCCTAAAAAAAACGACAAAAAAGCCAAAAAATTGAGGATTTTTTAAAAAATCTTTAAAGTTCAATATCTCCATAACGGTTAAGTTTCGGACACCATATCATAGAATCAAATCCATCAGAAATAACCTGAATAATAACGTCCTTTAATATTCAGTACGACTTTTCCTGTAACCCTGTATATAGAGAGAGAGAACGAATAAGTTAAGATTTTCCGGGATATTTTGTGTGTATTAAAGCTTTAAAACTGTACTATAAGTTATATGATCACTAGAAATCTACATAAATTAAAATCTATAGCTGATCTATTTTTCTGTATATACACACCGCTTCTATCTACACCGAGTTTCTACTCAGCAATTCGTGCATCACGTAAACCAATTTTAAAACAATCCGACCGTCACTTTATTTAACTAAAATCTACTTTAAATGGAACATCCATGAGCAAACTACTTCACTCTATGATCGAGCATGTAGGGCGTCCAAATCTGAGATCACGAGTCTCTGCTCCGAATAATGCAGAGTCAAATACGACACACGCAGCAAACACACGATTGGCTCCATTACAGATTACAGGGCTCAGTAAGTGCAGTGCACGGTCAAAGACGCCTCAGCGTACCTAGGCATTAGGCAGAAGATCTAGGCGGTATGCTAGACTTTTAGATTGATAATATACAGTTTGGAGGACTGTTTAATTTCGTGTTTTAAAGGGACGGACCTATTGTAATAAATGCGAATATGGAGTTGCTATAGATGTGTAACTACGATAAATATGGACTAGTATAATACTGGCTCTAATTAAAATCATCAGTAATATCCACTTGCGAAAATAAAATAGTAACAATCCTCTAGTAATCCTAAAGACATCTACACCACTGGATTAAAATATTTGTTTATCCGCTGAATGGTCATAGCACCTTATACCTGCAAAGAAAAATGCACATGATTTATTAATTCATCCCACACTCATAACGATCTCGTTTTAATCCTATAACGGTAGATCCCACACGCGGTGCGTGAAATTTTGGCATCACAATACAAACTATAAATACATACTTAATATCAATCCATTGCGCTGTATTTAAATTTATCGACGGCCACATCGTAAGAGGCCGTCAAATTTCATTATCATCAAATGATGGATGGCTAATTTTTAAACCACATCTGATAGTCGCCTTAAAGATGCGTGGGACAAAACTGACAATACACCATTTGAGTTACGTATCAAAACTTATGTTTAGTATTCAACTTGAACCTTTAAAGGTTATAGAAAAATCATTAGGTGCTCTGAAATGTGTAGGTTGAATTTAGAAAGTAGTCTTTAAATTTACAGCTTCAACAAACACTTAACAAAAGGTATGGAAATTAGGAACAAACAACAGAAGACAATTAATTCCAAAAAAAAACAAAAACAAGGTTCACCTTAACCAGATTCTGATGTTCTGTCAGTCGAGCGCAGGAGATGGTTATTTACGTGGCCCTCATAACTTGTCCAACGCTAATGCCCAAACAGTCCCGGAGCAAGCAAACAAATTTACTGAAATTGTTCACCGGCGAATAAAAAACCCGACCGGTTTGTTCGCCCGCGGTCTGCGCAAGAGCACAAGAGTCTGACAGAGCGCGGCACACTCCCGTTGCGACCGCAACGTTAATAACAGCTAATATGAATGTAATTTGCATGGTTTCTGTAGTTATTCTAACTGGAATTATTATTTGACTTGTTTATTTTCTAACTAGATACAGAAAATTATTATTAAAGGTTGTTACAAGATTTTACCACAAATTTGTGGCTGGCAGTTTTTATTTATTGTATATTCAAAATAAATTAGTAGTTGAAGGTATACCAAAACAAAAGAAAAACAAACAAGTATAATAATTAACGTAGTATAATAAAAAAGAAAGAGAAAAAGACTGGAAAGTTTGAAAGCAAGAGAGCTTCAGCTGATCTCCTGCTAAGCGGTGCAGCTAAATCACCAGTAGTACCACTAATATGCAGCTGCAATAGACAGCCAGATAGGCACCGAATGACAGAGCCGGATGGAGAGCACTTTGCGCCCTCTCTAGGCCGTGACGGTCACAATAAATCCTCTGCATTTTTTCTATCGTCGTATCCATCTCTGTCGTCCCTCCAGCATTGAGGGGACGACAGATTGGATTCAAAGATTTAGAAAAAATATGCTTTTATAATTATTGTCATTATATCAAAATAAAATACATTGTTTGTTTCAGCGCCATCTAGTTGAATTCTCTTGAACTAATATGCAAATCCCACAAGAATTTCGGCGAAGACGCGAACACCCCGACACTCGCGACCTGCCCATCGGCCGATATTTATACCCCCATAAAATTCAAACGCGCTCGGAACGGTCACAAAACGGACAACAGCGCCCGCGCCCGCGCCCTTCGATCGTGGAATAGAATAATAAAAGTTAAACTCGTGTATGTACAGCCTATTCCCTCGTGCAGAGTAAATTGAAATCATAGATCAAGTTTTAACTGTCTCTACGCAGATATATTGCTCGAATTATTAGAGGTTCGTGTGTCAACAATTTTCACAACAAGTCGAAGAAATTCCTGAGTAATGCCATGTAATAAACAGCTGATCAAGAAAGACTGGGAAAATGGTGCCGATGTTATTAATCTAATGATTTCGCTGAAAAGATTTTTTCAAAAGACCTAATAAAAAGAAAAAAAACGTATAATCTAATCATTACTATATTTCTTATCGAAAGTTTTTTCTTAAGATCTACAGTAGAAAACTACAATTTAAATAATGTTGGTACTTTTATACTTTAGTAAAATTCTGGGTTTACTGGGTATCAGTAGAGTAGTTTATATCATTTGGTGCTTTAAGGGACATTTATTTCAATATTTATTTCCAGTACAGGCTAAACTAAACCTAAACTAAACCCAGCTAAACTTTCCAGTGTGACTTCTATTCATGAAACTGAACAACAATATTTTTTTGTGAAAACTTGTTAATTTTGATGAGTAGAAGTCACTGTGAAGTTAAGGGGCGATGCGACATTCAAAAATAACCCGAAATGTTATAAAACGTAACGAATTCATCTATTTACAATGCTGGTTGTTGTTCTGGTTAAAACCCCCATTTTCTGAGAGGATAGTTTATATGATAATGACGCTACAAAACATTGTTTTTGTATTATTCTTATTTAACAACATTCTGTACAGGCCATATTTCTTTGCGTGTGGATGAAAACGTTATTGCTGTGGGACACTGAATGTACGGTGAGCTGAACTCTTGCAAAGCTCTAGTTTAATGGGTAAGTAGGTGTTTGAAAATGGGAAGAGGGAATAGATATGCAAATGTTTGCAAATAGCAGTCATTTGTGGAAGTTTCAAAGATAAATCTCTTAAAGTTTCGACGAAGTAGTCTTGTTGAAACTAACTTATTTTACTTACCTAACTTGAACTGATTGAAGTAGGTATAAATTGTGTCAGTACACATCAAAAATATAATATTTCCACCATGAATTTACTTTGTTCTTAAGAATATTGTGAAGCATAAATTGTGAGTTTTATAACATAACCGACAAAAATTATACGGCCTTAAATTAGCGAAGAAACATCAAATTCAAATACTTGGGTATTAAAATTTAAACATTAAAGTGGACAATCCATGATTGAGTGGGAAGGCAATAATTTACTTGTTCATTATAAAAAATGTATTCGAAAAGAAATAAATGGCTGAATAAAAATTGCCAGTGCAATTACTGGAGCCCCCCGCAACGCCGAGAAAGGCCGATTTAAAACCCCCTGTATTTGTCTTCGAAGGATTTAACGTCGATTCCCTTAGCATTTACAATCAATAATATCTTCCAACAATATCTGATGCGATATCGCTGTAACAAAGCTAAAACGAGACATAAATATGGTCCCATATAGCCGCATTTTGCTTTTAGGATGCAAGCTCTTGTAAAGGTCTTGAAGATTTATGCATGCAGGTATTTGCGGTTCCGTATAACCACGAAATTAACATATTTATTGATGAAACGCACGCGATTGGAACACCTCGTAATTTTGTGCTGTCGCTGATTATTTTAGAGTTATGTCGTTTAATTAAGGGGCCAGAATGGGCAAATACACTATCTCTGTCAGTTTTGATACAAGTAAAGAGCTAATTAACCAAAAAAAGTTTTGATTTTGTAAATGTTCCGATTTTTTTATGAAATTCGAACATTATAGCAAACTCGTACCTTGATACGAACATTTTATCTCATTATTGGTTCAACTCCCCTTGAACAAAACAAACAGTTTTTTCCACGAAAATAAAAAACACGAAATCATTACAATTACATTTTATAGTTTATTTTGTGTTATTTGTACTTAGTTAGCAATTAGCAATGGAGCTTGGCAATGTAAACGAGAAAAACATTGATTTAAAGATGGAAAGCCGAGGTTAAGACTTAAAATGAAAATTATTGGTTGTGTTTGATACCTTACAGTCAAGCCAGATGCGGGAAGCATACACCATAGGCATTACTTAAGTAAATAAGTATCCATGCCCTAACAGCGCAGACGATTTGCATTGTTAACGTAAACAATACTACTAGTCTTTAACTGCTATTAACATTTTGTACGCTACTACCCCGTATCCAATTCAATCAAATTAAACAGTCGCATTAAACTGTTGGTCTCGACTCAACGTCATAAAAGAGCGCACAAGCACACCGATATCGAATTAACCCATCATATCGGCGAGACGTTATCTCCCGGCGACATCGGTAGCCAAGACTGGCCACACTGGGCAGATAATCTGTCGACTGCATTTTTTCAAACTTAGAACTGACGTGTGCTTGTCGGCTGTCAACTGGACTTTTAAATCGGTGATATTAAAAAAAAAGTTACATGCCGCCTCTATATGTGAAGATTGAATAAATTAATTTCGTCAAATCTCTTGTCAGAATTTGACTTAGAATTAAATGGAAGGAATCTCTTCCAAGTGTCATGAACTTTTAACTGTCGTTAACTCGGTTAAATTTTACAATAGTTTATTTGAAAGTTATTCTGACACTTTATCTAATTTATATAATTGACCACGCTGAATACGTTAAAAACAACCGACTTCAATCGCAACAACTCCAATTTTGCTATATTTTTGTTGATTTTCTCAAAAACTGCTAAATCGATTTCGATAAAATTTATATGGGACCACCTGTGAAGTATACCCTTTTAAACAAAAAAAGAATTTTCTAAATCGGTTCAGGCGTCTTCGAGTAATCGGTGAACATACATTTAAAAAAAATCCGACGAATTGAGAACCTCCTCCTTTTTTTGAAGTCGGTTAAAAAGTAACTTTAAAATTAAAAGTATTTTTATTGGGTACGTATTTCTTCTTCATTTCTTCTACCTCACGCAATCATGGCCTGAAACCTGTATCCGTTTCCGTTTAGGTAAAAGTAAATATGTACCAAAAGCTATAAACTAGATCCCAGATCTTTAGGGCATTTATTTAACTCCATCCTCGACTACATCATCACTTTCCATCAGGTGAGATGTAGTCAAACGCACTCAAATTTTTATTAAAAAAAAAAAAAAAAAAACTTTAAAACATGCAAAACATTTTTTGACGTACTCAGTTTTGTCTTTATTGGAAAAAATAATATAATTTCGTAATTTTCTACTTTGAATTCAATTTTCTATAATTAAAAATAATACTTACCCAAACTCACTACGACAGTAGCTATAGTAGCTATTTTTCTTATCATTAAAAATTTACAATAACATATTGCGTGGAAAACTTAGTTCATAAAACGAACTAATACACATACACAATAATTTTATTCACTCTGTCACTCATCTATAAGCAATTTGTGTCATTTAGGGATTGTGTCAATGATATGAAATAATGCCTTCATTTAATTCACCTGATTTAAGTATGCCTGTGTGTGTATATAATATGCATAGCATCGACAAACAATAAATATGTAGTGCCTTTGTGTCACAAATCGCCTTATATTCAATTCACCTTATTGGTTATTTGCCTTCTGAAAAATTCTTACACTGTCACAGCCAGAATCATAACATCTTAAGAGAACGATTGTATGTATTTCTTCTTTAGCTTGTTTTAATTAATTTCTATGCTTTAATGAATTATTTGAATTTATTTAATTTAATTTTTCAATGTATGTTCTATAAAATTGTAATGGATTTTAATATCTGAAATAAATTATTATTATTATTATTATTTAAAGGTGTTCGCGGCCACTTTTTCTATACTTTAAGGGGCGGGCAATGGCGAAACTATTATAAACGTGGGTGGTACATCAGACATTGAAATTAAAATATTTAACCAGCCGCGGGCCACGAGGCACTCTAATTAAGAGCGATCGAACATTGGCAACACCATTAAGTTGTCAAACGAAGAATAAAGTTCGACATTGTAGGGAATTGACCGGAACCTGTGTCGACGTTATTGACCTGCTGATGCCTTTGTAAATAGAATATTTATTACGTACTAGCTTTCTGCATGCGGATATCATGTTTTCCCACTAGTAATACTTAAACAATCGACATCAAATAGTCTTTAACCTTATCCATATTAATGACTTGTCAAAATAAATGAGATATCAAAAGGAAATAAACACACAAACACATTTTATGCAATTTATCCATGATATTGACTTAATCGTTTGTAATAGAGAGCAGTCACGTGAGATATCACGTGTATTTATTTTTTCGTTGAACGCGCGATTTCTATTTTTAACCGACTTCAAAAAGGAGGAGGTTCTCAATTCGACTGTATGTTGTTTTTTTTTTACCCTCAATTGGTAAGCCCTTGGCATCATCTCACCTAATGGTAAGTGATGATGATGCCGAAGATGGAACGGGCTTACCAAGATGGGGACGCGATGGGGAACTGGCTATCTTATCTTCATGCCGGAACACATCAATGCTGTTAACATTGATGTTTGGCGGCAAGACTTAGATAAGATGGTGATAGCTAGCCAGGCGGGCTCAGAAAATGCCCTACCACCAACCAAACCGAGTCCACAAAGTTGGACCCCGCCGGGAATCGAACCCGCGACCTCCTGATGTGAAGCGAGCGGCAAGCCACTACGCTCTACGGAGGCGGTTATTTTTTATGTTTGTTACGCGATTACTCCGCCAGTTATGGATTTATTTTGGTAATTTTTTTTTGTTTGGTATGTAACACTTCAGAGGTGGTCCCATATAAATTTTATTAAAATTGATTCAGTGCTTTTTGAAAAAATCAATAGAACCTAAAAATCATCGCAAAATGGTAGTTGTTACGATTTAAGTCGGTTTTTTAACGTGTTCAGCGTTGTTAATTATCTAGAGTAAGTTCAAAACGTCAATAGTGTTGCTGTTACGTTGTTTTTAACTCATCCCAAGGTTCGAAACAGCTTCAGGCAGTCATAAACAACCTGCTATCTTAATGTATGTCTGGACATTTTCCTTGGAAATTTTCCAGAATCAAATTAATTTATAGGTATCTGTATTTAAAGATAACATTTTGTACCAAAAAATACACGTGGTTATGGGTAGGGGGTAGGGGGGTAGTCTAAAACCTCACCACATATCACCAGGGCGAGGGGGGTCTAAAAAGATGCTAAAAACATCACGTGATTAATGGACGACCCAATCACCCCTATCATGGGAGTCTAGCTCAGCTGGAAGTGCTGGAACGAAGAGAGAGACTTTTGATCAAGTTTTGTAATTGAATAACAAGCGTAGGCTTATTATGAGTAATAAAATCAGAGATAAAAAGAACGTAAAACCAACTAGAGATAAAGATGGTAATTAAAAATAACGTTTAAATAAAAGTAGTTTTGTTTGCTATTCAAACAGCTAAAACGAATGCATTTTATCTTTAATATTAAAACTGTATAATCTTGTTAATAGAAGTGAACGCACGATTATGAATCATATTTTAATTACTGGTAAGTTAATTCTAGACATTAAGAAGACATAAGGGTCATAAAATTATTATTTTGCAGTAAACACGCTTGGGTTCATACTTGAATGGAAAACAGGAAATGAAAATTTCATATTTATTATATTCATAATGTTCTTAACATTGTAATAAAATCGTTAATTATTGAGTCTTGTATTAATCAAAAGAACTAAAGAATTTAATTAATGTTTTCATTCAAAATAACGGTGCAGGGATTTATAGTCATAAATAAATGTCTGTTACGGAAAATTTAGTTCATGGTGCTTGCTTCATAAGCTTGTCTCGCGATTATATTGTTCTGGAGTTATAGAAAAAAACAAGTGATATTATAATAAAAACAATGACTTACAACTCGACTCTGCCTCCGACTCGGTGGACTGATGAGCTGGTGAAGGTTGCGGAAAGCCGCTGGATGCGAGCAGCACAGGACCGGTCAGTGTGGAAATCCTTAGGGGAGGCCTTTGCCAGCAGTGGACATCTTTCGACTGATGATGATGAATGACTTATAATTTGTCGTCTTATCGACTACTATGTTAACTTCACCGAACAATCTTCTTAATGTCGTCTTTTTTTTATTTAAGGTATATAATATAGTAAAACAGAATTTAGTTTGTAGTAATATCAACCACACACCATAGTTAATCGTTCGATAAGACAATGATACACGCATTTTACCAAAATGGTGAAGTTCATGCATAGTTAAATTCGATCGAACACAAATCATCAGTTACCAGGAAAAGAACCCGCAGAAGGCGAGTGTTGATTGAATTTCTGAGAATGACAATCAATTAGTTGGTACCTATTTTTATTATGAAAAAAACTTTTGTGTCATTGCAAAAAAAACAAGTATCGAGTCATTGCAAAAAAAAATAACAAGTGTTAAGAGGTTTTTGAGTAAGCTTGCAAAGTGGGACGGATTGATATTTCAATTAATTTACTGTTAATTTTTTTAATATTTTGTTCTAAAAATTTTCGCAGTCAGGATCGATCTGGGATCGATAAATCAAATACAAATTAATAAATTTAAACCTTTTTTACTTCTGATAGTTGTAACAAACAGTTATTGGAAACTGCAGAAGGGTCTTACTAAAATAAACTTTCGATTTTTACTAAATTTCGATAGCAATGTTCGCAACCAAGCCTGTGGAAACATAATTTTAAAGAACTCAAGTCAAATTCAGATATCGTTTAGTTCTACGTAGCGTAGATCAACAGAAATTACCGAGCCAGATCCGCACTGCGGTAATAACGGTAAACTGTGGCATAATTGATGCACCAGCTTCAGTCCTCGCTAGATATTCCGCTTTGTCTCAACATGTAAAAGGTTGAGCATACACAAATATGAATTTAATAAAGTTTAATGAATTCAAATTTAAAACATCAACAAAATTTTCTTTATATTTATAATATCTGGGACAAATCACACACGGTCATCTGGCCCCAAAAAGGATTCCCTGTATCTTGGGAACCAGAGACTGATATACATACACATATACTTTTAAATACATACATATATAGATATAATACACCCAGACTCAGAGCAAACAATTCTGCTCATCACAGAAAAGTTTGCCCTGTGTGGGGATCGAACCCACGACTATCGGATCAGAGGTCACGATCGCTAACCACTTAGCCACCGAGTCAGTCAATTTATATGCTATAAAGGTCAAAATTACTACAATACTTAAATACATAAATTTAATTTTTCATACTTTTAGATACATTGTAATACTAGGAACACTTTCCGATTCTTGAATACTTTTTCACACTAAAATGGATTAAGTTAGAATATCTGTATATCTAGACATCAATTTGCGTTTTAATCAAAATGAGAAATCTCACTTGTTTTTATAGGTTCATTAGGCTCAGCCGATGGCATTAGGTTAACAAACTGACACTTGACATTAAGACGCCATAGAAATTCTATCACCTCCCTCGATTCCTTTGTTACTAGATTCCTACTAGATATTACTGGCTGAGCTTTGTGGCCTACTAGACACACTGACCTCAGTCCCCTAGACACGGTCCATTGTTAGCTAACGAAACTGCATAGCGTTCACCTCTGGTCGGGTATACTGTCACAGACAAAATATTATTATTTCAACCTTTGAATGATGAAGTGTAATCGGAGAAGACAAAACTGTTCTCTGTTTAGCTACTGGGATTTTGATATTTGTTTTATCTATGCATACAGAAAATATATTAAAATAACAAAAATATTAAACTACCTAAAAATTTTGTCTTGCCAGCTTTGTTCTTTTTGGGGAGATCTTTGATTAGCAGTGGAAGTCTTTCAGCTAATATGATGAACTTTATCTTACAGCTTGGTGTGATACATTTTTTAGGAGATAAAGTAACGTTGACGGTGTGCTAGCATGTCACGTACTATATGTACAAAGCTATCCTTTATACATAAAATTTTATAACCTTAACTAGTAACATCTCTGTTTCTTAAATCTTCTTCTTAATCTTATCTTCTTAAGGTTAAACGTCAGTCACCCTATTTCATACAAATTTACCTGGCTATTAACTACACAAATAACCACTATATTTTCGATTTTATCTGTCCAACGTAAACTTTGCAACCTTTTATTTTCTCCAAATGTATATAATTATATTATTTATTTCTGTAATATCATTAAAAACTGAAGTAAAATATCATAAATTTTACGCATGTAGTGGTGTATAATTCAGCACCACCTTTCTGATATTACAGTAACTACAATCTCAACTAGTCTGTTAAGCTTTGTTTAGCCCAGGATTTCGTTTTTAGCGCCATCTTGCATTTTGCTTGAGCATTACCAAAGTAGCAAATTTATTATAAAGACTTTTTAGTCTGAGTAATTTATGCCGGCAAACTTTTTTTATATTCAGAAAAAAAGACGCTGTCAGTCTCACGTCAGGGACATCTGAAAGACGAAAATATTGTTCACTCAACAAGGTCTAGTTGTGAGTTTCAGCTCGATATTTGTGATATACAGGCTGATATTTTTACTTATACAGGATGTAAAAAGATCTCTCCGGGAAATTTAAATTATGGGAAATTTCATTCGGAAAAGTTGTTCAGTTTCATGAGTGGACTCATGAAACTGAACAACTTTTCCGAATGAACCTTAAGAATGCTGAATACTTAAGACAATTTTTGGACACACCATACAAAATTGGTCGGTTAGCTTACCATATTATATGAAAACTTCATTTTTATGCGAATTTTGTATGGGTTGGTATGTTAAAGTTTCCAGAAGTTACAGCCTGTATAAGGTGCATTCAAAAATTTTTAGACCCATACCATGCCCCATTTCAAATTTTAACCGCCTCCGCTTGTCCGCTCGCTTCACATCAGTAGGTCGCGGGTTCGATTCCCGGTGGGGTGTAACTTTCTGGATTCGGTTTGGTTGGTGGTAGGGCATTTTCTGAGCCCGCCTGGTATATGCCACCATCTTATTTAAGTCTTGCCGCCAAACATCAACGTTAACAGCATTGATGTGTTCCGGCATGAAGGTAAGATAACCAGTTCCCCACTGCGTTGGGGAATCTTGGTAAGCCCGCTTTCGTATTCGGCATCATCGTCACTTACCATCAGGTGAGATGATGCCAAGGGCTTACCAATTGGGGGTAAAAAAAAAGATGATAGCTAACCAGGCAGGCTCCGAGAATGCTCTACCACCGACCAAACGGAGTCTTACATATTATAGTTAGACTCTGCCGGGAATCGAACCCGCAACCTCCTGATGTGAAGCGAGCGACTAGATAACGGAGGCGGTTTTCCGGGAGTATTATTATTGTCTCGTTTGACAAAAAGTAAGTAGTTACCAGCAACCACGTGATACAACCCGAACCTTAGATATTTAGATTTTCATACACGGAAAGTAAAATCCCGACAAAAAATTTCACATATCAAGTAAAATGTCTTACACGTCAATATTTATAGACTCGACTGTAAAAAGTAATGAATTCACGCCATGTAGCACAAAGTTTCAGGTTATAGAATAATTTATTTCTCACAAAAGGATAAACAGTTATTCACTTACACAATATTTTTTGTCACCAAAATATATTCCTAAACATAGTCGTCTATGTACAAAAACCTCGTTTTATTCAAACTCACTTGTCAAACATGGTTATGATAATTTTTAAAATACTTTGGAAAAAATTATCAGGCATTCCAGGTTTCGAACGCGGTTTTCTTATCTCTTCAATTAAAGGCTAAAAAACAGTATCACTCCCTATCAGAGCATGAAGTATAGGCAGCATTGTTGCTTTTTATGTTCTTGAAATTGTGTCAAAATCGCAGCATGTTAAGGTTTTATTTTAAATTACTTACCTATACGAAAACTTTATTTTTAGATACATTTTATAAATACGAAACTCCTGATTTAATTCTATTACAAGACCAAAAAAGGAACAATGTTGTCCTTATTCTATGCTCTAACAGGGTGTAACACCGTTCCAGCCTCTAATGGAGGACGAAAGAAAACCGCGTTCGAAACCTGGACTGTTTGTTCTCCAGCAACTCTCGGTTTCAAAACGCTGGCTTGTGGAGACATTGCAAGCGCCAAAAAAGCTTTCGAAAAATTTATCATAACCATGTACTTATGACAAGGCAGTTTGAATAAAATTATATTTTTGTATTGTACATAGATTTCTCTGTTTGTGGTATAAAATTATTTTAAATTGATTTGTTTTAAATATGTTTAAGATCCAGCTAGTGCACCAGCTTAACCGATTGCAGGCGAGAATTATTCTCTAAAAGAGACCGACAAATATATAATATTCCATCAATGGACAAAAGTTTTCAACAACATCTTCTGAGAGCACTATACCAGGGTGTCCACGTATGGGATCAGACATTAGTGCCCATTCAAAATCTCTCACGTCCGGCTTAGTGAAGGTAGGAAATAACCACAAATAATCAGTAGATACCGACATGGACTACTGCTGTGGCTGCTACCGCTTGTTTAGAGCTAATTTGGTGCAAATGCAGTTCAAATCACATTGTGGCTTTAGATGTAACTGTTAAAAAAAAACAAATGAAATGCCCCGAATTATGCCTTTGCAGTTCACATTTTCAAATGTCGGAAGAATGAGCACTCAGCTAGAACAAAGGTATACTCGTTATTCATTAGTCATGGGTTTCTGGCCTAATAAAACATAAGCTTCCCTATTCCCAACTAGTTGTTGTGCAAGTGAGGTACTTACACATCTGGATTCTGGACGAAGCGATCGCCCGCCCTTTAGGATACGGTGCTAAATATTTTAAGAGGGAATAGGAAATGGACAGTAATATTTTTTTTAAACAAAAATAGTTAAGATAAGATAAGATAAGATAAATATACTTTATTGCACACCAAAAGAGTACAAATAACAACGAAAACATAAAATATTTAAACATTGATATGCAAAGGCGGTCTTATCGCTATCAAAAATAGCAGGTTCGATTTTTGTTAATTTTAATTTTTTTGTCTGACATGGTACGAAATCAATCCAAAACTGAAGGCTGCATCCTCGGTTCATCCGAAAACTACACCAAATTCAAGATTATTGCCCAATATAATAGATAACTGAAGCGCGGCAGATTAAAACGCTCACGCATGCCTTGCGCCGTGCAACGTTCAAAATTTATTTCTGAAGCTTTTTATTTAGTAATTGCCGTTAGTGTCTCTGTTTTTTTATTTTTGATTAGTTTGGTTTTCTACAAAAAATTTTTGTTTATGCCATTATTGCACATTTTTTAAACTATAGCATCTTGTTGGTTTTTTTTATTTTTATTTTATTAGTTTTTTTCACAATATGAGTAATAGATTGAACAAAAGTAATACAAAAAATGAAAGCTCCATTCTCGGTTTATTCGAAAACGATACCAAGTTCAAGATAATAGGTCAAATAGACCTGCCAGGGGGTGTGGGGTGGCTACCGGGCTAAATCAGCTTCTATTTATGTACCATATACGTGTGCCAAGTGGTTTTCTTTAATCATAAAATTTGACCTCGGATACATATAAGCTTACACTATTCAGGTGCCAACAGTGAAGGAAGAATTTTTAAATTAAAAGAATTATTTGTGCTATGTTAGGTACCTTGTATTTTTGTATTTTATCCTGTACAGAGAAAATAAATTAATTATGAATTATTTATTAATATTCATATCCGCCATTAAAAAAGTTACCTTGTGTATCCAGAATTCAAATAAAATTAAATGTATTTCAGAACAGAAGTTACAAATGGCACATTTAAAACACATTTTTTATCATCAGTACAACAAAAAAAACCGGCCAAGTGCGAGTCGGACTCGCGTACCGAGGGTTCCGTATAATCACACATGTCTTGAACTCTATATTTTTTATATTTGCGTTGATTGAATGAAAGGTAATTTTCGGTTTACGATTTATGACGTATTAAAAAAACCTACTTACTAAAGCTCGTTCAAACCAATTTTCGGTGGAAGTTTCCATGGTAATGTACATCATATAATTTTTCTACTTTTATCATTCTCTTATTTTAGAAGTTAAAGAGGGGACACACACATTTTACCAGTTTGGAAGTGTCTCTCGTGCAAACTATTCGGTTTGGAAAAAAATGATATGAGAAACCTTAATATCATTTTTGAAGACCTATCCATACCATACACGTACATGTTTGATGAAAAAAAATTTTTGAGTTTCAGTTCTAAGTATGGGCAACCCCCAAAATTTAGTGTTTTTTTTTTCTATTTTTGTGTGAAAATCTTAATGCGGTTCACAGAATACATCTTCTTACCAAGTTTCAACAGTATAGTTCTTATAGTTTCGGAAAAAAGTGGCTGTGACATACGGACGGACAGACAGACAGACATAACGAATCCATATGGGTTCCGCTTTTTGCCATTTGGCTACGGAACCCTAAAAAACTAGATGCTTTATCCTATACTATTAAACGAGTTAAGTGTCCCGACGATTTTGAAAACGGCTTGAAACCTTTTGATGAAAATCTAGGATTAGGGGTTAAAAATCACCATAAATCCAGATCTATGAGAGAATTATCTTCGAAAAGATTCATTTAAGGGAGAATTCATTTAATGATCGAAATTACATATAAGGAGAACGCATATGATGCTTAAATTTAACCATCGCTTATAGGTACATTGGTAGACTAGCGGTTTTGGTGCGAGCCGCTTACGTTTTGCTGCTTTTAGGTCCGGATTCGAATACCACCCATGAGACTTTATAGTTCTTTGTTTTTTATTTTTTTTATTTTGTGTGAACTTATGTAAATATTATGAAAATAAATATAAAGACTTAAGAGTGATAAAAAATATATTTTAACCTCTTTGTATTTTAGAGACAAATAGCGCCATCTTTGGCCATATAAGTTAATAATATACCTGGTGATTGTGCCGCTCTGTCCCGTGTTCCCGTTTCCAAGGTTTTCTCTAAACTCAACCAGATGGCGCTGATAACATTTGCAATAAGAAAATCTCTAAAAAGTCGCCAAAACTGATTGATATTACTGACTTATAAATGATGAACAACTTTCTAATATTACGTATCATTGAATATTTTTCTATTTTTTTTTATAAAAAAAAAGGATGATTTTCATGTATTTTTTTCAATAGAATCAAATTACAAAAAAATATTATAGATATTTTCAGAACAAATATTGCGTCCTTTCGTCCCTTAGAAGGCCACTACCGACTAAAACAACACCCTGCAAAATGTTTCATAGAAAATATATCTTATATGTACTACTAACCAATTTATCAAAGGGTATAGTTATCTCGAGTAAAAACAAAAGAAAACTTCACGTACAAGCTCAAAAAAGTAATTGCTTAAATACTATAAACACGTATAAAAAGTATTGCAAAATCATGAAAAGAGTGACAAAATACTCTAAGAAAATCACAAACATAAATTACATCAATAATAGCTCAAATAAAAATAAAGCGACATGGACAGTAATTAAAAGGAATACGACACAAACTAACACCTTAAAGGAAACGGTAAACGCAATTACGAAGAATGATGCTTTGATGCATGACCCCCTAGGGATAGTAAATACTTTTAATGATTATTTTATCGATCTCAATACCCCTTTACAATGCAATGATGACATTCCCTATAAACCTATTTCACAATCAAATAAAAATAGTATATTTCTAACCCCGGTCACAACGGAGGAAGTGAAATCGACTATCCTTACCTTGAAAAATAAAAAAAGCACTGGTTATGACGGAATACCCATAATTATCATTAAAAATTGCGTTGAATATATATCACAACCACTAGAATTTATAATTAATTTGTCACTTGAAACAGGAGTATTTCCGGATGACCTAAAAAAAGCACTGATAAAACCTTTGCATAAAAAAGGGTCTAAAACTGACATGAACAATTACAGACCAATTGCGTTATTATCAAACTTTTCTAAGATATTTGAAAAAATAATACATAAAAGGATTATTTCATTTTTGAACAAATACTCTATTCTTAATCAGAATCAGTTTGGCTTTCAGAAAAATAAAAATACTACTCTGGCTATTTTTAAGGTTTTGACTCAAATCTGGGCCGAAGTAGAAAATAAAAATACCTGTGCTGGTCTTTTTATGGATCTATCAAAAGCTTTTGACTGCGTTGTTCACGAAATCTTAATCAAGCAACTAGAACATATTGGGATACGCGGAAACGCTTTAAAATTAATGGAATCATACCTTTCGAACAGAGTACAAGCAACAGTTGTTGAAAAATTTAATGTGCATACAAAGACAATAGAGCATATCGAATCTGACTTTAATAAAACTGTAATAGGAGTTCCTCAGGGAAGTGTATTAGGACCACTACTGTTCCTTATCTACGTAAATGAGCTACCTTTAGTTATCAAACATCTCTGCGTTATGTTCGCTGATGATGCTACTATTTTTATACCCAAGGGCAAATTGAATAATCAAGAATACATAAATGAAATATATAATACTATTGACATTGCTACAAAATGGTTGACATCTATTAATTTAAGATTAAATCTAGACAAGACCAAAATCATAGAATTCAGAAATTACAAAAAGACACCAGAGAATTTAAAAATAATTATATGTAATAAAGAAGTAGAATTAGTTAATGACATAAAATTTTTAGGAATAATTGTTGACACTCACTTGAATTGGAAATCACATATTGATACAGTAAACAAAAAGATATCAAGTAAATGCTATGCTTTGTCAATTCTGAGCAATGTCACTTCAACAGAAATTTGTCGAAATGCATATTATGGTTATGTGTATCCACTCTTAACATATGGCATTATATATTGGGGTAACTCAGTGAATGTAAAGTCTACATTTATATTACAAAAACGATGTTTAAGGATCATTTATAAAATGCTTAGTACTGAAACTCTAAGGCCTGTATTTAAAGATAAAAAATATTTAACATTGACCTGCATTTATATATTGGAAATATGTGTCTTTGTAAAAAATAACAGTGATTCATTTATTAAAAAAAATGAACATTTTCGCAGATATGAACTACGAAATAAATATAAAAACGATGTATGTCCTGTGCTTGCAAAAAGTTATATGTATAGTAAAAGCTCTGTAGTTGCTGGTGCAAAAATTTTTAATCACTTGCCTGAATACATCAAACTACTAGATGGTGCCAAATTTAAAATGACATTAAAGGAGTGGCTAATTGAGAAAGTATTTTATACCATGGATGAATACTTTTCAAATAATCAATTATCAATTTAATCAATTATCTATAAATGACTAAATGATGTTATACTATTAATGTGGAAAACTTGACTATTGTATGCCCGAAAAGGGTAAACTGATGACACTAAACAAATGTAACAACTATTTTACTCAGTTTTGACAATAAATATTATCTTATCTTATCTTATCTTATCTTATCTTATCTTATCTTATCTTATCTTATCTTATCTTATCTTATCTTAGTTTATAAAAACTCCGATTGAACGAGCGACGCTCGATCTCCCAGCTAGTTCAATATAATAAGAAAATTATCAGTATCATTATTTATATTAGAATGAATTGTTTTAAAATTATAATACCCATTTAAATTCAGTGACTGGGACGATATTGGGTTGTTAAATAAGTAACTATGATGGTTATCATCCCAGCGAATGTGTTATTATCGATCAATCTGATGAGACCGTGAGAGTGAGTGACTGAATTTAAATGTATATTGGAGTAATTTATTATTCTTTAAATGATTATACTGATAATTATGTTATTTTAATTAACAAAACATCAACTTTTCTTAATCAATTTTATCAATTGAAAAACTTTCATCTGTATGGATAAAATAAATTGAAAAAATTAATAAAAAAATGAATCTATTTTTCTCGACAATGAAAACTAATTTCATGCTGCCACTACACGGAAGTAATAAGGGGGCCATTCCCTATGACATATACATAAAAATTATGGTAATCTGTGATTCCTAAGTTTGATACTCTCCTTAGCTTGCGGAGGCACTACCGTGATTCCAAATAGCGTAAGACTTGGCTTGCAAGGCCGTGCCTCCACAAATTTTCGACATCACTTCGTATCTCCTTGCATGATACGTATCTCCTTGCAGGCTATTGCTAGGCAACGTTGTTATTCAATAAATGTTATGTGACTGAACAGATATTTTATGTTTTTAATATTGGCGACGAGGCCAATTCAATGGATTTAAAGAAATTAAAACGTACAAGAAGCTCAGTACAGTTTATTAACGCGCACAGAAAATGTGCTCGACACTCAAGACCCAAGTAAGTATATAGCCCCGCTTGGAGTCACTCGACAAAACAATAAAGGAATTTCACGAAATACAGAACAACATAGAACTAGAAACCGAAGATGAACATCTTGAGGAAGAAACCTTCTACATATTCGAGTTTGAGGAGTTGTGTATAGCACTGAAAACTACATTACGAAAACTAAGTATTGCTTCACCACTCAAGGGGAGACCTCAGTCCGCTTGAGGCAGACAGAAACTCCAAGAGGGACTCCCTACCTACTGATGTTTGGAAAAGAGTTCAGAACGAAGCTACATGCCATGCTAGTCCCATACCTAGACCGGAGCCACGTAGTCAGAGGACAAGGAGGCATTTCTCTCCTAGAGACAAGGTGGCCAGGAGTTACTCCTCTCTTGCCCAGAAGTTTGAATTCGGCACAATAACCCGACGTCTGGGTGGAGTACATTATGAAGTCAGAACCGATGGGGGACTCCTGTGGATCCGTCACCTCGACCAGCTGCTGCTGTGTCCTGATTCGCGGGGGAGACGTGATACATATATCCTTGCAGGCCAATGCTATGAATGATTGCTATGCGACATTGTTATTCAATAAATGATTTTTTTCTTTTAAAAAATCTTTTCTTTTATCGCTCTTGGGTCTTGTTATTTACCTATTTACTTATGTTCATACTAAATAAAAAAATTAAAAGACAAAAACAATAAAGTCTCGTAGGATACGAACCCGGACCTAAAAGCAATAACGTAAAAAGTTCGTACAAAATTTGCCGCCTGCACCTCTGGGTTATGGACTACTTATAGAGGTTAGTCAAAAATAAGCATCATATACGTAAAAAAATTATGTATGTGTGCGTAATTTGAGCCCTTATTCATACGAGATAAACGCAAAACTATAATTGTAAGGGGACAAATATATCGAAATCCTTATTAAATTAACATTATTATGGTTTATTAGCGTACATTGATCATGTAGCTGCTCGCTGTTTTACGTAGTATAGTTTAGGGTTATTTATACTATTTTTAAATCGAGAAACCAAGTTATAGTCAGATTAACGCCATCTAACGGATTTTTTCAACCAGGGAGCACTAACGTTTAACCTTAAATCTTAAATATTATAAATGCGAAAGTATGGATGTTTGTTTATTTATTTGTTTGTTTGTTTGTTTGTTCCTTTTTCATGCCGAAACTACTTAACGGATTTGGATGAAATTTGGTAGGTAGATAGATAAAGCATTCGGCTAACACAAAGGATACTTTTTATCCCGGAAAATTTAAGGGTTCCCGGAGGAATGGTTAAAACTCAAAATTCCCACTTCGTCACTAGATGGCGCCACCTTAACATTTTCTTTCTCTCTGGACTCAATTCTGAAGCCCACGCAGACGAAGTCGCGGGCGGAAGCTAGTTAATTTATTAATCTTCCCACTCCTATCGCTCACCGATATTGCGCTATTTCAAATAACTAAACATGTTCAGCCACTATATTGGTTTAGCTACCTGTTTTGCAGCAAAATTGCACATGCAGCGCTCTGTCAAGCGATGCAACGTGTAATCTTTGAGTTACCTGGGTAAACACGCTACTTCCTGGCCCCACTGGCCTGACAGTGGCTTCTAGTTTACTCCACTATGACGTATATCATAAGGGATAATAATTCTGCAATTTTTCCACATTTTTATCCGTTTTTCCCGCTACCTGGAAGTTTTTTTTGCAACAGCTATCTCAGCTAGAAGTAAAACAACGCCACCATTTTTGTACGTATTTTATTTTATTTTACAGGTTTGGGAAATCAACAGCGTATTATAATACGACAGGATATAATGCAAGGACTTATTTATCGCGTTAAGCCTTTACAGATTTCCATGGAAACATTTAAATAAAAATTACACAGGATGGCTATCAGTGACAAAAAGTAACAAGTAACAAAAAATAATACTTTTTTTACATCATAATGTTAAAAGAAGAAATGAGAGAATTATCTTTAAATCACATTTTTTTTTATTTATGTACTTCTGTCATTTAATATATATAAATCTCTACTGATTAAGGATTAAGCAAATATGTACCTTAACTAGGTAGGTAAGCACTGACTTATACTCAATGTACTGAGTCAAGCATAATAAATACTTCATACTTGTTAATACATATTAGCAGAAATATTTTTTTTTATCTGAGTAAAGTAAACGAACAATAAAAGTAGTACGATATCTTGGAACGCACTGGATTAAGCCAAGTGCAGATATCAGAGATATTTAATGTCAGCAATCTGCCTGTCTACGTTAATTACTGTTATTACTAGTAATTTTCACTTTTGATGTACTTTTATAGTGATTTCTGTTTTTCACCGACTTCAAAAAAAGGAGGAGGTTCTCAATTCTTTTTTTATGTATGTTCACCGATTACTCGAAGACGCCTGAACCGATTTGGAAAATTCTTTTTTTGTTTAAAAGGATATTCTTCACAGGTGGTCCCATATAAATTGTATCGAAATCGATTCAGCGGTTTTTGAGAAAATCAACAAAAACATAGCAAAATTGGAGTTGTTGCGATGTTTTTAACGTATTCAGCGTGGTCAATTATAGTATAATATGTAATAAAATAAAGGATTAAAGTATTTTATACTTTCCAAACTACGCTACTACTACTAAAGTAGGTAAAGGTGTTTGGAGCGGCTTGGAGGTTCTGGTAAACCTATAAATTTTGACGAGAGTGGACTGTAAAGGCGCGGTTCTGGAAGCAGGTATGGACCTGCTTCCACGCGGTATGGAGGGATGTGATTATTTTACAAAGTACCGATTTTGGGGATAATTAAAGAAAGCACTGCGTCGTACCTGTTAGGTTCCGTCCTGGACGATCTTGGGAGTCCTCGTGACGGGCTGGTTCGGCAGAGTCTTTCTAATACTGACACAAGAAATCAGTTCACGGCACTTCCAAATACACTTATAAACACACCCGCGGGTCACAAACTTCTGTATTAAAGACAATTTACAGAGTTTTTCACAATAAAAACAGTAATTACAAATTGGCTCAATTGGCTTATTTGCGGTTCGAAAACAAGACTGATGATCTTCATTTTTTTGGGCGCGTGCCAAAACTGACACGAGGATCTTCTCTCTTCTTCTCTCCAGGTCATTTGGACGCAGTGCGAAAGAGAAGAGGAAAGGGATTCGGTACTTTGATTTTTAAAAATGCGGAAAAGAAATTAAATAGACCGAATCGAAAGTAAAGAGAATTTAATGAGTGGCGCTACCAGTGTTCATCAAATACTTTATTACAAATACTCAAACAAAAAATATCATCAATGTTATGCAGTTTTCGTACGTCAAAAACTTAACTCAAACTTTCAATTTCTAATTAATCGTCATTTTACTAGTACGTACAGAAATTAAAATATTATGGAACTTCAGCAAAATGATTTCCTTATCTTTTAATATCGGTAGCAACGTTGACCTTTTTGCTATCTCACTTAATATAAATTGATCGAATAAGTAAATTGTCTTTTTACCATTGATTTATTACATTATTAAGTTGTCTTTTATCAATAAACCTGTAAGACTGGGAATCCTCAACATTTTCTCTATTTCTAGACCTTTTAATAAATTGAACCGGTTTTTATACAACAGCCTGCATAAATTTAAGGTGTTCGTTGCAAAAAATGGCAATGTTGATGGAACATTTGTCAAATTGATTGATAATTTAAAACCGCAGTCTGATGTCCAAACAAGACATCCTTTATCAAAAGACTTCATACAGTGTATTCATCAAATTAAGAACGCCATGATAAATAATAATAGATAGGTTTCGATTTTGTAATATTTTGTTTTTAAACATGAGCATAATCATGTTATTAATCGCCACATAAACAGACTTTGTTTTCAATTTTGTCACTTCCGTTTTTAAGCACAGAGGCATGCAGAACCGATATCTCATCTAATTTCATTTCATTCACCTCTTTTTTCTCTATGAACAGTTCACGGACTGTAGAATTTGGTGGTTATTTTTTACTTTTTTTTAATGGTAACACCACCGTGACCCTGGCAGTTTCCCGCGGGATGCCATCTCGTACGGATTCACTCGACCGATCAACGTTTTAATTGATCTCAATGGTTGAGACGAATCGCGTGGCCATGGAAGCCTTTTTATGGCCACTGACTCATGGAGCGCTGCTACAAAAATTGGTTGCAGCTTTGTTCTTATATATTGTTGTAAAAAAAAAATGTTATACATTTTATATGAAAACAGCAGCTGCCTTCTATGCTTATCTCCGTTAAACTTTACGTATATGTACCAAATTTCTTCAATGCCATTTAAGATTTTTTACTTTGATTAAGAAACATCCAGACTTTTATATTTTTAATATAAGTAAGTTAACAACGAAAAATGAAAAGAAGTATGTACTTTATTTGGATGTATGACCATATCTAAAGGTGGACATTACACCATTAAACCAGAGAACCCGTAATTTCCAGAGTGAAGGTAGGTGATACATCGAATAATTGTGTTCCAGCTATACCCTTTATTTTCCCGGCGTGGTGTGAAGTAGCCGTGGGCATTTTAATGTGACAACCGAACACATAACAGCACTTAATTTTGTCCTAATGCGTTCTCTTGCAAGGCATCTTGGCCTTTAGTTTGCTCCGTTTTTCTCCTGAGAATATCTGGGGAGAATCGCCGATGAGCCAGATAAGGAGTGTTTGTTTAAATATGCAAAGTGCAAACTTTGTAGCCTTCCGACTGGATACTGAATAATTTTACACGCTCTTAATGCTTCGCGTGTTCCTGTGTTCGCGGATTTGGTGTTGCCAATGTTAAATACTGACATTTAAAATGCTGACTTTAATTAACGAGGCTAGAATTATCTGGTCGGTTGGCTTCATTTAAATCAATACTTTTAAAATTGTTAACAGATAAACGGTACGACTTAAGAGCACTTTACGTTTAAATGGGTTGTAAACATGGCACCGAGCGATTATGCGGGAGGCACATAATGCCATAGCGCAGCTACTGTCATGGCAAAAGGTGGTCGTAAAGAAGAGCCGATTTCCTTTTACAACAGCAATAAGCAGTCATTGTTTTCTAGCTAATAAAATCTATAAATTGGTATAATGAACTAGTGGGGCCCGTTCCTAACTGTCAGGCGGCGGCGACACCGGTGCAAACATAATTTAGCGCCAACGTCGAGGCATTTTTCCACAGACAATACAAGCCTGGGCCAATGGAATATTCAGAGTGCCTGAAGAATTCTCATTCTCGCACCCACTAATGAATAGCTATTCTTCGAGCATTTTAACTATGGCCCTCGGAATGGCATCCGAGTGTACAGGTTTCTTAAAAGGTCCCCGATATGCGACGGACCCTTTCCGCTTCGCTTAATTTATGGACAAGCATTTTTTACTTTATTTGTATTAATTATGGTCTGGATTAAAGTATAGCATTTCGCGCGTTGCTCAAACCAAAAGGTATATTTCAACTGGACAGAACAAGGCACATTCTATAAATGAAAAGATTATAATTATTTAATTGAATAATTACTTGTAAGAAAGTTAATACCTAAGTCCCCACAATACTCATGAGTCATGACTTAAAAAGTTTTAAACCAGATGCATGCCTTGGTAGAGTATCATTTTTTGAGAAGCTTGACTAATCTGAAAGTACAGTCACACCCTTACATTTCTACTTGTAAAATGCATTCCTTATCGTCGCATTAAATCTCAAAATGATTCATAGACTGATTCCGAAAATTGAATTTTATTGGTCCTTATTATCGTATAGAAAACAATCGCTATTAGGCAATAAATTCAATATTAGACACGGTTGCCTACCTTCTTTCGTAATTTTGACGTGATGAATACAACGTTTTAGTTCTGGACTTCGATGCTAATTCATATTCATAGTATGTAGACTGTAGACCCTTTATTATAATACCGTTTTAAGGTATCCTTTTTTATTTTACTTTAGAAATAGTTACGACCGCAACGCTGCTGTCACCTCCATGTTCAGAATATATTAATATTAAATAGGGGTTTTTGTACATCTAATTACTAAAAGTGTTAAGCTTCTCACGTGTTTGTAGATAACGTATGATGAAGTGTTGATGGGACCTTTGACATTTTAGACAAGGAACTTCCTTTTTCACTAACAAAGGAGAAATTATTCTTGTGTAAGGTGCTCTTAAAATATCTGCCAGGGTTTAAATTGGTGTATCCTTTAGTCATATTCAGAACAAATTTCCCCAACGGATGCAAAGAACATTTTGTACTCTCCATGCTAATCGATCAGCTCATCCACTAACTTTGAAGAGACCAACATTTTTTTGCGAATTGGCTGTGTTTCTTGGGGACAATTGCTCAAACTCATGAGTAGAAATCCCAAGTTGAGCTCTTACGGATATTTTAAGAGCACACATTCCTACATATATATTATACCTACCAGTTTACCTATTACATAAGATCATTATGACATATCTTAAAAAAATAGTAGCTTGTATAGTATGAATCTGAACATGTATCCATTTATGAAAAATAAACTTTTGGCTTCTCATACTAATTCATCTGCTGATTCTTAAACTTAGAATAGAATATTATTTTGCGAATTGAGTGACGATACATTGAGGAAAGTTCTTCAGATTTATAAGTAGAAGCAAGTGTTTTTTTTCAGGCGCAAAAAATAATAAAAAGTACAGTCGAGCAAAAAAGTTATCAACTTAAAACAATTTCGTGACTCAGAATGCCTGAATGGTTTTCGGTGTTTTCATATTTATTCGTTCCACAAGATAAACCTTGCAGTTTAACAGGCCATTATATGAGATATTTAAATGGTGATGCAACAATATGCCGTAAAGCCTCCGGTGCGCAAACACAATGTAATCTCTACCGCGAATATTGGAACATGATTTATAGGAGGTATTCTCAATCGAAATTCGTCTTTTGAAACGGTATACCGAGCAATCACCGCACGGTCATCTGTGAGTTTTTAAATTTTTATGCACCTTTTCTTCTCTTTATTAACTCTTAATTTAAATTCGTAATTTCTTTCAAATATTCTTGTGAGATTTTTGTAAACCTTATTCATTTCAATAAACTAAATGCCTGTACAATTTAATATTCATAGACCAACTCAAATAATAAATAAATATAATAATAATAATAATAATAATAATAATAATAATAATAATAATATAAATAAAAAACAGGTAACCATCGTATAAATTATGTTTCATTATTAGGGTGATTCTTATTTCCCTTATCCCATTTCTTCAACATCCTTACGAGCTTATTTAAAAACACATTACTTCATGGTAACAAACAACCAACTAAGCATATTATTTTACGTGCTCTGCCTGTAAACCAACCTACAATCCTTTCTTGACCGTATCCGTCATATTATTGATTTTAATGAGTCATAAAACAGCCTTAGTATCATGATAATTCCAACCATACGTCATTGTATTCAGAAGTCGTTCTAAACAAAATGCCGGACACACGCACTATGATCGTAAAACTTGAATAGTTGACGTCTAAAAGCAACAAGTAACCCCATTCATACGGACATCCATGCTATCTTTACTAATATTAATAACAAATGTTGAAGTCTGTTACTGTGTGTGATCTAACATGAGTATGCGGGACACAACAAATTTACCATCGGAACAGCTGAGAAGTTTTTGCGAAAATGTATTTTCACGAAACAATAAAAAAATAAGGAAATAAGCTTATACGTAAGGAAAACAATAGGGTAAATGAAATGCAACATTACTGACATTTTGTTATTTTCTAAATAAATATTAAACCGTTTTTAGTACAACTTATATGGAACCACGCCAGAATAATTATTTATAAAATCATTAGTCGGTTTCACAAGCGGCGAAAATATCGCGTAGAAAAAATATATATTCGAAGTGAGAACGTCTTCTTTTTGGAAGTCGATTATAATATAAAATCTCCTGCTCATTGTCAGGCTGAAATTAAAAAACTAGTTAGAGGTCCTTGTTGCCGTATAGATAGGGGGCGGGCATTGTTTTTTAACGTTACATACATAATGTTTGTAACGTTAAATAAAATAGTAGTGAATCAACAATTTGTATGGAAAACTGAAAAAAAATCGCAGATCGGATTTTTTCAAAATTTTTACTGTATTCTGTAAATTATTCTGAGTAACCCATTAAAATCTCAAACGCACTTTTTTACATCTTGTATAGGCTGACTTTAAATTAGTTCTTGATACGAAAGGCTCATGATAACAAACAGTTTTCCCAAAGTAACCCATAGTCAAATCGCTTACAAAATTTGGACACAACATACAAATCGATCAACTGACCGGCCTTAGTATGAAGAGTCCAATTTTTTTACGAGAACTCATTTAAAGTCAGCCTATATAATATCAAAACTCGCGCCTTTTTGAACATTACTGTACCCCATTCTAAAACCTCTATCATCTCAAAGCCATGTTTTATTTGGTAGGTTGATTTCAAAAGATAAATATTTATGATTTTTGCCACCACTATTAATCAAAACTACGAACTATTTATTAATACACTTTCATGATAGCATGAAACCAAAAATTTATTTTTGGACTGTTGTATTCCAAAAATCGAAGTAAAACGTTTTATGTTTTGAAATGTACCTTAGTGGATGCAAAGGAAGCCGCCTCTTCTAAATAACAATATAATACCCGCCTGGGGAAGTATTCAAATGAAGTTATACACGCGTTCGTATCAACGGCGACATATTCGATAATTTATACGTGTTATGGGTACAACAACGTACATTTCTATCTGTTATTGCTTCTGTTTATTATAAATCGCTTCTCGTGGTTGAATTGTTTTAGTTTTGAGTGAAAATCTAACGAATTCTTCAACGGAATAATTTTAAAGTTTGCAATTTTATTTCTTATTGTAACTCAATTCAAACTCATTTTGACATGTTGAATAAGTAGTCTTGTTTTTCGGTCGGAGATGTATTAGGCTTACCTATGATATTGACGTTTAGTTAAAAAAGTTCAAAGACAAAATTAATATAAAATAATTAAGGTTTTAAAACAACTAATTATTTTCAAAGTACCATTGGAAATTTAGAAATAAAATAATACTTGCTAAATGCACGTTGTCTGAATATTTTGAGAGCACAGTGGTGTAGAAACTGTGAAAATTGATTTTTTCGTCACTGACAATCGCCATTTTTTCGTTAAAAAAATACTTTATTTTTATTTTTGAAGGCTACACTTATCCCAGCGTGTTATTCGTTACCATATCTATTTTCGAACATATTGCGCATAGTATTTCACGAGTTTCAGATAATTTCGATTTTTTTTGGTAGAAAAAATTGACCCAATTGACCTCTAAGAAAACTCCAATACAGTATTTAATGGAACCCTACTCAGTCAGTTTTTACATGAGACATGACATCACTGATTCATGAAAGACCTTGAATGTAGCTAGAAAATGATATATAATTTAATGGAAGTAAATTCATTTTTGGGATAATATTATTCTGTTGAACTTTCAAAACTGAAACTCCAATTTCATAGGTAAGGACCTAATATTTTAAAACATTTTGTAAGTGTTTGAAATAGTCAAATATCCTATATAAAGTTTCCTGTAACATGTATGAAAATAGCGTATTATCCGACAAAATTTCGTAACTACAAACTAATGCTGACATAGACAATAGAGAGTAGAGCCTGTTAATTGTGTCCACCCGATTCCCGCGCACGGGATTATGTGCGATCCGGACCTTCGTTAGCACGGGATTTGGTTGTGTACGTCACTAATAGGTAAGTACTTTGTACTGAATACAAAGATTTTTTTCTTTGTAAATGAATCATTTAAAACGTTGAAATTTAGATAATGTTACCCACTAATTTTAAGGCAATGTAATTTTGTTATTTAATAAAAAATCATTGAACTTGAAATAATGACATCTTTATTGCACAAATAATTTAAAAACAGAATCAAGTATAAGTACTTATTGTAAAATATATATGTATGCCACAAAATTAAAATAGGTGTAACTATGTGATGATGAATAAAAAAAAACAAATAATTAATTAATTTCAATTAATTAGCCCTCGAGCGGCAACCGCTTACAGCGCAATCTTCCTATTCTATGATTTCTGCGTTAGTTTTAAGTAAAAATACGATAAGTGAAATAAACAGTTAAAATTTTTATTTTTTATCAATTACGGAGACAAAAAACAAACAGCCATACCCCCTTTAAAATATAGAAGTTATCTCGGCCCATCTGAAGGAACGTGGAAGCAGCCACCTTCATCTATTTTCAACACTTGTGAAATAGGCAATATCAATACTTTACAAACTCTACTTAAATCTTGCAGTGTTCTAAAGATTATCATACCCATTCTCATCTAGCCGAAAATATAGTACTTATAACCTAACGCTTTAATGAGAAATGAAACAGATCCATGCGATCGTTCCTAAATCGAGGTGACGGCTCGTCTATGAGCTCATGAGCGATTATTAGATGTGATTACGTTTTAACGTTGAACGTTCACGAATCGTCAACTCGAGTGTCCATCCGCTGAGCTCCGCTCACGATCTCCGTGTGACATCTAATTACTCGGCAAATTAAACTACAAATATGAAACCTTCCACCACTACGAGACAATCAAAGCCTCTAAATGAGAGGACAAAATAACTAAAAGGAATAGGTATAAAACAAATTGAAATTCCCACTCGGTTCCCAGAGAGCGTTTTGCGAATTCATTCGATGTCTTTTCGCGGAAACCATTCCAGAAAAGAGTGTAAACTATAGACCTTTATTCAGAGATATTTGAATTAGGATTGCCGAAGGCAGTATCGGTAAATTTAGAACTTGTTTTTCTGTTTTGGAATGAACGAACTTGCATTGTCAGACAGGCAAATCGAATTTTTGAAAGTATTTCTTTTAAATACAATCTATCTATCTATCTATCAGCCGAAAGACGTCCACTGCTGGACAAAGGCCTCCCCCAAGGATTTC
This sequence comes from Coleophora deauratella, assembly GCA_958295455.1. Lineage (NCBI taxonomy): Eukaryota > Metazoa > Arthropoda > Insecta > Lepidoptera > Coleophoridae > Coleophora > Coleophora deauratella. Next base: position 5,383,810 of record OY282405.1, on the reverse strand, counting down.
CACACCGACCGGTCCTGTGCGGCTCGCATCCAGCGGCTTCCTGCAACAAAAATAAAAAATACAATAGTTACTTAAAATTTTCCTGCTCATAACAAAATTGTTTGGCCCTTGTGCTTGATTTTATGCGTGTTGTCCACATTTTTAGAAGCTACCAAACTTGATACTATCCCGTTTTGTATACCTGTCAGCTGCGACTTATCTAATCACAAAATCTTTTTAATCCGTTCATGAATTCGAATAGGCATTTTACCGTTAGTTTGTCGCTTAAAAACTTCCGTCACGATCATAGCACTAATCCGGTATTGATAAGAAATAATATGTATTTTCTTATACTTGAAACAAAGTTTAAGAAAAACTGAGGAGACATTTCTTTTTCTTTTAAGTAACCAATCTTGTTTCCATTTTCTGGTTTCCGTATTTTCCTTACATTTATTTAATATTGTTATATAAATACAAAATAGCTGTAAGAATTGTTTATGACAGCTTCTATTTTTGTTTTTTATTGCCTATCACATATGTGTTGTCTCATTTACAACAAAATCTCACAATTTAGTTTGTTCTGCTTCGGACCATTTTTTCTTGGAACTCAAAGCAAGATTTCTTTTTTCAATCACAAATCGCTCATGCCTAATTAGCGGGCTGGGGCCCAAATATTCTTGACTTGGATTAATGATTGGGATAGAAAGCTGGCAGAAGCCGTCGCAGAGCCGATACTCTTATCTGCGCAAGAGCCATTGTTTGCGCTCTCTAATTGGCTAATTGGCATACGGGTAGATAGATCAACTGACGCGATCTCTTCCTTGTTAGAGATAAAGCTGTGTAGCTGATTGTTCAGTACAGGATGCTATGCTATAAAAACAAAGCAACGTTTTGACTTTTCTGCGATGTTTGATTTGAACAGATATTATAATATTTCATGTAATTGATTTTAAGCATTTAGAAAGTACATTTTTATATTTTTTTTGTTTCGCACTTGTTTTTGAAGACTCGAAAAAAACTCTTGTAGATGTCAGCTAAACTTCAATTCTAACAACAGTCCTATAAGATTTCTGTTTGCTCGGTTTTTGCTTACAGAATAATAATATTGAAACCAATATTAGAATACAAAACAATTACCTATTTCAAATAGTCTCTTATAGAACGTTATAGCTGAGCCAGCCTAGTAGACAGTCACCCTACTCGTCGCCATGCCATGATGAAATGCAACCAGATCGGTATCGCGACCGACTATTGAAATGCGCTTCTTATAGCGTAATTGTAATTTATTTGCCTTATTCTGTCTTCTACAGTAGAGAAGTAGCCGCTTCAGAGTTAGTAAGAGACTGGGTGCTGCGCTTCTTTGTGTCATCTAATTGGAACTACAGGGCGACATTTTCTTTGCTTCGTTGCTACTGACTGTGACTCTTGTTATTTCCTATTAAAGTCATAATAGTCATAATAGTTAAAAGTCATAAAAACTGTCGGTGTCTCCGCAGATAGTGACTCTGACCTCCTAACCAGAGGTCTGGGGTTCGAATCCTGGCCATTGCATTCCCATACCAATTGCTTAAACGGTGAAGGAAATCATCGTGAGAAAACTTGCACATCTGAGTACTAGATGTGTATGATGGTCGCGTTGCACACGTCCGTAGGTGTAAATCTCAAACTATACTATACACGTGACCGCGGTCGATACTAAGTGGAACCACAGACAACTGCCGTCTATCCTTTGTGATAGCTCGGTTAAATGCGCCACAGGATAAGAAGAAGAAGATTTAAGTCATTCTACAAAAATTAAGGAACCTATATGATTCAAGTATAATTTCGATTGTATAGTTTTCTTTGTAATTCTCATGCAACATAATCTTGTATGATGGATGACACTCGTCACAAACTTTCTTTACTAATTTTACTTTCAAGTTTTAATCAAATATATTTATTATATTTTTAATAATATATTTTTTCTTTTATATTTTCTAATGCATTTTTTAAGTTTCAATGGTAATGGTATATGTATTAGTAACAACTTATACCTATCTTACAAGATGATCATTTTTAATTGGCTATTCAAAAATAGCGATTAAGCTACTGATTTTGTTCAGTAAAAATTATGCAAAACAGGTTATTGTTGAGGGTCAGTGCAAAATTTAATATGATGATAATATAATAAGTACCTAATTTATGTTACCTACCTATAGCAAAAAACAATGGGTGTGGTCATTAAAGTTAGATTCTATGTTGTGATAATACTCTTATAAATTGTTGTAGAATGCGTGAATCTGACTAAATAAATCTTGAAAGAGATAAAGTCACTGATAAACCTAGATTTTTCACTTACCTTTAAACTTTAAAGGTGGAATCTTTATCATTATTTTTAGACTCAAATGTGTTTTTTTTAGAAGATATAGCAAGTAAAATATTGCTGTGGTAAAAATATTATTTTGTTTCTTTAATTTAAATTTTTTACACCTATATAGTGCATTATCACAATAATAATTTATTAGAAAAAACATGGTGTACATACAGCGTAGTTTATCATTAATTCCAAACTAGATAGAGCCTGCATCTTGGAAACTAGCGTAGATTTATACAATGTATGTTAAATATAGCTGAACTAACAATGAGCAAACTTTGTAGAAGTCAGCTAAACATTCAGTTCTTACAATAATCCTATAAGACATATTATTTTTGATCCTATAAGACCTGTTTGCTCCATATAACACTTTCATCACATTATTATAAACAAACATTATAATTTATATACCTAATATACTAATAACAAATAAAAAAAATAAGTAAAGAACATCCATAAACTTAAATTAAACATGCATTCCAAAAAATATCGGACGAAAAGGCTCATTATTATCGAACGAGGTTAGACTAATCTCTAAGGTGGTTTGAAATAGTTAATTTCTTATTCTTCATCAGTCAAAAGACGTCTACTGCTGCACAAAGGCCTTCCCCAACGATTTCCACGTCGACTGGTCTTGCACTGCCCGCTTCCAGTTTCTTATTAGAGTTTATTTCTTTCATATTAATATCTTATTTTATTGAGAGTGTTCTTCGTTTCAACTACATGTAGAGAGACTTCATGAATTCGTACCGATATAAATTTTCACACCTATAAATACATTCGTCATCTTGAATTATTCGGCGCGCCAGGACGGCGAGACGAGCAGACCGCCCTACTCCACCCTACGAATACATTTTTAAAGCACAGAGCACATAAAGGGAATACAGGAGCAATCCGAAGTGCGGAAATGCGTCCCATACATCAAGCTAGGAAAATAGAAAAACATGCAAGATAAAATGTGAGTACATCGCCGTGAAATGTCGCTACAATTCCAGAAAAAGACAAATGGGCCTTTGACAGTGACAGCTCGTTTTATGTACACACATTTACAATTTTTTTTGGTGTTATTCAGTCCAATGTTGGGTAGGCAAATAGGCAAGCGCAAAATTGGGCAGACAGACGCATCTGACAGCTTTAGCAATAAAGACTACCCGTCCAATCAAACAGGATATCGACTGTTCCACAAACTTTAATTGCTCTGTGCTTTTTACCTCAAAAAAAAGTGGAACCATCAACTTCACAGACACAGTGTAATTGAAATATATTCAGTAAATTATTATAATCCGTTTAATATTATCATTGCTTGAAATAGTTCAAATACTTTGTCAGTACTTTATTTATACATAAGTACTACTTCACTCTGCGTCTTTTTGCGTAAATTATGGTTATAATAATAACTATACCAATTTAAGAAGACACCTGCAAAGAAGAAGAAATCACTTGTCATCTCAGTTTCATGAAAGAAGAGTTCAATTTAGAATGTTGCCAGACTCACCCCACATCTATAGGCATTACGTATCGTTATTTTTAGTTAGTAGAATAATGACAATATTAAAATAAGGCACAGATAAAACAGAAGATTTATTAGTAAAACATTAGAATTTTCATAGTAGTAGACAATAAAATGTAATAAAACAAAAAGCATGTAAAGTAGATCGCCAGTAATATGCAACACAGTATCGGGTCAGCACTTCAGTTCCTCGTTGCTTCAGGGAGCATAAATTTTCCTCCTCATACAATGCGCTTCGTGTTTTCGCCTCGATTCTTAGAACAAAAAACTTTAAACTACACTAGATTGGCTTAGATATTAAATAATACCTCTCGTGTATGGATATAAAGAGATTGTTGTGCTTATTTTGCTTTATACAGGGCGTAACAAAATAAGTACATACTGAAATATTTTTTCTAGCGAATTAAAAAAACCATAGAACAAAAGTTTTACTTTATGGTGTTTTTAGTACTGCTAGAGAAATCTTTGTTGACAAGTGTGAAAATAATGCTAGCGTAGCGTAATTTCTAATCAAAGCATCCTCGTTGCGATGTTCCATTATTCTTTCTGCATAAAGTAAGAAAAAAGAGTTATAAAGACCGAACTAATTTCACAAAACATTATTAAAAATCCGTCTGCACAAAATGTATTCTATGACGACTCTCAGTTCAAATCTAAGTTAAAATACGTACTTAAACATTAAAACATATGTCGAATAAGAATTAGGTATGCTGATACAGCCTTAGTTCATATCCATAGTAACAGTATCATTGGCAACGCACCTTCAGAGGATGGATAGACACGTCACGCCGCTCATGCATACGCTCCATCTGCTACAATCAATCTTTCACCGGCAAGTACGATTCTACCAGTAACTCATTCAGCTTCTTCCCCGTCGCTATGTTTATTTCCAGTTTCTAATTCGATACCGTTTCGTAATGGATATTCTAGTCAGGATTCAAGTTGGGATTCGAGTTACTTGTTCCTTCATTGACAGATCTATTAAGTATGGAGTTTATTGTTTCTAAACTTTAACTTTTAAAGTCGTTAATCAGTCAGCAATAATCATAAAACAATTTTAACGATAATAAAGTCAATTTGTTCTTTTGTTGGTAAGTACATTTTTATAGTAGTAGTGATAAGATTACTGACGAGATTTACAACTCTACTGGCAATATTTCATTAATTTCGAAGTGTTACGTTTTGAAAGTTAATTTAGATAATGTAAGAAGACCTCTCTCGGAAACTATTAGGGTTGCTGACTTACCAAACTGAACATATTTTTCGATGAAACCTATACTGGGTTCTTTTCTTTGGTGTCATCATTATCTTCATGAGAAGTAATAAATATGAGTATCTGCGATAGTAAGATATCAGTCAGTTTTTCAAAAATTTTGGACTATCTTCTTTATACCATAACATAAAGAAGAGAGTCCAAAAATTTTTAAAGAAGGACTGACATCTTAGTATCGCAGATACTCATATTTATCACTTCTCACCAATAAATTTGTCACAGAATCTGCTCTTGTTAGAAGATTAACAAAACATTAATATTTAGTAAGCAATCTAATCACCATAATAGCAATTGCAAAAACTCACAATCCATTTTATTGAAATATTTCAAAACCGCAATATTAACGATCCACCCATCGATAAAACAAGTCAACAAACGCAACTATGTCCGTCAGTCAATACTCAATACGTAATTATAGTAACACGCATCTATATCTATAAATCGCGCTTCGAAATCAAAAACAAAATATTACAAAGTTCATTCACTATGCGGTAGGTTGTACAATGAGGTTGTGAGGTTTCAAAATATTATGATAGCCTCTGGCTGGGCTGCATTTGTAAGCGCCCATCGTCGGCATCGCTTAGACAAACATTTTAAAAGTCATTGCAGTAACAGAGGAAAGAAATTTTCACTTTAAAGTGTAAAGTAAACCATATTCTTATGTAATGAATAAAAATTCTAGGACATAAGGTGATTTAATAAAATGAGGTATACCTTTCGATTATTATAAACGTTTATCGCCATACAGATACCTACATTTTACGTCAAATTACACTTGGAACATAGTAGTAGAAGTAGTACTGAAGTTTTGTAAGAAAATCGTGACAAATCGAATAGCAGTGATGTTGACCATGTCTATTATCTAATCTGTGCCTATGTGCAGGGCAGGAAGTAAAGAAACCGCATCACGGAAATCAAGAATCAATGTAAAGATGGTGCGGTGTGTTCTTTAGATATTTAAATAAACATAAACAATCTTGCTATATCTTTTTAGTAATATCCTTATGTTAAATTTCTCAAATGAGTGCGTTAGCGTTAGCGTTAACAACCCATTACGTCCCCACTGCAGGGGCACGGGTCTCTTCTCATAACTCGGGAAGGTTAGGCCATACTCCACACACGGGGGCCAAGTCCGGATTGGATACTCAAATGAGTATCGCGTGTTTAATAGACCTTAGTACCTGGGTTTGCAAGGAATATCAGAATTTTAAAATGCACGTTTCAATAAAAAGACATATCAAGTTTGTTTACGTTTTGATAATTACTTAAAGAAATGGACTATAAAAAATTTGCGGGGATATTTTATAGAATCGGGCCTATAACTTTCAACTCAATTGCTAAAGCAGGCAAACATTACTGTTTACTTTTACAAGTTGCAAGAAATAGCTTCTAGACTAGAATTACATAGGCAAACCGTCTTTATCTGTAAGCTGTGGGCTGCTATCAGGTTATGCGGCTAATAAAGTTGAGCAACATTCAGATTGTTCATAACCGGCCATTGCACAACACAATTAGACATACATACATACAGCCTCAAACAATAACTTGTCAAGGTCGGCGAAAGTAAGTTCGTTTTCATTGCCATCCACAGTGACCACTCGGATACGAAACATCTGTTGAATCAGATTCCATACGTATTCTAATTCAGAATATCGGTACAGCGAAAACTCTGTGTCTAAATGCTGATTATACAATTGTTTTAATTTCTACATATCGTCAACAATTAATTTACTCTATTTCTTTCTATTATTTCTCGTAAAGTATATAATTTTAAGTTGATAGATGGTTTCCCATATTTTTAAAATTCTCTGCCAGTCTTCACTTCACTCTCACCGAATTTAAGGAGCATTTTAAATTAAAAAAAAACAACGATTGTTCGATACAGAGTTTTCGATATTATGTCATTCGATAGTAATTTAGCCCAATACAAATATTTTGATTGTTAGATAAACTACAACAATAGATTGTGTTGTTCTTAATTTGAGATATGCATATACTTGTATTTAAAGGTGAATTCAATAAAGGCCTGATGATGTAAATTATTTTTTCAACACACTTGCTCATAAAGTGGCTCTATGGTCACCGCAATTAGGCACAGAGTGACACCCATAATCAAACTGTGACTTTTTCATTGCTATAACTCACTAGTGAGTTATAGATTTTAAAAATTTTTATTGGTTGAGTTGCTTTGTTCTTAAAAAAGTTTTTATTCAAAAAAAAAGATCGTGTTCAATAGAACAAATAAATTAATGTTCCTATTGCTTGCTCATTTCATGCAACTTCATATTTAAATAGATAATTTTAACTTTTTAAACAGTATTTTTGTTGGTCAATTTTGTTTAATTTTGTGTAGTTATTTATTTACTTATAGTGATTTGCAGTTATTGATTTTATTCGTTTTTTTTTATTAATTACATAATTGCTTATCTCTTTTTTTTATTCATTATGGAATAGATTATTTTATTAATGTATGACTTTTTAAGAATTTGAATTTTATTGACTTTTGTTATTTTGACTTGCATGTTAGTTTTTTATGTTATAAGCATATTAATTATTATTATTATTTTTGTAAATATGACTGAATCTAGAGTTTGTTGTCCACATTGCCCTGGCTCTTCGAGATCTTTCGTAGCTCCAAGAGGTCTCAACGTTCACATTTCTCGTATGCACAGTGAGGTCCGTTCTCAGGACGCAGTTTCTAGTGTGATTGGTTCCGCTCATCAGGGCACAGCCACGGCGGCACCTTGTACTGCGTCTGGTACCCCTTCTACTTTGGAAAATTTGGCTATTTTAAAGAATAGGGTGCCCGTTTTAAAACATATCCCAAAGGGGGCTCGTATCTTGGCTGCTAATAAATTAAGCTCTATTATCAATGATTGTATAAGAGATAATAGCATAGAGGACTGGTACAGGCTTCTTTCTTTTGCTTTCAACGCTCTAAAAGTTCCTAGTCGTGATTCTGATAGTAAGCAATCGTTAACTGTGAAGGTCAGGGAAAACATAGATGCAGTTCATGTATTCCCTGACATCGTCAGTCCAGTGAATGTCAGAAGCGGTTCTTTATACAAAACGATAGAATCAAAGGTTTTTGATGGTGATTTGAGAGGTGCAGTACGTCTTTTAACGTCCGATTGCTCTCTTGCTCCTCCAAATTCGGAAACGTTGAGTTCTCTGCGCGAGAAACATCCGGGCCCATCTCGTCCTCTGTCTTTTCCACCCGCACCTGGATTATCATGTCCTACCATTTCGGTTACAGCTGAAGATGTTATGCGTGCAGTGAGCTCTTTTTACTGTGGTTCGGCTTCGGGTCTAGATGGTCTCCGTCCAGGGCACTTAAAAGAACTGTTGTCTACTTCAGCTGGGGATGGTGGTGTGAGACTTTTAGAATCATTGACTGGACTTTGTAATTTCTTACTACAAGGAAGGCTGAATCCAGAGGTCTGCCCATTTTTGTATGGAGCATCCCTGTGTGCGCTTAATAAAAAAGATGGTGGCATTAGGCCTATTGCTATTGGAACTACTTTTCGTCGTTTGTGTGCAAAACTTGGTTGCTATGCTGTTAAGGATTCTATGGCTTCCTATTTGCAGCCGAATCAACTGGGCTTCGGAACAGCTTTGGGTTGTGAAGCTGCTATTCATGCAACTCGATCCTTTGCTATGAAAAGTGAAAATACAGATAATGTCATTATTAAATTAGACATCAGGAATGCCTTCAATAGTGTGGAAAGGGACACTATTCTTTCGGAGGTCAAGGAACACATTCCAACTCTCTTCCCTTTCTTGTATCAGTGTTATTCAACACCCAGTTTTCTTTACTACAAGGAGTCTTCTATTACATCTCAAGTAGGTGCACAGCAGGGTGATCCATTGGGCCCTTTAATATTCAGCCTAGCCATACATAAATGTATTTCTTCTCTTGAAACGCCCCTAAACATTTGGTATCTGGACGACGGAACAATTGGTGGACCTCCAAGTGTTGTGGCACGAGATGTTAATATTCTTTTTTCTAAACTGAAAGAGTTGGGTCTTGTTTTTAACACTAATAAGTGTGAAATTTTTCCTTGTGGTCAGCAGGCTCCTGATTTTATTCCTCTTTTTGAGAATTTAATTCCTGGCTTAAGAATAATTGATCGAAACTCCTTTAATTTGCTCGGCGCTCCCATTTTTGAAGACGCTGTTCCCAATGTTCTACGCAAAAAGTGTGACGCTATAGCCGCTATGCGTGTACATTTAAAAAACCTTTCAGCTCACGTGTCTCTTGTTTTGCTTCGATGTTGTTTTGCAATACCAAAACTTACATACACCATAAGGACTACCCCTTCTTGGCTTTACCCTAGTGATGTTTTGAAAATGGATAACTTAATCAAGGATTTAGTTCAAGAAATTTTAAATGTTTCACTGGATAACGATCAGTGGCGCCAAGCATCACTGCCTATTCGTTTTGGTGGTATTGGTGTGCGGCGAGTTGAGGACATCGGCCTGGCAGCTTTTTTGGCCTCGGCGTATGGGGTGAGAAATCTAGTCACTAAAATTCTCTCTTTCAATGGTGACGGATTTGTTATTCCTTATGAGCCTGAGGCCTTTGCTGCTTGGTCTTCTCTGTGTCCGGGTAAAAGCCCTCCTGATAGTCCAAGCGTTCAAAGACACTGGGATGATATTCGTTCTCGTCTCATTATTGACACGCTTATGAATGACGCCTCTGGTGTTGATTTAGCTCGTCTCAGGGCTGCTTCAGCACCAGACTCAGGTGCTTGGCTCCATGCTTTGCCATCCCCGAAGCTTGGTACGTTCCTGGATAATGATTCTCTGAGAATAGCGGCAGCCCTTCGTCTTGGCTGCGTGGTTTGTGAGCCTCATCGTTGTGTATGTGGCACGATGGTCGAGTCAAGCGGCCATCATGGTCTTAGTTGTGTTAGATGTAGTGGCCGTTTGTCTCGTCATCATGCACTTAACGACATAATCCGTCGCGCATTAATATCGGCAAACATTCCTTGCATTACGGAGCCGCAGGGTTTAGTTCGAACTGATAGTAGGAGACCAGATAGTCTTACTCTTGTACCGTGGCAGAGAGGGCGCTCCCTTTTATGGGATGCAACGTGCGTTAGCACCTTTGCTTCAACTTATGTTGGTGGCACTGCTCGTGAGGCGGGGTATGCGGCTGAACACGCTGCGCGTCAAAAACATGACAGATATTCGGTCCTAAAGAACACGCACCTTTTTATCCCCTTCGCGGTGGAGACATCAGGCACTTGGGGATCTGAAGCCAGGGCTTTTGTGTTTGACTTGGCCTCTCGATTAAGACAAAGGGGCCATGATCCCCGTTCCGGGTCTTACCTGACTCAGCGAATTTCCATCGCAATTCAGCGTGGTAACGCTGCTTCTGTGATGGGGGCACCTTTGTTCCGGGTACGATTCGGGGCGGTATTTTTGACTAATCAGTTTTCAATTATGTTATATATTTTTTTGTGTGTTATGGTTTTTCATGTTTTTTACTATTAAATATATCACCGGTAAATTATCTATAACCATATTAATAAACATTTTAACTCGTACGTGTTTAATAAATAAAACTTTCACTCAAATATAACTTTTGTTTTCTCTGTAATAAAAGAAAACTTTAAATTCCCCATTTTGTACGTGGCAGAATAGGCGCAAATCCTATCCCTAAAAAAACCTCATCCCTTTAGTCTGTGGCCGATCACAATGCGCGCGCATAGGAAAACTGATTAATTTTTCCCGCCATAGCGAAACATTTTTCACAACTCGTTTTCACTGTTGAAATGAGTTTTTATTATTATTTTATTCACAAGTGTGTTGAAAAACGTCGTATGATACTCGTGTGTATTGATGATTACCGTCCTTGGCTCTCTTAAGACCCTCGCCTACGGCTCGGGTGTTACACACTAGTACCATAATGTACTATTGTGTCACTGCGATATTAGATAAGAATAAAAATGTTTATATAGAAGATTCAATAAATTTATGAAGAAACTTATCGAAAACGTATGATCGACTAGCTTTTCTGATTCTACAGGATGTCGCTGTCTAAAAATAAATTCAAAGCAAACAATTATGTAATACTAGTTGGTGCCCGTCACCCTATATATACGCGTAGAAGTTGGGGGTAGAAGTTAATATCCCGATCATGAACTATCTGTCTTCCAAACATCCAAATAAGTTCAGCCGTTTTTGCGTGATTAAGTTACAAAGATCCAAACTTACACATTTATAATATTAGTAGGATTAGCTTCCTTCAGCTTGTAGCGGGGTAAGGTGACATTGCTTCTATACAGGGTGCAACGAAATAGGTGTAGGAGCCGTTTATTGGGACTTCTACTCTGCTGAATACGCAATAATTTTTTAAACGCTCTATAAAAATCGATTAGCTGTTTAGTAAATTTTATAAAAAGAGTTCACTTTTTTTGCTTATTTGCATAGTCATAATTTAAAGTCATGATTCAGTATGATGAGCAGAAGTGCTAGTTAACTGTTCATATACTTTTGATACATACTGTGTACTGTGTAGTGACAGTAATATTCTTTGCTCCAACCAAAGTGCATGAAGGAATGGGAAGCATTTGTTCTTTCCTAATTTAATTCAATCCTATAAATAAAATAAAAATGGTAAATTGATATCTGACGAACAAACGGTCTAGTGACCGTGTGGTCACTCGTTTCCTCTTCCTTCATATGGCTTACCGCAGAATTCCGCTCTAACGTTAGCATACGTGCGTATGAGGATGTACACAGCTGGTGCAAGAAAATGTTAAACTAAACGAGCATTGCAATACTTATGCATGCATGTTTGTTTTATCACTCGCACATGTTACTTTCAGAAGACATGTTAAGTAGATAGTACAAGTAAGTTTATAATGAAAGGTCTGGAAGATTTCGCTACTTACTACGCCATGTCCTTTTAATTGAACTTCTTCAAATTTTCACGCATCAATGTAAATTTCTGTCAGTTGAATAAATAAGTAATTGTATCAACTAAAAACATTATTCAGTTACATAAAAAGCTTTCATCTAGGGCACATTTCAACGAAATCAGGCATAACACAACCAACAATTCATTCAAACTGTTTCTTCACATACTTTTGAGTAACACCTTCGATAATTCTCCGTCATATAAAAATAAAGTATGTAAATTATTGGAATTTCACATTCACCGTCAATAGGCAGGCACGTATCAATCCAGCTCCTATATGGGTTTTTAATTGATCCGACATCTATAAACGCCTTCTCACACCGGTTTGTGATGATGCCTTGTATATCTGATCCGCTACCGATCTTCCAACATTATCCTACTCAGCTTACATTACAGCTATTAAAACTAAATTAGCATCCACATTAAAATACTTATTTAAGCCTTATTAAACTCTAATGATGCTTAACCACACATGTGGGAATTGCATTTTGATACTACAGGGTCATCAAAATATGATAATTTCGATAAGGGGATAAGATATAATAAAATGTACGATAAAATGTCTCCAATAGTTGATGTTTAGGCGCCCTGCTGGGTAAATAAAGATACCACAATTAATTCCATATTTTTTCTTCTCAATAGTATTTTATGAAACATTATTATCCAACATAAACATGCAAAAATAACGCCAGTACAAATAAACAGAAAAACAAAAAAGGTAACATAACAAAGTTCGTTTTAAAATGTCAGTCGGTCGCTGTACACTTGATATTTATTTTATTGGTATCCTTTTTAAAACAAGGGTCCAAACCAAAACGAAACATTTATTGGTATCATCTGCATGTTACATTAAGATGGTCGAATAAATCAATGCCTTAATAACGCACGAAAATATACTGTTGTTTTTTTTGCGTTTGATTAAAGAGTGTCGATGAAAAATAGTAATTTATGTTTTGTTTTAGCGCTCTAATGAACTAAAGTTGTCGATATGAAGACGTTTATTAATTAGGCGTTATGGCGATTAGTCCGCTAATTGGCCGAAAACAGAGTTATTTTGTGTCATCCCAGATACAGCAGTAATTATTTGTTTATTTCTTAATCACGCTTACTTATGCCGGCTAATTGACTATCTTAAGCTGGCTCTATCTCCGTGTTCTGATTACCTTCCGCCTTTAGTAAAACAATTTTAATACCATCATTATCCAAATCAACTATACACATTTACATATCTCCCACTTATGATTAATAACATTTCTTAACGGTTTCTCTGCGTAAGAATCCGAATTTTAGATATACGGCTTCACATTTTGACGTGGGTGTCTTACATTATTTCGGCATTATATCTGTTATAACCCTTCGGATTTTGTTGACCATTTCCGTCGGTTTTATTGCACTATCCATTCTTTCACTGAGTTAGCAGAGGTATACGAATGCCGATTGTACCCGCTAAAACGTTTCGAGGCCCAATCATCGGGTGTGTGCGAAATTCGGACCACCGCGGCGCCTCACGACATATTATAATTTATTTTACATAATTATCGGTCCTTATTAGCGACGTTTTACTGATATCTATTGGTCGAAATTATTTGTTGAAACATGTAAAAATTATTCAGCATTATTAATGGAAGATTTTCATCTTGACTCATTATGCTATAGAGAATATACAAGTGAGGTGAAACAATTTTAAACTTGGTAATGTAGCAAAAGAGATTACCAAAAGTAAAAGTGACGATGTATAAGTTGAAAAAGAGGATAAAGACGAGGATTTACGAACATTTAACAACAAAAGACTGTGTGAGTTATCAAAGGCGCAGATTTACTGGCTTTGAGCGCTCGAACAAAAGGGAAACAGAGGGATTATGCGAGGAAACCGTTTTAAATGTTGACAAATTCAAATTGAAATCGTGAACACGTCATTCAAATATATAACGAGGTATGACTTCGATCCGATCTCCAGCTGTTTCAGTATTAATACTCTCGCCTGCAAAAAAACTTAAAAAGATCTCGGTGACCATAAGGGACTAAAATTAATCCCTTTGTGACAGTTGCTTGTACTTGAAATTAACTTTTCGTCAAATCTTTCCGCTAACTCGTTCATCAGACCAAAGTGCACTCTATCGTTGAGACCAAGAACTTATATTTGTAGTGCAGCACTTAATTCAAAGACATATTTATTTTGCAAAATCCAATTTTCTGCTGACATCTCATCTGTCGACTTTAAACGTGCAGGACTATGGGACTGTCTACTCGGTTTCACGGTTATTCTTCATACGAAATATTTAGTTAGTATTAAAATAACTCAATTGAAATATCACTTTTGAATAATCATTTTACACTTCATAAGTTTGAAGATTTTAAATTGTATTTAAACTTTTACAGATGCATTCGTAAGTAAGATCGTTTCATTAATTTCTTAGGAACTCTAAACACTTTATTTCTTTTATTTATTTTATTTCTCACCATTCCTATGGAGAACAAAAGATCAAATGGACAGTTTAGCGAATCCACTGCGGGTCCCACAGCCGATGACGTATGTAGGTGTCACAACGGTACATTTTATTTATAGCACCATAACTCACATAAAATCCTAAGCTCCCGGTATAACGATAGTATCTTGAATTCCTATCGGCGTTGCCCATGCGCAACATCGATCCAACTCCGTCGCACAGTCGTGTCGCGAGAAACATTTTATGCATTTCTAAATAGCCTCAAATTTAAGGTCAGCGTTATTTGTTTTAATGATCGATTAAATGTTTCGAATTAATATTCAAATTGGTACGTCGAAACGTATTTTGAATTTGTGCTTTAAATGCAAATTGAGTGGTACTTAGAGTTTTGCCTTTACAGCTCAAAGTTAAATGTTGTCTGTATCGGGAATTTCATGGTATAAAGTAGCATATTTACGCCAAGTGAACGTTTTAAAGTTAGAATACACACAGCAAAAAAAATTTTCATAACAATTTTTTCTCTCTTTGGAAAGTTTTATTAAAAGCCTACCTGATAATCTTTTCAACATCTAAAGTTCCGACTAATAACTTTATATTATTATAACGAACCGACCTCTATTTACAAATTGTCTGTCAATCATTCGCACTGATTTGGTAAAGTCGCTCTATTCGGTGTGTCGCCTAATCGTGCCGACCCGAGAATTTGGGTTCTTTAAACTATTTGGTTTTGTCGGACCGATTTTTGTCTTTTCAGGTTCGAATACTCAGGCAGTGAGTGTTCCTCTAGAGGCTGTATAAGTTTTCTTATTCTATTTCTTCTAAAATACTGTACAAACTACATATTAAACAAAATAAAAAAAACAAATAGTCAAGACTTCCTTGTTTGTTTGAAGATTGTCCCCAAGAATCTTAGAATCGTAGGGAAAGAATTTTAGGGTCTTTTAGGAACACTACTGTGTTTCACCATGACACCAATCTGTTCTTTGTTCAATTCTTAGTATCTAAACTAACCTAACCTGTTTTTATGGTTTTAAGTTTTTTGTGGAGTGAACTTTAGTTTCATTTATTGTATCGTGATTGTGATTTTGGTGCTGTCCTATTTTTTTATACTTTTAAAATAATTTTCAATATCGGGTATTGTAAAAAACCTGAATTGCCAAGCCGGCGGCATCTTTGACAGACAATTACTATTTGCTTCTTAGTGTACCATTCTGTAAGCCCGATTAAGCCGAAAGCCAGTTGTATACTCGTAGATTAGGTGTTTGGTTACAGTACCTAGTTGATCAAGTCGGGTTAGCTATCGTACTAAAGGATTTTGTATTACGTAGGTATTTTTAGCGCAAATGTCACGAAGATTAAAAATACATTGCTACTTACAGGTATAATTTGTGAAAATGTACTTAGTTGTGCATACAGCTTTGATAAAATATCACATAATATCAGTGGTAATATAAAATAAATATTTAAATGGATTGATATGAAAATTAACTTGTTTTGTACTACAATTTTGTTTAAATAGCAAAAAATACATTTTCACACAAATCGATCAACTTGTGAGCAAAGTTTGTATGAAGTTCAAAAATTGCAATTTCAGAAAAGTTGTAGAACAAATGTTGTTCAGTTTTATGTGTAGAATCACCAGTTAAAAAGTTTTCAGGTATATTTCCCTAAATATTTCTCCCTACCTACTTTCATATCCCCGAAATCGCTTCTAAATGTCCGGATGTTCCGCAAACTCAAACCGAAATCCACTTAAGCTCCCCCACAATTTAAAAACTTGCAAGCATATGACGCAGCAGCCTACCCCGCATACGAATTCACCATAAAAATACAATAATGCATGTTTGGAGGCGCAAATATAGTTGTGGGAGACTTGGAAGGCTCTACTAGGTTTGTTACGCTACGTGACAACTCCATTTGGTACGCAAATAAATAAATAAAAGCAAGAGAAATTGCTTTTAAGTAAGAAAGAAGTTTGTAGACATATGTTTATATAAATATAAGAATAAAAGACTTAATTTGGTCCAATTTAACCCCACTAAGACACAAGTTTGCGCGTTCACTGCCAAGATAATGCCATTTGTCGTATCACCTCGTTTTGAGGACACTCCCCTAAATGCCTCAGCTAGTATCGGAATTCTTGGTGTCGACATATCGAGTGAAGTCCAGTTCCGTGGCCATCTAGAGGGTAAGGCTAAATTAGCCTCGAAGAAGCTTGGTGTGCTCAATAGATCGAGACGGTATTTCACTGCGGCGCATCGCCTGCAGCTTATAAGGCGCAGGTTCGGCCTCATATGGAATACTGTTCTCATCTCTGGGCAGGGGCACCCCAGTACCAGCTTCTCCCTCTGGACCGCATTCAACGAAGGGCAACTCGAATCGTCGACTGCCAGGATATTTCAGATCGGCTTGACTCCCTGGCGCTGCGTAGAGATGTAGCCTCGCTCTGCATTCTCTATCGCATGTACAATGGGGAGTGCTCCGAGGAATTGTTCGGATTGATCCCTGCCGCCTCTTTCCGCCATCGTTCTACGCGACAACATATTCATCCCCATCACATAGATGGTTGGCAGTCCACAACTGTGCGTTTCACTAGAAACTTTCTGCCTCGCACAACCAAACTGTGGAATGACTTGTCGCCTGCGGTATTTCCGGACCGATACGACATTCAAACCTTCAAGAAAAGAGCGTACTCCCAAATCAAAGGCCGGCAACGCACTTGTGACTCCTCTGGTGTTGCGGGTGTCTATGGGCGGCGGTAATCGCTTACCATCAGGTGATCCGTCTGCTCGTTTGCCACCTCTGCCATAAAAAAAAAAAAAAAAAAAAAAAAAAAGCACAGTACTTTTTGATGTCTTGATATATTATATCAATATAATTATGCACATACATATTTAAACGCATGTACTTATGTATATCAAGTCTATGGTTCCCATAATACAGGGATCGAGTTTGGGGCATGTTGTTTCATTTGTGATGAACAAAAAAATTGCCTAAAAATTGTTGGTTGAGGTTTAAAAAAATTACTTTAAACCCCTGATTTAGGTATACAATTTTTAAGTGGGAGAAAAACGGAAATTTGTTTCTCATGGTAACAAAATACTTGGTAAACCCGCTTCCATCTTCGGCATCATCATCACTTACCATCAGGTGAGATGATGCCAAGGGCTTAACAATGAGTGTAAAAAAAAAAACAGACCTTCAAGGAGAGTTTGATAATATACCTTCACTGAAAAAAAAAACTTTTTTTTAATTAATGTCCTTTTACACTCGATTACACACATAAAGATTTCTTATACAACACTTTAACATATTATGTAAATAGATTAAATGGTATGGTTAATGGTTAACCATGGTAACACCACGGTAGCAGCCCGTCCTCAGCGCCCAACTACTTGTATCGTGCCATTGCGGCGACATCCCGCGGGATGCGTGACATGAATGAAGTCCCGGTTCCGCGGAAGGCGCAGAAGATGCGTCTTGCATAATGTAGTGCTATCGATATTTGGTGCTTTTCGCGGAATTTGGGAATGTCCGCTTCTGGGTTTTCACAAAAAATTTGGGTATGCTTTAAATTAACGGAACTGATTATGAAATCAAAATGCCTGTTGAGAAAGAAAATTTGGTATTCAGTAGGCGTTTTTTGAAATTTGTTTTTACAACACGTTGCTAAAATGATAGACAATTTTGACACAAAATAAATAATCTGTTTAAATAAAAACCGTTAACAGATTAGAAGTTAAGATAAAAGACAAAATGAAAAACCTTACGTAAAATAGTGAAGCAATAATAGAATGGAAATGGACAGGCCATTGCAGGCCGCATTCCGTCTAGAAAAAAAACACGTTCCCTATTAACAAACGATTATACACAATTCACAAGAGCACCATAAATAAGACGACGCTACATGCAGCTTTCAAGCCATAATTATGTGGATAATACAAATGAAAAGTGCAACCGACACACGTACAGCGATGTCTAGCCTCGATTATTTAATGCCGTTTTATCTCTTGCAACCGTCCAAGATAAAAGAAAAGAAATGTCAGGGTCCCCGTGATCGCGATAATCGCGATGCGATCATTGAAGCACCTCTATGGAACCTAAGGACACGTTCAGAGATGGCATTTTTGCTTGAAGTTATATAGGGGTCTTTCTTAATCCTACAGGAGATTTAGATTTCAGTATCAAAGGAGCAATGAATAGTGAGTAAGTATATAATTTAGAGCGAGCAGGAGAGGTAGTACAAGAATGCGGTGAAACAAAATATGCATTGCAAAGAGTTAAAGCGCAGTCCCTTGCAACTCGGCTGTATTGGTAGTCACTCAAGACTGGAAGAAAGGCTTGCTCGCATGCGCTGTCTTGTACCCTTAGGGACAGTCCACGTCATTGTATAGGATGTCCTTTTAATTAGCACATGTAGAGTAAGATTATCGAGGCGCTGACAACCTGCAGGACAACTGAATAATGACAATCTGCAGCTATTTAAATAAGTATAGTTTGTGAACTATTTTTTTGTGATAAATGAAGATGATATACAATAGTTAATGTAGTTTTTGTCATAGCGAATTATAATAAACGAAATTAGTTCTTTATTACTCACAAAATCAGTTCGTCATGAGAATACTGAGCAGCTTCTGTCTAGAATGCTAGCTTAGATCTCCCATACAAGAAAAAATTCAAAGACTCTCAAAACTGAAATGCAAGTAGTAGATATTTGGTGGCAACATTAAAAAAGCAGACTAACTGCCATACAACGACAACAGCAAGTATAGATTACCTATTTCAGAGTCCTTAAGAATAAAAGATAAGTTGCTGTACGACTTATTGCTATTTAAAATGCTAGTCAACGCATGGATTCCATAATTGTACCGTAAGAGTAATGTTGGGCTATTTGTCTGATCAGTGCATTATGAATTATTAAAAAGTTAAAAGGGAGCACCTTTTGATAAAGATTGTGAACCTTTAACATATTCTTATTAATAATGAAGTAAAAAAAATAGAGATTCCCTATAATTTTACTCGTCCTTTTACCATAAGTGCATTAAGTTTTGTTATAAATTACTAGACACTGTAACTCAATTTTTTCTGTCTTTATCATCCTAAGTATAATTTCACAATTTAAATGTCAGTGACATGCTATAAAGGGCTTAACAAAATTGGTGTAGGACCCGTTAACTGGGGATTCTACTCATCGTACTGTACAACTTTTGTTCGACGACTTTGCTCAAATCACAAAAAAAATCCGACTCTCCATACAAATTGATCATCTGTTTTGTTATTTTCTATGGAGAGTATTGGAGAGTCCAAAAAATTTTATGCGATTTGAGCAAAGTCGTAGAACAAAATTTGTTCAGTATGCTGAGTAGAATACCTAGGTAACTGGTCCTACACCAATTTTGTTATACCCTGTATATTAAAGGAAACATACCATTCAGAACAACACTGAAGTATATCATGATTATGAGGATACACAAGGATAATCTAGAACAATAGATCAAGACGCTTTGCCAATATAATTTGAGCTAGGAGTCGCAGCCAAATTGTCCTGCAACGCTGCAAGCTAAATAAACTCGGCCAGCGGGACTAGCACCTGGCACTGGTAGTAGAACTCAACAAATGACACACTATATCGCATTCACTACGACAACATCTATTGCCATCACTTTTGTTATTTCAACGTTAAAGGGAGACGGCTGTTTCAAAATCTAGTATGAATTATCAGCGTTATGCTTCTAGTACTAGCACTGGATACAAGCCACAGGCCAAAAGCGAACCAGAGCCAACTTCCAAATTAACTTATCTAGCCAGCCATGACTACAATACACTCCTTTACTAATACGACAATTTAAAAGAGGCTGACTTTGGCCTGTAAATAAATAAAAATCGTGACACATTTTATAATAAAATGCCTCAGGAAAAATATGAGTATTGTTCGTTTTCAAACAAAAACTTTGGTTAAGCTTAAATACAAAAAGCTTAGTAGTGGTATGATAACTGTAGACTTTAGAGTATAAACAGGTAAACTATAGTGCGCGCGTAATCGAGCCTGAACGTAAGCAGGAATATGAACAATGAAACACCTTAATTGCCACAGTCTTATTTTTATCACAAATCTTGTATATGCTGTATCAATTCTATCTGTGATTTAACTTCATGTGAAAATAGTAAATTTCATTTATTTTAAAATTTATTATTGGCGATAAAATAAAAAAAAGCAACATAAGTATTTATAAAAACAACTACTCACGTTTAACACTGAGCCACTTATTGATTTTAAATATGATATTTCGGTTGTTTTAAATCAATTCTTACAAGGGAGATGCACTTTATAGATTGCTTATATATACTTTTATCTGTGGCCTTAGTAGGTTTAAAGTCCATACAATAATGCACCAAGAAAGAAAATAAGTAACTTTACAGTAGAAAAGCACAACTTTAAAAACGTTGCCACTGTCTCCCGATAAAAGTCTCTTAGAACTTGCACTAAAAATTCCCGTGAACTTTTATAAGTTCACGTTTATGAAATGTTGGTCGGATCTAGGTGTATCTGCGGCTTGTATCTCGGTGAGAGAGACATTATGCGGGCAGGTGCACGGCTGAGCTGGCATGATACTGTTACTACACTGGATGAGCCACTTATTGATTTTAAATATGATATTTCGGTTGTTTTAAATCAATTCTTATTCGAGGACAGAAGTAGAGAGAACCTATCATTTCGTCCGTTTTAAAAAGTTATGTCATATGAAGTTTAATAAAGCTGGAAAGTGTAAGTAATTTTCCCTACTCTACTTAACCGTCGGAAATTTTATAGAGGTATCTTCTTGCTAATATTTCGTAAACCTATCTGGATTGCTAACGTGATTTGTAATATTATTTACATGCTAAAACTTTTTTGATCCCGATAATCAGATCCCGAGATCCATATAATCAGTTTGTAACTTGTAATCGTTCTTATGGCTCATCCATAGTGTACCACCAGGTGCAGCTACCGTCACCCACACCGGCCGGAGGCTTTCGAAACAATTATCCGTGGGTTGCGAAACGCTCGTCTCGTCACTATCTGTCGACGCATCATCACGACTACCCGATTTACATATAATGAGTACGCCACAATAAACCAGCCCAATGTACGGCACAGGTTACACAGATTACTGCGACGGTAATGTTCCGCTTAGATTTGATTTAATAAAGTTGAATCGAAAATATTTTTATATAGTGTGGCTGAAAGCATATTATAAGGAAGATGCCACGATACCAGTAAAAACTTGGCAGCGATAAGTTTCGATCCGTCTGATTAAATCCGTAAATCTATAAAAGGCTGGCATTCATGGCAACAAAAAAGACATGAGACCTCACAATAAACTGAGAAGTTGAAAATTCCACAATAAATGTGAAATGCACCAGACATACCTACCAGTTTGCATTTCGTAAAACAATAAATTCTTTTACATCGGCTCAGGAATTCAGTTGACACTTGTATTTCTCGCGAATATTTAAGTGTTAAAACTCGAAAGGTTTATGTGCGCGTACATCACTAGACTAGACATTGTTGTGTCGGAGAAAATATACGCACGAGAGAGTGACAAGTCACAAAATGACAAACGCGTAGAATGTGGTTCTTTAACTACTCGGCTACCCCGTCGGTTGTTCCTCAAATAAATAAATTTACTTTGACCCAGTGTTGGAGGTTACTAGTCATAAAATTCCCCAAATCAAAGGAAATTTTATAATTACCTTTATGATTACAAAAATATATCATATTACCAATAATTATACTAAATAATAAATGAACACGCACTGAAATTACGATAATTACGAATAAAATAATTTGAATTCTGTTTGGTTAAAATAGATTTAATTCATATAAATTGACCAATAAAATCAATTACCCACTTTATCATGTAATTTTTAGCAATTTAAGTCTTTAGTGCAATAGTTACCTCTTTATTAAGAAATACAATTTTCGATAATCTTACCCAATTTCTAGGGATTTCTCATGGAGTGCTTGGAACCCTATTTGCAAAGCAGGCTGTAACCATGCAAGTTTATATGACAGACTAATTTATAACCCCCTGTAGTACACTCCAACGACTTTTGTCTCAAGTTTATGTACTCTTCTTAGTGATAAAAACCAACAAAGATGTTTATTTAAGGAAAGCAAAATATGACATTGATGAATTAAAGTATGTTGTTAGTTATGTAGGTTTTAATATAATAAATTCCTTATAAAAGTTTCAGCTCTAATTTTTACAGTTTTATATAATACTAGCTTCCGCACGCGACTTCGTCCGCGTGGACTTCAGAATTGAAAGAAAATGTTAAGATAGCGCCATCTAGTGACGAAGTGGAAATTTTGAGTGTATATTATTTGAACAAGCAATTTTTATTAGTTAAGTACTTTTCTAATAAATATGAATTAGATTTTTCTCAAGAAATAAAATTTTATTTGTAAATATAAACCAAGTTTCTTTTTATTTAAATAAAAAATTATAAGACGTGGTAATTCAGAAACCAGAACCATTTTACAATAATTTTCTTACCATTGCTTAAAAAATATATTTTATTTATGTAACTATATTTTTAATACACAGTGTGGACAATCCTATTCGATTTTCATAAATTAGGAATGTTATTCAAATAAAATCGATTTAACCAAATATACGTCTGATCTAACAGCGATTCTTATTCAAAATCGATTTGTTTTCTCTATTTATCGATGTTAGATGATATAATATTTGAATATGAGGTACCAAATTTATTCATTTCGTTTGAAATATAATAGTCACCTTTGTAACTTTATAAATTTTAACACAAATATACATGTATGTTTCAAATTCAAAATTTCCAGTTACTGTTTACACAATATCCTATTTATCCTGATGCTTGAATCCATAATAGTAACATGCCTATAAAATGTTTTCTATTCTTTGCTACAGTTGTTACCATTAACAAGAATGTAATAAATAACAAGCAACCAATTCCTAACCCTCGTTAATTCGAAAAAACTCGGTTACCAGATAATAACGGCCTAGAAGGAATTATCTTCTAAACAGAAGAATGAGACTCTCTTCATAACATGAAACAAATTACGTCAAATCATGTGGATATTATTTTTTATGGGGTTTGAGAGCGCCATGTGGTAAATTAAGGTCCCCATGGCACAAAATAAACAACCTAACGATGCCACACAGCCTTCGGTGATGGGGTAAAAAACTTAATAAGTTGACGAAATGGGTGTCGCGGCTTCACAAATTATCAGTTCTGGGGAAATAGAATTTAGTGAAGAGAATACTTGTTTATATTAAAATCAACAGATGGCGTTACGCGTTCTTTTAATATATTGAGAACTCTGAAGGAAATATTGGCTCTTCGGGATTTCTTATTCTATGAACTTTTTAAGTAAATGAGACCGCGATGAATTTGGATATGAACGGGATGATATTGTTTTTGCTCTGTTCTAGTACTCATGCCTGTTTATTTTTACCCAAATGCTGTAAGAATGAATTTATATATAAACGAATATAACTATGTTTGATCGCTTCATTATTACCACCTTTAGCCAAAACGATTGATAGCGCTTTAAACTGTCGTTAGATTCGTATTGATTCTTAAATTGGTTCGGTAATTAATCAATTCTTTCAAGCTAACGCTACGTTATAATTATTTTTTATTGTTGTTGTCCTTCTCTCTCTCTCTCTCTCTCTATCTCTCTCTATCTCTTATACTATCGCTTTATTGACAGACAAGCTATTCGATAATTTCCTGACAAAAAAGATCCTAACAGGTTTTCTGCAACTAAGTACTCGTATTGATAATGTTGAACAGGATCTTAGTAGATAGTAAATAGCCCAGGAACTAAATTGAAATCACGTTAATCAATCATTAGTGGTAACACAGATAACCAGTGTAGATCCCTTTTTATATAATAATAATAATAATAATAATAATAATAATATATGATTTAGCCCAACTACTACCATCGTAACTTTATCAGTAGATGTTAACTAATAAGTAGGTTGTCTGTTTTTTTTAACTAAGAGCTATTGAAGTTATTTAGTTATATTATTATATCATTTATTTATTCATCTAAAACCTATAATCTAATTGACGGTTCGCCTCCCAATATCGCTGAAGCTCGGTAATAATATTTTTTTTTCATATTTATCTCAATTCTTTCATAAAACTAACGAATTCAACAAACTTACTGATTGAATTCAAAATTAAAAAATAAAACGCTTCAAACCAAAGAGGTTCAAAACAAGCGGTAAAATCAAATCGTCACGTATAAAAGCAATCAAATAATAATTCCAGTTCTCAATAGCAATACTTTTTAGCAAACGGAAGTGCCAACCAAGCAACTAATGCAGCAAATCAAGTCAGTTGCTGCACTGAAATAGAATAGAATAGAATAAATCTTTAAATCTTAAAGAAATCGTATCGGATTGAACTTATCTGGGAGGACGTGCGTGACTGCTAGCCAAGATGGTCGCAAACGCAACGCAGCTTGCGCAAAAAATTGTATAAAGGAACGTTGAAAGTCAATGATGTTAAAGGAGTGTGAAAATATATTTGCAAAATATAATGCAAAGGTACCTATAGTTCAACAATGAAACATAACCGCTAAGATTCATTCGGTACGATGGCTTCCTCAAAAAACGTATGTCTAGGTTCTCATCGCAAGTCAAAGAGACGTTTGCGAACAGGACTTTTGATACAGTTAGCAAAAAATACTTTTAGGAAGGAGGTGCTTTATTAAAGTTAAAGTGATAAAAAAGTTATGTACCTTCATGTATGTTAAAAATTATAGGCTTCAAAGAGTTTGGATAAAAACCTTCTTTCCCCTAAATCAAACATTAAAAAACTACAAGTTCCCATTCAAATAAAGAATAAAATACACAAGATAGGAACATTGTAAAAATTAGCCCCACTTTACATCCCTACAAATTGTGTCGATACATATCAAACTCTTAATATGTAATGATAATATGCTTTATGTCACTGACATGAAGTACATTATCCCGAACTTACTTAGGCATAACTTCGGCTATATTTGTAAGTGGACTTAGGCGAGTTTGATATGTATCGACACAATGGGGAAGAAAACTGACAAAGCTCGACAATAGAGGCGCTGATATCACTTGACTCATACTAACTGTCAAAACGTATGGAATTTTTTTTTACGTGAACTAAACATAAGATTATTAAAAAAATGTCGCGTTGTGTGACGATTGGTTGCAATAATAATGAAAATCATTAATTTCCTAAAGATTCTCGGATGAAAAAGACGTTGGAAAAGTTACGTTTTCAATTATGTACTTTTCAACTTCGCCTTTAATTGAGGAGCAGTCCAAGTCGCATACATTTTCCATTTAACAATTTTACAGAAAAAAAACTAATTTATAACACCTCAATAATGAAAAACGCGGCACTAATTGAAAGTTGTTATGAGTCAAGCGTCCGTAGCGCCATCTGCAAATAGCTTTGCGTTTTCTTCCTCATTATTGACTACTAAGTTAACCAACATAAGGTACAAAAGCAAGGGCTAAACTAACATTTGACTCCAATTCCAAGACAAATCAAACAGACTGATACGATCATGCATTCATCGAAAATGCACAAAGTGGGAACCGCACTAAGTGCACAAACTGTCGCCTGGTTTGGGCCTAATTAACTGTCATTATTTGTACTACATTGGCTATTTCTGAACAGAAGTTTCTTTACAATTGGTTTAGTAGCCTCATAATATTATTAACTTTTCCAGTACCTCAACCTGTGTCTAGTTTATTTATTTTTTATAGAAGTGGATTATTCTAAAAAATGCAAAAAAAACTGTCACGTAGATATGCTATCATAGATATTGTCATATTTTTTGCCATTTAAAATTTATTGAAAAAATGAAATGAACCGCTTAATAAATTGTAACTATATTATAAAGTATTCTAGTGTTACCTTTCAGTAAAGTCAAAAGGTTATCTAACCACCAGAAACGAAAACTAAACAAGCAAACATGAAGGACTACTAATAAGGGCATTTCGTCAACAAACAAGTTGCTGTGGGAAGTGGGATACTAGGGTCGCATAGATTGCTAAGCAGTGGTCTCCAGGATTAGAACAGCCGTGTTATCTCTCCGTGACAGTCAACTGAAACTTTGCCTTTGTAGAAGCGGCAGCTTTGTTTTGGAAATAACTGTGTAGCTAGGTCAGCATAAGTTTGTGAGTAATCGTAAATATTTCGGTAAATAAGCATCATTTGAAATAGTATTTTTGAATTTAATACAATAAAAGTATGGATATACATATCTTCGTAAAGGAAATAATCCAACATAATTTCACTTTGTTCACAGGAGTTCAATAAACACTTCAATTATACCTAGGATTGAATGAATATGTGGATTACTAGATTCTACTCTGGACCCATGTTTTTCGCTACTTTTAAAATATATTTTCTGCTAAGTAAAAGTACATTTATTAAAACATTTTTATTCAACTAAATAAAAGCCATCCAATAATACATTATACCTAGGATTAAATACATATGTGGATCACTAAATTGTAGCCCGGGCCCATGTTTTTCTCTACTTTATATTTTCTGGTTAGTAAAAAATACATTTATTAATTTAGAAAATGTTTGATTCAACTACAATAAATAAAAGCCATCAAATCATACATTTGTCACAGTTCGTACTTTGAACCTTTTAGCAACGGTCACGTCATCATCGTTGTGATAGCCAACGGGGCCGGCGCAGGCTGCCGGTTTTACTTCTCTCATTGTTTCATTTCAAATGCCTTCGTTACTTAGGTTATGCAATCAACTTCAAAAAGCTGATTCTGATGTGCTCCAATACTGTACTCTCATTATAGAGGTATTAGTAGAAAATATAAATGATCAAAAACATATTTTAAGTTACCACGTGGTCTCAATAGATCTACTTAGGTCTCAGTGACCCATTAGAGTCCACATCTAGTTAACTCAGTGTACAGCGCTCATTAAAAAAAAGTAATTTCTTGCATTCTGCTGTTTCTTTATAGAAACAACCAATCGAACGACCCAACAATGACTATCTGATGAAAAATGTCTACCATAATCGCCTAAGACAATATAATAAATAGGGCATTATCGATGCTTTGTTGGAGTAGGGAGGCCTTTCTGCTTTTTAAAGATCTTTGCAGAAGAAAACACTGCAGAAACTATATTTTTACGTACACTAACTAAACTTGTACCTGAATCTAATGAACTTGAACTTCAGAGTATATCGGAACAACTTCTTGAAGCTAAGCAGAACAAACAAATCCGAAGTGTCATCCACGCAATTTGCTCTGACTCATTGTTTTAGCTTCACAGTTGCCTATTTATCCGCTGCGCTTGCGACACTGGCATGCCTGCTTGGACTTATTGCTTTCCACTCAGATTGCTTACTATGATTACGACTATTGTTAATGTTAAGCTTAAAACTACGCTAATAACTTGAGTTCATTGACTTGAGATATACTGATTTTCGTTTGTCCCTGTCATTTACAAGTTAACTTCATTACTTGTCTGGATAAAGGAAATTGCAATGAACTCTTTCTTTGACTAAACGCTGAATTTAAACATTGAATAAACAGAACTCAACCTTATGGAATTAACAAAAACACACCCTTAAACTCATATATTCAATATTATCTCATTTGATAATGATAAAAAAAATATTATTATAATACTAATAAATAATGTGATGGATCAGAAAAAGATGTGTACAAGTCATATTAAAATAACTAACGTGTACCTAAACTTTAATTTCCTACAGCTGAGTGTTCAGTTTCACCTGTGTTTTTTTAGTGAGTAGTGAGTAGATCAGATCATATTCAAATCAAAGATCCCATACGTATAGATCGCTTAGCACTCCATAAAATATCACCAGATAAATACTTTGAAACAATCAGCCGCACCGTCAACATCGCTCTCTTACACACGTCGACTCGACACGAACGGAACATTCGCCCGCTCTAAATTTCAAACAAAATTACTGACAACAAACCAACAACCTCAATCACTTTGGCTAATGGGCCACAAGCGATGTTATCTGCGGGGCCATAAGCAGTTGTCAGCGAGGAGGGCACAAAAAGAGCTCATTGAAAAATTATGGATTTGAAGCAGTAGCCGAGAGTGCGACTGGTTGGGAAACAAATGATGCTTTTGACGTGTCAGAGATTAGAGACTTGAGCCTCTGGGCTAGAAATGAAACGGTTTTCTGCAAGTTCGTAGTATAAATGTAACATGTCTGCAGCTAGGCTGACAGTAATATCGGTCGGTGAAAACTAGCCTCTTATATGTATTGCTAGCACAGTCCTATTCCTTTTCGATATGGGTTGGCTTTCTATAAGTTATGTATAAACTTATACAAAAATAAAAAACCTTATGATTACTTTCATTTTGGAATCTAGTTAAGTGGAGATGAATAAAGTTAAAAAACTGTTTAATCTACAGATACTTTTTATTTAAATCTTCATATCGTTAATTTGTACTGCCTCATTTTAATAGTGCCCAACCAAGACTACAAATAGCATCATTCATGAAATGTGCACAAAATAAGTCAGAAACATTAAATTTGAAATCAATGTGAAACTTTTTTTAAAGAGCACCTGTTTTTTTTATGCCAGAGGTGGCAAACGAGCAGACGGATCACCTGATGGTAAGCGATTACCGCCGCCCATAGACACCCGCAATACCAGAGGAGTCACAAGTGCGTTGCCAGCCTTTGATATGGGAGTACGCTCTTTTCTTGAAGGTTTGACTGTCGTATCGGTCCGGAAATACCGCAGGCAACAATTCATTCCACAGTTTGGTTGAAGTTGAATTATATAGCATATAATGTTTTGTTTTGCATTTTTTTTCTGATTATTCTTTGATATGACATTTTATCCTTTAATGATTACTTACTTTATTAAAATACATAACAACCTAAAATGAAAATGTTTCGCGAAACAACAAGCTTTCTTAGAGTTACAAAACAAAAACTTTAATATTTCAAAGATTGAAGATCTATGACTAAAGACAAATCATAGAAAAGATACTCGTAAGGCCGATCACAGACATAGCTGATTCATTTTAATTCCATTTGAACATATTTGGAAAGTAAGTAATGAATTCCAAAAAGAAAGACAAAATTTTACTACGCAGACCGGACAGAATTTTTCAGCAAGTGATTTACATGCAATTTCCTCGCCAGTGTACTCATAACCGGAATTTTAATAACATTTATAACCATCCAAACAAATAGCAAAGCGACGCTTTTACTCAGTCAGTACCGTACCGTTTACAAGGCAGATATTAATCATAATTCTACTGACGGAACCGGCCAAGTGTTTTAGACGACCATTATCTAAAACACTCGAAGCGAACTCGCGAACGTTTTGCTTTGGCACGCGATGATGGACTCCGCCACACATGCGGGGTGACTACGAAGTGTACGGAAATATGGAAAGCAACAACTAAGAGCATTGATATTTATTTCATTAAAGTCAGTCTTAATATTGTAAGCTCTAATTGTAACTTTATTTATATCGAATTTTATGATAAGGGTAAAAAAGTTTTACGATTTTCCCATATGTGTATCATCCAAAATGAAGTTAGGTTTCTACAGTCCCTATTCATAAAGCCTGAAAATAGTTTGTAATATGCAAGTAAACAAAGTGTTTTTATAATTTGTCTACGCGACTGAATCCGAAACCAGAAACGGGTCGCAAATAATTTTATTTTCGAAACCAACTATAACGACTACAATACCAAAAATGGTGTAAACTATTCTTGGGAATAAACAATGTAATGGTCAAAGTCATACTTAACAAAGTTTACTTTCAAGGTGATGAAAATTGGATAATTCTATGTTCGCAGTTCCCACAATATTTCTTGTGTTTCTTGAACGATAATTTTAGTAAACATCGAAATATCGATGCTGAGAAACGATTTCATTAGACTAAAAGGGAGATAGATTAATTTGTGTGCGATTTTTGCTCAGATTGTTTAAATTCCTTAGGAGGTTGTTCAATTTCAGGAGAAGCATCTATCATCAACATCAGCACGCCGCTTTTCAGTACAAATGTATGCATATCAACATTTTCAATTTTGTATTTTCTTACTGAATTTAAACTTTTGATAGAAAAATATACGTACCGAGATTAAGACTGAAAATCCTAGTTCATGACTTCTTAAACAGAATTAAGGTCAAAAAGTTTTATTTGTAGAAAACCTGTATACATTTATATCTCAAAGATATTTTTTTCTCAAAATCGTAAGAAACAAAAACAAAATAAATGGTCAAAGATTACTTAAGTATTTCAAGATTAACTATTTTTGTACGTTATAAAGTAGTTGAAATAAGGATGGAGAGTCGACAAAAACACTTTATGAAATCTCTTTTACATTGAACTGACAGGTAAATACGCTTATGTAAAATAGATATGTTTCTTATATCCTTACAAAATGTAAGAGAGCAAAACAAAGAAATTTTGTATAAGGTCCAACCAAATCAGTTGAAACTATTTAAACTGCGGCTTCTACTCATGAAACTGAACAACTAATCCCATACTAAGTTGGAAAATTCAAAATCTTTTTTCCGAATTAACTTTGGGTTTCTTGGGGAACGTAGTTCAGTTTAATATGCAGAACCCCATTTTTTAGACCTTATATAATACCTGCTACCCACGAGTAACAATTTCCTAGTAAAATTTTTCAATGAATGTATTGTTTCATTAGCTAGTCATTCATGCGGTAAAAAGGACGCGATAAGATAAAACTATAAAACACTAGCTTGTTAGAACATTCGGTGACAATTCGGCACTTACACGAGGGCAACTATCTTATCACATCCTTTTTGGAACACTCACTCTTTTGTTGGTAGATTAGGCTAATGAATCATTATGTGTTAGACATCCTTCATATACTTTGTTGTTCTTTTACACTTCGGTTACAATGTCAAATATATTTAAAGACTATCTGGCCTCAAAATAGTATCCTCTGTACCATATTTGTATACGCTCAACATTATGAAAGTAAATATTAAACAGTCATACTTGGAGCAAGCAATTTGTTCTTCGCACAAATATGTTCCCTTGGCAATGCACGCAACTTTTCATTTTCTCAGGATTTCTTTTCGCCTACCTCTCTCTCTTTTAGTTTGTAGCGTCTCTTATAAGAATTCGGATAATATCATGTCAGTCACGGAAGTGACACTTCTTGATGATTCTTGATTGATGATGTTTCTTGATGATTAGCAACATAAATACACCACTTGGCGATAGCGGTTACATATTGCGACGGCATGTTTACTATTATCGTGAGGAAATTCAGTACTCCATTTTAGTCATCTTTAATCATAATATGATCAATATATTGTATGCAGTCTCTTTA
Source organism: Coleophora deauratella (assembly GCA_958295455.1). Classification (NCBI taxonomy): domain Eukaryota; kingdom Metazoa; phylum Arthropoda; class Insecta; order Lepidoptera; family Coleophoridae; genus Coleophora; species Coleophora deauratella. The sequence continues at coordinate 5,351,932 of OY282405.1, read as the reverse complement.
ATTTGTTTTTACCTCAACTTTCAACAAAAGGGCCTAATCTAAAGCACCTACACTGTAACATAGTTCCTGAGTAGGTTTTAATTTTAATTCAAGCTGTACCGAGTGACAAAGGAGGCCCCGAGGAGCCAGAGGCAGAGGCAAGACTCATGTCTCCTGAAGTTAATGACGTCATTAAATATGAAACGCACGTTAGCTCGCCCTTTCGACGCGACGACGACGCTAGCAATCCTGCCTCCTGGCTTTGTTACGTATCCTTGTGTATCGAGATGACGTAACAGTTTGCTTTCTAATTCTATCTGTAAGCGAGATGCTTGCACGTATGAACTCTTGTTGTTAAGTACAATATTATATTCTCTGGTGTTTTAATTTGGACCGATTTACCTTCGGCAATCTTTGAAAAGTGTTTTTTTACTCTATCAAAAAACATCACCGTGTGAAAACATTACAGGAAAAATCATTTTTTTTAACTTAAGCCATCAAATAATTGTCAACTTTTAAACGAAAGCTTTTGTAATTAGATCAAGATAAAATATACAATTAAAATTAAGTGAACCGACAAATTTTAAGGGTAAATTTCTATATAGGTACAGTTTACTGGGACTGTTTTATGTAACCATGAAACTGTTACTGATACTGTGTGATACAGTAGATTACTAAAATGTCTGCGATAAACATGCAGTCAAGCAGTAAAGTCAATGATATGAAAATTACTATAAATTAGATCTATTTTTTATTTAAACGTAATGTAAAACATATTGTGAACATGTACAAAAGAAACCCGAAAGGGTTTGTGTTTCGTACAGAATACCCAGCCTTATATGTGTAACTGCAATAGCGTTCACGCCCCTTGTTCATTCTATCCGCGGTATTACCACAAAACTCTTGTAATTATAACTTTGGTGAAGGAGTTAAGTAAGTGAAGAGCGAAAATTCCCATGAAACTTTTCCGTACAATCTGTTAGTTGACAAAACATTATGTTTTGGCTACAATAATCAATTAGTCAAACTAAGCTTGACTTACTGACTAATACTATGTCTCAGACACTTAGGACTTTCAACTCTTAAACATTCAATGAAACCACCTTTTGGTAGGTATATCTTACAACCTGTAGGGTATATACATCAATAATAATAGTTTAGGGTAGTTTAGGATTAATATTTAGAAATTATGTATCAGGTAGAGTTAATTAAATACCTAGATATAGTTATGAAAATAAAATGATTACGATTTTATTGTTCCTACAAACACAAATAAGTTTAGTATTAACTGTATTTTATTTGTTTAGTCGAATTAAGATAGCTGTCCATTGTCTATTTACCGGACAGAGAAAAACCTTTTTGTTACATGGTGGTGTTAACTAAGATTTAGATAAAGTTTGCGTAAGATTCCTATTCATTTTAAAACTAAGCCTCGTTCGTAATCCTTAGCAATTCTTACACAACTGGCTATAAAGTGCATTCCACGGTTATCGCTTCTTTTGTATTCAATTAGCCTTGCATTTAGATTACTGATGCCTTTCACGACGACAGTGGTAACGAGCGTGGTCAGCTGTCAAAATGTCCAAACAATCAGCCGGGTTACCCGTTACTCTGTTACAAACAACGATAAGACCTTTGCTTTTAATCTTTGGTTTCTTCATCATTCATTACTGGTTCGCAAAAATATTATCTGCTTCAAACTCTTTCAAATGCAGCAATGGAATTCAAACAGAGAGCTTTGTTGGTTTTACTGTAGATACCATAATATATTGTTGCATGTATCTTTCGAGTTTGGCTACATTGTTCAGTCTATTAAACTCTTTCAAAGGTGGGTCAATTTGGGCAAGGCGTGATGGGATTACATAATGGGTCATATGACCAGCCCAACATTTGGGACACGCGAGGTTAAATGCATCCTGCAAACGAGCCTCATTTTGATATCACACTGTTTTCCTTTTATGGTGCGATTCATATTACTGCATGTACACGTTAGCAATCGTTAAATTTGTGATTTAAGTACACGTAGTTTTACACGAATGAGGTATAAATAAATTAGTAATTAGTTACTGAATAAAAATAATACTCTGTCAGATCTTTTACTTTATTTGTAAACTTTTCCCGTTATAATCCCATTTTCTCATACTTACTGGTTTGTTGGCAGAAAACTCTCACAGAATTTATAAATATGTATACGATATAATCGATATATGTATTTCTTATGTATCCGTGTATAGTGTATAATAAACAATGAAATAAAATAAATAATTAAAAATAAAAATCTTTTAAAATTTCTACAAATCATTATTTTTTATACCCAACTGCCCAAGTGGAGGGTGATGTCTGTCAAGTATTTGTCCATGTAAGTATACGTGTTATGTCAGTTTGATTGTGACCGCTTGCTGTCAAAATGCCTTGATGGATCTTGGAATGCGAGGTATCGAAGGATTCGTCTTAATTCCTAGACTGACTTAAAATATACGGACAAGTTTATTTTTTATCCAATTAAGTTAGACCGATTCACTGCATAAATAATTGTACTTTCTGTTGATTTTTACCTCAAAAAATATTTGTCGAGTTTTTTAAGTGTTTTAATTACTTATACTCATTGTGACTAATGACTTAATGAAACGTTATTTCAAATTAGAGATGCCACAAAATTCGAGTGTTCCATTAATTTCGTCATTGGAATTCAAATCCATAATTAACCACCCACTGTTATGAGCTGAGCAATCAAACCTAACTGCTTTATAGTTAACGTAAATTTATGTAGAAACAATTACCATCAGATACTGAATAGAATACACGACTTGCATCGCTGACTCAACCCCGTTTACATCATCGTCGTCTTGCAAATAACAAGGAGCCTTATTAAACTTGCATACATTCGAACGTTTCTTTATCATTGAACTGTTTTGGTATTGCGCCTGAATTATTGGATACTAACATATTAAACAATCCGGACTTGACCCCCGTGTGTGAAGTATGGCCTAACCTTCCCGAGGTATGGAAAGAGAACCGTGCCCCTGCAGTGGGGACGATATGGGTTGTTAACGAACGTATTAAAAGGAAAGATAGAAAAAAGGAAGGTAAGAGGCCGAGAATTACTTACATCGATTAAATAAAAGCCAAAGTCAACGTCGTATCGTACCAGAAAGTCAAGGAGTAGGAGAGAATATGGTTACTCCACCGACAAGAGCCTAGTTTTTATTACAAAGAAGAAGAAGAACATATTAAAAATATAGAACGTTACTGCAATACTTTTAAGAAAGTTCATTTAAACTTGTTTTTCTTTTGCAGAAAAATAAATCTAAATTTTAAACACAACCGCAAATGCCTTATTTCCCAATAAACTTAATAAGTAAATGATTATTTTACGTTATTTTTGAGTAGATATCACGATGAATGTTTTTGAAACTTTACTAATGAATTAAGCTTATAGTCACCTCCCAGTTCATATCATCACTTGTGTCATAGGTCTGTGAGGTTAGTGCATGTTAGCGAATCTATTAAATATTAACGACATCCGGCGTCGAATTAAACAGCCTGGTTCTGGTTGTGCAATACCCTATAGTTAGGAGCGTGGTCCAACACAATCGGTACAAGTGATATCAATTGCCGGACATGAATCCGTAATGTGGTCCGACCCGACAGAGATAGGTATCGGACATTACCATCCTACACCAAAACATGCGCCGACGCATCTGAGTGCGATTGAATCGAGCAATCACAGCACCATGTCTATATCGATTCAACAACAGCACTAGCTATCTCTTAGACGATCTATATTTGTTACTCTCGCGCCGACAAACTTACTCTTACTGACGCCGCATTCTAATTTTAAATTCAATCGTTGAATTTTGTTTCTTACTGCATTTGTTTAAAGTCACAAAGAAGTGAGCTCATGAATTTTAATGTGTTCGAAAAACATAAACGCTTGCGCATTTCAAATTGATTCCCTGTCAAATTCAACACAATCACCTCAATGTCAAATATTTACCATCGTATTGGAATCTTTTGATTGTGTTACAATTTTAAGCTTCATTCGTTGAAATAACTATTGTACATACAATACATTAATGCATTCGATGGACTGGACTCAACAGTTGTGAATGTATTACATAACTGATTAAACGACGGTTTATCTGAGTGATGAACAGAAACTGGACTTGTGTTAAACTATCAAATCAATTTATAAAGGTTATCGTTTAGCACCTGATTTCAGAGGTTGCAATAAATATAATGTTATCATTGCACAACTGTTACTATGTAAGCGATTTCTCAATTGACAAGCAACTACAAAATCTACTCTATAATTTTATCTTAAGGCATTGCAAAGAGACCATGGGGTAATTAAGCTAATTTTACACTAATCATCTCAATTAGACACGTTTATTTCAAATAGCAAGGTCGCTGGTTGCTGTAATAGAGAAATTAAGAGCCACGGGTGGTCCCGTAGTACAAACATCGTGCGTTCCTATGAAGACACTCGTATACCTGTTTATAATCAACAATAAAGTTTATAAACCCGTTAATTAATTAATAAAGACAGCTGAAGCCGCTAAGACAGGTGTAGGCTTTCTAAAGGTACCTTTTAATACGTAAAAGGTATGGAAAGTTATTCGTAAGATATAAAAGTTACTGTACAAAAGGTTTGATTATAAAAGTCAACATTACTTTCACTGACTAATATTTAATGGGATTTCGTTTATTTCCACATTCAGAAGCCGTGTCAAATGTGTTTGAAAATGATTCAGTGTTGGAAATAAAAATTGAAATTTGTATTGCAAAGAATGAGAAGGGCGCGCTGGTGCGAGGTAGCATTTCTTTGTTTATAAAAACTACTATTTTTATCGTGGGTTGATACTTTAAGAGTAGACTGTTATGTTTCAGTTAAGATCTTTCGAAACGATTATAGTTTACAAATTATCTAAAATTCATATTCATTTTGTTACTTTATCTGTTGGTTATTATTTTCATTGCTATTACTTCTTTCTTTAAGGATTTTTTAAACTAGTAACTTTCCCTGAACTTTGCCATCATAATTGCAAGTAAGTATGATGATAAAGTAATCCTAGACATTCCCACGACCCTTCATTTAAGTCTTGTCTCGTGGTGCGCTTCATCAAAAGTTTATCTCAAGTTGGGCCTCGGTGCCTTCTCAAGTAAAATTCAAAATAAGATCACGCGCTCAGTAACATGTAAACCTACTTCACTTACTGCGTGACTATTTGCATAGGTCTGCGTACTTATTCTAAGTAACATCTTAACTTTTTTATACGATCAAACCGCACTTCGACCCGTGTTCGGAGTAAGGCTTATCTTCCCGAGGTATGGGAATAGTCTCAAGCCCCAACGGTAGGAACGACATGGGTTGTCAACACGACATACGACTCTGAAATACATATTTGTAATATTTCGTTTGACGTCGTTCAAAAATAGATAATTCTTTTCTGTAGATTTGTAATGTACCTACATTGGATCTTTAAATTTGTATTCAGAAACCTGTTTACTACTTACGAGCAAACCGTAGATAAAAGACTGATTTGTGGCGTATTTACCATCGGCGTTATGGTAACACAGCCACTGAATATGTCACTGTCACTGAGAGGCTGCGTCCTCTCGCTCTAGTATAGCTATCTCTCTCTTCTCTCGTTCGCCGTCGACGCGACGCGCGTCTCGCTAACTTTTCTCTGTTATACTTTTGTAAAAATATATTTTAATCTAGTTTAACAGTCCTAATTTAAGTACTACAAAATTGTGGAACTGATAATATATTTTATTAATGATTTGGACTAAATGTGAAGTTTCTAATTAAACTCCTAACCAACTCACTAAAGATTCATATTCTTTGTACGTATATAATTTTCAAACGGAAAACCAATTATTAATCTTAGTTTTATTAAAAATAAACCATATATAACTGATTTGGTTTTCCGAAATGAGAAATGAGTCAAATACTATAGTGTTACTTAAAAGAACTTATCAGATCTGTGGCCGCCAAGAGTGTGAAACTTCTGAATAACCAAACTTGGATTAGCGGCACAAAACGCAGCTTAAGTTATGTGCAAGTTTCCCGCATTTGTCCCTTGGCAAATCTTAGAAACTTACCTTTCTAATGTTAGAGTAAATTGAAGATTTTAGTCATTTAATGGACGCTTTTAGTAAAACAGCTGTATTCTTAAAACAGAACTTTATCTTATCATTTTCACGAGATAATAGGATAAAAACATTTCCCCAAAATAATTGTTTTAAATAAATATCTATAATTTTCGTACGACTATATATTTATACCCGAGCGCCCAAGCGGAGCGTAGTTTTTCGAGTGGTAGTAAGTATGTACGTATATTCATTTTATTGTTACCGAACGTAACCTAAACGGCTTGATAAATTTGGAGTAGTGGAAGTTACATCTTTATGCTCACGATGACATAGGATTCATTTTATGCAATCGAGTTTTTGTTTTTTTTTTACTAACTTACGTCGTTTCTAATTCCAATTGGAAAAAACAACCATCAGTATCCACGTGGATGGAAGGAAGAGTAGAGGATGCATGCGTATGCGATGGACTGATGCAGTGAAATAAGTAACCAGAATGATACTGCAAGCCAACTTCCACAGTAGTCAAAATCGAGTGACCTGGACACCTGTGGTGGCACATGGGGCCCACGATAATCACGTTCACATTCCTCAGTCATTACAAAATGTCGAAGAAAAAGAAGAATTTCTTTACTTGCATGTTTATTTGGGCAATCAATTATTTGTTTTCTCGAACGCTAACACTTCCCAAAACTTTGAGTGCAGAATTTCTGTGTTGCAGGAACTTTGTATTAGGTAGAAATAATTACAATATAAAAAATACATAATTAAACATGCATAAATATTCATCAATATTCTTTTTAAATTAAAAATATGGTACATCCATGCATACCTTTATCACACGAATACCTGTTGGCACAAACCACAAATTAAGCAATTCATACAGCTAATAAAATTCACAACATTATTGAATGCTCATAAACTCCCCAAAATCATATTCGGTTCCACACAAGTTAATATTCTAAGAAAGTAAATTAGTGAGCTCTTCCGAGCACGGCAACGCCTGGAGGCGTCCGTGTCAACTCGAATACTATAGTTTATTAAAATTATAAATATTCATAGCAGCCATTTATTAATACATACACCGAAGACAGCTCAATTTTACTAGAATGCAATCAATTATCTCTGGTATCTGCTAAAGGCAATTGACTATAGTTTTTAATTAGTTACGTCGGAAAATTAAAATGGTGTGATTTATACACAAAATTTTGACTTTAACAAAGTGCGCCAACAAAAAGTTAGGTAGAAAACTTAAAAAAATTGTTTAGGGGCAGAATTAAATCACTGATTGATTTATTGAGGGAATGTGCTACCTATAATCTAATCTTTCTGATGAGTATTTTATTTAATTTTGAATTTAAATTTCATATTAAAATTCTTTAGCATCGCCATATAAAATCAAACTTAAAAATCTGTCAAACTTCAGCATGTCGAAATAAGAAATTAATGAAATCCAATAAAAACTACGACGCAACGAATCAACGTTTAATAGAAGATTCGATTTAACATCAAGGGCAGATTTGTGTCGGACGTTTCAATGCATTCGTGTCATTTGGCTTCAATTAAAGAATCATAATAAGGGGCCTCGTCAAAGAAACATTTCCTTTTAGAATTCGAACTTCTTTGCGGTATGTTTTTTAATTGCTTTTTCTGGCAACAATCGCGGTTGCAACCAGCGGGTGGCCGCCGGCTCCTTTGCCACGAGTATAATTATAATTATTCCATTAACTTTTACCAACTACAATTATTCTTCAAATACCATCTTTGAGTGCGCAAGCGGTCGGTCCGTTCGAGTTTTGCATATGTCTACCGAAATTACGACAACAATATTATTACTGAAATGCACTAACGAGACTCAAATTGTTTCTTGTTTGTGGAAATAAACGTGTAAATATGGGATATGAAAATAACTTAATACGTATTGTAATTATAGTTCTACGTTTGACTTTTATTTTCAACTGAACAGTTTCTTTACTTAATTTTAACTTGAAACATAAATACTTCTATAACAAAGGGCTAGAAGGATCAGTTCAAATTAAGTCTCAAATTAAGCTTGGCTCTTAAACCGATAGCCCATAAAGCCTTAAAAGTTATGGCCATCGAACCTAACATTATAAATTATTCAAACAAAAAGTTACAATGCAAAAACCATCTATAATTTTACAACAAATTTAAAAACAAAGAAAAAAATTCGTAACGATCGCCATATGACGTTCCTTTACATCACCGCCCTTTGTCGCTTTAAAACCGCCAATTTGCTTCAAAACGTTTTCATTTCTGAGTTTCTTAGGAATGAGTAAGTGCTGTGTGGTTCAAAAACAGCAATGGTGATAAAAAAGATGCATAGGATTGCAATAGAAGCAGATGCGCCCATCGCAATATAATTTTATTATTTTCGTGGCTTCCCGTCGCGTAGTCAGGGATTCTAAACATTTACAATTAGAATGTTTTACTGAAGAGAAAAACATACAATATACATACGCGTAAATACCTATGTATGCGTCATTGACAAATATACTAGTATAATGTATTATATACCAACGTAGTGTTTTGCGTTCAATCAAGGCAAAGTTTAATGTAAAATCCAGTGCACTAATATTACTATTAGTGTTGTTGGCGACTGGGAGGCTGCAGTCGTATATATTTTACTATTTATAATGATTTACGAGTATGTCGTGTTGACTCTACCTTTACTTACTTACTAATGATAAACGCTCCCGTTCTGACCATATTTTGTCAACAATTGTATTTACAAAAAACATTAAATAAATAATTAGAACGTTTGTAATAATACATTCCAATTAACAAAAAAGAAAAAGAACGTTGAAACTGTAAGTCATATCATATAGTTTGTTTGTTTGTAAACTCTTTATTGCAAAAATAAATAAATGTACAAAACTTAAAGTAACTTTAAAAATACGCAATGTAAAAAATAATGTATAAATACGCAATAGTTCACGAGTACCCTTTAAAAGTGAATCGTAAAAGTTGCAGAAATGCTTAAGAGCATGGGAGATAAAGTTTGGCAGCCTCTGCAATCTCTGAAGCTGCATAAAAACAATGTTTGCGGTGAGCATCAAATTTTTTTCCAAAAACAAAATTCCGAAAATCCGCACTTGAACGCAGGTAGCGGTCCGATTTTAAATCTATTTGTATTTCCGAAAAAAAACTAACAAAAGACAGTATGCGTTTTACCTTTACCTGACATTTGTTATAATAAGACACGAGAAATATGACGACATCCATATGTTGTTTTGTTTTGTTCATTTAACAAAAAATAATTTCGGGTTCCGTCTCTATGAAAATCTTTAATCTATTTTATATATGCTTCGTGATGGATGAGATATATTTTGTTTATATTTTACGCACTGAACTAAATACTGTCTAAATTTCGTCTTACAATTTTTACAAACGAAGTGAGAAAAGGTCGGAAAAGGTGCTTCTGTGTTCGGCCATTAACCATCTTTGCATGTCCCGAGTTTCTCTATAACTACTGGACGGATTGGAGTGAAATTTATTTTTATATAATGTTTTTAGCCGCAAGGAGAATTTTCATTAGATTTGGTCTATGGTGGTCAATGTTCATACAGAATATCTGTCGTAGAAAAGACATCAACGAGCACTGCAACAGCCGTTGATGTCTTTTGTATAGATGAAACAGACATTTGAATTCATACTAACAGATAAAACCAAAATTAAAAACTGATAATGAGTCAATTTTTTTTTATTAATAACTACTTCAAAGGAAGTTGGGCTACTACAACAAGACTCTAACTCTAGCCATCAAAACGAAACCGGGAATTTCATTGAAATCTCTTTTAAAATTTATACATAATTCATTTATTTTTTAATACATGAATTTTCACAATATTTAGTTGTTTTTTAAAACAAGAAGTTTCAATATTGATCATAGAGAACCCTCATCTCCCCATCTCCTTTCACACTTGGCCACTATTCCCCAGCGGCTTGTTTGTCTGGTGAATTATGTATTATTTAATAGTTGTTTGGTAGAGCTTGTTAGAAATGAGATTACCATTCGATGGATGCGGTGTCTTTGTCACTCCCTCATGTAGAAAGGATGTTTCCACGTCGTTTGGTACCTTGAAGGGGATTTGTCGTAATTATAACTACTTATAAGTTATAATGTAACTCGGAGACGTTGCGTGAGCCGTGCAATGAGGTAGAAGATAGGGGCAGCTTTTTATGAGTTTCCTTTGAGTGTTGAATATTTTTACGTCGTTTTGGAGACTACTGTACCATTGCTGAATTTAAATCACACAATCCTATTTCATAAATTTTATATTTAGCTACCTATTTATTTTGGTCAGCTTTTTTTCAGCAAACCCATAGGAAAACAGCTGGATTACAAAGAGACTTAACAACTAAGCCTTTAAAAAAAATCCCTAAAATTAAAACTCTCTAATTGGTGAGAATTGTAAAACAATTTCCTGTCTTCAACAACTTCATCCAAAGCAATGCTCTATAATAGGCCAATAATTACTTAAGAATAAGTAAAATAATAGACAGCCTATGATATGGCCATGTTATTCTCAAACAGAGCTCTCATTAGCGACCAGTCCGGCTTCTTCGTCGTAAATGATAGTAATGAGCTGTTATTATTTCTCCATAATAATGTAGGTCAGTGGCGTTTCGTACCAGGTTACATTCCACACTTAGTGTTTTGGTAATAGTATAGATTAGTGACATTATCTTAAATTGATAAGCCATTGTCATTGTTTCATCTGATGTGAAAATGGAAGCAAAAAGACTTTTAAATGCAATGTAAATATTTTTAAATAAATAGCTTGTATTTGATACTTCTCTTGAATGCTAAAAGATATGTTATACTTTTAATGTAGCTAAATACCACATTTAGAATGTTATTATGGATATAGTTTGTTGACAAAATTTTAAAGTGACGTTCGATAAAATTTTGCTGCACACCTAGTGCGCTTTATTTTTCTGGCGTCTGATTTTAGACATCAAAGTAAATGCTGTCAAACAATCGCTCAAAACAAATATATGATGAAGGAACGAAAAGCCTCTTGCCACCAAAATCCCTTAAGCCCACCGTATGTAATTATTAGCTTTTTCGTCGTTTCCGCCCAAATTATATGCCCGTGACGCTAGACAACCTCCTCTGTGAGCGATCAACGGAAAATCCGTTATACAAAAACAAGTAACACAAATTAAAATATTTAATAACTGTATTAAGTACCTAAAAGGAAAGAGCCTCAGATTTTTTAGTTGTTTGTTAAGATTAAAGAAAGAACGATCAAACTAATGAATAAGGATACTTATTGGCTCTAACTTTTATCTTCTATTTACACATAAAATATCGGAATTATCATCGGCTTAGGTAATATGTTTTTTTTTTTTTTATAAAGGCACTCGCTGGTTCTGATATAAAACGCAAACGCACCGAAGCAAAAAGCCCCACAGGACGGCCGCCCGCGCCGGTGCAAGCTTATTGAACGCACTTGAGAATCTCCCATCAAAGCGTCTATTCTCCAACTTTCCCTTTCGAATAACTACCTACTATTTGTTACGTGTACGGAGCATAGATTCACTTTATGCTGTAATAGAATGCAAACATAGTAGAATTATGGAGAATTGAATGTGGATCTCGCTTGAGATTTCCGCTCAGTAGAAAAGACATCAACGATACATTCAAAGTTGTGCAACATTTTCTTTACATTTATATGAACTGTTTCATATACAAAATGGAAAGGTAAAACTATTGTAGGTAATATATACTCATGGACAAAAAAATCGACTCGAAGTTTCATGCATGACTTTTGGAAAATTAACTCAATCTAGCAAAATAAAACTAAACCAAAAGTTCAAAAACTGTGTTTACTGTTTATGATTTTAGTTTGATGGTTTTCTAGTTTTTTGCTTTTAGCGTTTAGCAGTTTTGTAGACTGAGTTATTTTTTCAAAAGTCGAGCAACAAATCTTGAGTCGATTTTTTAGTCCACCAGTGTATATGAATGATACTTTAATGATAAAATATAAATATAAAATACGTATAATATATAAATATACTTGCTTGGCTAAGCAAAACACTCTCAAACAATTTTAAAGATTCATGGACTCGTAAGCTACCAGCTAAACTATGATCTTTGACATGAATTTGCAATTTGCATAGTTGTCTGAAGTCAAACATAGTAATGTTTTAGCAATTTGCATTTCATAACATCACGCACTCGCAGGTTATACAAAGCTTCACATAATCAAATGTGATTCGACTCGCATTAATCACCTCAACACATTTATTTAAACTGCGTTACATATGAGCAAACCGGTCACCGCGAAATTTGTAAAGACCAGTTTATATGAGAAACGATAGCGTAGTAATTAATGTTTATTTTTTTAAAACAAATATTTCGTTATTGATTGCTCCGTTGTTTATTTTAAACTTATTAAAAAAAAAAGTGTACTAACTCGTTCGTTAATTGATAATGTGATTATCGTATTTGTTTAAACTGAAACAATAATTTATTTATCAAAGCTTATTACATATCCTTTAATATATAATAAATTTTAAGCAATAATGTGAAGGCGAAATTCTTTTCAAAATTTTGAACTTTAGTACTTTGACATATGAACACACCTTTATAAAATCACAAAACATGATTAATTGTCGGATTGCGGGCGAGAATCAAAATAATTGCAGGCCAATTGCGATCATTCAGGGCTATTGTTTAACGCTGGGCCAGCGAACGGGTTTTTAATTTATTCTTGCGCATGCTTATGCATATTTATTATCTAACACTGCTTTCGCACCTCACAATAATGTAGAATATGAAAGGTCGTAATCGTATCAGAGTTAAAAAAGCAGACTGACCGATTAGCAAAATGTCAGACGCATTATATTAGATTCGTATAAAACGATGCTCAAGACAATGCAGTGCTAAACTTATAATATAATGCGACAATAAGGTTAATTTCAATGCAAAATACCTGCAATATACAGGTTGAAACTTTATTCGTTTTGGACTCCTTAATATCCCCATTCCCAAAAGAGCAATAGGAAAAAATGCTGCTCTCCCTACGAAGTTGGTTAATCAACGTGATATTTTTTTATGACTAGACCAAACTTTCTCCAATTGTATGGGGTCCTTGGGGGAAGTTGTTCAGTTTCATGAGTGAAGGGCGCGAAATGAATAAAATTCCACGATGAGATTCATATGGCCTTGATTTAGATATTTTTTATCTATGTGTATTTTTTTGGCATTTTTGTAAGCTAACCAGAAGTTTTTAGTAAGAAATACATCTTCCATCGAAAAGCGTAATGCTTAGAGCTAATAAATGATACATAATAATTTAATGTCCAAAGTCAACTTCGTGCCGTAAAAGAAAGACAAGGAGTTAGCAAGAAGTAGGAAAGAATGGCGGTTGCTCCACAAACAAGAGCCTAGTTCTTAAGATAAAAAAGAAGAATGTTGTGCCCTGGACATGATGCACTAAGGCGATGATTATTGTGAGCCTGTATTACGAAATAGGAATCGGACAATCAGCGACGGAACCGTTTGACGGTATCAGATCTTGATTTGATTGAGCAACTTGCCACTCATAATGCGAAGCGTGATTTTGTTGCGAAACAAGAATGAGCCTAATCAAAAATTGAAGAACCTTTGCCCTGGTGCAAGCAGGGGGCTATGAACCCATTTTTTTTAATTGTATGGGCTCGCAACAGTTTAATATATTTTATTAATTTATAATTTAACTATTTACATTATTTTCACTTTATTAGTTTATGAATTCTAATCGCTATTCATTTCGCTAAGAATATAAGAATATAATGGATGAAAAATACTAATAAGACTGAACCAGTTTCCTCAAGAGTCAATGTTTAATTTGCAAGATAAAATATTCAGATCTCATACAAAGTCATCTTCGATCAACATTTATTTTGCAATTTGATTATAGGTTCCGTTGAAAAAGTCCATAAGTATTTTTATTTATTAAGTTATTACTAGTAGAAATAATATCCAAATATTTGCCTGATTTACTGTCAGATATTAAGAAATATTTCAACTCCTTAAAATCTAAAGTATCATCTGAATTCCGAAATCTTTACAAAAAAATCTAATTATCTCGACTCGCAAACGGATTTAGGTAAGTATAATAATCTCTTTTTGTTTCTGCTAATGTGCGAGTCGTGTGAAATGAATCTCTTGGTATCTCGAAGGCTTCTCAAATTAACTTGACATATCGCTGGGCGGCGTTTTGCCATTCTAAATTATGGTTTTCAAAAATACCCAAGTGAATCATGAAGATAACCGGAATCGCTACAAACACTTCATATCGGAAGCACCTCACGATTCTTGTCTAGCTACGCTACTGTTTTATTAATGTCTCTTCATTAGTCTAATCTATAGGTATAAATGGTATAAGAGCTACCTTAGATATCATTAGAAGTGCTAGTTCAATGATCATAAACTGGACAAATTATATTGTTTTACTTAAAAATCAAAGGTCAAAGACTATTCGAATTCACTTTGCAAATTTTAATCTTCTTGTCGTATTTTTTACTTCTTTGTTGGGAATCAAAACAGCACATTTATAAGATTCACTTGTTTGGCCATAGATGATAGCCTATTCTTGTTTTAATCTCCTTCAGATATAACTTATCAAAATTCTGGAAATTAATTTGTTATAACATACCACGTAGGAAGGCAATACGCGGCCACGTATGTTAATTTTAATTAAATACATTAATTTATGTATTTAACATATCTATTGGAGCCGAGCGTGGGCGAGCTAATGGTTTATAATCAGTGAATCACAGCTAACTATGTAGTATTTAGATATTATAAATGCCAAAACAGCCTGTTTGTCATAGTTCAACTCGTGGTTCAACATCCGAAAATTAATGTAAGCCTTCAACAATGCATGGGTAACATACCGCCTCTGAGATCAACTTGCTTTTTGTGAGCAATAAATTCATAAACCCATCTAACATTAAAACGAAAAGTTCAGAAATGGAACAAACAACAAAAGTTTTTGCCTTCGTTCTTGGCCACCGGGCGCTAAAAAACAACAATTAATAACTAAATGGAAAAAACGTCTCGCCAGTGTTTCAATTCATTCTAGGGGCGGGCCCATTTTACATTCAAGGGGAGGATATCTCTCGAAATCATTAGTCGTGGAATGCCTTCGGAAATCACTCACTATAATTTCGGTGCTCTTGTTCAACTCCGTGGGTGGATATTGCCTTTGTTTTTAAATACAAAACGAGTAAAAAATAAACTGAAACGTCAGATGGGAATATTTATTTGTCTGTCCATTGCATATAGGCATGGGACAGGTATAATTTCGCGTGCGCTGTCCGCGACTCATGTTATTGTCCTTGTCTGAAGGATGATGCATTAACGATACAACCTTCATTACTCAAAATTATAGGTCCTTTTTATAAGAGAGCACGCGGACAGCTCTACTTTAAATCATAAGTTTCATTCGCATGATATTGTCGATCAAAACAAATAAAATTTAAACAAAAAAATCACCAGAATTCTCAAATTTCACAAAAACTATATGCTGTACTTACAACTTGTTAAAAAATTAATTATTAATTTACTAAAGTCTTATTTGTATTTAAATGAGCTTATTTTTTACTGCATAATTGCATCATTAGTGGATTTTATGAGGGCTGTTCTAATAAACTTACGGTTGGTAAGTATGTCTGTTTACATAAGTTGAGTGCGTCGTTACACGATTACTGTTGTGTCGGATAAGATAAAAACTTAATTTACGCTGAAAAACAATTTAAAAGCTTTAAAACCATCGAAGCAATGTTATCCCAAACTATAAACTAAACAGAACGATAGTTTAAGTGCAAATGGACAATAAAGTTTTGGGGAGCGTGCTTTGATAACTGAGAAATGTAACAGTTTTGTGTATAACTGTTCTTTTATGGCCCACTCTTTTGGATGCCTAAAACATCATATCTTTATTTACTTATTAGTTTACGGTTTACAGAGAAATTAAATGAAAATCGCTCCATTTTTAGCTAAACTTTTCGTTACTCATGGGTTATTAATAATTAGTTTTTTTGTTACCGTTTTTTTATTTTGACAGTAAAGTTTATCTAAGTTTATTTGACATATAGGTGGCAGTGTTAAAATGTTTGAAATCAGGTAGCTAAGAATTAAAATTTACATTAATTAGTCTGTCCAATAGATACATCTTAATTAAGATCACCGGGTTTCTTATTTTGACATTGCGCCCACGTCGCAAAAAAATATTATTTATCGATAAAGACCTCCTATACAGAATCTAAGTGTTAGAACTGTTATCTGGAGGATATTCTACTTATCATAATTTTATCGATCTAATTCAAAGTAGAGCAGATAAAGTCGCAAAACGATCTGGCTGAGGTCCGAATAATGTTTGGTAGAATAACATATTTCTTAATACGAAGTGCATTTAGTGTTTGTGGATTTCCTGACTACTTCAGGAATACACCTCTGAATCAGAACCAACCTGATGCGTAGTTATTCAAAATATTACTCGCATTTTATATTTAAGATAAGGCTATTTAAGATTTAAGAACATTTTTTTTTCTTTTTATTCCTATCATCATTGGCTTCAACTTTTTAACTTTTGTTTTCGACTATTCCATAGATATACTTTAGTTCATACATCTAAGCAACTTATATTTACGAAAATCCTGGCTAAGACAATTCATAAAAAAATGCTATCTTCAGTTAGAGATGCTCGTAGATATGTATCGTAAAGTTATTAATCAAACGGTCTACCTACACTGCCTATACAATTCTCAAACAACTGTCTCTCGTTCTCAAACACCACGGACCAGCTGCGAACATCGCCGCGGGCAAAACTTGTATGTAATCAATAATCCAAACATAAAATTTAACTTGGCTGGCTGTAAATAATGTACAACAACTTGAGGGGCATAGTTTTCGCACGCGTATAAAGTATCGAGTACACACCTACTTGCGAGGTGTAACAAATTATGTTAGACAAAGATATAAAAATACGTTTACTAATTGTAAATATTAAAGATTATTTGAATATGATCCCATATATTTTAATGGCTTTAAACATATATTAAATGGACACTTAACGACTCCTCGCACTTTAATATTAATCATGCTATACTCCGAAATCCATCGCCTCAACCAAATAGACGGAGAAACACATATATGTATATAGTACACAAACTCTTTCTTTATGGATAGTCGGTTAACAAAAGCAAAATGCTGATATTGTAAAATTTATATTTTCAAAATACCGTTAAATGTATTCTACATTTCAATACAAAAATACTGATTTTGTAACTTTAATTTGATTAAGGAAAACCTGTTATTGGCTTCTTCTACTACTACTACTTGTACTACTATGAAAACATTTTTTTTTACTTAGTGGTGTAAAAGCTGTTGGTTTTGTTATAAATTTATATGTCGCATGAAAACTTAAATAAATCATCACCACTTACCATCAGGTGAGATGATGCCAAGGTAAGCCCTTGAAGCCTTAATTGAGGATAAAAAAATAGATGATAAAAATGTTCATTATTCTATGTATGTCCATTGCCCAAACGTCTGAGCAAACTTACTATTTACCTCAATCCTACACAAAGAACCCTACAAAGTTCTCTCACGTTCACAAAAAATGAAATCAGAATTAATATTTATAGTCGCTCATTCTCATTCTGTGGACCAAATTTTTACGGCAGCCCTAAACATTATGGCGGTGAACAAAATTAACAAATGAATAAGTGTCCATTGAGAGGGAATAGGGTATAGGGCTGTAGAATTTTCGGATTAATTCAAAGACATCGATTGTTTTACGGTTACACTCATGGCTTTAGTTACTGCCTTTTCTTCTCTTGTTATGCGTCATAATTAATCAAATCATAATTAATCAAGGAATAACTGGTGATCTTGATGTTATTGCCTATAGTAAAGTGTCGGTTCAGATTTACACCATGACAGAATGTAAGACGACCTACATTCACATACTAAAGATATTTTCCTTCATCATTAAAAGCAAATGTTGAGATCACCAATAAGTACCTTGCAAAAAGTACAAATTTAACTGCCATTTTTCTCTCAAAAATGCGTGTTATGTGCTCAGTTACAACTCTGAAAATAAATTAATTAAAATATCCATTGTCATACATCATTCAAAATATCATTACATTGTACATCCCCTGCATCCTGATGCGAACCTGCGAACTCCGATACGGATACAACTTTTTCGGATATACGGATAAGTTAAATAAGTAAATTTGGCAAAGATTATGAAACAAACCTTCTTACAATTCACTAGGGCTGCGGCTTCGATACCCAGCACAGGCAATCCAAGCCAAGACCGCTATAAATCAATTTTAAAGTCAGTTTAATGAATAGCCATAAAATATTCTCAGCAGAACGTGCACAATTTGGATGGTCTTTGACCCACATCACATCACTTTCCGAGTTCCGATGTTTAAACACATATAATATTTATTACTAGAGGTTGTTCTTGGCTTCAGTTGAGCTAATTAAGATCTTGGCGGAGACGCATTGCAAGAAACTTTGTAATACAGGCAGAAGTATAAGAAATGAGCTCTAAATCATTTTAGTAGCAATACCTTATTACTTTTTCTTTGTGTGTTGAAATTATCTTGCGTTGTCCGTAAGAAAGTTCAAGAAAACTTTGTTGTATGTTTTCGTATATCTTCGAGAAGTATTGTCATTTTTGATGGACATTGATATGATCTTTTTTGCCTGGTTATAGGTTTAAAAATATGAATTTGACACAAGTTAATAAATGGAATTAATTATTTATTCAGGAACATTAATCTTTGATATATTATAATAATCATAATTGGATTTACTGTAATATTAAAATATTTCTATACATATGTGTATTTTAGATAGCTTATGAATATTTTGACATATTAGAATAGACTAGGTATGCATAGATCTATTCTTGAAGCAAAGTCACAAAAAACCTGCCAGTTTTGCTTCTACGTCGTACTAGTGCACAATAAAAGTGGCAGTGTGTTCTTACAAACGAGAATTTATGTTCAATATATGCAAATTAGTGGAGCTGTCGGTCTATCTACATGATATCGGTATTGCTTGTCGTGGTCATGATTACATATATGTTATCTATATTAATCTGCAGTGACATGTAACTGCGTAGGTAGTCAAGAGGAAGCTACATTTTATTCGTAGGATGACATTTTATGAAAGTGGCTTTGATATGCGGGAACAGTTTTGTATGCAATTTCAATGGGAATTCATCTGAGAATCGAATCTTCGTCTTTCAGTTTGATGAAGTAATTTTCAACTTCTTCTGTCCTAAGCTAACATATTGTTATTTTGATATGACTCGACAGAAGCTTTTCCATAAGTTGTTCCAGATAATTTGCATTTGGTCTCCTTTCCCACTTGATCTCTCTATCTCTCCTTCAATAATGATTTTCAGGGAACTGTTGTATCGTATAAACTATAAGGTGATCCAATATATTTTCTCGACTGTTTTATATATTTTTTACCAGACTTTATTTTAAGAAATTAATTTAAATGACCAGCGAGTGGGATGTTTTTGACTCAGCTTATTTGTGGCCATCCAAAGACGCAGCCACTAAAAATACAATAATATATACCTACGGTGGTGTACAGTACGGTGGTGGTTCCTTAATGGGGGCCAGAGAATGTTATATGTATAATATTTGACAAAAAATAAAAAACATCAATATTTTAATGTTTCAAATTAAAGTTTTTAGAATTTGACATCTTTTTATTATTTAGCATATCAGAGAACGCTGGGGCAGGAGTCTAACATGTTTAGAGACGGTAACCCCATGTAACAAATACTAAGGCCAGTTCTGGATTGATATCACAAATTATTTATTTAGCTAATAGGTACACACACACTATCTTCAAACAAATTCCCTCAGGTTAAACAGTAAAAGTTCTAACATTAGCAATTCAAGTATACAATAGACTTTATTCTCGATAGTTCTCTACTCTATAGAGACTGAACAAAGGCATAGGAGACGTCCCATAATAAGAATTTCATCGTCAATAAATTTCACTATATTACCGAATGGGTCAAAAGGCTTTCCGTGGGTTATAAAACCGCAGTTAAAAATTTCAAACGTCAACGAAATGGGATTTTGTGTATATTGATCATCGGGTGTTTTGGGCAAATGTCCGAATTTCATTTCACTTTTAGGACTAAATTGTATATTTTTATATAGCCGTGCTTAGATTAAATGACAAACTTCACTAAGTAACTTCAGAAATACTTTGATAAAGTTATGATCCTTCCTGTCATGTTAATTATTCGAACGGTTATTTAGAATACTGTATTATGGATCAATAAAGCAACGTTGAGTGTGCAAGTGTGGTAGGAACTTTGTAATAGGTAGAAAAAAATGCGATTTAAAAGAATATGTACATCACCTTCTTAAATAAAAGAATATTTTGAATTTACCTTACCATCAGGTGATCCGTCTGCTCGTTTGCCACCTACTTATCACATAAAAAAAAAATTATGGAATTTGAATTTAAAGCAACATATTAATTGCCATTTCAACAAACGTTAACAACACAAATGTAACTAAACTGTAATTCTTATGTGATTACGTGTTCTATTTTTTCCTTGTGTGATCAAAATACACAGTGACCAGTTCATATCACTGCCACGCCGCGTCGTCGTCGACAATATAACACAGTATCGGGTTTGTCTTGTAAATTATACCACAACATTAGTCGCATCGTAAAGTGTGAAGCCGCATAAAATGTTGTGATAGATCATAAATATCTTTATAGGTGAACTGTGATTAAAAACCTTCAGTAGTAATATCTCATTTAATTTTGCAAAATTAACATGTCATAAAGAAAATTATTAATAAGAGTTTATTAGGAAATCGATAAAAATATACACATATATTTCCAATATATTACTAATTATGACCTGCTTTATTAAACGAATAAAATTAACATTCATGATGATTGTTAATGAATACTTAATCAATATTTTTTCAAAAATAATATTCTCTCTAACCAATCGAAGAAAAAAATAACCAACCACCTACAAAAGAAAATTGTATCTAATTTAACATTCTCAAAGGCGAATAATTTAGATTTTGCAAATAATCCGAATGCAATTGAAAAATACATTCTATCTGTGTCGCTGCACGCGTTGTTCAATCACTAAAAGAACCTTGTTTAATGGATTTCTACCATTACTGAGCAAATAATCGTACTGGATTTGTAAAGCCACTACCTCATTGACTCAGACACGTTTAAAGAAATGAAAACAACGTTTAGAATACCAATAAAACTTTAAAAATCGCAATAAAAACATGAAATATTCCAATTCAACTATACTCGTATATTTCATCTTAATGAAGTGGCATTCATAAATTAAATACATAATAAAACGAAATCTACTTTTTGAACAATTAATGTTTAATCTTGGAAACCGGTCGGATAATAAAATCAGCTATCTAGATTAGGATCGTTTAAAAGTAAATGAAGAAAATCCAAATGTTGACCGTTTAGGTTGTTTTTTTTTTTAAGTTTGTGCGTCGTTTCCGTTTCTCTGTGGCGTCAAAGTAATACGTTACTTGATCGTCTACAAATATCAGCTAGATGAAAGGATAATAATCTTAATTTGTTTTGATTCCAGATGACGCAACGACGCAACAAGGTGAAGAGAAGATGGACGACCCACTGAATGATGAAAGCTCCAGATAAATATCAAATGGCCAGAATAACAAAATGACTGAATTAATTGACGAAAACATTAGACTCATCAAGACATCTATGACGGTGGAATTCAAAATTACTGGTGTGAAGCAATTTTTCAGTATCTTTGAATTATTACTTTAATTTTATTTCTTGTCCAGTTGATAGTATGTTGACAAATTTATAATTAATTTATCACCCTTATATACAGTACAGATCAGTACAGTACAGATCTTAGAAACACCAAGTTCCATGCCTACTTCATCTCTTCCCGCTAAGCTCGCCGCTGAATTATTGTATGTATAATAAATTTTCTTTTTTATCTGATTGATAGCGTATTAACAATTTTTAAATAAATTATATACAGTATAGTCCTCCCTTATATACAGTATAGTCCAGTGTCCTAGAAATACTAAATGACTACTTCATCTGTTCCCGCTGAACTCGCCGCTCCGCTCATCACAGCGCGCCCATCTGCGCCCGCGGCCCGGCGCGCTGGCGCAGTCACGACGGACGTCTGAACCGCCAATTTGCGGCCGCCCTGTGTTGGTTTTGTTGAAGCCAGCGTCTTCATACCCGTGCCGAGGATTTTCTTTTTCTTTTTTAAAACAAAAAGACGAAGCAAACGCATTCTTCAAATGATTTTTGCAACAATTTATCTACAAGTGTAAACTTGCTATAGAAATAAATAAGATTGTAGGGTACTTGTAATATAATAAATTGTAGCAGAGTTTATAAGGTCTCTCTCTCTCTCTCTTACCGTAAGAAAGAGTTAAATTGAAGGAAAAGACTTTCAGGAAAATCCAGTTAAGTTTGAGATAGTGAAAATATAATATTTCATAGACTGACAACCGCAATTAGCATTTGATTCGCCTGTCTAAACACATACAGAGTGAACGTTTATTAACCTTGTCAAAATTAATGTGGAATGAGACAATGATTAATAATTAAGTAATAAGCATTTACGGCATGTTCCGTCAACTAAGATATTTCTAAAACACACAAAAGTGCCAGTTTATGTTAAGCTCTAGATGCTTATTGTTTCTAAAGGGTAAGTTCAGGTCTGAGGGACCTGTATTTAGTGGTCGCTCTCGATAATGATGGGCCGTCATTCTGCCGTGTGCCGTCAGTCAGCGGCTGAGGTCCGAGGAATGAGTTCATTTCCTCTGAACACGCGAGATACGATTTTTAATTAAGTTTTTGTTAAAAATTCATTAAAGACCATCGTTGATGGTCGCCCGTTGGTCTTTTTATCATCATGCTACATGCATAAATGACTACATAATTAATTACCGTACAATGTAACGTTTCGTTTAATTTACGTTACGTTAATTTTAAATTTAAGCTAAAAGTGTACTCCAAATTCGTCAACTTCTTAATTTAAAGTTTGATCTCATATTTAAAGTTACTTTAACACAATGCGATACTAAAATAGATTAAAATTACTGAGCAAATTAACACTTCACATACAAACTTGGGTACAAAACATACGGTAGAGCTTACATTTAAAACTAATTTTGTAACCATTGCAACTTGACCACTAAAAAAATAAAAAGGCACTCAAAGACCAACAAAACAAAAAAGGCAATTTATTATAATTTTCATTTCTCGTGCACAAATTCATTTCAAATATTTATTACTTTTTCCGAATAAAATCCAAAGGATTATTTTTATTGTTACACACAAAATGCGATTTCATATGTTGTATCCTTTTTGGCGATGCAGCCAGACGACACACGTTTATAGTCGTTTTTGTAATAACTTCATAACTTTGACATCAAACATTTCTGACGTCCACATACGCTGGTAGCTTTTTGAGCGTTTATTAAAGACTTTGACACCATCTTAATAATTTATGGTCATATAAACAATATATCATATGCTCTCTGTATGTTATAAGCAGGTACATCATCGTCATAAAGTTCTGCTTTCTCATAAAGGTTTTATGCGTATTACCTAAATCATAAATATCTGTATGCAACTACCGGTTTAAAATTTCATACCTAAATAATTATGTTGTTAAAACGTAAATAGCACTTATAGTTACTGACAGAAAAAATAAGGAAGAAAACAAGAATGATGTTAATAAGGAGGGATCAAAATAAGCGAGATAGTTTCTACATACCTACATAAATAATTTTATTCATAACAACATACATTCAAAGACCAAAATTTCTTGTGAGATCAAAATTTTACATTTTCAAGCTTATGAAGATTTGCTAAAAAGACTCGCAAAATTTCAACCAACCAAACAGTGTTTCTGTGAAATCCGAATATCCGTAGTTTTTGTAGGCGGTTCAAAACTTACCACTGTGACATTCTTAGCAGATAACATAGATCTTTACAATATATTTTAATTCATATTTCATAGGCCCGAAAAGCTTTGAAATTGACTTCACAACCTCTCAATTTGAAATTCCAAGACGCACGTAAGCAAACGTAACATCATTAAAAATAAAAAATAAAAATAAAAAATCATTATATTTAGCCGCTAACGACGCGGCAGCTGCGACAATGCGCGCGCACCGTGCACTGTCACTATCCTGCGCCGGCGCCATCAGTAAATCCATCTTCAAAGCGAACGCCTGCCCTGACTTATTACTCGCGGGATAGCCGCTGACATCGCGGAATAGCTTTATTTGTATCGACGCTGAATATAGAAACGCTCTTAAGGTTAAACGTTAGTGCTCCCTGGTTGAAAAAATCCGTTAGATGGCGTTAATCTGACTATAACTTGGTTTCTCGATTTAAAAATAGTATAAATAACCCTAAACCATACTACGTAAAACAGCGAGCAGCTACATGATCAATGTACGCTAATAAACCATAATAATGTTAATTTAATAAGGATTTCGATATATTTGTCCCCTTACAATTATAGTTTTGCGTTTATCTCGTATGAATAAGGGCTCAAATTACGCACACATACATAATTTTTTTACGTATATGATGCTTATTTTTGACTAACCTCTATAAGTAGTCCATAACCCAGAGGTGCAGGCGGCAAATTTTGTACGAACTTTTTACGTTATTGCTTTTAGGTCCGGGTTCGTATCCTACGAGACTTTATTGTTTTTGTCTTTTAATTTTTTTATTTAGTATGAACATAAATAAATAGGTAAATAACAAGACCCAAGAGCGATAAAAGAAAAGATTTTTTTAAAGAAAAAAATCATTTATTGAATAACAATGTCGCATAGCAATCATTCATAGCATTGGCCTGCAAGGATATATGTATCACGTCTCCCCCGCGAATCAGGACACAGCAGCAGCTGGTCGAGGTGACGGATCCACAGGAGTCCCCCATCGGTTCTGACTTCATAATGTACTCCACCCAGACGTCGGGTTATTGTGCCGAATTCAAACTTCTGGGCAAGAGAGGAGTAACTCCTGGCCACCTTGTCTCCAGGAGAGAAATGCCTCCTTGTCCTCTGACTACGTGGCTCCGGTCTAGGTATGGGACTAGCATGGCATGTAGCTTGGTTCTGAACTCTTTTCCAAACATCAGTAGGTAGGGAGTCCCTCTTGGAGTTTCTGTCTGCCTCAAGCGGACTGAGGTCTCCCCTTGAGTGGTGAAGCAATACGTAGTTTTCGTAATGTAGTTTTCAGTGCTATACACAACTCCTCAAACTCGAATCTGTAGAAGGTTTCTTCCTCAAGATGTTCATCTTCGGTTTCTAGTTCTATGTTGTTCTGTATTTCGTGAAATTCCTTTATTGTTTTGTCGAGTGACTCCAAGCGGGGCTATATACTTACTTGGGTCTTGAGTGTCGAGCACATTTTCTGTGCGCGTTAATAAACTGTACTGAGCTTCTTGTACGTTTTAATTTCTTTAAATCCATTGAATTGGCCTCGTCGCCAATATTAAAAACATAAAATATCTGTTCAGTCACATAACATTTATTGAATAACAACGTTGCCTAGCAATAGCCTGCAAGGAGATACGTATCATGCAAGGAGATACGAAGTGATGTCGAAAATTTGTGGAGGCACGGCCTTGCAAGCCTTTACAAGCCAAGTCTTACGCTATTTGGAATCACGGTAGTGCCTCCGCAAGCTAAGGAGAGTATCAAACTTAGGAATCACAGATTACCATAACTTTTATGTATATGTCATAGGGAATGCCCCCCTTATTACTTCCGTGTAGTGGCAGCATGAAATTAGTTTTCATTGTCGAGAAAAATAGATTCATTTTTTTATTAATTTTTTCAATTTATTTTATCCATACAGATGAAAGTTTTTCAATTGATAAAATTGATTAAGAAAAGTTGATGTTTTGTTAATTAAAAAAACATATTTATCAGTATAATCAGTTAAAGAATAATAAATTACTCCAATATACATTTAAATTCAGTCACTCACTCACTCTCACGGTCTCATCAGATTGATTGATAATAACACATTCGCTGGGATGATAACCATCATAGTTACTTATTTAACAACCCAATATCGTCCCAGTGACTGAATTTAAATGGGTATTATAATTTTAAAATAATTCATTCTACTATAAATAATGATACTGATAATTTTCATATTATATTGAACTAGCTGGGAGATCGAGCGTCGCTCGTTCAATCGGAGTTTTTATAAACTAAGATACATTGTTTAGTAGTACATATAAGATATATTTTCTATGAAACCTTTTGCAGGGTGTTGTTTTAGTCGGTAGTGGCCTTCTAAGGGACGAAAGGACAAGCAATATTTGTTATGAAAATATCTATAATATTTTTTTATAATTTGATTCTATTGAAAAAAATACATGCAAATCATCCTTTTTTTTGATAAAAAAAAATAGAAAAATATTCGAAAGTTGTTCATCATTTATAAGTCAGTAATATCAATCAGTCTTGGCGATTTTTTAGAGATTTTCTTATTGCAAATGTCAAACACAGGACAGAGCGGCACAATCACCAGGTATGTAATTAACTTATATGGCGAAAGATGGCGCTATTTGTCTCTAAAATACAAAGAGGTTAAAATATATTTTTTTATCACTCTTAAGTCTTTTTATTTATTTTCATAATATTTACATAAGTTCACACAAAATAAAAAATTAAAAAACAAAGAACTATAAAGTCTCATGGGTGGTATTCGAATCCGGACCTAAAAGCAGCAAAACGTAAGCGGCTCGCACCAAAACCGCTAGTCTACCAATGTACCTATAAGCGATGGTTAAATTTAAGCATCATATGCGTTCTCCTTATATGTAATTTCGATCATTAAATGAATTCTCCCTTAAATGAATCTTTTCGAAGATAATTCTCTCATAGATCTGGATTTATGGTGATTTTTAACCCCTAATCCTAGATTTTCATCAAAAGGCTACAAGCCGTTTTCAAAATCGTCGGGAAACTTAACTCGTTTAATAGTATAGGATAAAGCATCTAGTTTTTTAGGGTTCCGTAGCCAAATGGCAAAAAGCGGAACCCATATGGATTCGTCATGTCTGTCTGTCTGTCCGTCCGTATGTCACAGCCACTTTTTTCCGAAACTATAAGAACTATACTGTTGAAACTTGGTAAGTAGATGTATTCTGTGAACCGCATTAAGATTTTCACACAAAAATAGAAAAAAAAATAACACTAAATTTTGGGGGTTGCCCATACTTAGAACTGAAACTCAAAAATTTTTTTTCATCAAACATGTACGTGTATGGTATGGATAGGTCTTCAAAAATGATATTAAGGTTTCTCATATCATTTTTTTCCAAACCGAATAGTTTGCACGAGAGACACTTCCAAAGTGGTAAAATGTGTGTCCCCCCCCCCTTTAACTTCTAAAATAAGAGAATGATAAAAGTAGAAAAATTATATGATGTACATTACCATGCAAACATCCACCGAAAATTGGTTTGAACGAGCTTTAGTAAGTAGTTTTTTTTTAATACGTCATAAATCGTAAACCGAAAATTACCTTTCATTCAATCAACGCAAATATAAAAAATATAGAGTTCAAGACATGTGTGATTATGAATTTATACGGAACCCTCGGTACGCGAGTCCGACTCGCACTTGGCCGGTTTTTTTTTGTTGTACTGATGATAAAAAATGTGTTTTAAATGTGCCATTTGTAACTTCTGTTCTGAAATACATTTAATTTTATTTGAATTCTGGATACACAAGGTAACTTTTTTAATGGCGGATATGAATATTAATAAATAATTCATAATTAATTTATTTTCTCTGTACAGGATAAAATACAAAAATACAAGGTACCTAACATAGCACAAATAATTCTTTTAATTTAAAAATTCTTCCTTCACTGTTGGCACCTGAATAGTGTAAGCTTATATGTATCCGAGGTCAAATTTTATGATTAAAGAAGACCACTTGGCACACGTATATGGTACATAAATAGAAGCTGATTAAGCCCGGTAGCCACCCCACACCCCCTGGCAGGTCTATTTGACCTATTATCTTGAACTTGGTATCGTTTTCGAATAAACCGAGTATGGAGCTTTCATTTTTTGTATTACTTTTGTTCAATCTATTACTCATATTGTGAAAAAAACTAATAAAATAAAAATAAAAATAAAACAACAAGATGCTATAGTTTAAAAAATGTGCACTAATGGCATAAACAAATTTTTTTTGTAGAAAACCAAACTAATCAAAAATAAAAAAACAGAGACACTAACGGCAATCACTAAATAAAAAGCTTCAGAAATAAATTTTGAACGTTGCACGGCGCAAGGCATGCGTGAGCGTTTTAATCTGCCGCGCTTCAGTTATCTATTATATTGGGCAATAATCTTGAATTTGGTGTAGTTTTCGGATGAACCGAGGATGCAGCCTTCAGTTTTGGATTGATTTTGTACCATGTCAGACAAAAAAATTAAAATTAACAAAAATCTAACCTGCTATTTTTGATAGCGATAAGACCGCCTTTGCATATCAATGTTTAAATATTTTATGTTTTCGTTGTTATTTGTACTCTTTTGGTGTGCAATAAAGTATATTTATCTTATCTTATCTTAACTATTTTTGTTTAAAAAAAATATTACTGTCCATTTCCTATTCCCTCTTAAAATATTTAGCACCGTATCCTAAAGGGCGGGCGATCGCTTCGTCCAGAATCCAGATGTGTAAGTACCTCACTTGCACAACAACTAGTTGGGAATAGGGAAGCTTATATTTTACTAGGCCAGAAACCCATGACTAATGAATAACGAGTATACCTTTGTTCTAGCTGAGTGCTCATTCTTCCGACATTTGAAAATGTGAACTGCAAAGGCATAATTCGGGGCATTTCATTTGTTTTTTTTTAACAGTTACATCTAATGCCACAATGTGATTTGAACTGCATTTGCACCAAATTAGCTCTAAACAAGCGGTAGCAGCCACAGCAGTAGTCCATGTCGGTATCTACTGATTAATTGTGGTTATTTCCCACCTTCACTAAGCCGGACGTGAGAGATTTTGAATGGGCACTAATGTCTGATCCCATACGTGGACACCCTGGTATAGTGCTCTCAGAAGATGTCGTTGAAAACTTTTGTCCATTGATGGAATATTATATATTTGTCGGTCTCTTTTAGAGAATAATTCTCGCCTGCAATCGTTTAAGCTGGTGCACTAGCTGGATCTTAAACATATTTAAAACAAATCAATTTAAAATAATTTTATACCACAAACAGAGAAATCTATGTACAATACAAAAATATAATTTTATTCAAACTGTCTTGTCATAAGTACATGGTTATGATAAATTTTTCGAAAGCTTTTTTGGCGCTTGCAATGTCTCCACAAGCCAGCGTTTTGAAACCGAGAGTTGCTGGAGAACAAACAGTCCAGGTTTCGAACGCGGTTTTCTTTCCTCCTCCATTAGAGGCTGGAACGGTGTTACACCCTGTTAGAGCATAGAATAAGGACAACATTGTTCCTTTTTTGGTCTTGTAATAGAATTAAATCAGGAGTTTCGTATTTACAAAATGTATCTAAAAATAAAGTTTTCGTATAGGTAAGTAATTTAAAATAAAACCTTAACATGCTGCGATTTTGACACAATTTCAAGAACATAAAAAGCAACAATGCTGCCTATACTTCATGCTCTGATAGGGAGTGATACTGTTTTTTAGCCTTTAATTGAAGAGATAAGAAAACCGCGTTCGAAACCTGGAATGCCTGAAAATTTTTTCCAAAGTATTTTGGCGCTTTCAATGTCTCCACATTGAAAGCGCCAAAATACTTTGGAAAAAATTATCATAACCATGTTTGACAAGTGAGTTTGAATAAAACGAGGTTTTTGTACATAGACGACTATGTTTAGGAATATATTTTGGTGACAAAAAATATTGTGTAAGTGAATAACTGTTTATCCTTTTGTGAGAAATAAATTATTCTATAACCTGAAACTTTGTGCTACATGGCGTGAATTCATTACTTTTTACAGTCGAGTCTATAAATATTGACGTGTAAGACATTTTACTTGATATGTGAAACTTTTTGTCGGGATTTTACTTTCCGTGTATGAAAATCTACATATCTAAGGTTCGGGTTGTATCACGTGGTTGCTGGTAACTACTTACTTTTTGTCAAACGAGACAATAATAATACTCCCGGAAAACCGCCTCCGTTGTCTAGTCGCTCGCTTCACATCAGGAGGTTGCGGGTTCGATTCCCGGCAGAGTCTAACTATAATATGTAAGACTCCGTTTGGTCGGTGGTAGAGCATTCTCGGAGCCTGCCTGGTTAGCTATCATCTTTTTTTTTTTTACCCCCAATTGGTAAGCCCTTGGCATCATCTCACCTGATGGTAAGTGACGATGATGCCGAATACGAAAGCGGGCTTACCAAGATTCCCCAACGCAGTGGGGAACTGGTTATCTTACCTTCATGCCGGAACACATCAATGCTGTTAACGTTGATGTTTGGCGGCAAGACTTAAATAAGATGCTGGCATATACCAGGCGGGCTCAGAAAATGCCCTACCACCAACCAAACCGAATCCAGAAAGTTACACCCCACCGGGAATCGAACCCGCGACCTACTGATGTGAAGCGAGCGGACAAGCGGAGGCGGTTAAAATTTGAAATGGGGCATGGTATGAGTCTAAAAATTTTTCAATGCACCTTATACAGGCTGTAACTTCTGGAAACTTTAACATACCAACCCATACAAAATTCGCATAAAAATGAAGTTTTCATATAATATGGTAAGCTAACCGACCAATTTTGTATGGTGTGTCCAAAAATTGTCTTAAGTATTCAGCATTCTTAAGGTTCATTCGGAAAAGTTGTTCAGTTTCATGAGTGGATCCCATAATTTAAATTTCCCGGAGTGATCTTTTTACATCCTGTATAAGTAAAAATATCAGCCTGTATATCACAAATATCGAGCTGAAACTCACAACTAGACCTTGTTGGGTGAACAATATTTTCGTCTTTCAGATGTCCCTGACGTGAGACTGACAGCGTCTTTTTTTCTGAATATAAAAAAGTTTGCCAGCATAAATTACTCAGACTAAAAAGTCTTTATAATAAATTTGCTACTTTGGTAATGCTCAAGCAAAATGCAAGATGGCGCTAAAAACGAAATCCTGGGTTAACAAAGCTTAACAGACTAGTGTTGAGATTGTAGTTACTGTAATATCAGAAAGGTGGTGCTGAATTATACACCACTACATGCGTAAAATTTATGATATTTTACTGCAGTTTTTAATGATATTACAGACATAAATAATATAATTAAATACATTTGGAGAAAATAAAAGGTTGCAAAGTTTACGTTGGACAGATAAAATCGAAAATATAGTGGTTATTTGTGTAGTTAATAGCCAGGTAAATTTGTATGAAATAGGGTGACTGACGTTTAACCTTAAAGGTGTTTTGAAAGTTTTCGGAAAGAAGTTTAAACGTGTGTAGTTGATGTATGATACTGTTTCCTTTTTATCTCTCTTTGCATCGAGTTTTTAAAGAATATGACCTACGTTTGATGGTCGTAGTATCCATGACAGGTCGAAAAAGCTCTTACAGGTCTTAGTCAGGGAAGTAAGGAGAGAGAAAGCCTCATTACAATGATTGAATAACTAGAAGAATGTAGAAGAATCGACTACATATCGTTTACTAACTTCACATGGGTTTGAGGCCTGGTGAGATCCAACTTTGTAGAAAAAAATCGGTTGATTGGTGCTAAGACATTTTGTGAACCCACCCGATAAGATCTGTGACCACCATATTACCTAAGTCTATAATAAGTCTATAATGTTAACAGCATTGATGTGTTCCGGCGACGAGATATGATAGTCAGTAAACCTAGTAATCTAGAATAGTAGTAGTCCGCCTCCATCTTCGGCATCATCATCATCATTTACTAGCAAATGAGATGATGTCAAGGGCTTGCTAATTGTGGATAATAAAAATTAAGTCACCGCATCTCCTTATAAAGGCTTGGGGGGTGTCATACGTAATATCTATCGCATCAAAAACATAAATGTGAAAATGGGAGCCAAGTTCAATATTATGATATGGTGTGGTTGTCAACTTTACTGAGAAAAGAATTGAGATCTAAATGGATGCCAAGTTCTGTAGATAATCCTGAAATTTATTTATAAGAACGTATAACATTCTTAAGTAAATTTAAAACACAATTTCTTGTTTTTTACTGCTACAACAATGTTTGCTATTTAAAAATATGACTTTCTAAATTTAAATAGTAGAATTATTTACACAAAGCAAATAACTTATGATCTGTTTAACCTCAACTTTGACTTGGCTAGTTTTCACATACTAGTCATCTTAAATTTGGTTTATCAACGTATCATCTTTATGTTATACGCAAGTTCTTATTTTTATACTATAAGGTTCTATTCTTCTGAATATTTCATGTGCTGGTAAAAACTAGCCAAGTCAATGATGAGGTTAAACAGATCATAAGTTATTTGCTTTGTGTAAATAATTCTACTATTTAAATTTAGAAAGTCATATTTTTAAATAGCAAACATTGTTGTAGCAGTAAAAAACAAGAAATTGTGTTTTAAATTTACTTAAGAATGTTATACGTTCTTATAAATAAATTTCAGGATTATCTACAGAACTTGGCATCCATTTAGATCTCAATTCTTTTCTCAGTAAAGTTGACAACCACACCATATCATAATATTGAACTTGGCTCCCATTTTCACATTTATGTTTTTGATGCGATATCATTACTTTTTGTGAGTACATTTATTAATATTCTCCAAAACTGCAGTTTTGTCTAACAAAGTCTTACAAATTGTGTCGAAAATACGTTTCTGGTCTAACATTTAGACCTTTTATCATTTGTTCGAGCTCATTTTCTGATATGAAATCTTTGGCATTTCTGAAATCTTCCATTGCATTTACAGCTTCAACAGGTAAGAAGTCCAACGGGTTCTTTAGACCGTCATCTTCGTGATCATGTTCCTGTCGATTTCTTTCAATTTCTCCTACTTTTCCTGCAATCATTTCGAATGCTCTCTCTGTATTGTCTAATGTCACTGACATAAGTACATTATCCCTTACTTACTAAATCAACACAAGATATCTCTTCTACTTTGGGCATGGCAGCACCCACCGAATCTTATCATTATCAGTTACAACTTACAACAGTACACCTACTGGCTACTATGTGTAACTGTGCTCTGTTTGAAAGATATAACAGTACTTACTACAGAAGATGTGTTTTACCCCGTAAGGAATCGACCAACCGGTAGGCCGGTATAGAGGGCGGCTTCAGTGAGAAAACTATTGGTTCAAATCCAACATGGGCAACTTTATATTTATTATATTTTCAGCTTATTGTTAGTAATAATGAAATGCTAACATATATTTTTATTCTGTTTATATTTAATGAATTAAGTTTACATGTAATAGTTTTTATTTAAATATTTAGTAGCTAGTGCTTTTATTACACAGGTTTTTTATACAATTCCAAGAATCTTTTATTTTTGTTTCGTCTTGCTATTTTCCTGTTTTCCATTTACTACATTGTATAATATTATCTTTATTTCACCATTACCATAATAACTTCGATAGCTCACTTAATATAGAAGTCACACATGTAACGCGCAGGTGAGAGTTCGAGCCCCGCGATAAGTTACTTTTTGAGCCTTTTTTTATTTTTTTAACACATGTTTTTTTTAATTTTTCCGTTATCAGTACATGAAATACTAGCCGCACACCAAATTTCAAGCTCGTAGCCTTTCTAGAAGTACCTTAGCTTTTTGATGACGGTGAGTGTGTCTTTAAATCATAAAAATATTGTATTGAAAAAACATTTTTTTCTTAGAAATTCAGTGTTTTCTGATTTTTTCCTTTGCATACACACAATTACCTAGCTTGATGCAAAATTTGAACTTTCTAGGTCATCTGGAAGTGGGTAAACTTTTTGATCTATATGTCAGTGAGTCAGTCATAAAAATGACGATTTTCGGACGTTAAAATCTATACCAACCGTTTGAGCTGTGTTTATAAAATTTTGAGTACTCGTTTATCTAGGAAGTCTTAATACATAAACCAAATTTGGTGTGTTTATGTTAAATAGATTTTGAGTTATGAAGGTGACAAAAGTGGCTCCAAATGGTTCGTGTAATATTACACACGGAGCTACTCGCCAGTTCTTTTTTGTCGTGAACTTGGCTGGACACGCTCCGCGTGTCTAGATGGTCGTTACATCGAGGGTTGCGGCATCGAGCACTGTGCATCAACATCTTGCTGCATCGAACTGTACTCTACATCGAAAAGTACGTGATATCGAAACTTGCAGTATCGAAAGACACGATATCTGCTCTCGTCACATGCATTTTATTGAGGTCCTATATTCAAAGGTTGTTACTAAGAATGAATAAAAACACTTTATTGCACAACATAAACAGGAAAATATAAACTATAAACATGAAAAAAGTTTTATACATGTGGGTATAACTTATTTTATGGGGTCTTATCGCCTAAAAGTGATCTCTTCCAGACAACCTCCGTCCGTCTATTATTTGTCTTACCTTTAAATAGCCGTAACGGCCAGGCTGAAATTTTAATAGAATAAATAACTTTATGGATATGATAAAAAAGTAAAAAAAAAATAAGGGAGGACCCATAAATGAAACGTATTTTTACAATTATTTTTTTCTAGTGCGTCTAGGACTTCGATTTCGAAATGAAACAAAATTATACAGCGTGAAATTTTATTCGTTGCATTCCCGTTAACTGTGAATTCTACTGATGAAACTGAACATCTGTGCCCCAGGGACCCATAGTCAATTTGCAAATAAATTTTGACCTCTTGCTGATGAATTTGTATGAAGAAGCCAATTTTTTTGCGAATTAACTATAGGTTCATGGGGCAAATTTGTTCAGTTTCATTTGTAGAAACCACATTTAACGGGAATGCAACGAATGAAATTTCACCCAGTATTTATGCAAAATAAATCTGAAGTAATAAAGATATCAAGTAATTACATAAAGGCGTTAATCAAGAAAAACTTCAAAAGAAAAATTATGCCAAAACCAAAACGACATAGGAACTTAAATTGACAACACGTAGGTACTTGGCCAGCACGGTAAGAATTTCATAAAGTACTATTCAAACAAATTCGGGCTCGCGAGTTTTTATATCAACGACGGTCTAATACCATCGACCGCTTCATAAATGCCCTAGCCACCCTAATTCGTAGTTAATTTCATTTCATTTTTTTATGATATAGCGACCTTTTTATAATACAATCCAGTTTATATTACGACCAACTTGATATTGAGAATTTCGATATAGAGTACCATAGATGCAGCAACACATTGATGCACAGTGCTCGATGCACAGTCCTTCGATGTAACGACCATAGATATTACGTATGACACCTAACACTAAAAGCTTGAAACAAAATATGGAAGTATGTATGTATTAATAACATATCAGATGTACAATATGCTCAAAACGAAGCTGTCAAAATGGTTTCAAATAAATTCGAATAAACTCTTATTTTACAAAAAGTTTTATCCAGTGTATAATCAAACTTGACTTGCTTTAAGATAAACATCAGTATAAGGCTTTATTACAGGAAAACATTTATGACTTGCTGACATGTATAGGTATTTCACATATTATGTAGATTTCCAAAGTAGGTACCACTCGACACACATATTATAAACGTGGAATAACAATAAAATTATACCAGTACCGCGATATTTACGCAAACAAAATGTATCTCTAATGAAATTGGACTTTATTTCTTCATTTACAAAATTTAATGACGTGTTTCCTTTTAATACCGTTTAGAGGTGTAACTCTTATATTTTATGGGAGTTATCAATTTTATAAGGAATATTTTTAAGTGGCCTCTTTTGAAACGTATTTATGCAAATGTAACATTTAAAATGTCACACGTTATTTATTACCTATTTTACTAAAATACTACAAAATATAAAATACTATTAACACTTCTGAAATCTGATATCCGATGTCTTGGAAAGTTATTGTGCCTATTCCGTTAATGTTCTCCGTTTTTTAGCTTATTCAACATTTTAACATAAGTTGTTTCTAAAATGTTACAAATTGATAAGAATTTCGTCAAAATATTTTATCATTATTTGACCACTTGACCACCCAAATAGTAATGTGCCTACTTCTTATAATCTTCTATTCAAATTTATTTTAGTTTATGTATATATAATATAGTATATTATGGTATTATTATGTAGTCTATCTTAAAGTTGCTCTATTAAATCTTGGAAATTCTAAGCTTCTTATTGCTTTACTAAAAAGCAGCAACGGAGTTAAAAATAAATTTGACACCTCATATTATGTACATTTTTTGTTCTCAGCATTTGTTTAGATCATTATCTTGACTGAAATAAAATAAATATACGATATATTTATTCGATGTAACTGGCACGGTAGGTATACTTTTTGAAAATAATTCTTTTCAGTCTACCTAATATGAAGTTCCTACCACTTGGAACTCGTATACCCGCCGTTTCGGGAAATGTTAGCGGAGAGAGAAGAAACGTTGGGCCTAAAACAACCTCATTTTTCTCTCTTTTCACTATTTATTTTACCCTTTTTCTGTATTGAAGAACTAAACCGCATAAAATTACTTCTACTACTGACATTTTATGAGTAAATTTTGGATAAAACAACACTTTTTGAAATTAGATATATTCTTCTCAGCCACGCAAATTTAATACTCTTACAAGCCTTTATTGACTCTGTCAAATGAAGGAATTCAAATAAAATAAAAATAACCCGTGGTTAACAAAAAGGCACTTTCAATAATATTCTCGTAACCTTTTACAGATCCAAACATCACATCTCATATATTCATACGCTTTGTTGAAAATACACAAGTTTTACTATTACTTACAATTTAGGGGTCCGTTCATAATACACGTCTTACAATATTTTCCGTGGGTTCTTTGTAGGACATAGTAGCGTAGTACAATGCGTTCATTGTGCCACCACAGTATGAGTGTCCTGCAGGATAAATATTTTAGGAGGCAAGTGTGAATGGAAGCGGTCTCGTTTTATTTCCTTGACAGAGGCGCAGTTTATGACCACGATGTTGTGGGGACTCAGTCTTGCGAGTAGGGTGACAATAATTCCTATTTGATGGGAATAGATAGAGCTAGAAGTTAGGCTTTATTTTATTTCCATCGGGAGATGGCTAAAAGCCACCTTCCTACCTTCATGTTGGAAAAACTCATGTCTTTACAATTAAGTATTTATCTATTATACATCTTTTTTTATCTTTAGGAAATATGTAATTTCAAAAAACCATATGAGCATTTTAGAAATCAAAATCTTAACAGAGTTCTTTTTAATTCGTTATTTTATTTCTTTATACAGTTACTTTATTGATTGCCTCGAAACTTGCCTTTTCTCCGTTTGCTCCTGTGTCACGGTCACCCCACAATACGTAGTATAGGAAACAATTCAGCCGTTTAGCATGTTTATACGCAGAAGACGTTACTTAAGTGCGTACTGTGGACGCAAGGTACGGGCTATACAGCTTGTTATTAGACTTTATTACCGCTCAGAACGGCACATAATGAAATGATCGATTGTTCAGTAGCTGCCAAAATTTTTTGACATACCTTTTTTTTTCACGAAATTTTAAAATTCTTTACCACAGACATTATTTTTGGTATCTTTACGTCTACCGACATCAGTTTTATTTATTTCTCAATTATTCCATTTCATTCCATTGCAGCTTTCTATTATTTTCCCCATTTGACTTGAAACCATTCGAAAAGTTTGTTTTTGAATTAATAGTCTATAATTGTCTTTATAATCCTGTGACTAGTAGAATTGCTAATACGAGATTGTAACATAAATTTTAGTACCTAAAACTGTTATATTCCATTAATAAATTAACATTTTACTGCTGGAGTCAGTGAATTTTAATGCTACTTGAACCGTTAGGCTTTTCGTTTTAAGAAGCAATTATATTTTGCACTTCCTTTATTATTGCATAAACGTGGAAACCATAGATTCTGAAAGTCAGTGTTGCTGCATAAATTAGACAAAAGTTTCTATTATGTTCAAACTTATACATGTGTTATAAAAGTAACACATCTAAATTTAATATTTGCCGGTGACTCCGCCCGCGTGGATACTTTTTTTACGGTTGTTTCGAGGGTATGTGTAATTTTGCTTTTATTGATACCTCTGGAATGTATATTTTCAGGGTAAAAGGAATCCTGTGTTGTTCTTAGTACTTCAACTATGTACTAAATTACAACGAAATCAAGGTAAAACAGTAAAAAATACTTTTCCGAACCCTCGACATTTCCTTATGCATTTTCTGAGACAAAGAGAATCTCCAGCTCTATAATTTTAAAGAAATTGATGGTAGCTTTAACATTAAAGTAAATATTTTTCACATTGC
The DNA here is from genome assembly GCA_958295455.1 of Coleophora deauratella. NCBI lineage: Eukaryota > Metazoa > Arthropoda > Insecta > Lepidoptera > Coleophoridae > Coleophora > Coleophora deauratella. The sequence goes on along the minus strand of OY282405.1, from coordinate 5,313,300 downwards.
CTTATTTTTCAGAATTAATTAGGTGGATATTCCACCATATGTATTATACTATTTTTGTGAAAAAAATCACGTCGATCTGTTTCTTCGCTGTAACGCGAAGAATGGTCAAATATAAATAAGTTTAACAACAAATAAACAAGCTCACTTTCACAATTACAGTAGGTACCTAATAGTTAAGTTCTATAATATGTATTGTAAAAACATTTAGGAAAAATTAAGTAAGGATAAAGATAAAGGATAAGATAATTCATATAAGATATACTTATAGGTAATTAATTATGCATATACGTAGTTATTTAAAAAAAACTAATAAACTATGTAGTATTATTTATATGGTGAAGTGCATAATGCGTACTTATGAATCCCAAACTTCTAGTTAAATAGGTAACTTGGCGGCAGAACAAAGTGAATGCGGGTTGCCACTACAAAAGTAGGTACTAATAATAGTAAGTAACCACATCGGAAGCTTTTGATACCACCGTACAAAAACAAACAGTAGTCTATAGCTTTATTGCCTCGTAAATTAATGTGCTATCAATTTTCTGTATCGGCTGCCGACAGGCGGCATCTATCAAACCGTGGACCAACATTTGACGAACACATTATAAAGTTGGGCCACAAAGGCCAAGCGCATTCAATATCAGCCATCCTAACCAAAACGGTACACACCGCTCACGTGTTTTTCAAAACGCATTTTTCTACGAAGTAAAGGGCTAATATTTACCCTTTCCATGAGTAGCACAAAGCTTTATGTTTGCCCCGGCGCTGCACTTCGCGTCCTGTGTAAACCCACAATTACAAATTGAATCTACGTCTTTACACTATCATTCGTAATGTAAAACCTTATTCTGTTGAGTTAAGAGTTGAAATTTGAGCTATGCTCTCAAGTGGATACACAAAAACCATTACATTTTATGTCTATAGTAGCGTTTAGTAGCTTGCGGCAGTCTGTGGTGAGGTAACATTGTAAAGAACGCTCCGTATAAGAAAAAGCCCACATATAGCCTAAAGGATTTCGCGAGATAAACTATGAACGTCTAACGGTTGTAATTATATTGATTCAAGGTCTTATATTGGGACCTAGTTTTTAATTTCTTTAACTATGTGAACTAGTTTGTGTAATTATACAGCTTCGGCCATTTTATTGGAGATTCCTGCTATAATACCTCTCATATTCGCTTTATAAGCTGTCTCTTATAGAAGAACAATAGCTTGTAATAAATTCTGACAAATATTTACATATGTAGGTTTGTCTGATATAAGAAACACGTATTATGCATTAGTCAGTGATGATTTGAAGAATGATGGTGATATTTTTTGTTGGCTATTCGAAATGCTTACTCATACTTCATGTACTATTTGTTAACTACAAACATTACATAGAGCAAATTGTTATTCAAGAAGTGACTCTGAAAAAAGGTAACTAAGTAGATAGGTATATGATAAAAACACAATTTAGGCACTTCGAAGTGTACTGGCAAACAATGCTCCAACAACTTTTATCAATATTAAATTGCCCGTCAATAAATCAAGCGATAAAAACAAAAAGCTATATTTATTTTTACAACCGAACACTTTTTAGATGCGAATTCCTAGCAACCTTGACAATCCGCACTTTGTAGTTAATAACGAATACCCATATCCTATTGTCGAGTCAAACAATGGATCTATTAGTTTTGAAGATTCTAAACTAAATTATTATTATAGCATTGTCTTTGCTATTGGCTGTTTATAGCAAAACTTGGGAGTTTTTGAAAAGAGTTTCTTTACTTTCAAAAACACATTTAAAAAATCACGAGAGAGAGATTTTAATTATTTTTTTATGTTTCAACCGTTTTGTCCTAACTTCTTTAACAACTTCTTCTTAACCGAATATAACAGGTTGATAAATAAATATGTTATATTTGAAATTAAAAAAGGAACTCTTTTTGATGACTTATGGTAAGGTAATATAAATTATTATAATTATTATATTTGCAAAGTCTCTACTCCATTCGTTTATTTGGATCAAGTAGGATTGATGTTTAATATTCTGAGATACTTAAATTGTCTTTCATTTAAGCCATTACCAACTTAAGTTTTTAAGGTACAAAATATCAATAAATGGGAATAAATATATTTTTGTTCGAAAGGAATAAAATGTATTATATAAAAAAGCACTTTTTTTTACACTCGGTGAGTGAGTTAACATCAATACTTATATTACATATTATGTTTCGAAAATTATATTTAAGCCCCAATCCAAAAACAAACTAATTATCCACACAATTTTATTTTATCTAGAAGCAATAAAGCAGTCAGCCAAAGCCTGAATTCCCTAAACGATATCATCGGCCATAGTTTCGTCCCCAATTTACGAGAGTTCTTTACAACGATTCCCCTTAAATACCTCTCGAAGACCAAACCGCATTTTTGTCGATCACAATATTCTTATTAGTTTCTAAACATTACCATTCCATTTAAATCCTGACTTGAAATAATATATTTAACTTTTTATTGGGCTATTATTCTTTGTCGAAGAAGATGTTTGTAGCGCGAATGGTATTAAAAACAACGGATTTGGAAAGTTTAAAACAGTGGGATATGTTGAATTAATTGCATTTTAAGAGCCCAAATCTTATAGCATAAGTTTTTCTCTGCTCTATATTTACTTTAATTTAAATAAATAAGTAAAATAAAAAAAATGAAACCTATAAGTGTAATCCTGACGAATAAACTTTTTGAAATAAAATTTCCTTTTTAAAACATAGTAGAACATATTTATTACGTAATTTGTATTATTTCAGTATCTTAATGCCTATCATGTAAACCTTTTCTCAAATCCAAAGTCCAACCATTGCAGAGCAATACGAAATCAATATCGAAACGGTGTCTTATTATTGAATTGAATTTGAAATCTTTGAATGCATTCCACCGGACTTATCACGGGGCTTAAACTTTGGCTCAGTAATCCGAGTGTCACCTTGAATGGGAACACAAAGGTACCGCTATAAACGCATTAAGTTAACGTCAGATCTTGCGCCTACTTCATAAGGTTGGTTGCAGAGTCAGACGGTAAGCAGCGCGCACGATTTACAATATAAGTTTTAAATTGTCTATGTCCAAATACACTTAAAGACTTTATTTTCTAAATGTACTCATAAAGTTATTGGTAAAAATTTGAGGATATCTTATCGACTTACTTACTTCCGTAAATGTTACATATATATATGTAAGTTTTTATTTATTTATTCAATTGAGATCATATTTTTGAAACCAAACCCCACGCGTAACTTTCTTCCACATAACCATCTTTAGTTTATACCTGCGCACCCGCGCTTAATGTCTTAATATAAGACATTGCGTGACTCCGAAACAAGCCTTACGCCAGCTTCTGAATTATAAACAGTCATAATACTGAGACATGAATCTTTATAAACTAAAGCTTCTTCTTTTACTATAAAGGCCACAAATTATATACTTTAAAGGAAAACATCGAAACTGGAAATTATAGGTGTTTACCGTTAAGGACATTTAATCAAGCACAAAGATGGGACAAAAGAGACAATGACTCAAAGCATAGACTAGGAAATTCGGTTGGAAGACTATATATCCAATAGTCAAATGATAATGTCGTCCTAGCTTATTACACCAAATTGTACAATATGTCCACCGGAGATATTGCCATATACAAAACCAAGCCTCCTAATAGATTCTAAGTAAGTTCCTCTTAAATTTGTTCGTTAGTGAGTCAGTAAGCGTCCCATAGTTCAGGAAGGTTTCGTCCATACATGGGACCAAGTCCGGATTCATGGTGGATGTTGTGAGGCTAGTAGCCAACCCCAGTGTCATTTCAAAATAAACCCAAAAGTCAAATAAGTCCAATCAATATACCTCAGAACAACTAACTAGCTAACTTGCCGGATAAAGCATGTAAAATGATGATGATCTTCAAGCTGGGATATGTCAGTCACCGTAAGCTCACTTAAATCGTCATTTTACGAATATTTGAGTAACTTGCAAAAAAAAACAAACAGAAAATCGCATTGTCGAAGTTACATGAAAATACTGTTTTTAACCAAACATCGGCCACGTTCGGATATTCTCGTATCATAAGAGTAACGCGATCGTACGGATTAAAACCTTTTTTGTAAAAATACAGTTCGTATTCGTATTTTAAGGTGAAAAATAGGTGCCATATTGTATGTATTTTAAAAAACTTTTTATGAAAAAATAAAACCGACTTCGATAGGACTGGAAATAATAAAAAAACTGAAATTTTATCCAAAACAGGGCAAAAATAAAAAAGCTTAAATTTCGAAGCCGATTCGTTTTATACTTCCTCCTTTTAGGGAGTCGATCAAAAATAGAATATATCGTACAACATCAAACTTCATATTTCAGTCAGATAATACTGAGGTTGGTTGGAATAACTTATTGACAACATAATCCAGTATAAACCACTGTCATAGTTTTGTATCTCCAGCTGCACTATGAATAAACGCAGTGCTTCACCAAATAATCGTAGCAATCAGTAATGCACGTGATGCGTCATTTTATTTTATGCCCAATAAATCCCCGTCAGTTTAAATAACATTATCTAACGGCCGTAAATATCGGCTATTATCGAAGGTCCTGAGAGTCATGAATTCCTAATGGTCTACATAGGATTATAAACACATTATTTTGTATTGTCCTTTATAAAATTTTACAGGAATTTGAGTTCCTGGCAGTCAAATCTATGGCGAGTTTTAAATGATATGATGCGAATATAGAGGTGTGGGAAAAGTTGCAGTTAGTTGGCGTATATAACACACTTTTTTAACACACACACACATATAGAAAACAAAATACATATACCACGAAAAATCATACTGGCGGTACATGTATTTATTTTTAACTACTTCATGCTTATATTATATATTCTAGACCGGGAATCTTGTACATTTATGGGCTGATGACATTTGATATTTTTCCTATTTGTCAATTGTGTTGACGATGTCAGTATTGACTATGGGGAATAAACGCTGAGAATTCCACGCGGTGTTTCTGGACGCGAGAGAATGACGTGCCAACAACGCAGGCCGGTAAGAAAAATATTGGGACAACAGAGCGGGCCCATGGAGTGCCCTTCACGCGACATAATGGCTTTTCATTGAATTCCTCTTGCTTTCTTTTGTTTATATCCCATAATGTTTCGATTGGAGCACGACGGAGGGCGGCCGTGATTACTTTAATAACAAAGAAAGGGCACAAAGGATGAAAGCTGAAATTATGTCGGGGTCGTGGAGTGGGCATCGAGTCTCATGCGACTCACGTCCGAGGCCCGGGTTGTCTACCTGTGTACGTTTAAATATTATCAACTCGAATAACGAGTCGTTCAAGCGCCATCAACTTTATGGACTGATGAAACGATAACCTGTGAATTCTCCAAGAATTGAGCTATTATGCACTGTCTTAACAAATATAATGATGTGGGTGCAGACTTAGACCCACCTTGACATTGGAGCAGTCATACCGACTCAGGAACTGTTAACAGTAAAGTAATTTACGTTATCGTTAATTAAATATGTGTGTCCAAAAACTGATAAGATATTGATAAGATAAAAAATTCGCGTTTGCTTATACCAATTTAAAGTCAGACCAAATAAAGATACGACGGGTTACTCACCAGATAAATTCCTAGAACACGCAATACCCTACAAGGAATTGTAAAGGTGTAGAAATACGCCGTCTACAAATCCTATTTGTGTACGTTCGTCAGGTATCCACGTTCCAGCACCGCAACGCATTAGGTATGGAAGCCTCGCTCCGACGGAAACAAAACGCGTTTCTTTACTCATTCTAAAATAGTACAGAGGTGTCCCGCCGCCCTGCTATATGTATGCAGCACGACGCGAAGGGACAAGCCGTTTGATATGGTTATTACGTCTTTTGTGGTAAGGATAAAGAAGCCGTTGAGAGCCATCTCTACGAACTCCAGCGAGATTTGTCTTTGTGATACGCTAAAATCAGAAGTGAAGTCTATAGCGATCGGCCTCTTAGAAATGTAAAGAAACCCGTTTGGAGTTCGAAAAAACTGATTTGGCGTGACTGAACTAGATGCCATAAACTCTGAGCTGTGTATGGTTCTATGAATCACAATTCATCATGATGTGGGAACCTCCCCTGCGTCCGAGAGGCAGTAAACGTTCACTACTTGAAATTCAAAAGCATGTATAATGCGAAACGGTTGTTTCCTGCCTTCGTCGTTCGCAAGGCTCGCTTATTTTATAAGCAACAACCTCCTCATATTGGATGAAGTTAATTAGAATTCCAATTTCTGATTCTGGAACATAGAGCTTACATGAATAAGCTTGTTCTCGATCTTACAGTTACTAAAGATGGTTAATATTCCAATGTTGGATTTAATAAGCAAAAGCAGCGTTTTCAAAATATTCTATAAAGAAACTACTAAAGATCCATGTAGCCGGCTATCAAGTGCAAAAAATCTCATTATAATTGGTTCACTCTCTTAAGAGCAATACACAGAAAGAAAAACAGAAAACAATCTTATAACAGCTATTTTATAAAATGTGGAAAGTTAAAAATTTACAGGTTACTTCAAAATTCTCAATGCAATACATATTCTTACATTTAACAATACTCAAAAACAACACAACGAAAAATCACTGTCAGAAAGTAAATTAAGTATTATTAGACAAGGCAAAACCATTTTCTTATTTTTACTCTAAATCACCACCGTCACGATTCCATTTAATGACCCCACGGGACCAGAACTTGACATTTCTTTCTTCCATAGTGCCACTCCCAGCAGCAGACGAGCCGGTTTACAGACGCAAATTAAAAGCAGAATGTCATGCAGGCTCAAAAAGTCTGATTCGTATATTATCCTAGATTCTCGAAAATGTCAAATTCAAACTTCTTCTGTTATAACCTAAATAGGTATAGAAGTTTATCATCGAAAGTTCACAAATCAGACGGTATCTGACTTTAAGTTAATTATTTAAAGTCGCCAAAATATTAACAGAGCACGGTTGCAACTACCTTAAGGCATTTTTCGACTCGGTCCATTTGCGTATGTCTTCTACCTGTGCGGAGCAATAAGCCCTCAACCTGGATGGACATCCCAACCACTACCATTATATTGTTTGCGTAATTGCAAGCCGCAGGTTACTCCCAGCCCGGTTGAGATGCTAATGTATGCGAAACGGCCTGGAATTAGTCATTGTGATAAAAGATTGACGGATTTACCTGTGCTTACGAGGTGCTGACTTCTTTTGTTGTCAGACAACACGGGCTCGAGTGAGAATATGATTGCATGTTGATGTTACTTTTACAGACTATAAATTATGTGTAAGCTACGTTTTGTGTCTAATACTCCAGAGAATATATGCAGTTATCTTGATGAGATAGTAGCAACTATGTTTGGACTAACGACTTATTGATTTTTGAACCTAAGTGAATTTTACAAAGATACTAACTTATTTCATTTCAGAATGATTCTCGAGTAGTAACCTGAGGCCGGAAGATGTAGTGTTGGAAGCTCTCCCACCACGTAGACTGATGATCAATTCAGGCTTGCAAGAAGTCGCTGGATGCTTGTGACTCAGAATCTTACTAAGTGAAAAATCGTAGTTTTATATTGGAATGTAATAAAATATCTACCAACATCTAATAATAAATTACCATTATCCGTAAAATTGATTGGAAATACCAAATAATAAAGTGACTATACCAAAAGGAATATACTACACATGTATGTAAAATTGTTCTTTCAATAAAATTATAAGACAACAAAATCAACTGTTTTTAAATTTGTCTCTTACAAAATCCCAATATATTGTAGTTGGCTATACAGTTTTCTCATAGAAAGGTAATTTTTATTGCCATATAAAGTAAGTGATAATAAAGTCTAGATTTTACAACTTTCTTAAAATACGCAGTATTTCTTCATTTACTCCTGAAGAGCTTACGACTTCCAGCTCACTATTTCAACCTTAGCTCATAAAACGTCTCCATTTATGTACATATTTGTGTTTTATGCCCTCTTCAACATTGGTTACCAGTATACAAATGATTTCACATGACTTCGCTTATAGCGATCAACGAAGTTAGCACTTCTGCCATTTGTACGTCACTTACGTATTACTTCGCTAATTTCTTAATTAACTGCCGAAGTTTTAACAAGCTTGTCTTCTCATGGAACAGAAAAGCCTACACATTTACATGGACAAATACACTATCACTGTCAAATTTAATAGGAGAAAAAGAGATGCGTGTAATTTAAATATGAAAGCAACGAAAAACAATTTTCTTTTTTCAGATTATAGCGCTTTCCCAGTTTCTTTACAAAAACTTATTAAAATTTGTATGTATTATTATTATTTTGTGTATTGTTACTGTAATGATTAACTATGGGGCTAATATCTGATTGAATCTGATGATTTCAATACTTTTTTTTATAATTATTGCATACTTTTCAAATTTTATTTTCTCCATGAAATTTACAATAAAATTCGAAAGATATAAATAACTGTTTAAAGAAGTTTATATTTCTATCATATAGATTGTTTAGAAGGGTAAAACAGTTAAAGTTTACATCACTTTCTCTTTCTATTTTATAAGTTAAAAGTGACACAGTCTTACTCGCTGCTATAAATTCAAGTAAATAAGGACCGGATTGGATCTTTGTAGCGATAGATGAGGAATCTTTGTAAGCCCACTTCCATCTTCGGCATCATGATCACTTACAATCAGTTGAGATCATGTCAAGGACTTACCCATTAAAGATGAAAGATAATAATCTCACTCCCTCCTAATTTTAGGAAGGTGAATTAGATATAAATTCCTTAGAAACCGTAATTGTTTGTAAAAATAACAAAAATATTGGAGAAACGAGAAGGAATGAAAAACATTCTTACAATAACTTGGTACAACCTTTTATACCAAGATTGTAGATTGTAGATTTTTTTAAAGGCAACGAAATATAAATCGTAAAAACAAACAAAACATAAACAACAACACAAAATAAAAGTTACTGAGGGCAAACCACAGGCCAAACAGAATGTGTCTTTAATTGTTAAGTATTATGATAGCACTGTTTTCCTATTCGGTTTACCTTTAGCTTGTCTTTTTACATTTGACTTATCATTGGCATCATACTAAACCGTTTTGTTTGTAAAGGATGATGACTTTCAGGAGTAACCAACTAACTATGCACGTAACGAGGAAATTCATTAATAAGCTTCGGCGTTTCCGTTTATTATGGAACGGGTCTAATTATAGAGGGTCTACTCCAAAACACTGGGACTAAGGTCGGACTGATACTTGTTGATGTTGCTGTCGTCACCTAGTTTTAATCAAGCCACCTATAAAAAACTCTAGAACGGCTTAACAACTGCAATCTAGCGATGTTACATTGCAACGCAACAGGTGGATACACTTGGCCGAAGATGATAACGGGCTATGTCCAACAGTAGAGTAATGAATGAACACACAACTAATTATAATACAGGACTAATAATGGTGGACTAAAGAGCAATGGCTGATGATTTAGCCATAGCAACTAACATGCTAAACGTAGCTTGAAACAAAAATCATTGAGATAAATGTCACAATCAATCTCATCCAAGTTAGAATTGTGTTTGTAATCCAATAATTAAACACGACCACGAAAAAGGTAATATTTAAAAAAAAAAACATTTTGAAGTAAATGTTTAAAAAGGCTACGAGAAGTAAATCTTACTGGTAAACATGGAATTTTATTAAGGTAAGAAAATAATTTTAAGAAATCACCAGAAAACGGATTGAAATTTTGTCGAAAAAATTGTAAATGCTGCAAAATATATAGAGTTTGTTAAGACTTTATTAAGTTTTTTTGGCTTAAAACAATTAATTGACAATATTAGCAAATATTTACTCAAAACTGAAATTGACCGTTCATTATTCTTACGAAATAATGTTAAGATTGTTTTTAATAAATAAATAAATATATACACATACTCGTATGTATCACACATGTCATGCAAAGGAGACGAACAAAAAAGGGTACAAAAAATCAATTATTCAAACATCTAACTGAGCCCACGACGGCGACTTTAGACCACAATCCTTTGAACCATGGCCCCTATAATCCACAAACCTGTTCGGAATTCACCACTAGTAGCACAAAATTACTGCAAAACGATAAAACAATCGTCCTCTTCTAATGTCGAGACAAGGAAGGAGATAGCAACATCTTACTGTCGTAATGAGCACGAAAAACGTCGTAGTCTGATGGTTGTGCTACCAGTTCTATGGAATCGCTCAGAGATCTAATCTTCTATCCGCATCTGAGCCATCTAAGCTTGTTCCTGCGCCTGCATTGCCGTCTAACGTTAGGCGCAAAAGGACATCGGACCTAACACTGGTTGCGTTGTCAATTCGCGATGAATCTTCCGCAGGGCTATGGGAGCTTTCCAACCTTATCCACAAATCTGGAGCTGCATTCTTTAGAAGATAGAAGGGCAGAAATGCTTTGGATACAGTTTGTTTGAACTGTATATTAAAGTTTGGTTTAGGAAGAAAAGTCTTAAAACAAATAAATTGTTTTTTTTTTTTGGGAAGAATAAGAGCAAAGTAAATACATACCCATATTGTCGTAGGTGTGTCGAATTTTAAATTCACTTTAAACATTAAAAATTGCAAAACAGAAACCCCGTATTCGCAAAAACGGTTGTTCGTAACTTAAACAATAGTACAAAAGTGTTTTCTTATTTCTTCTAAGTAAAACAATAAACTTTAAAGGCAACAAACCCGTTATTTGTGAAGCTGCTTTAAAAACGGCAATTCGGCAGCGAAGGGTTTTAGAAAGAGTTGCAAATTCGAGAACAATACAATGGTTTCAAATCATAAAAGGTCCGGTTCAAATCTGTGCAAAACATTAAGCTGTAACTGTAAAATCCTTTGCAAACAAAGAGAAGCCGCCTAGTTTTATTACGTCAAATAAATCCTGCGAAATTCTAGAAAGAGATGAAAAATTGCAGAAAGGCTTCAGACAATTACATCTCAGTTTGCAATAACGGTTAATGGGTGACGTTATAGTTGAAGTAGTAAATCAAGAAAAGGATTCGGGCGATAATAAAATAAACAGAAGCTCCGCTATTCAAACGAAGGGTGAGAAGTGTGCAAATTGCTGGTCCTTCCTAAAAGTTCCGTAAGTCATAAAAACATGGAAACTTATTGATTATGTCACTAAAATTGTATTTGATCTGTCAAATATAAGCCAATTTGATACAATTGTAACCCTAACTCAGCTTTTTTAATAAGTTTACCTATACATTTCAATTTGCATTTTATCTGCTTTTGAGCGTAAACATAAATGGGTACGCTATGAAAATTATCTCAGTTAAAAACTTAAAGGAAGTCGTGAACAAACACTGGTATGTAGTTTTACATGTAATGATCGCATCATCGTGATAGGCAACCGGTCAACTCGATAAATGACACACCAAGCTTAACGACTTTATAAAGTTTATGCGATTCCCTCGTTGCGAGGGTTTTTTTTTGTTTTTTTTTTACCCTCAATTGGTAAGCCCTTGGCATCATCTCACCTGATAGACTTTATTTGCTAACGACAGTTGTAAATTATGCACAGTTACCTCACTGCGTGCGTAATAAAATATGTTTCCCAGTGCTCAGTTTTAATTTGAACTTTATGAGCATCGATTTATTTATTGCAAAGTCCATTTGCCATTTATACATATAATAAAAATTATTAATCTAAAACAATTACGAACGTTTATTGCACCTTGCTGGCACGACAAAACAAAAACGAAAGCGAAGCAATAAAAATCGCGGAGTTAATTGTTCGGCGTCCGGCCAGAGCTCGCGGCCTATCTGCCGAACAAAGCTCCGCCAGTGTACCATATAAACACACGATTTTATGCATGACAACGAAATTTACTGTTGTTAAGGTCGCTAAAGCCTCTGACAAAGAGCTATATTGTCGTGCCTTGGCACAGTCCGTCCGAGCGAGGTGCCTTGAGTGACAGGCAAATAAAAGTAGACAAAGGCTCCATACTCCACAGCACGCCGCACCGCGCCGCTACACTCTCGCAAGCAATGTAAATCTGCTACAGATAAATTCTCACACTCTCATTCCGAACGCGACATGACTGGAATTAGGAGTTCACATGTTTTTGTTGCTATAGACAAAGTAAGTACAAAAGTAAATAGTCTACAATATTTTCTAGTCGAAAGGGAATGGCGGGACTATCCTTCAAGCGAGTGAAGTGACCGGCCGGCATCAGTTCCCAGGTGTAAGGAGGTTTGTGTAGCGAGGCGGGGAGGGGTCCGGACCACCGGCGCTGCGCCCGCGCGGTCGCGGCCGTGCGCCGATCCACCGCCGCATAATTACTGTGTACAGAACACACGCACACACTCGCACTCCCATCGATAAAACATTAAATTAAATTTTATCTACCTTGTAAATTTCATGGGCATAGATTGAGTTTTTCTTATATAGAATCAACTACGCTCGACCACAACCGAAAAATGGACGTACACCGGTAGCGATATTAAAATCCGACGCGGTCGCTCTCCTGCATTTTACGACCTCCTCTTTATTCTATCATCACTTCCATGACATTGATAAAACTCTAATAAAAATAGATACCGCAACTGTAGAATTTTATCTCCATCTTATCTACATAAAGCTGTGACCTTTTAGTCCCACACGTTTGGGTGCGATTGTCCATTCTTATTTTTTGATTGATGGTGCGCTGGATTCTTTGCATATTTTGAATTTTGAGCTCGATCCAAAGGCTTCTATATTTGCTCAGTGAAATGTCAAAATATGTCGTGAGAACATCGGGGGAGGGGCGTGTGACGTGCGCGCGGTGCATCGTGGCGGACCGGTCACGCGAGCGCTTGCACTACACACACAGCCTCTAGTACCCGCCGCTCAGTGCTCCAAGAATTCCAGCCTCGGGGCTATTAAGAGTTTCCACATTGCAGAAATTAGAATAGCATCCCAAGCAAGGCACACTCTGTGATTCTTTTGTGTGTTCTATGAAACGAATTGATAACAGTGTTTGGATTCTTGGCTCTGCGTTTGTTTGTACTGTGTTCTGCAAATAACTAAATTAAATACTAATGTGATTCAGCTACTTCATTAGAGTTACGTACTATAATTATTTTAGAAAAGTTGCTATTACATAATTCAAGAAACAATAGGTATATAGGGAGATATGTTCATACATAATGTTCATATATCAAGAGAAAGCAATTTAATAATTAAGTTGGATTGGTATGGATGCTTTATTGCTTCAATTTTAATTCATAGTTCCAACAACGAGCATACTGATGCGAGAGGTGAACAAACTCCGCGTCTGAGGAAAACGTTGATGATAGAGTACCGTCCCACATAATTCTCCCGATATGACCGATAATCGATGAGTCATAATTGAGACTTCGGAGAGTACTAAATCAATAGATAAACTACGAAACATGATCTCATAATTACTGGAGCTAACGGCTGTAAAACCGACAAAGCAACTACGACCGCGCTGGGGCCGCGGATGGATCGCAGCTCGGCTCGGCCCATCTGAGGACCGAACCGACCCAGTAATGGCCGCCTAAATCACTCGACGTAATCGCAACAGTGATTCCAAACAGAGGTCACGAAGTCCTATCTGCAAAGACAAGAAAGGCGAGCTCATCTATTTAACTGACAACTTCTTTATCAGACGCCTGTCATGGTACACCATTAGCAAAAAACTGAACTCGATCAGTGTTTTAGTTTAAATACAAACTGAGAATGGATTTTAATTTGACAGATACAAAATGATAAATTTTAACATAAGTATTCATATCAGCGAAGTGTTTCGAAACACATAAAAAAGATAGCGGTGACAACTTACAATATAAATAAAGTCCTAATGTTGGGTGGGTTCGAGAGGCTAAACCGAACAAATGACCGCGTATCCTTATCAGGTAGCGCCGATGCCTGCGGTGAAATATTTTTATAGTGGAACGAGACGGCTCCCGCGTCTACTGGTGTCCCGATCCCGCCCGTCAGATCCAGTTACATTTTCCTATTACGACAACCCATTAAGTGCAAGGTAACTCGGGGAAACATTATTATATTTCGTAAAGCAACATACCAGCACCAACATCTTGATCAACGTGAACCGTGTACGGAACCGCGAAAGATAAATATTTGTCTTAAGTTAAAGCTCTAACAAACTATCTAAACCCTAAATTTTTATGGTCTTTATTTTTTATTTGAACCTCGATATACTTATGCGCCTGCTCGATGTTTCTCGAGACTTACTTAATAGGTTTAATAAAATTGATTGTGTTTAGTGGGTTTTGTATACATAATCTGTTTTTATACGGTGCGGTGCAGCGTTGCAGCAGGTTAATAAATCAATGTTCATTATAAAAATCTGCGTAAAATGCCTGAGTGATTGGACATCACGTCGAAGGAGTTCTCGCGAAGAGGAACGGTCAGTGAGTGTGTGTGTGTGTGCATGCCAGCTCCACACCTCGCTCCTGAACAGGTAGAGTTGTGTTGTGTATAAACAAATAACAAAATCGACTTGTCTTACGGAGCACGCCAAGGCCGGCGCGACTGCGCACCCAGCCCTGCGCCCGCGCCGCCGCCGCCGACCACACTCCAATCTTCTTCTTTTTTTCTAAAGCCCTTATTTATTGTGATGGCTGAGTATTTGGGCGCACAGTTTGTATAAGCAATCAATTTTATTCATTTAGACGGAACGAGTTCCCTTGTACAAATAAATGAGTAAATATAAAATATTGTAGCAGGCACGGGAGAGCCTCTCAAGCGGTATCCGAATGTTATGATTCAAAATGTTTTTCATATCTAAAGAACTACACCGACAGTACCAACGCATGCACGTGACGTGAAAGTGCAAACAAAAAAATTTGAGAAATTGTTCGCTGCCTATTTCGTGTCACAATACAAATCGTTGAATAGTGTCTTGTGGATAGCACAATGGAACGTACAATGCGTCGCGAGCGTGTCGGCGTAATCAATACGTCAAACATTTGATCTTGAATCGATTTCGTGATGAATGGCGGGCGGAAGTCCGTCGATCCTCGGCGGGCCGCGGGAACTCGACCCTGGTCACGTGTCCCGGTAAGTCACGGGCAGCGCTAACAACCCGAAATGGTTCGGAACCTCCCCGTAATATGCCTCCCTACCTTACCAAGAAATAACAACCTAGATTCAACGAAACTCTGTTGTAGTCTCTTTCATTATCTTCCTGTGAAAAGAGGAAAGCCCGTGTAATGTAAGTTCGAGATGAGACGAAATGATCCGAACTACGCTACATGTCTGTGACAAATCGATGCGTGCCATCGTCGCCAGATTCGAAGATAATTCCAATTTAATTTAATTAACGCTTCAATGCTCTCATGGCGGTGTGAACGAACCCAGAAAAAAACAAAAAATGAATTAATCATTTCAGTTTTGAATTTGATGCCGACATCCTTCGTCCTTTTCGGTATAATTTTAAAACGATTGACACAAGAACGATCTGTATTATCATTTGTATTCTGGCCACTTCTACGATCGAGCCACTATATTTACATTATACAATGTATGAGCTCCTTTAAGGTATTTTATCTGGAGATACTTCTAGTGCATACGTACTGCCATTATCATCATTATCTGCCTTGATTACCCATCCACCTTGCAGAATGGACCTTTCGAATGATTGCTCTATTTGCTCTACATACTTATTGTAATAAAACAAAGCGTTCCAGTCCATCATCATTTCCAGTTTCATAAATTGTCCAGTATGTCAAATCGTTCAGTGTTGCAAAATGTCTAGCTCAGAAAGTCCAATGCACCAAAAGGTTCTCTCTTTATAATGTCCAGTTCTTCAATGCGAGAAAGAAGACGCATTACATTTTTGAGATTGCGTATTCCACTTCAGTCATCGTAACTTAAGGTGAAATTGTTAGTGAAACGTTATTATCAGTTGAAATAAAGAAAGATTATCCAATCTACCAAATTATCTACAGTCACAAGGCACACTTTCAATTCTAAACCTTGTAAACAAACATACATAATCCATTGAATGTAATAAAGTAGTAGAAATGAAAGAAAAAGACTGATAGACTAGTTACTGGGAGATACAAATGAAACATCAGTAAACATACAGTAAAGTCCAAATACTTTCATCGCGATCGTACAAATAAGAAGTAAGGCGTGTTATTATTAACCACAAAAAGTGAGGAGGTAACAAGACAGTAGCCTGGTATTAGGACTTGACGAAAACATGTAAATCGATCCCGGGCACGCGACGGTAGCACGCCATCTTCTCTCCAATTGTATCAAGTTATTATGGCTACCGAAAGTATAATGTTTCTTAAGTTGGATAAAACTAATTTGATAGTTATACATGTTAGATATAAGCAATATTACTGTGGAACGGAGTAGTTAAAATTATTAAAAAATATATTATAAAATTTAATTATGTATATATTCACGGTATTTATTTACGGTTATGTATTTACGGTTAAGATCAATATTTAATAATTATTACACAAGCATCTAAACCATTCTATCGTGTTTGCGCCTACATCCATCTTTAGTTTCTACAAAATTCCATAAACTGAGTTAACTTAGTTGATTCCAATAAAAACCTGTTACACGACCGTCTTTGAGAACATCTGCTTGATTACAAAGCACCTATAATCCGTAACAGTACCTTATAAATCTGTCACACAACAATGCGCAAAAACAAGCTGTGCACCCAACAAAAACTTGGTAAACGTCAATTAAGAGGAGCCAAGTATCGCTGACTCAATCGCAATCGAATAAGCTACAACGCACTACGACCATGAGAACACAATTACAATCCATTATATTCGCGTAGACCTTTAAAGGAATGAGTTTAACCTGTGCTAAGGCGAAGGTACGGGGTTAGGGGCTGTTCAAGCTCAAAGTTATTTTACGATAAAACCTTTTTATGGCTTCGAGTACATCACATCGATCGATCGTTCTTTTTATAACCGAATCGATAAACCTTTTTTTTTTAAACTGAAGTATTTCGAAAACACAACAATCAGCACTGTTGTTTTACATGCACAATTTTGATACGTCTGCTGTCTCGTCTTAAGCAGTTGGTACCGGTTGCTGTCACTAGATAACAGTCACGAAGCAATGTCAAAGTCATTTAAGGCGGCTTGAAAGCTTTTGACACTAGGGTTAGTTAGCCATTAAACTCACAAACTTAACCAATCCGGACTTGGTCCCTGTGTGCAGCTGTAGAGCAAGGCCTAACCTTCTCAGGGTATAGGAAGAGACCTGTGCCCCAGCAGTGGGGTAATATGGGTTTTTTACGATTTCTGCAGTGCTCGTTGATATCTTTTGTACCAGCGCACCTTTTGTAACAGCGTAGTAATCTAAAAAATATTTAGTTCTGACTTACACTGTATTGCTGTACAGCTTAATGTATTATATTTTATAATATACTTGCGCATGACTGAACCTACTAAGAAGTCAATAATATGACACTAGCTTAGTATTGCAGTCTTCCGAGAATTTTTTTAATGTTGTTCATGTGTACATTTTCGTCTTCGGTGCCATACTGGGGAGGTGGTAACCTAGCGATTATAGGTGATCAGGATATGGAAACCTTTTCTCTCTCTCTTCATAGGTTTGAATTTCATTTGGCCACGAGTTTCTGTAAACGTACCTATTCCAAATCTACATTAGCGACGAGTGAAATTTGTAAGTAGGTACCTATTTCGATATAAAAAAAAATTCATCTTAAACAAGAATAGGTCTCAAATTCTGGTGTGCACAGCCCCTTAGTGAAGTAGCTGGTTAGCAGGCAGTCTTGTCGGGAGGAACAGAGGGACCGTTGTCGCCGCCGACGCAGAATTATGTCCCGCAACCCTCATTGTTTGTCACTCACGCGCAGCCCCGCCGACAAATGGTCAGATCCAGGATAAACGAATAAACTGTGCTAGCAAAAAATATTGCGTACGAGGTTAAGTGGTGATTGGAGACGTCGACGCTGATGTGACGTTACTGTGTGATTTCCGTTGCGCGGCAGTTCAAGCAAAAGGACGTCGCGTCGGTGTGAACTTTCAGATGAAGTTTTTTTTGGAGAGTGAGGTTAGCTGGTTGGATTGGATGTTATTCTGTTTTTTTTTTATGTTGAGATGTAGACGTAATGTGACATACTGTCATTTTTCAAATTGCTGGAAATTATTTTTCAAATTTAAAAGAAATGGTCATGTTAATATGATATACCTAGCTTATCAATATACGATACTGAAAGTGAATGATTACCAAAAAAACTGCTTCTGAAAATCGAAAATCAACTCGTCTGTAAACTGTGAATGACTCACAATGACAAGATTGCTTCTAAAGTTTTCTATAATCATGGTCTATAATGCAAACTTCAATTCAAAACTTTGTTATATTAACCTACCGTTGGTTTAACAATGACTTCAAAAAAGCAATTGGCACAAAACAAAATAAAAGATGTAAGAATGAATAGCATTGGCTAGCGTTTGAAGGTAAAAGTGTATCAAATTGCGAAGCACACATCTGTGTCACATAAATTGATATTGAAGCAGTCACGTTTTTCTAGTGAAATGGGCTTTACCGACTGTAAATAAATACTTTATAAAAGTATAACGTTTGTGAGAAATTGTAACGAGAATGATAGTATTTCGTTTTATCTATGCTGACAGTTTAATCAGAATCAAGTTTCGTACTCGTAATGAACACTGATGATATTTTAATTTACGCTCATAGCATAATAGTATCTACTTATAAATTAAACCATTTTATTTGAATAGTATCATAAAATATAACAAACCATTCCTCTACGAGACCTTTAGAAACTTGTAGTTACAAATAAATTTAGGAAACACGAAACAATGAAACTGTATAACATTTCGAAGAAAAGTTTTACGACATAAATATATGCGGTCATAGAGTCGTCGTTAAACTTTTATTCTTAGATAAAATCGGCAAACTATCATTTATTTCGTTTATTGGGCCTGTAAACTGTATAGATTTATTGTAACTGCAATTTCCACGTCGTATCGTTCTCATTAGGCGATAAAACGTGGCAGGTCGTTTTAAAGGCAAAAGAGTGCGTATATATACAAAAGCGTCCAATTCACGTTCAAGTACTGCTCACAAATGGAGGATTAGGGTAGATTTATATGTCTGGGTTTTTCGAATTAGATCGGCTAGCTTAGCGCACATTTGGGGAGGGACACTGAAGCCTAAAAGTCCACCTTTTATTGGCAACCCAAGGCTGTCTAACAATAGGCACGGATTAGGTACTCTTAGTACTTGAAACTGCGTAAGTCACATTTGCATATTACCCAGTTAAATAAAGGAACAAAGTGGCCGAGACTAAGCTGCTTACGGCGGCGAAGTTAATTCCGAAGTTTTCAAGTATGACGTGGAAATTTGTACAGGATGGAATTAAGGAATTATCGGTTCCCTCCCATTACTCATCTCTGCTGAAGTAGGTATAGTAAATATCAAGGATTTTTCTTGTTATATTTAATAATTATGAAGTCTACTTATCACAATTGCAAACAAAAGAATAACTATGAACATTTACTTATACGTGAAATTGTAGTGCTGATAATATCTTTGGTAAACTACATAATTATTGAACATACCATTTTCGAAGACAGCTAGTGCACAGTCAAGAGATCTTACTGAAAAGTTAACTCAAAAACAATGAAGACAAAGTCACATTTCGAACCACTTTGTCTTAAAGCGTAGAAGAAGTTCGCCTCGCCGGGGCACGACTCGCTGAGAAACGGTCTATAATTAAGAAATAAGATACAGTTTTTTAGCCAACTTTTTACCGCGCATCATGCGGCCAGCAATCAACTTGCCTGCAAATTGAATGTTTGCTTTATGGTGATTACTGATTAGTAATTAAGTGTACATTTTTTGTAGACTCATCTTGTGTCTGTCTCGATGAAACCTGAAGCTTAAGGCCGTATAACACAAGCAAAATCTGACTATTACACTTGAAAAGAACATCGTTCATTGCAAAATATGAATGTCCTTGTCTCAGTGGGAGTGAAAACCACTCCAGCACAAAGATGGTATACAGATTCGCACCGGCTACAACCACACAGGAAAATACATTAACTTTATGGTTCAAACAAACGCATGAGCCAGCTCAAACCCCGCTTATGTGACATACCCTTTATTGCGCTATTTGTTTGTGTCGGGTTCAATTTTGTACCGTAAATATTAATTAACGCAAGCTGCTTTTTATTGCCTTTTCGCATTGTGAACGTGGATTTTATTATTTTTAATTAAGTGGCCACGTACATTGTTTTTGGTCAGCCGTCACAAAGCAGGAAACGTTCGATTGGGAACGGTGGGTCGGCGACTATGATTGGATATTGAGAGCGTGTAATTTTATGTTTTAATTAGGCATCGCTTGTTTTGTACTAACTAACATAATGCAGGAGCGGACTTATTTCGATATTGCAACGGAATTTATTTTTAAGTATGTATGGACCAATCGGAATAGGGCCCCCATTTATGGGTATAGGTTAACCTTACTAAAGTATGGGAAGAGACTCATGTCTCCGTAATGAGGATGACATGGGTTATTAACGTATGAAGCCGACGCGGTGGACAGAAGTGGACTGTAGTTGAGCTACACAGCAGCAAAACAAGGAATATTTTTTTATTTTATTTTTTTTATTTTTTTTATTTTTTTTTTTATAATATGAGCAACATGAAGTGTATTCGACAATTCTAGAGGTAGAATAACAATGAAAATATATAAAAAAAAACTTATAAGAATCGTCCGTCTGTCTGTCACAATAAAAATATTAAATCTACAAAAAGTATTTACATGTTGCAAAAGTTTCTGCTACAACATTTATATTGGTGGTAATAAGGAAGTACCGTATTTATTTTCAAATTAGATAGATATCAGAAAAAGAGATTACATTGTGTGGTTGTTACTGACACTGCTGTTACCGATAGCTACAATAACAACCCTGCTGTGTCTCTCTCCTCTATGGCTTTCCATGAACGAAAAGTGTAACAAAAATGTCTACCAATAGTTTAAGGTCATCAAACTGAACCACTATTTTTCTATGACTGGTGAAATTTCAAGAATTAACGACCATCTCACCCGCCAATTTTGCATGAGAAATCCATTTTTTGTGATTTTCACAAATTCTTAGACAAAATCGATATTTAGTTCAATTAGTTGAAGCCAAACTTACCGTGTTGCTACATATGAACATTTTTTTCTCTAAAACTTTTGTTTTCATCCATCTTTCACTTCACATAAGAATAATAGATACAAACAGCCATAAAACAATGTGCAGAATTAGTTATAATTTTTATAGGAATCAAATAGCAGTTTAATCCACTACTAAGTACACAAAAATACTTGTTATATTCATGCTCTCACCTGTTACCGCAAGCATTCGAGATATTTACTATTAAACGCACAACCCACTATTAAATTCAATACTGATCAAGATAAGTCCACAATATCTGGTTTCCAATATGCGATCAATTATTATTAGCCATAAACATTTTCGTCGCTTGGCCGCCGTAATCCCGCATAAATTCAATTAAAAGCCTCCGGAACACCAAAACATGACTTTGTGGAATAATTGATGAAGCAAAACCCTTTGGAGCGACCGAAACGAGGATTATCAGTGAAAATACATATTAACAAGGAGTTTATATAACTTAGGTACTGTTTGAAGGTCTTACTTGTGATAATATAGATGGTATGTATTTGTAACGTTGATCTGGATTAGGGTTTCTGCTCGAGCTTTCTCGAACTCGAGAAAACTCGAGAAATTTGGCTTCATTCGAGACGAGAAAAAAATGATCGAAACTCGAGAATTCTCGAGTTCCTAATTTGAATTGCGCCAAGCGCGCCGTGCGACTATTTTTCGCCGCGTAACAGTGCCCGCGCTTCGTGCACACTTCGTAATAGGGTTCCTTTACACAAAGCTTATCCCATAGATGAACTGGTAGGCGTATAGTTTTAATTTTCCAATGTGTGTTGCCAGTGATGACATATGGAACCGAGACATGGTCGCTTACTATGGGCCTCATAAGAAAGCTCAAGGTCGCCCAAAGGGCGCTGGAGCGTATGCTTGGTGTTTCCCTACGTGATCGAATCAGAAATGAGGAGATACGTAGGAGGACTAAAGCTACCGACATAGCTCACAGAATCGCTAAACTTAAGTGGCAGTGGGCGGGCCACATAGCTCGTAGAATAGATGGTCGTGGGGCTACTTTACTAAGTTCTCGAGTGGTGACCGCGCACCGGCAGAGGCCTCCGACTCTGTGGACCGAAGACCTGGTGAAGGTTGCGGGAAGCCGCTGGATGCGAGCAGCATAGGACCGATCGGTGTGGAAATCCTTGGAGGAGCCCTTTGTCCAGCAGTGGACGTCTTTCGGCTGATAATGATGAAAGTTTTCACACACAGACAAGAGAACACGTTTTTTGTTTTAACTTAGTGGCGCCTCTACCTATGCTATGTCGTATGACTGACTGATTGAAAGACTGGAAAATCAGACTACTAGTTACTACAAGTTAGTAGAGTATTAATTTGATTACGTTTTCACATCATTTTCGTAATTTCTTTGTTTTTGGTGTTTGTAGTTGCAGATAACTGCACGCGTTTTCATGGCTTTTAGTGTTAAGTTTTGATTTTAGTTGTTTTGTTTAGGGTATGTATATCTATTTTACTATGTAAGATTTTAATTTTTATTCCTTTTCTTCCTTAAATAAGAGGTACCAAATACTACAAAATAATAATTATGGTGCAATAAAAAACTATCCGATAAAAATGCTTTTTTAAATTAATTTCAACAAATTTCAACGGTTTATATAAAAAGACTCGAGTCCCGAGAAAACTCGAAATTGGCCTCGAGAATTCTCGAAACTCGAGAAATAAAAAAAGGTCGAGAAATCAGAAACCCTAATCTGGATAGACTACAACTATAATACAGTAAGCAAGCATGTACGTACACCGAAAAAAGTTTTTGACTACAATACAACAAGAACGTATAGTTGTTTAAAAAATAGTTATTCTAACAAAAAACTAGTAGAATTTTTTGCAGCATGTTCGATTAGTAATATTTACTTTTTAAATCTTGTTAAAACACAGATTGTAGTGTTTACCACTACATAGTAAGCATTGATGATGCGATAGTAATAAATACTGGAAAACGGTACTCTTTACAATAAGGTTTGTTGCCATTATAATCTAATTTTAAGGTAAACATGAAATGTTGTACACATACCGATATATTCTGTTATATTCACAAATTGATTTAACTAGATAGATTATTATAGTAATTACGACAAAGCGTTTTGTCGTCACAAATAGAACTAGACAATATCGTACGGATAACGAGATTCTATTTACATGTACCACACATTTTTTTCAGTGTATTATTATCTAGAGGCGAAGTGGTAGTGCTTGGCCAAAGGTTGTGAGTTTGACTCTACCTAGGTCAAATATTCACTTGGTTTGGTCGTAAAATCAATATGAGCATATAGGAAACACACATAACTAAGTATAAGTGATTCACATAGCAAAAAAAATTCAGAATTTGTGGGTAGATCTTCTTCTTATTTAATCGATGGCAAATCAAACTTCTTCTTCTTCTTCTTCTTCTTCCTCGGTCCCTCAATGCTGAGGATCGCGACCACAAACAAGGTCTTTCCATTGGCTGCGGTTGTAGGTGCTGTGGACTGCCCTCTGTATGTTGCCTCCTACAGGTTTCTTCACCACATCTATCCATCGGGAAGGTCCTCTACCCCTAGCTCGTTTGCCATCTATCTGCCCCAGGATTACGTGCTTCTCCAAACTATGCCTTGGTGACCGCATAATATGTTCGAAGAAGCAAAGCGACCTTTGGTGGCATATTGCTGAGAGCCTCGTTGTGATGTGTAGTTCCTGCAATATGGATTCGTTAGTTCTCATAGCGGTCCATGGAATTCTGGGAAGCTTTCTCCAACACCACATTTCGAAGGTGTCGATCTTCTTGCTGTCACTGGTCTTGCAGTACCAGGTTTCCGCCCCATACAGGAAAATCGAGAATACCAAGGCACGTACAAGTCGCACCTTGGTTATCCGGCGAATACCACGGTTCCTCCAAATCTTGTCTAGATTCACCATTGCGCTTTTGGCCATCCCGGCTCTTCGGCGTATTTCGTCCGTGCAGCTACCCTCACTCTTTATTAGTGACACTATTAGGTATAGCAAATATAATAGGTATAGCAAATCAAACAGCTCCTCCCAAAATGGCTTTTGCGATTTGTAAAAAATAGGCAAAATAAGTCGTAGTCTAAGATTAATACATACGTGTAACAGAGTCTTATGTAAACTACCTGCATAATATACAACAATAAAGTTGAAAGATTTGACGAAAGAGATTGGGCTTTATATTTCGTCTGGTCTGGGTAAGTTACAAACTCCTTGGTGCGGTCAACAC
The DNA here is from genome assembly GCA_958295455.1 of Coleophora deauratella. Taxonomy (NCBI): domain Eukaryota; kingdom Metazoa; phylum Arthropoda; class Insecta; order Lepidoptera; family Coleophoridae; genus Coleophora; species Coleophora deauratella. The sequence goes on along the minus strand of OY282405.1, from coordinate 5,288,816 downwards.
CTTGCCTTGTGCCTGTCTTTGTTTACATAGCTAGCTTTGAAGTAGTTTCGCATGCTACTTTCACTCAAACAGAACGAGTGTCGTAGTATTCGACACACACCATTTGATATCTTCTATGTAGACTATAACTAATCGTTCCGTCTGCTCGACGCGGACAATTTGTTAAATTTACATCGACATTTGGAAATGTTTGGTAACTGTGTCAATATGTTCACAGTATTTGGTGAAGATTGTCCTAGTTTTAGAGAAATTATCTTAATCTTTGTTACTTAGACGTACAAAATAATAAAAACTTATACTAACTATAATAATACATATTTACTTAGAAAATGAGTCAGCCTATCAAGATCAGATGAAAAGCATTCCAGAAACAGAAGAGAAGATAAAAGAATTTATTCATAAATCGAATATAAAGGTGCCATGGAATGTATGGAATAGATACCACCTACGTAATGAGAAGCTTGGCTTTCACCTGCTTCATTAGAAAATACCAAAAAGAATCCACACATAATGCCTACATACAGCCAACCGACGTCAACCATAGACTATAGAGCGAGAACAGAGAAATCTCTATAGAAACCGCCCAACGCGCGCTGCCGTTTATTTATTTATGGAGATTGTTATCTAGCGTAATAATTCACTAAGTTTCAATTGCATAATGATGGCGGACAGCTACCAGGCTCAGCGTACCTTGGGCGGACGTGTTGGGAGATAATCTTCGGAGGACTGTTATTATAGGTAAGACTGTCAGTGCTGCAGGCCTGCCGCCCGCAAGCCACTAACAAGTAAACAGCTAGGAATATGTTAATTTGTACTTATTATAAATACTTGTGGAGAAGAAATGACGAATATTATAGCAACTTTTCCTTAGCTATTAAAATCTATCTTTGAATTATATTAATAATAGCGGGTATATTTAAAAGCATCTAAAATTTATCCTGTATGACTTGCGAATGGCAATTTTTATTGGGTTTTCCTTGTTTGAGGAAGAACCATAATATTATAATACACTGTAACAAACGTCAATTCGTTGACTAAAGTCCGACTTCTCATAATAACTTAACCCACATTCGTTTAAAAGTACTTGAATGAAACAAAAAACCTTTCTTTTTCTGTACATGCCAATGTCATGTAATGGATTCTTCACCTATATCCTAATTTACTTCTCCGCCTCTAACCCAAACACTTGAGATAAAGAGAAACTGCGTGCTCTAGCAATCTTATCTTGTAAACAATATATTTATCTAGAATTCATCTCTCATATCGATGTATTGGGGTCATTAGAAATGCGCCTCGTATTCAAATGTGGCACTCGATTTTGCGATCAAGATTTGCAATATCGAAAGGCTTAGATGCAGATTGTACAATTTGCAAAATGACATGCAGATGTAAACCGCTCTGTACGCATTTTTTTTTTGTAAGGTAAGGCATATTTCAAATATATTCGTATTTACCAATACGTTTTTAAAATAATGCAAATAATAGTTACTTAAGTAAAGGAAAACTAGGATGGTTTTTCAGATAAAACAATATAATTGAATGGAAAAAAATATGCGTCCGCCTCATTTTCCAAACCAGTGACAAGATTCAATTGAAGAAGAATTATAATATTGTGTGATCAGAATCTGCGTATTGGCGACTTGCGATTTCCTCCAGGCACCCACTGGCGACGGTCGCTTCATTCAAGTGTCACATCTAGAGAATCCTCTTGTCCCATCCTTGTCTCATAGCACTCACTGCGTAACTCCTCTCGTACCCTTTAGAGACGTATTCTGTCGTCTGAGTAAGGCAGGTCTATGTTGGAAAAGGTGGTCGATAAGCGATAAGCAGGTTGGTATTATGAGAAATTTCTATGTAGTACTGCAGTTTAGGGATAGAAATAACACTTTTTTCAATCAGCATCTTAAATGAATTCGTAAGATTGTCCCCTGAGACTATAAGATACCACACTGTCTTCTCAATTATCTGTAAAAGACAGCAGGCTACATTTTGTGAAGCTATGATTTTTCATAACTATATCACAAAAAAGAGTATACTCTTTCTTATCTTTTCCGCGCCTACTTTCTAAAGTAAACTATTAAGTTAGTGCATATTCTTATATACTTTATTAAATATTCGTATTTGAATTAACGCATTTCTAATAATATTACGGTGGGTACCAACAACAAACAACAGCTTCTTAACAAACTTTCTAAAAGTAAACACAAATGTTCAAATTAACGCAAGTATTTACTAAACAAATCAATAGAAAGATTTGATACAAATCGCTTAATTAATGATCTTCAAATAAAAATTTCATTAGCAAGTAAACTGTATTGAGAAACGTGATCTTGATTTCCTATTGATGTACAGAGTATTATATTGTGGTAGTATCTCTATAGACTTCGTCATTTTTTCAAAAACATATAGTATTTCATTGTTATCCTTATATGTTATGAGCTCCTAAGAATACGTATGGATAGCCTTATCTTATCGTTGAGCTTAACATAAAACAGAATCGTGATAAATCGTGTTAGCCTAATCCAAATTCACTAGTGATAGGACCTTATTATGCAATATCTGACTGGGTGGGTAGGGTACACACTACTTGCTCTATCCTAGATGATCCTAGTCGACAAATAGCGTGCTGTATTTCGGCGGGGGAGTTAGATGTTGCTCATACTAACTCTTCTAGGGTAACTGTCCGTAGGCGACGGTAGCCACTTTCCATTAAGTGAGCCGTCAACCCTTTACCGCCTTACACAATAATAAGACATCATCTATTTACGAATGCAATAGTACTGTCTACACAAATCTATTCATCTCAAAAAATTTGGTGACTTCATATATACGGTTAATCTAAGATATGATTTAAAAGTAATGAGCGGAACTTTGGGCAAGAACTTATTTTCTTCTTTTCGTTGTTAACGTGACTTGTAATTTCAATCTACATCACCTCTCTACAAATAAGTTAAAACCACCATCGATTTGTCCCCATTCCGCGCGTCTATCTAGTTTTGTATAATAACTTCAATAATAGCATCGACTCGAACGGTAGACAATGACTGAGCGTGCGAGATTCATACAATCGACCGAATCTGATCCCAGAGTCAGAGACCACTCTCGGTACACCGTTACTTAAACAGATATTAATCATAATTCCCACTGTGCGACCACCGAAACCTCCAGATAATAGTTATTAGCTCTTTTTCGTGATAAACACGGCTGCGTGTGGGCACCCAACGCCAGCTACTGGAAAATTGTCGAGCGACATCCGAGGGGTAATGGATTTAAAACAGCCAGATATGTTCGGATGGTAAAATAATCACTTCCTTCTATTACGAGCACGAAATTTGTGGGTTAAGTTGTACTTTACAGTACTTAGTTGAAGTAAAGAGTGATATTTTGAACAAAGCTTTCTTTTTAAACAATCTTCGCCTCGTTGAGGCGCGAATACTTTCAACAACGAAACGTGTTGAAGTGCGATCTTCAAGCTGTGAGTATTTATCAAGTGCGCAAGTTACGAAAAGTTTGATTCACTCGTGACCTCTTCTTTGATTTTAATCGTTTCTTGTCAGAGTATACTAAAAATTTATTAAATAAGTAGACTTTAAAATGCACCTTACGTAATTTTTTTAATAAGTGCAGATCTGTTCTTATTCATAATATACAGAGTAACATAACCATCCAAATACAGAATAAATGAAAATTGATAACCCAACTACTGAAATTTATATTTGTATGTCACTCAGGGGAACAAGACGTACCTCACACTTGCAAATGTATTAAACCGTTTCGACTTTGATCAATGATACAGCCATACAAATATAGGTACCTATCTACTTAAGTACTTTAACAACCCATATCGTCCTTACTACTGCAGCACGAATCTCTTCCCATGCCTTTGGAAAGTTAGGTAATACACCAAACAAGGAGGCCAAGCCCGGAATTGGTACCTACACAATACTCTTACGAAGTGGACTCGCAAAAATCATTATCCCCGTTGAAGTAGTAAGGTAAAAAACATGAAAAGACAAAGAATCGAAAGATGGATGCCGGAAATAAAACAAAAATACATATAAACATAAGAAGAGGCGGCACTGTTTTACAGTAAATAGTATAACTTCATAGGAAACATTTTTAATCCATTGATTTGTATATCAATCGCCTTGAATTTACAAATTGCTCATTGATATTAACATCCGCCTCTACATCACAATCACAAAACTCATAAAACAAAACCAAATGAAAATTGACGTTGAACATTTCATAAACGAATCCTGATTGTGTTGAGGAGCCGATGTCCCATTTCGGAGCTGAGATTCATTCGGGATCAATTAGGAGACGGGCGCGTTGTCAACTTGTCATCTTCGTGTAGTTTAAAGTCAATGGAGGCGTAGTTCGAAACCGTGCTCTAAAGAGAGTATGATTTATCGGTAGACATTTGAATCTATCATCGTTCTATAAAACGATCTTTTCAAGAGGCTTCTTGAGAATATATTTTTGGAATATTTTAACGGTAATTACCTAATAGAAAAGGCGTTATCAGCACTAATGAATACTTCTGAAGAGCAATAAATGAGCTTTTGCAGGAGTTATCGGATCAAAGAAGAAGACACACAATGAGTAAAAAAAATATATGCACAATACATATGACAAAAGCTTTACCTAAGTCAATATTCATATCGTAACTCAAGATTCATATGCCTTTTATTGCTGGAGATCGTTCAGTTATCGGTAGGATGAAAACAAACTTGAATCAATAATACTATTTATGAAATACTGAGAACCACCCGTAACCTTGTTTGTCCAGAATTATAAAAGATTCTCCCATGGCAACTAATAATTTTCCAAATTTAAAGTAGCAATGTTAATACTGGCATATTATGTGCTTAAGTTCATCAGGATCGATTCCAAGGTTTTTATGTAATTGAGTAACAAATATTCAGACTTTCGCGTTCATAACTTTGTAAGATCTACCAGTCTGCTAACACCAGTTATTTCAACTGTATTTACGGTTCGTACATTTGCCTCAGGGTAATGGACGACCAGCCGATGCAACCACTTGATTTAATTGAGACAATCGTTCGCTTTGGTTGACTCGATGTTCTTCGATAGACTTTAAACTGCTCTCCAATCTGTTGTTAGTTATTAGCCAATTGTTACAGGTTATGGTCTGGTCTGTTCTGCGATGGTACCTACATTGAAGGAATCGGAATGTCATGATTGTCATTGTAAAAAAGTACTAAGTTGTAAGCTTTCGGTACAATAGTAATATAAATGGGATAGATACCACAAATTGTGACAGACTATGGAAATTCAATTAATTTTGAAACCTTCCAGAGTGGTTATACATTACTACTTCAAGGTCAATCAAACGTTTTCGAAATGAAATTTGGACTTTTTGAGAATGAACTTTAACTTCAAATTGCTTCATGTTTCACGAAATTTTATTTTTCAGAGGTTTCTTCTTAACTTTTGCAATTCGTAAACACAAGTTCACGGGCAAATCCCACAATCTATTTTATTTATATAATAACTGCCGGGTTTCCAAGTTGCTAAATATATTAGCTAAGAATACGCACAACTTAAGCTTTCTTTGTGAAGTTTTACACCTAAGGGAAATGAACCAAAACCAGTAATGGAAAAAACGAACTTTTCACTGCTGTGTAATATTTACGCAAAACGCATTGTTGAACGTTTACAAGGTTCACACCCCCCAGGAAAAACTTTGTATGGTGATTTTTTGCTTTGATTTATTTGCTCTATACCATCTATAAGTCTGTTTATTACAGTTAACACTATAATATAAGTACAATTTTCGGCGCTGAAAGCAAGAGTGGTGTAAACCACATTTTTTGAACATCTTCCTCTAGTCCACTTTGTAGCACTTAGATGATGCCTACCTAAATCATAATGAAACTGCTCTATTACAATGCATCTTGACATAGTGACTAACATGGATAAATAAGTAGTTTTTGTTAAAAATTAATGATTAATGAAATATGTAAATGATTTCAGAGTAAAATATATCCATTTAAGCGAAGATGGGGTTACACCACTGTTGCTCTCAGCGCGTCAATTATGATAAAAAACATAGTGGAATATTCTGATTTTCGATATGAAGTTGGTTATATTAACAAATTAACTTAAATATAACGTATCGAAAATTAACTTACATATACACGACCCACGATTTTTCTGGTAAAACTATTTTTTCAGCAGTAATACTGTTGTTAACTTTTAATATTCATGTGGCAAACCAGTTATGACATTTCGCTGGTCGAAATAGAACTGTATTTCTTCCTCCTAAAGGTACAGAACATTGTTTGTTTTAGGAATTTGTAGCACTATTACTGCTCTACGTATTACCGTGATTGTATTTCTTGCTAACATTTCATTCAAGTGACCGTTTAGTTGCTTATTGGTAGTAAAAGTGTTAATTTTCCAAGCCCACCTTTATGGCTCCTACTGTTTCCTGATTTCCTGGATCGATTGATTTGTTGAAGACTTTAGACTACAAGAACAATGGATATACATACTCGTATTGTCAAAATGTTCACTAAGTATTTTCGTTATAAAGTACATACAATGCAAATGTAATGTCTTTAACTGTATTTAAATTTTTATAAACAGTTTTTGGTAGATAGGTTAAGGTCATTAAAAACTAGTGCAGTTTATCATTATTTATAACCATAAAGCTCAATTGTTAACAACCCATTTCGTCCTCACCACTGCAGGGATACGGTCTCTTTCCAAACTTCGGGAAGGTTAGGCCATACTCCACAGGGACCAAGTCCGGAAAGCTTATTAGTTAAATCAACATAACATATTAGGAACACAGTACGCAAATTTTAAAAAATATATAGTTATACATATAATTGTTTTAAAACCTTTATAACTTAGTCAAAAGCATACGTCAATACGTTTTGTAGGCTGTCCAATTAATCTTAGTTAACCTTACATAAAACAAAATTTAAAATAAGAATAAAACACAGAGATAACATTGAGCGTCAACGCGGTACAGAGCTTAACATGTAAATAAAATTAAAGACGTTAATCCTAGCATATATCCGCTGGAGCGCGTTCGATGTTTAAACTCGGCCGATAAAAACATTACGTTGTACCCTCAATAAATACACATTACTGTCCCGAAGCATTCTGGTTTACATTCCGTGCGGTTTGCAGCCAGTTTTATAAAACGCTCCGCTCGACGCAATTACAACGCTTCACGCAAATGATACAGGGTGTGTTGGGTGTTGGGTGTTGCAGAAAAAACGGCACAAGCCCAAAAGACTTAGGTAACTCAATAAATAGTGTTTTACTCGTGCGATGAGTTATGCTACAGTCCTTGAAATCTGAGCTACCTAACACAGACAGCTGTGTCATAGAAGAAGGAATAACTTGTGTTGAGGTTAAAACCTCAACTAAAGAAAGAAAGAAGAAACTAAAGAAGTTTTTGAATATCTTATTCAAACCAAAGATCCGACAGTAGCCTTTCGTATTGAAGATGTGGCATGGACAACCAGTGTCTCCGTTACGTTTGAATTCATTACAAGTCTTCGTACCTATCGTCACTTAAGCAAAGAGCTTATCCATCGCGTCGTGGTAAATAGAAAAAAATGTAGTATTTGTACTTTTTTCGCCATGTCATAAAAAAACATACGCACTCAATACTATTAGAGAAAAAAGACTACTGAAAGTAAACTGCTGTCGTTCCTCACATCCTGTACACGCAAATTCAAGACAATGCCGCACTTACACATACGTTCCCTCAAAACAACTCGAGTCGAGTCGAGACCAACGAACATCTTCACAACGCGTAATCAATTCTAATTTCAATATTTCCTCCGAAGCTCATGTGTAGCGCCGTCCACAGAGATTTATTTAAATAAAGAAGAACAGCGCGAGCGCAACGTACAGTCAGCCGCAGGCAAATCTTAACGAAATAATGCTTGCGTAGGAAAATGCAGCAATCAGAATGTTAATTAAAATATGTATTTAATCAATTATCTTTAGAAGCTGATACCGTCGGCTATTATAAAAAATATTATTCATAAATAATTATAGATTTTCTGTGACTGATTGTACTTACGCTATGGGGATAAATAACGCACCGTGCAATCTTCCAAGTTAATGATATTGCGATACATTATCGTTTTCGTTAGACGAGCCGAGTCTCATACTTGATTTTAACTAGTAACTAAATATAGTATACTTAATTTAAAGCATAATACCGTGAAGATACAAGACATAATTTAATTTTCAACCTCTGCCTGAACTTTTAATAACTTTTCGCACGCAGTTCTAAAGAATATGGAATGTTGTCTTAAATTTATAATATAAACACAATAAGTGAAGTTAGTTAGAAATTTATTTGGCAACACAACAACTTTTCAAACAAACTGTCCGCACACAGCATACAAATTAAAAGTTAACAGATAGAGTAACCTTTTACCAGTGCTTTTACTGGCTGCTACATAATTAATTTTCAATTACGCTTGCTAGTTTGGTTCGAGTTAATTTTATAGCAAATCAAAAAAGATTGATTGCATTGCATCTAATAAACAAAAAAAAAACAGAAAATGGATCACAAATAAAAAAAAAAGCGCAGAATTTATAGCGCAGCAAACAATGTATCGGATTTAAAATTCGAACAATCGGAATGGTTGCGATGGTGAGTGAAAGCGTATACGCTTAAAGAAAAAAGAACTCCCGGGCCAACCAGTTATTACGCTAATCGTTGCGATATAATTCCCGAGTCAACTTAAACACAGGTTCCTTGTGGATCGCGGATCGAAAGGCAAACATGGCGGGCCTTTGAGCAGATAGCGCGGGAAAGGACTCGAGCAGGCTCGCTGTGTTGAGTTGAACAGTTTGAAATAAGAACTCGTATATTCTTAGCCTCTTTCATATGATCAAATGAAGTTCAGTGATATCCAATCTCTATGGAAAATAATAGAAGATGACGAAAACATGGAAACCTAGACTTGAATATATATGTCGTGGCCAGATCATAGAATTGATCACTTCATGATGTGGCCGACCATTTCATGAAATGGTCGTATTTCATGAAATGGAAAATATCCGCTGATCACATCATGATATGGTCTGGCCAGATCAATAAATACATCAACGTTTGACGATATACAGCTAAACGCACGGCCATTTCATGAAATGATCAAGCATTAGTGATCATATCGTAAAATAGTTACAGTATCCACCGTTAGAGGCGCTGATATCTTTTTGTTTTTGTCATCATGGCGGCGTACAATTAATAAAAAAATGCTATTAATAACGCACCAATTGAATATAAAATAGAAGTTAAATGTCGACGACACTAAACTATCTACAATAATTTTTCAAAAGTCAATCAAAAAACGAGCGCTATGTAAGAACCTTGAAGTTCGGAAAGTATTTCATAGGTTAGTAGATATCAATCTTAAAAGCTAAGTATCAAAAATGTATAATTTATTTGTTAACCAAGATTACTCAGATTTAAATAATGCCAGTAACTTTTTAACGTATTTTTAATTTTTATTAAACCTTTGATATCATGGAAACCCTACATTAATGATATGGCCAAACGTGGATGGACAAATCATTAAACGTTGACGTTTAAACGATATGGTCAGTTTTAGCTGGCCATTTCATGAAATACAATCATTTCATGAAATGGTCGGCCACATCATGAAGTGATCAATTCTATGATCTGGCCACGACATATATATATATATATATATATATTTGTTTAAATAATATACAATACATTTTATGCCTTATTTATAAAATGCCGCTAAACTCAGTTGTTTGTCGCGACATTGCATTCGCCACTCGCTATCGCCTACTAGTACATTGAGATGAAATGATCTCTAGCAAGTGCTTTGTTTTCCATTATTTTAAAAAAGGAGTGATTACTAGACCATGATTATGGCGAAGTTATTATAGATATACTCAAATAAGTCTACAATTAACCATTTTCCTACTCTCCTTCAAATAGCGCAAATATCGCAAGTATTCCCTTTTTTACGAATAAAAGTTTGAAAATATTTGACTTGATGAAAAGTACGGAGACTCAAATGATCTTTATTTGTTTCGTCTTCAAAGGCCCTAAATTATAAGAAAACGGTAGGTGACTGCATCAAAAATTAAATGAAATATTGTTCACTAAATAGCTATTTTAAAGAACAAAATAGAGAAACTTGCTAGCTTAGAATTTCATAACATGTCATTTTATTTATTAAAATTTCGTAATGAGTAGGTATCGAACGACCATACTAAATTATCACGTCATAGGTTGTTATTTCAAACATTTTAGAATAAAATTTTGACATTTAATAAAAAGTGACTCAGATAACTAGCAATCAAAACCAACGCTAGCAAAGCTTTTCATAACTTTTTCGCTTATCTTGTGCGCAAATTAGATAATAAATAATATAATAAATATCCAGGACAAATCACACACGGTCATCTGGCCCCAAACTAAGAAAAACAAGGGTTTCCTGTATTATGGGAACCAGAGACTGATATACATACACATACACGTTTAAATACATACATATATACGTATAGATATACACAGAGCAAACGAATCTCATCACAGAAATGTTTGCTGGGTTCGAACCCACGACTCTCGGATCAGTAGTCAGGAACACTGACTACTGAGCCACCGAGTCAGTCAATTCGCACTCTTATCTGTAAAACAGATGCACCGGCACATGAGCCAACAAAACTGCACCGATTTATGCCCTTATAAACATTTTACATATTTATCGCGATCTCAGTGGGTGACCCGCGTTACTCCGGGCAGCTCGAGGTTAATAACGAACCCTGTGAAATCGCATCGTTGTATAAACCCGACCACTTTTATTGCAACCATTTAAATTTATGTTACCGGACAGTTTTAAACGTAAACGTTTCAATCTATAAATTTCTTGGAAGTTAATGAAAATCGTGAACGGAACACTGTTCATGAAAACAGTTAATATAAATTCTAAGTGACCATTATTTATTTATTGAATGAAACGCAAATAATCCCGCGCCGGTAACACCTAGCCGTTAAGACGACGTTTATGGACATAGTGATATCCAAATATTTATGGCCGATGAACAAATTACAATTATAAATTTAAATATTAACTAAAACCATTATTATTCTGACATATAACGTTCAAATCCTGTTTGTTATTAGTCCGTCTTTGCCTGCTTGTCAGTCGCCCGGAGTGAATATTAATGAATTTTAACTTTGAAAAAGTCGTATAATTTCCTCAAAGTCCATTTGAAACTGTTTACGATACGAGCTTCGTCATAATCTCATTCTGTTTTATGATTAAAATTTATACCCATTTAATTGCATATCGCATAGTATTTCACGGGATAAGAACACCCAAATTGTTAGATTTGATATCCGACGCGGTCGGAGTTTGTAAATTGAAAATATTATTCGTGTGAACTTGTTCCCAACTGTTTTAAATGGGCCTATCGTGTCACAGGTAGTTAAACTTTCATTTCCTCCATTTTATGTCTTTTCGTAAAGCTTTTTTATTTTATATAATTTCACATTCAACATCTACAATGTCAACCTTTTTCGAGTTTAGGCTTATGGGTACTTAAACATTTTTATTCACTATCGGCAAACCTTGGCATCGTCTCACCTGACGGTAAGTGATGACGATGATGAAGATGGAATCAGATTCGCAAAGCTCGATGCAAGAATCGTTAACAACCCATATCGTCCCCACTGCAGGGGCACAGGTCTCTTCCCATAACTCGGGAACGTTAGGCCATACTCCACACACGGGGGCCAAGTTCGGATTAGTGGAGGTTGTGGGGCTAGTGGCCAACCCCAGTGACAGAAGTTTTCAAGCCGCCTATAAGGCCACCGACATGGCTTAACGACTGCCACCTAGTTATAGCCGCCGGCACCAACGGCTTAATAACGTACCTTGCGAAGCACTGAAACTTTCGAGATAAATGCCACTAATATTCAAACCCATCCAGGCTATGACCGTGTCTGTAGTCAGTAGTCATTTAATCTTCGTGATCGAAGCGACCACGCAAGCCGCACTGAGCCACGACCGCTTCAATGCGATGCAATAATATAAACAATAATAATTTTTCATTGCTTTAGACAACAAAGTTTTAAAAACTTCCTACCGTACTTATAATCCCAGAACCGCCCTCGAGATTGTTAAGCAAGTAAATAGTAAAATCCATTTTATTCTTCTGTATAACGAAAATAACACCATTAACATCACTTGAACTGTCTATTTTCAACAGCTGAGATGACGCCAAGGGCTTACCAATTAAGGATTTAAAAAAAAGGTTTTTGAACGAAATCATATCATGGTTACCCGAAAAACCATAGATAAGGGATATCTAAGTGAACCTATTAATTAACTGTTTTTTTTTTTTGCAATAAGAAGGGTACTCTTTACTCTCAACTAACGAGCCGAGGACACAGCAACCAAGTAGAAAGAGATAATAAAATAACATCGTCAGAAAGGAATAGTGTAGCCTAAGTATAACTTTAAACTTTTTTGTATAACTTTGCCACACACACAAATTTTACCAAGTTTAACACTTAGAAAACACCCCAAGAAAACACACATTTGAAATTTATCGCCTCCAGGCGAATATGCATATTAACTATCACACTACCATATTAATTATTGCCATTAATGAGAATTACCACAATTATTGCCATTGCTGCTTTTATTTTGCGCGGGTATTAATTGAAATTATTAATCTAAAGTCTATTTCCATGGGAACGTGTATTGGTCATTGGTTATCAGCATGTAGGTGTTAATTTTAAGCGGACCAGACAGTATAAAGATGATTTCAAGTAATGACATTATACTGACATTTTACTGACAGTGTAGTGGTTGGAATGATGGTCTGACGCATACTAAACGATGGAATGACGGAATGACGGAAATTACTGATAGTGTCTGGTCCGCTTTAATATATCAGTGAGAACAGGTGAAGGTGTTACTTTATAGACGTTTATCCTAGCTTTAGTTTGGTAGTTTAACCAAGGTTAACCATTCTCTAGAACTCTATAGGTATAATCTTTGGTAAGGTGTAATTTTAACCAAAATTTCATGATAATAAAAATATCACCTGTCCAATCATAGAACTGATCTTAGAATGTAAGTAGTAGTAATTATTTAATAAAGTAATTTATATTCTTTTCTTTGTAATTACTTTGGGAGAAAACAAAATATTTTCTTGGATTTCAGGTTCATTGTTATCTGTGAATTATGTTTATGTTGATATAACATTTTATTCGTCATTCATAATTAACTTTTCTGGAGCTATCATTCTAATAATACTCATAAGGTTATAAAATAAAAAGTTATTTTTTTAAAATTTTATCATCACGAGATATTTAACTTCAACTGGAGTTTTATCAGCGTTTACTCAGAAACAAGATCAACGCCCTCTAGTGCTAAACAGAGTTACAAAGTCGTCCGCTGAAACTGAAGCTTGAAACTGAGGTCCACGTCGTTGTTCACGTGATCACGTCCATTCTCAAAGCAACAGGTTTTTAGGGATTGGCCTCGATTTTGCACGTGTGTATAAAATAATTTACAAATGCATTTTTATTTATTTCCATTAGTTAATCTGTGAACTTTATGCATAGACAGTACTACAATTCTGTTGCATTGTACCGCCAAAAATAGTTCTTCACGCTGCTTATCAGTAAGCTATTTCATAATTTAATTGGCCAAACACACATGCAACGACAGTTTAAATTTTGTTTATCAATAACGCGACTTCCGTACGATACAATTTTACTAATTTTATTTAGTAAGTACTAAACTATAATTTGTACATTCAAATAGTAACATCAATTTTATCTTCTTACATTGTTCTTTTTATAGCGTGTTATAAATCAACTTTTATCATACATTTTTACACACTACTAAGTTTTCTTACTTTCAAAGTTTCCCAGTCCCATAAAAAAATCGACCCTATCTAGAGAGAGAGATGAGAGATTCCTACATTCAAATTTATGCATGTAACACATTGTACGAGTACACTCAAACGCATAAAGTAATAACCCTCAGTCCAAATCAAATGCGCAATCAATGAAATTCGCGTGCAATCCAAATTTGAATAGGGGCAAAGATATAAGCTCTATACAGGTGGGCCTATGCGAATGTTCTCAGTCTCATGTTTCATGCAATTGTTGATCCTACAGCCTTCCGGTCGGAACTGTACCGCCCATTCGAACAAATTTTACCATAATAAAATTCGTTATATGCGAGAACCTTATCTACCAATTTTAGAAGTGATTATTCAATAAATCTGTCGTGTTCAAAATTGGTGCACTTGCATTCAAAATCAGTTTAATTGGCCTTCACCGCAGACATTTAATATGCCATAATGCGAACCAAAAAACAGAAAAAGGCACCCTTGATCTCCCAAAGCTCAGCATCCTCATTCAATACGAAGTATAAAGCGGACAAACTGAAATACGATATTTTAGTGAACGATTTGTTAGCAGATGGGTGTGACGCGAAACAGGAAGCATTCTCGAATTTGTTGCCACTAGGGGCTGGATGATCTTTTTCTGCCTCTTTTTGTTTGTGAGGATATTACGAGTAACATTCTTTTTTGTGGCAGTAAAAAAACCTTGTATGTCTATTTATTAAATTTGCAGGTGCAAAATATGACTAAGAAGTAACGAACTCTTTCTAAAAGTATCGTATTGAGGATAATTTCTAGTGAACGTACGTATGCATTTCTACTCTTTAATTTCTTTTATACATATGTCACAGTAGTTTTGCTAGGTCAAGCAGAAGACGTCGTGTAGAATTACCGCAATATTATTTGCACTATCGCAAAAAAGAACAAATACCGCTACGGCGCATGCAAAATTATTCTATTATTAGTGTAAAACTTTGTAGTCTAGAACATTTCATTACGTGACAAACTTATTTATTTTAGAACTACATGAACACTTTTTCATTATGTCGACGTACCTACCATACATTTTTAATTAGGCTGTTTTTACACTCAAGAAAAAGTCAACCTTCAACCAAAAGCGCCGCAGCCGGCTAGACCAACCGCGGCGCACAGTGGATCGAGCCCATACAAGCATTTTGACATAGGGTTCTTAATATATGGTTTCTTGATTTGAGTAAAATAAATGATGCCAACGTATTCTCCTAAATAATACAAGCCGAAAATACTCTTGCACTTTTTGCGATTAAACTTCAATTTTCCAAGATACAAGACAAAAACCAATTTCGTTATATGAGAAACCACAAACAAGAGTATGTTTCTGCCGAGTCCCGCATGTTTTTTCATTTTGACGTTTATTATGACTTTAGTCGAGTTATTAGCTAAATTCTGTCCAAACATACTTATGTCCCCTGGAGTCCCCATTAGGAGCTATGGAGGAAATTATTATTTTTCACACTTTCTTTGATATTTCGCATGTTTCTTTTCATTTTAACGTTTATTATAACTTTATTCGAGTTATTAGCTAAATTCTGTCCAAAGATACTTGTGTCCCCTGGAGTCCCCTTTAGGAGCTATGGAGGAAATTATTATTTTTCACACTTTATTTGATATTTCGCATGTTTTTTTCAGTTTGACGTTTATTAAGACTTTATTCGAGTTATTAGCTAAATTCTGTACAAACACACTTATGTCCCCTGGGGTCCCCTTTAGGAGCTATGGAGTAAATTATTATTTTTCAAACTTTATTTGATATTTCGCGTGTTTTTTAAATTATGACGTTTATTAAGACTTCATTCGAGTTATTAGCTAAATTCTGTCCAAACATACTTATGTCCCCTGGGGTCCCCCTTAGGAGCTATGGAGTAAATTCTTATTTTACACTTTCTTTGATATTTCGACTGCTAGTGTTTTTATTTTATTACAGACTTTAGTTTTTGACCAGGAAACATAGAAGATTTTATTATTGATATAAGGGGTACCTTTTTTCATACTGAAGTCTCTTAAGGTTATGTAGCGCCATTTAGATAGCTTCATTGTCACGTATAGAGCCAGTGCTTTTATTACAGGTAATTCTGTAAGTGAATTCTGTGACTCACTATCAATGGTTTCCTTTATTTCGAGGCTGCATCTGGATTTTCTAGCATATGTTTAAAAACTTCAGCAATTTCTTGATTCCCAGTTGCCTTAAGCTGCTATTGTATAACCTAGCTGCTATAAACGTAAACGCTAGCTCTGTGGCTTCACTTTTAGTACGAACTCGTCCTCATCACCCCATCACCTCGTACACCCTCCTCAGTGCGTCTTCGTTTTTGGCGTTCACTGAGGTTTTCAAATATTTTTCGAGTAACTTTTTGAGTTGAGGCTCAGCTTTTTGAGTTGAGCATCTATTTTGGAAGGTTTCTTGTTCGGCACGAGTTTGATTTTAACTGGTCGAATAAAAACTAATCGTCGCCCCGAATCGCCTCGAATATCGTCCCGGTTGCGAAAACAACATAAATGTCTAGGTACGTAGTGAAACCGTAGAAACACATAATAACAGCGACGCTTGCCGTAGTCGGTTCAAATTGAAACTGATTTGGATGAAATATTTTTTTCCTATTTTATACTTTTGAGTTAATCTATATACCTGTTTACTAATGGAGGCAATTAGCTGTAGTTGGAACACAAGCCACATTACAAACTAGCGAGCCAGAATACGTCATTTTCACCTTATGTTATTCTTGGCCTTTTATCTAACTAAAGTCTGTTGACAATTTTTTTCTTTACCAAAAACCAATATATTATTAACATAAAGCGTATGGGCATGTTGGTGAACTCCACATTTCCCACGATGTTGAACAACTATAGTGCGCTGTTGATGAACTCTGCAATTTCTGTCGTTGTGTCATTTTAGTGACACGAGTTTAATTTTAGTCTTAGTTTTAGCGTCTTAGGAAGACACAAGTTTCGATGGCAGCCATCGGTATGTTTAGATAATAATTCATTAGTAGCCCAGCTAAAGTCACAGTAAACACTGAAATAAGAAAACACGCGGAAACTTTACAAAACAATGCTATTTATTACTATAACTAATAAACTAATTGTCTGGGTGTATACATATCAATAATATGTATGTATTTAAATATATAATAATAATAATATCCGGGGCCAGATGATCGTGTGTGGATTATTTCCGGATATTATTATTTAAAAAAACAATGGATTTTGGCAAAGAGGACTTAGTTAGATAAAGGGCCGAAAACATCATAAGGCAGTTTTATTCCGAAATTCTCATATACTAGCTCGCTAGCCGTAATGCGGTTCGCGTGCTGCGTACCCCTTATATCAAAATTAAAAACGACTTCTATGTTGATAGATTCCTGGTCAAAAACTAAAGTCTGTAATAAAATAAAAACACTAGTCGTCGAAATATCAAAGAAAGTGTGAAAAATAATAATTTCCTCCATACCTCCTAAAGGGGACTCCAGGGGACACAAGTATGTATCGACAAAATCTAGCTAATAACTCGACTAAAGTCATAATAAACGTCAAAATGAAAAAAGATGCGAAATATCAAAGTGTAAAAATAATAATTTCCTCCATAGCTCCTAAAGGGGACTCCAGGGGATATAAGTATGTTTGGACAGAATTTAGCTAATAACTCGACTAAAGTCATAATAAACGTCAAAATGAAAAAACATGCGGGACTCGGCAGAAACATACTCTTGTTTGTGGTTTCTCATACAACGAAATTGGTTTTTGTCTTGTATCTTGGAAAATTGAAGTTTAATCGCAAAAAGTGTAAGAGTATTTTCGGCTTGTATTGTTTAGGAGAACACATTGGCATCATTTATTTTATTCAAATCAAGAAGCCATATATTAAGAACCCTATGTCAAAATGCTTGTATGGGCTCGATCCACTGTGCGGCGGTTTATGCTCGCCCATCACATGCGATTGTAAATTAATTCGGTCCTAACCACAACGATCCTTCAAGCTTTAAGCACCGAAGACGACATCCATTAAAACTATTTCTATCTATTTGTTTAACGGAACAAATCCCTGCTGTCTCGAAAGTAACATTCAGGTAAAAGGAATATGTTTTTTCAAGTCTTAGTTAAGGGGCACTTCAAACAAGGCAAACTTTTATACAGATAATAATTCTTTGTTTTTATTGCTCTCGGTACTCATCACGTAGACTGACATTGAGTAGAACTTTTCGTTTGAGATGTCTCAGTAATTATGTTTTGT
The DNA here is from genome assembly GCA_958295455.1 of Coleophora deauratella. NCBI lineage: Eukaryota > Metazoa > Arthropoda > Insecta > Lepidoptera > Coleophoridae > Coleophora > Coleophora deauratella. The sequence continues at coordinate 5,270,635 of OY282405.1, read as the reverse complement.
TGAATTGTGGTCTTCGTTTCTAGAGTACAATTTAGGCATAAATATTTTTGTAAGTACCTTAGATTTACCCTTTTTAATGTGTCAATTTTGTTTGCAAGTATTATACGGTTATTTTGCAGAGCAAGCGTTGCAAAATTATCGTGTGAGATGGTCCTAAAACTCTGTCTATTCGTGTCGACTCGCAACACAGGGGAATTATTATTTTTGTAACATCTGTACGCTCTACTCTAACTAGATACTAATAGATAACCGCGGATGCTTTTTATGCGACTCCGTTTTTTAATCTTTTGTTGTTTTCGATACCAAATGTGCGTTTTATTTATAGGGGTGGCAGCGTTAGGGTATAGCAGTCTGCAACACAATAACATATGAATGATAGAGGTCGCACTTGTGGATTGTGACCACTTGTTATTAATTGGATACTTTTTTATTTATAACAACAACAAGTGCGTGGCCCTTATGGCACTGCTGTAAGAATCACGTATAGGTATCTTTTATGACGTTTTAGGCCAAAATTGTGGATTAGGAATTTTTCAGCGCTAGGTCAAAAATTAAGAAATATATATTGGGCAAATGCTAATTATAGGGGTGTATTCTATTTTATTATTCCACAAGCAGTTAATCAGGTTTGGGAGCGATACCCCCTCCCCAAACTCCCAATAAGCTACCGCTAATTACGTAATTCAAGGACCGTGACGAAAATAAAAATAAAAGGCTAGAATACATCGCGAGAGCTTTGGCTTTGTGGCGGCGAAATGTAAAGGGAGCGAGCCGGCGCGACCAGCACCCGAGCGGGGTTCTTTGCGGACAGCGCGAGCTGTGGAGTGGTCTAGGAAACCGTTTATTGCCCTAAATGCGAGGAAACTATTGGTTAGGTGTCTCTTTCTTTACCTCGGCTTAAAAACAGAACGGATATTCTTATAATCAGCTTTTTGGATTTTTCATATAGACTGATACTTGTAAGCAATACGAATAAAAAAAAACTACTCCACCTTTTTAGGGCAATGTTCCCCTACAGATTCGGCTAAAAGAACGGATGTTTTTTTAGCTCACATCGCACGTGAAACATTTTGCCATGCTACTAAAGATGGAAAAGAAAAAATCTTGGAACACAAAATCAAAATATATTTTATAGAGTTTGGCTATCGAAAACATATGTCCTTTATGACTATCAATATCCTACTTTACACATTGTTTTAAATCATTTTTTTTTACTAATATCGAGCAATCTGTAACAAGATCCTTTTCAGAATAGTCTATATTATATTTTGTTGTATTGGTATTTATTTGAAACAAAATGTATTATAATTTTAAACGGAGCACTATCTATTCTAAACTGAGGACAGTATTTACTTTGATTTCTTGTCAACAAAATATTGATTTGTACTTTATAATTATTTGACTGTATATTTTTTTTACGATCCTTAACACATTTTATTCCAAGTTATACTTTAGATTAGACATATTAATATCCACAAATAATATCACAGGGAGCAACTCCACTCAACTCCTGTTCACAACCATTACACTCGGGGGTCGATTTTAACGAACTAGGCATTGTGAACCAGTGCACTGCGTACGCAACTAATCAGCATATTCAATTTCATCTGCTTAATATAATTTTTGTGACAAGTGCAAACCCCCACTCGCATATGGCGCGGTAAAAAAATCTAACCCGCAAATTGTTAAATTTTGAAAAGTACTGGATGTATGATGGACGCATACAAAGACATTTTACAGCAAAAAAAATAAAAAGCTAATTAAATTTGAGATTATAACTAATAAAATTTTAATTTTACCAATACACAGGGCTTTAAAAACATTTTCAGGGAAACGTAAAGATGCTACTGAACAACAAGTCTCAGCATATTTTTTAGAGTCCCCATAAAAAGTTCTTGATCAGCTAATTGATTTGTACTAAAAATGCCGGGAAAAAAACTGCTTTAGTATAGGTTCTTAAGGGAAAGTTTTTCAAGTGTGATGAATAGAAGCCCCCGTTTTCCAAAAAGTCTATCAATAATTTATTTTTCCGCTACACAAATATGTGTATGCTAAAACATCACAATACATGCACAAAGTCACAGGCAGCAGCTAGGAAGTCATAATAGGGTATTTCACCATTTTTTGAAAAGTATCTCAAATTGATCATTAGGTCTGAAAAAGTCAAAATTTTTTTTTTTTTTTTGAAACCTATAAGTACCCCAAAAAACACATTTTAAATTACCATTCCCAATTAGCGCGCGAAAACGCTAGCCGCCATGATGTTTAGGTCGTGACGTCATTTCAGGAGTAAACAAAACAGCTCTGTACTAAAATTTTGACACATATTGCGAACAAAAAGTCATTGTTTACCACTATTGTGACGTCACATGACAACCAGCATGGCGGCTGTCGTTTCAGATATTTGAATAACAGATTAAAAAACTAGATTTTTGTAAATCAAAAATAAAATGTTTTTTCTCATTTTATTATATAGAAATCATATTAATTCGATTACTTATTACAAATACCACAGTAAATAAGCAGTTTTAGATTTTTTCTTGTATAGAGTAAAATACCCTATTTACCGATATCACAGGCACATGCTCTAAATTCTATAGACAAGTATAAAAACTCCTTGCTAAAATAGCACATCACATCATTGACAGCAAGCTTAACCACTGTCAGTAGTGCCCATTCGATTATCGATCGCCACTTGAGCTGTAAACTAAGTGCCAGATGTTACATTTTCCCATGATTTGCGGTTAACACATTAAAATTTCATAACTACAGTATCCAACAACCTACCTGGGTTTAAAAAAATAAATAATAATAAAAGACTATTCCTTGATTTCACCTTGAATAGATAATTATATTCCAAACCTAGAGATTATGGTAAAATTATTATATTTAATGGAAATCCAGCTGTTTTTAATATATAAAATTATAATTTTTATGTTTTTCGAATTTAAGTGGAATTACTTTAAATTTAAGCGAAATAAAAGCAACTGAATAAAACCTGTAATACTTTATATTTATTGTAATTGTAATATATCGAATTCATTTTATTTGCTATATAGCTAAAATAAAGTTTACAAGCATTCATATCTCCAAGGTTTTTTATTTATTTACATACCATAATAACCTTTGGTTATACAATATTAAATTTTACGATAAAAGTCACCACAAATTCCTTTATCTGTGCACCCAATGCAATACTTTATCTGTTCTCTGACTCACTGGTATTAACAGCAGCATTTATTGTATTTACTCATTCCAGCCCTTATCTCCACTCATCCCTTGCCATCACGTACTAGGAATTACCTGCGAAACACTTCCCGACTCCTATCCTGCATCTTAACATTCCCTACCCAAAGATAAAAAACTTGGATTTGTTATGAGTAATAGCCTACAGATGTTTCTAAAGTATCAAAAATAGAAATTAGGGGTTATGCTCGCCCTTTATCAATGATAATAATTAAAATTAAATCCGTTATCGGGCTTCGATCAAACCACCCAAGTTAAGTTTGGAGTTAATTAATGGTTAGAAGTCAAAAGCAAATTGAAGCAACCGTAGGGAAATTTAGAAAATATATTATATTAGGTCGATATGAAAATGAACGCTCTAAGAATTAAAATGACTCAGCTCACGAAAATAAAAGTATCCCAATTCAAATATCTTCAAATACTTTTGGTAAAATCTATAAAATATCCATTGTAGGGCTTGGATTAAATATAAAGCAAGTACAAATAGTATCAAGACGAAAGAACTCTCGTTTTTGAGATTTATGAGACTTTAACGAATGGGAAAAGGAAATCTAAAAAAATACGTGTACGTATATGTGTATGACGTATGTATATCAGTCTCTGGTTCCCAAGATACGGGGAATCCTAGCTTGGGGCCAGATGACCGTGTATGATTTGTCCCGGATATTATTATACAAAAGTAGGTCATTTAATTTGTAAAACATAAAATTTTAAACTTTAAAGAGAAAACTTGAGCGGAGGGCTCTATGTTGCTTTGCGATTACCGAGCCGCATTTAAAAAATCACTAAAGCAAAAAACGTAACGACCTCATTTACGTTCAGAAACACATGCGATACATTCCAGGACGTCAACAGAAACACACTATTCCCCTGGCGAATTTAAATTTGTAATTCCAAACAGTCTTCGCTTCCTTCGACCAATAACGGCTGAACGTTCTTTAAAAAAAAAAGAAACAAACTCCACCCATCGGCGGAAGCAGCTGCAACCCTAATAATTACAAAACATGGTCTCTTGCCTGAGCATTGGTCTGATCAGAACAGAACTACGAGCTAGACTATGGCTCTTTATTTATTCTTTTATGTACTATTTTACAAAACTTGGGCGATGATTTGCCAAAATTTAGGTATAAGTGGCGTGCCTTATGGAATACATACATACAGAGTAAAATTGAAATTTCAGAACGAAAACACGAAAAAATGTTGACTTTCTATACAAAATTGGCTACTCAGCTTGTCAAAGGTCTAAATTTTGACTCCGATTAAATTGTTCCTTTGAGAAAGTTGTTCAGTTTTAAGAACCGAAACTACAGTTAAAATTTGGTCCACGATTTCAATTTCAGCCTGTAAATGTCCAACAATGACATAGACATAGACATATATTTATTGGTAATTAATATTACAAGTCACATTCAAATACACTTTTACACATTTTATAACATTTAAATAATAAAAATAGAAAATAAGATATACAATTTTTACAAAAATGATTAAGATATTAATATTAAAATGTTATCATTATACATGTCATGAAGATAAATTTAATATTCAAAATAAGAATTATATATAATGTCAGGGTTCTTGAAAAAACTATGAAATTACATTAATTAAGTCTTAAATTTAAGAAATTCGTCAAAGGTGTAGAAGGAACGCTCGACAAGCCATTTCTGCAATTTACTTTTAAAGGAGTTAAAATTTGATGAGTTTCTTATATCACTTGGGAGTCTGTTGTAAACTATTGGACCCATAACAAAAATAGACCTCGCAGATTTCTCCAACCTATGCGTTACAATTGTGAGCAAGCCAGCACTGCGGAGATTCTGTCTGTTACGGTCACCTCGCACCGTATATTTATCCATGTTATTCCACACAAATGACGCTACCTGCCATATGAGTAAACAGGGTAGCGTCATAATACCTAGGGACGAAAAATAAGGCCACGATATATCGGAACTTATTCGTGCAATCACTCTTACGGCGCGCTTACTGGACTCTTACGAACTGATTATGCTAACCAAACTAACAGAATATGTCTATCTGTCACCTCTAGCCATGTATTCATGAACTGGCTTAGTAAAACCAACCCAGAAGCAAGTAGCCTATATCTCTTATCAAATTCGTATAGGTATTTTCAGAACGCGTGCAAAGAAATTTAATTCGTTGTACTTCCGCTAACTGTGGTTTCTACTCCTGAAACTGAACAACTTTGCCCAAAGAACCTATAGTCAATTAGCAAAAAAAAAATTGTATGAAGAGGTCAATTTTTTTTTGCGAATCGACTATGGGTTCCTTGGGCAAAGTTGTTCAGTTTCATGAGTAAAAAACACAGTTAGCGGGAGTACAACGAATTAAATTTCACCTTGTATAGATCTATTATTTACTTACATTTAACCATCTGTTTACAAGGACACAAATAAATAGTTGTAGTAAGTACAAAGCCACCAGTAATTAAAACCTAACTCCTTGATTTAGTGTCCATACTTCCGTATCATAATTTCACTTATTATAATATACCAAAGCTATAATTTTTCAATGTTACACACATACACACAGCATTAAATTATACACTGTCAAAGTATTTTGACTATCCATTGGCTGTGAATTCGAATAACTACAAATTATCGGTCGCAATTTGATATTGATAGACTTATTTGTATTGTAATTAAAAGTATGGTCACCTATATAGACTCTGGCTCACTTATTTGGCTGTTAAAAATCATTTATTAATATTTTTGGCAATATCTAGCTACCTACGCAAATATACGTGTTTATTAGAATAAACATAATACTAATACCTACTCGTACTCAGGAATTTATTTAATCACTTTAATAGAAATCCCATTATAATTATACTTTTTTGTCAATAGGAGAAAATTAAGACTTTAAGATGAATTTAACGAATCCTCAAAATCCGTCAAGCTATTTATGCTATTGGTCCTTCCGGCCGCCATCGCAACTGAGTTTCGCAACTAGTTGCGATGGAAGAATCTTTATTCTTTACACGCTGCGGGTACCTAATCAAGAGACAAACAAAACATGACCCACCTTCCATTGGATATTTCAATTATGAACAAAAAGTTTTAAATAAGATGAAGAACTCTATACTATGTGGAGATTTATAAAAAGAAAAACTTAAGTTTAATTATATTTTTTTACATTTACTATCTATTGATAGCCAATAAGCTGTAACTGATCGTGCAGTACCAAACAAATAGTGCAAATATCTAAACCGTCTGATACGTTTTATGGGTAACACCATTTTCATAAGAGGTTCCATCACCACCTCGTAATAAACCTGTCGAGGCGCCGATAACATCACAATCTCCACTCCACCAAAAAGCTAAAAGGCCGTTTATGTCCCTATAAACGTTTATAGATTCATAAAGCAGAACCAATCTATTGTTTCCATTCAACCCACGCTTTTCGTCGACAAAACTAATCGAGCTATTCCGCTTTTTGTTTCAACGATATGCCCGTAATCAATTGTCACCTTAAGCTGGTTGTTTCCCACCTAAGTTTTCGATGTCTCCAATCTATTTGGAACGGGTTTGGGATAGCTCACGGATAGCTCGTCGCCTATAAAGACTATAAACGATCGGGTATCGTATTGCGTTAAATAAAAAAGGTGTTGTGATGAGTGTAGGTGCGGGTCAGTGGTGGCGCGAATGGATGACCGACCGCGCTAGCCACGACAATACGATTTAAACCTCGACTCTTTCGACCAACACTCGATATTTAAATTTACCGCCTGGATAATGTTACAATGAATATTGAGATATTTGTTCTTGTCCTAGGCGGAGGTGCAGAATAGTTCATTTTGATTGTTCACGATCATTCAAGACGTGAAGGCCTACCTATATTTCAGGGCCAGGGATTTAGATTTAGAAGCAATGCTTTAAAGAAGAAAATATGTTTACGTTTTTCAGATTAAGACTAGTTTCTCAGTTAGTAAAGTTATCAACAAGGAGCCTTTGATTGATACAGGCTAAAACAATGAACAGACTGATAACTCTGCACACAGGAGCTGACAGATAACAAATGGGACATAATTGCCAATTAATCTCCCTAGATTCAATGCAATATTCTATTATATGTTTGAAGAAGACAAGGTAATCAAGAGCTCGGGTGTCTTAGAGCTACACAACAATGCGGAGACATCTCGCAATCAAAAGTCAATTAAAATGCTGTTTATTCATTGTCGATTCGTCTGACGATGATTTATAGTTTCGCAGCGGGCAGCGCGAGCGCACTGTCGCGCTCACTTTTTAAATTAAAACCGTACCGACCAGGGCGTGATCTTATCTCGCTCGATCAATTTAGATAAAATAAATATTTATACATTTGACCGTAGAAGGGCGAATAAAGCGATTCCGTAAATTGATTATGTCGATACAGAATTTTAAGCTTACGCCCCTATTCAATCACCTGCTACGATTCTATCTAGATAGATATGTATTAATAAAGACCATGATCTCAAAGATTAAAAAAGAATAAATATAAAACAATTTGCTCTAGAAGTAGTATCTATTTAATAATGCAATCTATCTATCCAAAACGATTTTCTGGTTCAATTGTGCCATGAAATTGTGAATGAAAGTCAATATAGTAGAGAAAAATATTAATTTATTTATACTCTGCGTTTGGAAGCGTAATAAATACATAATTTTTTGTTCTAACTAAAGTTTACATCACAAGTTCTATCGTACACCTTAAATTAACTATTTACAATTGACTAGGGTACATTTCAGTTCATCAACTCTTATAATTCTTATTCACACTTCTTGCTTCAAAAAGTCTTTAATGGATAAGTACTTAATTGTTTCACAAAGTTATTAGTTCTTAATCATAGTTATGTAATTCGTCAAAAACTTACATTTAGTAATCAGGAACCTTACTTTATCAGAATATTTTTAACAATGTTAAGCCTATGCAAAGAGGAATGTGTAATGATGGAGAAGATAATATTATGATTAGTGGCAGTGAATAAGACATTAACTGCTACACAGACAGGTACATGATTACGCATATGAGCAATTTTTTTTTTTTACAGCTGTAGTTTAAATGCAAATAATATGTATATGTCTCTTTCATTTTAATTTACCAGTAACAAATAAAAAACGTATACGCATGTGCAGTACAATCATTTTAGCAGCACCATAATAAGATTATTTTATTTACAAGGGTTATATACAATATTTGACATAGTCTTGTTACGTACATTTTATTACTATATTATTTATACAAAGTAAGTCTTTCTCATGTTATTAGGCCTAGTGTTTGACATGGGAATTTGTTGAGGAGGCCTGAGGGGGCGTTCCTCGCACTGATGGTTGTCAATTGAGACGTAGCTGTGGTGGTGAGGCAGCCGGTCGTCAGGGCGACCATCACTACTCGCCACCGAGCAGGTCTCATCCTCAGTACTCCGTGCCGAGACCTCTGCACTCGCACTTGTCGAGTGCAGAGGGCTAGACATCATCAAAATGGGTGGAGCCATACCATACTTATACCAAGGATCATGCGATGTCGGGGGTGCTGTATACCTCAAATTCCCATGCCGCCCAAAACACTCCCTATTACTACTCTTCAAGTTATTCGCGTGATGGAGCGTCCGATTCGGTAAAGTCACGTCCACATCCGGTAACCGAAAATTTAGCTTTTCCCAACAGTTTCTCTCACCCCACACTATCACTGTACATGTTTTAAGCAACACTTTTAGGTCTGGGTCGATATTTATGGCACTCAAATCTGTTGTCACGAGAAATATTATCTTTTGACGTCTATGCCGCACGTTCACAGAATTTATAGCACTTTGTACCGCAGCCTTTGATTCGGCCGAGTACCACTCCTGTTGCAAAAAGTTTATAGATAGCACTATCACGAGTCTTTTAGAACTTTCAGCGGCACTAACTAAACTATCACTAGAGCGTCTCTCGATAAGTTGCAGGTCCCTATGCTGTAAACACAAGGAATGTCCTGAATTTTCTAGCCCTGAACTCACAGCACGAGTCACAAAGTCTTCGTCACGAGGATTGTAAACAAAGAATGCATCGAATCGTTTGTTTTTGTTGTCGTTCATGTCCTTGGGCGTGGAACTGAATACTCTCACGCCATATCTTGAATGCATCCATAATTTGAAATCTTCTCTGAACATGAACAGTAGAGCACACATAAGTAAGAGTATAATTGCTATTATCAGCACTACAGCGATGTAAGGGATATAATTTTCGACACCGTCATTCGTTTCGATGAATAATCGCTTTAAAGTCTCCGTACCAGTTTCCTCAGTGGTGGCCTCTGTTTTACATTCTTTAGCTACAGTGGCAATGGTCTTGTTCATTGGCTGGCCGTGAGCAAAGTAGCACATCATGGTTTCGGTATCTTTTGATTTTTTTATTAGCCATTGATTCAGCTGGGCAACATCTTTACAATCACATATCCAGTTGTTCCCATCTACAGACACCCGCGTGCGGGGATTGTTGTCTGTAATGACTCTCCACGGCATGTAATCAACGTAACCGTTGTTGTCAAGATCTAGAAACTCCAACGAAGGCAAATAATTAAAAGTATCATTTTCTATAACTTTAATTTTATTATTTTGTAAGTAAAGCTCATTCAAGTTTTGCAACTTCGTGAACTGCGTGTTTCTCAAAACCTCAATGTTATTGTTTTCCAAGTGGAGTATCCTCAGTGATTCGATACCGTTAAATGTTCTATTTTGTATTGTGTTGATATTGCTGTTATTGAGATACAATACTTGCAATCTTTTTTTACCAATAAAAACGTGATTCCCCAATTCTTTTAGATCGTTTCCATCCAAGTATATTTCGGTCGCGTCCATGGGTATCTGCTCGGGTACGTGATCGTAGCCGGCGCGCGAACAATCGACCACGTTGGAGTTCCAGGAGAGATCATGATAGCACGAACATTTATCTGGACAAGTCATCTTACAATCACAGGCGTCAAAGTCACAACAATGACACAGGGTGAAACAATGCGATTCATACTCGCACAAAAATTCGGAGGATTTTACTTCAAGCAAGAGCACATCCGATTTGGTCCGTGAATGGGTTAAAGAGCACCTTACACTTTCTAAATCCATTACTCGCGGGCGCTGCCGGAGGTCACTTAATTGGTTAATTCTCTGCAGCCATTCCATTGTACAGTCACAAGCAAATGGATTCTCACTGATGTAGAATTCCGGTAAATCTTTCTCCTCGGGAACAGCTGATATGGAAAAAGCACCGACTTCCAATATTTTTATCTTATTTGAATAAAGAATAACCTTATTGAGGTTGTATTTCTGAAGAAAAGTCCCTGGGTTTACTTTTTCTATCAAGTTATTATTTAATACAATAGTTTCAATACTGCTCGGAAACGAAAATTCATCAATGTATCTTATTTTATTGTAGCTCACATCCAACATTTTAATGTTGCAAGATTCCTTTACTCCGTATGTGTCTTCTAATTTTTCTATTTTATTTTCGTGCATATCGAGCCATTCCAAGTTACTTGGAATGTGACTGTAGTCAAACCATAGCAGCTCATTGTTGGATACATTTAACCACACGAGAGGCTGAGTGTTTGTAAATATTCCCTTTAAATCCACCAATTTGTTGCCATCCAATCCAATTGCTTTCAACTGTTGGTTTGAGGCAAAAGCTCCGTCGTCTATTTGATCTATGTTATTCGATGCCAAATTCAATATTTGTAGAGACGGCAAAGCTGCAAATGTATCCTTTGAGATTTTCTCTATTTTGTTTCCCACAAGGCGTAAACCGTATAAGTCGTCGAGGCCTTCGAAATGTGTTGTTGTTACCTTTGTTATTCTGTTCATTCCTAAATCAAGAGAAGTCAAAAATCTCAAAGTTTTTATGGCTTCTGGTACATCTGATAACTGGTTCCCGCTAAGACCCAAATCATGCAGCTTTGTGATATTTTCAAAAGAGCGTAAGTCCACTTTTGTAATTCTGTTCCCGTCAAGGAATAACTGATTCAAGACGTACAAGTTTGAAAAATGACTGCTGTCTACTTCAATAATGTTGTTGTGAGCCAGCGAGAGTGAATGAAGATTTTTCAAATTGGAAAAAGCGCCATCTGCTATGCGTGCTATATTGTTATACTCTAAACTTAAAAACTGCAAATTGTTCAAGTCTTGAAATAAAAGGGAGTCAATTTTGGTAATCCTGTTGTGCGATAGATTCAAAACAATAAGACGAACCAGTCCAGAAAACGTATCTCTATTCACCCATTCACTGGTTAATTCATTTACAGAAAGGTCCAAAATTTGAAGCTGGTCCAAGCCTTCTAAGAGCCCAGGTGCTAGGACGCTCAACGTATTGTTGTTCAGATATATCTGTTTTATATCTCTCGATGATTGAAACATCTCTGGGGGTAATGCCGTCAAGGCATTTGTCGATAAATTGAGAAGTTGCAAATCGCTCAAGCCCACAAATGCTCGGTCTGCCACATTAGATATTCTATTGTTTTGTAAAAATAGTTTCTGCAACGCACGTAGGCTTGATAAACCGTTATCGGGTAAAGCGCTAATTTCATTGTGCGACATATCCAGTGTCTCAAGCACAGTGTTGCAAGATTTTCCAGGAGCAGTTGGACCGTTACCCCAGTCGGAGAAACCCATGTTCGAAATGTCTTGCAACCGGTTTTGTGTCACATTCAACTCCTTTAAATTGTAGAGCGGACAGAATATTTCAGATGGCAATATCCAAATATTGTTATCACCTAAATCCAAACTTCGCAAATCTGTTAGCCCTCGGAATGTATCTCTGTGAAACTCCATTGACATCGCCGACCAGTCCGTATTGTGTGTCCGGATACTTAGAATTCGTAGCCCGCTAAGTGGCGACAAAACAGCTGAGGGCACGTACCGAATCTTACATGATTCTATTCTCAATTCTTTCAGATTGTGGAACCGGGACAAAAGTTCGGTTCCTTCTTCCTTTCGCCTGCCGACATCGAGAGAGCTCTCAAAGAAGAGAACGTCGGTACAGTGAAGGTCGAGCGCGGTGATGCGCTGCGCTTGCGAGGAGCTGAGGCCGGCCAGCAGGTCGGTGGCGCCGGCGGCTGTGCGCAGCGAGCACGCTAGTTGCACGCGCGTGGGCTCACCGCTGCCGCCCGACACGCGCTGCCACTCGCACTCCTGCGGCGCCTCCGCCACCCGGCTCGTCAGCGACGCTCCGCTGGCACCTGACCATATCCAGCACCATACTGTGCACCAAACGAGTAATCCCATCGATAACATTTCGAAAAACACACTTTTCAACTGTCACTATATTCAAATCGTCACTGTTTGTTTCGCTTTTATCGCGCACATCGCTAATGCAGTCCGGAAAACTTCACCGATTTCCCGTCAAACTTGTTTCAAAGTACGAGACATAACGGCTCGAGGGTCTCTCGTTGGAGCGTGACGTGTGCGCTCGCGATGAGGTGCTGGGAGCGACTGAGTGAGTGACGGCGTGCGGTGAGTTGAGCGACCGGCCGGCACGCTCCCCGCGCCCTAGCTCCTCCCCCGACAGGGACTTCCGATACGCGCCTCTCTGTTCATCAAAAAGTTCACAACGGCAACAAGTTGCTTGCCGCAAGATTGGCACGAACAGGAGCGCGCTTCGCGAGCTTTTATAAACATGGCGGTGCTTACTTTGTTTGTTTTGCTGTAGTCATAAAATTTCAATAGCACCTCTAGAGGTTCTAGTGAAAAACGTGTGAGCGAGCGCGCATCCCAGGTCTTAGGTTACTTTAATTTCCAATCATCTCCCTAACATATTCGCTCTACTAATCATGCCGACCGTTATAATCAGTTAACTTGCGTATTTCAGTTAAATTTTATTTACTCGTATAATGCAAGGATATCGCTAGGCGGTGTTTCCTTCTTTTTATCGTAATTAAATACTTTTCCCATGAAATTTTAATTACCTTCAGTTTAATTTATATGTTTATTAAACGACCATCATCATTTATGTCTTTATAAATATGCGTAGTAATTAAAACTTATAATCGCCGGTATTATGCATCATAACATTTATATGCCATTTCTGTCCATTTTATCTATCAAGACCATCACTAAGTTTGTTATTATTTTCATGATACATACTCGTACATACACGTAACCATTATTTTATTATGGATTTTCATTAAATCTGAAATTGTATCTTTCATTATTTGCATTTATATCCATATTTTTTATGATCTGTTTGACGATACATACATATAAATCGAAATAAATAACTATCTAGTCTGATGTACTTACTCGTATTGCCCTGGGGATGATGAAAGTCAATGAAATGAAGAGACGTTTTAAGACAGCGTAATGTAGTTATTAAGCAAAGTATGATAACAAGAACTTATAATACAAGGTGACTGTGTAACAGATGATATAATTGGTTATTTCAGATTTTATTACCTACCCCTTAGCCGATTATCAAAATACATTATAAGAATTACCCCAATCAAACCTTCAAATAAAATAAACGCAATAAAATATTATATTTACTAAAAACCACCTTTAATTAAAACTACTAAATCTCAAGTAATGAAAGATCTTCCTTTCACTAATTCCATGGAGTACACAGGTGTCACTTTATTCGTGATAACAGTTAGTTATCTGGCCATAGATAACTACCAATGCCATTCGTCCCTTATAGAAACACTTCCAAGGACAGTTTTTTCTTGCCACATGCCTATGCCTGTGACTGTGAAATCTCTAACCGCCCTGATTACTCTTTGTTCTAAAAGCAACTACCTGCGAACATGACTCACGTAGCACCACTTTCGCGATAACCTTATCTTCCTGCCTCATCACTCACTCACTGATGACATCATTAACATACTTTAAGTACTTTCCATAATAACCTGCTTCATGTTCTTTTTCAAATTTGTTGTGTTTGTGCGTGTTCCATCTGGTTTACCTATGTTATTATCTGTTTTATCATTCATTATTAAGGTATTATTGACGTTTCGGAGAATATGCTTTTTTGTAAGAAGAGTTTTTAAAACATTATTATAAGCTACCGAGTTTCGATCAGAAAAGGTTTGGAATAATTATTTATTATAAGCTACTTTAATAATTCAGTAAAAAATACAGCAATTTTTTTAAAGTTTGAATTATACTGAAATGTTCGTATAAAATTAAATTCTGAGCCATGTTGATTGATGCGTTGTATCTACTTAAATCTTCCTTCTTAATTGAAAACAACCAATCATTTTTACGCTACTAATTGGGCTTAGTTATGCCATAACGATCCGTCAGTGACATAAAGTACATTAGCCCTTTCTTACTTTAAATCAGTTGTATCGTTATGGCATAACTACTACGGCCAGCGAGATGCTATGAGAGTATATGTATAGGTATGTATGTCTGTTTCATTGTAACCACCTGTAGCCAAAACGGTTTCATAAACTGTGAAGTACGAAATGTCTTCAAACACAGGGTTCGATTTGATTTGATCTATGGAGATGACTATGGAGTCACAGTGGGTACATTTTATGCAGACGAGTTTAATTTTTTTTGGGAAAATGTTTAAGTAACTAATTATTACATATAAGTCATTTGCAAAAGACGTGTTTTACTATACATATTATCCTTGCTTTTTGAAAACTATACAAATTCGTCATTACTTAAAAGAGTTCATTTTGAATTAGTAATTTATGGGTAATTAGGTTTTGAACATAAATAATAAGCATGTTCTCTTTAAAGCAGTAATTACGCCTTGTAAAGATAGAAATGAGTTAAAAACATCAATAAATCTACAAGATGTAAACGTCAAATAAATGGAAAAGATAATTAATGATATTGTTACATTTCTGTGCCTCTAATACCTATTATGAGTAATTTAGTTAATTATATTGCAGATATTTTTAAAATCAGAAACGTAAACTTTTAATAATAGAATAAGCATTTTAAAGACCAAAATAGATTTGGATGACAGATTCAAGGAAAAAACATGTTTGTTTCGAAATCAGTATCAACACAATGTGACATTCATCATGTATGGTGAAGGCATATTTTAATAAAATGCTTGATACTATGTTTTAGACGAAATAAATTTAATCATAAGAAAGAAAAGAACAAAGAAATAAAATATATAGTATCTCTATTTGGTAGACTACCCTATTTAATAATCTGTGGTAAAAAGTTTTTGGATACGTTTTACCTAGTCGGGTAATTATAAAAATGCTACCTAGAAACTCAAAATCAAAATGTTTTAAATGTAGATACATACAAAAATAACAGCTCTTCTCAGTTTCAAAAGAAAGTATGTAATTCCAATCAGTTACTGGGCCCTCGGTTCGCGTTGTCACATTATCACTAACTGATTAACTGATTGGGATTACTTTCTTTACACAAACTGAGAAGAGATGTTATTTTTGTATGTATCACTACAAGTTACCTACTAAATATTCCCATTTACAGTAATCTTTTAAAGTGACCAGATATAGGAATTTGATAACTCATAAAGGTCGATTGAGGGGCCACTTCCATGAGCTATAGCGTTTGACTTACACCTACAAATTTCACCTTCTGTCTACAATTTTTTTAAAGCTCCTACTAAATCTTTACATATATGGAACCTACTTTTTCCAATGTGGTCCCTCGGAGGGAACACACATGATGTCCTACCATGCAGAATTAGTACACTCCACGTTTCGGGAAGTGTTAGCGAAGAATAAATGATTATTTTTCTGTGTGAAAAAAAAACATTTTTTAACTGAAAGTTTTTATCCAGCAAACACTTCCTTCTACTTCAACATCATGGTTCTTAAGATTTATTTTTAATGAAAACATTATCGTCCGATCGATAATTTTATGAATGCAGTCGGCAATGGTCTTTTATTAGGGCCCTCGGCGGCGGCGAATCGCGAAATCGGTCCCTCAAAGGGCTAACTCATCTTATTGGGGACACTCCACACTCCCGCCGCCGCGCCGCCGCCGCAGCCGCTTCGCAGTTCTAGATGAAATAGTGTGGATATGTCAATTGGACCATTTGTAACAAATACTTGCTTGAACATTATTTAATTTAACATCTAGGACGGAGACAGACGACTACCGATTGAGGAGCTATTGCTTAAAGGGTGTTAAATGAAACTCCCTTATGGGAACGTCTTCTTAGAATCAGCGATAAAGCTCTTGTACTTTATAAAAATATGACTGTACATAACGGTCTTTGAAAAATTGAACTTGAATTCAAAAACTAGAGTTGACAAGTAAGTACCTGGTATAATTAAATGCATGCCAGAAAAATACGAAGAATACCGATTAGGTGTATTATCTGAAAGAACAGAAAAAAATAGAATATGCTTGTAGTTTGTATTAATTATTATCTGCCATCGTGGACTATCATTATCATTTAAGTACTTACAACATAAGTGAAATATTTGCAAAAGTTTTTTCTGGAATTCAAATATTGTTTCTCAAAAGCGCTCCCGACTCGTGGTCGTGGTCCCACCGCAGTGTCCCACTGGTGGGTCGACGAGTAATTTTACCTGTTTACTTTTAGTCCCACCGATTCACTCTTGGCCAGTATGTATTCTGTATTTTTATAACCTTTTTCAAGTCAATCATAATTACATGTATCGATTTAAATGATTTTGTCATACATATCTATCACCCTATTGAAGTCGATGCACTTGCGCCCGCGTCAACCTCTCACCAGGAAGTTGTAAATCACGAAAGCTGCGCCAACAGCACCCACTCATCAGATCTTCCACATCAGCCAATATAACTTGAACTCTTTATCTTCAAATGAAAACAAATCGGCAACTAAGTAACTACAGATAGAACAGTGAAAACCCTTCACTGGAAAAGTAATCGATCACTACAACCAAAGGTTGCGCTATTTTTTCATTTGTGTAGAGTGAATTAAAGTTATTACAAATTCATTTATTACTCATGAAACGGTAAGAAATCCTCGAAAAACGAAGCAGACTTGTAGAAAAAACTTTTACATGAAATTAGGCCACATCACGCGAAAACAGGGTCGGATTTTGCAAGTTCTAGGATTAACTTGATTTATGTACTTCAAGTAAGTAAAAAAAAATATTCAGTACCAGAAAGTTTACAAAAAAATAATAACATAAACTTAAAAACTAAAACAGCACAGGTAGGTACCAAAAAGGTTGCCACTCAGCATAATGTTGTAGCTCTGTTGAGCTACAACGCTGGTTTTCGGTGGTCACCCGTGAGAGACGCAACATTGCGCAAACAAGACATCTTATATATAATACAACAGAAAAATAAAATGAAACCTTCTTATCTAATTGGTAACAAAAACAAAAATAGAGATTTAAAATATCAACTTCATATAAAAATAATGAGAAGAGATCGACTTACATAATAGTTATTTTACACAATATAGTTATTTTATTACTTAAGTTAATAATACTGTGTAACTATAACGCTTACATTGGCAGCATGATATATCATCAATATTGTAAGGTCAAAAGGTACAGTTTGTGATTATGTTGGAAAGAACGAAGTTTAATAGAATTTCTTATCGGAGGTGGGATATTATTCTAACATTTCGTAGCAGAATATCGAAAACTGCCACGAAACGCAGCTGTACTGTGACTAGGGTATGCCAATCGAGTAGATATCCTCTGCGGTCTTAATGAAAAGTTAAGTTTTTGCGGAATTAAAATATAAATATGCCGGTTCTTGCTTCTTCAAAGCATGATTATTCTTTTTTCGTCATGTCATCCTTATCTTTATATAACACCTTTTAAGTAGACACCTAGGTTGTTTTATATAAAGTTAAGGACAGAAAAAAAATATTTTTCGACTTAAAACTGAAAAGTTCAATTCAATACACTTTATTGCAAATCAAACATAACCTAAGAACGAAAAATAACAAAAATTCAAAAATGACAAAGTTTACTTGAGTCATCGAAGTTCAACACACACTGGCCGCGAAGAAGCAAAGCGATGAAAACTTTTAAAATCTACTTTTTATTGCACTCACTTCCTGCCAGCTACAGTAGCAAGCGTTCTTAAAAAAATAAAGAACATTTGTCTTAATCTGTCGCCAGACTGTGTTTCATATTCCCAAATTAATCATTTCTGCCTGACATATTTTAAATATCTTCATAAGGTTATTGTATTCAAAACGTTATGGTAAAATTATTATCATTAGCATTTTAGTTTTTGACTCCGTCGAGTGTCATGACTTGCATGGGAATAAGAAACTTGTTGACAAAAGATATGCACCCTCTTTGCTTGATTCATTTAGCTGCGTTAGCACCGTGCGTGCACACAATGATACATAATTATGTACATACTTACAACATTTACATAACAACTTCTCACAACACTATGTAGGTGCTCTCATAGTTTTTAAACTAGGAACTACTTGTTGTGTGTAGTAGTTACTAAGTCATAAAAACTAACTTGACACGGGCCATTTGCTCCGAGTTTGATTTTATCGCTTATTAAATCAACGTCGTCGTATGTTTGCATAATTTTAATTAGATAGGTCCTGTCCTGTTACAATTTGAATTATGTACCTATCTACTTGATTGAAGGCGTTCCGTTTTATTTTTTCTTCGTATACCTATATACAAGGTATATTTACGTTACGTTTTTTCGTTCGTTAACAACGCCGCTGCAGGGGCATTGAGTACTCTTCCCAAAGCTCGGGGAGGTTAGGCCATACTTTACCCACGGTGGCCTAGTCAGGATTGTTGAAGGTTATCGGGCTTAGTGGCCAACCTCAATGTCAGAAGTTTTCAAGCCGCCTATAAGGCCTCCGATATGGCTTAACGACTGCCATCTGGTGATAGCAGCAAGCACTAACGGCTCAACGTGCCTTCCGAACCACGGAAACGATCGAGATAAATGCCACTAACAGTCAAACCCATCCAGGTTATGACAATATTTGTAGTCAGTTAACTACGTGATCGAAGCGACCACGTAAGCCGCACTGAGCCACGCACGACCGCTTCGTATATTTTCGTAATTAATTTAAATGTCCTATTTAATGAAACTGAACAATTGTCACCAAAATAACACATAATGAATAAAAGCGAAAACGTTAGGACAGAGAGGCCTCACAAAGTAGGCTGAGTATCAGCTGATAGATTTATATGAAAAATCAAGTGTTTTTTTAGTATAGAATCCTCAAAAGAGAAATATTCCGTATCAAAATTAGGTTAGGTATAGGTTACCCTGATGTCTAGCGCCCTTTTAAATATAGTGACAAAATTAAAACTTGTGCATGTTTCGTTTCTGCTAAAGCTTAGGGCGCGAAGTCAACATGTGATTTTGATCACCATAGCAAACCACATTACCACCAAAATACGTCAAGACCAACTGTTCCTCGCATTTTAGCCACCATTATCTATCCATCGATAAATGGAATCTATTGTGTTTCCGCAAAAAATCGCATAAATCGAATCGATCTTCCTAGCTGTCTGCTTTTGGCCTTTGTCAATCTGTGCCTCTGCCACTAATGGTCGCTCCCTAAAGACCCATACGTATTCGGTGGTAGTAAACGTCAAAATATTTTGTATCAGCTGTGCTAATGGCCTGTAAAGTCGGCATTAAGGTCATATTGTTATGTTATCCGGGAGTATTATGGCCAATGTGTATTATGTTTTTATAATGATGTTTAGAAAAATCCAAAAATACGGTTTTCTGTGGTCTATTTGAAAAGTAAAATTAAAAAATAATGTTATTGCTCTTTCTTAGTAGAAATCCGTCTATCATGATAAGTACGATATTCATTTGAAAGAAACAGAACTACACTAGAAACCGACTCATAAAACGAGCTATAAACAATCTCATAAAAACTTCTTGTAAGTAATTCCATTCTTTATCGTAATCTGCACAATTAACAAATCCCATTTCGTAATTGGTAGCCAGGCACGCTTGCCTCTGATCAGAATAAAGCTTTTTAATGAGAAAAACTCAACGGTCACAAAAAAATTATGAGACTCCGTGAGTTCCACAACGTTCTCCTTGACGAAATCCGATGAATGAATGTAATGCTATTACGATTAGCATTATTTGATCCCGAGGGCGGCGGATACCGGTTTACGAAATAAAGCGAATTTCGCGAACAAAGACTCTAGTATTTTTTCATCGGTGTGGTTTTTACTTTTTAATTTTGTCCCAATCCCAACATCAGTGTCGGATATCGAACGCAACGCAACCACAGAGGTTTTAATCGAATTTGTTACGCCACATGTCATTTGGGCTGTTTAAATATTTCGGATAGTTGATCGAGAAGTTGTGAAGTTATGATCAGGGTGCTAAAATTCAATTAAGTATTTGGTACGTCTGTACATATTAGTTTTCGTTTCAATTTTGATATAAAAAATAAGCAAAGTTTGACCACGTTGGATAATATTTGACACAATCAGAACTTAAGGAAGCTTTCACGATCGATTTTATTATTAATTTGATATTTATTCAAACTATGTATATATGTATGTATCGTCATTGGACAGCTTCTACAGACTCTAGTTTTTTTTTATCAAATTCAAACAGCATTTCCAAAAATAACCTCCCCGTCTCAGTTACTAAACCGCGCGGTACCCTAAAAGCCGTTTTTAACAAGTCGGATGAATTTGAAATTTATGTGGGGATTTCTATAAATAATTACCCATAGATGTGTAAACACTGAGCTAAAAGTTTTATTTTTTACGGGTTTTTTTTCCATAGACCTATAGAGCTAGTTAATCCGGCGCGTTTCGTCATGAGGCATTTTGACTACGAATGCGTTGTCGTGTGCACTAAATAAGAATCTTTATGCGTCCACGTTGACATTAATAACAAAAGACCTGGTGATTTATACGTGTAACAACACGATCGATTCAGAGTTTAGTCTACGATTTACTGGCCGCTTAACGTTTAAACAACAAAGAAACATTTGGTCTGGACGCCGGTTTATTTTCATTTAGAGTGACCGCTAGGCACGTGTTAGTAAAACTTTAATTTTATGGAACAAAGAGATCCCTTCATAATTTTGTTCTGGTTGCCTCATTTCTGCTTTAGTTGTTGCAATCTCTAAAAAGGTTAAAGTGAACATTGATAGAGTTGGGATGAACATTTCCATATGGTCGCTAAGTATGTAATAAATTGCATAATGCACAAATAAAATGCACATTACGCATTTAAGCAACATAATAGCTATTGTTATATCTGTTGGCGAAGATTTATAATTAGCATTGTTTAATCCATTTTGTATTTACCTAAATCTTGTTATTTGACTGCTAATCTTCCAAATAAAATAAAATAAAAATAAATAAATAATAAAATTAATCAAAAATATGAATGTTTAAAATACATATGTATGTACTTTGAGGCTACGACACTGGGGAGTTCAGATCAGAGGAATCTAATGACATTTTACTCTCCAAATACAAGACTATGTTAGGTTAGAGCCTTAGGTTACCAAAAAGGCATCACACACAAAATACACATCAGGGCATAACATAATGCAAGTTACCTATCCTCAGAATTTAAAAAAATAATCGACAACTCTGAAACGCTAAAAAACCGACTTCAATCGCGTAACATACGAGTCAAACTGAAAACCTCCTTTTTGTGAAGACGGTTAAAATACTAAAAGCTTCTCCTAAATGTTACAAATACTTTTCTGAAAACCGCATTAAAATCGGTTCAGCCAAGATATTCGAGATATTCGTGGACAAACATACATACAAACATATATACATACAGGTCAAACTAAGAACCGCCTTTTTTTCGAAGTCAGTTAAAAATGCTTGCACGCAGATTTGGCAAGTGTAGCGACGAGGTCAAGTTGACATTGTTCAATGCCTACTGCCAGTGTTTTTACACTTGCCAACTCTGGGTCAACTTCACGCGTAGATCATACAGTACCATGAGGGTGCAGTATAATGATGCATTCCGCATCCTCATGCATAAGCCGCGATTTTGTAGTGCATCAGATATGTTCGCCGAAGCGAGAGTGTCCAACTTCTTCGCGGTTATAAGGACTCGTGTGGCCTCTTTTTGGGAAAGGTTGCATTACTCGACTAATTCCATCTTGCAAGCTGTCAGTGCAGGGCTAGACAGCCCAATTTTTAGGTACTGGATTTCGATCCATCGCAGCGAGAATCGAAAATAACACAAACAATGTGGTCAGATTGCTGCCCGTGCTATGGGACTGCCCGTAACTTGGTTCGCCACCTGATCGATTTGTATGAAAAGTCCAAAAAAAATTTTGCGATTTCAACAAAGTTGTAGAACAAAAGTTGTTCAGTTTGATGGGTAAAAGCCAACCTTGAAGTATTGTCACATACTTCTGTTACACCCTGTATATTTGTATGGCTTCTTTCGCTGTAATAAAAAATTCTTATTATTATAAAATTAAGCGTAAGGCCTATAACTACACTGGGTCTAATTTGTATTGTACTGCACTATTTTTGTTTTAATAAGACTTTGCACATCGACAGATTTTTATCTTACTAAAATAATGTTGTTCTTTTTTTCTTTTCATCAAAATCGTCTCTCTAGAAAGTTTTTTATGGAGAATATTGTTTTTTTGCTTTGACCAAAGTTCGAAAAAAATGTTGTTCAGTATTACAAGTAGAAGCCCTAGTTAACGGGTCCTACACATATTCTGTAACACTATCGTTTGTTCTCTTTGTACCCCTCTCCACTTCGTCTCTTGCTCATTGGCAGCGGAATTAATGTAGGCCTCTGTTCACCTTGAACACACAAACATACGTCCACCCAAAATCATTACCCTGCTTCTGGGCCAGTCGGTAACTTAGACTTTTTAATTATTATTAAAGATTTGAGTGCGTTTGGCAACACCTCACCTCAGGATGCTTACTTATCTATAAAATAAAGAATAGGTTGATATTCTTTTTCTAATTCGTGCTTCTATCCAGATTTTTTAATTTAACAAAAAAGAAACTGACAATTTTTGTAGCTTCTCACTTTCTGACTAGTATTCTTGATGTTGACCGACATTACTTAAAAATGCCTATACGTAAAGAGCGTGACACAGCACAAACCAAAATCAAAATATGAGCATCATGCCTGCTCCTTCATCAAACTCCTTTAAAACTCATAGCCATACGTTTAATTAAAACCCAAATCCTAATACATGACAACCCACGTCCTACCGTGTGTCAGTGACCGATATTGAAAGGGCCCTAATTTTTTTTCCAGTCCTTGTGGGTTCTCGCTTTGTGATACAAAATTAATGATTTTTGGTCAGTGCTGCGCCGATCACAATGGGGCCATTGACAATGGTGTCCTGCTGTCTGTGATATTGACGGGAGGCAGAACCCGAACTCACTACCTATCGCTCCTGACGTTGTGTCTTTGTGCCCAAGAATTCCATCGTCACGGATCAAACTTGAACTCGTCCCCGTGAGATTCAACAGTGATATTTTAGAATGATACTAATTATGAAACGAAAATATTCGGTTCGAACGTTTGTTATTTTCAATTTGTTTCGTTCGGCGTTCTTTGGTACGATTTTTGAAGTTTGCTGGCGGTAGATTTTTTTAAATTAATCTAAGAATGCTATTATAAAATTAATACCAGAAATTCCTTGTTCAAAAGCATAAATATGCGTGTAGCTGTTTCGTAAATTCATTGCAATGAGTTCTAAGATGAAACGCCTCTACGTAATTATTTGGTGTAATAAACTCCGCTGCGGGCATAGAATTACTGCTGCTACATACCCATAAACACCTGACTTACATACAAAATCATTCCTGCCCTTCTCCAAGCTACCTAATAATTAATAAATGAACCCACGCAACCTAATCAAACAGAATTAACATCTGTGTGGTCTAACCGCCTAACCACCTGTTTACAAATACGCAATAAAAGTTAGCATTGCCTCTATAAATTATCCTGCGCGAATGAATGGTGTTGGTGACTGACCAAAACATCTTGCAGAACCGCACACGCACTCGCTATTGTACTGAATCGAAGTTGATCCACACATTAGGGTGGTCTCACTGTTAGTCGTAACAATTGTAAACGGCATCATTGTTAGCGCCCCGCACACGAGAAATTTATAGCAATCCAATATAATTTCATTACCACTTTTATGTAGCAGGCGATGTGAAAATATTGAGTTTTCGCTAAAGAGCTATGCAATAAAGGACGGTGCGGTGGCAGTTTAGAAACACACAGCTCCTATCCTATCACAGCGCATGACAATGCTGCAACAAAATAAGGAAACTAAAATTTGCGGAGAATCCCAGAACTGTTTTTAGGGTTCCGTAGCCAAATGGCAAAAAACGGAACCCTTATGGATTCGTCATGTCTGTCTATCCGTCCGTATGTCACAGCCACTTTTTTCCGAAACTATAAGAACTATACTATTGAAACTTGGTAAGTAGATTTATTATGTGAACCGCATTAAGATTTTCACACAAAAATAGAAAAAAATAATAATTTTTGGGGGTTCCCCATACTTAGAACTGAAACTCAAAATTGTTTTTTCATCAAACCCATACGTATGGGGTATCTATGGATAGGTCTTCAAAAATGATATTGAGGTTTCTAATATCATTTTTTTCTAAACTGAATAGTTTGCGCAAGAGACACTTCCAAAGTGGTAAAATGTTGGAACCCCCTGGAACTTTTAAAATAAGAGAATGATAAAACTAAAAAAAATATATGATGTACATTACCATGCAAACTTCCACCGAAAATTGGTTTGAACGAGATCTAGTAAGTAGTTTTTTTTTTAATAAGTCATAAATCGTAAACCGCAATTTACCTATAACGAACTACAAGAACTTTTATATTCGTCGATCCGTCTGCTCGTTTGCCACCTATCACATAAAAAAAAAAAAAAAAAAAAAAAAATGATACTTGCTGCTACGGAACCCTTCATGGGCGAGTCCAACTCGAACTTGGCCGCTTTTTTAGATCTTAGATCTCTATTTTAAGTAAATTTTATATTGAAAGTCAAAATTTTGCTCCGATTGTCGATTTGACTGAGTAGTGTCTGCCATTAGCCGTTTGTATTACCTTCAGCCAAACCATCTTCCAGAGCCATTTGTCAATTTTCTGTTACTGACTGCAACATTTATAAATCTCCATGTGACCGTTACTCGCACCACTGACGACAGTATATGGAGTTATGGTCCATAAATTAGGGGATTATCTTGTCTGTGGTCAGTGATTAGGTGCCATCAATGGTGCCAACAATGAAATTTAAGGGAAAACCCGAAAATTAAATCGTAAGCCCTGCTATTACTAGAATCAAGAACAGTAGCGACAGGAAATAAATGGGTATAAAATAAAATATTTTAAATGTGACAAATTCTAATTAAAAATGATCTATGATAGGTAGGATGTATTGTATTGACTAAATACTTATTTAACAGTGTCGAGGGTCATTTAATTAATAAATTGTACCACCAAGCTGTGCATATGTATGTATTTAAATTTAAACGTATAGTGTATGCATATCAGTCATAGCACAGGGAATCCTAGTTTGGGGCCAGATGACCGTGTGTGATTTGTCCCGGATATTTATTTATCTATTTATTATTATTTATACTTTCTCGTAAATCCTTTCACCGTCTGTCATACACAGGTTGTCATTGGCTTAGTACAAACCAGCCATAAAAAGTCATAATCATAGCAAAAAATTCTATCTCTCTAATCAGCCCACATTAGGCCTTGGTAAATAAATGCACTTGGTAAAAGAAAAAGTCCCGGAGAACTAGCAGCAATCTCTTACTCTTATTCTCAGTAGCAGTTTTATTCCACTGGCCACCAATAGGACGTATACAATCCACAATTGCAGACATTATTAGGGTCTACTAGAGGAATATTTAAGTGCTCTTTATTCGATTGCAACTTCACTCGTTTTCTTGTAAATTAGAATTTCCTGAACAAATTAATTACTAAAAAAATATCATAATTTTCAAAAAACTAACATGGCTCAAATTACACACAAATTAAGGTGTACTAGTGGTTTTTTTTGTTTTTTTTCTATCAGCTGTTTTCGAGATACAGAAAACACAAAAACGTTACTGCAGCGGAATCTTGAATAATTCGGAAACCGTAAGATGCACCAATTCCGCTATTTGCGCACATTTATAACACGACGAAAGCTACTCAGTCATGTACTTTGTTATGAGCTAGACCGTCTTTTTCCAAATCATGCCGCTGGGGAAGCGTTACCCTGGCGGAATCGTTTTTTTATGAATATCTCCGAAATTGTAAGACGCACAAATTCCGCTGCTGGCGCACAATTAGTCCTAATGATGCTCTAATTCCCTATTATACTCACATCCTTCTTAGCTACTAAATTCCGCTGGCGTAATGGACATGCCTATTTCGTTGTTTTAGTAATCTTTTCTTTTTATTTCACTACCCTACCCCAGTACATCTCATAGTTTATTTCCTGCCTTAAGGTTGCCTGAAAGAAATGGCTACCTAGCAATAAGGTTGCCCATTGTTGTCACCAATTTTCTTTTGCCTTGTTCTTGTAATATTATAATTTCTTATGATGCAATAAAGTATATTGAACTGAATTTAATTTAATTAAATCTTTTAGTAACAGAAATAATTTTAGAGATCTGCTATACTTATTTATGGACATGATTCCATAGAAGCGATCGTGGCTCAGTGCGGCTTGCGTGGTCGCGTCGATCACGCAGGTTAACTGACTACAGACATGGTCATACATAACTTGTATGGGTTTGACTGTTAGTGGCATTTATCTCGACCATTTCTGTGTTTCGCAAGAGACGTTGCCGTTGGTGTCGGCTGCTGTCACTAGATGGCAGTCGTTAAGCCATGTCGGAGGCCTTATAGGCGGCTTGAAAACTTCTGACACTGAGATTGGCCACTAGCCCCACAACCTCCACCAATCCGGACTTGGCCCCCGTGTGTGGAATAAGGCCTAACCTTTCCGAGGTATGGAAAGAGACCCGTGCCCCTGCAGTGGGGATGATATGGGTTGTTAAACGATTCCATAGATAGATATTATAGTTAGATAGAGACCCTTAGGACAACAAACATATAAGAAAAGCTAACAGACTCCTACTTCCCTTGTTGTTAAGTAGACGCACAGTGGTCCAGATCGGTCAGTATCGAGTTATAAACAATTCCCGTGACTCATTGCGGATTCGCGTGGCATCTAACGGAGATATACTGAAATGACCAATCACAGACGTGCCCAGTGTGCTAAACTGAGCTATTTACCTCTGAACCTTAGTTCTTGTTACACCGAAGTGTATCTGCGGTAGAAATAAAGTTTAAATATGAGAGTATCGAAGGAAATAATAGATGTATTTCAACAAAAAATAATCTAAAAGGGATGCCACAAGAATCCCTTTTAGTTTTTTTTTTTATTTAAGGCTAAAGTTTATCAACGCAAACTCTATGCAACTCTTTAGACTGTCTTACAAAATACATCGATGCGAACATTAAGATGTTACGCTTAAAAAAATACCATAGAAAAGACATCAACGCGAGCACTAAGACGCTACGTTTTACAAAACTGACATATAAAAGACATCAACGCGAGCAAAAACACACTACGCTTTACTAAACGGCCATAGAAAAGACGTCAACGTGAGCGCTAAGACGCTACGCTTACGAGGCCATCGTTTAAATTATATCAACGCGAACAATTAAAACCATGATGATGAAGCTGCATAAGAATAATTTTCAGTACTATGAAATATGCAAAATTACTTCTACGTATATGATACATACATAGACAACATTTACAACAAATACGATTTTTTTTTCCTTAATGCTCCGTTTCCTTTACAGTGACCAGTACTTCTCAATGAATAAGAAAAATGTGGTATCACGTTAAACATTAGTTAACTTAAGTTTTTTACTTCAATTTTATCGATAAAAGATTTTATTCGACTAATACTGATAGACATTGGTGTAAATAGTTCATCGGCAATACTCGATACGATACTTACTTACATTAGGTCCGAAAACGGCTCTTTCCTCGTCCATTAGTTTAATGTGATTCGAATCACATACGCCTAAATGTATGGTACTCTATAAAAATAGGTCGATACGAACGTGATAGTACGGTGTTAAAATAAATTAGAACATCGCATTTATAGGGAAATTCAGCTATTTTCTAAACGACGGAAGAGTGTTGCCATGCTAACCACGAAATGGAAGTTTGTGGAAGAAAATATTCTATCCCTTTGAAAGTATTTATAAAAAATATTTCTAAAACAAATAATAATGGAACAACGAATTGAATAATAATAGTAGTCTTAACTACATATCTACAGTGTATTAGTTTTTCTCAAAACTTTGTAGAATGTAGAACATTCTACAAAGTTTGAAAATAAATACAATATTTACCTTAAGTCTCCCTTTTCAGGGTTCCGTACCTCAAAAGGAAAAAAGTAACCCTTATATATAGGATCACTTCGTTGTCCGTCTGTCTGTCTGTCAAGACCCTTTTTCTCAGGAACGCGTAGACTCAATCCCTTGAAGCTGTGAAAAAATCAAACCTCTATGCCTACGCAATATGTACGGCAATATCACTTGATTGCGTTGGCACAGAAGTTTGATTTTTTCGCAGCTTTAAGGAATTGCAGGCCTGAGAATTCGATATAGAGTTCAAAACATGTATGATTATGAATTTATACGAAACCCTCGGTGCGCAAGTCCGGCTCGCACCTGGCCGATTTTTGTCGTGTGGCACAATCAACTGTGGTCCTTACTTTATTGAATCTCATTGTTTTCAATTTTGAAATTACAGTATCTTCTGACGTTAACAACCCATAGGCTATCTATTCACTAAGTACTAAACAATAAAGTCGTCTTTGAATTATATTTTAGTAAGTATTTTAAATCACCTATTACTTGAAATATTATTAGTTAATTTAGTTATTTTATCAGGAATTCTAATAGCTTCATCACAGACATTTTCAATGGCTGTTTTTGATTCACCACCAAGGGCACATCGTTTCACCAGCCTTAACCATTCTTAGGCTAGATATAGGCACCCTGCACCTTTCTAACTTTTGTCACTAATTCATACTTTCCCTTTAGCACTTACGGGATTTACATGAGGTTCGCTTGTTATCAGTAAACGATTGCTGTCAGATCGTAAGTACCCTCAGAACGGACTACTACAGAAATATCTAACACATCATTTCATTAGAAAAAATTGTCACTGTCATCGTCATAACATAAAATAACATAAAATTATATTATAAATTTATTAAGAAATAAACAGTCATTAGAAATAATATATACGTATAAAGCCACATATTTCTAAAAGGTCTTAATTGTTTAAGGCGCTCAATTCAATATCTGACCCTGACGGGCGCCAAGCCAACAAAAGTCGAAACACAGTCAAGTTATAACGCACTTTATTTAGAAAACAACGCACCAGCAATGCCATCGTAAATCTAAAATATTACCCTCGTTAATATTAACGACAGCGACCTAACTGGACTTGAGATTAAGTTCATTAGGTGAAAGAGAGATTCTGATTGTACATTGTGGGCTTCAAAATAGACAAAAAATGTGCTTTAAAAAGAAATGCATGCATGTCTGAAACTTTTTATTACGAAAAATGTATTTCAAAAATACCCAAAATGTTTTTCCTGTTTAAGAAATGCCCATTGGATTAGTCAACTGCACACTAACTGTCATCAGTTTCCGAGTTTCAACTGAAGCTTTCTTTATTTTATCATCTAAAAACTCACCATAAAATTTAACAATAATCGCTTTTAAGGCATTCGGGCATGTTTATGTGTGTTGTCATTAAGATTAGTTCCTGTTTTTTAGCTCTGGACTGAATTTATCGCCAGGTTCATTACCATAACTTACCTGCTTTTCTTTTACGTATCACTGGAGAATTTTTCTTGCGTCTTTACTTGAGCTATGCCTTTTTAATGGGACCAAAATGTAACTTAGTCTTGCTTGTAGGTGTATAAGTGCCATCTACAAAAAAAGAAGTTATATTTAAGCTGACATATAGCCATGCATAAGTTGAGTAATAGTCATTGTAGTAACTATGTATTATAAATCACAACGTTTCGTCTGTCCCTGGATGGTGAAATAAACAAAAACTACCTATAAGTAATGGGAGAATATCACACAATCGCTACGCTATCTCTTCCAGACATCTTTGACTAAATTATGTATACGTCATGATTTTTCATTGTTTATTTGAAACTTGCACTTTCTACATTAGTACTTAGGTATTTCGCAATACTTATGGCGACAATTTACCTATGTATATAAACCGCCTACTTGTATAGCTTCTTTTTCATGTACCTATATTGTTTATATTTTCCAGTTTATGTTGTGCAATAAAGAGTTTTCATTATTCAAGTTCAGTGTTGACTGAAAAAAATTAAAATACTTATATTGTAAAATGAAGCACGTGGCGTTTTATAAGTGAATAGTAAAGAGGTGAGTTCAAACTAAAGAATTCTCAATTAATGTGGTCTGTGTGGTTATACACCTTCCCCTAATGACTTTAATGTTTTTTTGTGTAAGTGGATTGCTAAAGCAAATAATGGATAATTATCAGAAAATAGTATCTGGATGCGTAACTACCGTCATCATTATCATCTGCGCCGAATTTCTTCCACTGTTGAACAAAAACTTACACTCTATCGATTTCCTTATGTAGCATGATAATATAAATTCAATCAGATTAATCATCCGTCATTCTACAATTTCATTGTTTTCAGAACGCTGCACATTCGACTTGAAGTCTTCGGTTTACCTTTAGTTGCTAGCAAATACCTAGTAAGTATTTTTATTTACATGCGCAACTAATAACAGAATCATCTGAACATCAGAAAGCTTTCGCGACCACATTATTTTTTACACATCCAGGTGGGTGCCAAACATTTTTGACTTTCAACCAAACAAAATCCGCAGACCACACAAAGAATATCTCTTACCGCGAACCAAAGACCGCTTTTGTCGTTGTCAAAACAAGATCGGTTACAATAAATCTTATTAAAGCCCCGCAAGACTCCACACGGTTCCATTCATGAGTCCTTTGATGGAAGGCCAATGAATAGAATGTTTACATTGTGCGGATTATACATCTGCCCTAGATCTACCTGGAATGGCGATCCTATAGGTGATATTCGAGGGTGGCATTACGTCTTCGTAGGTAAGTATAGCTATTAGCTATCATCGTGCAAAGGGATTCTTTGGTTGCTCACCATCATCACACAGGTGACGGGAGGGATTCATTAAGCACGAGTACTCGAAAATAAATGAGACGGTAGAAACTATTCAACGTTAATACAATATTTTGGCCCGCAACAGGCCCTTTAAAAATTATGGGAGGTGATCGATCACGCTCCGCTTCCCCTAAGAGAAATATATTATTAGGTAATGATCAACTTCTACATCCACTCTTCATCCGTTGCGTTCGACATGCTTATGCTTATGCTTATGGCCAATAAGTATGCAATCACTAGCTCAGAATAAATTAAATTCGCCAGAAACACAGACTTCTACAAGTCTAGCTCAAGTCCAACAAGTATTAATGTTGGACTAGTACTTGAGCTAGACTTGTAGAAGTCTGTGTTTCTGGCGAATTTCATAACAATACTCGTATAGGATGACACTAAATTAGTTCTTGATACGAAAGTCTATGAATGTGCTCATGATAACAAACAACTTTCCCTAAGACACCCATAGTCAAATCGCAAAAAAAAAAAATTTACTCTCCATACAAATCAATGAACTGACCGACCAAATTAGTATGAAGAGTCCAAAATGTTTTTTTGCGATTTGACTATGGATTCTTTAGGGAAAGTTGTTCGTTATCATGAGCACATGCATAGCCTTTCGTATCAAGAACTAAATTTAAGCCACCCTATATTAATGGACTAACTCGGTGGCTAAGTGGTTAGCTATCCTGACCTCTGATCCGAGAGTCGTGGGTTCGATCCCCACACAGGGCAAACTTTTCTGTGATGAGCAGAATTGTTCGCTCTGAGTCTGGGTGTATTATATCTATATATGTATGTATTTAAAAGTATATGTGTATGTATATCAGTCTCTGGTTCCCAAGATACAGGGAATCCTAGTTTGGGGCCAGATGACCGTGTGCGATTTGTTCCAGATATTATTATTATTATATATTATAATATTGTTAGTAAAATTTTAAATATAAGTACCTATGTATGTAATGAAAATTATGAATTATGTTGTTTTTTGTAACATTTTATCCCTCTATTTCTATGTCCACCATCTTACTCGCTAATCCTGCCGCTAAGCAGCAGTGCTTGCACTGTTGTGTTCCGGTGTGGAGAGTAAGACAGCCGAGGAAATTACAGGCACAAGAGGCATTTCATCTTAGCCCTCTAGGTTGGCAACGCATCTGCAATCTCCTCCGGGGTTGCAGGTGTCTATGGGCAGTGGTGATCACTTACCATCAGGTGACCCTCTTGCTCGTTTGCCTTCCTTTTCACATTAAAAAAAAAAATGTGTTTTTTATAAAATACCTACTCAAAAATTAAAGAGATATTTTCAAATATTTTAATAATTCGATATTTCTCGAGATCAACAATTTTCTCATGTAGTTTTTTTATGACTTTAATACGGTACGGACGGTACGGTTACGGTTGGTACGGACCTAAGTACATAAGAGCATTACCATCTGGTCGAGTTTACACTTTTTTTTAAGTTGTAACAAGGTTGTTACTGATCGACTGTTACTGTTGTTGTTGATCGACATAAAGCGTCTTACGTTCATGCAGCCTTATAGAAAACCCCACGGGAGACAAATTGCATTTTTTCGAGAAATATCAAATTTTAATAAATTATGAGTGTTATTAATCTTTGTCCAGCAGTGGACGTCTTTCGGCTGATGATGATGGGTGTTTGATTTTTGGATACCTTTTCTTCAAAATGCACACACAAAACTGAGAGTTACAGAAATGTGATCAAATCCACTCCTTAGCTGTCGCAATAACACGATATGATAAGGCAAAACGCTTTTGAAATTCAAATTGAAATAAAATTGTTTGAAATTGTATTCCGTGATAGTGTGATCCCTCTCCCTACGCCTAGCGCCTGGTTGTCCGACGACAGAATGCAGTATAAGTTCATAAAAAAGTTGTTCCGTTCATAAGTAGAAATCGCATTTAAAATATAATAGAATATAAATATCTACCACTATATTTTACCTAACATTCTGTATTATATTAACACTATAGTATAATTAAAGCCCAAAACGTGTTCCAGCGCGCCGGAATGCCTGATAATATTTTTATAGCAAAAACTTTTTACATCTTTTAGCTAATTATGCTTACACTTCTTATTCCCCCAGTGATATCATGATATGATATGCCAATCTGAGTTCTGTATGACTAGTAAAAGCGTTTTATTATTAATCAATGCCGTTTCAAATATATTTTAAAGCATAGATCACGATCTTGTCCGAGATCGAAGATTTCTATAGACGGTTATATGCTTCAAAAGCTTCCAGACCAGATCCCCATAATACAGAAGCCCGATAGGCCAGTAGTACAAGACATCGGAGGTCGCATTAGTTGCAACAGTTCTGATTTTTTGGTATGTTGTTAGAGTTGATAACAGTAGTGTAAAATTAATTTTTCAGCTTCGAAAAACTTGTGCTAACTGCGTGGTGCTCTAAAAACATCGAAATTTTCAGACTTTTTTCAGATTTAGGCTTATAACTTCTAAAAGGTGCATCTTACGGAAAAAGTAATTATACACACTTATAAGAAGGGGCAGCCATTAGTGACTCAACGAAGAAACCAACGTAGGAATTCCTGTCATGCAAGTAAGGTAATCCATTCGTAGGTCTATCCTGGGCTGAGTAGTTTTTTTGAACAAGTTTTTATGAAATTCCTGTCATGCAGGTGTAAGAATGGGTGCGGAAAAGGAAGATGCTCCTGCAAGATAACAGAGCTGAAACTTTCTGCAAAGTTTGTCAGGGGAAGACGCCTAGACTGAGTTGAATGTAGCCTTGACTGAGTTGAATGGAGAGGACGACTTCGGCGACCTCCCCTTTACAACAAGCAACAGAGCAGTCTCCGGAGCCCCAAGAAGAGATGTCAGATAAACCTAGACCTTCCAAAAGAACACGATTGTTTCGTCGCTAAGTGCGTAAAGGTAAACCTAATATTACATACCTACCCCTTCGTTGTAATTCATTATAATAAATATTAATTGACATTTTGTTCTATATTTCATGTATATTTCTGTCGCAGGTATCAGCTGAGGTGATTTAAGTTTTATAATATCGGTATAAATTATTTTACACAGATTTATGTCTTTCTTATCCTTTACAGAAGTCCTGCAATTTGTCAGGCTCCCATTTTTTAAAAATCTGATTTCCTTAAATTTTCGTTTTGTCCAGATTACACGGGAACTATTGGTCTTACAAACTTCAGTTTGTGCTTAAATTAAAGCTAAATAACTGCTCTATAACTTTCTTTTTAGTAACTTTCCTCGTAGAATGAGTATTATAGCCGATATTCTGCTCGGAAAGCGGCAAAACTACAATTTAGAACTTTTTTGGGAAAATTGCCAATGTTTGAAGTGCTGTATCTTGGGTTCTATTAGATCTACAGAGCTGCAGTTGCACTTTAATTATAGAAAATTGTATCTTCTTATAAGTGTATATAATGACTTTTTCCGTAAAATGCACCTTTTAGAAGTTATAAGCCAAAATTTTAAAAAAGTCCGAAAATTTCGATGTTTTTGGAGCACCACGCAATTAGCACAAGTCTTTCGAAGCTGAAAAATTTGTTTTGCTCTACTATTATCAACCCTAACAACAAACCAAAAAATCAGAACTGTTGCAACCAATGGGACCTAACGCCATTTTTATGTCTACGGTGACTGGCGTACGAGCCACGTTGACTCGCCACTTCACTGACGAGTTTCCTGATATCAGCCAGGACGAGATCGAGTTGGCTCTCAGAAAGTTTAAAAATGGAAAAACCCCTGGAGAGGATGGAATAATTTCTGAGCTACTGAAAGCAGGTGGTAAGCCTGTAATCAGTAGGCTTCAGAGTCTATTGAATGTCGCTCTACAAAATGGGAAAACTCCAAAGGCGTGGAATAAAAATAAAAGAAGAAAACACTAGACCGATATCACTTCTATATAGGCTATAAACTATAAGCTAGCTTATAGGCTATAAGCTGTTCTCGAGGGACATCACAAACTGACTCGCACGTGTATGCTTGATGAATTCCAACCACCAGAGCAGTCTGGGTTTCGAGGAGGTTTTGGCACCCTAGACCACAAACATACAGTGAAGCAGATTATACAAAAGACAGAGGAGTACAATCAGCCCTTGTGTCTTGCATTTGTGGACTATGAGAAGGCCTTTGACTCCATCGAGAACTGGGCTGTAATGGTCCTTACAGCGATGCCAAGTTGACTGGCGATGTATCGAAGTGCTGAGATGTCTTTACGACGCCGCTACTATTACTGTCCAAATACAGAATAGTCAATTAAAACCCGTCCAACTCCAACGAGGAGTGAGTTAGGGAGATGTCATATTATTCCCGAAACTGTTCACAAATGCGTTGGAAGACGTTTTCAAAACTATAGACTGAAAATACGTGGCATAAATGTCAATGGCGAGCACATCTCACACCTTCGCTTTGCCGATGATATCGTCATGATGGCAGAATCGCTGCAAGACTTGCAGGATATGCTGGATAGCCTTAATGCTGCTTCCCGACTGGTTGGTCTCGGGATGAACTTGGACAAGACCAGTCATGTTCAATAAACACATTGTCCCGAGTCCGGTTATAAGTAGTCGAGGGTAAACCTCTTGAAGCTGTCCAATAATATATCTACTTCGGGGAAATCATGCAGTTAGGTAGAAACAACTTCAAGAGGGAGGCCAGTAGGAGAATACAGCTAGGCTGGGCAGCGTTCGGGAAGCTTCGTCACATATTCACGTCGCGAATACCGCAATGCCTGAAGACATAAGTCTTCAACCAGTGCGTCCTACCCGTGATGACATATGGCGCCGAAACCATGGACACTAAAGAGTGCAGTAAGTCCACAAGCTCAAAGTCACACATAGGAAATGCAATCATATTTAATATAATTTGAATCAATGTATAATTACCCTAATATGACATTTTAGATTATTTTAATGAATTATGTACTGAATTACTTAAGTTACTTATACTGTATTTGCATGTCTTTTATGACTGGATACGCTTACTGGCATAACATTTTAATAAGACTTGTAATTATGATATAAGTATTCTTGCAAATAAACTATTCTAATTCTGAATCTCGATCTCGCGAGATCTCATTCTCGCGAGATCTCGGCCACATTTGTTAAACCGAGATTAATCTCGATCAAAAATCGAACGAGATCTCGCGAGATTAACGAGATTAATCCGACTGTGTTAAAGAGCCGAAAAAGCGAGAAATCACGTTTTATTTGTGAGCGTCATTGATTAAAAACAGATATTTTACAGTTTGTAGACAAATTGCGCTCTGTCTGTAGTCCCAACCAACGTAGAATTTTACGAACTACGAAGAACGTAGACTATTTTCGTGAATATTTTTTTTAATTAATTAGGTATTTTAATATTGAAACATTTCATTTGAAATGGCGCACGGTACCCCTAAAAGTACCACCCACACTCAAAATTCATCTATTTAGGTTATATGTCCTTGTTTGGGTCACAGTAGAAATCTGAATATGTACCAAGATTTACTTGGAAACTTAATCAGGCCAGTAGATTCAGAGCAAATTAACTGTGATAGACAGACAGACACACAAGTGATCCTATAAGAGTTCCTTTTTTCCGTTTAAGATACGGAATCCTAAAAATTCACCAATCCATTCCACCGATTGACCTTTCTAGTCTCGCGAGATCTCGGTTTCGCCAAAATCTCGCGAGATTACATTCCCTAGTCACACATGAAGAGATGTGCCAAGAAGAGAGCTATGCTCGGAGTTTCTCTGCTCGATCGAATTCGAAACGAGGTTATTCGCCAGAGAAGCAAAATAACCGACATTGCTCAGAGAATTAGCACACTGAAGTGGCAATGGGCCGGACATATATGTCGAAGAACTGACAACCGGTGGACAAATAGAGTTCTACTACTAAATAGGGTGGAGACTGCGTTTGGGTAAACGTAGCGTGGGACGCCCCCCGGCTAGGTGGAGTGATAATCTGCGCAAGGTTGCTGGCAACAGCTGGATGCGCGTGGCCGAAGATAGGTATAAATGGTGTGCCTTGGGGGAGGCCTATGTCCAACAGTGGACTAATACAGGCTGTTGATGATGATGATGAATGATAGATCACGAAATAGTCATGAAAATTAGTACTTATGCAAAACCGGAAATCAGTTACTGCAGGATGGTACAACACTATACATACGAGCTTGTTTTCTTTGGCACTTTTTGTCTATGAAAGATTGTCAATGTCAGCGTCTTTCACAAGTACTACTATAAAAAGTCACTCGATTTAAGCTCAGTATGCGTTTCAATCGATTTTGCATCTCTGTCACACTACCTCAAAAAATAAGTAAGTCTCACTCGGTTAGCAGTTACATTTAACATATTAACCAGTGGTAACGCTCTGAATCTTTCTACCAATGGCAGCAGAGCTAACACTTGTTTTGACCAATAGCATTATTTCATTGCAATGTCAAATTTCGATTTCTCTACAAATGAAAACAAATGCAACTGCACTTTGTGTTGAATGCGAGGTGTTGTTTGTTTGCTTTGTTATTTTGAGAGTGTTAGTTAATTTCGCAGTGTTCTGTGTGAAATATTGATAAATCTATGATAATAATAGCTAAAATATATGTGCTCTTCATTACCAGAATGGCTGCACCTTAGTTAATCATATCAAAAGGGGGTAAGTTGTTCATTTCATTTAAAATTTGTAAACGGTTATAGTTGCATCAAAATGCATAGAAAAAATGCATCAGGCGAATTACAATTACTGCTTGCGAGTTTCCATTTCACTTGTGGAAGTATGAATGTAACAAAGGAAGTAACATATCAAATTGGTTAATTCAATATTTGGACTTTCATTTCATGCAACAAATCATTTGGAACTGGACGTGAGTACCTGTCTCTCGCAAATTTACTCATAGCTTTATCAACAACTATCAGTTTTCCATTAGTAGTAAGTGACCTTTGTTGACATTTGTAGTTTGAATTTGTTAAATTATTGGTGATTAATACACATCATCTCATTATTTACACTGTTATTAATTTATTTTTCATTCAAAAATAAAAGTTTCATTTTTCATTCAAAAATAAAAGTTTCATTTTTAAGGCAAAGATGCTGTCTCTTACATCATTCTATCAATTCCTTTATATTACTTTTAATATCCATAATTAAATGTTTTAAAAATTGTAACATAGGTGGATTATAATTACTCTCTAGAAATACATAAAAAAGTAGGTAGAGTCTCCTTTATTTAGAAATCAAAACATAATTTACTAACCTAGATTGTTCTTAATTTTTTTAAATAAGTTATTAAATTTTCCCAAAATGCACAAGCAGATGTAACTGTGGTGTCGATTCGGTGTTTACGATTAAACATATTTGACAGGACTAAACTTAATTTAAGCATCCTGTCCTTGTCATTTCGGTATAGAAAGAAAAAGACAGAACACTTAAATTAAGTTTAATCCTGTCAAATAAGTTTATTGTGAAAACCAAATCAACACCATTTTCCCAATAAACACACATTATGCTGTCTTACCTACATGATTACACTATTATTAGATTTATTTGAATCCCCAGTTTGATAAAGGATACATTTCATGCAGTTGGGTTTTTAAATTCGACCCCTGAACAGAATAAAGAAGTAATGTGGTTTCTATTAGTTCTTATTTCCTTATTTACTGAACTTATAATAATGCCATTCTAATGACTTGAAAGCTATTTCTTAATACACCTTTGCACATATCTCATTACAGCTTTGTACATATCTAATTACAGCACAAAATAAATATCACTAAATTTACGCCGGTTTTGTCTTTTTTGGCTTTTGTGTAAAGTTGCAATTTTTCGATTACTTCTTTTTTCTGTTGGGGTGTTAAATTTCTGAAGTTAGAAAGTTATGCTTCTTTCATTAACATTTCGATCCCAAAGGCTTGTAAAATTTTTGAGGACCAGATTTCTGCCACACGGCAAATTCATGGCCAATCAAAGTTTGTTGTTAACATTTTACCAATATTATATTTACTTATTTGTATGAACAAAAAGTGTATTAATGTACTACTCGTTTGCCACCTATCACATAAAGAAATTAAATAAAAAAATTAAGTCAAAATTACAATACAAATAAATAATACATCAAACAATACATCATACATGTTCTATAACTTAGGCATTATAAAAGCCTAAACCTTAGTCAAAAAGCCCGCCCCGGAGCGCCCCTGATGCAAATGTGCCCATAACGTTGGCAAAGTGTATTAGGTATCATTTTTATTATCTAAAGTAATATTTGTTTTTCTCAAATGAATTGACTACTTAGTTTGAAAATATTTAAAACCTATAATAAGATTATCTAGGTAGGTACCATTTTGCTTTTTAGAAATACTTAACTGAAATCAATTAATTAGAAAGAAATTCAATTCAGTGTCCCAAATGATTGGGAACAGGGCAAGAATATGATGGGAAAGAAATTTAATTGTACGCTGACAGACCTAACAGTAGCTATATTCACCAAGTTTTTTTAACTTAATAAAGCTTAATCCTTGTGGCATTGACATAGTTTATAATATAGTAAATTTTCAATAAAACAAGGAAATTTTGAAGTAGCTTACAAGTACATATAAATTTTATAAATTGTAGCGGTACTTTAATTCAGTTAACCAGTTTTCGAATATACCGGGTGCTCCGTAAAAATTCCTACATTCTTGCAGCATTTTTAAAATATGTCTGTATAATCCGA
Source organism: Coleophora deauratella (assembly GCA_958295455.1). NCBI lineage: Eukaryota > Metazoa > Arthropoda > Insecta > Lepidoptera > Coleophoridae > Coleophora > Coleophora deauratella. The sequence continues at coordinate 5,230,526 of OY282405.1, read as the reverse complement.
TATTTCATACCCACTTATAAAAGCAAGCAAGCACATTTTTTATTTATTTTATTTATTAATCTCGGGGTGTTTTACATTTTTTACTTAAGCATTAGTTATTTATAAATTTTATAATTCAAGAACCTTGGATCAAATTCATATCGTAACTAGGGTTGCCAACTATACTGTTAAAAACAGTATTATACTGTTTTTCACTACAGTATACTTTTTACTGTTGAACAAAAATAAAGTATACAAAATACTGTTTTCAGCATCATAAGTGTTAGACGCTCACACTTTTTTTTTTTATTTAGTTAGAGGGCGCTCAGTGCAGCGCAGCCACAAATAAATCACAGTAATGGAGTTTAAGAACGAATCTGTCAATGTCAAATATTCAAGACATCAAGACTGTCACTCACTGACACAGACATGCGAGTGTGTGTGTTCTCAGAACATAACCTTTTTTTCGTGCATTTACTGAAAGAGTTTATTCAGTAATGAATGCAAAGGGGAGGATAGAAATAGAGCAAGTATTAATTTAATAAAAAATGAGCTCCTCATTTATTTAAATTTTAGTTATAATTGTGGTGAGACGTTTGAAGTTTTAAAGACTGTAAATTAATAAGTTGTGCAAGAAGCTCTAAAAAAATATGTATTTAAAACATCAAATAAATAAAATACTGTTCATTTCTCAAAAAACTTTTTAATATTCTTCTAAGACCTAAATATACTTTATTTCTTGTAAAAAAAAGTTGGCAACCCTAATCATAACTGTCATTTACCTACATCCATACCCATCCCATTCTTTGCCCAAACAAAGGCCCTAATGACTTTCTTTAAATTCTGTTTATGGATAATCTTATCTCCTTTTTGTGCCTACCTGAATTAGATAGTCCTTAACATGCAAAGACAGGTTTTGACTTGTTTGTGAAAACAATGGGAGCAATAAAGTGCATGTCTATGGATTTTGCTGACCACAGATAATTCCTGTTTAAAAAATATAAAACAATTTAATTATTTCTATTTGTCTCAGTCACACTCTGGTCTTCGTCTTCACCGCATCTCAGAAGTATATGTAGGTATTATTACAATTATACATTACTTTAGCAGTAGGTTTAGTTTGTTTTGTATTGTATGTATATGCATAGTTTAAGCTATTAATTTATTAATCAGTAATTAATTGTGTCACAATTTTGATTCTATATATTTATAACACCAATTCAAAACCAAGATAAGAGGACCTTGGCATAGAAAAACTCTGCAATTCATTAAATATTTAATATTATCATATGGTTTGGTTCAGTAGTGACTAATAGTCAGTCACTAATCAGTTTTATTCTATCTACTGCTTCATTCATTTGATATCATTTACAAGTCCTTAATATCGACATTCTTTAATATATATTTTTTTGTATACCTAACAATCATTAACCCGCTGGAATCGCTGGATGCAATTGCTCTAAATCATTAAATTTGAGATGGTCTGTAAAATCAAAGTTTTTTAGACGCCGATCCTGGAGAATACACATGAAATAGACAAGCAACTATATTGTTGAGAGAATATCGAGAACTTTTTCGATTTTTTTTTCTGTTTTGCAGTGATTTTAATTATATCTATAATATTAATCTTAAAATACGCAAATGTTTTTATATGCCATCTCGCTAACGTGTACCTATGAAGTTTCATTAAAATTAAATCGATCAGTGTTTTTAAACAAGTGTCGATTTTTATTTTAAGTTTCGGTAAGGCCTCTTAATGTTACGTTTTCAATTTATTATTATGTCTTAAGCACTCAAAAAGAGTCGTATGTCAATTCTTATCAAAAGCTTTGTACCTATAAAACCTAACAATAACCAAGTTTGCATAGCTTATTGCACATGAGAGGTCAGTTTAATTCAAGTGCCAACAACCAATTGGTTGGCCATTTGGACGGCTCTATCAAGTTTTATTATTATAGATTGTTTGCAGAGAAAGATTGAAATGTACACGCGTTTTTTATAAAGTTTCAGTTTTCGACACTTCAACTTTAGTAATCGAAAAATATTAACTTTAATAAAACTGTGTTCTAATGGTTGGTAACTGCCAACAAAGCATTTCGAAGAATATCGACATGCTGGTAGAGACTCATTAATATATTATATTTCCTTCATTACCTGGCAACTTTTGTCTTTTATGCTCACCACAATTAGTCATACCGCACTTGTAAATACTGATATGATAAGAAGTTTTGTTTTATTTCTAACAGAATCGTATAAGTTAAAATATTTTTGTTTTGTTATTATTTAGGTACGTATGTTATAATTTATCATTTAGTGAACATTGATTGTTTTGATTTCTATGGTAGATTTTTGTTTGAAATGAAGTTGATTGTTTGTTGAACACTTGATTCATTTTAATATTTCCATACATTTAGTTTTGGTAAACCATTGTAAAATAGACTATCTACTATTCCTGATTTCTAAAACAACCATAGCTTAAATTAAAGCAAATTAAATCATTCTCTTATGTTACAAACTCCAGATAATTTTCACGATCTAAAGCTCTAAACCTGTTTTTATACCCTCTTAGTATTACGCAAACTTGAGATCTGGTTTTGAGTCCTCTGAATGCCTCTAACATTGAGGAAAATCGGATGCAACCGACGATCTTTACTAAAATGGGTCAATTTACTTTCCAGTGGGCATTACGTTATCTCGTTGAAGTATTTTTGTCTACTAAGTTATGACTTATGATGCCAATGATTATCGTTGCAAAAACTAATGGTAACTATAGATTAGGTAACAGAAATTAGGGCCGCGTTGTGCGAATGATGCGTTTTTAGACCTACAAATCACGCGTTTATTTAGGTTCTATGTATAGTTTCACAATTTAATGTTGAAGAAACAGTCAGTTTTGTGGGACTTCCCGAAGCGATGTATCAGGCCCTATTTCAAGCTTGTGAATTTGATTTAAAGCGTTAGAAACTTTGAGTAATAAAATAACGTCTTTAAGAATTTTATGTGTTTTCACCACTTGTGTACATCTTCTCAATGTCATGATCAGTCTCTTATTCATTTCCAACCTTGACAGTCGTACGGTCAACGACACAGATTATTTTGTCTGTTTACGTATCACATTATGTAGGTGGCATCTATCGGCAAGGTCGCAATATTGGGAAGAACATTAGAATTACTCAGTATGAATACTAATGTCGGACAAATCGGTTGTAGTATTTGTAGTGTTTATGAAGTCAAGTTATAATTATGTGTTTTTTTTTTCCACCTCATTTGTGCCTCTTGCTTGACTGACTCAGAAACTCGGACTTGTGAAAGAAGTCATTGAAGTTTTCGCTTAGTTACCTACAGTGTTAAACAAGTTAACAATAAAAAACTGATTTATCGAACTATTGGTAGCTGTAGTGTACTGTGAACTGTGATACAGTTGTAATTGTAATGTTTTGACTGTAATTTAATATCTACAATGTTAACGATCAATTAGTGCTCGCGATTTGTTATTTGAATCCGCGTGATTTGGAATAACTGTTTAATTTGCTGATAAGATTTGGGAATTGAATGATCAAGGTATCAGATTTCACTTTGTGCACACAATCTTTAGAATAACCTACTCGTTTTTCCACTTCTTTTTTCGTTTAAATGCTTTGTAGAAATTGATTATAATTTCAGATGCATACTAGGTCTTAGTGATTAAAATCGGTTAAACTGATTGAACTAAACAAATTTTTGCATTTTATGATCGAATGATTGTCGTAACAAGTGGATGTTTAGTTGTAAATAAATCAAGTAAGTGCATAATGTTTCTTTACCAAAGAACTTTAAAAAAAGAAACAACACGTGGTAAAAGCTAATACCTATTAGGTATCGAAAAGTATTCCGAACTTTTTGCGGAAATTGTTTATAGGCCAGTCGTACAGTTGCAACAGTTCTGATTTTTTTGGTATGTTGTTAGGGTTGATACCAGTAGTGTAAAACAAATTTTTCAGCTTTGAAAAACTAGTGCTAACTGTGTGGTGCTCCAAAAACTATGAAATTTTCGATCTTTTTTCAGATTTTGGCTTATAACTTCTAAAAGGTGCATCTTACGGAAAAAGTTAATTTACACACTTATAAGAAGATAAAATTTCCTATAATGTAAGTGCAATTGCAGCTCTGTAGGTCTAATAGAACCCAAGATACAGCACTTCAAACATTGGCAATTTTCCGTAAAAAGTTAGAAATTGTAGTTTTGCCGCCTTTTGAGCAGAATATCGGCTATAATACTCATTCTACGAGGAAAGTCATTATAAACAAAGTTATAGAGCAGTAATTTAGGTTTAATTTAAGCACAAATTGAAGTTTGTAAGAACAATAGTTCCCTTGTAATCTGGACAGAGCAAAAAATTAAGGAAAACAGATTTTTCAAAAAAGGGAGCCTGACAAATTGCAGGACTTCTGTAAAGGATAAGAAAGACATAAATCGGTATTAAATAATTTATACTGATATTATAAAACTTAAATTATATCACTTAGTGATGTCGGGTTCCAGCTGACACCTGCGACAGAAATATACATGAAATGTCAATTAATATGAAACTATGCAGAGAGTTTCAGCCCTGTTATCTTGCAGGAGCATCTTCCTTTTCCGCACCCATTCTTGCACCTGCATGATAGGAATTTCATAAAAACATGTTACAAATAGTTTCATAAATACACGACTCAAGACAGACCTACGAATGGATTCCCTTACCTGCATGACAGGAATTCCGACATTGGTTTCTTCGTTGAGTCACTAGTGGCAGTCCCTACTGGCTCCTCGAGGTGTTGTCACAATCACTAAATGCGTAATAGAACAACTGTTTTCCAGAGGGGGATGAAAGCTCTTCCTGAATTAATGATGTTGTTGAGAACTTCTCGCAATTGGCAATTTCCTGGAAAAAAACTTCATTTGCATTGGAGCCTAATCTGTTAAGTAGAGAATGTCGACCTCTGATGCTCTTTACCAGCGTATATAGACTGATAGATTGGACTCCAACATATAAAAGTTTTTTCCATGCCAGTTGCGAGAAGTTCTCAACAACATCATTCATTCAAGAAGAGCTTTCTTCCCACTCTGGAATACAGTTGTTCTATTACGCATTTAGTGGTTGTGACAACACCTCGAGGAGCCAGTAGGGACTGACACTAGTGACTCAACGAAGAAACCAACGTCGGAATTCCTGTCATGCAGGTAAGGGAATCCATTCGTAGGTCTGTCCTCGGTCGTGTATTTATGAAACTAATTGTGACATGTTTTTATGAAATTCCTGTCATGCAGGTGCAAGAATGGGTGCGGAAAAGGAAGATGCTTCTGCAAGATAACAGGGCTGAAACTCTCTGCATAGTTTGTCTGCCTCAATACTCCGTCCGTAGCCTTGACTGAGTTGAATGAAGAGGACGACTTCGACAACCTCCCCTTTCCAACAAGCGACAGAGCAGTCTCCGGAGCCCCAGGAAGAGCTGTCAGATGAACCTAGACCTTCCAAAAGAACACGATTGTTTCGTCGCTAAGTGCGTAAACCTAATATTACATACTTGCTCCCCCGTTGTAATTCATTATAATAAATATTAATTGACATTTTGTTCTATATTTCATATATATTTCAGGTGTCAGCTGAGGTCTCGCCATCACTAAGTGATATAATTGAAGTTTTATAATATCAATATAAATTATTTTACACCGACTTATGTATTTCTTATCCTTTACAGAAGTCCTGCGATTTATCAGGCTCCTTTTTTTGAAAAATCTGATTTCCTTAATTTTTCGCTTTGTCCAGATTACAAGGGAACTATTGGTTTTACAAACTTCAGTTTGTGCTTAAATTAAAGCTAAATAACTGCTCTATAACTTTCTTTTCAATGACTTCCTCGTAGAATAAGTATTATAGCCGATATTCTGCTCGGAAGGCGGCAAAACTACTATTTCGAACTTTTTAGAGATAATTGCCAATGTTTGAAGTGCTGTATCTTGGGTTCTATTAGACCTACAAAGCTGCAATTGCACTTAAATTATAGGAAATTTTATCTTCTTATAAGTGTGTATAATAACTTTTTCCATAAGAATCACCTTTTAGAAGTAATAAGCCAAAATCTAAAAAAAGACCGAAAATTTCATAGTTTTTGGAGCACCACGCAGTAAGCACAAGTCTTTTGAAGCTGAAAAATTAGTTTTACACTACTGTTATCAACCCTAACAACATACCAAAAAATCAGAACTGTTGCAACCAATGCGACCTAACGCGATTTTTATGTCTACGGTGACTGGCGTATTAGTTGGATTATTTAAGGACTGGCTCAATACCTATACCTACCTAGCATAAATTTTGTTACACTTATTAATTAACTCGCGAATGACATTACATATTATGTATGAGCAATGAGCACATCCTACGACTTTACGAGAGATCGGTTTTGTCTTATTCGACATGTCGGACATAGGCGTACATAAGTCAGACAATAGAATATTAATTAGCCAATGTTACCTGCAGATGAACAAACAGCATCACGATGGACGCGAAGAACAAGAAACTTCTGCAGGTCTACCAGCAGGACATCGTGAGCGACCTCGACGTGATGCACGTGCTCGACGACCTCTTCTCCAAGAACGCCATCTCCAATGAAGACTTTGACAAGATATTTAAATTCGTAAGTTTTTCAGTTTTTTTTTTTTCAAACCTAAATAATTACCTTCACAAGGGCATTTAAATGTTATTCTTATCATCATATCAGCCGGAAGAGGTCAACTGTTTACAATACCTTAGGTACGCTTGAAAAATTTCGAGCCAACGATCGACGTACTGTAATTGTGATCAGGAGCAGATTATCCATTCCATTCTAGTCCATTGAAGATGAGGAGGATGTTAAGGAGGATCTTGGCCTCTTTGGGTCGCTTAGCCAGCAAAGTTAGTATGTTAGTAAGTAAAAGAAGTGACTATGTTCAACAGTAGTGCGACTGAGACAGCGATGATACCAAGAACAAGGCGATGCAAGAGATTTTTACGGAAATACTATTTTGATACTGTTAATGAAATATACCTGTGTGTGAGTAACACTTATAGTCTAAACTGTTCTCTGTTCCGAATCTTAATGCAATTTATACGTATCTTATAGATCTTGGTTCTTATTTATAATAGTTTTATTTATATGATATGTTGATATGACCTTATTAGTCACATTCTCTTATCAGTCGACTCGGTGTCAATTTGCAACTATCCACTACCGAAGTAGATAACCGATATGCACCATTTTGAAATGAATATTGAACGTAACGCATTTCATAAAATGTACTTACAATATCAACACAAATACGCGTGAAAAAGTTTTAACACATAAATTAGTTATTTAAAATATTTTGAAGATGCAAACGTAACTGTTTGTATGGTCGAATAGTTAAATTTAACAGATTTGTTTAGTTTAGAAAACCTTATTTGGGGCACATGACCGCAACATTTTACGTTATCAACCCGTATCGTCCCCACTGCAGGGGCGTTGCGACTTTTACTTATAATTAAATACCCTCTAACCTATAATAAAAAAAAAAATTGCTTTAGGTACGAATAAGTATATTGCATCAACGTCACTACAGTTTAGAAGACAGTTTCAAAACCAATTTAGGATACGTCTTTACATCTGTCTTTATCTTTATCTTCTTGGGCTCTTGCCTATAAAGCCTCATCTAAACTTTTTATTTCCAGTCAACCCGCGACGAGCAAGCCCGCTTCCTCGTTCAAACCATCATCAACCACGGTACCAACGAGTCCTTCGAAATTTTCGTGGACAGCTTATTAAAGGACTACCGGTGGCTTTGGGAGAAGCTAGCTATAGAGAACCACGAGCCAATGCTGAATGAAAGCTTTGAAGACAGCCTGAGTAGGGGCGATGTACCGCGACTACCTGATCACCATGTTAGGAGGAGTGCTGTGGTAAGTTCCTCTACGTTACTATGGCAACGACTTACTCAGATAATTGGTTGTTAGCTTGGGAAAGGACGACCACATCAGCTGTCGTATTATACATCTGCCTGTAGAATAAAATCTTGGAAAATGACGGGTTTTTCAGGAAGATTAAATACTGTCTGACACGTCTTCACTTCCTTTATACGATACAATGACCTTGTGATTGCGTTTATTTATGTATGTACATTTACAAGCAAGCAAACGCATGCATTATGAATGTCATGATTAAAATACGGATGTAAAAGAGAGATTATTCAATGGTAAATAAAGAAATAGAAGCATTTTTATTTCGAATCGAGAAATGAAAGTAAAATATACGATAAACAGCTACTCTGTTGTGCAGAAAAACATGGATATTCTCGTAAGCAAAGCAAGGTTTTGCGTTCTACTTATCAAATAAACCATAAACCGCACATATCACAAATTGTCTACGGCGACGAGGCAGTAAATAATATGCAATTACATGACAGACATGGGAACATCAATTGTGAGAAATGTTGTGTAGGTGGCGACTTATCAAGTTAGGCGAATTTCGATGATCTCATTGCAGAATGGATTATTTGTCATTTTGAATCGCGAATTTCTTTAACTACATATAAACAGCAGACCACTTAAATAATATGGTCGTTAAAACAGCGGATCAAAATATACATATAGATGTCTTTACGTTTGAACTAGGAGGTCTCCCAAGATAAATTTAACCATCGTCATTGATTATGGCGTGTGAATCCTACTGTAACATGAAAAAAATATATCCCTTAAAGCCGCCTTAACACGGTCAAAGTAAGCTTTCACAAAACAACTTTGACACAGAAGCTTTGGTTAAAGTTACTTTGATACCGGTTGACACTAACATATCTCACTTGACAAGCACCCGTTTGCAGTCTCCGCCAATCCGAAACTGCATGTCAATATTCCCATGTCTCATTGTTTGAAAACTAAATTGTCAGTGATTAATGATTATAAATACTTAATAACTCGTTTATTTCAGGAGCAAACTGTCGCCGAAAAGCTCAAGCAACTACCCCGCCATAACTTCTTAGTTCTCCACGGCATGTCAGGTTCGGGCAAAACGGCCATCGTGACTAGCGTTCTCAGGGCGAAGGACAACGCAGAACTGATTAATACTAACTTCAACGGAGTTATATTTTGGTTGAATGTGGGCGATTGTAAGACTGATGATGATATTATTGCTCAGCAGAATAAGTAAGTGTTATCTATCTATCGATCACTCTCATATTAATTTTATTATTACACATATGTATGTGTATAAAGCTCGTTTTGGACCTATGTGTGTCACTACAATAGAAAATTATACAAGTCTACGTCTTACAAGACAGCTTGAATAAAATCAAAACGTAAACGTTCACTACAGTTTGTTGTTGACTGAATCGCATTAGCACGAAAACTGATTTTATTTTTACTTATGTATTGCAGAAAAAAATTACTTAGTTGGTTTAAAGAGTATAATTTACCTCAAATTTTGTTGCAGGTTATACAGAAAAGCTTCATCAATCTACTCACAAAACTCTTATATGAATTCTTCCATTTCAATGTCTAGTATCGGCTCAAACGCTGATTCGATATCGTGCTACGAACTAACGGTGCTGGAGTTGAGAGATAGGCTAAAGACTCAGTTTTCTGAACCTACTTTAAAGGATGCTCTCTTGGTGCTAGACGAAGTCAACGAGAAAAAAATTGTGGAAGCGTTCGATATTGGGTGCAAGATACTGATTACTACCCGTGATACCGATGTTGTCTCCAATTTTCATCCGCAGATTGTGAAGGTACAAGTTTACAAGGCAACATATTTTTAAGTAATTTAGCTCTAACTACATCGCCCGTGACCTAGAAGGATTAAGTCCCATATCACGATGAGTGTGTCTATTGTAGGATATTCGGCATTCTTTTCCTGCCTCTTTCTATCTCTTTTTTTTATCAATTTAAAATGCCATCAGTGATAATTGCTATTACAAGGTGTTATGGACGACTTAGAAACTTACCACAATGTTCCCCACTAGCCCTATAATTTCCACCAATTCGTCTCGCATCCGAAATGGGAAAAAACAAAAACAAAATAAAAGTACTCGTTTGCAAAAGTGACCAGTCTGAATTTTGGCTGTGAGATTTAACGTTCCCGCGATATAAGTAAATCCCAGCGTGGGTCGATGAAACATTCTTTTAAATCCATTAAAAATAGACATCCTATATTTAGCTTGGGTAGTATATATTACTTTTGTTCCTATTTATACAGGGTGTAACAGAAGTGTGTGACAATACTTCAAGGTTGGCTTTTACCCATCAAACTGAACAACTTTTCTTCTACAACTTTGTTGAAATCGCAAAAAATTTTTTGGACTTTTCATACAAACTTGGTTCGCCAGCTGATCGATTTGTATGAAAAGTCCAAAAAAAATTTTGCGATTTCAACAAAGTTGTAGAACAAAAGTTGTTCAGTTTGATGGGTAAAAGCCAACCTTGAAGTATTGTCACACACTTCTGTTACACCCTGTATAAGTTGTTTAGTATAGAATTTAGGACACCTGTTTTAATGTTCATCTTTCTTCCGTCTAGGTTGAAAACAGCTTCACAGAATCCGAAACTTTAGAACTGTTTGCGTCTTGTCTCGGCGTCACCGTCGACCACTTACCGCGTCAGGCTAAGAAACTTCATGAGGTCTGCAAGGGCGGTCCTTTCTACATAGGACTCATTGGAGCACAGCTAGCCGAAAATAAGGAGAGATTCATCGACGACCGGAACTACTGGAATCACTATTTGAGTATGCTGGAGAAAAAGGAATTCTTTTTGTAAGTGGTTTTAAAGTGACAGCGCAACAAGTTAAAAAAAAATGTTTCAATCGCAGCAGCTAGTATTTTGCTGTTTTTGTTATTTTCCTATAAAAATATAGGACCCCATATAAATAGTATTTAAAGTTTAGTACTCAGTATACCTCTTGTCACAATCTACGAAAATATCTCGTAATAAACACAAATTTCGTTTTGAGAATTCAATACTTTTTTTGGAAGTCGGTTTAAAAGACTCATTTTTTTATCGTCTGTGGATTAACCGAACATTTTCTGGTAATAAACCCCGGGAGATGTTTCTTCACTTTCTTTAACTTTATTTAATAGGTACGTGACGTACCTATTGTAGTAATCGTAGTAATCGCTGTAATTTTATAAGTCTTCTTCTGAAGAAGAACATTTTATAATATTTATACCAACAATTTATTTCCAGTTTGACGAGACACAACAATAACCCAATGAAGACAATAGAAGTCTGCATAAACTCGTTGAAACCTGACATACTTCCGCTATTCAAAATGCTCACCGTTTTACCTGACAACGCAAAAGTTTCCGCCAAAGTCCTAAGCAAGTTGTGGAACAAAGAAATCAATGAAGTGGAATCCATTATGAAAAAGCTTCGCAGCAAATCTCTCATCATAGAATTCTACGATCACGAGCAAAGGAACTATATTTATGAAATACACGACTTGATTATGAACTATTTGAGGACGTGTACTGGCGAGGAAGAAACAAAGAGATTGCATGCTGACTTTTTAAAAAGCTACAAATACGACACAGTTTCTAAAGCGCCAGTTGAAATAGTCGATGATGGCTACATTGCCTTTTATATTGGATACCATATTCTGAATACGAAGAATTTGAATAACAAGTGGAATTTGTTCAATAGGCTGTATTTGGATCTGAAGTTTTTGGGAAACAAAGTGCGGCTGACTGCGCCGGCTGATGTGATATTAGATCTGCAAAAGTATGAGAAATATATTGCTAATGACGTAAGTATTTTCATGTTTTATATTTTTGTAGTTATTCAGTTACTAATTTAACATCCTATGTCGGTAATTACGTTGACTTTATCATCTTACCTGACGGAATACAGCACGCTGCTTGCCGCCAATCGAGATCAAGCAGTAGAACCACCGTTCAAATAATTTATCTGCACAATGAGGTCCACCACTCTAGCAGAAATGTTAGACGTTAGAATAGCCAAATTACATCATCTCTATCGCACGACCATTATTATTATTATTCACATGTTTTAAGGCCCTGTTCAGATGACATAATAGATTGCCCAAAAATATTTTTTCTCTCCCAGGATTTCGACAGAGAACTGCTTTACAGCGTCAAAGGCTTTTTAAGCACGCACGGCATAGACCTGTACCGCTATCCCAGCACCGACATAGTGCAGAGTGTGCTGCAACATGAGAATAAAGGCATTTTGTACACTAAAGCGATGCAGGTGGCAGAAGCCAGGTGTGCCAAGAATGAGCTTTACTTCGATTTCTTGTAAGTAAAACAAAAATATTAACAAAACAACAGCAACAATCCGGTAGTTGACTGTTAGACATCTGAGTAACTTTTTATCGAATATCAAAAACAAAATTTTGTTCTAAAATGCTTGGAATTGTGAAAGATGACGTCATTGTTCAATATAGTAATTTTCATACTAATTACAAATTTTATAAATTAGAAAATAGTTTTTATGGAACTCCAATAAAAGAGCTATTTAGTGAAGAATATTTAATTTTTATAATTTATTTTTAATACAGTCAACTCCCGGAGTATACTTTAATTTTCGAACTGTAAAACTTTGAAAGCAAGACTTGTGACTTTACCCAACCTGTAAACAACCTTCTAGGACAGTGTGTCATCAATGACCCGTTATTGTTGAGTTTGACTTTGAAATGTTTCTAAGCAGACAAGATACATGTTCCCGCGAGACATGCGTCGTGTCTTGCTATGGGTCGTTTACGAAAACGAAGTAGATATATTCTATTTAACAATACTAATACCACTAATCACTTGAAAGATTTAAAGACCATTTTAAGTCGCCTTGGTTTAATTACTGTAATTTTAAGACCTTAATTTTAATTTCAAGGCACGAACAAAACGTTGAGGAGATCAAACCATCGAACATTGACGTGAAAGAAAGCATCACATCCGTGTGTTTCCTCGGAGATTATGCTCTCGTTGGAACTCTTAATGGAAGTATCAAGGTAACACACTCAAATTACCTGTACAGAAAAACTCTTGTATTAGCCCAATTAAAAAGAAATTGACTTTTACATATACAAATCGATTACAAGTGCAAATCGATAAGGTTGGCTAACCTTGTATGTTTTATTTTATTTATTGTCAGCATAGGTTCCTTGGAACAAGTTGTTCATTACGACGAGTAAAAGCCTCCGTTTAAGTTTCCGAGACAGATCGTTTAACATCCTTTGTGATGTGTTCTCAGGATCCAAGAAATTAGCTTCTCTCCAAGGAGATTTAAGCTATTCTAATTTCACAATAGTTACATTTCACCCTTCACCGAATTTTTACCTACAAAGTTGACTAATTTTTCCCTTTCGTTCCAGTTCTTCCACATAGGAACAAACAAACTGAAGAAGGAGCTACCCAGCGCTGGGTCCCCTGTCAGATGGGTGGGCACTTGCCCCCACACCCCGTGCATGGTGGCTGCCCTGTCCGACGACGGCGTTATACGTCTGTGGTACATCGATGACTTCGAACAGGAGGAGTCGGAGGATATTATAGAGGAAGGTGAGTCCGGGTCGACGAATTTAAAAGAATATGTGTTTTTTAGGTTGTTCATGTTCATCTAACATATAAGGTGCTACTTTATTAGTGCCCGATATTTTAGTCAGTGCTTCTGCTCCTGATTCTGATCAACTTTCCCCAAGGAACCCATAGTCAAATCGCAAATATTTTTTTGGACATTTCATACTAATTTGGCCGCTCGGCTGATCGATTTATATGAAGAGTCGAAAAAAAAATTTGCGATTTGACTATGGGTTCCTTGGGGAAAGTTGATCAGAATCAGGAGCAGAAGCACTGACTAAAATATCGGACACTAATAAAGTAGCACCTTATACAGAATGTTAAAAAAGTGCGTTTGAAATTTTAAGGGGCTACTCAGAATCAAGTATAGAATCCAGGAAAAATATTTAAAAAATTCGCTCTTCAATTTTTTTTTGCAGTTTTTCATACAAATTCTCGATTCACTATTTAGATTTAGTATGAGAAGCGGATTTTTTCAATATTTTTCCTGGGTTCTGTACTTGATTCTGAGTAACCCCTTAAAATTTCAAAGGCACTTTTTTTAACATTCTGTATATAGTTTTTTCTGGTTGTTATAGTTCGTCAATAAAATTTCTCCATGTAGAAAGTTTATCAATTTTATCAATACAGAAGGACCCTATATACTATATGTATGGTGTAACAAAAGATGCTGACGTTACCGAACTCATATGTTGCTCATGCGTTGTACTATTTTACAGATAACGCTAAAAAGTTCCGACTTCATACAAACATCTGATCAATTTATATGAAAAATATACTTATTTTGGCGATTTCAGTAAAGCCGTAGTACAAAAATTTATAGTATGACTTGAATAAACACGTCCTCCACCTATTTGTTGTACCCTGTGTATAATTTGGTGCTAACATTAAATATACAATATGTATGTAATATCCAACCGCCAAAATCCATTCACAATTTCCAGAACCCGAAACACACAACAACAACTATCCAAGCAACGTAACCATCATGCCCAAACGCGGCCCCCACATCAACTGCCGATGGGCCAACAACTCAGAATTATTAATATCCCACACAACAAAACTCATAATACTTTATACGCCTGACGGGGAAGTGAGTAAAGTCATAGACATAGAACGAGACAACAAGATAGTTTGTTGCGTTCCGTGTAATAAGGACAGACACGTCATTTTGGCTACTAATAATGGAAATGGGTATAATATTGAGGTTTTCAACTTGGATATGAAGGAGGTGATAATGTTTTTCAAGGAAACAGGAAATTTGCTTGATATTTTGACGGTGCCAGGTAAGATTTGGACTTCTTTTTCATTGAAAATAATACATATAATATAAAATTATAACCGTAGTAGTAGAAACTTTATAACTAATATTGTTACATTTTCAATTCCCAATTTCACAGGAAGCAACAAAATTATAACTCTTAAAAGCAACGAAATACAAGAGCACGAGCTAAAACTGAACGTCGGCTCGTACCAAAACTGCAACATATGCCAAAGCAAGACCTTTCTAAGTACCGACGATATCAGGGAAGACCTAGCATTCACATCAGCTGCCGTCAACAAGGCTGGGAACCTTCTGTTTGTCTCCACAGACGATAGCAGAGTGATTTGTGTGGACTTGAAGACGTATTTCAGAGTGTTTGACTTGGATAATAGGAGAGGGTAAGTCTTGAACCTTACAATGTGTGAAATGAAAATAATTTATTCGAAGTAGGAAGCAGTGTACACTTTTTGAAGGTAATTTTTTTTACCAAATACGAACTCGTATACCCGCCGTATACTGGTTTTCATTCGTAATCCCTACTATGTTGTCTCTGTACCTACCTATGGCCTATTTTGTAGGAACCATACCATGAATGAAGCTTGTAGCTAAATATCTGTCTGTAGTTATAAGAGACGGCCCAGGTCTTCAACTTATATCCTCCTACTACAGAAACGTGATAACGATGGCAGTGAGCGAAGTGCTGGACGACTTTATGCCGGGTGCTGATGTGCTGTTGACTGGAACCGGAACCATTGAAAACTCTGTCAAAGTGTGGTATCTGGATTCGGCATTTGTGTCACAGAACACCAAAAATGGGTAAGTGAATATTTATTGAGAGACCAAGAAACGTCTTTATAGGATAATTTTAAGACATGTAGACAGACATCGAACTCGCAAAGTATTTAAAGAGTAACCTCCTATTCTTAAAGCAAAATTGACACTTGTCTATATAATTGCAAGTCTCATTTCATTAAAAGTGTTTTTTCAACTTGCGGACTTTAACTGACAGTTTTGACAAAAAAAGTCCAAGTCCAAAATTCAAATGCAACGAAAATATTCCTTTCTGTATACTTTTTGCCCGTGCTTTAAATGTACACTGTTTGGTTTAACTACACATAACATTCGCCACATTGTTTCTCCCACAGCAAAGTCCGTCTCACCACAAAATTCGACGTCAGCTTCGTCCAGACTCTCTCCCCCCAAACTCCAAGCACTACATCCACACAGAGCACTACTCAAAGCGCCACAAACACGCCCGAGCGCCACCAGTCCTTCAACCATAAAGAAGTCGAGAAGAAATTGGCGAGAAAGACCATGAGCCTCGACAGACACGCGCTAAAGCCGTTGGTGCTGAAAGGCATATGCAATGGGAACAACGAAGATGGGGCTCAACCTTTGCTGGCGGTCGTCGATGATAAGAATAGTATACAGGTAGGTTCACCATGTATTTTTTTTACAATGTATAGATTTATTAACTAATTGTACAATGTACAACCTCATACAGATAAACACAGCATGCGTATAATTTGTGTTGCTCCGTCTGCTCGTTTGCCACCTATCACATAAAAAAAAAAAAAAACTTAGCAACGTCCGCGGTCACGTCTAAGGTAGCGATTACACTATCCCAAATGTAATATTTCAATGTAAGAACGTTATAATTAGGCATACGTCTAACTATCACTTCAAATCTCAAGGCTAACTCGCTAAGATGTGTCTAATGAAAATTCTCAATGGATTGAGAGATCGCAGTAAACCTTTTTCATAGTTGGGGAATCATCATCTATCATTAGGTGTGATAATGCCAATGGCTGTTTACCATTGTAGATAAAAATATGAATTCACCATCAGTTTATATAAAATTAACAAAACATGTGATAAAGTTTGAAACTTTTAGTCATCTGTCTTTATATAGGATCCTTCTAAAATACTATTTATAGTAGTAGAAGCCACTGTTTTTTTTTTTCAGTTATTTTAGAAGGACCCTATATAGTCGTTTTTGTTAAACCAGTTTGTATTTTTTCAGATTATGCGCGGCAGAAAAATCCTTACCGAGATCCCAGCTAAAACAGACGAACAAATTACCACAGTCAAGATATCTCCTTGCAACCAATACATTTTGTACGGCCTCAAATCTGGTATCGTCAACAAATACACTCTTCGCACTAAAGACGTGAAACCCATCATGGATGTGAACAGTCCAGTGCAATATTTGAACTTTGTGAACCCGAACCTGTTGATGGTGGCTGGAAAGAACAGATGTCTAATGGCATATCTCTACTATAGTGGTGAATGGATGCCTACGATGTTACAGCGGGGGAACACGCATTTAGGATCGCAAGAGATACTAAATGATATTCAAGGTAAGGTATAAGGTAAAATAATTTTAGCTTCAATTGCACACATTTATTGGTTTTCCTTTAGAAGTTAACCTATACTGGGGAGGGTGTAATAAAGATCTTTAGCCTTACGAATTTAGTTATTTGCAATAACTTTGCACAGACATTTATTTTTAATTCAATTTTGTATTTACGTATTAACCTAATCATGACGCTAGGTCCTAATGGATGCAGCAGACAAATTCAAGATGATTATTCATCGGCTGCCTTGAGTATTGAATACTTAATTGTTTTACAGTATCATTAAATAAAGTACGATAATATTGCGCAAAAAAATTACAACCAAAGAGGCATTTTTGTGCAGCGTTTACCTAACTTTTGTCCTGAAATTATATCTACTCCCTTACAGGCAAGAAAAAGCGAATGGAGTCCTCCGAGCTTCTAACAAACTCAGACAGTGACACTAGCCTCGCTTCCAAAGACCGTTGCTTCCCCAATGGAGAACGCCAAACATTATACAACACCAGTGGTCTTGTCGAATGCTTTTGGATAAAGGACTCTGGGCTCATAACTATAGAACATAATGCCACAATCAAACTGTGGGAGCGAGATCTGGAGAAAGAGAAACAGACAAAGAAAGCGTTTATGAAGTTATCTACGGTGCTGAATGGGAGACAGACGGATGTGAGGATTACTTGTGCTGCCTTTCAGAAGAATATGCTCGTCATTTGTGATGATAACAGAGGATTTCAGGTTTGTTGCTCCGGATTGTTGGATAGTTATACTTTTTCTTCTTTGGTGTCTATGAAAGTTCCTGTTCTGACCAATTTTTGTGTACTAACCTAGACCATTTCGATGACCAATTGACCAAGGAAAAAGTATATTTTTTTTATTGTGTAAGATGACAAAAGGCTGACGGTCCACCTGGTGGAAAATGGCATCCGCCGCCTGTGAGTATCATAACCTAGAAGGGTTATCATTCCTTGTCGATCTTGAGGGCTATCCCTTTGAGACGACAAATTCAATTGCGTATCTATCTTTCAACGAAAATTAATACAAAGTACATATACAGATCGATATTACGGGTATACGTCTTCCAAGTGGTAGGAGCTTCGTATAAGTAGACATAAAAACTACCTTGAAAAATGTACAGTTCTACCTTCTTCGAATAAATAAGCAGAGAATGTTACATTGAAAATAACCATGAGAAACGTTTCAGACTTATGCACTGAAAGAAGGCGACCAAATGGAGCTGACTTTGATTCAAGAGTACAAGTTAAATAACAGGATAATCTCATGCGATTTGACATCTGACGGATACATATTAGCGATGGGCTTGGATTCTGGCGATGTTGTGGTAAGTTCATCGAATCTACTTATGAGAACAGAGATTACTATCCGATGAGTTTTATTTCGTCGCTCCGCTACTGAATGGGATGCAAGTCTGTGATTACTGTCATAATAGGCTAGAAATTCTGGCCCATAACCCAGTATTAACGTGGTCAAAATCAGGATTTGTAAACTTCGCAAACTTCATAAACAAAAAAAGAGTAAACATGCTTTAGGGAAAGTCAAGTAAAAAGTGACCAATGATGTTTTTATTGCAGGCGTATAAATGTGGATGTAGCATGGCTTGTGTTTAGTAACAGTCACTGGATCATATCCGCATGGAGGGAGATCACCTTTAGACGGACGCAAAGAGTGGTCATACTGTCTGACAGTACTAAACTGTGCTACAGTTTCAATAGGGTATTTGACAGTATCAATAATAAATTGTAAAATATTATTCACTAAATAGTTTTTCTCCTAAAGTTACAAAATAACTTACTCGATTGATGTTTTTTTTTCATCCATTTATTTAGAACACGAAATAATTTCGTCAAAGACTGTGACGTCACATGCTTCGTAACGCAAACAATTTTATCGTAGAACAAAATGTAGTTTTTGAAAAGTTCGTCAAGACTGTGACGGACGTCACATGCTTCATAACGCAAACATTTTTATCGTAGAACAAAAGTGTAGTTTTTGACAGTTGATAAAAAGTCACTTAAATGACTAGTCAAATACCGTATTATTTGTTGTTATTTATGTTCAAATATTACCAACTTTACAGGTATGGAACGTACCGAGCAAACGGCAACTGCGTCTCCTCAAACACCACAAGACCAAAGTCCAGTCTTGCCGTTTCTCGCCCGTGCCGGAGCGCATGTCGCGGAGTTCGTTGAACTCGCCGGCCGCGCACCCCCCTCCCCCTTCGTATATAGAGGGGGATGAGGAGCAGCCCCCACTGGTTCTGGTGACGATGGCTTCGGAGATCGTCTGGTGGAACGTGACGTACCTGATTAAGATGAGGGCGAATAGAGCCTATTGGAGGTAGGCTATCTTGGTTTCTAATTTCTTCTCATCTCGTAGTATGCATTATCACAATTTTAATTACTTACTTAATTAGTAACATAGTATCTTAGTTACTAACAATATTGTTTGGTTTCATATTATTTAACATAAATAAATAAAAAAATATACCACTTAAGGATATCTTAAAATCCAGAGCTTCTACCAAGCTCCGATCTTACTTATTTTAACGTTGTGTTAGGTGTATCTATAATTGACCACGCTCAATACGTTAAAAACAACCGACTTCAATCGCAGCAACTCCAATTTTGCTATGGTTTTTGTTGATTTTCTCAAAAACCGCTGAATCGATTGAGAACCTCCTCCTTTTTTTGAAGTCGGTTAAAAATGAAGAATGTTAATGGGTCCGTTAAATCACTTGAAACCTTATGACCGTGTAGCCTAAATGTCTAGAAATACACTTTTTTTTGTTTCATTTAAATCAAGCGAGTAGTTTTGAAGTTACGATAATTTTAGTTTCCGCCTTTTTCAAATGCTTCGCGCAGGCGCGCCAAGCGCGCGTGACGTCATGACACAACGCGCCGCCCTCATCGTACTGTGTCCCTCATACATTGCTATCGGATGGTCCCAATGTTCGCCCACAATAACATTTCTAACTGAAGTTTTTTTTATGTGAATTGGTGTTACAGTGGTGTTCCAAGTATAATAGATGACAGTTTTAAAAAAATGATTGAAAAATCTGATAACTTGCCTTAAATAGACGAATTAAGCTAAGCCTACTATTTCTCAAATAACTCCGATTTCTTTACCGTGGCCGCCGAGACGCGATGATTAAAAATGTATAAGTACTTATAACCACTGCTTATAACTTAATTTTTTTCTTTCTTATCACAAATCTGTTGATCCCTATAAGAACCTAGGTACCTATTTTTCATTACTAATATTGAAAAATGTAGGTAATAATGATATTTACTCGAAGAATGCGTATTTGTAACAGGGTGGGTCATATTAAAATTTAAATCTAATATTGAGTTTGAGTTATTGTGCCGACATCGTTTTATCTTACATTTGGTATTTTATTACGTAATTTAACAAGAAACTATTGTAGCAAAATAATCTTAACACTGAACCTATAAATATTGTTTTCAAAAGTAGGTTAATATTAGGATGTAGGCGATTATACTTAAGCTAAGATGAGAGGGAATATGTCAGGAGTACCTTTCATATGATTTCGTCTTTAATATAATTCATTTTATATTTTTAAGTTATAATATAAGTGTATTTTTTAATTTAAGGGTTCCGTACCAAAAAGGAAAAATGGCACTCTTTTATGATCACCCGTGTGTCAGTCTGACTGTCTGAATCTACCGAACCGATTAATGACACAATAACGGCACTGAAGCAGTCATGCTCAGCGTTCCTTACGTGGTCGCGTCGATCACGTAGGTTAACTGACTTAAGCTGGATGGACTTGACTAGCAGTCCATCCAAGCTGCCTATAACGCCTCCGACATAGCTTGACGACTGCCATCTAGTGATAGTTACTGATATTTAAGCCCATCCAAGTTATGACCGTGTCTGTAGTCAGTTAACCTGCGTGATCGACGCGACCACGTAAGCACCGCTGAGCCACGACCGCTTCAGTGTCGTTATTGTGTCATTATATTACAGTTGATAACATAAGTGGTTTTGAAAATCTCATACAGTTAACAGGTTTTATGCATACCCCTTGCATGCATACCATAACTTTGTCACCCCATGGCTCCGATTTCCCATTGATTTGGGGATTACGACTTATGTAGGGGGATTAAGTTCATTCTAAGGGATCTATTGGCATACAGTTTATTCGTATCGATTCTAGTTTTTTTTTTTGACATCATCACCTTTACCATGCCCCTCACTCCTTATTTCCAAGCACTGGACATAAAACTTAAATATATATATATATAGAAAATAGATCTTCGCTTATAAATTACAGGAAAATATTATTTTTTATGTGTATAGGTTAACTCATATTTATTTTATTTTAGATCGGCTAGTGTTTATGCGAAAACATAGTTTTATAATTACAAATCAAACGAATTATAATTTTCACGTATTTTATGTAAGAAGAAAAATAACAACCAAAACATCTCCAAGGCGACCGCACACAGCACCACGATATACGGTAGCGGCGGTCCAGCCATAGTATACTCATTACAGTAGATGCACTAACATGCTCCCCGCCTTGAAAGCTTCAGCTTTCAACATCAGCAGCATTCAGTCAGTTATCCATCGCTAGGAAGCAGGGGACAAATTTTTGAGAAGGCCCTCCGTAGAACTCCAGTTGATGTCTGAATATCAGCTACCCTTGAGACGCCATCCTTTCCTGGAAAGGTTCGAATTATTCGGCCTAAACTCCATTTCAGCGGCGGTAGGTTATCTTGCTTGATTAGAACCAGCGTGTTCTCCTGCAGATCACCCTTGTGCTCCGACCATTTGCTCCTCGCCTGCAGCTCAGATACATATTCTTTGGACCAGCGGCGCCAGAAGTGCTGACGAATCTGTTCAACTCGTTGATAACGCGTGAGCCTGTTCTCGGGCACACAGTTCAGGTCAACAGACACGGGAGAAGTCAGTGGACGACCAATCAGGAAATGAGCGGGGCTCAGTGGAAGATAGTCATGTGGATCCGTGGACAAAGGTGATAGCGGTCGAGAGTTGAGCACAGCCTCGACCTGGGTCAGGACGGTACTAAACTCCTCAAACGTCAAATGCGCGTTACCTATCACGCGCCGCAAGTGATGCTTGCAGCTCTTTACTCCTGCCTCCCACAAACCACCAAAATGACTAGCATAAGGAGGACTCATTTTAAATTTTATCTGTTGAGAGACTGCATACTCTTTAATTTCTTCTGAAATATTTGTTAAAAATTTTGCAAACTCATTCATTAAGCCCACGAAATTTTTCCCATTATCACTATATATTTCTATTGGTTTTCCCCTGCGCGAGATAAACCTTTTGAGCGCCAACAGATAAGCATCTGAAGAAAGATCACTGACCAATTCTAAATGCACTGCGCGTGTTACGAAACATATAAATAAACAAATATATGATTTTATTGTCTTAGCACCTCTGCCTTTGCGATTTAATGTGAGCACTGGACCAGCATAGTCCACACCGCATCTTAAGAATGGGAATCCCGGGTCTAACCGAGCTTGAGGCAAGTTTCCCATGATAGGGTTTACACTTCGACCTCGCAAACGTGTACAAGTTACACAATCATGTACTATCTTTTTTGCTAGACTCCTGCCTCCGACCGGCCACCACATATCCCTCAATGTAAACAAAAGCAGCTGAGGTCCAGCGTGCAACAATTGTTTATGCTCATATCGAAATAGCAGAGTTGTAAAAGTGTGTTTATTACTGATAAGGATGGGGTGTTTTTTATTAAAATCATATTCGATAGAGTTCAGAAGACGGCCACCAACTCTAATCGCATTATCCTCATCTATAAACAGGTTAAGTTTGCGTAAACCACTATTTTTTATCGGTTTTTTGTTTTCTAGTTCTTGCCTAACATCAAGAAACGTCTCCAGCTGCGATAACCTAGCGAGTGTTAACACAGATTTATTTAACTCGTCGATGCTGAGTAAGCCCGTGTGCCTGTCACCTTTATTGCGCGCGTTATGTATAAATCGTAGTACATAGGCACAGGCACGCTGCATGCGATTGTATTGCGAAAAGTTTGAAAATGGAAATAAACTCCTTTCAACATTTTCGTTAGTAGCGAGACATTGTAAACTTTTTTGTTTTATTTCAGGCAGCTGAGAATCATTGATTTCCACTTGTACATTTTTATCAGTGTGTTGAAGTTTGGATCCTGAAGGAAGTGCGGGCCTTCCCACCACAGACCAGTGGAAATCAGTAAATCCAAACTTTGCCCACGCGATATTAAATCAGCTGGATTTTCTTTACCACTAACGTGACGCCATTGCCTTTCTTTAGTTAATTCATGAATTTCAGCAGTCCTATTTTGTACAAACGTTTTTAGCATGTTAGGAGGCATGCGTAACCAACCTAACACAATTGTAGAATCTGTCCAAAATACCACATTGTCAAGTCGACTACGCAGTGATTCATTTATCTTTGTATATAGTCGAGCTCCCAATACCGCGCCGCACAACTCGAGCCTAGGTATACTTACAGGCTTAATCGGGGCAACTTTTCCCTTGGAACAAAGTAAACGGACCCTTACAGATGAATCACTGTCAGTCGCTCGAATATACGCGCACGCGCCGTAAGCAATTTGAGATGCGTCCGTGAATATATGCAATTCGACACGTGTAGTATTATTACCCATTACGTAACGCGGCACTCGTAGGCTTCTTAAAAGAGATAAGTTATCAACAAACTTAACCCATACCTGCGCGATATTGTCTTGAATTGGCTCATCCCAACCTACTTTAGCCAGCCAAAGTTTTTGCAACAAAACCTTTGCAATTATAATAACAGGCCCCAACAGACCCAATGGGTCGAATATTTGTGATGAATGAGATAATATTATGCGCTTTGTAATATTATCTTTAGGGCTGTCGACAACTCTTGATTGAAAATGCAACTCGTCTGTAATATTATACCAACCTAATCCTAGGGTTTTACTAGAGCTTGTCTCGTTAAGCGAAAAATCCTTTGACACGTTTGCCTGTTCGACAGATTCCTCACGTTTAAAGTTATAAACCCACTTCCTTAACGGAAAACAACCAGATTTTAATACATCAGATGTTTCATTACAGATATCCAATAGTTTAGGAATAGTAGAAGCCCCAAAGATTCCATCATCAACATAGAAATCTTGACTTATAGTCCTAGCTATGTCAGGGTTGTCACATTCTTGTGCAAGCTGTTTTAAACATCTACAACTTAAAAACGGTGCCGATGCCGTACCATATGTAACGGTGTTTAATTGATAGAATCCTAAGAGATCTGTAGGGTTATCGCGCCATAAAATCAACAGTAAATCACGCTGCGATTCGTGAACCAGAACCTGCCTGTACATTTTTTCGACATCTGAGCAAGCCACGTATTTGTTCTCTCTAAAGCGTAACAGTATGGAAATCAAATCGCCCTGTATAGCTGGCCCTACCATCTGCAAATCATTGAGAGATTTACCATTTGATGACGCCGCACTCGCGTCGAATACAACCCTTAAACGAGTGGTAGTAGCATTTTGACGATACACGCCATGATGAGGCATAAAGTAATGTGGATTTCCGTATGTGTCAACCCTAGTCATATGGCCTAAACTGATGTACTCATGTATAAAGTCTGAGTACATCTTTTTATATTCAGGATTACGTTCTAGACGTTTTTCTAGCGCAAAAAAACGTCGCTGAGCTTGGGCAAAAGACTCCCCTATCTCATCAGGTGAGTTTTTAAAAGGCATGCGTACACAGAACCTCCCATCAGCGTTCCGCGTCGTCGTCTGTTTGAAGAGTTCCTCGCATGACTTTTCTTCATCACTTCGGGCGTCGCTCAACTTGTGTGAACCAGGTAAGTCCTCAAACTCCCAGAACTTACGTAGTTGTATATCAATAGCCTGCGTGTCTAAGGCTTGTGTTTCGATAGACTGAGTAAAGTTACACCTAACATCCTGCGCTTTACCTACTTTTGAATAGATGGGACCAGATATAACCCAACCTAATTTTGTATTTTGGAGAAAAGGCCCGCTAGGTAAACGCATTTTACCTTCGCAAAGCAAATCCCAAAATAGATCCGCGCCTATTAACAAGTCCACCGATCTACTTGTACAAAACCCTGTGTCAGCCAATCTAATGTCCATAGGAATCTGGAACTGACTTACTGTCATATTAATTGCAGGCAAAGTGGATGTTATTTGCGGCAAAACTAAACATTTTAAGCGTGTAGTATAGGATCCTATTATGGATTTGATTTCGATATCACATGACTGCGTACACTGAGTTACCGAATTCCCTCCTATACCTTTTATTTGCTGAGTGGACTGTATTAACGGTACATTAAGTTTATCACAGAGCGATTTTGTGATAAAACAGCGCTCGCTACCACTATCAAGCACCGCGCGTGCCTTTTGATAGGTACCTAAATCATCTGCGATCTCCACCAGCGCGGTGGATAGCAGAACAGGCTCCACTGGTGACGTCTGCGCGTCCAGAACGTCCGTGTGAGCACTGTTCACCTGTATGCAGCTATGGGCATACACATCGGTGGCGTCGTTGCCGCTCGACGTAGAACGATAGGCAGAGGAATGCGATTCGCACGCCTTATCGCTAGGGACTAGGGCTGCCGCGTGACTGCGCGTCTGACGCTGGCTAGCCTCATCATCTGGATGAATTATTGAATTGTGTTTCTTATCACATTTCCGACACGGCCCGTTTTTACACTCGTTAACAGAATGACCTAACCGGAAGCAATTTTCACACAACTTCTTATCGCGTATAAATTTCAACTTATCCTGTAAACTGAAATCAAGGAATGTCTGGCATGAATATAAATTGTGTTTTGCATTACACAACACACATGACCTCTTTAAAAACTTTTGTGTTTTATCAGTAACTAAGTTGCAGTGTATCTTGGGAACATTATGAGGGTTCGGATTAAAATATTGCCGTTTTCCATCGTAATATAAACTCGGTTTGCTATGCGTCACAATTAGCGTTTCTAACATGTCAGCCCTGTCTCTTAAGAACTTTATTAAATTATCTAGTTTAATGCTAGACTGAGGAGAGTTATCACACTTGTTTTGATAAAAGGTGCCCTTATTTTGTACCCATTCGCGTTCAGAAACGGGGTCTAACTTCGACACGATCATATACATAACTAGAGTATCCCAGCTGTCTGTAGGCTCACCGAGAACCTTTAGCGCGCGTAGATTTTTTAAAATGGTATCAATCATTTTACGTAACAGCGCCGGCGATTCTCTATTTACGTACGGAAGTGAAAACAAAGATTTTACATGATTGTGGACTAATAGCCTGCTGTTATTATATCTGTTAAGGAGTAGTTCATGCGATCGTGTAGTTACTGGACGAAAACTCAAGCGAATCGATTACCAAAGCTGCACTGCCTTTGAGCGACGACTTTAGGTAGTGAAACTTTTGGATTCTGACTATCTCATAAGAATTGTGAACTAGTGAACTGAATGTATCACGGAACTCCAACCAGTGCTCATACGAACCGTCAAAAGTAGGCAATGAAATTGTTGGCAATTTGACAGACTGTAAAATATTGCAACCAGAATTCGAAGCTGATTTGTTGTGCTCAGCAGGTTTTACGTCATCATTAGCATCAATCATGCATTGTGTTTGTGCAAGAATACTATAATAGTCATTTTCAAAATTATCCCTTTCTGTAAGATGTTTTTCTAAATCCCCTTCCAAAACTAGTTCTTCAATTTTGTTCTGAATTTCATTATAATCGTTAAAGATATTAGAAGCTCCTTTAAAACGCAACTTTAGTTCGGCAATTTTTTCTTGAGACAATGTTTTACCATCAAATGCACAGATATATTTTTGAAAGTAAGTTAGCCTCCTCTTAATATTGCCTCTTTTTTTAATTAAATCTTTTAAGTCCAGTGAACTTTTCGGTGGGTCGACGCTAGTCATATTGATAGCTGGTAGGAACGACAAGAGTACTCACGGTTTGTACCTCAAGCTCACGAGCCCAGCTGATGACGCAGCAGCAACCACATCCGATGCGGGACAGGATTTCCGCGAAGAATATTTACAAGTAGTTTGCTGTAATTTTAAAAAAGTACGGATTCACACTATATCCAAAGAACCCCCCAAATAACTTGATTGAATCGCCTCACCAAAGGTCAGCCGCGTGCTGATGCTTATTGCGTTTTCTTTATCCCAATTGCCGCTATCCTGGTCCAGGTAGGTATCCTCGCGTAGGTTCCCTTTTTCTGGTTCCAAGTCAAAGGGCGCTGGATTTTGAAATTGTATGGATCCGGCTCGTTAGGTCCAAAAAGCTATGTTTATGCGAAAACATAGTTTTATAATTACAAATCAAACGAATTATAATTTTCACGTATTTTATGTAAGAAGAAAAATAACAACCAAAACATCTCCAAGGCGACCGCACACAGCACCACGATATACGGTAGCGGCGGTCCAGCCATAGTATACTCATTACAGTAGATGCACTAACAGCTAGAAATAGCTACGGCGACGACTTTACTGTTTATGTAAAAGTTATAAGATAAGGAGAAGGTGATAGACACAACTTTTAGCTTTGGGTGTGGGTGGATCAGACTTTTCATCCATTTCTTTTGACTTTAAGGTTCAAATATAACAGTAAAAAGTAACTTTTCGGGTATATTGGTAGTTGTATTTAAGCACTTTGACACAAGCACAATTTTCTAGTTTGTGGATTCGTTATTTTTAACATTTTCAACGCAAACTTCATACGTATACAGGTAGGGAGCGGGGCGCGCACTGAGCGACCGTTGTGTAGTGACGTCACAGCAGCGTGCGGCGATCCCGCTTCACTTGCCTACCTAAATAATTCAGTATCTCGGAAACTATCAAACGCATCAAAAAAAATTTTTCACCATATTTTTTCATTTTTAATAGAGTATATTTTAAGATAAAAAACAAAAAATGGTGGATACTTTTTTCAGGATGGGTCTAAACGTCGTGACTCCATTGGCCAGTCCCATAGATAGCCGAACCGAGCTGACAGCTGCCATAGACAATCTGGCGCTCCGATCACCCACCAACTTTTTCTTCGGAGACCAATGTCCAATAACTAAAGAGTGCTGGAAAGATATTTGGAAACGTAAGACGTAAGTGCAGTCTGATAAATGAAATGTCCTATTATTGCCCATCGACAATACATATAATTTACTTAATTGAGCCATAGACAATAAAGTTATACCTTACATAGGTATATGACAAAGATCCTAGCTTGTTCAGTTAGTCAAAGGGAAAACGATGTGTAATTTAATAAAAGTTGAGTTTGTAACAATATTTATTTATAACAATATAAGTCATTTAAGCAGATGTAGTGGATAGAGGGAAGAAAAGAGTATAAGCAGAGCCGTATTCTGTGTTATGTTGTCACTCTTTACAGTATGGGAGGATACAATGTCAGATTTGATAAGAGAAAATAAGATGCACAGTAGTAATGTACACTCATTTTAGTAAAGAAGTAACAATTGTTACCTCTATAAAAAATTCAGAATTTGAAAACAAAAGCGAAATTCTTAATATCATGATCCCGCATCCGCAGATATAAATATCGTTGAATTTACACACATGGGCCTCTAAAAATCAGGGTTCGCATGATATATATCGGATATATATCAATTGAGATTTATGCTTGATTTATAACAATATTGATATTTATATTTTCTTAGCTTCTAAGAGCTGATTCTTAAGAATGAATGTGCCAAATCCAAAGAATAAAGATATGATTATAACAATAATAAAAAAAAATTGTTTGATTTAATTAACTATCTTCAAACTATCAAAATAAACATTTTAGATTCAGCCATTTCGAAAAAACATATTAGAGTATAATATTTGAATGTTATTTTGTAAAAATCTTCAAATTATCAAACATATATTTTAAATTCAGCTATTTCGAAAAACTTTCCAGCATAGCCTCTGTTAAATAGTCCAGTGCTCACCATAATTATTTTCATTTCAGATACAAGGAAGACTCGAAAAAGAAGGAAATTCTTGCCTGCATAAAACTGTCAGGTATGAACGCAAAGAAATTATGTTTCGACGACAAATTCTCCTGTTTCGTGACCGTCGACAACCCTGGTCACATACACATCATGAACGTATTGAAAGCTAATAATACGTAGCCCAAGGCCATATACGTGAGGTATGCTTACGTGGTCCTAATGGGATATACTGCGAATACCACTGCCAATGCACATAGGTGAAATTAGTTTTAAGTCTGCTCGGAATTTTGCGCTTGTAAAAACTTGCCATCATTGCGAAATATATTAATATGTATAAAAAGTAATACAAACTCTTTTAAGACGCCGATTACGGTTGAAATATTAAATATTACTGCAAAATATTTATGAGAAATTAAATCAGCCTTGATTTTCCATATGCTTATGGATTAGTCGTATTTTCAAGCGCCATTTTCTAATGTGTAAAGAGGCTGTATCTATAAAAGGAAAATGAATGTTGTTTAAATTCTGGGCAGACTATAGTTAATTCAATCCTTTAGTCTATTTTGTGTCATACGTATTTTATTTTGGTCAATTGATAAATAATATTTTTTATAGCTATAATTTTCTGTCATTATGAGATTAGCCAAATTTTGAAGAATATTTGTATTGAGGCGGAAATATACATTTATTCTATTGCTAGCCTTATATTATTACGTACGTATCAGACCACCGGTTTAAAATAAACATTTTAAGGTTTTTTTTAAATACATTCTTTAGAATAATAACTATAAGCAATCGATTATGTACTTACTTTATAAAATTAATGAGGGTTAGACAAAACAATGATGTGAGTTTTGGCTGAATCGTGATTAAATTAACTGTTGTATTTTTACGTAAATTAAGTATATCTTCAAATCAGGAAATAGTGTCTGTAATGAAAAAGCACGTTTTACAAGCTTAATAAAAAATTCAAATTTTAGTGGACATTTGTGTAGGATATTTATGTCGTAATTTATCTAGCAATCTATACGTGCAAATATCAACTTTTATAAATTATATATGTTCCTTTTGGCTTTGCAGTTGTCGAATAAACATATTATTCGCGCAATTATCATCCTAAAAGTGATTGAATGCTAGTTAATTATACCATATTAGATTTTTTAATGAAAAGGAAAATAGTTTATTTATTTTTGTGGCTCAAAATTGCTAGATAAAATTGTGATCATTAGAATCAAATAATAACTTATAAACTTAGTACATTTTAATATTTAAATAGATGCTAATCAGAAGAAACATCATGCAGTGTGAAATTGTCTTGGATTTGTTTCTATTAACTGTAACTACTACTCACGAAACAATTTGGGCTTCTCATACAAATTAATTCATAACTTATTATACTTTGTATGGAGAGTCTAAATTGTATAGGTACCTTGGGGAAAGTTTCCAAGTTTCGTGAGTAGAAGCCACAATGAACGAAAACCAAACTTTCAATTTTCAACCTGGATACTTCTCATAAGTTTTTTTTTTTTGTATTTCTGTGTAGAAAAATACCTATGAGGCGGTTCTTTGTTATGCAACGAATTATTTGCTCATTGTATAATGCTTGAAATATTTAATTAAAGTTGTTTTTAACGACTACTTCATGCTTAGTACATACATACGTAAGTTTTGGTCAAACTGTGAGCTCACATTTTTAATAATATATTATTTATAATATATTATTATATTTATTATAATAAGCTTATTACGAAGCCTATTTGTTTCAATTTCAATTATGGTTGCATTTTACATGATTATTTTACTACTAGACATTAACTAAGTTAGAATAATTTGTTTTGAAACGTAGTTAATGGAACAATATTGTGTATCCGATTTTATTCGATTTTTTAAAATATGAAGGTTAAAAATGTAATGTAGGTTCAATAGAAATGTAAATAAGTAATTATTTTAATTTCTCTAGACAACATTTTGTTCATTTTCTTATTCCAGCTTGGCTTTGAAAAGCAAGAACAAAGTTTTTTTGACCTGTTTAGTGCTGAAATATGTTTTTTATGGTATTTTTTAATGTGACATTTTCATCACTGGTATGAAAAATTGGCTAGGCTTAAATGTTTTTGTAATTTGAATGCAATAATTGGTGCGTGCCATGTACGGATTGATTGTAAATAAATGTGCGATATGTGATGTTAAAGAAGTCCCTAAAGGATCTCCTAGATGTATAAAATATGATACTTTATCTTATTATGTAAGTTATTGTATGGTGCTATTATTACGTATTTTATAAACAAGGAAGTTAGAAAATGACTCTATTTCTACTTACAATGTCTTACTGTCTTTAAAGAGTTTCTCGAACAATATTTTGTCAATTTAAAAAAATGTGTTCAGAAATAAATGTATCTGGTGAATTTTCAATTATTTTAAAGTATGTTGTTTTCAGTAGCATTATTATCCATAGTGTAAGATTTTATAGTTCTATTTTTGTAACTAGGTGAAAATATAATGCTCAAAATATGAATTTCATAACTCTAAATAACTCTGTTCCTAAGATTTCTAATGCAACATTACAAATAATAAAAATATCCAATGTTAATGAAACAAAAAGTTTTATTAATAACTTTGATGGCCAGTTTCCAGAAAATAATATTTTATATCTGTCTTTGCAACAATGTATATGAATCAATTCCGAAAAGTTAACTTATATGGTTTCAATTTCTTATTTTTATACACTTTATCGTTTTATACATGTACTGCATTCATTACTGAATTACTATTTTTAGATCATCATCATCTTCTGCCCTGTTCCCATTTTTTTGGGGTCAGCGCAGCATGTCTTCTTCTTCCATTCATCTCTTCTTGCTTTCATCTCAGTGCTCATTTATACTCATATCATCTTTCACACAATCCAGCCATCTCTTCCTTGGCCTTCCTTTTCCCGCTAATCCATCAACATTCATCCATCCATTCATAATTACTATTTTTAGATAATTACTTATTTTACGAATAATTATTTACGTTCTTATGAATATAATATACAGATTTTTCTAAAATTAAGCTTTATTTTTATTTTTACCCGACTACGGCGAAGCAAAAAGGAGGGTTATGATTTTGACCGGTATGTATGTATGTATGTATGTTCATCTGTTCCCGCATAACTTCTAAACTACTTATCAGAAGCCAACAAATGAGGTGTCATTAGAAGCGTCTTAATTACCCGCTGGTTATAGGCTACGTGACGTCACAATAAATTCAATGTGCCGCCCTCTAGAGGACAAAGTCATGACCAAAAAAAATTTTTTTCTTCAAAGGTACTTTGTTGGGTATCAAATGAAAGGACTTAACGAGCACATTTTAAAAATATATATATTACTAGCTGTTGCTTGCTGGTTTGCTTGCATTCGCTCGATATTTGTGTCAAATATGTATGTTCACGTGTTCCCGCATAACTTCTAAGCTGCTTATTAGAATTCAACGAATGAGATATCATTAGAAGCGTCTTAATTGTCTGCTAGTTATAGGTTAGGTGACGTCACAATTAATTCAATATGGCGCCCTCTAGAGGACATAAAGTCATACCTAATAGAGAATACTTAAAAGGTGCCGTGTTGGGTATCGAATGAAAGGGCTTAAAAAACAGTTTTAAATTATATATAATATTACTAGCTGTTGCTGCTTTGCTTAATTATCTAAAAAAAAACTGTGCGTAAAATAGACATGTACCGGGTAATGGAGGTCCGATCAGCCGGGTAGCCGGGTACCCGGCGCCGGGTACTCGGCAATAAAACACGTCGCGATCACGTCTTAGATCATTACTTAAACTTTGCCAGACCTCCAAGGGCTTATTATTATTTGGGGACAAGGGTCCATCCATCCTCAGCCAATTTTGGCCATGGCGACTGCTTACTACTCCTAGGCCGGGTTATGGCGTTCATGCGCCCTAATATGGCTAACATAGCCGATCTTAGCGGCAAACTCGCGTGCACAGAGAGGGCACAAAAGAGGGCCCTATTAGATCATTGTGACCTGGGTAGATCTATTGTGATCACTGTCCCTGTTATATTATATCCTCAAGGCCAATAGTTCTAATGAATTGTAGGATGCACTTGGGATAGAGTTCCCTAATGTCCTCTGGAGTTATCATCAGTTCCCCTAGAGATCGGCTTCTGGCTTGGACCAGTGCCTCGCGTGAAGAGGAGTATCCTCTTCCTCGAGGCAGAATCGGCACTCGTCCTTATCTGTAAGCCTCATTTTATTATGGTGTTTATTAAGCTTGCAGTGGCTAGTTAGAGTTCTAGCTATAATCCTAAGTCCAGGCTTATGAAGTCGTACTGCTTTAGACGTGTATTCCCGTGAAAAACCAGATATGAGCGCTTTCGAATGCTTTTGGCCTGGTGTACCAGCCCAGAGTGTTTTACTTTTTTTATGGCAGAGGTGACAAGCGATCAGACGGATCAACTAATGGTAAGCGATTACCGCCGCCCATAGACAGCCGTAACACCAGAGGAGTCACAAGTGCGTTGCCGGCCTTTAATATGGGAGTACGCTCTTTTCTTGAAGGTTTGAATGTCGTATTGGTCCGAAAATACCGCAGGCGACAATTCATTCCACAGTTTCGTTGTGCGAGGCAGAAAGTTTCTAGTGAAACGCACAGTTGTGGACTGCCAACCATCTAAGTGATGGGGATGAAATTGTTGTCGCGTAAAACGATGGCGGCAACAGGCGGCAGGGATCAATCCGAACAATTCCTCGGAGCACTCCCCATTGTACAAGCAACAGAGAATTCAAGCTCCAAGGGATGCAGATATAGGGTCCTTCTGAAATACCTCAAAATTTTTTTACATTGGCTTCTACTCATGAATCTAAACAACTTTTCCCAAGTTACCTATACAATACTCAATTCGTAAAAAGATTTTTGGACTTCCCATACAAAATTGTCGGTTCAGTTGATTAATTAGTATGAGGAATCCAAAAAATTTATTGGTAATTTAGTATAGGGTAAGTTGTTCAGTTTCATGAGTACAACCGTGGTCAAAAATTGTTCCGATATTTCATAACCTTATATATTTATGTGGTGGGCAAATAATTGACCACGCTGAATACGTTAAAAACAACCGACTTCAATCGCAACAACTCCAATTTTGCTATGTTTTTGTTGATTTTCTCAAAAACCGCTGAATCGATTTCGATAAAATTTATATTTTTACCCTTTTAAACAAAAAAAATCGAGTAATCGGTGAACATACATAAAAAAAAAAAGATTCCGACGAATTGAGAACCTCCTCCTTTTTTTGAAGTCGATTAAAAATAGAGGTCACAATCCTATACTGCGTAACCTGGCGGGCGGCCCGCTACCTTTCCCCATCCAGTATCTCTGTATACTACAACGAGCGTCTTTTCAAAAGCAGGTAACGTCTACGAATAAAAATAAGCCGAAAAAATCCTGATCAAGCTAAAAATCTCTTACACAATAACTTACACTATAAACCTACAATAATAAATAATATTGAAATATGAACGACAGTTACATAAATGTACCTATACTTTTAACTTCAAAATAACGTGTTTTTAATTTACCCGGTACCTGGCCGGATCCTTAAAAAAGTGCCGGATCCGCCGGGTACCGGATTCAAACCGGGTACCCGGTACATGATTAGCGTAAAATTAAATAATGTTATAAGCTGGTAGTACCTCCACGCGGTGAAGGCAGTAACAGTTAATAACTGGCTAAAACTCCCATATAATATAAGGGACAGGCCTATGTGGCCCTCAGCAGAGTCAGATGGTTAGATGGATTATTCGTTTGCTCCTTGGATCATAATAAATTGCTGAAAAATCCTCATGACTCCCGATCTCTTGAGGAATGAAGAATACCACCAATTTTTGTTTTTTATCTTAAAATATACTCTATTAAAAATAAAAAAATATGGTGAAAAATTGTTTTTGATACGTTTGATAGTTTCCGAGATACTGAATTATTTAGGTAGGCAAGTGACGCGGGGTCGCCGCACGCTGCTGTGACGTCACTCTGCAACGGTCGCTCAGTGCGCGCACCGCTCCCTACCTCTATGTATGAAGTTTGCGTTGAAAATTTTAAAAATGACGAATCCAAAAACTAGAAAATCGTGGGCTCAGCTTTAGAATATGCAACACCACAGATTGAGTTGATATTTTTTTTGTAGATAGGGGTTACTTAGGTGTATCGTTTCCCAAAATTTCACGGTGCGGAGCGCAGTAGTTTTTGAGATACGATTTTTTGAAAATTACATATTTCCAGGTGAAACTATGCAAAAAAAGACGCCATGACAGCAAAAGTTTCGTTTTATGCATTTGTAAACGTCAAAATTACGCATCAATGTGACATAACGTGCGGCATACTAATGATATTTCGGATGAAAAGTTAAGTGTCAAGGAACGTAATTTTTACGAAGGTCTCTTCCAAAACATATACGAAACTGAGCACCCCTCTTGAGTTAATTTAGGTTCACTTTTGAGTCACAGATCCGAATCGGAGCACCCCGATTCCACGTAGTCTTGTCTGTCACACAACTAGAGTGTTTTTTAAAAGCGCGGAGCCAGAAGCTCGCGCAGGAGGTCCTGAGCGGAGCGTGCACTCGAGAGCGAGCGTAGCGAGGGGGGGAGGTGGCGAGCGAAGCGAGCCGGCGACCTCCCGAGTGGAGCGATGGGCGAGAGTGCTAGCGGAGCGAAAGGGGCGACGTAGCGAGTCTTCTGGCGGAGCCCACGCGTTTTCTCATCGTTTTTTCCCGACATAACCTCAAAAAAAAAAAATTTTTTTTTCGCGTCTCCGCACTTTGGGGCGGGGTGGGGAGGGTTACCCCCCTCCTCCCAACCCCCCTCACCCCCCCTCCCCCTCTTCTGCGGTGTTGCATATTCTAAAGTGCTTCCAAATCGTGCTCGTGTCAAAGTGCTTAAATACAACTACCAATATACCCGAAAAGTTATTTTTTACTGTTATATTTTTGAACCTTAAAGTTAAAAGAAATACATGAAAAGTATGATCCACCCAGACCCAAAGCCAAAAGTTGTGTCTATCACCTTCTCCTTATCTGATAACTTTTGCATAAACAGTAACGTCGTCGCCGTAGCTATTTCTAGCCAATCTAAAATAAAATAAATATGAGTTAACCGATACACATAAAAAATAAAAACCGGACAAGTGCGAGTCTGACTCTCGCGCAGAGGGCTTTGTCCACACCTACAAACAAACAATATTTTAAATTTTATCAACTTATTTTAAGATTTATAGATAACTTCTTAGAGATTTTCAAGTAATTTATAAGCAAAGATCTATTTTCTGTATATATATTTGTTTAAGTTTTATGCCCAGTTTTCGGAAATAAGGAGTGAGGAGCATGGTAAAGGTGATGGTGTCAAAATCACTTATGTCATCAACTGTAATATAATGACACAATAACGGCACTTAAGCGGTCATGACACAGCGCTGCTTATGTGGTCGCATCGATCACGCAAGTTAACTGACTACAGACACGGTCACAACTTGGATGGGCTTAAATATCAGTAACTATCACTAGATGGCAGTCGCCAAGCTATGTCGGAGGCGTTATAGGCAGCTTGGATGGACTGCTAGTCAAGTCCATCCAAACTGTGACCGTGTTTGTAGTCAGTTAACCTGCGTGATCGACGCGACCACGTAAGCAGCGCTGAGCCATGACCGCTTCAGTGTCGTTATTGTGTCATTATATCGAGGGTTCACGGGCGACTTGTATTAAGCGACATTTTTATAAATGTCCAGGAGACTGATTTAAAAAAATATTTCTTAGAAAAATAATCATTAAAACTTAATTTCTTAGTATCATATAGATTCTCGATATTCTTAATATTTTAAATATTATTCAGAAGTTATTTTTTGTGAGGTATTTTGTAAGAAATAAATTTTTAAAGTAGAGGTTACCTGTGTTTCCAAAAATGTCGCTTAATACAAGTCGCCCGTGAACCCTCGATATTACAGTTGATGACATAAGTGATTTTGACACCATCACTTTTACCTTGCCCCTCACTCCTTATTTCCGAAATATCAAGTTCATAAATATCATTATTACCTAAATTTTTATGTATAGGTATCTTATAAGGATCAACAGATTTGTGATAAGAAAGAAAAAAAATAAGTTGTAAGTACTTTTGCATTTTTAATCATTGTCTCGGCGGCCGCGGTAAAGAAATCGGAGTTATTTGAGAAATAGTAGCTTAACTCGTCTATTTAAGGAATCATTCGATTTTTCAATCAATTTTTAAAACTGTCATCGATTATACTTGTAACACTACTGTAACACCGATTCACATAAAAAAACTACAGTTAGAAATGTTATTGTGGGCGAACGTAGGGACCATCCGATAGCAATGTATGAAGAACACAGTACGATGAGAGCGGCGAGTTGCGGTATGACGCCACGCGCGCTTGGCGCGCGCGCCCGAGCGAAGTATTTGAAAAAGGCGGAAACTAAAATTATCGTAACTTCAAAACTACTCGCTTGATTTAAATGAAACAAAAACAAGTGTATTTCTAGACATTTAGGCTACAAGGTCATAAAGTTTCAAGTGATTTAACGGACCCATTAACATTCTTCATTAGAAAGATTAAGAAATCTATCAACCTCCAAAATAATATAGTAAGTACAGTATAATAAATAAATTAAATAAGTTGTTAAGCGGTACTGCACACATTTTATTACATAATAAAAACTCAAAATTACTAAATAAAAATAAAAAGTTTAAAAAACTAAAACCCGACTACGGAAAACTTGCGCTCTGAAAAGTATGAAACAAGAAAATTTTCTTGTCTGAAATTTTTGTTATCTACAAATTATATTCAATATTTATCATCTAATAATTGACAACTTACATATACATTATAGTTAATTAATAAATATACATTGTGATAGCGTACCCGATAGACACTGTTCTGTCCGAACTACCGGCTCCAGTTGTGAATCTTAATAATTTAGTGACCCACCCGAAACATATTCGATATATTAGAGTATAATGGTGGGTAGTCACCGATTCTTACGGCAAAAATCAGTTTTTAGCGTCTACCGCTGTAACTATAACGTTTGGGATTCTAGTTTTTTTTGAGCAGAATGCTGTAATTTTGCTCTAAATCTGAGCATAAGAACCAGTCTTGTATTCATATTAGTTGCAAAGCTATACACCTTTGTCACTTTTGTTATGTCCACCCAGCAAGGAAAAAACATTGGCTCGTAGCACCAAAAGTACTGATTTTTGGGATTCAAAAATAATTCAGCATAGGTTTTTCGTGTTGCTCTAAATCCTGGCATAAAAATTTTGAACCAAGATGCTGTAATTGCTGAGATCTGATGTGACTGCTAGAAAGATTCGTGAAAAGAACGTGAAGCAGGTTTTGCGTTCTAGCGAGATAACTATTGACATGACATTCATGAAACTTTGCAGTCCGACTCACTTTATGATGCCTTTGCCTTCCCCATCTCGGGGTAAATTAAAAAAAAAAACTTTATGATGCTCTAAATCTGTGCATCAAAAATTTTTCCCAAGTCTTCGTAGTTTTTGTGCACCAGTTGTGCTTGCTGGGTGGACTGCCATCCAGCAAGCACACCTTTAGGCGCTCGTATCTCGAAAAGTTTGATTGCTCAATTTTTTTCCCTTGGCAAGATGATTGCTCTAATTATGCTCTAAAATTTGAGATAGTTAGGATTCTCGTAGGAGCCCCAGGAAAAAAGTGCTTGCTGGGGTCGCTCACACCAATCACACTTCGAAAAAATTGGCGGGGAAAAAAACAGTTTTAAGCGTCTACCACTGTTACTATGAACTATAACGTTTGGGATTCTATTTTTTTAGCAGATTGCTCTTATTTTGCTCTAAATCTGAGCACAAGAACCAGTCTTGTATTCAATATAAGTTTCAAAGCTGCACACCCGTTCGCGTTGGCCGAACGCTGTCTTCCTCTAACAGAAAAAAATAAAGATTTATAAAAGATATTCGTCTAAAATAAACCTCATCTGTGGCTTGGTACTGGATAGACACTCCCTTCACATCGGGAGGTCGCGGGAGAATGATTTCGATACTAGAATAAAAGGCCTAGGCCTATTGTAAATCTTTATGTGAAAAGGACATTCAATTCATGTCGCAGTTGTCGCAAGTTGATCCCAAACAAACGTAGATTTGTCTCTATTGCTCGGGCGAGCATGGGCGAAAACAGAAACTAAAGTTAGTTAAACAAATAAAAGATAAACACCTTAGTTAACAAATAAAAACCAAGAACCGATATTATATGAAAACCGGTAATGTATCGTAACGATTCGTAACAACGCTAACCATATCTTTTTTTTGTTATCTTTGCGATCTTGCTATAGTGTGGCTATAAAGTCTTTTATTTACCCCAATCCCCAATTTTCTAACAACCATGCCTCTGCAATATTTTTCTACTATACAAGTGACTTTTTTGTATATTTTCTAAAGGTTCTGTTGCCTTCTTTAAGAAATAAAAATGTTTGCCCGCTTTAAAAATAAGTCGTTTTGTAAATATTTCTCACACATGCGAATATATTTTCTTGCTGACAACACCAAAAATTGTCAAAAAATTCAAATTTCAACGGTCTGATTCTTGATTTGTCAAGTGATTTCCGTGGTTATTTGCGAATGTTATTTTATTTCTAATATCGTTAAAATCTTATAAAATTATTATATCTCATGTACTTATAAAAAAAATTAATCCTCCCAATTATTTGGTGCCGTCCTCTTATTAGTTTTTCTAACCGATAACTTAATTTGAGTTGAGAGTATGGCACAGTTCAACTATTTGAACGAAATAAAGAGTTTGGCTACAATGGACGGTCCGATTACAAGAGGGCCGCTGCAGCGCTGGGCCAAGAAGACGGGCAGCGAGAATGTGAACCCGGTCATGAGTGCTTCTCTCCAGAACATTTCGAACAACATCAGTGTGTGCAACCAGTCCATGCAAAAGTTGTCGATATCGGCAAACCAAAGCTGTAACAACAGTGTGCTCTCTAGCAACAAGACTCCCACTAGGGGCGAGAAGAAAGGCAAAAAGACACCATCTAAAAATAAATCTCCAGGTGAGAAAGCTGTAAAACCTACACTTTTTTCTTTAGCGGTTTTGCTATAATTTTTTTATAATTTTTATTATGCGTTTAACAGGAACTTCCTTGTTTCTGTATTACCATTCTGCGATGTTTTTTTTAGTTTTTGTATTACCAGTCTGTGAACTTTAGACCTTGAACAGCAACTAAGTACTTACATGTACGTTCTTTTACAGGTCGCTCAAAAACCCCAACACCAAATAAAGCAGCTAAAACTCCAAACAAAGCAGATAGATTCATACCTTCTAGAAGTAACTCCAACTATGACCTTTGTCACTATATGGTAAGACTTACTATACTGCCGCTTGTAACTGTTTGCCTTTTGTGAGGATATTTTACTGGTTTTCCCTTATATTGCTGCAATTGCAATTTGTTTATGCAGATATGACAATTTAGACACCATTGAATGCATTTTCCTTGAAACTGAGCTGAAACATACATACTCATAAAAGACTGTAGCATAGCAATGATCGTATGAGCTCTTTTACATTCATTGCAAGTTAGCACATAATTGTTTGTTAGTGACACCTACCCACCCAGTACCACCACCACTGGGACATGGGTCCCTTCCCATATCTTGTAAAGGTTAGATATGCAATACTCCATATGTGGGGCTCAATTCGAAATAGGATGTTAGGACATCATTGACAATGCATTAAACTAAGATTTATTCTCAGATGACAAAGAAAGATGACGAAGAAAAGGGTGAGGATGTGGCACCCCAAACGGCAACTAGTGAAGCCCTCGGCCGAGCTCTGACAGATGCAGAGCCTGGCAGACTGCTGCAGTACACTTGCAAGGCACCAGCTGCTCCTGAAGGTTACCAGAACAGGCTCAGGGTTGTTTATTCACAGGTTTGTTACTATTTCTTTGGTACTTGGTTGGTAACTCATAAAATACTTGTTGGATGCTAAATAGTTGTTTAATAACAGATTCATCACAGTAGATCTTGTGGCATTTTAGATATTACAGCTTATATGTAAAATTGTAAGATTACCTGTTCATGTTATATTTAATTTTCAGGCCAAAGTACCATCATCAGTAAAAAACACCACCAGATACATACCACAAGCACCAGAGAGGATACTTGATGCTCCTGAACTTGTAGATGACTACTGTAAGTTTCTTCAATAACAACTGTTTGCTTTTCAAGTCCAATCTGTAGAATTTTTATTTCTGTACATACATTACTTGAGACGACACCTCATTCCAGCAGGAAACAAAAACATTATATTTATTGGGAAATAAACTACAGTTTGTTCAGTACTTGTGATGCCAGAATCTTTATTCAAGTCATAGATATGCTTTACATAGGATATTGTAGGAAATAGCGATATCAATAATCTTGACATAATTTCCAGATCTAAACTTAGTCGACTGGAGCCAGTCAAATATCCTAGCTGTGGCTTTGGGCAGCTCTGTATACCTGTGGAATGCGGGAACGGGACAGATAGAGCAACTGTTGACGTTGGAAGGATCGGAAACTGTTTGTTCTGTTGCGTGGGTTCAGGGAGGAGCCTCTCATCTTGCTGTTGGTACTTCTTCAGCTACTGTTGAGCTATGGGACTGTGAGAAACTGAAGAGATTGAGGGTTAGTGAAGCAAAATACATTGTTTAATATTTACGACTTTCAACACCCTTTATAATTATGTTAGAATGATGTCATGCTGCTCTTATTCATATAATCTTTATTGTTATACCATTTAAAAGAAGTATTTGTTTAAAAACAATAACAAAAATGAATACAAACAAAGAATAAATACTAATATAATAATACAAAGTAGTACAATCTGGATGGTCTTATCGTTAAAAGCTCCAGCTAAATTGCTTCCAGTACAACCCTATTCCAATCTTACTCATGCTCATCTGAATTTATCAGGCAGAGAGTTATTGGAATCTCAAACAGATTAAGAAACTTATGCGCTGCCGCCTAGAACTGTCTTACCTTTGTTTACTGTTGTAATTATTGTAAAGTCCTGCCCGTTCACACAAAATTTAAACTGAATATCCTCAAAGAACAAATTTTCAATACACACATTCAAAAACCAGTAATACATTAAAAAACAACCAGACAGGTTATCAATAAAACGTTAAGTATTCCACGATATCACAAATTTATACGGCAAAAGAGTATCCACATATATCATACCTAAACTTATCAATGATCTTCCAAAATCCGTTAAGGAAAACCTAACAGAGAGCAATAAGTCACGACTATTAACTAAGCATTTTTCAACCACACAAATCAAAACTAACTTTGCACGTCAGTTATCATTTTTATTACTAATTTTAAGTTATGAATATTGGTATTGAGACAAACCTATGAAGGTTTAACAATACCCTTATATTGTATTACCATGTTCTTTGTAATAACTGAATAATTAAATTAAAAAAAACTAGTGGTACAACCGTAATATGCAAATTCCGATTGGGTGGGTACCACTGCTCGCTCTATACCTGGCTGGCGCGATATAAACAGCGTAATTACTGGCATAAGAGGCATTCTTAGCCCTTAAGATAGGCAAGGTACTGATAACCCTTCTGGGGCTATAGATGCTCATAAATGGCGAATACCAATTTCCATCATGTGGGCCGGGCTGTCATCTTTCTCAATAAGGAATTAATAAAAAATATAACTCAAGTAATGTAACTCCTCTGTCAGTGCATGGACGGGCACACGGGGCGCGTGGGCTCGCTCGCGTGGAACCTGTACGTGGTGTCGAGCGGCGCTCGCGACGGCAACATCGTGCACCACGACGTGCGCCAGCGCGACCACGCCGTCGCCACGCTGCCTGCCCACTCGCAGGAGGTCAGTGATAGATAATAATAATAGTCATCTGGCCCCAAACTATGGGAACCAGAGACTGATGTACATACACATATACATTTAAATACATACATACATTTAAATACATACATATATAGATATAATACACCCAGACACAGAGCAAACAAATCTGCTCATCACAGAAATGTTTGCCCTGGGTGGAGATCGAACTTACGACTCTCGGATCAGTAGTCAGGAGCGCTAACCACTGAGCCACGGAGTCTCTATTAGTATTAACAAAATTAGTAATAATAACGTTTATTAGTTCTTAAAGTATAGCACGATACATAATTTCGGTGACCCCAAATTAAGCTAGGCCTGTGTGTCACTCGTAGGAGGTCAATGCTAGATATTGTAGATAGATAGATTCAACCTGTACGTAGTGCCAGCGCGAGCACGCCGCCGTCGCCACGCCGACCGCGCACGCGCAGGTCAGTGTCACTGCCAGTGCGCGATCACACTGCGACTATTGACGACATTACTAAGGGCGTGGAATATTTTAATATGAAGGCTAGCCTACCTACTATCCGCCATTTTTTTGCAACACAGCAGCCACCTGCACCCATGAAACTTGCATGAATCGATACCTGGCAGTAATAGAAAAAAATATATATATATATATAGACAGAACCTCTATTTCACGTTACCATACCAGTATAAATAATGAAAAGGGGTGGGGGAGTCATAAACGTTATGCCGTCACATAATAAAAAAAGAATTTGGAATTTCGGTTTTTAATTTATTAAATTCTGGGCAAAAAATGTCAAAATATGTGATGTCGCACCAGGAAGGGGGACTCCCACAAATGTAACCATTTATTTATTTATTTATTTATTTATTAATAAAGATACATTTGTGACAAGGACATCATCAGAAATCATGAAATTCGTGTGACGTAATTTTTGGATGGCCCCTAAAGTGTCCTTCTCTTTAGTTACACTGTGAAATGCTCTGCTATCCCACTGCATCGAAGATATTGATCTCGAGCAAACTTCCAGATATGCGGTCTCAAATGGTCCCCCGATGGCCGATACCTGGCTTCGGGCGGCAACGACAACTTGCTCAACATCTGGCCGGTGGCGCAGGGGCAGCATTACTCGCAGCCCTCGTATTTGTATTCGTTCAAGTAAGTTTGTAGTCATTACAAACAAATTCTGGATAAATTATAACAGTGACCAGCACCGGTAGCATGGCGACGTATCTCGCGCGCGACGCAAGTTTTAAAAGCATTTTTTCCGTTCTAACGCTAAGCTAATGAAAGAGACAGCTGAGTTGTTTTCTCGCGTTTGGCGCGGCAAACAGCTTTGTCTACGCTTCATGCTACCCGTGCTGGTACCAAACTACACTACACTGCCCTGATAACTAAATATAGTTAGCCGCCTTCTTTCTTATCAGGGCAGTATTATGGGACCAGAACCTGTTAAGTATACATATTCATATACGAGGAGGGATCAAAAAGTAGTGAGAATGAGATAGAATATA
The DNA here is from genome assembly GCA_958295455.1 of Coleophora deauratella. Lineage (NCBI taxonomy): Eukaryota > Metazoa > Arthropoda > Insecta > Lepidoptera > Coleophoridae > Coleophora > Coleophora deauratella. The sequence continues at coordinate 5,185,974 of OY282405.1, read as the reverse complement.
ATGACTATTGATATCTTAATAATTTATTTTTCTACATAGTCTCCGAGTCTCTCTACACACCGAGTCCAGCGCTTTTCCAAGGCTTCAATCCCTTTAAAAAAAAAAGTTTTGTCTTGGTCCTGCAAAAAGCTCTCCACGGCATCCATCACCTCGTTATCGTCTTCGTACCTGTTTCCCCTTAAGTATTCTTTCAATTTGGGGAACAGGTAAAAATCGCTAAGCGCCAGATCTGGTGAATAAGGGGGGTGGTCAACCAATTCGAAGCCAGCTTGTTGAATGGCAGCCATCGCAACTGCCGAGATGTGCGCGGGTGCGTTGTCGTGATGAAACAGCACGCCCTTTCGAAGTTTCCCTCACCTTTTCTCTTTGATGGTATTCCTCAACTTGGGAATTAATGCTGCATAACATTGGCCTGTAATAGTGGTTCCACGCTCCAGGTAATCAATCAACAATATCCCTTCTGAGTCCCAAAATATTGAGGCCATAACCTTGCCAGCCGATGCCACGGCACGAAACTTCTTCGGGGTCGGTGATGATGGCCGTTTCCATTGTGAAGATTGCTGTTTTGTCTCGGGATCAAAATGATGGACCCATGTTACAAAACGAGACAAAAAGTTTTCAGAATCTTCTTGAAACTTGTCCAACAATCTCTTCGAAATGTCAAGTCGATTTTGTTTCTGACTGTCCGTTAACATTCTCGGCACCCATCTTGCGGAGACTTTTCTCATATTCAAAGATAGTTTCAATATGGATTGAATACTTCCATATGAAATGCCCGTTTCTTGAACTAATAACGGATGGTAACTCTTCGATCGCTCAATACAATTTTCTCGACTTTAACAACATTTTCTTGGGTGACTGACGTCGATGGGCGGCCGCAACGATGTTCGTCTTCCGTGCTCGTTCTCCCTACTCGAAATTGAGAAGCCCACCTTGCGACAGTGGGATACGGCGGAGCAGACTCTCCTAATGTTGCCTCCAAATCGCAGTGAATCTCTTGCGTCGTTAACTTTTTGAAACAGGTATTTAATAACGGCTCGCACTTCGTTTTTCTCCATTTTCGAGAACACGTTCTGACACGAAGCAAACAAATGACTACATTCAGAAAAAAACAAAAGATAATCGAAAACTTTTTCTTTATTAATATTACAAATATCTGAGCTATGCCTGCCAGTATTCATTGTTTTTCTTACCAAGGAGTATATATATCGTTCTCACTATTTGATCACTCCTCGTACGTTTAAATATACAGGGTGTAACAGAAAGGTGTGATAATACTTCAAGGTTGGCTTTTACCCATCAAACTGAACAACTTTTGTTCTACAACTTTGTTCAAATCGTAAATTTTTTTTGGACTTCATACAAATCGATCAGCTGGCGAACCAAGTTTGTATGAAAAGTCCGAAAATTTCTTTGCGATTTCAGCAAAGTTGTAGAACAAAAGTTTTTCAGTTTGATGGGTAAAAGCCCACCTTGAAGTATTATCACACCTTTCTGTTACACCCTGTACATCCTCCTTCTTGCGTCGTATTCCTCAGTGATGAGGGTCGTGACCTCCCTTTGGCAGCACTTTCTCGGTGATGATCTTTCGCCATTTCGTTCTGTCTTCAGCAATGTCCAGAATTGCAGAGCATCGTGGAGGTTAAATACATATAAATTAATTAAACACCCAGAAAATGTGTTCATCATACAAAATAACTTATTGCGCTGGGTGGCAATCGAACTCAAGACCCTCGGCCTTGAGTTCACCAGGAGAAGTGTGGTAGGAGAGGAATGGTGACGTATATATCTGCCTATATCGACCACATTTTATAAAAATAAGTATTTGTTTCATTGTCAATGAAAATTATACGTAGGAGAACTAAAGTTACTGACATAGCTCTCAGAATCGCTAGACTTAAGTGGCAGTGGGCAGGGCACATAGCTCGTAGAACAGATGGCCATTGGGGCAATATAGTTCTCGAGTGGCGACCGCGCACCGGAAGACGTAGCGTGGGCAGGCCTCCGACTCGGTGGACCGACGACGTGGTGAAGGTTGCGGGAAGCCGCTGGATGCGAGCCGCACAGGACCGGTCGGTATGGAAATCCTTGGGGGAGGCCTATGTCCAGCTGTGGACGTCTTTCGGCTGATGATGAAAATTGTCTGTAAACGACCTATTATGTTTGTTTAGTGAAAGATAATGACAGTCTTAATACTTTTCCAGCCAACACTTAGCAGCAGTGAAAGGCCTAGCCTGGTGTCCGTGGAGTAACGGGATCCTGGCTTCTGGCGGTGGAACAGCTGACAGGACTATCCGGATCTGGAACGTCAACACTGGAGCCAATATCAACACCGTCGATACTAAGTCCCAGGTAAAAGTCTAGCTGCTAGCAATATTCTCAAGGTGATATTCCACCGTGAATATCTTTGTCCAATTTCGATGTCCAATATTTGATCACGTTGCTAGCTATGCAAAAGTATTCTTTCTTCTATGGCAAAAGATGATGTACATTTCATGAACTCATCAAATTTCTTTGATCCAATGTAAATTGAACAGATATATTTGATGAATGGAATGCCCTGCCTACACAAAGTCATGCGTAATTCTTAATGCGTGTAAACTCTTACAGATTCTTTGTAAACACTGATCTACAAACACAGCTAAATAAACACTTAGTTTCATCAAAAATTGCTTGATTAAGTATCTAAATGTTCAATCATTCATCTGTCGCCTCCGTGGCGCAATGGCTAGCGCGTTCGGCTGTTAACCGAAAGGTTGGTGGTTCGAGCCCACCCGGGGGCGTAACTTTTTATTAACATTTAGTTACGTTAATTTCTTTGTAAATGCAAATTAATATTTACTTATCATAATGGAGGCCTCCGTGGCGCAATGGCTAGCGCGTTCGGCTGTTAACCGAAAGGTTGGTGGTTCGAGCCCACCCGGGGGCGTGAATTTTTGTTAATATTTAGTTACATTAATTTCTTTGTAAATGTAAATTAATATTTACCTATGATACCGGAAGCCTCCGTGGCGCAATGGCTAGCGCGTTCGGCTGTTAACCGAAAGGTTGGTGGTTCGAGCCCACCCGGGGGCGTAACCTTTTGCAATTTCGCAATTCGCAAGAACCGCAACGTTACAATTTTAATACCAAGCTGCCGCGCGGCCGTCGCTTCCTAAACTGCATAATGTGATGCATACATTTGAATTTTCTGTTTCAAATGCCGTGAGAGTAATGTGATTTCCCTGGGTTTCTCCGCTCGGAATCGCATTTTCCCGTAGCAATACACTTCTGTCGCTAAAAACATCGTTCGCTAGAGCGAGAAGAGATAGGACTGGTCCGCACCGGCGATGCGGAAGAGTGCGGGCGCCACTCGTATTTTCTTCTGTCGGCTTCTGCTTCTTCTGCGGCCAGATGTGGTTCAACTCCTAATGGAATCACACTATAAAGGACCATAAAACAAACATCAAAACCCATTTCAGGTGTGCTCGATCCTATGGAGCACGCACTACAAGGAGCTAATATCGGCGCACGGCTACGCGAACAACCAGCTGATTATATGGAAGTACCCGCTGATGGCGCGCGTGTGTGAGCTGACGGGCCACGTGGCGCGCGTGCTGCACCTCGCCATGTCGCCCGACGGCAGCGCCGTGGTGTCGGCCGGCGCCGACGAGACGCTCAGGTGGGTGCTGGCTACTGCAACAACCAGCTCATCATTAGCACGGGTAGCACGAGGCGTAGACAAAGCTGTTTGTCGCGCCAAACGAGAGAAAACAGCTCAGCTGTCTCTTTCATTAGCGTTAGAACGGAACGAATACTTTTAATACTCGCGTCGCGTGCGAGATATGTCGCCATGCTACTAGGGCTGGTATTGTAATGTTATAAAATGTTCACCTAAATTATTATTTTTGTGTCAACTTTGTGAGTTACATTGTTCGCTTCACGGAGTAACTTTGTCAAACCGATTTCCGGCGGAATATCAGCGCTGCAGGTGCGTCGCGCATGCCCCGCAGCACATGCTGAGTCGGAGACGTTTCACAGCTACCTCACCACAAAATATTATATGTAAATTATTATCATCACAGCTTTGTAACTTTTACCTTTTGTCTTATATCTGTGTTGTCACATATGTAAATGAAATTATTGTTTTTGTTTTACTTTAGTATTTTCTGTAAAATTGTCTTTTGTGTGTTGTAGCTGCGAATAAATGTTGTATCTATCTATCTGGTACAGGCGAAATGTTCTTTTTAGGACAGTTAACTGAAATCGCGTTATACTCTGTTTTTTAGTATTAGACAGAAGTAAAAAAGATCTTTTGCATGTGACACTTCGCCAACGAATAATTCAAATTTATGTTTCCCTCAACATTATGAAATGTTTACAATTTTATTTCAGCTTTATGTTTATCTATAGTATAGTAGCTAGTATGCACGCTTTATATCAGGTCCCGGGTGCGATTCCCGGCGGAGTACAACTTATGAGAACTTGTTTTGGTTGATGGTAGGACATTTTCAGAGCCCGCCTGGCTAGCTTCCACTTACTGTGCTTCCAACATCTCATCTAAGTCTTGCCATTAAACATCAGTATTAATAGCATTGATGTGTTCCGGCATGGAGAAAAGATAACCAGATCCTCATTGCGTTGAGGAAATTTGGTTATCGTGCTTCCATCTTCGGCATCATCATCACTTACCATCAGGTGAAATGATGCCATGGGATTACCATAAATGCAATTTTATTTTTGTTCACATCTGTTTAAGAATTAAGTGTTGGTATAGAATCAGTATCGATAATAAAGTGTAAAGGGTGTCTGGATTCGAAATAGACTCTAATGCATTTCTTTGTCTATGAACAGGCTATGGAAATGTTTCATGCTGGACCCTTCAAAGAAGAAACAACCCACCGACTCCAAGGCAGCCAAATCTTTACTGAACCTGAACTCTTTGATCAGATAAGGTTCTCGAGACAACATATAGCCACAGAAAAATCTGGCTTTTATGTCATGGTATTACTTATATAACTGAAAATCTTAAGAACTAAACAACTACTTGTAACACCGTGAAAGGATTGTAATAGTGAGTCAGTTTTATTAGTAGTACTGTGATATATTTTACAATGTTTGACTGAAAATTGTGATTTTTACAATTAGCTCGTAGTTTTGTGATTGTTATTAAATAATTTTGCATTTGACTTGTTGAATTTATACAAGTTTCACCTATAAAATACTGAAGTATTGGATTTGAATCTATTTTGTAATTATGACTTCAAAGTATTCATTAGAATGCAAGGTCGCACATTCAATCGAGGTGGTTGAAATCAATTACAACTTTTGGATGACACAATAGTATTTGTACTAATATTTTTGAACATCATTATTGGTTTTCGACAAACATAGAGAAGTTGAGGTCGTAAAATGTAGTTATACGATTTCTATATTTTCTCTTTGAATCTGACCTTTTTCTTCCCTCCCACTATATGTAAAGTAGTTAATTTATCTTACTTTCTGCACACATTTCATTGCCTCGGCTTCTTTGTTTAAGATCTTTGTGTACTATTTTTATTATTTTAAGAATGAATTGATAAGATAATTTAATTGATTATGTAATATTGTTTGGTGTGCGGCAAATAAAGTCATTTTTTCTTATTTGTAAATGATTATTCACCACAAACCACTGTCCGTAAAAGAAACAACAGAATAGAGGTACAAATCGTATATTTTATCACAAGTATAAAGTGGAATGTAAAATAAAAACAGAATTAAAACCAAAAAAGACAGTGCGCTAAAACGAGCTTAACTTTTTGTATAAATAATTTCGTTAAAATGTGATGATAAGAATTTACGAAAAATAAGGTGGAAGCAAGTGGCGTGACTAGAACTAAAAAATAAAATAAAGAAGAACTGTATAAATGCACGAAAGGAACTAAATATAGTTATTCACAAATTTAACTCTAATTGAACAACCGTTTCGTTTATTCAAATACTTTTATTGTACTTTATAAACATAACCCGACCAGTAGAGTAAAAACATTTTATGACCTGAGGTGCATGCGTATTTGACCTCGAAACGTTCAATAGAAATGAGATTTCAGTGCAGTTTGACCTTAGAATATACATAAGGATTTGTATCTTACTCCTCTGGACGGGCTTTAAACAACACATTATTAATCACAAACATTTGTAAACAATTACATAACAATCGGCAGGATAAGTTTTGGCTTTAGTTTTCGTTGAATATTGACACCGACAAGTCGATTGCCTTTCGATTTTTTTTTATAAAAGCCGGCTCAGACGATGCAGTGACAAAGTAACATTATATATTTTTTTAATCAGCAGGATGTGAAATGTTGAACGTAAAATAGGTAATCTTTATATAATATTCAGTAACCGACTCGATGTACTACATCAAGTAAATCGGTATTGTCGATCGTTGCTTGTGTTAAACTAAGTAGTAAAAATGTTTAAAAAAGTACCCGCCGTTAGTTAAGTAGTTACAATAAAAAAAATACTCTAAGTACATTGCATTCGTTCTTTTTAACATTGATTATCACGATAATCTAACAAACGTGCCATTCAAAATCATCTAAAATCTGCAGTCACTAAAATAATCTACCTTGTTTTTACGTAACACATATTGCTCTTAGAAACACGTACTTACATACAATAGAGAACACATTTCTAAAAATCTGAAATTTCCTTAATAATCTACCATCGAACTAAGAGCCTTTAGCAATAATATAAAAACTTTTACACACTTCATAAGCTCCGAGGTTTTAGTATATATTTTAGACTATTTTTTAAGTATAATTTCCATATATAACAGTTACTTAAGTGGCTCATAATTGTGCTTACAAAAATACTTAAAAAATATATTGAAAAGTGGATGTACGAGATTCAGATTAAAATGATTTTTTAAAACCGTCAACTCTTAATTATATCTATGACGATGACCGTGTTAAATCTCATACAAATTACGTAACAATAAAAAGTAAAGTCATGAAAAAAAATATAATTATTTATCTGACCAGAAAAAAACGCAAGTGATGTAAATATAAGAAAAATGTACAATAGGAATCAGTGTGATTTATGTAGTATAAACGATGCATTAATGAAATAAACTAGAACCTAAACTCTCTTAAAACTAATATTACACCGTTTCTGGTCATTCATTGCCTGGCGAACTAACTCGAAAGTAAAAATATTATTCGTAAACCCACTTCTAGCGTGAGACGATGCCAAGGGTTTTGTAGATTCACAAAAATGCTTTTGGCATAGACTTCACGAAGCCTCATAGGCCAAAAAAATTATATCACAGAGGCAAGGCTTCGGGCGTGAGACGCTTCTTCATGATCCATCATGGCTGACATCGCCACAGTACTGGACATAGGCTCAGCACCGCGCACCAAATGCTCGTGGCTTGTCGTTAAGGCACCCCCGTATTTAAAACTCCTTCGTAAACTCGACCTAACACTTTTCACCGAATCGCTTTTCCTAACAAACGAGCGACGTAGGAAATCTCGCGTTAGAGACAGTGAATTTCGAGATGTTGAAGATCTGGGCCTAGAACGGGAATCGGTTTCGTCTGTGACGGTTATAGAAGGCGTGAAAATGCCGCTATTGTATTCTGGAGGCGATGTAGGCACGGCGGTTTCTCGGTCCACAGTTTCACTAAGTGTGATCGGTGTATGTGATGTGTCGTCATTTTGTAAAGATTCTGCGCGTGATGTCGTTATCCTGTGAAATATATTTTTAGTTATATGAAATCCTACTATATAGAGTTCATTCATTCATTCATTAATTTATTCATTTATTACATACACTGGAACAATAACAGTTTACAACCAAGCTCGCTCCAATTCATTCACTTAAAAATTATTAGTACATTAGAGTTATTAGAGTTATTTTGTTAGGCGAACAACAGATCATGATAGTTGGCAGGCCCGTTTTTTACCCAGTAATACTGCCAAACTTCTTTACCCAGCACTACCAACCAAATTATAATAATATATCAGGACAAATCACACACGGTCATCTGGCCCCAAACTAGGATTCCCTGTACTATGGGAACCAGAAACTGATATACATACACATATATACTTTTAAATACATACATATATAGATATAATACACCCAGACTCAGAGCAAACAAATCTGCTCATCACAAATGTTTGCCCTGGGTGGGGATCGAACCCACGACTCTCGGATCAATAGTCAGGAGCACTAACCACTGAGCCACCGGGTCAGTCAAAATTGCACTTTGTTTCCAAAAAGAGTGTGCATGCCATGTGTATTTTCCTTAGCTTAATCTTCCTTGGTGCTTGGAAACTTTAGCATATTTCTCAGACAGTTTGGGTGTACCTATATTTGGGTAATTAACAGTGATCGGAGTAGGTAGATTGATTTAGGGTCAATGATCGCAAACGTATATGATAATATGAATATGTCGCTCGGAATCCGAGTAACATTTTTAAGCAAACAAAAACGAATATTCTTTATGTTATTCGACATGAAAACAAATTGCTTTCTTCAGAACCAATTGATTGAACCAGATTTACTTTAATAAAACTCAATTCGGAAATACTAAAACTTTCCGGAAAAAAGGATTGTCCATGTTATAAAATCACGATGCAAGTACCAAAAATCAATCTACCTACTCCGATCAGTGGTAATTAATCATTAATCAGGCAGAATCATAGACGACAAAAAAGTGAACAGCGTATCTGAAGCAGATTTTTTATATACTCGTAAATATCGTTTATTTTAAGTATTTTTTTTATTGTTTGGGTTACTTTCAAGGAACGAAACAAATAAAAAATCAACCCTAACTTACCTCCTTAGAGTCCTAAAGCTTCTCCTCAGCGTGTTGACCAGGCGGGCGCCCGTGGCGGTGCTGTAGGAGGGGGGCGGCGTGTACTTGGGCGGCGGGTCGGGCGCGGGGGGGCGCCGCGCGGGCCGCGGGGGCGCTGCGGGGGGCAGCGGCGGGCTGCCCGCCCGCGCCCCCATGCGGGGACGGTATAGATTCTGAACGCGCTGCAAGATAGATTTGGCGTTAAGACGTTTCATAAAGTTAACATGCCTAAAATGAAAATATTTTATTCGAAACAGGTAGCATTGTACACTTTTCAAAGGTAATTTTTAGTCTATCGAATACGAAGTTCCTACCACTTGGAACTCGTATACCCAACGTTTTGGGAAGTGTTTTTGAAGAGAGAAGAAACGTCGGGTCAAGAAAACTCCCTCCATCACTTTTTTTTTTTTCAAATAAAAGTCTAAGATGCTATTACACTTTTCATCGTAAAAAAATTGTCAAGTGTAGAATGTCAACAGATATGAATAAAATATAATTATAATAAGTAAACGCGTCATTTTCTGCTTGTATTAGTTTTATGAAAAGGTCTCCAGCAAAATCTTACGAAGGATATCGCAGTATTTTGTATTGTAGTATTTTTTCCAAAAAATATGCTTCTGACTAATCGTATTATTATCAAGTGTCTGTGTAAACAATATGAAATGGAAAAAAAAATGAAGATTGCTCGCTTCTCTCTCGTTGAGCTGGATAACAGAGTATAGTTCTGAATACCTCTGTATAGTGTCCTTATCGTTGCCATACATATATATACGTAGGTGAGACGAAGTGAATTTAGCTTCTTAAATCCTAATGAAATTTTACAGGATTCACCCAGACCATTGGTGGATCACATTAAACTCCATCTTCGATCCATTGATGGATCCAATCAGTGGATCCTAGGGAACTGAGGAATTTAGTAATAGATGATATTCTTAGCCAATAATTGATTAATTCAAGCACTACAAAAATAGCTTACCAACTCCTCCAAACAATCATATGCTTCAAAATCCTTGCAGCACAAAGAAATATAACACTTTATCAACTCTAGCTTGTACGTTAAAATAAAATGATCATGAAAATCTGATGGATTCTAGCTCATCAAGAAACACAAGAAAATACCGCCATTTAATGAGCATAATAATTAATAACTCACCTCCAATATATCTGGTGGTCCCTTGCTCATGTACCGCCAGGTTTGTATGAAGGCCACAATGGGCATCATCAGTATGCCGCATTGCTGCATCAGTACTGCGAGCTGTCGAGACCATACTGGCCAGTACCTGATGTAGATACCATCAATCTCTTAATTTTCTCAAACGGTTTTAACTTACATGACACATCCACACGGATGAATTTATATTATACATATATCACTCATCTAATACCTTAGCAGTAGGTAGCCAAACGCATTTGTGAAATAATGAATATTAAGTATATGTATAGCCATACACTTAGGGATTCGACTGGATATAAATTAATCCAACAAAAGAACAATATTGATCTTAGATTGGTTTCAGCTCCAGTAATAGGCGACTTAATAAACTTAGCAATATAACAAAATAATAAAACCTGTCTGCTTAAAATGTATCTGACATCAAATCGGAGATCAAGGCGAATATAATGATACTTCGCACGCTAAAATACATTACTCTCCGCTGGGGCAATTCAATTCATTTATTTGCCAGAATACATGGTATAAACCTTGTATCGTATAAAATTTAAATATAGTCTCAGTGGAGTTAACGGACAATAAGCTCTCTAGATTTCAACTAATGAATTAAAAGTATCAAGTTAGTAGCACATTCCTTGTTAACTTGTCATCGGTTATACATCATCATGTCCAAACATAGTAAAGACAGTAACGAGGCAGGTATTCATGAATCATGACTATAAAACTTACCCAAGCGGTTTCCTCCATGTGTAGAGCTGCTTCTGTTGGCCGACTCGGAAGTCAACCACGCTGATAACCTGAAATGTTACTAGCCTTTAATCGATGTAAAAAAAAAGTGTGACCACTTAGTGAAGACTATTAAACATTTCCATGCTTACCATAAAGTCAAAGAATACCAACAATTTCTACGTAAAAAAGGGGCACTCCTCTCCTCTCGCCAATATATCGTCGCCTGAATGTCGCGACCCACTGTCGTCATTTAGAAATCAGTAAAAGCACATCTTGAGGTCAACTTAAATTAGATATCAGGGGACTGCTATTTGGCAAGAGTAGCAGCCCTAGTTACAGTTGTACTCGTATATCAGTCTCTAGTTCCAATAATACAGGGAATCCTAACTTAGGCTTGGATGACCGTATGCTATTTGTCCCTTGATACTTGCACACAGAACCCTTGTGAACGTGCAATACTCACACAAAGAAATACAGGCAACACCACTGTCCAAGTGAAACTCAATAAAGTGGCAAGTGTCGCTGACAATCTCGTCTTGGAATCGTACAGGGCTGCCACGACGACGTCGGGCGAATACGGCCGGCCGCGTACGACGAAAACCCCGACGACCAAAGCGACTTGCACCACGCATTGCCACCAAGAGCCAACCCATACGTAGTCAATGAAGTGAACTAGTTTGATGCCCGCCTGTGAGAAGGGTAAAGAAAAAATAAATATATGATTATGATTAATATTGATTATGAATTATGATACTTTCCTTAAAGTTTATTTATTTTTTATCGTAGACGATGATAAAAGGCTGACGGCCCGCCTGATGGAAAGCGGGAAAAAAGAATAAACCTATAAACATAATTTTTACACTATAACATACACTTTCAAAAACAATGTTCTGTGTAAGATAGTATACCTTACCAATATGTAGGAATAGATTGCTGCCCCAGTGGGGGGGGACACTATAATTTTTAAACAAAATAACAGCTTAAGCTACTAACAGGCAAAATGACCGCAAAACAAGAACATTGAACAGTACAACAAGTAAAGCAAAGGTGATAAAAATCTATTTTATTAGTAAATTAGAAAGTACAGTCTACTAATAACGTCGTTAAACTATACATTGACAACAATTTACACTTTAAACGCGTTAAAAGATGTTATTCACCTTACGTTATGAAGATTTTGAAGGATTAGGAACTTACTCATAAATTATGAGTAATAATTACAAAGTTTACTTTTAGTAATCTTCTCCATTTATTTAGTCAATATCAAAGCTATAATTATCACCATGCGTACAGGATAATAAATACTCAAAAAAAAAACGCATACATATAAAATGCAGTAATAATTATATGGCTACAAATGTCTATGAGTAAATTAACAAATCCCCTCCCCCTATCTCCACTTGTGGGATGAATAGGATCCCAAGGATCTCTTCTTCTCATCTCGAAATTGTAAAGCGGTTAAACGATAGTCCACTCACAAGGGCTAAGTTCAAATAGATGAAGTTGTTAGGGCCAGTGGAGATCTACATTGTTAGGGACAAATTAATCTGAACGAAAAAGTCGCGGCGACATTTCGCTATCAGATATTTTCAATTCACCTATAAAGAAGCCTACATTGCAGACCGACTGCCATCAAGTGACATCAACCGGCTTAACCTTATGACAACAATTATCATCCACCAACTTTGCATAGATAACATGTTTTTTGACAGTTAGGTAATCCTTCCTAAATTATACTTTAACGGAATATGATAGAAAAAACTTTATTCATGGCATGCTGTACATTAAGATCACAACACCATATTAGGGGCCCTCCATTAATCACGTGATGTTTTTTAGCAACTTTTTAGACCCCCTAGTGATACGTGGTGAGGTTTTAGACTATCCCCCTCCCCCCACACCCTTCCCAAAATCACGTGTATTTTTGGTACAAAATATTATCTTTATATACAGGTATAATATAATTTAATTCTGGAAAATTAAGCACTGTGATTAAAAAATCCAGACAGACGTTAAGGTTGCAGGTTGTTTCTGACTGCCTGAAGCCGTTTCGAACCTTGGGAAGAGTTAAAAACAACATAACAACAACAGTCCGACGTTTGGAAATTACTCTAGAAATCGCGCGTTCAACGAAAAAATAAATGCACGTGATATCTCAGTACAACCTTGTGATATTTCGTGATTTTTTCTGAACTCCCTCCCCCCTTTTGAGCCTCACGTGATTCATGGACGACCCCTTACTGAGAAAAAAACGTAAAGGTATACCATTTAGTTGCTATGCCATTAAATATGTAAACAAAACATCTCGACACTCACATCAGTACACAGCAGCAGTCCCATAGCCAACCCAAGAACGCAGCTAAGGAACGTGATTGTCGTCTCCCAGACCTTGAGGGCAGGCGCATTGATAGCCATAACGCCGGTTATGACGCAATGCCAGATGGCTAATTGCTGCGCTATGCCAAACATTATGAGGATGAAGTAGAATATCACTGCCCAGGCTGGGGATAGCTGGAAGATAAAACAAGATTATTTTTACATACAAAGGACAAAAGGTGTTTTTGTTATGGTCAGCAGTCCCCTATTTACGACAGCAAAAAAAAACAACAAAAAAAATCATTTCATAAAAACTTGACGATCGGACTGATCTATTTGTATGAAAAGTCCAAAAATGATTTTTGAAGAATTTTAAAAATTATATTTTTTGCATCAGTATCATGTCAGTATACTGACTGACCCTCAAAAGGCAAAAAGAAAGTTATAACATCTGGAATGCTGTTTCTATTCGTAAAATGAGAAAGATTCCATTAGATCATTTGAAAATTTTATAGTGAGATAAGAGCAATAACTACTCTGACAGCACGACAGCGTTTTGTAAATATCATATTTAAAGTGTGAAAGGGACAAACTTAGGTAAATCTTACCTTGCCTCTAATACGGGAACTAAGCTATTTCGACAACAAAACTCACCACGTTAGGAGGCAGTAACGCCAACGTCGCCGGTACAATCTGTGTTGCCAGCTGAAGCGGCTGCCATCCGCTCAATCTGGGATTACTGTTCCTCCACACGGTAACCCCGACCAAGCTGCCGTAGTGTCCTAGATAGCGGACGGGAGCAGACGCGTGATTGCCTGGCAACGGCTCCGATACCGGCCATAGGAACTGCGATGCCTTTACTGATTCTAAGACAAATAGACTACGTTAATGGGTTGTTCTTTTGAAATATAGAAAAAAAAATACCAAGAAAAACAATAAATTGGGCTTCTCGTACAAAGTTGGCGATCAAGCTACGATATAATATAACCCACAAATTTATAAAAGAAATCTTTTTTCTTATTCTATTGGTTCCTCGGAAAAAGCTTTTCAGTTTTCTGAGTAGTGAGTAAAAGTCACGTTATTTTTTAAGTATTTCAGAAGGTCATTTATTTAAAATACTATAAGTACTTTGAACAGTAGGATAAAAAAATACTAATTTTAGAGCCTAGTGTTAATTATAATCCGCGAGTTGGCTGCATCAAAAATAAATTATGAAATATTGTTCACAAAATATATATTTTTTGAAACTGCAGAAAAACATATTAGCTTGGATTTTTTATACATAATTAATTTTAAATTTATAAAAATTTCGTAATAGTGCGCAAACTACTACATTAAACAAAATTTCAAACATTTTTAGAACAAAATGCCGTTTTTGACATTTCATAAAAAGTAACTCAAATGACTAGCAGTCAACTACCGGATTTATATGTTTTGATTAGAAGTGGGTAGAGCGACAAGTTTGGGAGAGACAAAAGATAGCGATATTTCGTTATATGGTTCCATAAATCGTAAAAACGTAGACGAATATGTTATTTTTAATGATTGCCTGTCAAATCGTACGAGTTATGAGTACTACAGTACTACGTTACGCTAAGTAAGAAGTAGTAAGTAATAGGTACCTGTTTTGTGCAAATGGCAGTCAATCAAAAAATGAATACTAATTCATACACACAAAGAATAATACGCATAAAATATGACAGAATAATGCAAACGTAATGGGTTCATTCATTAAACGAGGACGTTGTATTATGATTTTGTTTATTACACAAATAACGTCATACATAATCATCATTTAACATCCAGTGACTACGTAAAATAATTTAAGATTGAGTAATCCTTTTTGGTTTAGTGCCTAGAAACAACAGCGAAGAGGTTTCGGGAACCTATTTTGCTAACGCTTATATTTCCATTAATGCAGCAATTCGACAACAAATAAAAACTGAGTGAATGTAAAAGCACTTACCAAAACTGCCCGGTATGTAATGGTATCCATAGTTCTTTATAATCTGCACGCACGTGTTAGCCAGAAACGAAGCTAGTAACAGCACAGCGAACGTAAAAGCCACTATACAGGCGCTTTCCTTCTGCAGCATTGAGTTGGTTTTGTTCTTGGCGTTCTTGTGTGACGTTAGTTGCATGATGCAGGCTCCAAGGAGGCCCCATGTTAAGAATACTTCTTGGGTGGCGGCTGCCCAGCTCTGAAGGGGGACAATAAGTTATGAGATGACAAATTAACTTGCCTCTGAGGTTTTTTCAGAGGACTACAGACAGTGTAAGCATCTTCTAAAAGAAATTAAAGTTTAAACGAATAAGGGAAAGCTACAATTAATTATGCGACTCATTGGAACCAAATTCACCCAGTCATGTTTCATATGTCATATGCGGCTATTGTTTGAAATGTAGATATAATGATTATAAGATCTGACGTGCTGAGTAATCTCTTTTTTTAATAAATCATACATGTACTATATTTTATTCCTTGCGTATATATTCATTAATGTGAGTAATCAAAATACTTCAGTGCCATATTGTACTTACATTTCCACTACTAAAAAATTCGCTCCATTCAGTCTCAGAAAATATATTCGTTACTGTATCATAGGGAATCAGTGTAATCAGCTTCGTACACAGCACCAGGGTCCCGCAAATAGGCAGAAATATCAACATATAGACAGCCTGAAAACGATAAAACGTAAACATTGCGATTTAACGGTAATAATCGCATTAGTATCAGAACGAGTGGCACCAAAGTGGAGCGAATCGCTACCTTGCCGTAAGACCTCAATCCTTTGCTGAGCGCGACGAAAACTATCATCCACACAACGGCTAGGTTGAACGCCACTTGGAACTTTATCGAACCAAAATATGAGTTGTTTGCCCCTAGATTCCTTTGTAAAACTTCACCGTGAAAGTACTGCGGCAGAGTTTCCTGGATTTTGAAGGAGCCATTTCTCCAGACCACATCTGAAAAAACAAATCGATTTCATTTATTTGACTGAAACAACGCAATCACTTCCTCATGATTGGATACAACGAAAACTAATTAACTAAATTGATCGGCGCGGCGCTTCGTCGACCTTTGCCGCGCTTCCTTCAATATTTTTTTGTTCGCGCTCACAAGAAATTGCTAAATCATGAACATTGAAAACATCTGCTTATTTTCGACTCACCCTCAAAATTAAACTCGTGTGGTAACGCCCATTTGTATTTATCGTTCGTTGTGATGAAAGAGTCTCGGAAATATACAAAGATCCAAGATAATCCTATAATACTGTAAATGCCAGTCACGGCTTGTGTAACGAGCAAAGATACACCGACTCCTTGGAAAATCGGCGATATCCTCCACATATCCACTGGTCCCGACTCCAGCACTTGGCCAAGGCACAAATGCAGTGTAAACAATGGTATACCGATCAAAAATGACAGTATAAAAAACTGGATTATGAAGCTCGCTGCAAAAAAAAAAAGCAAGTCAATGGAAACGCTGTGTTAAACAAATACACGAAGATCGCCTGCGCAAATATTATTGTAACAGAATAACATAATATGTACACAATATTAATGTAACTTACAAAGTGTAATCATTATTTGTTTTAAACTGTATGTTAGGACCTTCGTTATTAATTAAATGCCTTTACTCTTTTACGAACAAAGTTACTTCAATTTTAAATATTTATTCTAATTAAGATCCTACCTATCACAGTGAAAGCGAAAAGCGGGAGCTAGAACAAATGAGAGCATTCTCATAATACCTATAGAAGGCAGTATCTATTATTTTCGCTTTTAATTTTTTAGGGTTCCGTAGCCAAATGGCAAAAAACGGAACCCTTATGGATTCGTCATGTCTGTCTGTCTGTCTGTCTGTCTGTCCGTATGTCACAGCCACTTTTTTTCCGAAACTATAAGAACTATACTGTTGAAACTTGGTAAGTAGATGTATTTTGTGAACCGCATTAAGATTTTCACACAAAAATAGAAAAAGAACAATAAATTTTGGGGGCTCCCCATACTTAGAACTGAAACTCGAAAATTTTTTTTTCATCAAACCCATACGTGTATCTATGGATAGGTCTTCAAAAATGATATTGAGGTTTCTAATATCATTTTCTTCTAAACTGAATAGTTTGCGCGAGAGACACTTCCAAAGTTGTAAAATGTGTGTCCCCGCCCCCCGTAACTTCTAAAATAAGAGAATGATAAAATTAAAAAATATATATGATGTACATTACCATGCAAACTTCCACCGAAAATTGGTTTGAACGATATCTAGTAAGTAGTTTTTGTTTAATACGTCATAAATCGTAAACCGCAATTTACCTTTCATTCAAGTTACAATGAATTACAAAAACTTTTATATTATGTTACTTGCTGCTACGGAACCCTTCATGGGCGAGTCCGACTCGCACTTGGCCGCTTTTTAGGGTTCCGTAGCCAAATGGCAAAAAACGGAACCCTTATGGATTCGTCATGTCTGTCTGTCTGTCTGTCTGTCTGTCTGTCTGTACGTATGTCACAGCCACTTTTTTTCCGAAACTATAAGAACTATACTGTTGAAACTTGGTAAGTAGATGTATTTTGTGAACCGCATTAAGATTTTCACACAAAAATAGAAAAAGAACAATAAATTTTGGGGGCTCCCCATACTTAGAACTGAAACTCGAAATTTTTTTTTTCATCAAACCCATACGTGTGGGGTGGGTATCTATGGATAGGTCTTCAAAAATGATATTGAGGTTTCTAATATCATTTTCTTCTAAACTGAATAGTTTGCGCGAGAGACACTTCCAAAGTTGTAAAATGTGTGCCCCCCCCCCCCCCCGTAACTTCTAAAATAAGAGAATGATAAAACTAAAAAATATATATGATGTACATTACCATGCAAACTTCCACCGAAAATTGGTTTGAACGATATCTAGTAAGTAGTTTTTTTTTAATACGTCATAAATCGTAAACCGCAATTTACCTTTCATTCAAGTTACAACGAACTACAAAAACTTTTATATTATGTTACTTGCTGCTACGGAACCCTTCATGGGCGAGTCCGACTCGCACTTGGCCGCTTTTTTATTCATTTATTGAAATCAGCATTCTTAAATACATTGAACATTTGATTCTGCATTGTTTTGCTGATTCTGATGCGTAGTAATGTACCCCTTATTAGTATAGGTGTGATAATGAGGTAATACTCATACAGTTTTTCTGTGTAATGTTCGCGAAGTCTTACCTCCAAAATGTACGCTAAACATAGCAAATCTAGAGATGTTGAATATCCCCACAGTACAGCTGAGGCATGCCAGCATCGCACTCATCCTGTGGGGCCACACCCCGAACGGTGGTTCATCAGTCTCTTCATCTCTAAAGAAAAAATATTGCATCAACCCAAAAATCAAAAGTAATGTCACTATACCACTGTTCTTTATCAGAAACATTAACATAACAACAAACTTTGTTATGAAAAGTGACAATACCATTATCTTTACAAAAAGAATTACATGAATAAATAATTAAATATTGAATTGTGGAATAAGAAAAGACTAATCGATATACAATCTTTTCACAGCGAGCGAACAATAGAGTCACGGCTCACCTCTCTTCATTGGCAGCGGTGGTGTTCTGATTGGGCGCGATAACGCCGAGAGATTCGTTCGATGAGCTCGAACTCGAACTGCGGGCGCTTCTCGACGTGTTTCTTCCTGTCCACTCCCCCGTGACGTCACTCTCCACCGGCGAGGGCAGCGACAAGGCCCTGTTCATAAGCAGCGCCCTCCGCCCAACGATCAAAGGCCCCGAAGCTCCATCTGTGCTCAAATTCGCAGCAGTCACTTGCAATTGTATCGGAGCACTCGTCGGCCGCATATTCACGTGATGCTCCAGAAACAGTATCACTGGCAGCGTTAGTTGCTCGCCACCGGAGTCTTGCGTAGATATAGCAGGCAACACTATAGGATCCAGTCTCCTCATTGAGTTACGTAAATTGTCATTCGTTGTTCCAGGTCTATCTGGCAAAGGTAAAGATTGTCTCTGTGTTTCAGATAGATCTGTGAAACTTTTGGATCGCCCTAGAGAAGGCAAATGTGGCCTGTCTGGGAGAGCCTGATGCGTCAAGTCATCTTCTGAAGGTGGGGCCGTAGATCTAGCACATATAACTTGCGTATCATCGTCATTCGAACTGTAAGCCTCTGATTGCTCAGACGGTTCACCAATGCATTCCTTTATCTTACAAATGAGATCCTCTTCATCACTATCGAAATTATTTACGCTATCATCAAGACGCGCGAGTAAAGACTTATCTAAAACTTCATCTAAATCATTTAATATTTCCATAAATTGGTAGAGCGCCGTCGCTTGGAACTCCTCGTTGTTTGTGATGTCACTGGATGCGTGTGATGTGATGTTTGAGTCGGATTTGTAGCATTCCGGTATTGTTTTCTGTAAGTCTTCCCTAAGATCGTCTTCGTCATCGCTGCGGTCGATATCCTCACTCAGTTGGTCACTACTGTCGTTGTCATTCTCAGACGTGCTGAAACCGTCACTGTCTCCACTGCTTCCCGGCAAACTCTCTCTCTGCTCGTACCGACCCTCGCAAGAGTTGACGACTTCCATTTTAATAGCATGCCCTAAGTCATAGCCGGCTCTTTGAGGGCCTACCCCTGCAAAGGAAAAGGCTAGATGTTTAAACAGCACAAATTAAGAATAAAACAAATTCTGCAACACTCCTCTAGTACACAAATCAATAACATTATAAATAAAAACAATACAACACAACAAACAAGCATACAATATTTTGACGTGATGATTTTCCACAGCTTGTACATTGCCAACGGAGTCTGTATGAGGAGTACTGATTAACACGTGAATTAGCGAAGCAATGAGATCATTTAGCACAGTATCCCATGAAAACATACACTAATTACAGCCTCAATGCAAACAATATTTTAAAATGCATTACTTTCAATAACTTTTAAGTTTTGGCATAATTATGAAACATTATTTCAAACATTTGTACAAAAACATTCAAAATTCGTGTTCCTTATGCAGAAAATTGAAATCGTGCATTTATTTATAATGTGTATTTTAGTTAAATAACATAACATTGTAAGGTAAAAGTTCAAATTTTCAGATTTTGTTTAAAACTTGTAAAGATCTTAATGCTAGATGATATGATTCATATATTTTTTTAAATCAATACCTATAGTATTACTCACGAGATCCATATTTTGTTTGTAAACCTACAAATTAAAAACCTTAATAATTAAAATTTACTTAAAATGACAATAAGAATGATTTGATGATTGAATTTCGTATCATATTAGCTTTTGCTCACGGGTCTACCTTCGTGGATAATGTTTTTGCGACAGTCGTTGAGGGTGCGCAGTGCACAAGAGGCTCGCGAACACGAATTTTATTTTATGATAAATCTGTATTTTGTTTCCCACTCTCTATCTAACATCTTTGGTTTTAATGAAATTGGTTGAGTAATTAAGGCTTTGCCACACCAAAGGCAGGTCAGACGCGGAGCAGGTCAGTAGCAGCGCGGGAAACGGCACACTGAATGCAGACGGCAGTTCCAACGCGGTTTTAACGCGGGCCCGCGTTAAAACCGCGTTCAGTGTGACGTTGACGGGTGGAGATTAGTTGGCTGCAAGATGTCGAACGGATTCTTGCTGCTTTTGGCTCTAAGTCAAAAAAGAGAATTTTACTTGAATGTTACATTTCTATAATATTTGTCTCGAAAATCGTACATATTTTTGTTCCCACGCATTAATTCGATATTTTTTTCGTTTAAATCCATCAAGCGGTTGTAAAAAAATACAACTGCTGTGTAACCGCGTCGCCGCGCTGCGCTGCACTGCAACCGCCCCGCCCCCGGTGTGGCATGCTAACATGGTTGCCATAGTTATACAGCAGCGCGGGCCCGCGATCAAACTGCGCCGCGCCGCGCCTGCGCTGCTTTTGACCCGCGCTCGAGCTGCCCGGTTTGTCGTCCGGCAGTTGCAGAACGGCGCGGCGCAGCGCAGTTTGAGCGCGGGCCCGCGTTCAAATTAGGTGTGACGTACTTCATATAATTTCTTGTATTACAACATGCGCGGGCCCGCATTTAAACTGCGCTGCTACTGACCTGCTTTTGGTGTAAAAAGGCAGGTCAGACGCGGAGCAGGTCAGTAGCAGCGCGGGAGACGGCACACTGAATGCAGACGGCAGTTCCAACGCGGTTTTAACGCGGGCCCGCGTTAAAACCGCGTTCAGTGTGACGTTGACGGGTGGAGGTTAGTTGGCTGCAAGATGTCGAACGGATTCTTGCTGCTTTTGGCTCTAAGTCAAAAAAGAGAATTTTACTTGAATGTTACATTTCTATAATATTTGTCTCGAAAATCGTATATATTTTTGTTCCCACGCATTAATTCGATATTTTTTTCGTTTAAATCCATCAAGCGGTTGTAAAAAAATACAACTGCTGTGTAACCGCGTCGCCGCGCTGCGCTGCACTGCGACCGCCCCGCCCCCGGTGTGGCATGCTAACATGGTTGCTATAGTTATACAGCAGCGCGGGCCCGCGATCAAACTGCGCCGCGCCGCGCCTGCGCTGCTTCTGACCCGCGCTCGAGCTGCCCGGTTTGTCGTCCGGCAGTTGCAGAGCGGCGCGGCGCAGCGCAGTTTGAGCGCGGGCCCGCGTTCAAATTAGGTGTGACGTACTTCATATAATTTCTTGTATTACAACATGCGCGGGCCCGCATTTAAACTGCGCTGCTACTGACCTGCTTTTGGTGTGGCAAAGCCTTTAGAGCGATAAATAGCATTGCTTTACATTTTTTCCTGGGTTCCCAGGGTAATTACCAAGGGAACTTGATATTTTTACAGGATAAAAATGTAGCCTTTGTCACTTTTGCAACCCTTCACCTATCTCTAAGCAAAAAATCATGGCAGTCCGTTGCAATGTGAAAGGGGGACAAACAAACCAACAAACTCACTTTCACATTTAGGTATAAGTATAACAATAGTAAATAAGGACTATTTTTTATCATTTCCAAAGTATTTCACAATGTTACCAGCACACTTTCAGTTATTAATATATTACAGTCTTCATGTGAACATTTTATCATGTTATTTATCAGACAGGGGAATTATAAGATTCAGTCTAAGTGATAGATAAGACATGTGAAGTTATTGCATAATGCAAAGTGTATGAGATAAATAAGTATGTAATGTAGAGGCAGGTTGTGATGGGACAAGGTTGATTTAGATAAAGGTGATAAGCAGTTACTTTACAGACTACAATGACCAACAGGTAGGTAGGAGCCATAGACAAAACTGTCTTATTGCATTGGAGGACAAAAAATAATATACAATTTTGTTGCCACATCATTAATTTCGCATTAGACCAAAAAAATATCTCTAATTGCAAGCTAAATATGTGGCAAGGCTACTTCTTCTTATCATGTGGCACAATTAACCTTCCATCCTCAAGTTAAAGATGGTGGCTGGTCTGGTGTTGCACTTAGCATTACCCGCTGGTGGAAGAAAGGGAAAATGTACTTCAAAAAAATCTTTAAAATACTTTTCCACTTTACACAATAGATTTATTCTACTGACGTGATTAATGTTTTTGTAAATACTTAACATGTTTTTAATTAAATTTACTTTGTTTTACTATCTGTTTGTTAAATTCTGTGTCTTATTCTTTTAAACAGATCAATTGCTTAGTGTTACTAAAATACAATTTTAATGTAATTAATTTAATTCCCGGAGGGGTCCAACTTTGTAGGACTCAGTTTGGTTGGTGGTAGAGCATTTTCTAAGTCTGCCAGGTAGGTATACCACCATCTTATCTAACTCTTGCTGTCAAACATCAATGTTAACAGTATGTTCCGGCATGAAGATAAGGTAACCAGTTCCCCATTGCGTTAGGGAGTCTTGGTAAGCCCGCTTCCATCTTCGGCATCATCATCACTTACCATCAGGTGAGATGATGCCAAGGGCTTACCAATTGAGGGTTAAAAAAAAAAAAACTTATTTATTAAATATGTATAGGGGTTTGCGTTTTTACATAGTCAAAAATCAGTACAAAATGCAAATCGATACTTTAATTCTAAAAACACATTGTGTAGAGTGACATTACGCATTTGTTTCACGAGATATGTATCTATTGAAAATATTTTATCCGTGTAAATCGAGGTAATATAGTGCAGGTAATGTAATGCAAACCGCGCATAACGGGGTCGCGTAGAGCGGGGTGTTACTGTAATAAGGCTACGAAAATGATGATAATTATAAGCCTAAAGCATATTTTTCGTGAAATGTTTAATCATGCTTGAATAAATACGATATTTTGTTTCTTGCATGAACAAATATAGCATTTCACAAAAAATATGCTTCAGGCTTATATTTAATAATAAAATTATTCTATCGGAATTCCATACAAATTATATTTTAATAACACTATTAACACTAACCAATTGATTAAAAAAAAATAAGGCAGACAGAATTTAACAAAAAGTGAGTAAACAATGTAATCCAAAATGTGGCATATGAAGCATGCCATGTACCTTTTTTAAAAGAAACTTCTTAATATGAATGTTTCATGTCGTAAATATGGTGCCCCGTTTATACATTTGAAGCATGCAATAGTTTATAAGATCATAAGTAAGATTGCATCAATAGTGGCAATTGATGCTACTCATCTGGGTAGAAGTATAAACAATATGTAAGTTCATAGGTACCTAGTGTGGAAGACAGATTTCTTGAATCATGTTTTATATAATCTGTCTGCTCGTTTGGCACCTATCGCACAAAAAAAAAATACTGTATAGATTTAAGTTTATTAGAAATAAAGGATAATGGCAAGATCATACCTGACTTTTTAAGACGCGCGTTCCTAGGGTATGTTCTGACAGCACCGGTTCACTCTGACAGCAGGATAGCCTTATATAAATCCCGTAAGTGCGACAGGGAAAGTACAACACAACAACAGTTTCTGTCAGGGTGAACCCATTGAACACGGCCCTGCACGGAACGTCATTGTTGCGCTTTTAGTATTTCCATTCACTAGACACTTCACAACTGTAGAAGATTTTTTTTATGGTAGAGGTGGCAAACAAGCAGACGGATCACCTGATGGTAAGCAATTACCGATGCCCATAGACACCCGCAACACCAGACTCACAAGTATTTCTTGATTCACTATTAGTGTAAGGAAATTATTCTCTTTAACTTTTTTCTCTGGTTCAGAGAGTCTTAATTCTTGAAGGAATACGTTATGGAGTAACAACAGAATAGTTTTCTGTATTTTTTATTTTTATACTTTAACAAATTGAATCCAGGTAAATTGATATATCGGCGTTTGCCATTGATCATTAATTTCAAATTCCAAACTGTATAAATATTGAAAATGTTTATGATTGTAACCTCACACTAGTTAAAACCTATAATAAAATGGTTAATGTAATGAGAATGACGCACTAATGATAAACAAGATTTTTATTATAGACAATAAAATAATTTATCTTAAGTATCTCTAGCTGTGTGCGAATGAAATATTATTCTTAATAATAATAATAATAAAATTAAATTCTAAGAATGATTCCTGGAGTACGAAGACTTATAACTGCTTAATCCAAACCCAAGAATATACCAGTTCTGTAAATGTACAGGTAAATATAAACCTAGTTGGTACAAACTTTTACGTACATGAATAACTGTAAGCTATGATAAAGATTATATCAAGTAACACTGTAAAAACTGTATGATTATTGACATAAATAGTAACCTGGTTTCCTCGGCACAGTTAGATCAAACCCGTGGTCGTCGCGTCGAAAGTCGAAACACGAGAAATGGTTCTGTTTGTTGTGCTTCACATAATGACCTCGTGGTTTCCGTAATTCAAATAATTTTACGAAACATCCAACACTCGCAAAAAATATTAATTTCGCTCTTTGACTAAAATCGACCCTCCTTCACAGCAAATTAAAAAAAACACGATTGAATTGAACAAAACCCTCAACAAATCACTTCAAGCCTTGAATCACCTTCCCCCGCACTTCATCTCTCCGGCAGCCTCCTGTCATTTATGACGTTGCGTTCGAAAACTCTGATAATGACGCATACTGGATAAGTAAAGGGGTTCGAAGACGATCAAACGGTTTGATTCAAACACGTAGATTGTGCGGCGAAGGCTGCTGCTTATTGTCGTGCGGGTTTCTACCCGCATGCGCGCCCGCATGCGTGCGGCGTTTTCAAACCGACCCGCGTGCGTGTGTCACGCACGCGTAAAAGGGCCCTAAAAATGTACCTACTGCTGAAACGATTGGTTGCGGGCGGAACGCATGCAGGCAGAAATTAAAACTCTGTGTCAGAAGAAGTGAGTGGTGTACTCTGAGCGCAACGTGGCGCAATTTGAAGTTGCGTTTTTGTGCGTTTTATTATCTTTTTTAATAAGAGTAAAAGAGAAAGCAAAATATGAAATCCTTCAAACATATTTTCTCTCTTTCTCGTATTTTAAAATGAAAATAATTCAAATCACAAAAGCAAAAGGTCAAAGTTTCTCCGACAACATTCCAACTTGGGAAACAGATTCGCTGTTTTCAACCTTATTGCGATCCTACAAAGCATAAAATAACGTTTCACAAGTAAAGATATCATGTAAGATAAGTACATTTATGTAAATGTTTTTCATTTTATTTGCGATAAAAGAGAATCATTCTATAAAAATCAGTCTATTCATGCGGCTTTTGTAGTGGTAGTGTTTTTATATTCTTTTCTTTTACACAATTTTTAATCATGATTTTCCTGAAAGGAAGCAGAATAATTAGCATCAAAATGCAGCCACTAAACAAGGTTCGTGTTTCTTTCTCTAAACAGTTGTTATAAGGTTTTTGTGTCAGTCAGTCGATCACCAGTTGCCTTTCGAGAAAGTCGACTGATTGGATATAGATACAGACACAGTATTCAAAAACTAAAAGTATTAGCTAGTTACATAAAGTATTTAGTTATTTATTTCGTTTATTAGGTTTTAAGAATGATGGCGGCGTATTCGACGAAAGTTTCCCTGAACGAGGTGGTGATAGCTTCAGCAGTGAGGACTCCCATGGGATCCTTTAGAGGCAGCCTGGCCAGCATGTCAGCCACGGAGATTGGCGCCGTGGCTGTCAAAGCTGCGATAGAACGAGCCGGCATTCCAAAGGAGGAAATTAAAGAGGTTAATTACTACCTACTTTCTCCATAAGTTTACAGTTATCCAATCCCATTTTTTACTGCCAGCTATTGGAACACCTCAATTTTTATTAGTATTTGTTAATACTGTAGCTCTTTACATTTTGTAATGTAAAGTATGAACCATTTTACTTTCTGAGTTTGGTCAGAGTTACTTTGACTACTATTGCTAAATGATCTCTATTGTTTACTGATAACAGTGATAAGATATAAAGTGATGATTTAATTTTTAAACAAGATTAATCCAGCAAATTGGTTGCTACTTATATGAATAAAAAACTTACATTGCTTGTTAAGTAAATTAGAATGTATTTTTCAGGTTTACATGGGAAATGTGTGTTCAGGAAATTTGGGTCAGGCCCCAGCTCGCCAAGCAGTCATATTTGCAGGTCTTCCAAAAAGCACAATTTGTACCACTGTTAACAAAGTATGTGCATCCGGAATGAAATCTATAATGTTGGCAGCACAAGGTCTCCAAACTGGTGCTCAAGATGTAATTTTAGCTGGAGGAATGGAATCTATGTCTAACGTACCATTCTATCTTAAAAGAGGAGAAACCACATATGGAGGTATGCAGTTAATAGATGGAATAGTATTTGATGGACTCACCGATGTTTATAACAAGTTCCACATGGGCAACTGTGCTGAGAACACAGCCAAAAAAATTAACATCAGCAGAAAAGATCAAGATGACTATGCAATCTCCAGTTATAAGAGAAGTGCTGCAGCATATGAAGCTAAAGCATTTGCAGATGAGTTAGTTCCAGTACCAGTTCCACAAAAGAGAGGAGCAGCTCCAGTAATGTTCACTGAAGACGAGGAATACAAGAGGGTTAACTTTGAGAAGTTCACAAAACTAGCAACAGTCTTCCAAAAAGAAAACGGCACAGTGACAGCTGGAAATGCATCAACGCTGAACGATGGTGCTGCTGCTTTAGTCTTAATGACAACAGATGCTGCTCAGAAACTTAATGTCAAACCCATTGCTCGTGTTGTTGGGTTCGCTGATGGGGAATGTGACCCCATTGACTTCCCAATTGCCCCCGCTGTTGCTATCCCAAAGCTATTAGAGAAAACTGGAGTTAAAAAAGACGATGTGGCTTTGTGGGAGTTGAACGAGGCATTCAGTGTTGTAGCAGTTGCTAACCAGAAACTGTTAGATTTGGACCCTGCAAAGGTTAATGTCCACGGAGGAGCTGTGAGCCTTGGCCATCCTATTGGCATGTCTGGTGCCAGGATTGTGGTTCACCTGTGCCATGCTCTCAAGAAAGGGGAGAAAGGTGTAGCATCCATCTGTAATGGTGGTGGCGGTGCATCCTCCATCATGATTGAGAAATTGTAAGTTGGGTTGGGGTGTGAGAGTGAATTTCAAAATACTGATTATCCTTTTACTTACAAATAATGTAAATAAGATATTTAGTTTGTTCCAAGGTATAAGTATAAATGTTCTGTACATAAATAGAAATATTGATTAATTTCATTTTTATATATATTACAGAAATATTATTTTGTAATTATAAGGATAATTTATTTTGCTTGAGCCAATGAAAGAAAGTTGTGCCTTTTATTATTTACTGGCTGCAATATGATGGATGACCAATGTGTGTTCCTTAGTGTCAATAGTTATTTATTACAATATAAGGATAACATTTTTATGTATTGTTGAAAATATATTTTATATTTTTCTGACTACTCAATTTATTGTTTGTTTCACCATTGTATTAAATATTTTATTATTTGTATTTATTTAAAGGTATGATTGATTAATAAAAAAAAAGATTACAAATATTATTGTTTTATATTTGTAATGCTTTCCCTCATTTATTTTCAGACCTGAAGCAATAGACGGACCTTCAGTACTCACAATGTACACTAAAGATCCTTGCCCTTTGTGTGACATAGTCATGGAAGAGTTGCAACAATTTAAAGACAGATTAGTAATCAAGAAAGTTTATATAACTGAAACAGAAAACGTAAGATGGCTTAGGCTTTACAGATATGATATACCTGTATTATTTTTGAATGGGAAGTTCCTATGTATGCATAGATTGGATAAGGATCTCTTAGAAAGAAGACTCAAAATAATCGAGGAAGAAACAAATTCTAAGTCATAAATATGAACAAGCTCATAAATATATAATTGGAAACTAGAAAAACATGCTGTAACAGACAAGATTAAATGCAAAATAGGAGTAGGTAGTAGATCAAAATATTTTAAAGCTATTATATGAATAGGTATAACTTATTTTTTAGAATTGGTACTAAGGTAACTAAATAAATAAATGAATAAAAGTAAGTTTTTTTTTATATTTCATGGGCTTTATGGGGTAGGTATTGTAACCAAAGCTGCATCCAAAGCGAAGGACTACTTAGATACCTAGAATTCAGATACAACTTTTTTTATAAGGGTTTTTGGACTTCTGTCTTATCCTGGAATAGATGCGTCAGGCAGGATATGGCCGCAGGATGCTTCTTCCGTTGGCAGGATGGTATATTAACGCTATTGAGGAATGAGGACCGTATGTAATAGTATATATAAGGTACCTACGGTACTCCGTGGACCGTGACCGTGACAGAAGGAAGGAGAGAGTCACTGTGTCATCATCATTGCGAATCGAATAGTAAGCGAAAGGTAAAAACGATCGATTGTGTGAATCGCAATGAGGTGAGACGTGACAGTGGAGATGTGTGATCGATTTCAGAATTTTTCAATGGCAATACTGAAATTGTCTTACCTAAACTATTACAAAATGTCTTTATAGTTAAATACATAGAGCCTATTTTCGTAATTTCATATTTCGCTTAAAAAGAGTTGCCACCTTTGTGATAAATTACAAATTATCATCTGCTGTATTTTTTGTCTGTGGTAGATTGGTTGTCATCGCAATGGAGATTTATTGAAAAAGTCCTGGCGAATTTGGCTGTTTTCCCGTTAAATATGTAATTTTCTAGGTTACTGAATTTATGATACGGCACAGCAACGGTGACTACGTTATCTCTAATTCATCCTTCTTCCATAAATAGTGCAAAGTCAGTCGTAAAACATGGACAACTCAGCCATACAAACATTGGAAGCTGCGGCCCAAATGTTAATGGTAAGAAAAACACGATTTTCTTGTACATACATATATTTTACTTTACAATCACTGAATGAGTAAAATATTTCGCAATCACATACTTACCTGTTCTGTTTTAGGCACCGCCGAATATGGTAACATCTGAACAAAGACACCAAGCAGAGAGCGTATTCCTCGAATTTAGGACCACCAAGAATCCATACCAACTATGTAGAGAGATACTCGAGAAGTCCGCATCAGATTTCGTGCTTTTTGAAGCTGCTGGTCTGCTCAAGTCGGCCCTCATCAGAGAATGGAGCTTGCTGTCTGAGAGTGATATTTCTTCACTTAGAGAATATTTACTCAATTACTTATTGAGAAAAGATACTCCACCTTTTTTGAGAGAAAAACTGTTACAGGTAAGTTTAATTTATAACATAACTAGGTATGTTTTGACCACATGGTGTTTTAGTAAGTTATTACTACTAAAATATGTACTATTCTTTTTCAGACCATTGCTATAATTATAAAAAGAGGCAGTGTGGATGATGCAGGAAGAGAACGTAAGGCTTTACTTGGCGAACTAGAGAAGATAATCCTTAGCTCACCAATAAGTCAGCAAAAGCTAGCCTGCTCCTTAATTCTTGCAATCATGCAAGAGTATGCAATCACTGTAAAGTCAGCTGATGTAGGCATGATATGGGAGGTGCATTTCCGTTTGAAGAAATCGTTTGAAGCAGTTGATTTAAAGAGAATATTTAGATTTACAGTTGGAGTTCTGGAACAGATAGTCCGCTCGGGGCATCGTCCTGAAGGAGAGCAAGCACTACTCACGAAACAACTGCTGACAATTTCTGAAACAGTATTATGCTGGAGTCATGTTTCACCTCTTTTGTCCAAGCGACTGATTGGTGCTTTTGAAGCCATTTTTGAGAATGACACACCAGCATTACGATTGAGCTTAAATTGGAGAGATACAATCATGCAACCAGAACTTTTGCAATTATTTTTCGAAATCCACCTTTATGTGAGGTCAAATCCCGAGTTAGCTAGTCCCTCGTTGACCTGTTTAGTGCAGTTGGCTAGTCTTTGTGGGGTTGTTGTATCGGCCAACAACCTAAAACAGCAATACTTGGAAAACTATGTGAATAGTTTCCTGAATATGATGGCCTATATTCAACCAGTGGAGAGGGAAATGTTGGGAATTTCAGATATTTATAGGAAGCTTGTTCAATTCTTTGCACCGGCCATGATAGCTGCTACTCCACCAGCTTTTCTTCAAAATTTGACAACTTTAACTTGTCATTGCATTAGAGGCTCTATTGTTGAAGAAGGGGTAAGCAAATTTTCA
Organism: Coleophora deauratella; assembly: GCA_958295455.1. Lineage (NCBI taxonomy): Eukaryota > Metazoa > Arthropoda > Insecta > Lepidoptera > Coleophoridae > Coleophora > Coleophora deauratella. The sequence goes on along the minus strand of OY282405.1, from coordinate 5,155,318 downwards.
GATTGTAAACTTTGTTAACTGTACGATTGTAAACTTTGTGAACTGTACGATTGTAAACTTTGTGAACTGTAAGATTGTAGACTGTTTAAAAGATTTCTAAGATATTATTTTTGTGCTTTTAAACTACGAGTCGGTCACTAGAATTATTGGGGATGATGTGATAAAACAAAAAACAGTCAATCATCGTCTAGAAGCATTTTTTATAGTTTCTGTATTTAATTTTTAGGTGAATGATGATACAGTGTGGAGAGAATCACTAAATAAGTTCTTGCACACTTGGAGTTCATTAGTACATGACACCGATGGGTATTCAAATGAGGCCCTGATGAACCCTTGCATAGAAATCTTCAATACTTACCTGCAGTGTAGATTGGCACCTCCTGATGGAACCAGGTAACATTATAAAAATAGGATTTTAATGTATCATTTATTATTTTTCAACAGGAATATTTTTTTAAGACTTCACCTTTTTTTAATAAAATAAACCTTTGTCATTTTGAAAGTACCTATTCATTGTATCAGTTTCTAAAGATGGACTTGTTGCATTTTCCGAGATATTATCTGATTGACAAACTTGACGTACACACTAATTTTGGTACCAGGGGCACAGAAAGTAGTGATGGCTGTGGAGACGAGATAAAGGATGATTTAGAGGAAGATGAGAGGAAACTCCACTCAAATGTGCTGCTAACCATTGGAGCTATTGCCAGGAAAGCTCCCGCTCACTGTGCACATGTGCTGTTTACTTTACTACAGGATAGGAGCAAGAGGTAATGAGAACGAACAATTTTATGGATTTGATCCCCATTTGTGTAGAATGCCTTAACCTTCCCGAGACATGGCAGTCAGAGTGGGGACACTATGAGTTGTTATTTGTAAAAGCAAATAATTTGATCTGACAAAACTGGGCTGATTTTGGATAGGTTCCTTCTGAAATACTTACCTAAAAATAAAGGCTTCTACTTATTGAACTAAACAAGTTTCACAAAGAAACAAATACACAATTCGCAAAGAAATGTGCGGGCTTCTTAATTGATTGAAATGTGGCTAAGTAGTACTTGCGTGGTCGCGTCTATCACATAGGCCAACTGACTACAGTAATGGTTATACCTTGGATGGGTTTGACTTAAGTGGCATTTATCTCGACCTTTACTGTGTTTCGTGTAGTCTGTTTTAGACTCGAAAAAATAAGTTTGCTTTTCTGACATTTTTCAGCAAATAACTTTCCTATTTAGTTATTTTTATTTTGAACTCTAAAACATAAAAAATCATTGCAGGCTAGAAAGTCAACTACAACTGATGCATATGGGCAAGTTGCCGGTCAGCGGTGGCGAACAGCTGGTCAACTTGTTCGAAGATTTGCACTGGATTCTGATGATCACAGGTGACTTTTACGCCTTAACATAAAATTTTTAATATTTCTCATTTTTTTTTTACCCTCAATTGGTAAGCTCTTGGCATCAACTCACGTGATGGTAAGTGATGAGGATGCCGAAGATGGAAGCGGGCATACCAAGGTTCCCCAACGCAATGGGGAACTGGCTATCTTATCTTCATGCCGGAACACATCAATGCTGTTAACATTGATGTTTGGCGGCAAGACTTAGATAAGATGGTGGTAGCTAGCCAGGCGGGTTCAGAAAATGCCTTACCAGACCCCGCCGGGAATCGAACCCGCGACCTCTTGATGTGAAGTGGACAAGCCACTGGGCTACGGAGGCGGTAAATATCATATAAGTATTGCAAAAATATGAAATAAGAAGACAGGCAGGTTTATTATACAGGGTTAAAGGAAAAGTCGTACTGAATATTAAAGGACGTTATTATTCAGGTCATTTCTGATGGATTTGATTCTATAATATGGTGTCCGAAACTTAACCGTTATGGAGATATTGAACTTTAAAGATTTTTTAAAAAATCCTCAATTTTTTGGCTTTTTTGTCGATTTTTTTAGGAATAGAGCTTCTGGGGTACGTTTTTTTGATGTAACTAGTTAGAAAGCATGTCAATTAATAAAAATGATTAACCAAAACTGAACCTACCACTAACAGCTTAAAAATACTGCTTGACAACGGTTAGAATTAAATAATTTTCAATAAGAGTTTTTGAAGCTCTCTGTTTAAAAAAAAATGTATGGAACTTATTCTGAAAATCATTTTAAAAACTTCTACGTCTCTTTAGCTATTTAAAAAGGTATAACACTTACTATTAAATAGGCAAAATATTGACCAAATAACAGTTAAGTTAGCAAAGGGTACATTTTTTTGACAACTCTTTAGTCCTTTTCAGCTCCAAACGAAGAGCAGTTTTCTTCTCAAAACTTTGTTTAAGGCCTTAATTCTTGTTAATCGATTCTTTAATTTAAAGATTCTCATTGATTAATAAGACTAAAGGCCTTAGGGTGCATTTCCACTGAAGCGGGGCGGAGCAGAGTAGAGCAGAGTAGAGCGAAGTAGGGCGGAGCTGAGCGGGACGGAGCGAAGCGAAGCGAAGCTGAGTGGTCTGGAGCAGCATGTGACCATTTTCTAGGTCTGCTCTGCTCCGCTCCACTCCATTCCGCCCTAATTCGCTCCACTCTGCTCTACTCTGATCCGCCCTACTTCGGTCCACTCTGCTCTACTTTGCTCCGCCCCGCTTCAGTGGGCTACTATTCTCTGATCTTTCCCGCCCTGCTCAGCCCAGCTCCGCATCAGTGGAAATGCACCCTAAGGCCTTTAGTCTTATTAATCGATGAGAATCTGTAAATTAAAGAATCGATTAACAAGAATTAAGGCCTTAAACATAGTTTTGACAAGAAAACTGCTCTTCGTTTGGAGCTGAAAAGGACTAAAGAGTTGTCAAAAAAATTTACCCTCTGCTAACTTAACTGTTATTTGGTCAATATTTTGCCTATTTAATAGTGAGTGTTATACCTTTTTAAATAGCTAAAGAGACGTAGAAGTTTTTAAAACTATTTGCAGAATAAGTTCCATACATGTTTTTTAAAACAGAGAGCTTCAAATTTAAAAACTCTTATTGAAAATTATTTAATTTTAACCGTTGTCAAGCAGTATTTTTAAGCTGTTAGTAGTAGGTTCAGTTTTGGTTAATAATTTTTATTAATTGACATGCTTTCTAACTAGTTACATCAAAAAAACGTAGGTACCCCAGAAGCACTAATCCCAAAAAAATCGTCAAAAAAGCCAAAAAATTGAGGATTTTTTAAAAAATCTTTAAAGTTCAATATCTCCATAACGGTCAAGTTTCGTTCACCATATCATAGAATCAAATCCATCAGAAATGACCTGAATAATAACGTCCTTTAATATTCAGTACGACTTTTCCTGTAACCCGGTATATAGTATTTTTGCTATATATAATAAAGAAAATACGAGTAATACAATATAAGAGATATGTATAACTGCATTTTCCTCTATTATGTTTTTTTATGCTTCATTTGTCTTACGTATATAAATCATACAGATAAAAAACTACATTTCTAAGAAACTAAGTATAAATAATTAGACAAGAGACAAGATTTTCTTAAAAGACAATGATTTCATATTTTTGACAGGTCATTTCCTAGCAGTTGATTGCACGGAAGGTGAAACAGTAATGGTTCCAGCAGAGATAATGCATTTTAGTATAATGGAGAATGCTAATATAGAAGCTTCTTTACGCTACTTGGTTGGAGAGAGCACTTCAACAGAGAATGTGGATCCAGTTCTCAAGTAAGTGTAGATTAGTGTGTGGAGTATACCCGCGTATATATAGCCTAACCATAACTTTCATAAGTGAGGGAAATGGGGTGTTAATGTATGGAAAAATTTACCGATTTGACGACGTTGGGGTGTTTATATCCTACCCGAAAGAGATCCTAATTTTTGATTAAGTATTTTTAATAACATGTGGATATATTTTTTATGTAATTCTGAATAATCAGTTTTTTAGCTCCCCTATTATTGTATTTTTGTCATCGACGTAGAAACAAATGGACGACGGGTCTAGTACATAATTCACGAAAAAAGCGTCCGCAGTTAACCTATACACACGTAGGAAAGCTAAAATAAATAAAATATTTCATTTAATAAAAACAACAGAAAAAAGTAACAAAATATTTTAATAAAAAACTTCATACTTAAAAGCGACTATAAAATTTTTGTTCCAAAGTTGTGATGTTCGATTGTTCGCTCATGGAAATCAAACTAAATGCGTTATTCAAATTAAAATAAACTACTGTGTTTCTTAGCAAAACAATACTTTAAAATGATAAAGCAAGAGTTTACTTACCGGAAATATGATACGCCATCCTGTTTTTTCACTTTATTTGAATAGTTTTTACAACTTTTCACGACGCATTACGCCATTTTGGACGCGCAGTCAGCCGGCCGACCAAATGAAGACTGGCGCGAAATTACAACTCTTTTTGCATTTTACTACTCTTTGGGTTCGGACACTTTTGAGCGCTGACCCGAAGTCCATTTGTTTCTACGTCGATGATTTTTGTATTCTACATTGTAACAATTTGATTCAAATCCATTTGATTTAAGGATAATAAGATTAATAAGTAATTATTATCTGATTAACCGAAACATGTCACTAGATTTTCACTTATTATAGGTTTTATTCAACATTAACATCATCATCATCATCAGCCTGTATTAGTTCAGCTCAACATACCTACATTCAGCATCTCCTGCAAGTTTAGGTCATCAATCCATAAATAAATAAGGAAAAATATCTGTAGACTTTTTGTTCAGTGCTGACGACAAATACAATACGTCATACGTAACAAAAGAGTACCTAATGCATAATGCATGACTTGACTGTATCCACGTACTTGCACCCCTCTTCCCCAGAAGCAGAGCGACGAAAATAAAACTTCTTTGACTTTATTGATGACTTGTTAGATAGGATTGCAATCTTATCTAACAAGTCATCAATAAAGTCAAAGAAGAATGCTGCAGCATTGAATGAATCTTTTCCAACTATCTTATTATATAATCATAAACAATAAATCTTTGTAGGTACTTCGTCTAAAAGTAGTTTTTCATAATACTGTACTGTTCTTTTTAGAAAATAACAAATATGTATTTCATATTTATCTACTATATGCAATATAGTTACAGTATTATACTGGCCCAGCCATATAGGCATAAGGCATTCGAGTTATTGTTAGTTCTTCTCGCTTCGCTAACACTTCCTGAAACCTTGAGTGTACAGGTTTCAACTTCTGTACTTACTTTGTAAAAAAAGACGACAGTAAAGCATCTTCTTAAATAAAATAAAATACATTGCAATATAGTAATAAGATAGGTGATAAATTAGAATTAAGCAAGAGTAGTGATAATAGTACAGAATATATATATACAATTAATAGTATTGAAAAGCGTTGGAGTAATGTACGGAATATTATTAAAAGTAGTGCTGAAGAAATTTTAACAACCGAAAAAATTATACCGAGGAAGAAATGGTTAGACTCTGAGATAATTAACCTAGGATTGCAATCTTATCTAACAAGTCATCAATAAAGTCAAAGAAGAATGCTGCAGCATTGAATGAATCTTTTCCAACTATCCTATTATATAATCATAAACAATAAATCTTTGTAGGTACTTCGTCTAAAAGTAGTTTTTCATAATACTGCACTGTTCTTTTTAGAAAATAACAAATATGTATTTCATATTTATCTACTATATGCAATATAGTTACAGTATTATACTGGCCCAGCCATATAGGCATAAGGCATTCGAGTTATTGTTAGTTCTTCTCGCTTCGCTAACACTTCCTGAAACCTTGAGTGTACAGGTTTCAACTTCTGTACTTACTTTGTAAAAAAAGACGACAGTAAAGCATCTTCTTAAATAAAATAAAATACATTTTGAATTTTTAGTAGTTGAGCACCCTGCTTATGTTGGTAAAAAACAACCCGTAACGAAAATTGCCATTTTCGGGACACTGGTCTCTTTCCATAAGGTTAGGTCACCGCACTAAGTCTGAATTGGTACCTATGTCTGATAATCGAAAGCAATCCCTATTCTCCTGTTCCAGGTTACTAGGTGAGATATTCCGTATAAGCGCATGGGAGTGCGCTGCGTTAGAGGCGGGTCTTGGTACTGTTTTCAGTCCAGAACTGTCTGCCACCATATCTTGGCTGCTCAAGATATGGTCGAATTCCTACTTAATGCCGCCGCCGGCTATGTACTCTGAGGTAAGTGTTTCATGAATTTAGAAATGGAAACATAACGACAATATAACAAACCTTACGGTGACATTTATAGGGTGTAACAAAATAGCTGTAGGAGCCTTTAATTGGAGGCTCGATGTACTCATCCTAATGAACAAATTCTGTTCTACGTCTACGACTTTACTATAATCGCAAATAATATTTGGACACACATTAAAAATGGCTAAAGAAAGAGAGAGAACCTTCTTTGCCTTTAGTAGTTTGACAACATCGAGAAATTAAGCTCTTTTTTACAGAGATCTTACAGTATGTCTTACGCTGAGTCCAGAAACCTTTCGGCAACTCATAGTTTGGAAACTCTTACTTTAAGTTTATTTTATTTCAATTTAATTTTAGCTTAGTTCTTATTTATTAATTAAAATATTGTATTCTATAAGTTTTTGTGTTTGCCGAATAAACTTCTTTCTTTATTCCCATCAAAAAATACACAATCGCACACCAAAAATATCGATTTCAATTTTCACCATCTATCGGTTAGGTTTAACCTAACCTCCACCAATCCGGACTTGGCCCCCGTATGTGGAGTATGGCCTAAACCTTCCCGAGTTATGGGAAGAGACCCGTGCCCTTGCAGTGGGGACGTAATGGGTTGTTAACAGTATAACAGTATCGGTTGGGTTTGCAATTTAGTTAATTTGTTTTGATAATATTTTTCTGATGCACTATTAAATAAATACTATTGTGGCGACACACCCCGGACACTTCATACAAATTTCGCGCCGTTGTTTACTACATAGACATTCATTTTTGTACACATGTAAATGTTTGCGTGATGTAAGTACTAGGGTTGAATCGAGATTAAATAATTAGCCCTCATTGTCTTTATTGTTAGCTAGACTTTAACAAATAAAGTGAAGGCTACACCAGACAAGGCTGTATAGCCTTAGAAGCCTTTAGCTCTTTCCTTAAAAAAAAATGTCTTTAGCTATTATACTGTGCTTTGGTGTGCCAACCTCTTGACAAATGGTCACAAATCTGCACACACGGGTGGTGAGGTAGCATTCAGAGAGCGGCAGGGAGTGTCCATACTGTATAATGTCGCCACATTACTCCCCCTCCGAGACTGGAGGTCGATCCGGTTTGAGTTGGCGGACCAGTGTTGGGGTGCGGTGGGGCCACGATGCGCGTCGCGATGCGGCGCTTGCGGTGAGTCGGGACGAGGAGGTTCAGGCATGCGCTGCAAGGGAAGCAGTCGACGTGAACTCGAGTTGAGCTCTTCGGCCTGGCGTACTCGACTCACCGCAGACGCCGCGTCGCGACGCGTATCGTGGCCCCGCCGCACCCGCAACAATGGACTGCCAAATCAAGACGACTCGACCTCCGGTCTCGGAGGTGGAGTTATGTGGCGACATCTGTCGTTCTCGCCACAAACTAATCTAGAACGCGATATCGAAGTTTCTTCGCACGTACGCATTATACGACTTCCAATCATGAACGGCTAGACGACGGCCGGTCCCCAGGCATACCACCTCTCTTTTCCTCCGAAGAGTGGGAACACACAGTTCCTACACTATTCGTTTATTTCTCTTTCACAAAGGTAACACTTAAAAATAGATACTATAATTAATTGTGTAACATAGTAAATTTATAATGTTCCTTTGTGAGAGACTGGTGTCTGTACTAGGGTAACCTGTATTACAGATCGCCAGGCTCTCACCCCACGGATTTAACTTTACACAACAAAACTATCCTTTCTTCAATACAGATGTCGCCGATCCTAGAGTGCGCATTCGGGCGCGGGTCGCGCGGGGTCACGTGGGCGGTGTCGCGGCTGGCGGCGCGCGCGCGGGCCTGCCTGCGCCGCCTGGCCGCGCAGCCCGCCGCGGCCGCGCAGGCGCTGCAGATGCTGACCACGCTGGCTTGCTCGCAACACAAGTAAGTCATCATCATAATCGTCCTCAGCCAGGAGACGTTCACTGCTGGACAAAGGCCTCCCCCCAAGGATTTCCACACCGACCGGTCCTGCGCTGCCCGCATGCAGTGGATTCCCGCAACGTCACCTGGTCATCGGCCCAACGAGTGGAAGGCTTGCCTACGCTACGTCTTTTGGTGAGCGGTCGCCACTCGAAAATTTTTCTGCCCCAATGCCCATCTGTTCTATGAACTATGTATAAAATCATTTACACAAGACAGATGCAGAGCTCCTAAGCTCAATTACAACATAAGTTACACTAGACAAAGACAGCTCACTACCTTAACTTGTTCACAACATCAGTAAGTTACACTAGACAAAGACAGAGCTCACTACCTTAGCTTGTTCACAACATGTAAGTTACACAAGAGCTCACTATATTAGCTTGTCCACAACACAAGTAAGTTCCACAAGAGCTGACAACCTTAGCTTGCTTACAACATAAGTGAGTTACACTAGAGCTCACTACCTTAGCTTGTTCACAACATAAGTGAGTTACACTAGAGCTCATTACCTTAGCTTGTAGGTTACACAAGAGCTCACTATATAAGCTTGTTCACAACACAAGTAAGTTCCACAAGAGCTCACAACCTTAGCTTGCTCACAACATAAGTGAGTTACACTAGAGCTCAGTACCTTAGCTTGTTCACAACATAAGTTACACTAGAGCTCAGTGCCTTAGCTTGTTCACCACATAAGTAAGTTACACTAGAAAGAGACCACTACCTTGGCTTGTTCACAACATAAGTGATTTACACTATAACCTATAACTATAACCTATAATATAACCTATATAACCTTTACAACTATAACTATAACCTTTGCAAAAGGCTCTCTGCTAACTGTGCAACTCATTTTAGAAAACTTATTTCTTCGAAGTCGTTTCGAACAGTCTTCCAAATCTTTGACGTTGTTTCAGGCAAAACCCGCTGGCTAGTTGCGAGGAATTCCTCGCCTTAGTCGCTTGGGAGGCGTCTGATAGCAACCTTCCCGGACCTTTGAGAAAGGAACTACATCGGGCCTTTGCTATTGCTGCTACGTACGCAGAAGGTAGGTTGATAGTGCATTGGCGCATTGTGGCTTAGTTTCGTCTATTACCCGGGCTTAACGAATACGATAATGATTTATATTGTTAATTTATGAACAATTTGAACTGATACATTCAAAATTTAAATTTTATATTGTAATCTCTAGGTGACGTTAGAAACAGGCTCCTATCTAGTACTGTAGCACTGCAAGAGAGGCTCATGAATCTTATCAACATGGAATCTGACACTGAACCGGTGCGGAATAATCTTGCCATTACACTGGACTGCTTTATTGGAGTCACTGAAGGGGTGCTTGAGGTGAGTTGACGTTTTTATAGGTTTTAAAAGTCAGTGTAGATTTAAAAAGGTTGACCAAATTCTGATAAGGAGCAGAGCGATCTCATTTTTAACAGAACAGCTAATAACGTTAAGCAGCTAATACAATAAAGAGATTACAAACAAACAAACGTTTTGTTTTACGACTTTTCTTATACCGCAAACAAATGATTGGACTTCCCATTCAAACTTGGCGAATCAATTTATTGATTTGTATAAGCAAACATTTTGAGAACTTCATGCATAGAGCCAAAAAATCGGTGTAAAAAGTGCTTTGTGGGAGGCCTATGTCAGTCTAAAACTGAATAAAAACTGAATATTTACTGTAGTAAGCTGTTGTTGTAATAGACAGCCCTCTTGCTTACTAGATTGATGTTCAATGGTAATTCTCTATTATTGGTCCCTAGGCTTCGCAAAAGTGGTCTAACATTCATTGCTGCGAGGTCAGTCCTTACGAAATAATGTTTGTCTTTGATTGAAAGTTAGTTTATACTCAAGTGATGATTTTCTGACAGGTCGGAACGATGGATGAGCAATTTATGATGTTAATTGGTGCCTTAGACAAAATACCCGGAATCATATACCGATATCACAACTACCCCGGCGTGGTGTTGCCAGCGCTCAACTTACTCGCCAAAAGCGCTAAGAGAATGCTGCATTCGGTGCAACCACAAAATGTAAACAAGTACGTATTTTTTTCTTAACGTTTTTACTAAAAATGATATGGAAAATGTATAAAAGCGAAAATTGAGAGAATTTTGATTTTGTCTTTCAGATTTTTAGAAGTTTGCAATACTACATTTGAAGTGTATGCGAGATGGAACTCCGGGAAAATTTCTTGTATCCCGCAAGATGCTGAAGAAGAGGCTTACGAGGTAAATATACCTACTTTTAGTTTTAAATTTCTTCAAGTTGCTTCAAATTATTATATTAAAAAAATACTAACTCCTCTCAGAATTATACATAACTAATACATATACGATAGATATTCAATTACTATATACATTGAATATACGATATACACTGAAGTGGCAGTGGGCGGGGCACATAGCTCGGAGAATAGATGACCGTTGGGGCATAAAAGTTCTTCGAGTGGCGATCGCGCACTGGAAAACGCAGTGTAGACACGCCTCCCTTTCGGTAGACCGGCGACCTGGTGAAGGTTGCGGCAAGCCACCGGTCGGTGTGAAAATCCTTGGGGGAGGCCTTTGTCCAGCAGTGGACGTCTTTCGGTTGATGGTGATGATGACTCAATTATAAAATAAGACATTAATCCAATGAATGAATGAGTCATCCCATGCAATTTTTGTACCTGGCTTATTTGTCGACGATGTGTTATCGCGTATTCCAAAAAAGATCTTATTTCAGGATATCTGCGCCCTAATGGAGCTAATTTGCTCGATAGCGCGGTGCTCGGACCGCGTGGGGGACACTTGCACCCGGGGCCTGAGGCTGCTGTTGCCTCTGGTCACTCCCTCTCTGTTGTCTCTGCCTACACTAGCGCAGCACACCTATAGGATGATACGGGACTTGGATTCCACTGGCGCCAACCAGGTATTTTGAATGAAATATTATACCTTAAAGCTCAATTTTTTTATTTTTATTTATTCATTTATTTCAAGCGACGAGGCCCATATAACAAATACAATAATATACACTTTATACTTAAAATACTATACACAAATAATTTATAAAAATTAAAAATTAACTAAATGAACAATTAAACAAATGAAGTGGCTGTTTGTATACCTTGGGTACACAAAAAGCCAGTACATTTGAGTTTTCGTAGCATTTTCTATCTTGGAATAAATAAAGTATTTGGTTTAAGTAAGTTTAAATTAAAAAAAAAGGAGATGGCTGCTTACTGGGGTCCATCAGTTACGCTACTGGTGGTATGACACATACAATAGGTCATAGTTATTCGACTCAATAAGTGGCATACAGTTTTTTATTTCACTTATTCAAACTCCTAAATACAAGTTTTCCAACGTTTGACCGTTATAGCTCGTAATAACTTCCTAAACTCGTTACCTATTTGGAGTGCCTTTTGCGTGATTAACTGTTGGTAACTGTGCACTTCATTAATATTACAGATCGCAAATCTACCCATAGACGACTTCAACATGGTAATCAACGCACTCCGCATCGGCCTAACAGCCGTCTCGTGTGACGTTTCAACTCTTTGCTGCGACACCATTTGCGGACTTTCCAACAAAGTCCGCACATTAGGCGACGATAACCCTTACGCTCTGTCTTTACTCTCCTTAGCCGAGTTACTCCTCATGTTGATTATAAAAATGGAAATACCGCCAGATTCGATACCGGCGGCCGGTGCGGCGATATATTCACTGACTTGTGTGAAGCCGGCCTTACTAGAGAGTTTAGCTCGTCAGCTGATCGAGGCTTACGCGGTCAATGACCCCGCAAACGTGCCCAGGTTAGAAGAAGCTTTTGCGGTTTTAACTAATGGAGTCCTCTTTGACGGCATGAGGCCACATAAGCTACGGTTCCAAGACAACTTCGATAAATTCCTAGCTAGTGTCCACGGTTTTCTGATTGTGAAATAATTAGAATGTTTATAGAGCGCGAGATATCGCTTAGTCAAAATGTCTTTGGTCACTCTGCTTAACTACCTAAGCCAGATGTTTCCAAAGATCAATGGAATGTTGCGCAGATTCGTGAAATCTTCGCTAGGTGGGGAATGCCTAACCGGCATGGAGTGACATTTAAATCTTTTTAGATAGGTACGTCGTTCTCTTTATAACGCGAACCAAATCAATATAAGACTTATCGATAATTTATTTGCAAGTATGAGCTTTGTGCAATTTGAGTACTCGAATGTTTGATCGTTAAATAAAATTAGGTATTATTAATTAATTAATATTATTATTGTTTGTCTAGACTTTGTCCTGCCTTGGGCTGTGTGAAATTGAACTGTATATACTATTGTGTATAGGAGATAGAAGACTTGGCTTATTGAAAAGAACTTTGTGACAAAATGAATAGAGTTCAAATTAGCTTTTTATCTGTCAGCACTTTTTCAATGTCAATGCGTTGTATTTGCTATTTTTTTAAATATATTTTTTATGGCATAACTGGCAAACGAGCACCTGATGGTAAGCGATACACCCATAACACCTGAGGAGTCACAAGTGCGTTGCCGGCCTTTGAAATGGGAGTAGCTCTTATCTTGAAGGCTTGAATGTCGTATTAGTGGAATCGTTTGCAATTTGAGCAGATTTGTTATCTTAGTCTGCCTTTTCAATATTTATACAGGATAAAAGTTTAATCGTTTAATTTAAGAGTGCCCTTTTATCATGAAACTTAGAAGTCAAAAAAATTTTTTGCCTCACCCTTGGTTCCTTTGGGAAAGTTGTTCAGTTCATGAGGAGACGCCACTCCTGTGTGTTTATGTATTTAATCCAAACGTATCAGGTTCTGATTGCGTATTTGAGGTGATCCCACTTTGGGTCTAAGTGACCCTGTGCGATTTGTCCGAAAATATTATAGAAAAGGTTTAACATGTTGATCTGTTTTGTCACAATGTTTTTTTTGAACAAGTCATGTATTAAGTGCCATGATGGACATTTTGTAGTTCAATCTTAATTTATACTATTTTAAATAATGTAGATTCCGTTTTTGGATGTGGCCTAAATTATTGAACAGTGTGCTCCATGTTTCATGACTTATCATTATTTCTGTTTGCAGTTGTTGACTTTTTACGATCATACTTCTCGTAGCAATTACTTAAATGTAAATAATTCTATTTTTTATTATTAGAAACAATTTTGATACACTTTCGAATCACCCGACTTAAGATTTCGACTACACGGACGACAGCCAATCATATGGCTTAATATGCATCTTTTTGACATATAAGGATATGCTCGTCTGAAAGAACGTGCATTCAGGTGCATACAAACCATAGCTGACCATAGTGGAGACTGCGACAAAATTATCCACGCTTGAATGGTTCCGTCGTTCACGAAGTGGCTATAAACATACACGTAGTAAAAATAAACATAAATGGTACAATGAGCACGCTCCTTTCGCAACCACACTAGTCGGGGCCCCCGAACTGTTTGGACTTTAAGCGCGATTCACACCACGAGCGAGGTGGCGGGCGAAGCTAAGTGAGCTAAACTATGCGAGCTGGACAGGCTAAGGCTAAGTGGCTTCACATCGAAAACGAACTCTAAGTCTCGAGCACTCGATAAACTCTTCCATGATGAATGAAAACGCGCGGCATTACGCGCGGGGCATGTTCACCCCCCGCCATACCTCCGAGCAATGTACGACAGCTTAGCTTAGTTGGGATCGTCGGATAGTTCGCTCGCATCGTTCACATCACTCGAGTAGCTTACATAGCTTAGTTCGCAGTGTGAACCCAAGTATGAAAAGATGTGTAACTAAGTTCGCCCGGCCCGCCCGCACGCTCGCTGTGTGAACCGCGCTTTGTCACCTCTTTAGTTATCGTAGGGTGCGTACGAACGGAGCATGCTTACTGGTACGCATACATATAAGCCACGCGTCGTGCCGTTGTATGAAGATAAAATATTATTTTATTTTTACTATGCCATAAATGACAATACCGCGTAGTGGGTCGTGTAGCCGGAGCCTCAATGAAATACATACATAAATAGATAATTTTATTCACAAGGAAAAAAGTTTCATTCATTGTTTAATGTGGTTGTGAATGGTTAAAGTGTAACAATGGATTTTCTGTGGTATTTAACTATTAGATGATAGTTATTGAGAAGTACACTTTTAGTACTAATTAAATTATATACAATTACGGCTAGTTAGAGAAATTGTGATTTCTTATAATAACGCTAAGCTTAGCTAAGGAAGCACTTGTAAACTTCATTGAGTTTACATATTTTAAGATGCCGTCACTTACCTTTGTAAATTGCAGGTTTTCATCCGTCTCATTAAGATTATTCTGAAGTATTTTTACATAGATTTTGGAACTTAGTAATTTCTTCCTGTAGATGTCTTTTTCTAACTAACTAGCAAGCAACTGTTTTTTTTTTTCAGTTGAAATGTATTTTTCTTATACCAATTTTTTAAGAGTCGGAGAATTATATTCGCATAAAAAGACTTTATTTTTGTTAATTAACATAAAACATTACATGTTATTTTTATATTTGAATCCGTGCGATGATAATTACAATTTTATTTATAATCAATTCCGTTGTTGCTACACAATATTTTTTCTGTAATGAATTTTTGATTAAGTTAAATGACGTTAAGTTTATTGTTATAGATAGAGGATTAAGTTGCTTTTTATAATAGGAGTTTAAGCGTGAAATTATCATTTTAGTTTTGAAAATTCAACTGTTATATTTTTACCCCCATTAAAGTTAATAGTGAGTTTAGGGGGAAATTTGTTTTCATAGATTCAATTTCATCATGTATAAATTATACAGGTGTAAAAAAATTGGTGTAGGACCCGTTAACTGGCGATTCTACTCATCGTATTGAACAACTTTTGTTCTACGACTCTGCTCAAATCACAAAATAAAATTGGCCTTTTATACAAATTGATCATCTGTTTTGCCATTTTTGTATGGAGAGTCAAAAATTTTTTTTGCGATTTGACCAAGTCGTAGAACAAAAGTTGTTCAGTACGATGAGTAGAATCCTCAGTTAACGGGTCCTACACCAATTTTGTTACAACCTGTGTAAATACTATCTACTTGAATGCTTTTTTCATATTAATTTTCTTTAGATGTTTTTTCGACATCGTCAATTTCATACTTAAAGACCTATTATTGTATTTGAAATGAGAAATTATGTTTTTATATTTTAAAATGGAAAGTTTCTTTTTGCTCTAGTTTCAAAGCAGCTATAAAAAATGTATAAACCCGGTGTTAAAAAAGTGCGTTTTAGATTTTAAGGGGTTACTCACAATCAAGTATAGAATACAGGAAAAATATTGAAAAAATCCGATCTACAATTATTTTTTTAGTTTTCCATACTAAATCTGAATAGTGAATGAAGAAGTAGTATAGGGAACTGAAAAAAGTTGTAGATCGGATTTTTCAATAGTTTTCCTGTAGTCTATAAGTACTTGATTCTGAGTAACCTCTTAAAATCTCGAACGTACTTTTTTAACACCCTGTATGTTTGACACATTTATGTAACAAACTTTGTAAAATTTACAATCTGTACCGTAGATACATAACATATTTTTAATAACCAATTAATACCCTCGATACATTTACAAAAAAAAGTCCTGACACGATCAGAGATGAAGATTCGAAGGATGCTTAGTTATTGTAAAATTGTAGGCGACTTTTGTCCTTAAGAAGCGCATCACAGACGTTGGCCATACTGTAATATTTAATCTTAAGATAAGCCCATCACACAGGGTGGCAATATTATAATATTTCATCTTTTATCTGCAGATAAAATATTAAAGTACATATAGCTAAGTATCACACACTGCGACAAATACACAGTGTTAAAAAAGTGCGTTAGAAATTTCGGGAAAGAAACTGAAATCGCGGACCACATTTCAACTGTGGTTTCTACTCACGACAACTAAACAACTTTCTTTAACTAAGGAACTAATTCAATCGAAACTTTGAAGCGCCGCTCTACACTAAAATAGTATCGCCACCGCGTGTGATGCGCTTTAATCAGACCTTGAAAAAGAGTCGAACACCTAACACAGACTTCGCTTAGGATCAAGTAAGTCGACCTTATAACTACAACCGAAGCTATTTTTTTGTGCTACATTGAACTTTCTTGTTAAGTCAGATCTTCGATTTACAGTATTAGGTGGGGGCGAGTGCATTATCGTTATTTGTTATAACTATCAGTATAACTACGCTGTGTTCAAAAGAACATGAGATCAGTACCTCCCTAATATATGTTTTTCGGTATAGGGTCCGTGAATTGGAGCTTCGACTTATCATACTGAACGTTTGTTCTACTACTTTGCTGAATTCGTAAAAAACGTGGACATCCCACACAAAGTGACCAAACCAACTGACCGGTTTGTATACAGGTGTAACAAAATTGGTGTAGGACACGTTAACTAGGGATTCTCCCTAGTTGCTTTGACTTTGCCTTATCGCAATAAATTTTTGGACTCCATACAAAAATGGCAAAACAGATTGATCAATTTGTATGAAATGTCAAAAAAAGAATTTGTGATTTGAGCAAAGTTGTAGAACAAAAGTTGTTCAGTAGGATGAGTACAATCCCCAGTTAACGGGTCCTACACAAATTTTGTTACACCTGTATAAACACTGTCGTCTATCACTTGTGATAGCATGGTTAAATAGTGCAGTGATATGTTATTATAGGTAATTGCTGCTCTACGAGTAGATAATAAAACTCTTTGCAATTGTGCCTCACGATAAGAAGATGAAAACCAAAAAATCCTCGTGATTTTGTCGTGATTACAGAAAAGTCGAGTTTTCATTATGATAAGGTAGAAACCCCAGGTAACTAGTCCTACCCTACGTGTATTTCGTTAAAGAAACATTTCGTTCGCCCGCGCATATCTTAATGTGAGAGGTGATGTTGAGAGGTGTCTGATCTTATAGTAAAAGCCATTCACTTGCTATTTAAAGTAGATATATATTTTCCCTTCTAACAGGGATTATGTAAATAGGCCTTAGAAATAGGCATACACTCAGAAGATATTTTGATACCTAAATGGTATTGGTACCCTAATTCTTTTTCAAATTATCTATTGTCTGTATCAATTAAATTGTACAAATTTTATAAACTGAATATTTGTTTTATTTGTAACATAGTAGATACATATATGAAAGAAATAGGTAATGAGCGACTACGGTCAAGGGTAAGGTCAGACAGATCATTCACAAGACGACGGACGACAATCCCTATAGTAGGTACTATCAATAACTATTTTGCCTGACCACCTTATGGGTCAGTTTTCTGTGCAGTGGTTTGCAACATCCTCGCCAGGCCCCGCCTTGCCAGCTTTTGTCTGTCAATAGGTATTCACACTCTACCGTATTATAAGGTTTTTGTGACAAAACTTTACTTTTGATCAGCTGTTCGTCAAAATGATCAGGATACGAATACAGTTTTTGTATGGTTTAGCTGGTAGAAATAGAAACTACACGAATAATTGCCTAATGCAAATAACTAAATTTTGATTTTGACAAGGTGGTTTAAGATAAATAATAAATTAATAATGTATTTCCTTATTAATGAAGATTACAAAGTAGGTAGCTGCTGATTTAAAAAAAACGACATTAAAATAGAAGAAGCAATTTTTTTTTAGTATCTTAAAAATACTTTGCTTATTTTTACAATATTAATCAAATTCATAAGTTTCCTAACTTATTTTGCAACGGTTTGTAAACATTTTATCACAATTTTTTAACGAACCAAATAACTCATATTTAAATAAAAAACTTGAACTGTTTTATTTTATAAAAACAACAAATACCGTAGGTAACGGCGTAGATATACGAAAGGGCGCTTTTGTCCACGGTTTTAACTTGACCCTGCAAAAAATGCAGAATTGGTCGTTGGCTTCGGACGGACGTGAGCAGGACGTGAGATATTCAAGAAATATTCAAAAAATCCTTGTGGAATCGGTAAGAAAGTGCTGACCATAAATACAACAACATCTGGAAGCCATTAACAGTGTTGACGCAAATGAAATCGACAATGGGCGCTTTCGTAATAACAAAATAAAAGGCGGGCTAGCTAAATTCGCCTTGTGCAAGCAAAAAGGTTTTAAAATTGGTCAGGCACAGGCTTTGTTGATAGTACCTTACTTGATTTTCATGACCCAGTAATGTTTACAATACATCTTACTTAATCTACATTAAGGTGGCCAAATATGACGCGTAAGTGGGTAAGGGAAGCATCTGCAACGGAGAACTAGATTTACACAAACCATTATGTATTTCAGTATAGGTACAGTGCCATCCCTGAAGGATATTTTTATATCATATTTGTTTGCCACTTATAAATCTAGTTATTACACCTTTAAGAGTATTGTATAACATCCAGTATCGATTATGAATAAAGTGATGGCTGTATACACCAGACAAGGCTGTATAGCCTAAGGAGCCTTAAGCTCTTGCCTTAATAAAATAAAATTGTCTTTGGTTATTATACTGTACTTTTGTTTGCCAACACTTTGACAAATGATCACAGATCGGTCACACAGGGGGGGTGAGGTATCATTCAGAGACCGGCAGGGAGTGTATACTGAATAATGTCCTTATACTGTGCTCAAATCTAATGAATACTACCATTTCTAAACAATTTTTCTCATCTGGCTACACTTTGACTTAAAATGTATAACCATTCATTCGTATATCCGGTCAAACTATGTTCCATATATTTTGGAACCATTTTAGAACCAGTTAGAACATAGTTTGACCGGATATACATAAAGAAGAATAAATGTGGTACAAGTACAAGCCTAAAAGGCTGTTAGGACCGCAGCCAAATGACATAACATTTCAGGGTTGTCGTTTTCAAAAATTTTGAACAAGGCTGCGATACTTTTGTGTGCCGAGTGCTGACGCCTGGCCTGACGCACTGATTTGTTGGAATACTGACATACTTACTTTTTGCATCATTTCACCTATGAATAACTCTACCTGCTAAAATTAAACATTTATTCAACTGGATCCTGAATTCCTGAACTGAAACCCCACTCAATTTTTGAAGGAGACTCTTCGGTTAGATTATCTTTGATATGGTATCATTCTTGTTTTGACATAACAGCTGATGGATTTCCAAAATTGAATTGAATTTTATTTTTAATAGTATTTTTTATATATTTTATTTAATTTAAATACAATGAGCGTTGTGATGCCAAATTCAACTTTTAATTCATCTTCCGCATCGTCTCAAGTGAGTGCTACCGACGATGCAGATACTCTGAAAGTGAAGAGCTACGTCAGAGAATTACTGAAGTCCCGTATTTTCTTGGGTCGGTATTTAGAGCGAAGACTCATCGACGAACGTATTGGATACAGAGACGTGGTTCTAGTTAGCGCCGCTGAAGTGGATTTGAAGAAAGACCTCATAGAAGCTCAGTATAAGCTGCGGTCTATTCATCCCGATTTGCATTGGATAGGCATAACAGACGGTGAAGCTCTTGGATACCCTGCCAGCATCGGCATATGGACAGAAATAGACAACGAGCCTCTTGGTCCCTTTTGGTTCCAAATCAGAAGCATTAAGTTTAGGGAAAATGAAATCATTGTGCTGCTTAAATGCATAAGGCACATATCAGATGCATTCCTGGAGATAGAACCCATTTTGACGGGATCTGGAAAGAAAACTACAGTTTGCACCGCCAAAGCAGATAGTACAACAACAACAGCGGTAGGAAATGAGGCTTGTACTGAAATAGTTGATACTTTGAAGAGTGCTCTGTCAATAACAAATGTAAAAGAATTTGTAACTTTCCTGTTTGCTCTCGTTATAGCTGTGTTCTCTGGTAGTACAGCCTTAATCAATTTCCTTGGAAACTTTGTTTTGGCACTAATCAGAGAATTATCAATCTTTATTAAAAATTCCACTCCAATGTTTTTAGGATTTTTGGAGTTTTTAAGTAAGATAGTTGGTGGGTTTTACCTACTTTTGGCGATGTTTTTCAGACCTAGCAACCCTCCTCCTTCAGATAGGAGATCTATAGCATATCACCAACATACCCGGAGAAACAGTAGATATGAATATGTTGACGATACGAATTTTGATTAATTTCTATGTAAAGATCAATTTGTCTTGCTTCATACGTATATTCATCGCCACAGTTTTTTCTTATAATTAATTTGATGGATCAAATATTTGTTACAATATGAATTTCGTAAGCATGATCTTCCATACATTTTCTATAGGTGGTGCGATGGATTGTAAATTTTCTTTACAATGCTTTTATTAGCGTTCAGAAGGTTATGAGTGTGTGTTTATTTTAATTATTATATTGGGTTTTATAGAAATATAAAAGATCTCTTAAGTATGTACCAAAAAAAAGTTATGGCAAATTATTATTTTGATATTAAATACATAATGGTTTAATTTAAATTCTTATTGTAGGTGTTGATTGGGGAACCTTAAATGTTGTTGTTGTACACTTTATTATTATTTATTTCTTTACATTGCATTTACTTATTTTTAATTACTATGTATAACATTCCTGTTTTGTAGTATTTTTTTAATATTCCACTTATTTTTTATTATAATAAAAGTAATGTGTTTTAATCTGATCATGCTTTCACTCAAATTATAACTGCTTTGGAAAATATTGATTGATGGAAAAATTTCATTCTATTAATTTACGTAAATTATATAATTATACTACATTTATATATTTTACTCATATGTATTACATTCTAATTATAATAATTTAAAGTTTCAATGTAATTTATTCTTTTCAATGGGTATAACGATGACTGATGATTTCAACCCTGTGGAAAGAACAATCTTGTAAATAATAACGGCTGTAATTTTTCTAAGTTTATTATTTAGGAATATAAAGAAAATCAATGTATACCTTTAAAGTTTCTAGATTTAATTTCTGGTTTGGACGCCCCATGCCCTGTACGTCTTTTATAGTCTAAAAAAACATTTAAAAAATCAGTTCATTTTGTAGTGTTGTCAAAAAAATTGTTGTAATGAATTTTTCACACATTTTCCGATATACCTTTTGTGGACTTGCTCATATCGTTATCTCCAGGATTACTCCAATTATTTTCTCCAACTATAAAAGAGACATTTTATAGAGTAATAGCAAACCGAGACTTTCCTACCTACTCTTTAAAAAAATATATTTCATTACCGCCATTTCAAAATGATACTGTCAGGCACTGGAAACTAAAAACGCAGAGAGCCGTAGACTATTATTAACTATAAATAAAATATGGAAATAAATAGCATTCACATTTTTGGATTATGTTCATCAAGTCAGAAGTGGGCATTTTTAGGATTCCATAGTCAACAACTCTTATACTTTCGCCATGTCCGTCTATCTGTCTGTCTGTCCGCGGCTTAGCTCAGAGACTATTCGTACTAAAGAGCTGTAATTCGGCACGGATATGCATATTAATTACGCCGACAAAGTGGTAAAATAAAATCTTGAAAACAATTTTTTTCAGGGTACCTCCCCTACACGTGAAGTGGGGACGAATTTTTTTCCTTGATTATCCCATAGTGTTGGGTGTCGTTGGATAGGTCTTTCAAAAATATTGTGGGTTTGCGAAAACCATTTTTCGATTCAGGGATCCGTTTTCGAAATATTAAGCTTTAAAGTGCAACTTTTTGTTAAAGTCATGTGTCCCCAACCCCTGCCAGCTAAACGGTTGTTTTTAGAAATGTGAAAAAAATCACGGCAGTAGTATATACTTATAACAAAGTTAAAAGGAAAACTATCACAGCTAAGTAGACAAGTTAACGAGTAGTGGTAAATTTTGTAAGACGGGAGATTTTTCCCCTTAAAGCAGTGTCTGTCGAAGTACTACGGAACCCTACATTGCGCGTGGCCTGACACGCACTTGACCCCTTTTAGTGCATATAACCGCGGTATGTATTTACAATAAATACAGGATGTTAAAAAAGTGCGTTTGAAGTTTTAAGGGGTTACTCAGAATCAAGTATAGAATCCAGGAAAAATATTAAGAAATCCGCTCTTCAAATTGTTTTTTCAGTTTTTGATACAAATTCTTGATTCACTATTCAGATTTAGTATGAGAATCTGGAAAAACAATTTGAAGAGCGTATTTTTTCAATATTTTCCCTGGGTTCTGTACTTGATTCTGAGTAACCCCTTAAAATTTCAAACGCACTTTTTTTAACTCCCTGTATAATAGAAGATTACTCGTGTCACCTTTGATGATCACTGGGACACGATTCCTGCCGGTCCCGAAATTCCGATGTGAGTGAGGTGATTTCTTCCTTGGCGAAGGTGCTTGTTGAACCTCGCTTATCATTCTCACAGGCTGTAGGGGCAAATAAAAATATAAGGGAGATTTTTTGCATATAGTACTGGAGAGGACTTTATAAATCATAGAACAAAAGTGCAAAATAAGTTTCGACTTTCCTTACTTGGGGAATTTGTTCAGTTTCATTTAATTGTAAAAAATAATACCATAAGCAGATTCACCCCAGAATGATTTTATTCGGCAAAATATGCTGCCGTTGAATAACTGAGTCGGCAAACAATAATGCTACTGATGACTACTGGTGGCGGACTATGCTTCCTTACAATCGTATCGTTGTAGGCAAAATCTGTATGTGGTATGGAAATGTAATTTCAATAAACGAACACACCTCTGTAGATATTTCAGATACAACATACGCTTTTGGTAATTCACACACTGTATCTCCAGTATTATTGTTAGTCATAAGATTCAGAAGAATATTCGTTACTGCTATATTCAATTCGCTGATGTCATATTCCAATAACATCTCTTTAAAGACTTTCAAGAGCAAATCAAAATTCTGCAACAGTTCCTTCTTGCCGTCCTTTTGTTGGCTTAACGAGTGCAACAATTCCAAATGTATTGTTATTTCGTCTACTGTTAGATACATTTTGTAGCGAGATAGCGTTTGCAGTGTCCTGAATCCTGAGCCTAAAAGAATGGATGTAACAGTTAATTTTGTGAATATCAATTGAAATTGTAAATCACTAATGACAAGTTAACAGATAGTGTACCTTGGATTTAGAGGGTACTTGAAAAACTTGGTCTAATCACAATATTTTAGAGGCGCCGACTAACCCATTAGTGTGTAGTCTTCATTTATGGTTGTTTTACGTTCTTTGTCACCTTAGATAGCTGGCTTGTAGGTACCTCTTTCCGCAGGTAAACTGTCTGTTATCTCTTAATCTATCATGTATCCTATTGTCAAATGGCGTCTTTTTTTAAATGCCTCTGCTGGCTTTATGCTTTTGACTTTGATTTTTTCTTCTGAACCCGTATTAATACGTGAATTACCTTCTTGACCCTTCATGTAGTAAGAAACGTTGATGTTCCGCGTTAGGGGTGGGTTCAGGGCGCCCAATATCATGTTAAGGGATTCCGTTAGCTCAGGATTGAAAGAGTTTGGTTTCCTTTTTAAAAGCTTTTTTATGTCGGACGTTATTTTTGAAGTGAAAGTTAGATAACGCCGACCTTCTTCTACTTGAATTAACTGGGCGAGGATGTCCGCGGCCATTTTCTGAAATATAATGCGAGTTTGAGTATAATATAATCTTTTTCATTAAATAACAGCTATATAACATCCTCTCTGTACGCACCTGTGACTCGCTGTCGCCATAAGTGTCGTACATTTCGGGCAACAATATACAAATGGTTACTATTGATCTGTCGTCAAAAACGTTGCAAATATCTGCGTATACGCATGCCTGTACTATTTCCAATCTCTCTCTGTGTTGACTGTTCATTAGACCCTGCGAAAATCAGTATTCTAGTTATTTATTCAGTATGAATAATCTCTGTTAAGTGGTCAAGCTTAAATCATCAGTAATACTTATTATTTTTTGATTCACTTACATCATGAAGGAAGGTCAAAGTATTCTTAGTATATGTGCCTCCCATGTAAAGGAACTTCTTTATTATTTTTATGTTTTTAATAATTTCTCCGCGCGTGGTTGTTATATATTTGGTGTCATCATTGAAATGTATGATGAAGTCGTTATAAGCGGTATTGTTTAGACAGTGACACTCTCTGGTTAGCCTTTTGTATACAGAACAATTGTCGTTCTTGTCCTACAATAAGAAAGTAGAGTTTAAAACATTCATGACTTTGATAAGCTCTTGGAATGAGATGGTAAGTGACGATGCTGAAAAGAATAGTGTACTTTCCAAGGTTTTCTAAATGGATGGTCACTTGGATATATTATCTCAATGGTGGAACGCAACACATCAATGCTGTTAAGATTAATATTTGACAGTAAGACTAACAAGATAGACATTCAAACTGAAAAAATGTACAAACGTTCAATATCCACTCTGTAGGTACTCAAAGTTATCTACCTATATGTTGTTTTACCTGTATGTAAATATCATCTAAAGTTTTGGTGTGAATTTCCAAAGTTTTTACAGCAACACTGCTTACAATTTCCTCGGGTGGTAAGTTCTGAAAAAAGAAGTCAGATGGTGAAAAAACATGGTAAGTCTGTATTATATTATACTATTTATATACACAACAAATTCTTCATCTTATCAGCCGGAAAACGTCCACTATTATACCTAGGCTTGCCCCAAAGACGTCTGTTTAGCTCAATTATACATCTAACAGCTTTCTGCAAGTCTGAACTTATCTGCAGTTCACTTGGTGGGAGACTGGCGATCACTACACTTTCCGGGCCCCCTGAAATTCTGTATTGTCTAACAGAAGAAGTAAATCTATTAAATAAATGAACTTGTATGTGAAGGGCATACTAGGCACTTACATCATTTGCATGGGTATCTGATATAAACAAAAAATAAAATAAACAATAATTATAAAAAAAAAACTTACAATTAAGTTTCCAGTATTTAATCGTAAAGTATTGGCTAATTTTGGGCTGTCATCTCTTATGCTGGAATGAGTCTTTGATTGCAGTTCTTCAATTAAGCATAGTAGTTGTTTTGTACTGTTCCTGAGTTTTTCTAATTTGTCCTGTACATTTATCTGTTATTATAAAGGGTGATGCAAGTAGAGTTTCCTAACTTTCGTTTATAAAAAAACACAAAAATATTTTATTTGATTTATTTTATTTTATTTATTCAAACACATTTTACAACATTACAGTAAAGCCAAAGCGTTGTAACATTAATAATACAATTTAAATATCATAAGAACATAATTTTTAAACAAACATTCACATATTATTAGAAGGTATTTAGGAATCTAACTCTAAGTCATTCATACTTCTTTCTAACACTCGCTGGCATTCACGCATCATTCTAGCAAAACCTGTTTCAAATAGATCGACCTCAGGCGATTCGGCGAGTGCTGCGGCGAGCTGCGCAACGTGGCACGGGCGAGTGCTGGTAGGCCGCGGTGCGCGCCGCCGGCACTGCCAGCAGTAATAATAATTATCAGCAATAATTATCAGGCACAAAAAGTCGCACGCATGCTCCTACCAAATATGGACAATCTATGTCATTTTAAAGATGTTTATGATGAATCTCAGTGATAACAAAGATCTCCTTGTTTCTAGAGATTCATAGCCCATCTGCCCTTGTAAAAAATTTGTGGGGTACAGGTAAGGGTAATAGTGATACGCCTTTTTATATAAGGAACGAAGAAATTTATTTTGCACCTTCTCAAGTAAAAGAATGTACTTTTTTTCGAATGGTCTCCAGATCACTGCGTTTGTCTCCAACACGCTGCGTACCAACAACGTCGAGTATAGCGCTCGCGTAGCAGCAAGTGTAAGCGGAGCAGCATTACGCAAGACAAAACCGAGTCATCGAACCAGTATTACTTTACTCTTTGCTGCTCTGCAACTCGGTTAGCATGGTCCCGAAAGTTCAGATGCTGGTCGAACACTACGCCTAGATCACGCACAGCGTGCACCCGTGCAATGTTCGTGACATTTAGCATATAGGGATGATTCAGAGGGCAAACTGAGCGTGTGAAACTCATCATTTCGCATTTGCAGCTTATTCTCTATGCTCCACCGCACCAGGCAAAAACTGCATCAATGTCACGTTGGAGTAGATCACAGTCACTCGTTTTGGAATCAGCTTGACGTCGTCAGCAAATAAGAGCATCTTGCATTCTCGAACCACTTCTGGGAGGTAATTTATTAGATACTTATTTATTAATCTATTATTTACTACATTTCATTAATTTTGATAAATGACTAATTTAAAAAAAAATACTTATCGTGTGACACATTTAACCGTTCTATCCACGAGGTATAGACGGCGGCGGCGGTTGCCTATAGTGTTGCATTTAGCTTAGCATCACCCGCGGTCACGTTTAGGGCTTTTAGATTTACACACACGGACGTGTGCAACGCGACCATCATACGCATCTAGAAATTAGATGTGCAGGTTTCCTCACGATGTTTTCCTTCACCGTTAAAGCAGTCGGTATGAAAATACCCGTAAGTTTCGAAAAACTCATTGGTGCACTGGCCAGGATTTGAACCCACGACCTTTGGTTAGGAATACGGAGTCACTAACCACTGCACCACCGACGTTTTAAAAATATATATAAATATTAATTAGTAAGTACAGTTTTCGATGACATTTTCTTAAGTTTCGTAGTTATCTCGGCTATAACTTGGCGGATGTTAGTTTCTATAGGTGTTCCAACGACGTAGATTTGTCGATATAGAGCCGTCTCTTAAGAAAACCTCGCAGAAAAAACCACTTGTCTTCGACATCAATATCCTCGATTTGGTACTTGGTACCAAAAATAATCGCGTAAATACACCTATAGCGTTCACCGTTGACTATGATTGTATTTTTTTCTGACCTTCTCAGTTTTCAAAAAATTAAGGCCCAATCACGCCATGCGCACCACACAGAAGCAAGATGTCTCGCGTCCGGATTTTAATAAGATATAGACCATATCGAGAAACCTCCAACGTTGGGGCATCTAAAAACTTACATCCGATTATCTCTGCATGCGCTAAGTTATAGCCGCGATAACTCCCGAAAATTACGAAAATTTCATTGAGAATTCTCTCGAATGAATTAACTGCTAGGGCGGCGTTCGACTGATATCATTTTTCATAATTAATGAAATGTACAAAACATAAGAGATATATATTACATTTTGTGTGTTTTATCATAAATGAAAGTTTGAAAACTCGAAATGGATAACCCATATAAAAATCCATTGCTTTAGTCCTAACTGACCAATATTATCGCCAGTTTTCCTTTTGCATTCATAACGCTCTTATAGTAAAAGGTTGGTAACTACTTCTCATCAGCCTATTTGCCACCGTTATATTATATGTATTAAAGGAAGTATTCTTTAATAATTATGACGAAAATAAACTTACTGTGTTCAAAGTAATATTATAATCTTGGGCTTTGACCAGCGCTTGGTCAACAGCATCCGTCATGTTATCTTTTGTAATAGGCCGAGCACTTCCGAAAACTGGAAAAGTGTTTGAAGAAGCGATGAAAAAGTTGTAGGATGTATCACATTGTGAAGAAGGATTCATATCTTCAGGAATATGTATGCGTTACTATAATCAGTTATGATATAAATCGTACCGTTTCTGCGGACATCATCCATTTAATGATTATAGGTCCTAATATGGGGTTTTTCCTCACACAGGCCTTATTATTTATTTTGAGTTATTGTTCATGTTGATTGCATGTGAATCCTACAGGTATTTTTTGCTAGTAATCATAAAACTTTACTATGCTTAACGAAGAACGTGCTAGAAAGTGTCTTTTTTACGTTTTACTTCATTTTAATTATGTTTTAATAAAATATAAAAATAACTAAAAATGTAATAATACTCTTTGAATAATTTGCTACAAAATCAGTTTAGCCATTTTTGAATTTCGTGCCAACATATTTTCTGTCAGCTGTCATACATCCAATAAATGGTAGTTTCCAAATTATTTGCTCGCCACACACAGTAAGACTTCCGGGTTGAGGTTATCATTCGTTCTTTCTGACTTTCATTCACTCAGTAAACTGTCATTTTTTGTTTACATTTTGTTTTCAACATGAATGTGTGTTTTGATCGAGTTTTCTTGTATTTTTTACTAATGAAAACATGAATAATTACAGAACAAAACTCAACTATGATAGCCCCTGTGATTCCGAAAATGACTGGACAAATTCTTCGGACGATTCCAAGTATTCTGATTCTGAAAGGCAAGTTTTTTAATGTATACAGCGGTCCCATTATAACCTTTTTCCACTATATTTCGGCATTATTTTTCTAACTCCACTATATATTACTTCTACCAGTAATGATATAGGGCAGTAAACTCCATTTCCGAAATGCATTAGCAATTTATCTTGAAAAATTCATAGCAAGAATTCCTTTGCCTAGCTCTGTACCAGAATGGGATTCGGATGTTGGGGAGGACGGAGAACTCGTATTCATAAGGATTAAAGCGGAAATCAACAATTCTGAGGAGAGTAAAACGCCGCTCCTTGAAAATTGTGATACATTCAAACTGAGGAATAATTTTAAAAGGACTTCTACAAGACGGTCAACTAAAGGTATGATATTATACTAAACAGGGAGTGAATTGCATATCAGTTAAATTTCTTAATAAAACTTTGCCAGTAACAGCTAAGCCAATCCATATGAAATTACTTTTAACCCTTTGACCGCCATGCTTCTTCTTCTTTTATGTCGTAAGCCCAAGGATTGGGGATCAAGATTATCATGAGGTCAAGTCAGTGAGAACTGTAGATTGGGACAGAGTAAGGTACATCTGTTTCCATTTTCACCATGTTACGCTATGAGAAATTGTGCAACGAAAATGTATGAAAATATCAATTCCTTGTGTGTGTGGCACCAAAAAGCAATGTCGGCTATAGCCGACTGTGGCGGTCACAGGGTTAATGATTAGTTTTTACCTGTATAAAACAATATTGTATTTTTTATTTAATAGGAAGAACAGGAAAACTATTTAAAGTACTAAAAACACGTAAATATAGAAATAATGATAATACAACTGTAAGAAAGCTAGAAAGTGATAATCAATGTAACTCATCTGAGGACAACAATAGGTTTGTTGTTGTGCAGGTATGGACAACATTTTATGCTTTTCTTAAAAAACTAAAAAAATACGTAAAATCTGCTCTAAGAATTGCTTACCAACAAAATCCTTGCTTTCTCATAAAATCAAAAAATAATGGAGGAAAAGTTCTGTTAATAAAATATATTGTTCTTACTGGTTATTAAAATATTACTGCTTATATGTAACAAAAATCATGACAAAATAAAATAGACTAAAAAATTTTAACTTAAATTATGTGTATGTTTTAGGTCAGCAAAAACATGATATTTACCAGTGAGAAGAACTGTCAAATAGAAAAACTGTTTGGAATAAGTCTAGAAACACATTCAGATGGCAGAACGTTGTTGGTCTCTGATTTTCTGACTGAGGCTCAAGCTATCTACTTGCCCAGAGTGAAGAAAGGCTATCACCTGTTAAAGATAAATGGTGTTGAAGTGAACTCCAATAACATAAATAGTATTTTACAAAGAGTTTCAGAAGATATCAGCAATCCTAAATTAACATTTCAAATTGTTAACGGGGATTATAGTATAGATATAGGTAGGCTGTTAACAGAGAAAAAACCTCCTGAAAGTCATCTTGTACAGTTTTTAAAGGATTCTCTGTGTTCTATCATTTATATTTGCTGTAATGATATTGAATATAATAGCGATGATGATAAAGGAGTACTGTATTGTTACCCTAGACCGTATAATCAAAATTTCTTGTATAACACAAGAGGGGCCTATGTTACATTAAACCATTTAACACCAAAATCATTGGGAACAAGTGAGCCTGTGGCCTCGACTATCTTATACAATAAAGCACTTATAAATATCATGTACAAATCACATTACAGCGACTTACTACTTGTAGCATTCCCAAACAGCAAAGTTGATTTATTTGGTGCAAAAAAAATTACAGCAGATATAGTGAAAGTGCTAGAATTTCTTTATGGATCTCTAAAGTCTTGCTTTACGAAACCTAATAATGTTGATAAGCTGGACAGTTTATTTTTCCGTATATTTCATATGTTGATGTATGAAAACAAAAATAAAAGTAATAAGTTAAATAGCACACATTTTGAAGATTTGCTGGGTGCACACACAGTGTCTTTGCCTCTGGAAGTCAAAGTACAAGTAGATGATGCCATCACTGAATTGGAATCGGCAGACTATCGTGAATGGGTAATGGCCTTTATATATATTTCATCAAAGATTTATCATTTTGTTTTTGAATTACTTTAAAATAGTTTTGTTTATTCCCTGAGCTTCAAACTTATTCTATTGTTAATAAAATAAAGTGTTAAGAAATTTTCAATAAGACTGCCCATTGCACCTTACTTTTTCTTTTGTTGTTTTTGTTTTAGTAATTTGTATTTTTATATTACGTTTTAAGTATTTCTTAATTTATAGTGGTTAATTTATCGTGCTTTCTATTTTCAGACAGACGATTTAGAGAATTTCCAAAGGCTCTATACAGTTGTTGGCTCATGTCTTTACTACTCTGGTCATTTGCTAAGCTCCCACTTGCAAGATGAAGATTTGAAAGAAATCCACGCTTTTTTCAAACTCAATGGACTACTAAAACTTAGCACTGAGAAAGAGTTGGAGAAACTTATAATATGGAAGGAAGTTTACATAAATGAACATAGAGTGTGTAGAGATGGGGGTGATTATAAAATACCAGATGGACGATGGTTCCTTTTAGTCGTTGGCAAAGGGAATTTTGTATTGGCCACAATAATGGAATCTGGAGGATGTACGGAAGAGGTATATTGTTATGTTACATTACTTATTTTAGAACTTGTATATTAGTTCAAGATAAAAGCATGCGGCTCGATCACGGAAAATAAGCGCGGTAATAACTCTAATTTTTATGCAATCTAAATATGTACATCCCTATTTATGATTTTCATAGTGTTAAATATATTTTTATGACCACACAATACGTTGTTTACGTTCTAATATAGTGGAGCCTCTAGCGTGAGTGTAATAAGATGATGATAATTTGCGATGCTTTTTTTTATCATGATAATTTGCGAAAGTGACTTTGCTTATCCTTCTATCGCGTCGTAACTGAGCAACGGATCGAAATGACTTAGAAATAGTTGATAGGGTGGGAAGTGACAAATGCTACATTAGTATCTTGTGAAAATAATGATTTCCAATGCAATTTGACTAAGCAACGCTATTTAATTGCTATAACTTGTTAACCAATTTCAAAAAGGTAAAAGAGCTTAGATAAAGTGCAGGGAAAAACATAGGATAATTTACCCGAAAATCTCATTTCCGTACTTTGCGAGCCGCTAGCGGATCGCGCACTGCGCATCCTCATCTACAGTCATAAAAACGAAGGCGAAGCCGCGGAAAAAAGGTAACCTGAGATAAAATAGACAAGATAGATAAATATTACCTTTTTATAGGTAAAACTTAATAATTAATACTATTCTACATTCTACACAAACTTTTCGCACTTGTCCTATCGCCTTCGATTAACGAGAAGCGAGTATAGCGAACTATATACGAGTTGGCGAGCAGCGAGAGGGGAAGGGAGTATGCAGTTCCGATAATTCTGTTGCTGGGTTATATTAAAAACGAGTGTGCGAGAGCGACGACGGGCAATACTCGCACTGTAGAGTAGAATGACCGCTGCTTGGTCTCTCGGCGAGTTGTTTTTTGATCGCCAAGCGAGCATCGCTCAGCGAATCGAATAATATTTGATAGTTCTTGTCGCTGCGACAAACTAATGGAGAGATAATTCTCACCGGCATCGGCAGTGTGAACAGTCGGCGATCTACGATTAATATATTTATCTTTTATTTACACGGGATCTAAATCTTATTGGACATTTCTTAAGCGAGAAAATAGTCTATAGTTAGTCGCTTTCTCGCCGACATGTGCCTAATGCATGATAATTTCCAGGCTATTGGAGTGACACCACCATCCCCTTTTTACGTGGAAGAGTGCGAAAGCTGTCTAGAGCTGCTGTACGATGTTGGTCTGAACAAGTATCTGGCGTCATGGTTCTCTTCCAACATCCAACCACAGGTGGAAATGTCTCCAGAGTGTCTTACCAAATGTGGGAGGAAATTCAAGGACGCGAATTGTAAGTTCCCTGTCATGTAGTGTAGTTTTTGCGAACTCACTATTTTTTTCTTCTGCGAAGCTTCTTAGTTCTGTTAGTAGAACTTTTGTAGTAGGTTGGTATTAAACGTTTAATATATTTTTTTAGCAAAACTAGAAGCAGTTCTCAAATCAAATAGCACTTTGAAGCTCTCAAAATCCCAATCGGACATGAAGAAGCGACACAACTCGTCGGAACAGATCCATGTTGGATCTCAAAGTAACGAAAACGCGTCGAATAATTATGGCAGCCTACACAGTCTGTATTCCCCGTGGTACAACGCGAAACACAGACATTCCAGCAATCTGGACATCAGCTACTCTGAAGATTCGAACAGCTTAAAAAGCAACAGGTATATGTTCTCTTTTTGGCTTTCTGATATTATTTAGTATACCTATCTTGAAATTCCCAGTTTTTATTTTTTATCCAGTAATACTGACTGAATAGTTTTTGTTTGTCAAGTTTGTTTGAATCTAGACCTTTGATGTTTCAGTGAAGTCAGTGACGACCGCGTTCAAGGCAGAAGAGCCGACCGGGAGAGGAACCGACGCGACTCCTCTGGTTCGGACTCCGACTGGGAGAGACAGGTCATTGAAATAATCACTTTAAGAACATGAAATAAATACTTTTTCTAGTTAAGACCATAAAATAAAGACTTTTTAGTCCGAGTTATGACCAAAGCCCTATAAGCGCTTTTGTCAAACCATAGGGTAGTTTATTGCATCAACAATTGATTCTGAACTATTACAAGTTTGGAAGTTAATTACGTGTATTTTTTATTTATAAAGGTAATGAGTATGGGAATGACATAAATTAGTACAGACAGTTTTTTTTAACAAAATGTAGCTAAAGCTTTTGACATTTGGATAAAAAAAGTAACTCAAGTGACAAGCAGTCAACTAAAATACCATATACTGTACAACCCTAGTAGCGTGGCGATGTATCTTGCGTGCTACCCAACCAAGTTATAAAAATATTATTTCCTGTTCCATTCTAACACAGAAATATATGAAATATAACTGTTATCCGCATCTTCAATGGTCTGGTGGTCTAGCATGACAAGGAGAGGCTAATAGGCTATAATTCTATTGGTGAGAGCAAAAAACAATATTTATTTATTTCTAGGATGGTAGCAGAGTCAGCAGCAGTATTGATATGTCGGACATAAGGAAATCCTTGCTAAATGACATTAACAACGTCAAAACACAGAGGTTAGTGATTCTACTTTTTGCGAAGTGGGAAATTTGCATTGGTTGCGATGCACAATACTGATATCTGGCTTCTCTGATTTTAGAATAACAGCAGGAGATGAAAATGTATTATTCCACTTCGTGCAACTAGAATCTGAGAAAGGAATTCTTTTGGCGCCTCTCAAGAACATAGAATGTCAAGCGAATAACGCCCTGTACTCCTATATCGTAACTACCTTTCGTACGGCTAGTAAGAGGATACACGAAATCCTTCAGCATAGTATAAGGTAAGAAATGTATTGTTTTATAACACGTTACAACCTATACTTCATTCCAATCAAAAAAAAGCAAAAGGTAAACAAACATAGTATACAGATGACATTGACATGTGTCAGTTCCATAGTAAGTTTGTTTACGTTTTGCTTTTTTTTGATTGGAATGAACCATAAGTACTTTTTCTTCAGACCGAGTGTTCTTCCCGTGATGAAAAACAAAGGCAAATTGGCAGAGAACAACATAGGATAATTTTATCGCGAAAAAATACAGTCATAAAAATCCACCATAATCATGGTTCATTACAATCAAAGAAAAAGCAAAACGTAAACAAACTTACTATGGAACTGACACAAGTTATGGAGTTGGCCGCAGGTGGAGGGTTTTTAAAAAGATTAATTAATATAAAAGTTCATTTATTCAATTATAAATGATTAAAAGATACAAATTATAATTCTAATTAGCGTAATAACTATGGTGTGTCCTTGCGCTACCGCGATGGTGCGACAGAAGGCGGCGGGCTTCGGTGCCGGTCACATATATGGTCTTTGGTTTCGCAATCTTCAGTCGGTGAATCATGATGTGCGCTCTAGAAGGTTCGACGGTGGTTGACAACAAGGGTAGTACTAGGTGTAGGGTCGTAACTCCTCCGCCCCCAGATTAGAAACTATCTGCCAAGCTTGAGAGAAAATGTTGCAGCTTTTCTTTCTTCTAAAGACATTGCATCAGCTGAAGAATTGTCCGGGAGTTTTACTTCGCTGGATTTGATTTGATTTCTTAGTATGCGGCGGCGTCCGTACAATATAACAAGTGCAAGTGCACCGAATAAGATGATTGTGTAAACAGGTATTGTCGTGTGGAATATACTTGTGGGATCCGATGAGTCAACTGTAGTTGGAATTTCCATGAGTACTTGGTGCTGAATGTTGTGTAACTTGTTCAAGTCGATGGTTGTCAAGTTATAACGAATTGATGTCTTTGCCGATTTTGATGACAGCTTGGGAATTGTTGTGATTTCGACAGCATGCCCTTGAATTTTGTCGTCGATATTGATGATTGTGAAAGACGCTGTTTTCAGTTTGCATTTTTGAGGAATCGTTGCAAGAAAGCTGCCTTGAAGCACCTGGTGTTCTTCTTGTCCACAGGATGTCTGAATTTTTGTGGGTTTCGGGAATGATAAGATGTAGTGCTGGTTATCTAATTGGAGTAAGGCTTCCTTCAGCAGAGTGACAGGCGTAAAGTGGCATGTATTATCTATTTCTTGTTCATAGATAAGTCGGTGAATGCAGTCTCGCTGCATACGGGTCTGATAGTTTATTTGCTGTTTGCATATGTGCCAGGTGGCAACCTTCGGGCATTCAGCCTCCATATACACAAACTCCTGGGAGTTGGTTGCCATAAATGGGAAAGGGGGTAGGATTATATCTAGGTTTTTATTTGGAACTGGGCAGAGTCGGTACAAGTCATAGGTAGGCGAGGACAAAATAGGGAATTTTAGGACAATTACTAATTTCTTATCAAGAAAATAAGATCCTAAGCTAATTAAATCATAGTAATATCTAGTATCTAAATCTAAAACTGAGTGAGTGCCATATACGTTTTTTATTTCGTGAAGCATGGATGCTATATCTGCTACTGAGAGCAACGAATGGTGCACAGAACTAGATCGACTAAAAGCTAATATGTTACTTAACCTAGATATTTCATTGTATAAATCTTGGACATTTTCAGTGAGCACACTAAATAACTGTGACAACTGAGCATATAGGGATATGCGTTCTCTATTCTGGTCGGTCATATTAATAGTATATGAAATTGCCTGCTCTAATTTTTTTTGATTTTTAGTCAGATTCGATAAAATTTGATTTTGCTGAGATGTCATTTCTTTATAGAGACTTATATGATTATTTAAACTGATGGTCATGTCTTTGTCGTTTTTACGCAGAATTTTAAGAGCATTTTCAAATCTTAGAGCGTCATCATTGTCTAGGTTTCCGGATATGCTTTTTATTAAGGTTCCTAAAGGGTTGAGAAGGCCACGTTTGACTCTTTTAGGCTCGAATGTCTCAAGAAGTTGCGTAGTTTGATTCATTTTTTTAAAAAGGTAAAGGATTTGATATTTAAATAGGGCGTAGTTGTTATTGGGGATCTTATTTGCGGTATTAGTTAACTCTGTTACCATAAGTTGGATACTTTGATCAATTCTGTCAAAGTCAATTTCATTCAAAAATATGTGATCATGGGAAGTTATCTTCGTGGGTCCTAATTTAAAGGGTAGGAGTCCAGGTCCATCTGTAAGATCGTCAAGTCGGATGGTGGTCTGAAAGTCGGCTCGGGCCTGCGACAGGGTCACCGCTATTATCATGGTCCTGTAACAATGCAGAATTTCCTTTTTTATTGCGTTTTAACCTAATTTTTGCAACGGGACCTTTTTTTTCGAGGTATATATGTGAATCGGAAGGTTAGTAACAACTTTGTCATGGGAATAACGTGGTGCAAGTTTTTGTCTGCTTGCGAGTGGGTTCTTCACGTATACGTCTTGTCCTTCCTTGTAATTTGTTTCGGGCTCACGATCACGATTACGTCTAGTCATTATAGCCTGTCGATCTTGGTATGAATGTTCATGAATAATTTTGTACACATTTTCCATTTTATTTCGATGTTCTAGTATATATTGTTGGAGGAGACGTTCGGATAAATTTAGCTCTGTTGGATCTCTAGGATCAAAATGTCCAGAGACAACTTCAAATGGTTTACATTTGGTTAAACTATGCACTGAGCTATTGTAGGCTATAATCGCATACAATATAAGGTTGGATGCTGGTTCGTTTTTATGTTGCAGTTTTAAGAGTCTAAGATGCTCTAAGAGAGTATTGTGAAATCGCTCAACCATGCCTCTTTCGTTTGGGGCATGTGCTGCAGTTGTATGATGGTTTACTTTATGGAATTTAAGAAATTCACTGACGACCTGGTTTGTGAACTCTGTGCCTCGGTCCGTTACAAGTGTCATAGGAAAGCCATGGTGGGTACAATATATAAGGAGGGATTTCACAATATTCGGGGCTGTACAATCGGGTAGTCTATAAACTTGTGCATATTTTGAAAATGAATCTATTATAGATAAGTATTTTTCATTTTCTATTGTTATGACATCTGCGAAAGCTTCTTCAAAGGGTTTACTAGGTGGGGGGACAATTTGGAATTCGGGACGAACTGGGTTACGGTCGTACTTTGCACAGTTACATATATCGCATGTGTTAATAAATTTAGTTATACTTTCTTTCAATTTTGGCCAGAAATATCTGTAGGAAATAGCGAGATAGGTTTCATTAATTCCTCTATGGTTTGTTTTTCCTTGATGGTAATTTTGTATAATTTCCTGTTGCTGGAGATAGTCACTAATATTCTGGACTTCGCGCTTTACTAGAATAAGGTTCATTGAAGAACTTTTTAGGTTTCGCTGTAATATAGGCACAATGCTATACATTTTATCTAGTGGTTCAACTAGTATTGCTGTGCGCATTTTAGGGTCTATGTGGTTTTTAACAAGAGATATAATATCTTGCTCTAAGGTGTCTTCGTGAACAAACGCGACAGTTCTCTTGAATGTGTCGAATGGATGTGTTATTTTTGGATTAATTTTAATTGAACTATTAGTGAATTTTATTACAAGTTGTCGTTTGTTTTTATTAAGTGGGTCTTCTGACACGGGTATTTCCAAAATAGGCTGTTCTACGCAGGTATGGTCGGTGGTAGTCAAAGGAATGTCTTCAGGTAAGTGTGAATTATTTTCAGGTTTGTCATTGGATGTTTCAGGTATGTCATTGGATATTTCAGGTATGTCATTGGATATTTCAGGTATGTCATTGGATATTTCAGGTGTGGGGCTGTCAAGAGGTTTTAGGGTGGGTGCTGTGTCTGTTGATGATTGACTTATGAACGGTCTATCGTCCGGTGCGGTAAGTGTAGATTCTGTAGGTGCGGAGAGAGTAGCTTCCGAGGAAGTGGAGCTTATTTCCACTACAACAGATGATAAATCCTCATTATGTATCTCCACCCTGGATAAAGCGTCGGCATTGGTGTTGCTATTTCCTTTCTTGTAAACTATAGCGAAATCATATTCTGCGAGTTTTAACCTCCATCTAGTAAGGTGCGAGTTGGATTCTTTCATATTCATCAACCATTGAAGAGGCTTATGATCTGTTACTATTTTGAATTTTCGGCCGAAAAGGTATGGTCTAAAAATTTTTGTAGCCCAAACTATGGCCAATAATTCTTTTTCTATAGTTGAGTAGTTTATTTCGCTATCGTTCAAAGTTCTAGAAGCATATGCGACAGGTCTATCTTGGCCAACGGTTCCCTGGGAAAGAACAGCGCCAAGGGCTACATTTGAGGCATCTGTAGTTAGTATAAACTCTTTCGAAAAATCTGGGTATTGAAGGATGGGATCGTTCATGAGTAGAGTTTTACAATGCTCAAAGCAACTTACATATTCGGGAGTGAGTCGAATTTTTGCACCTTTTTTAAGACATTTCGTCATAGGCTTCGTAATATGGGCAAGATCTTTAATAAAGCGCCTGTAATATCCTAATAAACCTAAAAACCTTTTGATAGCCGTGGGTGTTTTTGGGATGGGGTACTTCTGTATTGCGGCTACTTTCTCTGGGTTGGGCTTAACTCCTTCTGGTGTTATGATATGGCCTAAATAGGGTGTTTCTTGTTTGAGAAATTCTGATTTATCCATTTGGATTTTAAAATTGGATTCTCGGAGTCTATCAAAGATTTTTCGTAGGTTTATCATGTGTTCTTGCAAAGACGTGGAAAAGACCAGGATGTCATCCAAGTAGACTACACAGATAACGTTTTGTAAGCCTCTCAAAACGTTATCCATAACTCTTTGGAAGGTCGAAGGGCTATTTTTTAAACCCATAGGCATACGTAAAAATTCGTAATGCCCATTTCCATCGGCAACGCTAAAACCAGTTTTATGGATGTCATCCGGATGCATTTCAACCTGATGAAATCCGGTGGCTAAATCCAGCGTGGTGAAATACATGCATTTACCAAGTTTATCCAGAATGTCAGCGATGTTTGGAATGGGATATTTATCATCTATTGTTTTTTCATTTAATTTTCGGAAGTCTACTACCAATCTCCATTTGACTTTTCCTGACGCGTCCATTTTTTTGGGCACTATCCATATTGGTGCGCTCCAGGCTGAGGTAGATGGCCTAATAATGCCTTGATCTAACATCTTTTGAATCTGTGTCCTAACTTCTTCTCTGTGTATAAATGGATATCGATAAGTTTTGGTGTAAACCGGATTTTCATCTTTTGTCTTTATTCTATGTTTGATTTGATTCGTGAAAGTCAGGGGTTCTCCGTCTAGATAAAATATGTCAGAGTATTCTTTACACAGTCTAGTCAAATTGTTTTTTTCTTCGGCATTCATATGGTTTGTGCGTAAACGCGATAAAACCTCTTTTTGTCGGTCAGTCGTAGCGTCTGTCGTTACTTCTTCATTAAAAATATGCGCTGATATGGGTTCTGTCAGGTTAAATACGATGTCTCTATTTGTAGGGTTCGTGATTTCAACGAACGCACTATTATCTTCCGCGACTGATAAACACTCGGTAATATTACATTCGCATATCACTTGAGAGTCTATCAGTATTTCGCCTTTAGCAATGTTAGTCGGCGCCTTAACAAGACAGCTGGATTTCGCGGGAATTATCGCTTCGAAGAAATGGACACTCGGCGGCGAGTTACGTGACTCATACATGCATATCGGGTTCGCAGCGCATTTAGTTGATAAGACGCGCGAACCAAGGTCAATTTTAGCTTCCCACTGCTGTAATAAATCTAATCCGATTAACCCATCGAAATATTCATGGAACTTGTATATAAAAAACTTTAAAGGCTTTTGTTCTTTAAATTCAGGAAAACATGGGATGGTGATCGAAAAGTCGTTTTTAGTACTTGCGTGGATATTAGTTACAACGAACGGTTCA
Organism: Coleophora deauratella; assembly: GCA_958295455.1. Taxonomy (NCBI): domain Eukaryota; kingdom Metazoa; phylum Arthropoda; class Insecta; order Lepidoptera; family Coleophoridae; genus Coleophora; species Coleophora deauratella. The sequence continues at coordinate 5,115,561 of OY282405.1, read as the reverse complement.
TAGTTTAGTGGATAATTTGGAAAATGAGATTTTACTATATCTGGGCTTATAAATGATTTATTTGCACCAGTGTCAATTAATAGTTTGAGTGGGGGTTCATTAATTTGAATATACGGCAATTGTTTTTTATCCTGTAAATTTAATTCTATTCTGGGGAAGTCGCTTTCGTAATTTTGGAAAAATTTTCGTCGCTCGATTGAGAAGTCATGTCATGGTTCATGTCAGTTTGGGGAACGGACTGGTAGTCTACGTCAGGGTTGGGATTATGATAGTAAAAGTCAGTGTCATAGTTTGAATTATCATAATAGTAGTACGGTTCACACACATAGTAGGCGTTCGGTTCATAGAATGTCTCATTCACGTTGAGTTGGTTCTGAGAAGTCGGAGGTAATTTCCGCGCAACTGGGTAACTAATACCACTCATAGGCTTGGGATAGCCTGTATTTTGCTGATTTTGGAATGGACGGGGTGGGATTCTAAACCCAGTAGACATATCCGAGCGAGGTAATGCTCTCATCATCTGTTGGGTTTTAGAAGGACCTTGAGGTCTAAAATTTTGTTGGTGAGGCATATTGTAGGGTTGGTTTGGTACAGGGTAGACAGGGGGGTTAAATGGTCTAGGCTGATTGAATTGAGGATTTGCTGGAATATTAAATGGAACAAAAAATTTTGGTTGAGTATTTTGGGGTTTGGCATACTGAGGTGTTTTACTTTGTAAGTAAAGAATGTTAGATTCTTCTAATGCATACTCTAGAGCGGATTCTATTGTAGAGGGACGCATGCATCTTATTCTAGAGCCTAGTGGCTCAGATAGGCCTTTTAAGAACGTTTGCAGGGCTAGTTTTCTGTATAACTCACGTTTCGCTTCAACCGTGGTTTGTATGGTTTCGTGTAACTCTATATAAGTGACAATAGTAGCAAATAGATTTTGCACACGTTCGTAATAGACACTAGGTGTATCCTTACCTTGTGTAAGCATAGCCAAGTCATTATATAGCGATGTTTCATCCCTATGATCGGAGAAACTGTTTACTAAGGTTTTCCTAATAGATTGCCAATCGTTAGGGATACCATTTGCGGATAAAGTTCTAGCTGCTGGTCCTATTATTTTATTTAAGATTCCGTTCAACAGAGTCGCGTTATTTAACTCATTGCCTGGAAGGGGATTCGCGAACTTTATAACTAGTTTGTCACAGATATCTAAGAATCTCACTAAAATGTGGGGGTTCCCATCGAATTCTGGGACAACCCTCAATGATCTCCAAATTTGTTCAGTTAAATCCACATTTATTTGCACTGTGGTTGGTTCCATATTTAAATTATTATGGGCCGTATCTATTTCCTCGTCAGAAAGCTCTTCTAAAACAGCTAATAAATTGCTATGGAATCTATCAGTCCTAAGACTTTCGCGAAGAGAAGTCAGACTGCCGGGCTTAAGGCCCCTGTCTCTACGAGGGTAAAAAATTTTGAATACTATACTATACACTTACACACGAAAATTAAAATTATATACTTAGGATAAGGTATCTGGGAATGGATGTGGCAACCAATAGGGCTGTGTATTATATAATCTATATCTATTACTCACAAAAGCAGCATGATTCTGCAAGCGAGACCCATCGATGTTTAGATAGATCCAGTGGGCTCCTTCCAGCGGTCAACTGCGGTAGGTTCTTGATAGCTTGTTATTCCACGAAACGGCGATTCGATTTTCGGAAACGCGTCGCGAATTTTTAAGCTACCTCAACAACGACTGCGCCAGTTATGGAGTTGGCCGCAGGTGGAGGGTTTTTAAAAAGATTAATTAATATAAAAGTTCATTTATTCAATTATAAATGATTAAAAGATACAAATTATAATTCTAATTAGCGTAATAACTATGGTGTGTCCTTGCGCTACCGCGATGGTGCGACAGAAGGCGGCGGGCTTCGGTGCCGGTCACATATATGGTCTTTGGTTTCGCAATCTTCAGTCGGTGAATCATGATGTGCGCTCTAGAAGGTTCGACGGTGGTTGACAACAAGGGTAGTACTAGGTGTAGGGTCGTAACTCACATGTCAATGTCATCTGCATACTATGTTTGTTTACCTTTTGCTTTTTTTTGATTGGAATGAACTACAACAACATGATATGTTCTAACCTATTAACTGACTTCACTATGCCCATCGTCGATGTCAAGGGCTACCTACCAAAACTCTGAATTTTTTCTTTTGTAATTTACAGGTTCAAAAGAAACCAATCGCCGTCGAATCCTCTCAACAAGATCTTGGTGGCCAACAAAGAACACGGGATGTTATTCCAAGCTCCTCCCGAAGTTCTGAACCAGTGTGGCGTATCTAAGAAGAATGCTGAGCCATTCCAGTTTTGGGTTGTTGGGTAAAATAATAATTTGTTGAAATATACTACAATAAACAGATTTAAAATGGTTCTATTCGTAAATTGACACTTAAGTATTTTATGGTACCGATGATGAGAAAGTCTTACTCTCTGGTTATTGCTTGTATATTAGACAACCACTCACAAGCGTAAGCGGCGGGAAATGTATTCGGTATGTTAAAGGATGTTGTATGTAAGTACATTTCATTGTGTCCGCTTCAGGGATGTTGTGAATATCCACATTCGCATCCGCAAATGCGGAGCTTCCGCATCGATTTTGACATCCGCATCTGCCTCCGCATCCGCATCGTTCAATGCGGATTTTTACGCGGATGCGGATCTAGGGAGGTATAGCTAATAATTGTAATATAAATAGGTTCAGAAATTTAATTTTGCATATTAATTAATTACAAAAAGTATGTGAATAAGATTTTTTTCATTCAATCTATTATTTTCAAGTAAGTACCAAAATATATCATTAGACCAAAAGGCACCAAAGTTACTTTTTATCAAATATATTGCTCCAGTTTTTAACTTTGATTACGAAGCATTTAATTATTTAATAAAAAAAATAGGGATTTGTATCATTTTTTTTAATTTATGCGCTCCCATACAAATTTTCCTAAAGAAATCTTAAGATCCGCATCTAAATTCGCATCCGCGGATATGAGACTTTGTACGAGCTAAAGCCGTACAGCATTTTTGTGCATACGTTGCGCCCTACTTTTAGTAGTCTAGCTATTTTGCGTATGTTTATAACTTTTTATAACTTAGTGTAAATTCGTCACCCAACTACGACGGATAAGCATTCAACTTTTAACTTGTAACTTTAACTATAATAAACTTCTAACTACAACTTTTAACTTCCATCTCCAACTAACTTAACTACGCGACGTGATAGCCACAACAGACTTTAAATATCCGCATCCGCATCCGCGGATGTAAAAGAAAATCATCCGCAACAACCCTGGTCCGCTTGTAGCTTACATAATGTATTTTGGAGTGCGGTGTCTCCTTAGATTCTCGTTCTGATCCCTAGATTTAAATACGATACATTTTATGCATTTGGATTTTTAAATATTTATAAATTGGCTAGGTTAAGTATCTATATGATGAAGAGTTATACTGAAGGTCTCAGTATGTTTGTAATTTATCTATTTTGTTTTACAGGCGTGTATTCAGCGAGCCCGAACCCAGAGAGTTTTACATCTGCTACCACGAATCAGTGCCACAAGACCTAACGGAAATTGCATACCTGCTATCGTATTTAGAATAATTCTATTTTTATTCGTTATAGTACCTAAGTAAATATGCATTTATTAGTTTTAATGAGGCACTTATCCGTCCATTTTGTGATATTTACTTGGAGAAAATAAACTTTTGATATATTATTGTATTTTTGACGTGTTTCATACCTCATCTTCAGCCATTGGCATAGCCAACCTTTTTAATGTTGCGGGCCAAATGCAACTAATAGTAGACACGATTCCCTAGTAAATATGATTATAAATTGAGACTACAATAAAGTCTATTTTTATGCTAAAGTATACTATGACTCTATTTATTTAGATAAATCTTGAAAAACAATGGTTCCTAGGATAGCGAGGTGAAACCATAGTAGGTAGAGAAAGGCAGAGAAACATTCATATAGTCATACTACTAGTTCCTCAATTATTGGGCCAAAATGAGGCAGAAAGGTCACGAAAACTGCGTAAGTAACATCAAAAAATTGTTCCTTGTTGTCTCCGTGTGCTTGTCCCCGAATGGAAAACTGAAGTGAAACAAACGTCAATTATCTATAGGTACGTATAATTAGTAAATATGAAAACGGACTTTATTTATTTTACTATTCCTTAATATTACTTTAGCAGAGGTGTCATTTAATTGTAAATAATAATAACGTATTTTTCGGAGACGAACGAAACTTTAATATTTCCGTATGTTCCCGCATAAAAAAGCGGGGACACTCAAAACTAAAAGTTTAAGACGCGGGGACAAACAGGAACAACCTGCCGATTGCATCCCCTTTTTAACTGACTTCAAAAAAGGAGGAGGTTCTCAATTCGTCGGAATCTTTTTTTTTATGTAGACGCCTGAACCGATTTGGAAAATTCTTTTTTTGTTTAATAGGGTATACTTCACAGGTGGTCCCATATAAATTTTATCGAAATCGATTCAGCGGTTTTTGAGAAAATCAACAAAAACAGCAAATTTGGAGTTGTTGCGATTGAAGTCGGTTGTTTTTAACGTATTCAGCGTGGTCAATTATCTACTTCATCTATGCCCTTTTGTATGGAGGCGGATGCGGTGTCTAGGCCAGTGACCACTGACTGACCAGCCAACTCTGCAACAGTGATAACTTCAACGTCTTACTTTTTACACAAGCGAAAGAATTTTTACTTTAATTTCATTCAGGAAATTGCGAAATTTAATATTTTTCGTGTATTTTTAAAACATAATATTGTAGTTCGCGGGTCGGACGAAAAACTACGTCATTGTTAGCTTATTCTTATTTGTAGTAGTATGCGATATATTTCCGAAACTTTGTGACTGAAGTTTATTCGTTACAGTAATAAAATAATACTCTTGGTTTAAAACCTGGTGAACCATAAGCATTTACTCGTCGATTGCACTGATTGCTTGCGTAGTCCATAGCTGTGAATAGTAATAAAATTACAGTACCAAGGGCTTACCAATTGAAGGTAAAAAAAGAGTAAGTAAAAAGCAACGAAAAATTGAAATATCGCGGTGAATTTGATAGTTCATCTCTTTCACTCAAATACCGTCAAAAGTTTGATAAAACCGGAAATCATCTTTTATGAAGACAGCTTGAAGACAGCGGAAAGAGCAAAGAACGAGCGAATAGAACGAATGAATTATAAATTGTGTATAAAAAATTGGTCTGTTTCCGGTATTGTGTTCTGTGTCGCGTCGTGTTCGCTTGCTTGTCGTGAGATGTGTTGGTGAAGATTTTCGCCATGAAAAATAGAAATTGACTGGATATTCCTTTTTATTTTTGTTGATAAGTGTGCTGTGACTGTGTATGCTGCGGTTGATTATTGTTTATTTGGACTATGCTAGCAAAAATGCAGCCGCAAGCGAATGTAGCAGTGCCTCAGTCTGTCACGACGCAAGCACAGCAGATCGTTGGGGTGCCCGCTAATGCTTCCCTGGCTAACGCTGTGATCCTAAAAATGTCCGACATCACACAAATATCCACTGTTGGTACGTACAGCAATCAACTTTTTTATAATTATTGCCCTTGATTTTGTCATGCGTGAAACAGCTTGGGGATTTTCCACTTTCATTGATTGATTAGCGGGTGACGTGCTCTGTGATGTCTTGAATCAAAGTACTATATTACTCTCAAACGATTACACAAGCATGACAAAGCCGAGTTTTAGATTATTATAAAGTATACATCTGAACTAAAAATGGCGTGAACAGACATGATCATGTTACAATGTTCTAGAATTTACTGTTTGGTCTAAATTGTTCTCACCATCTGAACGTATTATAGGTACAACTTGTTAAATATAAGATGTTGTAATGCCTGAACATAAATTCATACCTTAAATAACAGCTGCTGCCAACTGACTAATAGGTGTCCACAAAACTGGTCATATTTTTAATGCCTGTGGACATGTTAGGGTTACTGGTAGGCAGCCCTCCTTTTCCCCCCCACCCGGTTACCTATAGAATAGAAATGCTGGCTTTGGGGTAGCTAGAGAACTTCTTTCAAAAAATATTATTTCGAATGCTCAATCCAATGGGCAGTGGTATATCATAGGGGGGAGCTTCAAATGGTTATATCTGATTATCTACACAGATTATTTTTACAGAATTCAAACCCCGTTTACGTAAATTACTAGCATTGACATTGTATTTTTCCTCATGTACTCACAATGTACCTACTTAATGTTAATAAATTTAAGAATAATAAAAATAAGTACCTAAGTAATATTCGAAACGATTATTTTGGGAAGGGCACACGTCCATCAGACTAAATTTGAAAGGAGACACAAAAAATGTTCTGTTAAAAAAAGTCTATTGAATGTGCAAAATCTAACACAATAGCGTCTGAGTTCTTGTTTGAGTTTTTATTTGTTGGAAGTGACAGAAAATGTCAAAATACCTTATTTTGACATTTTCTGCTGGACTTGTGCCCTTCCCAAAATTTACAAGAATATTTAAATAAGAAACTACATTATTTTTAAAAAATACTGGACTTTGTTATAAAACTTATTTCTCATCAATATTAATTTTTTTAATTTAATTTAATTTTTTTTTTTTTTTGTGTGAAGGATGATATGTGTCGAAAGGGTGTGAGTACGGAGATCACAGCTGAAAGGGATGTATGGAAGAAGAAAACATTTTGCGCCGACCCCAAATGATTGGGATAAGGGCAGGAGAATGATGATGAATATTAATTTTTTTAATATGATTTTTTTGTTACGGAGCATCTTCTTCAATAGTTTTCATTTTTTTGATGGGCCAGTTAGTAATCTGTTTATAAAATTCCTGATGTTGTTAACAACCCATTACATCCCCACTGCAGGGGCACGGGTCTCTTCCCATTCGGGAAGGTTAGGCCATACTCCACACACAGGTGCAAAGTCTGGATTGATGGAGGTTGTGGGGCTAGTGGCCAACCCCAGTGTCAGAAGTTTTCAAGCCGCCTATAAGGCCTCTGACATGACTTAACAACTGCCATCTAGCGATAGCAGCCAGCACCAACGGCTTATTAACGTGCTTTGCGATGCCTGGAAACGGTCGAGATAAACTCCACTAACAGTCAAACCCATCCAGGTTATGACCATGTCTGTAGTCAGTTAACGTGCATGATCGACGACACCACGCAAGCCACACGGAGCCACAACCACTTCCTGATATTCTGATGGAACGTGAACAGTCACTTTCTTTATATTCTTTTTTTTTTTTTTCATTTATAGGCACATGTCATAAAATGCAGAAAATGACAGTGGCATACTTCAAAGAATATTAGTTGGATTATAGCCGTTCTCGGTGAAAACACGCGTCTCTGTTATGTTAATAAAGTGTTGCCACATACTTAACTCAATTTCGAAAAAATGTGTACTACTGCCATTCCCAAAATAATTGATTCATTTACTTATTGGATATTTGGTTTGGTTAGGTTTGTTGGAGCTGGCCCATCGTGAGTATCAAGCCGGTGACTATGACAGTGCGGAGCACCACTGCATGCAGTTGTGGAGGCAGGACAACACAAACACAGGCGTGCTGTTATTGCTGTCTTCCATCCACTTCCAATGTCGACGACTGGACAAGTCGGCACATTTCTCCACGCTGGCTATAAAGCAGAATCCTTTATTGGCTGAGGCTTACAGGTACCTATGTAATTCTTGTTTTCCCTTGTTAAGATATTAGACACAACACTAGGGGTGTTAAGACATAGAAAAGACAGACGGTGTCAAATGACTTACTTACCTTTTTTTTAATTGAAATCACCTTTGCCTTCATTATCCAGTTTCTGGTCATGATCCTTAGCATTGAGAAACTGAGACCAAAGAAGTAGACATGGTTATATGATTAGGTGGATTATAATACAAATTATTTTTATAGTATATTTATTTAGTAAAGCTCAAATTAGTTGGCATAAAAAACTCCATTATTTTCATGTAACAAATATGTGCTTGATACCCATTTTTAAATTCTGAGAGCATTATTTACTTTTTGTTGTATTTATAAACTAAACTTACCTTTTATGCATTTATATTATTATTATATGTATTATACAAAACCAATACCACCACACTAGTATGTACACTCTATAATTATTTTGATTATGAGCCATAAATCTACAATAGTTCTAGCAAGTTTAATAGAATAAAAACTGTGATAAAAATGAATAAACTAAAAGTGGAAGACATTCCTTTGTTAAGCCTACTGCATCCATTCCAGACCAATCCAAATCTTCCTGCTTCCTGCTGTCTCTTATTGCCTTTTCATTCACAGTCTGTCTTGTATGTCATGATTCATGTCTAAAAATAAACTTCATAAAAATTATTTCTAGTAAAATGACTATTGTCTTTACAACCGTAATATTTGCGGCAATCCCCAATGTGCACGGGGGTTTGCCGCGAAGATTGGCTATATTAGCCATTTTCGGGCGCACCAGCGCCAACAAGTCCACTAGAAGTCGAAGTGATCGCCATGACCGAAATCGATCGGATGGTTCATTCATTTGTAGTAAAATGACTATTGTCTTTACAACCGTAAGGAGGTCTTGGGTGTGACGAGTAGTTGCCGAAATCAGAGAATCCATTGTATGGACCATTTCAAATTATTATGCAAGAAGTGTAGCCCCGTTAAATGTTGTGTCGATGACATCCCTCCAATCATACTGAACCTTCTCTGAAAAATTGTCTAATGTTTTTTGAGCATTGTGGGCTTTTTATCAGTCAATAAAAATGGATTCTTTCATATGTAGTGTGTTTTGGTTAATTTGACTATTTGAATTTATATAGCCATAATAAAGCGCAACATACATAGAGGCGGCCGCAGGGCGGTGCGAAAGCGTTCCGGGATCGGTATTTTTTGTAATGTTCGGATTACTATGAAACCCTTCACACCAAAAACGCGCCCCGCGGCTGCCTCTGTGTGTGTTGCGCTTAAAATAAGTTATTTTCTAAAAAAAGGTTGCATTACATTATCAAGCAAGCAATGACCAATTACGACAACACCTAACTCGATAATTACTATGCTTTTTTAATATTTTTTAATGTAATTTTTGCTTCTAATCGATTGACTAGATTGCCTATTGTTTGCCTTAAATATAAACTTTATCTAATGTTCAAATTAAAATATTTATGGAAAAAGGACCATTTGTTAAATTTGCAACAGTCCTGGCACAATTCCATTACATTAATCTTTGACAAGGTTCCATCTGTCAGTGTGGTTCACTGTGACTGTTAGTTAAATGACGTGCTAATTATAAATAAATTGTTCGGCCACGCATACTTTCGCGCCTAACTTTTCATTTGACTTACACAGCATATCAGCGATAAATATTATCACTGGGCAGTAGCAAAGAAGAGAGAATAAGACTGTTTTTTTATAAATTAAATGAGTTTGTATGGGATATATAACAAACTGACTAATGAAGTATGTCATGTAAAATCTAGCTAGATCTCCGCCCGCGTGTATATCGTTTTAAGGACTCTCCTTGATGCTTGTATGCTTAAACTATGTTCTATGATATTGCTTCTCAGCTTTTACTTTAGCCATATGGCGTATTACAGTAACATCGGTTAAGAAGTTTCGGCATAAATTCGTCATACAAATGCATTGTTTGCTTAACAGTGTAATATAATTTTTTTGTATATTATCACTGAAAAATGTCTGACTCGGCGGCTCAGCGGTTGGTGCTCTTGACTACTGATCAGAGTTCTTTACTATAAAGTAGGCAATGTGAGGAGGTATTTTTCTACTAAAAGGTATTTATTAAATGTAATCGGAAGTAAAATAGGCGGAATGCCATAAAACTGGTGTCGGCCTTTTATGTCTGCTTCAGATAGTTGTGGTCCACCTTAGTAGCTGACAGGATTTTTAGAACAGCTGAGTTTGCAGTGACGCCGACCTTCCACTCAATATTGAGGCCAAAGTCGACTGTTATCACAATCTTTTTAATTAATTATCTTTATTTTTCTAATAGCAATTTGGGAAACGTCTACAAAGAGCGTGGGCAGTTGCAAGAGGCTCTCGAGAACTACCGTCACGCTGTCCGCCTGAAACCGGACTTCATCGATGGTTACATCAACCTGGCTGCGGCCCTGGTGGCTGCGGGCGACATGGAACAGGCTGTTCAGGCCTACGTCACAGCTTTGCAGTACAATCCTGTGAGTAACATTACCCAACCTATCAACAGCATAGCTACATCAACTATCTGCGGCCATGGTGACTGTGGGCGACACGTTTATGCCACAACGCGTGAGACATTTATTTCCTTGTTGATACATAAGTTGGAGCTCTTCAAGGTCTAAATCAGACTGTCATAGACATCATTAGGAAATAAAGGTTTTTGAGTGCAAGCAAGCCTACCGGGTGTCCCAAAAGTAGTTGCTGAAACTAATAGACTGTAATTTTTTAGCGTTTGCAGTTTTTCAAAAATCATTTATAGCGTTTGATAGAGAAAAGATGGAGGTTTTATTTGATTATATGTAAACTATAAACTGGCGCTTTTGTATAGAGATATTTTATTAATTACAAAAAAGTGAAACATTTACTTACAGAGGTCAGTGGTAAATATTTTCAAAGTGAGATACAAGAGTCTGAAAAAAATTCAAACCTGTTACAAAAACTGTTTCTTTTCTGCCCTTTTTGCCATATCTGGCAACAAGCAATGCTTATAGCACAAGTACATAAAGGAAAAAGTCCGAATAACAAAACTTATAATGTAACTAAAAATTTTTGGTTTTCGGACTTTTCCCTTTACTTGTGCTATAAGACATCGCTTCCTGCCAAATTTCATGATTCTAGGTATACGGGAAGTACCCTATGGGTTTTGATTCCCATGCATGTCCTAATGTGCGGCATAAATGACCGTATCTCTTGATTGCGTTGGCATAGAAGTTTGATCTTTTCACAGCTTCAAGGGATTGCAGGCCTGATTATTTGATATAAATTTCACGTTAATACGTCGACACGTTTCTGAGAAAAAGGGTCTCGACAGACAGACAGACAGATGGATGGACAGACAGATGGATGGACAGACAGACGGATGGACAGACAGACGGACGGACGACGAAGTGATCCTATAAGCGTTCCTTTTTTCCATTTGAGGTACGGAACCCTAAAAACATGTAATTAACAAGAAAAATGGCAAAAAGTGCCATGCCACTGGCGGACCCAATGGACGTAATAATGTGCACAATACGTTCTCACCTTTTAAGAGTGTTTTCGCTCGCAACTCTATGCATTCCGTACTTAGTACAAAATCCTCTATAAGCAACACTATATACTTTTCCTCTCGAATAGAAGCACTCAACAAGATAAAATTTTTCTTCCGTCGTAAGCTGAATTATCTTTACTCAAACGTTTTTGCTTCTAAGAGGGCTAGTATAAAACTGCAGGGTCTCAGGTATGCTTACCTCAAAAGTGCAGGCACTACTTCAATTGTAAAGGGAAAAAATATACATTTAGTTTCAGCAACTACTTTTGGGACACCCGGTATGTCAAATAACCCTTTAGCCATATAATGAATGCTAAGAGTATTCTTTGTCTGAAGCCAGATCTACCTCAATCTAATCGGCCATTTCCCTGGCTATGGGTGAATTGCACCTTAAAATTATGCAATTAGAATCAGAATTAATAGTTTATCTTATCTATCTCAGAGCTCGTCACGATAATTCTAAAAGGAAGAGGATCAGATTATTAAATATCTGAGTGATTACTTTGTTATCATTTACAGTCAATAAGTTTGGTTACTTATTTAGAATCAAGTAATTTAAATATGTAATAAAGTGGTATAACATTATTAAGGCAGACATATTATATTGCTTGCTTTAGCAACTACATAAATTAGCATATTGTTTGCATTTTAATTAATTGAATTTAAACACGGACGTAAATTTTAGCTGGAATCTTGATAAAACTTATTTTTATTGCGAAATAATAAAGAACAAACAGATAGAGATAGGTGTGTTTACAAACTAGATAAACCCAAAACTCGTCCACGACCTTGTGTGGTAACTTATCGCAAAAACAAGCCACCATTTAATGTCCTCTATTTACCAATTGTCCATTTTGCGGTGTTGATGGTTATTTCAATATAAACTTGTGGAAATACTCCATTATAGGCGGGCATTTTCCATTAGTACAGTTTCAATTGTCTTCTATAAAATGTAGAATGTACGAATGATATGAATCTGAAGCGACGAGTACATCACATAAGATGTTCTTATTTCTTCTTACTAATAAAAAAGTTACGAGTTCTTGTGGGATTTTTTTATTTAGGTACGTACGTAATACACTCGAAAAGTCGTAGGTCGAATCGTTTTTATTTATATGCACGTTTCTAAGGAATATAAAAATAAAATAAAAAATGTTTTGTTGCCCTATCCGTTATATCAGGGTTTCTCTAAGTGGGGTACGCGTACCCCTAGGGATAGGTGCATCAGTTGATCTTGGGGGTACAAAAAAAGATTTAGGTAATGCTGGCTAAAAATCGAAGTATGGGAATCGACTAATTCCTAAATCTGAATTAAAATTGAAACTGAGTGAAATTGCACCTAAAATGGACTCCTTTTTTGACAAAGAGCAAGCCCATCCATTACGTTAGTTTAAATATCTTTGTTACTGTATATTTTCAAACATTTTTTTTTTCTATAGGCAGTTTTTTAAATTTCTTTTGGGTACGTTTTGCTATGTTTGTGGAAACCTACGTTATGTAAGCAATTCACAAGGCTGCCGCCTGTTGGGACTGAATTAACGACTTCATTATTGAAACAAGCAGACTACGTAGGGGTTATTTTATTTTTAGAATTTTCATTGAATTTTGTCAACTGAGTTCGCAGATTATGTTTACTTCATTATGAAGTTTTTTTCTAGTGTTTTTCCATGTCAGCAATAGCTTGAGACCTTTGAGTTCGAGCTCAATAACAATGCAATTTGTTGCAGGATCTCTACTGCGTCAGGAGTGACTTGGGCAATTTGCTCAAGGCCCTCGGACGATTGGACGAGGCAAAGGTAAATACTGTTTTGCGCCAACACCGTTGTTTGCTCCGAAGCTAACAGGATTCACTATTTGTACCCTTTGTGCCACATTGCATTGGTCTACTCTCTGTTTCCAGCGTACTGGCGAGAGCGTAATTAATTTCTAATGCACAAGCGTACTTCATAAAGAATAATGGTTTCAACATTCACTGTTTCCGTTATGCGAAGTAAATGTTTACACTGCGTTTGTTTAAACCATTATTGTTGAAGAGAGCAGGATGAAAACATTGCACTTGTTTTTTTAATTTGTTTTTCAATCTGCTCTTCATTCTTTATCTTCACAAAATATTGATATTATGGTTTTTGAGTAATTATTAAAACATGATATCATGATACATTTTCATTATTTTAATCAAAATTGACAGGTCATAATTTCGGAAGTTACATGCGCTACTTATACTATAAACTATAAAATAATGTCATACTTAATAACTGAAATCAATATTTCGTGATTGCATACAGCGTATATGTCTTTACTTTCCACATAATTTACCTGGTCTATATTTTTTATTGATACCTTATTATTGGTTTTGTCATGTGTTTTGCCCAAGTTCGATTCGGTCCAATAAAATTATGTGGGAAGTTTATTAAAAGAGAGAGTACACCAATATTAATTACACAAAAATTACAAACATTTAATCATAACAAATGAAACATCCTGTTGGCTTCAAAACAACTTCGCTTTACATTTTATTATTTGTTTGTACTTAACTCTTGCAAATTGTGTATTTTGAAATTTTTAAGGAGGATCACAGAGGCCGTAGTTTTATTCACTAGTGGTTTGACGTAGTGAGTTATGTTTATTTGTATGATTTGGTCATCCACCCCACGCCTGCCTCGGCGCCAGCCAGCCCGAGACAATGATCCTCTCATTCATGAAATATGTAAGATTGAGTGGAAGGTGTAGTTTGACTCAAAATCGACTAATTTCTTATTATATTTTCACAAGGTATTGTCTGTCGATGTAAGACAGTAGGTGTGACCGGTGCTGGTTCTAGTTGGATAACGGTTGGTACGGCACTACTTGCAGCCACGCGTGACGCCGCCCGTCGCAGGTAAAGTGGAAAGGTTTGCTAGATTTATGTGACAGGTATTGTTAACTCGCTGACTTGTATCATTGTCGTGATCATCTCTCATTGGCTAGGAAGTGGAAGCGTTTGATCTCATTTACCAATAGAAACGTTATCGATAGCCGTGCAAAGTTTGACTGGAAATGTGGGTTGGTGTCGTTTGCATTTCCTACTGATGTGGCATTCGGCGTAGTATCGTGTCTCTAGGGTGCAATCGGCGTATTTTTTTTGTTTCTTGACTGGTGTTTGGTGATTTACTTTGAGATTCAATCACCCAGCATCATTCATAGCTCTGGTGTAATCGAGCGTGGCGTAGCGAACGATTCCTTACTTCAACACCTTAAATTCAACGGTTGTATATCTGTTCACATGTTTTCTTTCCGTGTGTGTAGGCATGTTACTTGAAGGCTATCGAAACCAGACCGGACTTTGCTGTCGCTTGGAGTAACTTGGGATGCGTTTTTAACGCTCAAAGTGAAATCTGGTTGGCCATCCACCATTTTGAAAAGGCTGTGGCCTTGGACCCCAATTTCTTGGATGCATACATTAATTTGGGCAATGTTCTCAAAGAAGCGAGGATTTTTGACAGGTAAATACTACATTGTAACTTATAAATAACTGAAGTCAATTAGCAACTCAAGTATATTTTTAACAGCGTTGTGTCTTGAGATAGAAATCTAATACCATTTATTGTTAGTTTAACTATCTCTAGACACTAACTATTCTTTCATTTCCATTAGGGCTGTGGCGGCTTACCTGCGCGCTCTTAACCTATCCCCGAACAATGCCGTGGTACATGGCAACTTGGCCTGTGTGTACTATGAACAAGGGCTTATTGACTTGGCCATCGATACCTATAGGAGAGCCATTGAACTACAGCCAAACTTCCCAGATGCTTATTGTAACTTGGCAAACGCATTGAAAGAGAAGGGACAAGTGGCTGACGCCGAAGAGTGCTATAACACAGCCTTACGCCTGTGCCCGTCTCACGCAGATTCGCTCAACAATCTCGCCAACATTAAACGCGAGCAAGGATACATTGAAGAGGCTACTCGTCTATACCTTAAAGCTCTGGAAGTATTCCCAGAGTTTGCCGCAGCTCACAGTAACTTGGCGTCGGTACTGCAACAGCAAGGCAAGCTCAATGAAGCCCTCATGCACTACAAGGAGGCTATCCGCATCCAGCCGACGTTCGCCGATGCTTACAGTAACATGGGTAATACGCTGAAGGAGATGCAAGATGTTGCTGGTGCATTGCAATGCTATACCAGAGCCATACAAATCAATCCGGCCTTCGCCGATGCTCACAGCAACCTCGCAAGCATTCACAAAGATTCTGGAAATATTCCCGAAGCCATTCAGTCTTACAGGACAGCATTGAAACTGAAGCCCGATTTCCCTGATGCGTACTGCAACTTGGCGCACTGTCTTCAAATCGTATGCGATTGGACGGACTACGAAGCACGAATGAAGAAATTAGTGAGCATTGTTGCGGAGCAACTTGAAAAGAACAGGCTTCCGTCTGTACATCCCCATCATTCTATGCTCTACCCTCTGACCCATGATTTTAGGAAGGCTATAGCCGCTCGTCACGCAAATTTATGCTTGGAGAAAGTCCAAGTGCTACACAAACCTCCTTACAAGTTTCCGCGTGAGTTGCAAGGTCGTCTTCGCATTGGATACGTCAGTAGTGACTTCGGAAATCATCCGACCTCTCATCTAATGCAGTCGATACCCGGTCTGCATGACCGCGGAAAGGTCGAAATCTTCTGTTACGCTCTTAGTCCGGACGACGGAACAACTTTCCGTTCCAAAATCGCACGAGAAGCCGAACATTTCATTGACTTGTCTCAAATGCCGTGCAACGGAAAAGCGGCCGATAAAATCTACGGCGACGGAATTCATATTCTTGTCAACATGAACGGGTACACAAAGGGTGCGAGAAATGAGATATTTGCTCTCCGACCGGCGCCTGTTCAAGTTATGTGGCTGGGATATCCCGGCACTAGCGGAGCCAGTTACATGGACTATTTGATCACGGACGCTGTGACCTCGCCTCTGGAACTTGCCAGCCAATATAGCGAGAAACTTGCGTACATGCCGCACACATACTTTGTCGGTGACCATAAACAAATGTTCCCGCACTTGCAAGAGCGCCTTATTCTGAGCGACAAGGTGAAATCGCACAACAACCTGGGAATCGTAGCTGACAATGTTGCCGTTATCAACGCCACGGACCTGTCTCCATTGGTCGAGAACACAGATATCAAGGAGATTAAGGAAGTCGTCAGAGCTGCTAGGCCCGTAGAGATATCTTTGAAGGTGGCCGAGCTCCCAACCACAACACCGATCGAGACTATGATCGCTTCAGGACAAGTGCAGGTAAATAACATTGCCTATTTTCACCAAAGTAATATCCATTTATTTTCATGTCAACAAGTTAATTTATTAACGTTTTTGGCGACTCGTTCTTGGCTCGCGACCAATAATGCGGAGTATTTTCATGTTTTATACCAGCGAATAACAGCATACTGGGTTTTGCTTTTATAAAGTGGTGTAATGGATTTTTATTTTTTTAGACGTCAGTTAATGGGGTGATTCTCCAGAACGGATTGGCTACGACTCAGACTAACAACAAGGCTGCGACTGGCGAGGAAGTGCCACAGTCTATTGTGATTACCACTCGCCAACAATACGGATTGCCTGACGATGCTGTGGTGTACTGCAATTTCAACCAGCTGTACAAGATTGACCCTTTAACCCTGCACATGTGGGTTTACATACTGAAACACGTGCCAAACAGCGTGCTGTGGCTGTTGAGGTTCCCAGCGGTTGGCGAGCCGAACCTGCAAGCTACGGCTCAGCAACTCGGTAAGCCGTTCTATAATCATGACAACAGACTAATATTTCGTATTTTTCAACACAAGTCACACTCCAATCGTATAAGACAAGTATAAAAACTTTGTAAAAGATTATTTTCATACAAAATACTTATTACTTTGGCGTAAGCAGTGAAAATGACGCGCGTTTCTACTTTACTCAGGTGGCATGAAATGAAAACATCGTCATTCCTTGCGCAATATCGGCTTAGCTTACTTTTTCTGCATTTATACATTAATTTATCTACAGTTACTTTTTACGGTTTTTTTCGAACAGTAAGAGTATGGCTTAAAATAAATATGACTATAAGTACGTACGTAGTCGGTCCCATAATGAATTGGCCTAACTATGAAATAAAAAAGAAAATTAAATGCAATCATTTTTATTTTTCAATATAGTCTACATCAATACTGACACACTTCTGACATCGGTGAAATAACATTTCTAATCCTTTATAAAAATAATCGCAATCTTTGTCTTCAAAATGACAGACGACGGCCGCCTGCAACTCTTCATCGCTTGAAAATTTTCTTCCCCTTAAGTCCCGCTTTAAATTTGGGAATAAGTAATAGTCGGACGGAGCCATGTCTGGACTATAAGGTGGATGGTCCAGCTCCGTGACCCCGCATTGACGCACTGCATCCTTCGAAACACCGGCGCGGCGGTGTGCACGGGGGCGTTGTCGTGAAGCAACAGGACGCCTTTACTCAGTTTGCCTCTGCGCTTCTCCTTTATAATATCTCGCAGTTTATATATTAATGAAGCATAATATTCGCCGTTTACGACTGTATTGCGCTCTTTAAAATCAACCATCAAAATACCTTGAAAATCCCAAAAGATTGTGCACATGATTTTTTTGGTAGATTGTTGCACCTTTGCCTTTCTAGGCGGCTTTTCACCCTTATAACGCCATTCCATTGACTCGCGCTTGCTTTCTGGATCATAATATAACACCATAGTTTCATTACCAGTCACTAGTCTCTCGATCACGTTCTTTGGGTTTTCTCCACAAAGATCTAAAAACTCGGCAGCACAGCGAACTCGCTCCCGTCTCTGCACAGCTGACAGAAGTTTCGGGACCCATCTTGCACTGACTTTTTTCATATGATGTTCATCGATTGCACGATGGACGGTACTTTTAGAGAGCCCAAGTCTAGCTGCAATTTCTCTAATCTTCAAACGGCGGTCACTCAAAACCTCTTCTTCGATTTGAGCAATAGTATCGGGAGTGAGCACTTCTACCGGTCGACCGTCATGGCCGATATCTTCGACGGTTTCTCGCCCGAGGCGAAACTCTTTCACCCAATTTTTTACTGTGCTATAAGAGGGAGAACACTCCTTATACACACCATCTAATCGTTCTTTAATTTGGGCGGGGGATAAGCCTTCTTTAAACAGAAACTTTATGACGCTTCGATACTCGGTTTTCGACATTTTGAAAAAACACGCGACAGTTGTTGTTCAAACAAACTGCTAAACTGAACTACGCTCGTCAAGTCCATGCGTGTTCGTTTATAAAGTGTCCGAGAACCGTACTATTCAATGCAACATAACATGTATCGACATGTCGCGTAGAACTATATCAGGCCAATTCATTATGGGACCGACTACGTACGTCGAGAAGGTATTGAGAATGTTTTGATAAAATAATTCACATACAGTATCACAGATTGATAAGTTAGGAATTACTGAATCGGCATGCCCTCATAGCTCTTAATATGAAGATCTTCATTCCAACATCAGTTTAGCATTGATAACTTGTTACTAAAGAGAGACCGTTGTCCAGATTTGAGCATTCAACTCCGGAATTGGCTACGGTTTTGATGAAATTGTAGAATTTTCAAAAACGCAGAAGTGACTGTAGACTCATAAGTTTTATTTTTACAGTCTTTTCTATGTACCAATCCGGACTTGGCCCCCGTGTGTGGAGTATGGCCTAAACCTTCCCGAGTTATGGGAAGAGACCCGTGCCCCTGCAGTGGGGACGTAATGGGTTGTTAACAACTCTATGTAAAGTTTATTAAACACTTATTGGGTAACTTACTTTAAATAATAAAAAAACAATTCATTTATTATTCCGAATATGTCCAAACTCCAGAGTTACGAATCTCCGGAACTCAGATTGAAAGCCCTAGACCTGATAGAACGCTTATATAACCGTTTACCTGCTTTTTTCCCTCAGGTCTACCTCCAGGCCGCATCATTTTCTCAAACGTGGCTGCCAAAGAAGAGCACGTCCGTCGCGGACAGTTAGCCGATGTTTGCCTGGATACCCCACTGTGCAATGGACACACAACCAGCATGGACATACTGTGGACTGGCACGCCGGTCGTCACATTGCCTGGGGAGACTTTGGCTTCAAGGTAAGGACATCCTCTGAGGATACATATTTCCAAATTAGTTAAATATATTTGGGACAAATCACTCACGGTCATTTAGCCCCAAACTAAATCCTACTTTGGGTACCAGAGACAGAGACATACATGCATATACAGGGTTATTTTTGGACCCCCCCACCAAAACTTCACAGCGGCTTCTACTCTTGAAACTAGGCAACTTTCCCTAAATAACGAATGGTCAATTCGCAATTTTACTGAGTCAGTTAAAGTTAATAAAAAATATAGATGATTCAAGACTGGTCTTGAAGATGTTTGCAATTCTTCTAATGCTGCTGTTTATAAGCGAAACAATATCTGTCTTGATAAAAGGTTTTATAAATCTGCCATCCAATAATAAACTTCAGAGAACTTTAAAAAAAATTAAATTTTATTCTTACGTTACAGAGTGGCGGCATCACAGCTGAACACGCTCGGTTGTCCGGAGCTGATCGCCAGAACTAGACAGGAGTATCAAGACATAGCTGTAAGACTAGGAACCGACCGAGAATAGTAAGTAGAATTACTTTTTGTTGGGTTTAAAATTGGGATCTATCTACCTCGTGGTAGTAAGCAATAAAGATATTGTAATTAACAGTAGTATCGTCATCATGTTTCGAAAATCTAGAGACATTGGAATAAAACAATTTAAATAGGTAAACAGGTCTCTTATTACCCATGATTAAAATGGATAATAAATAATAAAGAAAACAATTCTACACCAGTTACACATCGTCAATACATAAGGACGCTTTGTAAATATCAAACAGTAATATCTAGAGGTGGGTCGGTACGCGATATTCCAATACCGAAACGTAACTAGTTATCAGTACCCAATAACGGGTTTTGAAACTGTTCTGAAACACTTCCGCACGAGAAATTATTCCTTGATAGCAGGACGGTCTTTTGCAAACCTCGTAAGTGAGAAAGGGACACTCTTGCCAAATAATGCATGACTTGCAATAACTTGAGATTTGAAACATGCTTCTCAGATGTTCCCAATAAATAGTTTCGGAAATACATAGTTTTCGTAATACCGAATACCGTATTTCGGTTATTGCACCAATACATAGTTACAGAAACTATTTACGTTTTAAAACGCCCATCGCTAAAACGTCATTTTATTAAAAAAATCTAGAGACATTGAAATATAATACATATAATATTTGGTAATTTTTAGATGGTTAAACAAGTCGCCCAGTACAATTATTAAAATGAATAATAAAACGGGATTCAATTCAGTTATACAATTCGACGCTAGATTTCCACGTCAACATATCTGGAACATTGTAAATATCTAACGTTTCCCCTCATCTTCCAGCCTAAAAGCCATCCGCGCGAAAGTATGGACGGCCCGCTCCGAGAGTCCCCTGTTCGACTGCAAAGCATACGCCACCGGGCTCGAGATGCTGTATGCTCGCATGTGGGCCCGCCATGCGCGGTCCGAGCGCCCCGACCACGTGCGAGCCGTAGACCACTAGCCGCTCGAGACCCACACATCCCGCGGTAGACAGTGCAGTGATCAGTGCGAGAAAACGAACGATCGTGACTCGCATACCCCGCGGTTGACAGTGCAGTGATCAGCGCGAGTGAACAGCTGGAAATGACAAGTTGATTGTAGTTCATACAATAGTAGTTCAGTGGTGAATGCAAAGTGGATGTGTAGGGATTGGAAGTCTGCTATTAGCTCGTAGTGGTTCCAAATTGTGGCAACTAGAGGTTAACCGAGCTAATGGGCTCCATTCATGTAACTTATATTTCTGTTTTGCAGCATGGTGAAAGTGACAAACGAATGTTGAGTGACTTATCTTACCCGTTTGATAGTGTTTGGGTATTGTTAGCATAAGATGTGATTGATTATTTAATAAATTTAATATCCTTCACACTTTACTGAAAAGCATGTTACGCTTTTATTACCAGTGAAGTTTGATAGGAATTGTGATTTCTTAACCCTGAAATACATTAAGTATATAGCTTGTTTCTTGTCTGTAACTGGTAATTTTTTGACATTGAATCAGTTATTCAAGAAAGGGAATAAGTCAAATGCCTTCTGGTTCTTACAGGCAAAAGTTACGAAATAGTTAAGAAATGGAACACGTAAAAACATTCGTCTGAATCTTATATGAAGCGTCAAGCTTACCTTCACAAGAAACAGAACATTTTAGAAAACAGAAATCCGTTTTTTTCATCTCCTAAAAAGTAAGGTCATTTTGACATGTTCCCTTTCTTAAATAACCGATTCATTTGTAAACAGACAAGATGATATCTTAGTACAGAAAACTTCTATGTATTTCAGGGTTTTATTAAGTGTCTCGCTAACTCTGTGTAGATTAACTTTAAATAATATAGTGTAGATTTAATTTTGCGATTATCTCTGGGTAATTTGCTAGTTGTGGTCATGACTATTGTAGAGAGATTATCGTAGTCTTAATATACCAGTGACGCAATGTAATTGAGTAAACAACGTGTGACGGAATTTCATTGCAGATCAAGTGGTTACTATAGTTTCCACAATAAAATTTTAATATAGCTATCTTACTATTCTTAGCTGTTGTTTCCCTGACAGACTATTATATTCATGTTTCTAGTCGAGTCCTAACATTTCGTGCAGTATCATCACATCATTACAAGATTTATTCTAAAAAACTTTCTTAAAGTAATAACCCGTTACAATAGTATGAAATTAATGTGGCCTTGATAGTTTCTTAGACGAAAATATGCAATAATTACTTTAGGTACAAGTCAGTGTGCTAGGTTGCTGTTAATTTTAAATATCACTTAATTTTAATATTATTTATTATAATTCATATAACTTAGCTTGAGATGGCTGGAAGTCTCTGTTCCAACAATCCTTGGTAGAACAATAAACTATTTAGTAAACACTTTAAAATGAATAAGCTGTTTGAGCCAGTTTAAAATTTAAATGAGACTGAATTACTTAATCACCATCATTTATACCAGACTGGAGCTTCGTCACATGTTGACTAAGAATACATTTTGATTATTTAAAAGCATTGTGATAATGTTACAGAAAAAGGCTATGCTTTTACAAAGAAAGTAGACAGTAATTTTTAGGCAACAGATTTTGTCTAGTAATTATACTGAAAGAAATAATCAAAAGCATCGAATTTAAGGTTCATTAAGTTTCAATGATTTGTAAATATTTTTAGACAGAAACACAACTTAAGTTTGTAAATATTTTGCTTTACTTTCTGTTCTGATAGTTTTAACTAATGAAGATGATGGGATGATGTGGTTTTTATTTTAAAATTTAATTTATGATTCAAGTGAAAAGTTTGTAGCAAACAAGAATTTCTAAGCATGAACTTATTAAAGTTTGCTGTATTTTATTATGGTAACCATGTTAAATTAGAAGAAAACATTGTATTTTTTGGTACGGGTGTTTTGATTTTTTAATTTATTTATTGCATTGAATTCGGAAATTCTTTGTTACGATGTTTTTTTCTACTTTATATTGACGAATACAATGTTAACTCGGTCATTCATTATCATTAGATTAGGCCGTTTTACAATAGTGTGATTTTAAATGATTTCGATAAAAATGTCGGCTTAAAACTATGTGATTGTAAATATTTCCTTTACGATTAGTTTTTAAGTATCGTGATTAATAAACGCGTAAAATATTATATCATTTTCTTTTATTCTTACTTTTGATGCATTACATACATTTCCACGTTTCTACTTACACATGTCTCATATATTGTTGACTTTCCAGTTATTCCAATTATTTCCAGATGACTATGGGAGACGAGCTGCTACCGACTATTCCACAGAATTTTATAAAAGTTTGTATGTTAATTTTTTTTTTGTTATTAATAAATTATATGAGGTACGCGTTATCTAAACAACTATATTATTTTCGGGAATTCAGAAATCTCTCAAGCTGGACTAGCGGAGACGTTAAGCCTCCAGCCTCACGCGTCTACCTACCTCGATTGTGGGAACAAAAAACAAAAAAGCGTCTATACTTATGATATTTTTTTTAATTTTTAGTATATTTTTCTACTAATGAAACTAACAAAATTTCTGAGACTTTCCCAAAGAAATTACGAATTTTTTATTATACTTTTGACCATATTTTTTTTCGAATAGATATGGGTTTCTTGGGGAATGTTCAGTTTCATGAGTAGTAGAAGCCACAGTTATAAAAAAATTTTTCAGCTGATTTTGTTAGACCTTATACATATAGGGTCCTTATGAAATATCAGAAAAAAATAACCATGGCTTCTCATGAAACTGAACAACTTTCCCCAAGGAACCTATACGTGCCTATACTCAATTTGCACAAAAATTGGACTCGTATTAAAGGATCAACTGAGCCGGCAATTTTGTATGGGAAGTTAGTTCACTTTGCGAATTGAGTAGGTTTCTTGGGGAAAGTTGTTCAGTTTCATGAGTAGAAGCCACTGTTAATTTTTTCAGGCATTTTAGAAGGACCCATTATAAAAGTTTTATCAAAATCTAACAAAGTTACTCAAACATAAAATATCATTGCAACCGCTGTGGCGTCGCACACGCAGTCAACAAACCTTTTAGAACTAAGGTCTAACAAAATCGGCTGAAAATAATTAACTGTGGCTTCTACTCATGAAACTGAACAACATTCCCCAAGAAACCCACTAGCTATCATAAAAATAATGTGTTTTTCGAAAGAATCCAAATTCCAAGGATACTAAAACGATGGCAAAAGTAGCTAGGAAGTCGCAATGCATAACTCGTAAGTCACCCCGCCTAGTCTGATAGCATTAATGCAAGCGGAGTCACGTAACGGTTTCCGTTTTGTACCAAACTCGAAAACTAAGGGGGTTACTTAGTATGCGGCGATTGAAATGCTATGTGGCCGCGGTCCGTTCACGGTAGCGGCCGCGGGCGAATGCGCAGCGAGTGATGGCGGCTCGGCGCGGTCCGGCGACGGCGCGGCGGCACGGCACGGCAGCGGGCGGCAGTCGCAGCCGCGGCCGCGGGGGGAGCGCTCGCCAGCATGCCGCACATGCCCCCGACGCGCTAAACATTCTCATTGTTATCGACTCGCGACTGTTCCCTCGCGCCACCCGACACGCGAACAGCTGAGCATGACCGTGCGTGTGAAACTTTCATTCATCGAAACCTTTTGACAGTGCAACCCTTATAAAAATGTCATGGACACAGTGCCGTTTAAAATGTTAATCGTCGCGATACTGTTCTGTTTAGTGATGGGCGCAGCGTTAACGGAGGCGCCCGACGATGGTGATGCGTGCTTCCGTATGTCGGGCGAAAGCGGCGTGGAGTGCAACGTCCGCGCGCTGTCCGCGGACGGCGACGCCGTGGGAGCGCTGCACGCGGCCGGTGGCGGCGGCGACGCGCGGCTCGCCGTCACCTGCGGCCAGCGCCAGCAGGAGAGCACCCTGCGCGACCACCACTTCGGCCGGATGCAAGGTTTGGCCGAAATCACCATAACTAACTGCAAAATACTCCGACTTCCCGGAAACGTGTTCGAAGGTTTACGAGGCCTGAAAACTTTGAAGTTACGCTCCATGAACGACGAGTGGGCGAACAATAAAGAGCTGGAGTTGTCCCTCGGCGCGTTCAACGGCCTCCGGGAGCTGCACACGCTAGATTTAGCTCACAACAACATAAGGAAGATTCCGTCGGACCTGTTCTGTGCGCTGGAGAACATAATTACCCTGAACCTGACGCATAACAAGATCAAGTTCGTGGATGAGCTGGGCTTCGGGCACAAATGCGGCTCCACGCTGCAGACGCTGGACCTGGGGCACAACGACATCATGTCGCTGCCCGCCGACTCCGAGATCTTGCACCTCCGCCGCCTCACGCAGCTCTATCTGCAAAACAACAAAATAAGTGAGCTGCCACCGGATGTCTTCGGTGATCTATTGTCGCTGAAAGTTGTAAATCTCTCCGAGAACGCCATCAAATACTTGCCTGAAGGATTGTTTTATAATACGAAAGAGATTCGGGAAATTTATATGCAGAATAATGAGCTGGAAACTTTGCCGAAGAGAATATTTAATCGGTTGGAACAATTGCTCGTTTTAGATCTTTCGGCGAATAAATTGGGGAGCGACCACATAGAAGATGAAACGTTCGGGGGTCTAATAAGATTAATCGTGCTCGACCTGTCGCACAATGTGCTCGCACGGGTCACTCGCCACATGTTCAAAGACTTGTTCTTTCTACAAATACTAAATTTGAGCAATAATTCCATAAGTTCCATTGAGGACAATGCTTTCGCACCCCTCTTCAACTTACATACCCTAAACTTGGGTCAGAATAAATTACACACCGTCGAAAATCATGTCTTCAATGGACTGTTTATTCTCAATAAGCTTAATTTAAACAACAATTTACTATCGTACGTCAGCGAAAACGCATTTAGAAATTGTTCCGACTTGAAGGAGTTAGATTTAAGTTCTAATAAGTTAACCAAAGTTCCCGACGCAATTTTGCAATTACCGTTCTTGAAATCATTAGACTTGGGGGAGAATTTATTAACTGAAATAACAAACAGTTCATTTCAAAATTTATCGCAGTTAACCGGACTGCGTTTGATCGACAACCAAATTGGAAACCTTACTGCGGGTCTGTTTTGGGGTTTGCCTAGCTTGCAGGTGCTTAACTTGGCAAAAAATAAAATACAGTCGATCGAGAGGGAAACCTTTCAAAAGAACGTCCAGTTAGAGGCAGTTCGGTTAGACGGTAATTTTATTTCGGACATAAACGGAGTGTTCGTGTCGTTGACAAAGTTGTTATGGCTGAATCTATCCGAAAACCATTTAGTCTGGTTTGATTACGCTTTCATACCCGGAAGTTTGAAATGGCTGGACATTCATGCCAACTTTATTGAAATACTTGGGAATTACTATAAAATACAGAGCGAGCTCCATGTTAAAACTTTGGACGCGAGTCATAACCGGTTAGTGTCGTTATCAGCGATGTCTATACCGAACTCGGTGGAGCTACTGTTTATAAACAACAATTTTATTTCAAACATAGAAACAGATACGTTCTTAGAGAAGCGTAATTTGACTCGGGTCGATATGTATGCCAATGAGATTGAAAGCTTAGACATAAATAGTCTTCGTATTTCGAGAACAGCTGACGACCGAGCGTTGCCAGAGTTCTACATTAGCGGTAATCCTTTCCGTTGCGATTGCACAATGAAATGGCTTTTACTTATCAACTCCGTAACTTCTCGTCAATACCCACGTGTTATGGATTTAGAAAACGTTATATGCAAAGAAAGTTACGTGCGGGGTGTTAAGTATCTTCCAGTTAGCTCTTTGCATGTGAAAGACTTCCTGTGTAAATACGATTACCATTGCTCACAAGACTGCGAGTGTTGCGATTTTAATAACTGTGATTGCAGAATTGTTTGCCCTAGAAATTGTTCATGTTATCACGACTCCACTAAGAGTACTAACGTCGTCGATTGTTCGCTAAAGCAATTGAAACTTGTACCTCGAGGCTTGCCGGTAGACGCTACCCACGTATATTTAGACGGAAATGTTTATAATGAGTTGAACGAAACTGTTTTCGATCCAATGCGCAAAGCTCTGATCATATATTTGAATTCTAGTAGTGTTACGTATATTCATAACAACACTTTTAGTAGACTCGGTGAGTTGAAAATACTACATTTAGATAATAACAAATTAAAACAATTACGGGGCGCAGAGTTCTGGAAGTTGAGTAATTTGAAAGAATTGTATTTGCAAAGTAATGAAATTGAGTACATTTTCAACGAAACTTTTTCTTTTTTGGGTGCCCTCGAAGTTTTACGCTTGGATGGAAACAGACTCGTGAACTATGGACTGTGGCATTTAGACAATAACAAGAGATTGCAGAGTGTATTTATCGGTAGTAATAATTGGTCTTGTGACTGTAAATACTTGCAAGGTTTCCTAACTTATGTATCACAAAATATAGAGAAAGTTATCGACGTCCATAATTTGTGGTGTCTAAATGAGAACGTGAGTCCGGCGAAAAAGCCATTAAATTTAAATGTGACAGTGTGCAGCGAGCTCAGCGATACGTCGGTGATAAGCGCTTTCTTCGTCTCCCATAACTTGCCATTACTGGCCTCCGTGCTCACTGGGTTCATGCTCATTCTGTTGATACTGGCGTTAGTGTTTACATTTAGATACGCTTGCAGAATGTGGCTGTATTCCAATTGCGGCATAAAGCTTTCTCCCTTAGCGGACGCATTCGAGGAGGCAGATAAGCTTTACGACGCCTATGTGTGTTATAGCCCTAAGGACGAGGAATTCGTCATAGAGACGTTGGCCCGGGAGCTAGAGAACGGCTATCCGTCGTATCATCTCTGCCTTCATTACCGGGACGTGCCTCAGTTCGAGGCGACGTACGCTCAATTTCCTGACTTGGTTGTCGAGGCCACAGAGGCGTCGAGGCGTATCATAGTAGTTTTAACAAAGAACTTTATCTCGACAGAGTGGTCTCAGACGGAGTTCCGACAGGCGCTGCAGCGCGCGCTTAGAAAGAACCCACACAAATTAATAACCGTCGCCGTTGGGCTCGTCCCACGAGATCCGGAACTGAAGGCGTATTTTAAAACGGGTTTGGAGATAACGTGGAAAGAGAAACGTTTTTGGGAGCGGTTACGATACGCGATGCCACCGTCCAAGAGGCACGGTCACAAGCTGAAGAGACTCAATTACGGAAGGAATTCGAATACGTACACTATGGATGCCTCTGTGCTGAATAGTACGTGTCAGACGCTGTGCGGCAAGTCGGCGAATTCCACGGAACGCTCGCCTTGCGACCGTCCGCTGTCCGAGCACATCTACTCGACGATAGACTCGGATTACTCGTCCGCTGACTTCCACGGCCGCCACCACCCGCCGCAGTCCGTGGTGATGCAGCACACTGTCCAGACGTACCTGGTGTAATGGACCTCACCTCACTGAACATTCTTGTAAAGATCTCTATAAACTGCCCTATAAGCCTTAGATTTGCCTTAGGCAACCGCTGAATATTGTTTTGTTGTTGACGAATTGAATCGAATCGTCCAATATTGTAAATAATAGATCGTGTAACCGTTTTCTATTAAGTAGACATGTAACTTTTGTACAATATTGATACCAAATCTTCGCATTTCTACAGAATTGCTTCGTTGTATTTATTAATTTTTTTAAAGATAACTATTTTAAGTATTAATGGAAAGACTGTAAATTATTGTGTAGTTTTAAATGATCCGATTGACTATGTTTGTATAGGAATGTAATTAAAGACGTTTATGAATGAAAAAATATTGTTTTTCATGTTTTCTATGCTTATTTCTGCTGTAAAAATGTTGTCAGAGTAAGCATTAAAAATACATGTTTTATTCTGTTTCCAATTCTGTTTTACGAGCTTGCCGGAGGAGCGGCAGCTGGGCCGCGTAAACAGAATAAAAATGAGTGGGAACATGGCCGACATCTATGCTTTCAATACGCTGCTGAATATAAGCACCCGCCGCCGATTGCATTCTCCTTTGAATATGTTTAAATATTCATTCACCGACACAGTGGCTACATATTCATCATAAAATCTGATACAAATTTTCCTTATCGCTTACTTATAGATACGACGCGAAGAGGACCGTAATTAGATTAAATTACTTTATCTTCGTTGGAAAAGAATTTTTTTTCTCCTTCTGGGAATCGCTGAGCGAGACTCTAATGTTGGTCATTACACTCAATAAAGTGCCGCAACCTAGCGGGGTAATTGACAAAACACCCGCTTTTCGTTCTATTTTTGAGCCGCTTTCGCGTAACGTGAATAATAAGGGAAGAAAAATGGGGGTTGTACGTTATACGTCGCGCGGCTACATACAATAACAAATGACAGGCGCCTCCCTCCCAAGATAGCTGTAATAAATGCTATCGATCCGTTCAGTTTCCGTTTTTTGGGAACACTTAAACGAGTTTGCTATTTTCACAGGCATATTTCTTTACGTAACATTTTGTTAATATCCCATATCTTACCCAGAATCTTACCCTTATCTTGCTGAAGTACAGGTCTCTTCTCATACCTAGGAAAGGTTAGGCTAGGCCATACTCCGGATTGGTTCATACGTTACGTAACATTATTCTTTGGTAAACTAAACATCACATTTCTTCCTGTTAACTATTCGCGTTTCAGCGGTTTGCTCTCAAACTTTGGTGGTGCTCGTAACTAATATAACTTAACACAAATTTTCAGTTTCTCACGTACTATGCGGGAAGTGGAGAGGCTGCAATTCTCCGGAATAACCGGAAGAATTGTAGCAGCGATAAAGTCTTGTTACGTTGTTTACAAGAACGTATTTCTGGTACAGTTTAATTTAGTAAATTCCATCTTTTCACTGTAGTTTTCCTTGCCACATTATAAGGCAATTAATGAAATGTTATTTAGAAGTGAAGCCTTAATGATTGTGTTGCAATGTTATGTTACTTTATGATCAATAGTCATGACCTTTCTTCAAGTAAGGTACCGGGACCGGCCTCAATCTAAAGTTATATAACCTTTGATTATTTATTCGCTGGCCACAATACCATTGATGTCATTATTGGGCTAACGATGCCACTAAACTATGATAGATGATACTATAAATTGTCCGAAGTAGCCATAGAACCGGCGGCTTATCGATTTGATGGAGGACTCTACATCGAAAATATAAAAAGATAAGTTGGAAGATTTTTCTTGAAGGAATATTATTACCTTCTTTGTTTTTGATAGGTGTATGGTTAGTTCAAATTTTAGTGGGTTTGTCAAATAAAATTATAAAAAAATATATTTCTGTTGATTCAATTATGAAACACTATAAAATCTATCTCTATCTATCTATCTTAATTACAGTTTTAAAGTTAAATCAGATATAGGATAATTGACAACATTTCATTTTTTTAGCCCAAATTTTTATGATTGTATTTTGTAGAATACTCAAAACTAAAACCCCGATTTTTTCACATGTAATTATTAGAAAAAAAAATGGGCGTTTTACTTTGTTATCTAAATCACACATCAAACTTGGGAGTTAAAAATATGAGATGTGTTGTTATGAGCCTGCAAGTGCAGTAGACGCAGAGAAGGTTGTTTGTTGCGCCCGAGCGAGAAAAAAAGTGTGTTACTAGAGTAGATAAATAAAATAATGTTGTATAACAGTCCGCACAAACCGATACATATACCTAAACGAATGAAATCAGCAGCGTCATTAATTTAGTTTACTTCCCTTGACATTACAAACTAGAACAAAGGTCGGCGACTTACTAAGTTTAGTATTAACAAAAGCGGGCTAAAGGTAGTTCCCTGAGGTAGCCCACCGTAATCCCGGCCAAGACGAACGAAGTGCAGCGGCGGCGGCGTGCTAAGTAGGGATTAATCGAAGGATCTACTTTAAACCGATTACAGTTCGATCAACAAAAGGACGTTTGGTGTGTTCTTTTCGTTTTTGTAGGTCAGCCAGAGTCTATTTTTATAGCCTTGTAGTTTAAGTGGACAAATTTAATCTTTGGTAAAGGGTTTAGCGATTGCGTGGGTCGAAAGGCTTTCGTAAATTCTTTTTGCACCTCGAAGAAGGCTTTTCTTTTATCATTTTCTTTGAAACTATTAAAATTTTACTGAGCAATGAATTAATGAGGTTCTTTTTATCTTAAGAGTAGCAGGCATGAAAAAAAAGGCTCAGTAAAAGTCCTTGGTTTAAAACTTTAAAACTTTTTTCATAAGGTTTTAACTAAAATGCCTTAGTAGATCGTTATACTCAAAAAGATTCTCTACTGATGTTTCTTTCTGTAGGTATGTTTTAAAAGGTGGGGAAGCTAGTCTATTCACGGTCCGCTGATGACAATTATGCTCCATTTACAACAAGTATTTGTATATTGAATTAAAAAACCGGAAGCAGAGGCCGCTTCCATAGATTACGTCACCATTAGGGAACTGGCAACTCATTCTCGGTGTTACGCTTAAAAGTATAAAAAGTAACGTTATCAAGCAACTTTGTCAGGTTCGCTTTACTAAGTAAACTACTGAGAACTCAATCATGTCCCTGTCTCTGCATGTTTGTAGCTATCAGCGGTGTTCCAGAAAATCATATTTTTTACCCAATACCTAGTTTGCAAGTTGCATTACATTTGCCTATACCTTCCACGCTCTTTTATACACGACGACGACGGTTAGACCAGATGCGTTAAGATAAAATACTAGATGTGATGATGCGATTATAAATCTTTTTCGACATAAACATTACTGTCAGATAAGATGTTAATAATTTGATCCATTAACTAAACATTCGTTCTTTCCAAATCGTTAACGACATTAAGCAATTCATCTTCGTCATCTTTTGGACTAAGCACAATTTCATCAATACAAATAGATTGATGTGCTCGCAACTGAACTGCTCCGTTGCCTTTCACCTTGAGGGTTATTGGAGCTAATCTGGACTCAATTCATGTGAGAACTCGATTATGGTCCTCGATTTCCATCACCCCACGCCGCATGTACTAACTAACTAAATTGTCACCGAGTTGTGCAAGTCTCCTGCTATGAGCCTATTAAATTTATTGCTTGTAAAACGAGGAGCTAATTTAGAGTTTCATTTTATTGACTTAACTATTTTACTGACGAACACTGCGGGTGTGTTGCCCATGACGGATATTTCAAAAATGAGCTGTAGTACTGAGCAGGAAAGTTACAAAATATGTTCGTCGGAATAGTTTTATTAGCTTTTGTAACAGGGGTGGATTGTTTGCGCTGTATGCGTGTTTAGTCAAGCTTCCCTTTATTTTTCGGAGATTGCCTGCCAGTCATGTCGATGCCGCGGTCGGTCGTGTCGTGACATATTTTCGAAGGCAGCCGTAGTAGAGTTTGAGTCAGAAAACTTGAAGGAGGTCTGCTGCAAATAGGAAAACTTTGTTGTTTAATATAGGTTTAAAGATTAATCAGCCAATCAATTGTAATCATTGTAATTTTTATTATCTCGAAATAAACTATATTTCTTTATTGAAAGATAAAAATAGAAGTAAGAGAGTTTGGACTATTTAATAGGTAATTTATTTTTGATGATGGTTTCAAGTAGCCCGTTCTAGCAATGGGGTTAGGAATCATGTACATCTACTAGGTTTTTATCAGCGCATAACTTTCGCAGAACTTTCGATTTAGCATTTTCTCAATTCTTTATGATTACAAGAAGTTTGAAAAAGTGACAGTTGCGTCATTTGAAATTCGTTTAGATTATATCGAGATAATAAGATACTCAGACAAGTAAGTAGCATATTTTACTTGGTTACTTTCCTTTATTCATAGAACAGTTTTGAACTAAGTAGTTCAGGGTCGAATGTCAACGCTGCGACATTTTTACGACATTTATTTACGTTGGGGTAGCTCAAGGTCTAGACTAGAACTGTCTTTGTTCTTAAACACTACCTTACCAGGTAGGTAGAGACAAAGGATACGGTACTTCTAGGTAGGGCGTTACGTTTTAATTGTTAGGGCCTCACACACGTCGAATCGTGCATGCAGTTAAAGTCCCAATGACAGTTATAAATGTCATCTTGTATCGATGATGGGGCATTAATTGTTAAGTAGTCGTAAGTCGTGCCAAGGCATTCGTAGCAAGCGTAATGATTACAACAATTACCTATGCCTTTTGATGATGTCATTAAATGACAGTTACGTCTCTGAGTCTGCTTTCTCGCGGTCTTGTTGATGTAACGTAGTACGTAGAGTAAGCACGCAGCTATACAAAAGTAACTTACCTCAAAAATTTAATAACCTTTTCGCTAAGAAGAACTTTTTTTGTTGTATAATCCCCAAGTTAAGTAATATATGCTGCTTTATATATGTATATATAGGGTGTAAAAATACTATTTCCGGAAACTTTAACGATGGATTCTATTCGTGAATCTGAATAATTTTTCCCAAGGAAACCTAAAATCCATACTAAATTTACGAAAATTGGACTTACATAATTGGCTGACTAACCATCAATTTGTATGAAAAGTTTGAAATTATTGGGTTGGTAAAAAAGTCTTGCGACACTTTGTATTTAACCTTTATACCTATTCTTTGTACAGAAGTTTTGGTTGGAGGACATTCAACGTTTGCCCGATCGTTGGGCACAAGTTAAGATATGAATGGCGATTACATAATATATTAAAGTTGTCTTAAAAACTTATTGTCGCAATACTTTTTTAACAACCCCATAATTTGCGAATTCAGTATAACAGGTAATTTCCTTAGGAACACTTGTCCAGTTTCACGTTTGCGGGAGTGATCTTTTTAGACCCTACATTTGGAACAACAAGTATCTCAAATCTGTACTGTATGTCATGTCTATTTTCTATGGGATTGGATTCAGACACTCTTTCTCAAAATCGGATATTTAACTTGACCTAAATGATGTACCTACTTACTGAACTGTTTTTGCCAATGTGGGGTACATTGGCATTCCCTGTAGTTAGTTGTCTCTATTTTCAGTTATCATCTTTGGGATTTCAGAATATCATCATCAGCCGAAAGACATCTACTGCTGGACCAAGGCAAAATTTATTGTTTCGTTTTAAAACCAAAATTCTTAGGTACTAAGGCGCAGTTAAGAATAACCAAGTAGACAGGTAACTAGATGTCAACAAGTAAATTAACTATCACATTCAATTCAAATTGACCTTACGAACCGCATACGCATATCTAATGAAAAAGATTTGGGTATTATTGTACGTAATGAAAATTCAGAAAACGTTCATGACACGTGGATGTTATTCTTATTACTTTGTAATATGAAAATCAACTTTAAATGTATATTGTCACTTTTTCGGTATGTACGAATGCATCGGTATTCACTGTACAGCAGTAGCATTAAATATAGGAACCTTCTAAAATATTGTACCTGAAGAAAAAAAACACGGGCTCATTCAGAAAAATGTAACTTATTTACACTAACTTTACACTCAATTTGCAAAAACAAATTCTCATGCTAATTGATCACGCGATTCGCCAACTTTGTTTGGGAAGTTCAAAAATAAAGTTGTCAAGTTTCATGAGTAGAGAATGTATATTTTTTTTCAAGTATTTTAGAAGGTTTTTGTAATGATATACAGGGTGTCAGCTGCCTACATACAATTTTGCATCAAAATACGTTGTTTAGGTTCAGGTATCCTTACTTTTCCTACTATATTTTTTTTATATTATAAATGTGAAACTGAATTTGCTTGTACCTTTTTCTCATCACTACGAACCAAAGGATGAATGGATAGTTTTATCCTGAAAACTCATCGCAACGCTACACAACACATAAATGAAAGTTATAAAAAAACTACATCCATGCGGAGTCGCGTGCGAAAGCTAGTACTTTACACACTCATGCTAATGACCTAACTCGAGGGTCTAACTAAATGTATCAACTTGGTGCGAAGAAGTACCTAAATTGACAATCCGTATGCTGACTCAGGGATCCGGCACGTGCACCCACTACCAAGGAGCTTGCAAATCTTTTTGTAGAGCCATCTCGACGCGTGCGCCGCCCGCCCGCGTTGCTGTTTCGTAATAACAAGTGGGTATTATGTTACTGGTCGAATAATAATTGAAACTTTTCTTGTGAAACTTCGTCGTGAAAGACAAAACATATAAGTACTTACATAGTTTTGTAATCTGAAATGTGCATAGAATAAAAATATTTTTGAAGTTATTTTGTTTTGAATAACTATAGTTATTCAAAACAAAATAGCTTCAAAATAACGCTGTATGTGAAATAAGATTACTAATATAGCATATTGTCTTCTCAGTATCTGCAAATGAAAGCCTAAATTGTGTTCTATTTAGTGAATGGATACTGATAATCAGCTCAAGTTAGATGGAGACCCCCTCCTTAATTATCTAGGTATTATCCGAGTGTTCACAGACAGGGTGCTAATTATCGTAGTTTACCTTAGACTGACAACTGAAACACTAAGTTTAGGTTTATCTTAAACGAATTTGATGAATGGAGTGACGGTTTGATTATCGATTTTATGTATGTATGAACACTTTATGTTTTATCTACATCTGTAAATCACATCAGAAAGTTGACTAAGTACATAAAATTATAGACTTCATTCGTTTAAACAAAGCCAAAAGAATTCAAGAACTGAAAGTACTACTAAGTACTTGGTAATCTGTCGGATGATTCATTCATTCAACCAATGGGATGAGGCAAATGTTTTCTAATGTCCATTGACATAAGAGAATAAATAACATACAGAAAAACAGTTGTCATTGCACAAAGAAAATTTGATGAACATTTAGAATATTTTCTTATAAGGCTAAGATAAGACATCAAAGAGTTATCATGCTAAGGCTTTACAACGAAAAAACTTGCAATTAATAAAATATTATAATTTAAAATTACGAACTAAAATGACAAACGAACATTATAATATACCCCATTAATTACACACGTTCTCAGACAGTCAGTTACCCATAAATATATTATGTTCAATAATTTTATGTTGTCGTAGATAAATCAGTAGGTTCTGTCCCATCTCTCAAAGACGGGTCTTAGACCACTTCTCGTGCAGTAATTACCGCCACAGGCATACGCGGGTAATCTCACTGTCTATGCGCTCGCGCACTGTTGGCGGACACTCGATATCTGGTTTAAAAACCTGGGCCCTGTAAAACAAGACTGGTTAGGGCTGGGTTTGCTATAATACTTACTGGGTGAGCTGGCATGAAAAGATATATAATATAAGTACTTGAATTGTACTAGATATTTCTCGGTCAAACGTATCATATATGTGCAATTATGTCTTTGTTTGGCTAACTCTTAAAGCTTAATAATTACGTACATTTTAAATCAACCGAAGTGACGATATATTTACCACGTATCAGTGTTAATAATTTCGAAATACCTTTAATGATAAAAATCAAAAAGGGCTGCTTATAGGTTATACTACGCCCAAATATAACATTCGTAATGCCACGTCTTATCCAGCAGTCATAGAAAAGACATCAACGCGAGCACCACGACTCTACGTTTCACTAAACATCGCAGAAGAGACATCAACGGGAGTTCATAAAATTTATTTTTAATTTTTTTGACAAATGTGTCGAATATTTTATTAGAAGGCAATCCGTTTTTTTGTAGGGCCACGTGAGGGCAACAGACTCTTGATTGATAAACTGACGACGATTGTTTAGTTAGGATTAGGCTAACTTTGATCCCCTAATCTCGCTATTAACATGACATTACGTCATACATAACGGCTTACATAATTCGGAGTCAATAGCATACAAATTACAAATGTATTATTTAATCCAAAGCTCTCTAATCTTAGGTAAACAATAGTAAACATAGATTATAATTTTCGAATGTCGGGACATTAGATTGTTCGTATCTATATCATAAGAGTATTAGGTACACGTGTGTATATCTGATTAATATTAATAATATTATATTTTATTCATCAAGAAGGCAGTACATCACAAAGAGTAAAAGAACGGTTAGACTATAAAGAAAGTACATAATCAATAATGATAAGATAACTTTAAAGGTTGCTATACTATTTCAGTTGTACACCGAGAGACGAGAACGGAATAGAATAAATGAATGGAAGAGTTATCTGCAAGTACGTTTTTTCAAGATTTAGTAGTTTTTGTCGATCATTTCCATATTGTGACGTTGCAGCGTCGACTGGCCGGCGCCGATGCCCCACTAAGAGAATCGGTGAAGCTCGCTAGAACACCCTGGACGAATTTCACTCAATGAAAGCGACAGTTCATTAGTTGACGTTTTTTGTCGGAATAAAATAAGGATAATGATGATTTTGTTACATTATTTTATGTTTGTCTAGCGATACGTGATACAGACCTTACTACCTTTTACAGGGTATAAAAAGAGGTCTAGTAATATTTTAAGGATAAGGGCTTTCACGTGAAACTAAACAACGTTCTCAGCAAGAAACGTGTGATAATATCGCAAATAATTTTTTTCACACTGGTCTGATCGATTTATCGCCAAAATCGGCTACAATATAAGGACATTAATATATATATTTTTTTAATTGCTTCGCTGCTTACTTGGCACTAGGTGAAGAGGCAGGAGATACTCCAGCAGAAGCACAGTCAGCTGCTGGAGGTCAGTGCGACGAGGAGAGAAAACGACGAACTATGCTGGTATTGTCGAAAAGGATTGCTTTTTATAGGTTTTCTAGCAGGCATAACAGGGCGACGGTCCCTTAAGACTGTTTCTTCATTTCTCTTCACACTCGTCCGCAATTTCGCATGTCTCACGTACCAGTCCACTCGAACTATTTTAGTTACTCGCACTTGCCATACAAGTCTATAGCATCGTTTCCGTCCCAGAAACGACGTTAGCGCTTAATTACAAGCCTGCATTATTGAAAGTGGTCCGCTTCTTGCGGGGAGGAATTCAGGGAAATCCAATCTAACTTGACCCCTATTTGCGTCGTTCCTCGTAAATTGCTTGGAGCGGACACGGCTGGCTGTACCTTGGACTGGTCCCATTACAAGGTAAACACTTAATTTACCTAGACCATGAAGGTCTTATGTTACATGATAATGTGGGGTGAGTTTAGCTTAAGATTGTGTGTCTGGTGTCAGAGTTACATCACTCTATCTATAAAGACACTAAAATAAAATATTTTATTTTATTTTCGTTAGTTATATGATTTAAAGGGAGATCTTCATAAAAAATATCTTAAAAGGGGGTTAGAATGTATCTTCTCATAGCCTAAATTCGGCTCTGTCTTCCAGTCAGCGGCTGCTCTTGATTATAACGGATGGCTAATTTATGGTGGTAACAATATGAAGTGGCGTCTCCTTACTGAATATTACTACGGTGCGATATTATCAGATATTAACAACACGGAAACGCTTTTCCTTATCTACCTTTAATGCATAAACTTGTGCTTAATCTTTTGAACGCCAAAGACCGATAATCGGCATTATAGGTTGAACGCGAATGAACAATACAATTCGTCATGTCATGTATAGGGTATGTATACAGGGTGTATATGTATGTATGTAGGATGAAATACATGAAAAAATTTTATCACGGCTTCTACTCATGAAACTGAACAACTCTCCCCAAGGAACCTATACTCAATTCGCAAAAAAACTTTTGGAGTCCTCATACTGATTGATTGATCAACTGAACCGCCAATTTTGTATGGGAAGTCCAAAAAATAAATTTTTTCGACGTTGACATCGGCAGAATTATTATTGTGCCTGAGCCAATAATGAAAAGTCAGAAATAGAAAGGTTAATTACTGATTAGGCGTTCCAAATTGTTTTATAAAGTTCACTAGACAGCGACCGCAGAAGTAGGTACTCCATCAAGGGGAGGGCAAACATTTTTTTTAGATTAAAAATTTGAGTAGGTTTGCCAGTCTAACGCTTTGTGAAGGATATAAGCACAGAGAAACCTGTATCAGGTATTACATTAATATTTCATTTTAGGGGGGCATTTGGCCCCCTCTGCCCCCCACTTTCGCGGCCACTGTCACTAGAGATCGATCGTCAGTTGGTAGATCGTCGCTCACTTGTTTTGACAATTAAAAATATATAAACTATGTATCTATAGGGTGACTTTAAATTAGTTCATGTGCTCATGATAACAAACAACTTTCCCTAAGGAACCCATAGTCAAATCGCAAAAAAATGTTGGACTCTTCATACTAATTTGGCCGGTCAGTTGCTCGATTTGTATGGAGACTTCAAATTTTTTTTGCGATATGACTATGGGTTCCTTAGGGAAAGTTGTTTGTTATCATGAGCACATGCATAGCCTTTCGTATCAAGAACTAATTTAAAGTCACCCTATATAATGTGATGATAAAATACAGTATTTTCACCATCAGTATTTCAAAATTTCAGAGTTATATTTAGTAAATCTATCAAAAAATAATGTTACAGTTTGGATGGAGTGAAGATACAGAACCCTCAAAATTCATTTTGAAAACATACACTGAAAAAAGTAATTGTTAATATATATAAAAAAAAAAAATATTATTAAGTCACTTGTTTATATACGAGCGCACAAAGCTTTGTGATTCCGGGAATCAAGCCGTCTTGATTGAGAAACGAAACAAGCATACATAGTACATTCCAATAAGTTTATAAGTATTTTATTGGATGAACTAAGTGTAATGTGTAGTAATAATAAAGCAACTTGATGGATCTAAATAACTTGATGATAGAACTGACTATGCCTCGACATGAATAAAGTAAACTTATTAAATTCAACACTTTCAATTTGATAAACGTTCAATCAATTCAGCTTTATTGTGACAAGAAACCGTCAATTATTGTTTTTGATATTTCCTTGAATGATTCAGTCATTTTTTTTTAATCAAGCAAGATTGTTTGTTTAGCCATGATTTTTTTCAGTGTATCCGTCTTTTAATTCTAACTTGACAACTTTGTTAAAATTGTTGTTATTCAATTGTTTTATATTACATATTTCTAAACTCTCGTTTGTCCGATCCCAAAGACACCCTACGTACTCGTATGCTTCATTTTTCGGCCCACTGCTGTGAATGCATGCTGTGCATTCCCTAATCACATAATGAGTGTTGAGCTCTTTATCGTAATATATACAGGGTTTAATAAAAGCGTTCAGTTTACTCTCGAAACTGAATTAGTTTCGTTTTAGAATTTTGCTTGTTGTGCCAAATATAGTATTTTGAACTTCTCTTATAAAGTTGTGCAAGTGGCACTTTGATTTATGTGGAAAGACCAATTTTTTTGCAGTTTGTCTTAGGGCAAAAGGTACTCAGTTTCATGACCTGAAATCCACTTTTCCAGTAGTGCTTCATTTTTTTTAACAGGTTTTTTCATAGGTGTGTCGGACTTCCCCCTGCATATCTCACTCACAATTTCCTTCATCGCGTCTGTCCCGTGAGGCTGTACTCTGTCCCTATCTTGATTACTTTTATCTTATTTACGAAG
The DNA here is from genome assembly GCA_958295455.1 of Coleophora deauratella. NCBI lineage: Eukaryota > Metazoa > Arthropoda > Insecta > Lepidoptera > Coleophoridae > Coleophora > Coleophora deauratella. The sequence goes on along the minus strand of OY282405.1, from coordinate 5,075,168 downwards.
GAATCTTACTTACTTATTTTATTGGATTTAAGTATTGTATTTATTTATTGTTGTTCGGGAGTGGAGTAGAATAATTTACTGTGCATCATCATTTGTGTAGGACTATGCTACTCGTAATTATAGGGACTTAAAAGAATGCGTAAAGCATCTAGTAGTTTTGTGTTTGAATTGATTTTTTTTTATAAAAAAATGAAAATATTGAGCGATTGATAGTGTAAATAGGACACCGATTAAAGAAATAAGTTTTCGCAATGGTTTCTTGGCGGATGGGCTGCCAAAGCTACGGTAGATCGAAATCTATGTTATTGACCTCGTGGGAAAAATTATTTAAGTCTGTAGTTCGGCACATTTAGCGCGCATATCTTTATAAGTAGTTTGAGTTATATTAAATAGATCTCTCTTTTAGACGACGATAATTTGCTCTCGGTACGTGTATGCTTTCCTAAACTCAAACTCAATAATTTTAAAGTTGTGCTATGATTTTTATAATGCAAGGTGACTGGGTGAGTACCATGTAAGTACGTATCCTGCTTGCTCTATATTTGCCGCTATGAATCGTGATAATTCCGGCGGGTGAGGGTAATGAGACCTGCACGATTACTGATATACGAATAATATTCGGATGCATTTGCATCTTGCAAACCATGTATCCTAGGGGATTAAGATATAGATCCAAATAATTCCACTGATTAGAAGATCACAAAAAGTACCAATACCGATAAAACGCCTATTACTGCGTTTTGCGTGAGCAGGGTAGTAAAGCATTCCATCTTAGTCTTCAAGGATCGATAAGGCCCTGACAACTCTTTGGTATTTACAGATACTTAACGCCAGCAGTAGGCACTTTCCGTTAGGTAGGCTGTCATATCTTAATATATTAAATATATCTGTATGTTCTAAAGTAAACCTATTCCCAGTAAAAACCTAGTGTCAACCAAGAAATTATCTCGATGCCCTTCACACATAAAAGGAAGATTGTAGCCACGTTGTATGCGGTATAAATTCAAATGCTCAATACATTTCCTATCACCACGGTGCCCGCGTGCCGCGCTCCTGCAAACACAATAAATCAATATATGAAAATGCTGGGAATCGGAAATCTTTGTTTTGAATGAACGTTCTTATCTTCCTACAAGGAAGTTAAAGGTAGCTGTACACTTTACAAACGTTACAAGTGCGCTAGGCTACTGGCCTTTTTGTATATGTCGCAGATGGATTGTATAATCCGCTGTTTTACAGAACCGCTAGCGATTTTAGAAAACAGCACCGTTTTGTAAAACAGCTGAATGACGTTCAGATAGATTGCAATTGCGCTACGTTTTACAAAACTGCTAACCACGTTTAGACGTATTGTAGAATGGCTTATCTGTAGCCACAATGAGTTAATAAGTTTAGTTTAATAATGTGTATAAAGGTATAAATCATCGTTATAAAATTACTTACTGTTTCCACTTGAGTTAGGATCATTTTCACTCATATCACTAATACTAAATTATTTATTAATTTCGGCAAACGACTTAATGTTTCAGACGCCATTATTGTTGTTATGACACACAGAGCTACGAGTGACAAAATTTAGAGCTAAAGTGTATCTGACGTCTTATTTCACGCTGTTTTACAAAACCTCTAATCATTGGCCCGCTGCATTGACGAACGCAAAACGTTTATGCAATTCTGCGTATTTGTAGCCCAGTTATTATGGAAAACCGCTAAAGATCGTTCAGCTGTTTTACAAAACGGCGCTGTTTCGTAAAATCACTAGCGGTTTTGTAAAACAGTGGATTCTGCAATGCATTTGCGACATATATCCTGTATATATGTCGCAAATGCATTGCAGAATCCAAAAAAATATATATGAAAAAAAAATATCTCCCGGAAACTTAAACTTTTACTACTCATCATACTACACTTGTTAATCATAATAGGTTTCCCACATGAATCCACACATCTCATTCTTCTTTTTCTTTAAAAAAAAACTTTTCCTCAAATCAGTCGGCTGATCAACAAAATGTGTATAGGATGTCGGGGAAAATTGAACTCTCCATACAAAATTGGATAATTACTATCAATTTCAATGAGAATTTCAATTTGTTTTTGCGAACTTATTATTTTTGTATTTGATTTGTATTGATTTTTTTTAAATTTGATATAGAATTTAATGTATTTTTATATTTGATCATTATTTAATGTATTTAATTTTTAACTTATTAATTTGACTTTTTTTGTATATTATTGTTTGTGTTTTATGGGGCTAGTACCTGAAAATAAATGATTTCAATTCAATTATTCATTCTATAAGAAAAGTAGTTCCATTTCATGAGTAGACAACACTGTTAAGTTTTCCGAGAATGTTTTTTTAAAACCTGTATTGATAATATTTTATTTTACTTTTTTTTCCTTGGGAAATCAACAGCTTGTACAGTATAGCATAGCATATAGTTGATAAAAATATATTTAAAAGAAAAGCCTATAGATTTCCACAAATAGACAAAATATTATACAGGACTTAAAATCTAACTTTGGACATAACCCGCTTAAGTGCCATAACTGAAGCATGGTACTTGCCCCGTGTGAAAGCCCCATTAGGTTTGGTATGATAGGGGGTAATATTCCGATCCGGGGCGTTTTTTCCGGATCGGGGGCAGGTGTGGGCGTCCGTAATTTATGGGCGGCCCTCGGAAGTAAAGCCCGACGGGGAGAAATGCGTTTAACTTTTTTCAGGGTCATCTACAAACGTTAAATGTTCAACCTATACTTACGTTTGCTCTGAAAAAGTTTATTAGCTCTGTTAAATTATTTTTACTGTTGTGGAAAAGTTACGACATTCCGCATCAAAAATAAAGTATGAAATATTGTTCACTAAATACCTTTTTGACGAAGGAGTAAGAAGGTATTGTCATGGCAAAAAAAACGTACTTGATATTTTGATGGAGATCGATTCTCTTGTACTTATAAAGCCCAAAAAAAATAAAAATAAAAAATGTTTATTTGTGTATGTGTGTGTGTGTGTGTTTGTCCGTCCCGGGCTCTAGCGAGAAGACCACTGGACGGATTTGGATGAAATTTGGGTTAGAGCAATATTTTGTTAATATCTCCAGCCGTTATTTTAAATTTTTTCAATATCGTCATTTTTTAGGGTTGCCTCCCTAGTAAAAAAACACTTTTAATTTCATACAAAAATAAGTGTTTTGTTAATTTTGCTCAAAATTGGCTCTAACGAATTTGATGAAACTTTGTACAATACCATATTTCTATACAACCTACTACACAAGATAGTTGGTTACTCTGATAAAAATCGGGTTAAATATTATACATTTTTAAATTACAAAAAAATGTTAACTGGTATGAAAACTACTATGTATAATATTGATCAGTGACGTCATGGTTCACAATTTCAATCATTTTTATTAAAACAAAACTTCGTTTTTGACTTTTGATTAAAAGTACGAGTAACTCAGATATCTAGCAGTCAACTAAAATCCCGTTTTTCCAGTTTTTCTTTTTCCAGCTTTATGTCGTGCAATAAATTATTTTCATTAATTGAACTACCGGATTAAATAACAAAATATTTACCCCTGCGTGATAGGTAAAATTAATAGTTCAGTATGGTCTACTTCTAGAAGTTGTTATATAACGTATTCTGGAATTCTGTTATATGCCTACCCTCACCTCACTGCAATGTGTTGCAACTCTTGGGCCGCTTACAATAAAATATTCCCACAAAAGCACATTCACATATGTAGTCATGTATTACATAAATCATATTTATATCCGCAAAGTAAATGTAAACAAATAGCTTCCTTCAATTTTCCCGCGTAGAGCGATCAATAGCACGAGACCGGGCCCGGGACTCGAGAGTCATAGTGTTGAGGATCGCAGTTTGCTGGTTGCAGATCCTTATTCTAAAAGCGAACCAATTAGACAAGATAGCAGGGTTGCTAGTTCTCCACCGCAGTGAAATAGAAATCCCAGAAGTTTTCCTTTTTTTATTCCATGGTATTTAACTTCGGCTATCTTTGGCCTCAGTCGTCTGAATAATTAATTAAATAAATCAAATAAGGGCTCGCCTCTGGCTCGCAATTCTAGGCTACGGTATATTTTCCTACGAAAGTCGTTACTACAGTACCTACAGTTACTAAATGGAATATTTGATAAACTTGAGCTTATTTGATAAATCTTTCCTAGAAAGACTGACCCTTTCCCTTTATCAGTTTTGGCCAACTATTTAATTGAATAAATATACGGGCTGAGGGTTTGCTAACGCACATATACAGGGTGACTGATACATACCTGCAAACCTCTTAACTGGTGATTCTCCTCATGAACTGAACGACTTTTGATCTACAAGTTTGCCGAAATCGAAAATGTTTTTTTAATCTTTTCATACAAACTTGACTTATCTGATCGAGTATGATTTCAGATTTCAGTAATTCTGAAAGAGATCTGATTTCAGTAATTTTTTGGAAGAATTACTATACCTATCAACATTTGGGGAAATATCGCACGACAATCTTATATTTTATATCATTATTGCTTTGACGATTTTATTGTCCTCTGCTATTATTGAAATATTTATTATAAGCTTGACATTGATAATATTAAATAAATAAATCTAATATAATCTACGCTGCTCTTTTTGGAGGTATAAACTCAATTCAAGACATTTTTGTAAAATCTGTTACAGTAGCAATCTTTTCAAAAATGTTATCGTTAACAATACATATGTATCTTAAGGAAAGAGCCCTTATCTAGATAATGTTAGGTCTTACTTCAAACACAGGGACCAAATCCGTATTGGTGGAGGTTGTGGCGCTTGTGGCCAATCCGAGTGTCATAACTTTTCAAGTTGCGATGCCTCTGACATGACATAACGACTGCAGTCTAGTGATAGTAACCGGCATCAACGGCTTAACGTGCCTTGCGAAGCTCGGAAATGTACAAGATAAATGCCACTAACAGTTAATCCCATCCAGATTATGACTATGTCTGTAGTAGTTTACCTGCGTTATGAACGCGACCACGCAAACAACACTGAGCCACGATCGCTTTACTTCCATATTTATAAAGTTATATATTCGCTAAATATGAAAAGAGGGAAAATATCGTAATTGCCAGAGCTTTATATATGATATTTTTATAATATACAATCTGCTATCAAGAACCATATTTCTGTAGGTAATTTGGTTTTCGCAGTAAAGCATGGCGACCAAAAAATACCCGCAATTCGGGGAATTTCTTCCAAGTAACCTAGATCAGGAGATTGTATTTATTATTCAGCATGCACTATTCATTGAGCGAAGGACGGACGTCCAATCGGCTCGCTAGGATTGATGACTCTGGTCCACGGAACACGGTTCACTGCTTCAGCTAATGTTAATTGGATTTTGTCGTCCAACTTTATATGGATTTGTGAAAGTACCCCTAGATTAGTACAAACAGGACTTTCAGCTCGCTCAGTTTCTGTTGAACTTCTGTGCATTTTAGTGTGGAACGGTTTAAGTTAAATAAATGTGTTCTTACAGTTTGGGGATAACATTTGGAATCTAAGCAATCTTGTCCGTGATTTGGAATGCAAGAGGTTCAAGAATTTAAACTGAGTTAATCTAAATTTCGGACTTGATGTAGAAAATAAATGGGTAATGGAACCTCGCTGTAGTCGCAACTGTCAGATCAATTTATGGCTAAAATAAACGAAAAAAGTGCGATTACTAACTTATGTATGTAGTTCTAACCGATATAAAATAAAAATATGTTATGCACTCTAGTGTGTAACGAAATAAGCTTAGAACTCGTTAACTGGAGTTTCTACTTATCATTCTGACCAACAAGCAAAACATGTTGGACTTTCTTATAATTCTTCATAAATCAGCTGACGAAGCGTCCATTTCTTTTGTATAACGAGTAGTAGCCCCCGTTAATGGTTCCTACACCTATTTCATTACACCTGCATAGATTTAATTTCACTGAACACATCTAATTTGAAAAAGCTGCACGTATGACCCACATACCTCTCCTAAACACCATAATAAATAAACCGTTTAACTCCAAAATCACCAGCAATTACCTTTCGAATCGGAGCGGACACACCGAATGGAACTCAATACGATACAACCAGTAGTCAGTTAACAAACACGTGTAGAGTATTTTAACGTAACGGTTTCCCAGTGATTGTCCGGCTGACGGTGTTTTGACAAACATCCAAGTGGTGATTATAATCTGCGGTGGACCGGTCGTGTGCCTGTGATTACATGCACTGACTTGCCAGAATCAAAACGTATGGAGCTCAGTTGAAAATCGACTGGTACTGAATACTGGTCGCAATAGAAATGCAGAATAACAAATGCACAAATACGTACAAGGTTTTTTTGTAAATGAAAATGTGAACATATCTATGTTACGTATCGGGTCAAACGTGACAACTTTTCTTCTACCATTTATTACATAAAAAAATTTGGACTCTCCATACAAAAATGTTCAAATCGACTCTCTCTCTTATCGTGTGGCACATTTAACCGTTCTATCCACAAGGTATAGACTGCGGTTTCCTACTGTTGCACTTAGCATCACCCGCGGACTTGTGTATGGCATTTAGAATTTACACATACGGACGAGTGTAACGCGACAATCATACACATCTAGAAATTCAATGTGCAGGTTTCCTCACGATGTTTTCCTTCACCGTTAATTTTATTTTTTTTATTTTTTTATTTATCAGATAACAAGTTCCATTTTTGTTAGTAGTAAGACTTAAGACTATATTAGTGCATTGAATAATAATCTAATTAATTAATTAGATTATTATTCAATGCACTAAAAGAAAAGAAAAGAAGCTGGGATGACGTTCACTCGAAAAGCGTCCTAGAAGGCTTGGTCACACGGTCAACCGGGGCCGATTTGGCGCGCATGGGGGCTGTCTCCAAACGTGAGTCAGGAGCGTGGCTGCACGCATTGCCGTCGCCCCAGCTCGGGACCTTACTGGATAATGACACCCTAAGGGTGGCCGTCGGGCTCAGGCTTGGATGTAAGATTTGTGAGCCACACCAGTGCAAATGTGGGGTGGCGGTGGATTGTAGCGGGCGACACGGTCTCAGTTGTGCTAAAAGCGCGGGCAGGTTTCCTCGCCATCACGCGTTAAATGAGATCGTGCGTCGCGCCCTGGTGTCTGCCAACATCCCCAGTATACTGGAGCCCCCAGGTTTAAGCCGGAGTGACGGCAAGAAGCCAGACGGCCTCACCTTGATACCGTGGGCGAAAGGTAGGTCCCTTATATGGGATGTCACATGTTCGTGCACGTACGCCGCCTCCAACCTCAGCCGGACTGTTCGGACGGTGGGAGCGGCCGCGGAGGCACGAGCAAAGTTTAAACATTCCAAATATGCGGAGTTGAAACCGGCGTACGAGTTTGTGCCGCTCTCCGTGGAGACCTCGGGTGTGTGGGGTGAGGAGGCCAAAACATTTGTGAGGGAGCTGGGGAGGAGGTTGCGCGAGAATACGGGAGACCCCCGCGCCGAGTCGTACCTGGTGCAACGTATCGCACTGGCCATCCAGCGTGGAAACGCGGCCAGCGTAATGGGTACGTTCCCACCGGGTGCGACTTGGGGCGGGCTTTTAGATAAGTAAGTTTGACGACTCCATAAATTGGATTATTATTTTTATCTTAAAATATTTTAGAGCAATAGTGTTTAATTCGTTCATTAAATATTGAAACCTTTATAAATATTAACGTCACATTATATGGTTTAGAACAGTTAGGTAATGTCTTTGGATATATAGAGCATTATTGAGATCTAGACTTTTCGATTTTCTAGACATCTAGGCGTAAGGTCAAAATTTTGTTGAATTAATTAATAATACAAAATTGACAAATAATTTCACATGATATACTCCCAAACACCCTTTAAGAGCCCTACCCAGTGCTTCATTACCGGCGAGTCAAACCTCGCTGCAATGGCCAGGATGCTGTTGCTACTCCCCCGCACTCTGCCACGCATGGACGCCACACGTCTACGCATTACTGCTTGAAAGCAGTCTACTCGCGCCTCTGCGAACATCTTAGAAGCGCTGCAGTAACGTGGTAGCCTCAACAGCATCCTGAGTTATTATATTGTACGCGTAGGGCATTGTAGGCCTTTCGAGTATATAATACCCACAGGCTGCTCGTGTAAAAAGTCATACAGTACGCCTTAAAGAGGGTTAACTTTACCTGCACTGAACATCGAGCAAACCTGCGGGCAATCATATTACTTCTGACCGACAACCCCCTGCGCTCTCTTTCCATGTCTGCATCATCTTTCAAATCTTCGGTAACAATATGCCCTAAGTATTCAAATTGTATGACACGTTTTAGCAAATTGCCATTCAGCGTTATTGACCATGCAGACACTTTTGGACGTGTTGTATCTGAGGCCGTGGGTAGCAGCGTACGCCTCACACACTGCCAACATTTTTTGCAATCCGCCAGGCGACGGGCTCAGCAGCACCATGTCGTCTGCGTAGCTGATACTGTTAATGCTGACGCCATCAATACGACAGCCGACATGCATGTATGTTAAAGCACTTGGTATGAAAATACACGTAGGTTCGTAAAACTCCTTGGTGTACTGGCCAGGAGTTGAACCCAAGACCTCTGGTTAGGAAGACGGAGTCGCTACCCGTCGCACCACCGATGCTTTTCAAACCGAAACAGAGTCTTTTTTACCTTTATTGAAAAAGTTGTCACATTTGAGCAGATTTATAAGATGGTTATGATCATAAACACAATAAAAACAATTATTTGAATTCATAAGAAATATCGTTCGTTAATCTTCCGTAGCGTTTCCTTTCCTAAGATAATATAAGATGCTCTCAATACATACTCGTATTTGCCTTGCAAATTTAAATTTAGAGCTCGACGTTCAATTTACGAAACTGATTGATATACTTCCTTGAGGTTGCGTTTAACGTTTTCTTGACGCGGTGCTCGCTGGCGCTGGCTGTTTCGTTCTCATTTGCAGTAAACAACTCCTCATGATAGGTTCTAATTCTGAAATGGTTCTGAATTCATATTTCAGTTAAGACGCTAACCATTTTGTCAGGTTCTTTTCATTTAAATAATAATAATAAATGGTGTTTTTACTTTTGGTATTGTACGCAACTTTCTTTGAGGGACACGTAGTAAATTCACACAAAAATAATTGAAGCTTCTATAGCCGATGATTTTTTTTTTGGATTGTATGGGTTTCTTAGGATTTTTTTAGTTATATGCTTAGAAGCTACAGTTAAAGTAAACAAAGCTAAGAAAACACTCTGTATAAAGGAAGTTCCCTCTTCCCCCGGACCGCCTTCGGGTGTAGACGTGCTCCCAAAACCTCAAAAGATTTAATTTCTAATTTATTTAAAATTTTTGTCAAATTTAATTCGCTACAAAAAATAGGAGATCATAAACAGTAAAGTGGTTTCATAGTGAGTGTTGAGTGAATGTGAAGGTGAACACAGTCTTACCATAATATCTTTGCGATTATGTGCTCCTAGTACTTCGACTGGTATCACTATCTGTTGACGCCATTCTGGAACGGAGCCTGACGCCATATTGACAACTGATTGCCTGAAGTACTCTGATTGGCTGATAATCCATCAATCGTATATCTACTTGCAACTACATTGTTATTAAATCCTGGTACAATGAGCGAAGACTGTGGTGAAGATAGCAACAACATGAATATCGCCGTAGCTGATATGTCAATTTGCAATAGCAATAACACAAGCACAAGTACGGAGTATATTGATACTAAATCACCTCCAAATTATGTGTTTTCTCGTGATAAAAGAACTGATTCTTCAGATTTTAAAGCATTTAGGGACGAAATTAGAACTTTAATTTCATCCATGTTCTCTGCCCAAGAAATAGAACTGAAAAAAATCACCCAGCCTCTACAGGATATACAAAAGTCTAACCATAAAATTGAGGAGTGTGTTTCTACCTTGGTTGCTCAAAATGAGGAGTTCAAAAAGAAAATTCAACAGCTGGAGTTACAGGCCCAGGAAGACAAAAAGAAAATTATACTTATGGAGGAAAAAATCGAGTATCTCGAGATGAACAACAGAAAATCAAGTTTTGTCATCAAAAATGTACCCTTTGCACCAAATGAGTCTAAGGAATATTTAATTGATTTGGTGTTATGCCTGGCTTCTACTATTGGGATTACGATCTCTAAGTCAAATTTATCTGACATTTTTAGGGTAAAGCCCAAGAGTGGTGCCTCTCTTAATAGCCCCATAGTAGTCGAAACGAACTCCGTATTGATAAAGACAGAAATATTAAGAATGTGCAAGTCTTTCAATATTAAAAACAAGACAAAACTATGCGCAATACATCTTGGTATGCGAAAGAACGAGGATTGCCCAGTTTATGTCACGGAGCATCTTACTACCAAAGGCTCCAGACTGATGTTTTTGGCTCGCGACCTGATAAAATCTACGTCATATAAGTATTGCTGGACGTCGTATGGCAAGATATATGTAAGAAAAGATGAGAACTCACCTGTAATTTTAATAAGAAATGAAGCGCAGATCCAAGGACTACTTAATAAGGAATGACTACTGTTGATTATTAGTTTTTCATTAGTGCTATTCCTCAAAGGATATACTGAACTTGATTACCTGGTTATGCATCAATATCACTGCAAAATGTTTGTACTAAATACTTTGTTAATAACCGGAACTAGGTTCGCTTTAATAATAATATATTTTTGTAACTCATTTACTACTAATCCACACTCCACACTACACATTATTTACCCACATCATATATTCAGATATTTACACATAATAAACCTTTCATCAATCTTATTAAAATACAAAACAAACTATATATATTTGTACATAATCAGAAATACAAACTACTCTTTTTACTCTTACATAAAATATGGAAACTTTGTTGATAATCAAATGTTTACACACAAAATACTTCTGTTTGGCAGTAATATTATTTATTTGTCATCTCAATTAGTACTGGAAAAGACTTTAATATTTTTTATATTCCATTATGGATAGTAATTTAAATACTTTACAAGAATTAGACACTTTTGAAATAGGACGTAGTTTTATGTGTGAGACAGATGAGTTACACAAGTTTTCTCCAATACATAAAAACGATTTTACTGTCATATCACAGAACATACGTAGTATTTACCATAATTTTGACGACTTCACTGTTATGTTGCACAGCTTAAATATAAATGTCGATGTTATAGTTCTAACTGAATGTAGACTTTCCAATGAAAAACCCATACCGCACCTTGTTAACTACACTTCTTTTTCAACAACCTTTCACCTTAATCAGAATGACGGCGTAGTGGTGTACATTAAAAGCTCACTAATGCACAAAATTAAAGAAATAAGATTAGTACACGCATCTTGTTTACAGCTTGACATCCTAAATTACACCTTAATATGTATTTATCGCTCTCCATCTAATACTTGCGCAGACCAGTTCATTCACTCTCTAGAAACACACTTGTCTAGCCTTGGCTCACAAAGTAATATTTTAATTGCAGGTAACATAAATATCAATATTACTTCTAGGGAACGGGAACAATCATATGAGCTAAGCAACAGGTTAAACTACTTAAATATGTTATCCAGCCATGGCCTCCTGCCTGGACATAGTTTACCTACAAGAGAGAATAGTTGTCTCGATCATTTTATAATAAAAATCGATAAATCAAAAGTAACGGCCTCTATTGCTATTTTAAAAACGACTATAACTGATCACCTAACTACTTTCATGTGTCTAACTAAAATAAAAAATACACAGTATGTTCCCAAAACTAAAACAATTATAGATTATGAAAAAGCTTATAAATCTTTATTAGAAAAGAAATTATCGGATTTAATATTTTGTGACGATCCCAACCTTATAACTGAAAAATTAATTAAAAATATTACTGAAGCCTTATCAGAAAACACCCTAATTATTAGTATACCTAAACGCAACCGTATAATTAAACCATGGGTCACTACTGGCTTACTGCGATGTATTCGAAACAGAAACAAAATGCAAAAGCAGCTACGTAATGACCCACATAATGAAGTGTTAAAAATTACTTATAAGCGGTATCGCAACTTTTGCAATAAGTTATTAAAAAAGCTAAAACGTAAATACGAAAAAGATCTTATAACTAGTTCTAGTAAAAATACAAAAAAGTTATGGAATAATATAAAATCCTTGACTCACATTAAGCAAGAAAAAACTCAAAGTAATGAATTGTTACACACACAGTCAACACCTTTTGAATCTGTAAACCACATAAATCAATTCTTTAGTAGCATAGGAAAAAATCTTGCTGAATGTAACATTTCAGATAGTATAAGTTATGATCACTGTAAAAATATACCTCTCCAAACATCTTTGTTTGTGCTGCTGGATACAGAGCCTTTAGAAGTTCTTACCACTTTGATGAATTTAAAAAATGATAGTGCCCCTGGCTGTGACAATATACCCACCAAATTTCTAAAGTATGTTGCGGATGAAGTTGTCCCGATAATAACTCACCTAGTAAACGTTTGTTTTGACAAAGGCATCTTTCCTAATCTTTTAAAACACGCTATAATTACACCTGTACATAAGAATGGAGATAGAGAAGATGTTAACAATTATAGGCCAATCTCAGTTTTGCCCGCTCTATCTAAAATACTTGAAAAATTAATTAACTCTCGCTTATTGAAATACTTAGAATCTTTGAAAATTTTATCTGAATCACAGTTTGGTTTTAGAAAAGAAAAATGTACCGAGGATGCGGTCGCAGCTCTAACTTCACTCATTGTTAATAATTTAGATAGGGGAGATAAAAGCCTTGCAGTTTTTCTCGACATAAAAAAGGCTTTTGACACCGTCTCTGTCTCCATTCTTCTACAAAAATTAGAAAGGATTGGAATTAGAGGTAATCCTTTAGCTTTGCTTCGTGATTACCTCTCTGGTCGAAAGCAGTGCACTAAGATAGGTTCCTGTACTGGCGATTTCTGTGACTTACCATGTTATGGTGTACCTCAAGGATCTGTCCTTGGGCCGACCCTGTTTCTAGTCTACATCAATGACTTGTGTAATATGAAAATTCATAATGCAAAAATATTCTCATATGCAGATGATACTGCAATTGTTTTTACAAATACTTCCTGGGAGTGTATTGCCGTAGACGTTGAACAGGGGCTGGCCCAGATAGCTAATTGGCTTGCTGGAAATCTCCTTACCCTTAATACAAATAAAACAAACTATATCTGTTTCACATTAACCAATAGGACACAACCCTCACACGATTTTCAAATAAAAATACACAATTGTAGCACAACTTCCAATAAAAACTGTACATGTCCAATAATTACAAAAGTACATCAGACAAAATACCTGGGAGTTATGATTGACCAAAGGCTTAAGTGGCATTCACAAATAGATCAAGTTTCTAGCAGGATAAGAAAACTGATTTGGATATTCAAATCACTTCGACACATAGTTCCTGCAAAAAACAATATACAAACCTCACATCAATCAAATAAAAATTTACTCAATATTGTTTACATTACTCTTGCCCAATCAATAATTACCTATTGTATTACTTTGTGGGGAGGTGCTTTAAAGACCAAATTTCTAGAAGTAGAAAGAGCTCAACGTTCACTATTGAAGGTTATGTACTTTAAACCTTACAGATTTCCTACTGATGATCTTTATACATTTTGTGATTTATTAACGGTTAGAAAGCTGTATGTAGTTCTTACTGTTTGTAAAAGACATCGATACTTAATGTATGACCCTAACACAAGAAATAAAAGGAGAAAGGATATAGTGACTGTGATTGAAAATGTCAAGACCTCTTTTGCCTGTTATCAATATAACAGACTATCTACTTGCCTGTATAACTCGCTAAATAGAAAACTTGATATTTATCCAATGAATACGTATAAATGTAAGAGTACTTTAACAGAATGGATTAAAAAATTAAAATATGATGATGTGGAAAATCTTTTGATACCTATTGGTTAAGCTAAACTTAAGAGTATATGACTATATATTTATAGTGTTATGTATGTGTATGTGTGTATATACATATACACACATATATACATATACACACATATACGCACACATACACATACATACATATGCACACTCATTCACACACCACACCACACACCCTACACCACACACCACACCACATAACTACATTCACACAAATAGATTAAGATAAAAATAAAAAATGTATATGTATATTCTTGATTTTAAAGTCTATTATGTCAACCATTTTAAATAAATTATATAATAAGGAAGAGCAGAGTCTTCTGCCACAAATGTTTATAACATTTAAAAGGAGGCTCTAGCCCAACTCAGCTTGTATGTCTTGGTTGATGAATAAAGATATTTTATTATTATTTTTTTATAAGTTAAACCATATTTTGCAGCTTCCATGTATTACTTAAAACTTAATTTTGTAACAAAACATCTTATAATACTTATAAAGAAAACTCACTAAAAGTAAAACATAATTTGAAATCATAATATTTATTTATATTCATTCATTGATAATATGTCAAAATATTATATGTTAATTTACCCACAGCTACTGATACTTGTGCATGTGCAAATAACAAGAAAAACATTTTAATAAACCTCACATGAAAGCAAAGTAATACTGATAAATAGTAGTCAATTTGAATTTTGCAATTTTTAAATATTTAATAAAAATTCTAAAAGGATAAAAAGTTTTATCAATATCAGTGAACGGCAACATTTCACTACAATACTTTCAAATCTTTTAAAATTATAAATCTAATACGCTCTTCAGATATCAATAAAAACATAAATAAATCTCTTTCTTTTTTCAAGTTTCACGATGACTTTTACTACGTTGATAGCGGTCAAGAGTTCATCGGCGTGATCGACTTGCCTACTTTACTCAACAGCCTTTTGATAGCCAATGCAAATAGAGCAGGGTATCGCAGAAATGGAGGTTCGCCAGCATCCATCAATAGCCTGTATTGACCTGCAGAGTTTTCAGTACAAACATAACGGAAGCTTTTACAAATACACGTCTGGCCTATGTTGCGGCTGTTCCAAAATGATACCTGAATACGCCATTTCGATTATTTTACATGAGCGAAGTTTTACCTAAAGAAAATCTGTTGCCTTACAAAATTCAAAATATTGGCTGCCGTGTGTCCGTAATTCGGTATCTCGGTTATTTTACAAGCTATTGAAAAAAGTCTCCGTTTTAGGTTGAATTGTGTGCGGTAAATTCAAATGTGAGAAACTCCTTTTTTTGTAAAATTGGCATATTCAGTGTTTTTTTTTTAGGAACAGCCGGTTGGAATATGAATTTGAATCTTACCGACATAACTTAAAAGTGAAACTAGTTTTTATCGACGAATTTAATGGATAACGGCGGTACTTTTATTGTAGATGTTATTGTGTAATTGCTGCTTTCTTACAATGTTCAAACACGATAAAATTGTGCTGGGTAATAATTCTTTATTTGTCGTAAAATTATCCGTTTGGGTAGTTTTGTGAACAGGAGTATATTGAACAGTTTTAATGTTAAGCATTTATTAAATTTTGGGTACAGAAAAAACAGCAGAGCTGCAATTTAAATCTAAGCATAATCACAGTAAATTGTAGAGTTAATATGGTGCCCGTTTCTTTCCTTTTCTTTTTCTTTTCTTTTCATAAACTTTGGGGCACCCACAAGAAAATATACAGGCTATTATAGATGTAGGACAGTTAAACCGAAGCTACTATTACACTAAAATACACTACAGCAAAAATATGTTAAATGTCCCACATTATATAAAAGATCGGATCGATTTATATATGAGAAGGCCTACATCTCTTTTGCTGTTTTAGCAAGTTCTTAAAAAAAGTTACTTAGGATGAAAAGAAGGAGCTCAAGTTAGCAGCTCCTTGACATATTTTGTGACACCCTGTATATAATCAATTGTAAAAAATCTAATGGCGGTGTATTAAGCACTTTCCTTATTGGCAACGCGAATTCTGTTACCGTTGCTGGGTTACTGCACACAATACAACCCGCGGTGCCATCACAAAAACGAAGGAGTCACCAACCTTGCTAGTAGAACTATTCTGGAAATCTCGGAATATCTAACGTTTTGTATTGCATATCGTTAACAGTATATAAGGTGCTACTTTATTAGTGCCCGATATTTTAATCAGTGCTTCTACTCCTGATTCTGATCAACTTTCCCCAAGGAACCCATAGTCAAATCGCAAAAAATTTTTTGAGCTCTTCATACTAATTTGGCCGCTCGGCTGATCGAATTTGTATGAAGAGTCCAAAATTTTTTTTCGATTTGACTATGGGTTCCTTGGGGAAAGTTGGTCAGAATCAGGAGTAGGAGCACTGACTAAAATATCGGGCACTAATAAAGTAGCACCTTATATAACAGTGTAACATCCCCACTTCTGGGGTACAAGTATCTTTCCATATCTCGGGTATCATTTATTTATTTTCGTTTGTTTTTCCGTCAAATAAATGTATTTTCTTTCTTTCTTACTTTCTATAGAAAGACAGAGAAATGTCAATGGGACTTCAGAAAAACAGTACCTCCAGTTTAAATAGTTTAGTGACGATTGGTATTGAGACTTCTGGTTACTAGAGGTTTTCTCATCTCTTGCCTGTAGGTAGTTTTTGGACGTTCTTTTAATTTGTAGTCTACTGAGACAAAATATTCTACATAGTTTTTTTGCCTTTATATGTATACTTGTTTGTTATGTTTGTTAACAACCCATAATTATAGTCCCCATTGCAGGGGCACGGGATTCCACACCTCGAAAGGTTAGGCCATACTCCATACTCGGGGGCCAAGTCCGGATTGGTGGAGGTTGTATGACTATTGCCAACCCCTAGTCTCCATAGTTTTTAAGCCGCCTATAAAGCCTCCGGCATGGCCTAATGACTGCCATCTACCGGCACCAACGACTTAACGTGCCTTGCGAAGCACGAAAACGGTCGAGATGAATGCCACTAACAGACAAACCCATCAAGGTTATGACCGCGTCTGTAGTCAGGTAACTTGCGTGATCGACGCGACCATGCAAGTTACCGCACTGAGCCACGACCGCTTCTATACACAGTTACCTAAAATATTTGCTAGTCTCAGAATTACCTTCTCTTGTGAACTGTCTAAGAGCATTCAACTAAATGTTCTAAAGAATTTCATCAGAATAAGGCCGTGGTATCGGAACGTCGTTAGAGTCGACGCCTCGGCTTGACGATGCGACGTTCCCAGCAAAAAGGCTCTCATTTTCGATTTAAGTAAATTCACGCCCAAATCAATAAGGAGGTAGATAATTAAGATTTTTGCTTAATTATCACAATCGTTTGAGCGGAACTTAGCGATCGGCATTTTTGGTTCTCGCTTTGATATTGTTTTGTATCCATTTCGTGACTTCGTTTTGGACTTGTTGTTTTTAAGTTGTTACTTTCATTGAATTACAATGATCTATTGTTTGATGATTAAAGTTTCAAATTGACTTAAAATAGTTATTACAAGAGCATTTTTTATTTATAGTCTATCAAAACAGTTATAAAACTGCAATTAATTACAATCTCTGTATCTACAGAGTCAGCTAATCTATCTTTCTATTTAGCTAGCTAAGTTATAGCTTTGAGGTTATTTGAAATGAGTTCCAGTCCGCATATGTAGATTTGTTTACCGATACAGACCACAAGCAAGTAGTAATTATTTCCCCGTTAAAGCATTACTTAGGCCGACCATCCTGCACTAGATTTTAGAAAGAATTAAAGACGAAATAATGACATGTTATTATGTTTTCAAACCTTTCAACCGATGCGCGGGTAACGGCGGCAAGACGGGCTCTTAACCGAAATTTAATGGCTGGCTTAAATTATAGTTTTTTAATATCTTCGCTCGTGGCTTGCTACCGACGGAATATTCTATTTATTTTACGTTTGGATAACTTAGCCAACATTTTTCTAGATTTAGTTTTAATTCTTTTACTGAATAGTGTATGAAAGGAGCTAGATATACATACATTATATTATGATATAACAAAATTTAAATCTTATTATTACCGACGACATTCAAAATCGAATAACTTAAAAAAAATTAACCGATTTTCACCAAACAAAGCTAAAACTGCTGCAATGAAATCTGATTTCAAGTGAAATAAACTACATTCAAATAGGTTTACCCGTTTGAGAGTTACGATGACACATACAGTACAGACACGTACATAGGCTTCAAACATACAACTTTTACTCCTGATTAGCCTACTTTGAAGGTTTGTAATGTTCATAATGACAATGATGTTTGATTTTCATACTACGAGTTCCCAGGATATTTGTATCCTGGGAATTCTTAACTCAATGGCCTATACGTCTATTGCAGACGATTCAGTCAGTGTCAGTGACGGAGGCAACTTTTTTGGTGGCTGACTAACCCGATGCGGGAGCGGCACACTCTCCCGCGGGCCTGGCAGGGGAAGTTTGCAGCTGATGTGCTAGTGCCGCCCTGGTGGCGCTTTTCCCTCCTGTCGGCTAATGCTCTAAACCAGGTCTCATCGCACAACTTTCGACCCTCTGCAACACGCTTACGCCCCACTCGGACCGCTTTTCTGCGACCCTCTCCCAGTCTAGATCATCTATTTTAAAGGAAGCCAACTCTTAACTATGAAAATATAATTATATAAAAGCGGTACTTGGTGGATTTCTGGAAATAAAATTAAATCTCCTCTAAAATATTAAAAGAAAACACTTTCCTTGAAAATAGGTGAATAAGGAAGATAATTTTTAAAACTTAATTAAGATCATAAATAAGAAAACCTCTTAAAGTTACGAAATGGAATAACGAACGTATTTTACATCAAATAAAATGTAATTTAAAACAGACTACCTCAGTCAGCCTTCAACTCGGTCGGAGGAAACTTGCTGATTTCACTTGCGACATTGCTCGCGAGAAATCTCTTTCACGACTATGTAATGCATGTGCAAGTATGCTCGGATTGCATTTCCAGAGATTGGTAAACGTTGTATTACAGTGTCGCCGGGAAGTAAGAAGAAATGTTATTTTCTTCTTGCTATTGTCCAAATTTAGTTGGACTTCTTATATAATACGTATTCCTGCGCCGCTAAAAAGCAGCTTCTTCATTGAGCGTCAAAAAAGGAGCTTCTGTATTCTACTTCAAATGAGCCCGGACAAGTGCAAGTCTGAATCGCGCACCGAGGTTTTCGTACAAACAAACAATATTGAGAGTTTTACTATCTTAAAACCATATAGACTTCTTATAATTATTTTCTATATCTGTTTCTGTAAAGTAAATAATATTTTTTGAAAAAATTTCTCAAAATAACTTCCTTGTGTTATTTTATTAGATGCGATAACAAAACACTTTATCTCGGTGTGAACAGCCATACAGCCATATTTATGTACATTGTGGCAACTAAATAAAATGTATTTGAATAATACTTTCTACAGTTATACTGAATTTATAAATTTTAAGCAGACGAGACGTGATATATTGCGTTGCAATATATATATTTTTTTTAATGGATTAATTTCTGTTTTAACTTATTCTTTATGTTTACATGTGACATTCTGCTTTTGTGTTCTGTTTTGTGTTGACACAAATTATATAATTTATACAATTTTATTTCAATTTTCTATTATTATAATTGTTTTATTTATTAATTAATTATTATAATTTAATTATAGTAATTAGTAGCACTTATTTATTTTAATGATATGTAATAATAACAATATTATTAATAAATTAAATATGAATGAATATGAATATGAGTTGACAATTTATTTTGCTATTTCATTCTTTGTAAAATTCTTAATATCTGCACTGCATTTGATGTATGTTTTTATCTAGTTCCCACGAAAGCCCCAAGTTTCTTAAAAACGTATTATTTTTTGCAAAGACGAAACGACACACGCTATTTTCACGAAAGATTCGACTTCGCAATAGTATATACGTAGTTTCCAGGCTTATCTCCTCTCGAGAGTAAAAATAGAGATTTTATATTACTCCAAATGGTTTTTATGAGGGCGGCCTCGATCTGGTCACACAATGATGTTGGGAAGGACAGATCAGATAGGATTAGCTGAGGTTCAGTAGCGAACCTCGAGGGAAACATACGGAAGGAAAATATATTTTGAGTCGCATATTTTATGCAGCCTTTAAAAACTTATCGGAAGATTAGTATTTTTTTCGAGACATAATATAAAAAAATAAGGTGTTTTATTATTGACTATTTTCAATGAAACATATAGAAATTGACGAAAACGTTGTCAATTCCAATAGCTATATTCAAACATTTGCTGAAGTCGGAGCTGTGTTCAGTTTAGCACCAGTGTACACTCCCATTTGGTCAGTGTGTACACTGTGAACCATCACATTCGCGCACTGACAATTTTAAATTCGAATCTGACGCGTCCTGCATCAAACGGTTTTAACGATGGCAATATTTTTCCGGAACTGAAATATAACGTGTTGGTTTTTTGATGTCTGCTGCGTGGAAACTGTTTGTGTAAAACGATGCCGCGAGAGAGCTGAATCCCGGAGGTGGTAAAATTTACAGGTTATATGGAAATTATTTCGATACTTCTGGGCTCAAAGGGCGTTTACGCCCTTTGAGCCCAGAAGTATCGATTTTATTGCATATGTATATAAAGATTGAGTTGAATAAACTTAACTCTTGGGTAACCGTATTAGAACCATTACAAGCCCTACTACCTAGTTAATGATTTTATTTCACTTTTTTTCATTAAGATACTTTATGTCTTTATGATTATGAAAAACATAAATTGCCTGTTCAGATTCTTTTTTACTCTACTGTCCGTCTGTACTGTCTGTTTCTTTGTATGCACAAAGTGCTTGGTGAGTTCCGGGGTGTGAGGTATTAAAATATTCATTTTATATCCTATGTATAAATATAAAATATTTTAGGATATCGTGTTAAATTACCAATTTATTTAGTTAGGTTATACTTTAAAAAAAAACAACGTGGTTGCCAACGCAATGCAGAGAAGTATATTTTTATCAGTTAATAAGCCTGATGGGTCAGCCCTCGGAGATCAACGCGTGAAGGTTGGGTAACCCTTATGTCTGTTATGCGCCCTAACTTATGAGGGCTGATGTCCGCCACGCCGTGAGGGATATAGGGGTTAATATTTTGATCAAGATTGAAGCGAAGTGGCGAATGTGTATTAAGTTGTTTATGATGACGAAGTATTTGTCGTAGTATTTTTTGGTGATACATTATGGATTGTAATAAACTGAATAGTAACGGTAAATTCATTGATAACATCTGAGAAAAGTGTAAATTTAAAATTGCTCACATATTTTAGTTGATAATTATTTACTAAAAACCACAGTTGAGTTTATACAGAAGTCACTAAATAAACCTTCAGTTGTATTTTAGTGGCTTTTTGCAAAAAGCATAGGTACTCAGGTGGGTACGAATTAAACATGTACCGGGTACCCGGTTTGGATCCGGTACCCGGCGGATCCGGCACTTTTTTAAGGATCCGGGTAATAGAGCCGGGTACCCGGCTCCGCCGGGTAATTACCTAGTTATTAAAAACATTTTGTATTTTGTATTAGTTAAAAGTACAGTAGGGTCCATTTATGTAACTGTCGTTCATATTTCAATCTTATTTAGTATATTGTAGGTTTATAGTTGGTAAGTTATGGTGTAAAAATACGAGTTTTTTTAGCTCGATTAGGATCTAGTCGGCTTCTTTTTTTCGTAGACCTTACCTGCTTTAGAAAAGACACTCGCTGCATACTGAGCTACTTGGTGGGGAAAGGTAGCGGGCCGCCAGGTTACGCAGTATAGGATTGTGACTTCTATTTCCTGTCCACCACTTAAATATATAGGGTTATGAAATATCTGAAAAATTGTTGACCACGGTTCTTTGGCATCGCTTACCATCAGGTGATCCGTCTGCTCGTTTGCCACCTCTGCCATAAAAAAAAATATATATATATATATATATATATATATATATATAATATAACAGGGCAGTGATCACAATAGATCTACCCGGGTCAAAGTGATCCAATAGAGCCCTCCTTTGGTCCTATACCCCTTTACCCCCAAATATTCTAATAATAATCCCTTGGAGCTCTGGCAAAGTTTAAGTAATGATCTAAGACGTAATCGTGACGTGTTTCAATGCCAGGTACCCGGCTATCCGTCCGATTGGACCGCCGGGTACCCGGCAAATCCATTACCCGGTACATGTCTAGTACGAATTCATTATAATAAGGTAAATAAATATATTATGTGACTACAAAAATAAGATAAATACGATATAAAACCAAGCAAACAGCTGGTAGCATCCGAATAATCAACAATAGCCCTAAATTACAAGTTAAATTTCCCTTGTCGAGGCGTAAGTGCGTAAATGAACTGAAATTGGGCGTCACAGATAAAAGGCGTTAATTGGCATCCTGATTAAGTGTCTCAGCTGTAAGATGCTTTGTCAGGACACACAATGAGAACACTGCTAACAATCGTTCTAAAAATAGGGATCACCAGAGGACCGATGCTTTTCTTCTTTTTTTCGCGTATATTTCATTTGTACGATACTTGGCAGACATCAAATGTCTGAAATACTTTGATATGAAATAATTATCAATTTTATATTCATGATAGTATTTTTTACATGATATACTTACATGATGACTTAATCAATCCGGACTTGGCCTGCGTGTTTGAAGTACTCGTATGGCCTAATCTTCCCGAACTATAGGAAGAGATCCATATCCCACCCAGCAGGGCGACCATATGGATGGGTGAAACGAAAATTGTATTAAGTGACATATTTATCGTAGAAATATTGAGCATATCGTTTTAAAAATTACTTACTACGAATGTACTCATTAAAAATTAACTTCTTATTAATATCAAGAATCTAAACGATCTGCATATTTTCAAAAATGTTGCTTAATACCTTTCTCCCGTCGATGTGGATTGTTAACGGTCTGAAACCAAGTAACTTTTATCGGCCGTAGTGTCAATTAGCTTGACGCCCCTCTCAATTAGCTCTCATCTCAGCACTGTACTCACTAAATATTAGAGCTGATGTTTAATACATTAGTCGGATTGTCTGGTGTCCGTGGATATTCCTTGGCTTACTATTAGAACCAATCTTCTAGAGTAGAACCTTTCCAAATGGAATCCTTAATGCTTAAATAAGTAGCTCTATAAAAACTACCGAAAATAATATTTTCTAAGATTAAATTCTCATTGTCACTTTGAAAACAAGTCAACAAATAATATTTGAAACGTTCTAATCCTAAAATAACCAGTTCATAACCCTAAGTAAAAGTTTTCCATAGAAAGTCGCTATCGAACTCATATTTAAACACGTTGTAATGTAAAGACACTTTTATGAGCGGTTAACTTGAGCAAATGTTCGTTCTTATTTTATAGACTACTTAGCTTTAAGAGTTATATTTTTGTATGTTGCAGTAATTTGCTTTTTACGCACCTGCCTACGAGGAAGGTAACATTTTTTGAGTGTACGTACCTATTTACATACAGGGTGTCCCAGAAATGACACGCCAGAGTGACACTGGAGATAGAGTAGTTTCAGGTCTATCAGATAACATCAAAATGCATGACCCTAGTAAAAGTTGGATGGTTATCGAGATATCACTTTTTGGTCTTTTATCGCCTCGGATTGCTAGAAATAATTTCAGGGTCTTGTTTTTTTACCTAGGCTATCTTAAATAGTTGCTTTAGTTCTTTATTACTTAATAGTAATAATTTAATTGATAACTAACGGATATACATATATCCGTTTCAGATTAATTTGAAAATTGGGTAATTGATTGCTATTCATCTTAAATCTTTTTATAAAATATCAAAAACTAAATTTTCGAAAATTGTTTGAAACGGTAATATATGTATGACGTCATAGCATAATATAGTATAGTCGTTTCTATTCTCGGAACGAAATTTTTATGAATAAAAAATACACATGTAATAAAAATACAAGCATGTTAATTTTTGTACCTACGCTTTTAATTTTACTATGTACATTTCATAATGAATGATTCATCCAGTCAACTTCCTAATCCAAATTAGTTCAATTTACTGTAATATTTGAAACATAATTATATTCATGTCATTTCACCGCAATAAAAACTAAACTACATTTTATAAAAATATTTCGAAATTTGTTCCTGTCATAGTATTTTTTTTATTTTTCATCTTTTCCAGGTAGATAATTCATAAAACGACAAGATTTCATTCTTAACTCTAACATTACACAAACTAACATCGTGGGTTTTGACGTTTTGTGTCGTTCAATTTCTGGGTGGTCTGAACTCTGGTTAAACATTACCTACAGCCTACAGTCGCGGGCGGCAATTAAACGAAATATTGCCACAGACCTTATAATGTATATCTACAAGTACTTTAAAAATACATACAGAGCTGGAATTTATTTAAATAAGCTTAATTTGTGCTTCAACGTGTCAAATGATGTTTGAGGAATTATATCGTGTTTGTTATTTTATCTCTATTATTTATGATGTTGTATTTGTTGTTTTGTATTTTGGCCCCTTTTAATAAAACATATTCAGTTGAATTAAAAAATAAATAATAATAATAAATATCCCGGGCAAATTAAAAACGATCTTCTGGCCTCAAAATGCTCTCTGTATTATAGGAACCAGAGACTGATACGTTAAAATAAAATACGCTTAAATAAAAATTTAAAGATTCAACAGCCAGACTTCGAGTAAACAAATCTGCTCATCACAGAATTTTTTGCGCTGGGTGGGAATCAAACCCACGACCCTCGGTTCAGTAGCCAGACGCACTAACAACTGAGTTATCGGGTCATTCTATTCGTTCTAGTCATTTGCCTCTAGATTAAGAATATTATACAACAAATGAGCCATACATATGCAAAAACGGATCATGGATTTAAGCAAGTACTTATATTACAGAGTATATTAATAAATCGTCCTATAGGAAAGACAACTGAGCTACGACTAACGAAAGTGATAGGAAATACATACACGTGAGCGCTAGGCTATGACTTATGAAAACCTCATATAAATTACATCAATGCGAGCTCCATTTAATGTCTTTCTTGATTTTACTATATATGCTGATGACAAGCGGCAAATTGTAGATGTTACTGATGAATTTAAATAACTTTCCTCAAGTAATCAATGCAAAGTTTTTTAGTTTATAATATATTTGATATTTCGTTTTATTCCCAGTTTTTTTTGTGTTTACAATAATGGATTCAAACAAATTTCTTTACAGTATACATTTTTCAACGCAATTAAAATTTTGGAAACAGATTACAAATTAACAAGCCGTTAAGTAGGTACTTAATATGTACTCGTATTTTTGGCGTTCCTATTTTAGGGTGATTTATAGATAAGATAGGCGTTAATAGGCGAAATAAGCTTTTTGGTCACGTCACGTTCAATGATTTTGATAATAATCGTTGTTTATGTAAATTGTGTATGATTAAAAAGCCATGGCCACCAAAACAGATGGATTTGGCGCCCGCTTATGTGGCGCCATAGTTCGCGTGACTTGAGTTCCATAGTCCCGTCCCTAAAGCACGTCCCGGGATATCCCTGCAGTCCTGTTTCACCTAAAATAGTAAATGGGACCGTGTTCTACAAAGTCTACCTTATTTACCAAGACATAGAGGCGGTTTACGATGTTGTAGTTACAAACAGAGGGGTCAGTATGTCATGTCGTTTTCACGGTAATGACTCATTGTGTAAATTGCAATGAGAATATTACGATGAATCATTTGGCGGTAGTTAAGGCAACATATGTTGCAAACTTTAACATTTTTAATAAATATGGTAAACACCTATATCACCGGACAAAATACCTATAACTATAAACGCAGCCACGAAGTATTCCACTGAGACGGGACCGATTTTAAAGGCACCTTTTTAAGGGCACCCAATGACGACTTAAGGTGCAATAAAGTAGGTATTAGGTAGGTAGGACCTGTTTATTAAACTGTGACTCAGCTGAAATTGGAAACTAAATTGGGCCATTTTTGTACGGTGATTCCTAACAATTCTTTTTTATCCGAGAAGTCGTTTATTAAAAAGTTATTTAGTATGATCAATAGAAGTATTCGTTTACTTACTCATTGTGTAAATTGCCCTTGTGTGTGTTGTAAGGGCCCTTCACCAATTTTGTAACACTCTGTATAATTACTAGCTGGATGGATGATATCTACTGCTGAAAATATAAGTATAAGCTTGGTAAAGGTTGCAGGAAGCCGCTGGATGCGAGCCGCACAGGACCGGTCAGTGTGGAAATCCTTGGGGGAGGCCTTTGTCCAGCAGTGGACGTCTTTCGGCTGATAGATAAGCTTCACTAATCTTACACGCGTCTTTTAATTGCTTGAGAGTTTCATTTGATCATCTGTCGACAGTGGACGGTCTCTCTTCAGTGGGAAACCACATAAATGGAAATGATAAATAAATCTTCATTAATGTCTCAGAATACCTGTTTAAATTAGACAAAGGGTAAATTCACATTTTTTGGTTAAGTAATAAACATTGCGAATCCACGACAGTGATTTATTGAGAAGCACGATGATGGAAAGATGACGTAGTTTTAACAAAAAGTAAAAATTCTGGAGTGATTTGGATGAGAATATAATCGATTAAATCTCTTAATAAATAAGCGTTGGCACTACCGTAAAACTGCATTTGGCGTTTCGTGTTTTTACACGGTGGAAAAGTTTGTGGTTCTAAATAAGCAGTTATTAAGAAAAAAGTTGGTAAAAATTTATGAGTACACCAGAAAATGTAAGGGAAATTCATAAAATTTTTGATTTATTTGCAAACTGAATGCAATAGCATATACATATTGTATAGTAATCTTTCTGGTTTACGTTATACTTTATCCCTAACTAGTGCGATAGGATAAAAGTTTACTATCATTTTTCAAGAATACCGAAACCGATATGGGGTGCCACCCCTTAATCCAAGTTCTTAACCAAATACAATTTTGTATTGAGATTGTTGTTGAAAATCTATGGAACTTCGGTTCTATAATACTTGAAATGGTGCTCTATACTATCTAGAGCTATGTTTGAAGTGCTTACACAATGGGTTGCCCCAAAAACAAAGAACACAGTCACACCTTGTTTATCTAGTTAATCAAGCAACTATAAACGGATCTACAGTCGCTATCAACTCTCTAACGCGTTCTACATTATGCTTTTCGCCTAAAATGCCTAAAAGCGTATTTAAACAAACAATGCACAGTATTGACTTAAGGCTACATTTGTTAATGTGTGTGGGTGTTCCTTAGTGGAGCGAAGGTGAGTGACCCCGGAAAGATATCTTGCAGTTAGCCACAACTGTGTACAACAACCAACTATAAATCGCTTAGGTTAGCCGGCTTTGCAGCGCATGCAGTGTTGCTGTGTTTGGGAAATACTATATTCATGAGGGATACACACAGAATACAGGGCGTTTTATTTGTTTCATTCCCATGGTTTCTACCCATGAAACTGAACAACTTTCCCCGAGAAACACATCAGTCTGCTCATCATAGAAATGTTTGCCCTGGGCGGGAATCGAAGTCACACCCAGATCAGTATTCAGGAATGCTAACTACTGAGCCACCGAGTTAGTCAAAATAAAATTTCATCCTGTATATTTTTATTTATTTGTTTAAATCGGTTAAAAAGACCCATATAATATAAACAAACTAATAAAATTATAATGAAACATAGACAATAAATAAAATTATAAGATAAACTATTCAATTAAATGATTAAACTCGTAGAGTGGTTGTGATTCGGTAAACTCCCGCGGAATTTCCGGAACACCACACCTTCATCCAAAAGTTCTCCTTGGTGATGGACTCCAGCTGTTATATACCTCATTGTGTGTTTAGCAGTTAACAGTCAAATTCTTTCTTTTTTAAATGCCTTTCTTAGCGATCCTACGCCAAATTATTTCAAACATGTTATCTGACCACGGTTATAATAATAGTAGTCTCATGTACAACTCTCCGTCCATTTGTTACGTACTAAGGTGAAGACAAATTGATGTAAATAATTTATACATTTTGCGTTTCAGGCTTGACGAGGGCAACACTGACAGCACTCCATTCAATGTCTATGTCTTGATAGTGATTCTGTAAATTGTTTACTATCTAAAGCGGCACTTTCCTAACATGATGAAATAATTTATGTTTTCTTGAATTCAGCGGTGAGTTGAAAAGATCAAGTTGCCTCTGACATGTTTAGCGGCAACTTCCCTTATCAGTGTTGTCGTAGACTACATATATCGAGTATCGGTCATTTATCGATACAATAAATTCAGTAAACAAAAAAAAACGCCATTTATGATGAATTGAAGATAGTTGAAGACATTTGTGACTTTATTATTGAAGATAGTGAGTGGTCAGCTCACCGCACTAATGAGTTCATACTGGAAGAGTTAAAGATCAAAAACAAGGAAAGACTCTCATCTACCGTAATCCGAAGAACACTCCAGTACTTCGGTCACGTGGTGCGGAGAGAGCCCACAGTTTAGAAAGATCCATTCTTATTGGAAAAGTGGAAGGTAGCAGACCACGGGGTCGCAGACCAGCTCGATGGGCTGATCTCGTCACGAAGACGCTGAAGATGACAATTCACGAGGCATCGAATTTGCCGATGAACCGCGAGGCTTGTCGCAACACTATACGGGAAATTACTAATTGAAGGGGTCAAGATCCTCAGCAATGAGGGACCGACTAAGGAAGAGGAGGAGTCAGTGGTCGCCGCCTTCATATAGGCTTATGCTTCAAAGCCTCTTTAATACCGCAATGATGACTTCATCTGTCGAATTTGTTTTATTTGTAAACCTAAAAATGCCCTACTTACAAAACAACGCGTCAACAAAGGTAATATTGTTCATTAAATGTGCCTAGTTTATTAAAATTTACATTTTAAATATCAGACGTCGCTGTCAACTGTAGCGTTGCAAAAAAACTCAAAGGACATATTAAAAAACTCTTTAGTTTGTATTTTAACAAGTCCAGCGGGAACAACGTCTGACATCGCAAAACAGGAACTGCAGTTAACAATTCAGCGACTTTTTACTTGGCGTTGAATTTAAAATAGGAAATAGGCCAGTCAGCTGGGCAGTTGTGGGCAATAAATATTTAGTTGCAAATTCAAGGGGCTGCGGTGGCCCGATAAAAGTAGTTGTTGTTTGTTGTAGATCGCCAGTTAGCTTAAATTACCCCTCACGGATAAAGTTTTAAGCAACATTCTACATGTTTATTTCACTTTCGCAGTATTTTTAAAGGGGGCTTATTTTCATGAAAAAATGTAAATTAATACCAAAAAATCTGAATCTTAATACGTCATGCGACAAAAAAAACTGATTAGGAATATTTCTGTAAATTCCTTGGAAAATATTTTTATTTTTGCTACTTAAATTTTGAAACACCTTTTTGTTACACTCTGTAACGATTAACTTAAATGATTAAAAAATCAATGCATATTAATTAACTTCAATGTGTATTTCGAAAATAAAAGTATATTTCTAATGCCTTGCGTTGAGATAAGGGTTACAATTGTTAATAATATATGTTGGTTGGTAACGTCTGGGCCGACATTGGGTCTGCTAATTAATTAGGATTACGGCTAAAGCTCTGGCTTGGCCAGATAAAACTTTATAGGCCGGCAGTCGGCCGTAACAGCGACCTAAATCATTACAGCCCTTAAATTTTACTTAATCCTTCCCCGGCCGACCCGCTGGCTCCTTCCGCCCGATCACGACTCCGTGGTCCTTCAAGACGAAAGATATTATCTTTTTCTCTTTTCCTTTGCTTTAACTCAAATGGAAAACGTTGATTACAAGAATTCCTAATGGGTTGCTTTTAATGAGTATTTTATGGCATTAACTCTGGCTACGTAATCAAAGCTTTAAGTGACGTTGTAAATGCAGCAGTGAAATTAAGGCCAGATTTTCACGGGCATTAAAAATCGAATTACCACAAGCCTGTGTTTCAGTCTTGTGTGAAACTACAGATATAAAGAACGGGACTTCTAAGGAGTCATTGTTTTCCTGTTACCGTTCTACAGTGGAATCAGGGTGTATCAAAGCGAGTTTTTGCTTGTGCAATTGAAAAAGTTTTAGTACTGAACAGTGCACCTGTGACCAGCAGCGCAGCAAGCAGAAGGCGCTCTTCTAAATAAACAAAACGACTTGCACGTAGTACCAACAAAGCAACAGAAATAAGCTTAACTTTTGTTACTTTTGTCTGTGCAAACAGCAGATTTTATATGTAAATACCAATATCTTAGAAGTGGGTACAAACAACCTACAAAAGTTGTAGAGTTTTTGAATATTATAAGATTGGACCCTTGATATAAAAATGTGTTTTCACAAGTTTATATGTAGACTGCAATCAATTTCTATTTTTTCACTTTGAGAACTGTTAATTTACTAGAAAAATAATTATTAATTTTGGTTCTCCACCCTTCACTTTAGCTCAAAGATTTAGTAAAATTTCTGTAGTTTTAGCGTGTAGTTGTAAAAAACACACTAACTACATAAGCTTCAAATGAACATGAAAACAAAATAATGTCTGGTATTACGCTCGAAAATGACAAACGTAGGCCTGGGCGCAAATGAGTTTAGCTCGTAAAATTTAACGTTCCGGTCAGATAGTGCCGAAAGCAGCACCTATAAAGGGAATTGATGGCGCTGGCCCCCATTATGACAGACATGGTGTCGATTTGTATCGCGGCGATAGTGTTAATATTGTATCTATACATGCTACTATACGTTCTATGGATAGTGAGACAGGGGATGTAAATACCAAGCAAATTGAGAGTGTGGGGACTAATGATGAGTAAAAGAAGCGCGCCTTGATAAGAATTATCGTATTAAGGGCATATAAAATTCATGACAGATTCAATAACAGAAACGTCAGCTGAATTTGTCGATATCTCTAAGAGTGTACAAGTTTCGAGTGATAGAAAACTATAAACTTTGTGCTTAGTATGTAGAAAATAGACGGTTTTTCTTTTAACTCTCAATAAGTCAGTTATTGGCATCACCTCATTTGCTGATGATGATGGTACCATGCAAAAAATGAAAACTATTTATACAGGGTGTTAAATAAAGTGCGTTTGAAATTTTAAGGGATTACTCAGAATCAAGTATAGAATCCAGGAAAAATATTAAAAAAATTCGCTCTTCAATTTTTTTTGCAGTTTTTCATACAAATTCTCGATTCACTATTTAGATTTAGTATGAGAATCTGAAAAAAATATTTGGAGAGCGGATTTTTTCAATATTTTTCCTGGGTTCTGTACTTGATTCTGAGTAACACCTTAAAATTTCAAACGCACTTTTTTAACACCCTGTATATTTTACCTTCATATTAGAACACATAATAGCTGTACAGCACCTAGTTAAATTAAAACATTCTGAGTATGACTGACAATATCGGCTTAAATACGGAGAAAACGTACGCATGTATTTAGGGGTAAGGATTGTAATTTTTGACAGACAACAGACAAGCTTAATGTAAATCAGATATTTCAGACAGATAAGTGAGCACAACACATGCTCTGGTAGAACATTTCAACATGACCGCCTTCCCTTTCAATGTTAATCAAATTATGCAAGTACGTACTGGGCCACTGAGTAACTTCGGTCACAACTCGTACATAACAACATTATGTATTCCAAAACATGCCTCCGGCCTAACTTCAACTAGATGAAGTATGTGCTCTGCTTCATAAACTTTGTCGCGAACTTCACAAAGCGGGCTACTTTGAAACTTGACTTTATAGGTCCGGCGATTGATGAAATATACACAAACGACTTAATAATACGTTGCCAGCTTCATATAACAGAGGAAAATTAAAAATTTTCTTGCGATAAGCATGTCGAGCCTACGGAAGCGGGATTTGTTGAAGCCAAAGGCTGTTATTATGTTAAACACTGTACTGGCAAAGTAGGGAACTAAACTGTTGCTGATAACAAGTATTTTATAAAGCAAGCTTTTATTTTAACTGACT
Source organism: Coleophora deauratella (assembly GCA_958295455.1). Taxonomy (NCBI): domain Eukaryota; kingdom Metazoa; phylum Arthropoda; class Insecta; order Lepidoptera; family Coleophoridae; genus Coleophora; species Coleophora deauratella. The sequence continues at coordinate 5,043,107 of OY282405.1, read as the reverse complement.
GCCAAGTGATGTCTTAGATTTTTCGGGTATATATATTATATATGTATTACATATCTATATCTATTTCATTATTATTAATGGCGATAACGGCTTGATGGATTTTGATGTGCGAAGTGGCGTTCGTCTTGTCTTGACCCTCGGATGAAAACTCTGAAATCTGAAACCCTGAGATGAAGGACCCTAAAATGAACTTGTGTAATCGGATTATTGTTAATCCTTAAACCTTTATTATTAAACCTTCGATTCCTTCTCTAGTTTATTTTTTTTTAACCCAGTAAGCCTGTTTTATACTCCCAAAAGTACACAGTGACAGCCAAGGGACAAGTAGAAGTTAATTTCTTGGTAACCGTATGATGTGATTCTGTATCTCCAGTGAAAGCAAGCAATATATTTCTTTTATCTCTTGACTTACACTGTTTTTATCGGGCCTTACGGTCTACAAATCCAAACATTATTCCACTTATAACCCCGCTGCCAGCCTTCCCGAGCCGGGACGGCGATCGCTTTGAGCTAACAGGGACGTTCGTTTAATCCCATTATCTCTGGCACTTACACGAGTAGCTCTTGTATAGCAACAACAGCTTTCTAATCGATGCCCAAATCTGTTCCACTGCTGGTCACGGGCAGTGATAAGGACTGTTGTGCAGCATAGCGATAATTTAAGCAGCGATATTAGGATATTTCTTGGATTTAGCTTATAAGTAGTTAGGTAGGTAATATTTATTGTTCTTAGTATGCGATCCCTAAATTGTACATGGTATACCTTAAGTATGATATTTATTTTATGTGGCAACACTGCTTATTAATGTTTAGCTCTGTCGCTTTCATTTCTTTTTGTTTTCAACCGACTTCAAAAAAAGGAGGAGGTTCTCAATTCGTCGGAATCTTTTTTTTTTTTTTTTTCTATGTATGTTCACCGATTACTCGAAGACGCCTGAACCGATTTCAAAAATTCTTTTTTTGTTTGAAAGGGTATACTTCACAGGTGGTCCCATATTAATTTTATCGAAATCGATTTAGCGGTTTTTGAGAAAATCAACAAAAACATACCAAAATTGGAGTTGCTACGATTGAAGTCGGTTGTTTTTAACGTATTCAGCGTGGTCAATTATGATTTGTAAAAAAGTATTGCTTTTGAAAGTTTCTTTATGACGTCGTTTGCGAGGTATTAAGATGCATCTTAACATTCAGCCTTAGGTGGATAATGTCCCATTCGCAAAACGTCCCTTCGACAAAAAGGCTCTTTCTCATAATGTCCCTTTCTCAAAATGTACATTCACAGTAATATGTACACTATCAAAAGCACAATATTCAAAGCAAAACACGTTTAAAGACCTTAAGGCATGTTAGTAGGTTTAGATAATAAACTTTATGCTATATACACAAAATTGTGTTTTAGTAAACAATTGAAGCAATAAAAGCAAAGCATTAAAGTAAATGTGTCACAAATTTTATTACACTAAACTAGCCTTTACAACACTGGAAACCAAGCACTTTTATTACTCGTACACTAAACTAGCCTTTACAACACTGGAAACCAAGCACTGGAATCAATCTACCAAGACGAACACGTTTTATGACGCTCTCAGCACTATGACACTAGCTTTCAAAACAATAGCTTCATCTTACGGACTTGAACTAGCAACGTATGGCTGTAACGTAACAAAGCTCCCATAGTCTGAATTTGCATAGAAATGAACCAACCGACCACGTAACCGACATTTCACACGGAATAAATAACTCGGCCGGCTACCGAAGTGGGTATTGCATGTAAGCGGCTATGCACACAGAAGATAGTCCATTTTGGTCGAATCTACCACTGTTTAGATGTGCGTGTAATTTGTAGCAATTAGGGAGATGGTCAGATGGTTAAAGGTAGTATCAGCACTGCCTTGGATATAAAGTTGACTATCATACTTAGCTTCTCTGTACGAGTACCGAAGTTGGGTATTGCAAGTAAGTAGCCATGCACACAGAAGGTACTGCATTTTGGTCGAATCTGCCACTGTTTAGATGTGATTGTAATTTGTAGCAATTAGGGAGATGGTCAGATGGTAATAGGTAGTATCAGCACTGACTAAGATATAAAGTTGACTATTTTACCGTGGGAGAGCCATGCTTCGGCACGAATGGGCTTCACGACCGGAGTGATACCACGGCCTCATAGAAAACTGGCGTGAAGTAACGCTTGCGTTGTGTTTCGCCGAGTCAGTGAAGGTACCGGAGGCCCAACCTCCCCCCCCATTCCCCCCATCCCCCCATCCCATTTCAAAGGTCGGCATCGCACTTGTGACTCCTATGGTGTTGCGGGTGTCTATGGGCGGCGGTAATTGCTTACCATCAGGTGATCCGTCTGCTCGTTTGCCACCTATCACATAAAAAAAAAACGAACATAGCTTCTCTGTATCCGAGAGTCGTGTAACTGGTGCATCATTATCACCTAACAGATGAGGTGACGTTAAGGGTTTATTCATCGACTTATATATTTATTACATTTACCAAATGTTATAAATGATGTGTGAATAAAAAAGCATGAAAAAAGTGAAATGTGGAAAACTAGCTTTTGCCTGTGGCTCCGCCTGCATGAATATAGTTTTCATAACTTTAGTTGAGAGTTTTTTTTTGAATAAAACTATCCTATGTTGTTCCCCGCCCTCTACCTAAGCTCTTTGTCAATAAATAGAAATAAAAATGCTTTGTCAACTTGCATTATTTTGGAGTAATTTCCGAGGGAGCTTGTTGTTATTTTTTCAAGGTAAAATGCAGCCTATTTCACTTCCCATCACGTTAACTATCTCTATATATTAAAAAGTCATGTCTATCCGTTACTCCCTTGCGACGTAAAAAAAGGTCGAAAAACAAACAAACCAAGACGATTTCGCATTTAATAATAATATCAAGTGAGGATACTTGTCTAAACAGAGTCTTTGTAGTATCTCTCCGTTACCTTTGATCTGATTTCAAGTATGGAATTTTAGTAAAAAATAAATTCAAAGCAGTGTTTAAAATACTTAATTTCTTGTAGTACCTATTTGTGACTTATCTTGTATGAAAAATGATTTTCTTTTCACCACGGTGTGTGAAGACTGTAATACTGCCCTGCCCTGTGTTGCCCTAGGGATAGTGACGAAAGAAGGCGGCTAAGTACCTATATTGAGTTTCCTTAAGTATAGCGTCTTGTTTTTTATCAGGGCAGAATAAGGCTATTCAATACTTTATTATAATTTAAATTCTAGACATTATAAGCTCCCACACATTCTGCTTCGATAATAGTTAATATTTTATGTCTACTATTTATGCCTATGACTTATTCTAAATCATCTATGGACATACGGTATAATTATCTAAATTAAAAAAAGGTTTCATACCAAACGGTCCATGCAAACGGTCTCTACACTAGCCAAATACCATTTTGCTAGTTGCGTGAAACATTTGCATACATACAGTAGCATCATAGGTTTGAATAAAATATAATTGTATGAACAGCCTTGTCACAATCACTGGTTACAGAACAAAAGGCGTAACTATAGTTATGCAGTAACATCGATAGACTCTGTCCGGTATAAAGATAATGATGTATTAAAATGGCATGTTTGAATGCGGCGCTATTGTCATTTCGAAGGCCTCTTGCGAATTAAAAACGTAATTAAAGTTCATTTGCTGGCCGCTGCATTGTTGTTTGGGTTAATTTTAGACACAATGTATGGGGGCGCTTTGTTTTAGAAAAGCACACGGGAATCTACAGTAGAGCAAGGACGGTAAAACCTTGTTTTACTGGGAAGGCCTTAAATGGTTAATAATCAACCATTACCAGATATAAATGCAAATTTTCATTAAAAGCTACTTATTATCTTCGAAGATATTGTCACTATATTGTAAAAGTATTTATTCATAAAAAGTTTAGGATAGGAATTAAAATAATAACAAAGTGGGTGTACATTCGGTATTTGCTCTTTTATACTTGGTACATGTATGAAAAGCCAATCTTTTTTATTTATTTGAGCATAGCTGTATATCCTCCTTGGGGGAGGCCTTTGTCCAGCTGTGGACTTCTTTTGGCTGATGATGATGATGATAGCTGTATATAAAATAGTTGTTCAGCTCCATGAGAAGAATCAACAGTTAAGGGGTTTGCAGGAAGGTTGCACCAGTCCGGCTTATATTTTGTTTCATGAATAGCAAAGATTATCTATTTCCATTAACAGTAACTCGTTGTCTTATTTAAAAGACAGTCAAAATACTCATCAATCAATATTTGCCATGGTCAGTGAGTGGTAATTAACACTTGAGCTAACGTACAAAAACATAACGAGCACAAAAGTATGAGTAATTGACTATAATCTACATACATTGTTCTTCTCTTAGAACAGACGTCCGCAAATAATCTATTTAATGTCTTAACTACGTGTATTATCGTCTAACAGATGGGAGGTACCCTCTAAATAAATTAGAGGCAACATGCTCTAAGGAAAACGGCCGAACGCTCACATATCACCGCCCACTTCGAAAAGTCTCGTAAATCAATACAAACTGCCTTCGATGCATAGACCTATTAATGGTTGCTCATACTACAAGCCTTACGACTTCTATTGCGCCACATGAAAAATGTTCTTGGTCATTTAATATAGAATACTGCTTGTTTAGAATAAAATTTCAATGAAAGCTATCTGCTCTGTGGCTCGGGATATTACAGATAGAGCATGTTCAATTTTGTAGAAGCAGTAGAAAGGCTCATGCCCACTACGTGTTTCCAACCCCCTGTATGCAAAACGAATGGTGTATTTATGCACTGGTGTTATCTTGAAATCGTCAATCAAGAGATGGTTGATTCGATATAGGTGATTTATTTTAATGACAGGCCTGTTATGTCAATGCTAAACTGGTTTTAAGCTGAAAGTGGTTGTGCGTTGCGTGATCGCCTGCTTTTGACTCATTCATTCAATATTGTGATTATTGGTAGCTGGAACAGTAAAGAAAATCATTGAGTACAATTGTAAAAACAAACGGGAAGGATTTTGAATAGTAACTAGAACAAGTTACAAGATAGCAGTGAAACATGTTGTATTAAACCATTCTCCGACTATTTTCTGCCCGGATGGTTGACTACATCAAAAATATATTAGGAAATCGCTGAAATAAAAAAAAAACATATTTAAGAAAAGATCGTGACTCAGTTTGGTTTGCGTGATAATATCAAACATGTAGGCTAACTGACTCCAGGCAATGGGACTAGTTTTCTCAACTATTTCCATGCTAAGCTTTTGCTATTCGTATCGCAATATATTTTAAAAGAAAACGTGAATTTATTTTTTCAATACAAGTCACTCATATGTAATATTTTATCATAGTAATTATATTATTATAAAGACTGCGTAGAAATGAAGACTGCCCTCGATTCATAAGCGACTCGTTTACGTTAGCTAAAAGAAATGTAATAATACAAATATATTTAGAGTTCCGTACTCAAAATGTGTAAAAATTCGTCTGTCCATCAGGCATTGTGTCAAAGGCTGTATCTTTTTAACTGTAATAGATGACCAGCAATAAAATACATGATCACAAAAAATACCTAATTGAAAATCGACTATAAAGAAATTTGCGGCTTCAAAGATTAATAATGACTGGGACAAAATTATTTTGCGGTGTGGGACACTACCATTTTCATTCAATTTCTTTTTCAATATACAGGTTGTAACAAAAAGATGTGGTAATACTTCGAGGTGGACTCATCAAACTGAACAACTTTCTTGAAACACCAAAAAAATGTTGGACTTTTCATACAAACTTGGCTCGCCAGCTGATCGATTTGTATGAAAAGTCGATATTTTTTGCGATTTTAACAAAGTTGCAGAACAAAAGTTGTTCAGTTAGATTAGTAGAAGCCCACCTTGAAGTATTATCACACCTTTTTGTTACAACCTGTATATATTTTAAATAAATTACGGTATTAGCATAGAAAAGTCAGTCTCGATTATACTATACTGCAGGTGAATCCGGGAGCATGAAAAATAAATTATGAAATATTATTCACTAAATAGTTTTTAATCGAAATTTTCGAAAACCTTAATCACTTTAATTTTCATTACATTTTAAATTTTTTATTTATAAGAATTTCCTTGTTAGTATGCAAACTACTATAATATTTTGAACAATGAAGTCATCGTACAAAATTTCAAACATTTTTAGAACAGAATGCCGTTCTTGACATTTGATAAAAAGTAACTCAAATGAAAAGCAATCAACTACCGGTACGGAAAATAATGAGAAACACTTGAGAGGCAGAGACCAAACCTAGCTTAGGGTTTCCCTTTGGCCAAATGCTTTCTATCAAATACAGTTCACGCTATTACGTCCACAGTCGCGTCCGCACATTTGGAAAATAATCGCAGACAAATATAAACATAAACATAAGGGACGAAAACAGAAGCAAAGTTCGCGTGTTGGGTAGTACAGAACCCTTAGTAAGCGAGTCCTACTTACACTTGCCTAGTTTTTATATTAAAAATAATTTGTTAGCGGATATGCGTGGGCAGGTGATGGTAAGAAAAACAATGCCTCATGGTAAGCCCTTTGTTTCGGTTAACTAATTGTTTTGGGCGATGTTTTAACGTCTCATTATGTTCTTGTCTGAGTCGAGGCCAGAATATTGAGTTCTGTTTTCTACCACCATTTAAGAATTCATGTAACTTAACGGCGGTGTGATGTCAATGGGATGATGTGTAAGTCCAGCAGCGGATTTATATGGGCTGATGTTGATGAGGATGAAATATTATTATATTACAGAAGTATAGCTACATAACGTGAGCAGACGTAGAAAAGAATAATAATAAAATTTAACTTTTATGCCGTATTACACTTTTTAAAAAAGACTACAGATGGTATTCAATCTTTTTAAAAGGGTGATACATGTATAACTGACAAATATTGCGAAAAATACTTTCTGTTGGAAGAATACTTTTATTCAAGTAACATTTTAAAACGGTATTTTACTACTAGTCATTTGACTGATTTTTTATCAACAGCCAAAAGCGAACATTTGTTTTGAAATTGTTCTTGTTACTGACATGTGACGTCACAGTTTTTGACGAACTTATTGGGTGGTTGTAAAAGATATAAAATTTGAAATGAATAAAAACATCAATAGAATATTATTTTTAGGAAAAACACTATTTAGTGAACAGTATTTTTCCAATATATTTTTGAAATTGTCACTATTCAAAACTGTCCATCGGTGAACCCCGAAACTATCGGGTCATAGTTAGTTATTTACGCCTAAAGATGCTAGATTTTTTATAGCGCACAATAAATGTAGTATGAGCCAAAATAATTTTAATACATTACTTGCAAAATGTGTTTATTTATGTATTTATTGTTAGTTTAAAGTCCCTGGACTTAAACATATAGAATGTGTGAAAATTCTTCAGGTTCCTCACATTTCCGTACAAGCGACATGATCGGTCGATGCACTTGGCTAGATATATTTAACCTGCGCAGGAGCAATTACCGTCGTCGCGGCTCATTACGCGTTCGATTCCGATCTAATTATACCGGCTACGGTGGATAACGGTATGTGTGCACTGGACAGCTGTAAAAAACACGTCCAAATCAGAGATTGAAGAAATAGTAAAGTTTTTTATGTTTATGCGCAATGTACGATTCTGCGCAAAATGTGTATATTATTTTCTTTCTGAATTTCTTTGTTTTAAGGATACACCTATGTAGCAGTTTAGTTTTGTGCTAAACAATGATATTGGTTGGGAAGTTTCAGAGAAAACGAATAAAAAACCGATGGATAACCATAATGTTTGAGTTGTTTGAATAGAGCAAATGACATTACTTGAAATTATTGTGAATTAATGAAAAACGAATGAAAACAACACTACTCAATTAAAAAAAAAATACATTTTTAATATTTTTTTAAGTTTTGTGTTTGAAGTTTTTGCTGTTTTTTTTTCAAATACAGCGGGTTTTATAGAAACAAAAACCACGCTATTAAATTAAGGTTCTTTTCTCAGTAAGTACTTACAAGTAATTCCTGGCAATTTCCTTAAAGAAAATAATACTCAGCTTTTTTATTGAAAATTATCATAAAATGAGAAAACGTTTCCTTTGTTTTATGGATTTTTAATATAGGCAAGTAACTAAAATTACCAGTGGCTACCCCACTAGCTACTTATACTAATGTGTGGTATAGTAAGCAATCTCTAAAGTAATTATTGGCTGTTAAACTTTGTGGCCATGATCGCCGGTGCATTTATGCAATAAAACTCTTAATGAAGAGGCAGAAATGGAAAAATTTAAACTGGCAGACCAGGCTCATAAAGGTGTGTGAATGGAGTAACGATTTCTGCAAGTAATTGCCAATTTAAGATGGTGTAATTACGTTTCTACCCACGCTTCTGTTTGAGATGTGGCTAGTTCTGTAAGTAAATATAGGATAATAATTAATAACCTAGGGTCAGTTGTAACCTAACCAAAATAGCAGGAAAATTAAATTCGATAAAACCATAAAATGTAACCTATGAATTTCAGGGAATTAAGATTAATATAAGGACACTTTTTATCTAAAATCTATGAAACCGTTTAAGCTATAAGCTCGACCGAAAATCTTACATACACACAAGTGAAAAAACGTAACCTTACTTCTGCACTAATCAACTGATCAGAATAATTAAGTAAACTTTTTAAAGTGAAAATTCACAGATATTTTGCGACAGATGCAAGAAAAATTATTGTAAAATCTCATTCTGCTGACAAAAAATGGCGTCAAGGAAAATCAAGGATAGAATCAAAAGGCACTTACCAGTATAATTTCTTTTATTGAATTCTTAATTTAGCATGATTAAATGATACAGGAATTTTCGTTTTTAGGGTTCCGTAACTCAAAAAAAAAACGCAACTCGAAAAATGGAACCTTTATAGGATCACGTCTGTGTCTGTACGTCTGTCTGTCCATCAGTCAAATTCTATTTACTTCGAATCTGCTGGACTGATTAAGTGAAAACTTAGTACAAATAACTTAAAGGTAGGTTTCTGTGACCGAAACATGGACGTGTAACCTAAATAATTGAATTTTGAGTGTGGGCACTTTGGGGGGCAAATGAGAAAACAAAATAAAAGTTTTGCGAACTTGACTGTGTACCTTGTTGCAAGGATCTCAAATATATATATTTTATAATTTTAAAATAATCGTTTTAAAATTATTTAAGAAAATAGGTGAAAATTTGCCCTCCCCTTTCCTTATCTCTGAAAAAATTGAGCCTACAATAAAAAAAAATGAACACGTTAAAAACAGACTTCAGTAGTAACAGCTACAATTTTGCTATATTTTTTGTTTTTGTTGATTTTCCAGAAAGCGCTGAACCAATTTATACCAAATTTATATGGGACTACCTCTGTAGTATTACCTACCAAACAAAAAAAGAATTATCAAAATCGATTCTTAATTGGCGGAGCAATCGCGTAACAAACATACAAAAAAAAAGAAAAAAAAAACATACAGTCTAATTGAGAACTCCTCCTTTTTTGAAGTCGGTTAAAAAAAAACCGAGAATAGTTCTTTACTTATAGATTACAGGAAAACCTATAAGAAGTGTATGTGTTAACAACCCATTACGTCCCCACTGCAGGGGCACGGGTCTCTTCCCATAACTCGAGAAGGTTAGGCCATACTCCACACACGGGGGCCAAGTCCGGATTAATGGAGGTTGTTGGGCTAGTGGCCAACCCCAGTTTCAGAAGTTTTCAAGCCGCCTATAAGGCCTCCGACATGGCTTAACGACTGCCATCTAGCGATAACAGCCGGAACCAATGGCTTAACGTGCCTTGCGAAGCATGGAAACGGTCGAGATAAATGCCACTAACAGTCAAACCCATCCAGGTTATGGCCGTGTCTGTAGTCAATTAACCTGCGTGATCAACGCAACCACGCAAGCCGCACTGAGCCACGACCGCTTCTAGAAGTGTATAGTGTTAAAATAAGATGGTAATATTCTAATATTGATCGTTTGTACGAAACTGTCAGCGCGCGAGTGAAACTCGCACTTGTCCGGTTTTTATTACAAAAATTTATTTTCAAATCGTGATATTTGGACCAAATTTAATAAGTTGTATTAAATTAAATAATATCGGACGATTTTAATTAAAATCAAGAATATGAGGAAAAGTTTTCAAACAGAAGTAGGTATATGATATAGGTACCTTATACATACATATTTAATTAGAGAGATGTCAGGGGCCGTTTTTAATAAATTGATCTTAAGTTCTTTGGAGAAATTGTTGAGAAAAAAGTAGTAGCCACTTTCTGGGATGGAAATCGTAAAAGGAGCCCTGAATACAGGGTGTAAAAAAGTAGACATATAGTTCCCGTTAATTTGGAAACTGCTGTTCCGCTTCTTCCTGTTGGACTAACATTCATCAAAACCAATCAACTTTTGCATTGGAAAATCATTTGTACTTTTCAAATCCATCAGCGGTCACCAATTTTTTTGATAACACTATACGTATTTTAGAGAAAGTACCTAATAACAACTTAAGTTAATGATGATTCGACCTGTCCTGTTTTTGATTTTGAGAATCCAATTATGAAAATAGTTGATTTCAAAGTTAACCCCATAGAAGTGATTAAGGTTGAGGCGTTTCTTTGTATCCATAACATATTCAGAGAAGTTATTGTATTTTCCTATGATTACGTAGGTAACTCACTCACATAAGTTTTCAAAATTTTGTATTATATATTTAAATTACAAAACAAATGCACTGTAACTAAATAAGAATATAATTCTCAGTAAAGTGCATTTTGACGGTTTTGGCATGCGTTATCATATGTATCGAGTACACTTTCCTGAATTTAGGAAGCCTAACTACACTCCTGAGAAAAAATAAGACTCAAGCATATATTTTTCTTGTTTCAATATTTTATTACACTAATGTTACTGAGACATAAGCAAATGTATTTGTAAGACAGGTGCGATTATTTTTGTGTGCATTATTTAACTCCTATATGCCTTGACTTTGAAATATAGCTTATTTCTTTTGAGAAGGAGGAGGTGAACTGTGAATATTTATAAACTCAGACGCAGTAGGACGTTCTGATTACATGACGTTTTTTGTATAACTACTAGTTTTGGTAGCTTATATCAAGACGAATAATTTAATATTACTAATAATTAGTTTACCTTATATACTGGATAAAGAAAATTACTAGAAAAAAGACGCACTTGTCGATTTTCCTCTACCGTAAAATGCGTATCAGAGAATCATCGACAACCAGCAGAGCATTGTCAACATAAGTGCGTAGATATAATTTGTATTGTGATGCTTGTATAATGAGGAAGTACGCAGCTAAATCAAAATAATTTTAATATTAAAAATGTCCCATCAAATCTGCCTTGAACGCACGCCACATAGTGAACCTACTTAGGTTCGCAGAAAAGAATGTCACAAAAGCAGAACATTGGCAATATGTTTTATTAAGTGATGGAAATAAATTCTTTACTGATGGTCCCGATGGATTTAAATATTATTGGCATGATTTGAAAGTTGATAAAAAAATTTAGCTTCGACGAATTTAAAGAGGAGATAGAGGAGAGTCAATTGGTGATCTGAGGCAGTGTATCTTCGTACCTAAAACAGAATTGGCAGTTATTGACGAGCGTGTAACTGCTACTCATTATCAAGTAATGTAACATAATTACCTTCACCCCATAATTATGCTGACTGAAGACGAAACTATTAAGATAGTACATCCAGCCATGTAGCTTTAACTACAAAACAGCGGTTTCAGAACTTCGGTATACAGGTAAAAAGTGGCCAGCAGTTAGTCTACACCTAAATCCGACGGAGAATGTTTGGGGATCTTTGCAAGGAAATTCTATGATCGGGAAATAATTAATGGTAATGAACTGCGTTCAACGTGGCCTAAAATCTCAGCTGAAAAGCTTATGGAGTTATTCGATAGCGTGCCTAATAGACTAATAGATGTTATAAAAAAATAAGGGTAACTGGACAAAATATTGAATCAATAAGATATAAATATAGACGTTGAGTTTATAATTTTTCACAATAAAATTCCATTGTTGGAGGATATTAAATAAATATTTTTATATTTATTAAATAAAAAAATGATAAATATAACTACATACAGATACTCGTATTTACTTGCAGCATTTGTTTACGGAAAAGAAATCAGAAATATCCAACTAGTCTTAAATAAATTCATTAAATATATATGAGTCTATATTTTTTCTCAGGGGTGTAGGTGTTCGACAGGACACCAGGTTCTGCGGGTGTACCTCTGCGATTTTAATGACTTTTTTCTAGAATATCTGTACCTACAGTGTAGCTAACTGTTCCTTGTACGATATTTGTACCTCATTATATGTATTCGCAAAGTATTTACATCCGTAGTATTTTTTTAACATATATTCTAGAAAAAAAAACATTTGAATCGCAGAGGTACACCCACCATCCTGACGAACACCTAGTTAGGCTTCCTGAATTCAGGATAGTGTAATCGCTACTGTAGCCTGAAACTAAAATGCAGGTCAGATGCAACAATTTGAATAATTACTAATTACGGGCTCCCCGTAACCTGCTCGCATTCTGATGCTTTCATTGTTTCGCACTGGATAGTGAGGGGGCTAAAAAGTGACCTAAATTTGAATTAAAATGAAATCATTGTTTCTATCTCCCCTGCTGTGATAAAACTAACAAGCTTAGAAAAACAGTCTACATAAAAAAGTATAACAAATACGAGTATAACAAATAAAAAAAAATCCTAAGTGCAACATCAGGGCACTGCCGTCTATGCCTTATGATAACACGGTTAAATTGTGCTACACAATAAGAGGAAGAAGAAACAAAAAAAAACTTAACTGCATACTGTATCAAGACGAATCAAACAATACTTCGTTCTCCAGAATACATCAAGTCATTTTGACTACAGACGGACGGTATCAATGAAACGAACGAACATATACACCTGAAAAAAGCCTCGGCTGAGGTAGGTGGTTAAAAAAATTGGAAGCTTTTTGGTCTTTCTTATGAGTTGTTTTGTTTGGTTTTTCGGCTATTTCTACGTGTTTTGTTTTAAGTTAAAAAAATAACACATAGCTCTAAAAATCCTTACAATTTTGCAATAATCTAAAAAACTTGTTTTGTAACCTAAGACGCAAAAACTACATATTTTTGATAATTACGTATCTGATCGTTTTTACGCGAATGGTCAAATCAGCAAGTTGCACCGTCTATATAAAAGGCCAAAACTCAAATACGTATAAAGCACGGTTCAAGGAATTCCCTTTTTATTTTCTAATGAAAAATCAAATGACAATTATAATGCGTAAAGGCAATAAACATGTTTTGTAACAAATTCGATATTTAAATTCGCATCACTAGACCGTGCGAGGTTGCGTTTTGACATTTTAATGTGCCATTTGGACCAGAGGCGGTCGGGTGGCAAACGCTTTTGTTATTCGTGCGAGTATGCGATTTATGTTACCTAATGGCAATTTATTGTCTGTTTTTCCAACCCATCTCATAACTTCTAAAAAAAGGATTAGAAATACTTGACGCTAAATAAAAACTTGAAACTGAAGATGAAATAAGTTGGACACACACTCACACACACATTCCTTCCTTTACAACATTATTTAGGTAGAATAGCCCGCGGCTGTTAGTATAACTGTTGAATGTTCAAGATTTTGCTAAACAAAGTCAAAGATAAGACTAAAAAGTAAAAGGCACAATGTAAGTAGGTCTTACCTCCTAGGAGGTACCTAGGACTTTTTTATACGCAGTACTGTCGCCTTGTTACTAAGGTTACTAATAATGCTTAAATTATTGGTTCCCGTCGTATTTGAACATGTTACATTATTAGCAGAAATATAGAACAAACAAACATCGATGGAATAAGCCGTCGAAAAAATATTGTATAGAATAAACAAACAACGATGGATCAAGCCGTCGATGTATGGTTTTCGCAGTAACGTAACAGTGAACAAAGAATACATCGAAGAAACAGCATGTCGCAGTATCATAGTGTCGGCAAATAGTCACCGATGTAACAATTTTCGCAGAATCAAGCTTCGCAAACCCAAATAAAAGTGGTTGATGACGAAGACATAGGTAAAAAAAGAGTTATCTGCTTCAACAAACTATACTTCTTTGATGATTTGTCTTTTTAACAGACCTCAAAAAAGTATTTTCTGTATGTTTGTTACGTGATTACTCCGCTAATTATGAATTGATTTTGTTGATTGTTTTTTGTTTGGTAGGTCATACTACACAGGTGGCCCCATATAAGGTGCTACTTTATTAGTGCCCGATATTTTAGTCAGTGCTTCAGCTTCTAATTCTGATCAACTTTCTCCAAGGAACCAATAGTCAAATCGTAAAAAAATTTTTGGACTCTTCATACTAATTTGGCCGCTCGGCTGATCGATTTGTATGAAGAGTCCAAAAATTTTTTTACGATTTGACTATGGGTTCCTTGGGGAAAGTTGATCAGAATCAGGAATAGAAGCACTGACTAAAATATCGGGCACTAATAAAGTAGCACCTTATATAAATTTTATAGAAATTGACTCAGCGCTTTTTGTTAAAATCATCAAAAACAAAAAAACAGCAAAATTGTAGCTGTTACGATTGAAGTCGGTTGTTTTTAACATGTTCAGCGTTGTCAATTATGTCTTTGTAAATATGTACGACGATTAGCCAAAATGTAATATTTTCTACGTTTAAAGTATCTACATATAATAGTCTACGAAGTTTTAAACTTTCTAAGTATTTCTAACTTCCCAGACTATAGAATACCCAAAAGTATTTTACTGACAGCTATTTATTTGAGTTTAAAATAATTTGCAATATAAAAATATTTTAAATAAAGAATAGATCAGAAAACATTTCATCGCAGAGTACAAAAATACAAATCAGTATACTCTATCACTAAAAACCAGTATATTCTTCTAGTTATGTACCTATATAATTGAATAAACTTGGTTAGATCGCTTGTATCTTTCGGCATCATCAAGTGATTTAATGCCTACAGCTTACCGATTATGGACATAAATAATTCTAGTTTTATTTTAAAGACAGAACTTAGGTACCTACTCTTTATCAAGACCAGAAACACAATGAGTTGAACACGATTCGTGTGAGATCGCAAGTACTTTCTGTTCGGCGCCACCTGCACCTACTCAAGTTCGTTTCAACCCGATCAAAGAGAAAGATACCAACTTCGACACGCCAAAGACAAAAGATCCTGTGCTTTATGGCGGGGCTAATTTACGCTCGTCCGCTTTCCTATCTACCTACTTTGTTACAGATGATATCTCCTTTGAAATCTTTGTGCTATTTTCGGAAACACTGGTAAGTATCGGTTTTTGTACATTTTAGAGGGACATCAACTTTCAAGATCCGTCATCTGTTTTCATGTGGTCTTTATTTGATCCATAACGTATTCTTAGCTGATGTCTGCCATGTCGGAGGGCCTTATAGGCAGCTTGAAAACTTCTGACACTGGGGTATCGCCTAACTTTCTCAAGGTATGGGAAGAGATTCGTGCTCCTGCAGTGGGGATGATATAGGTTGTTAAAAATATACTTAGTTAACATTTTACGATTACGTATAGACTATAAATTTTTCGATATGCGCATCGCATTTGATCTGATTTTTGGACTATTAATTAATAGATAGACTGAACTTTATCAGCCGACATAAAAATTAATGTTTATAAATTCTAACCTATAGCTTTACTGCTTCGAGACATAATAATCTCTCTCTCTCTCTCTCTTATCGTGTGGAACAATTTAACCCTGCTATCTGCATATAATAACACCCTATAAATCACGTAAACCTGCAGATCTGAGATAGGAATCAAAACAGCGTACACTTGTATCAGCACAGATGTCAGCAGCAACGATATAATCTGGAGATTTGTTCCACTTTGCACATTAGTGTTAATTCAAAATTATTTTCATATCCAAACTAATGATACTATCCAAACTATACTTAATTTTGCGAAAGTAACTTTGTTTGTGTGGTATGTTTTCACGCCTAAATCGCTAAACCTGTTTTGATGAATTTTGGATTAGAGATAGATGGGATCTCGGAGAAGGACACAGGCTATTACTACTACTTAATTTGTTGCGATATTAAAACTTGAAGGAATGAATAAACTCCGGCTGTATAAAATGTATGCTGTTAATCTAGGAATTAAGGCGAATCTAACAAACAACACTTTGCACTCCTCTTAACTACGAAAAGCTGGTTTGTGAATAAAATACTTGTCTTTTAAATCATTCACATTAAATCCCTAATCTTTTGAACAGTTGAACAGTTTTGTGGAGCGCAGTGGAAAATGCTCTCTGCGGCTACAATTATAAAGCTACCCATACACCGAACAAACAAACAAAAGAAACAGATATTTGCATAATGCGTGGCTAGCAGTGATATACGTTTCCTTGCTGAGTTAAGAGTCCTTATATAAAAATGACTCCCGCAAAAATGTTTAATTCTTTCTCGAAAATGTACAGTCCAATGAAAATTAAAATTTATACATGTAGGTAAGCAAATCGTCAAATTGCATAATTTAATTTTTCGAAAAAATACAGTGTGTCGTCACTTAATTTTTATTCTTTGTTTTGTTGGAAATAAACCATAATTTCCACATACAGAAACACGTAAACGTAAAAATAATAGAGGTGACATCATGCAGGGACCTATAAAGGGTGAAATTAGTCCGGTAAATACCTACATCATTTTTTGACACTTCTTTTCTTTTGTTAAATTTAAAAAAAGGGTATTAGGTAGGGCAAGGGCCTTCTAATAGAATTAGTTACTTGTATTGTAAGAGTGTTTGCCTCTTATCAGTTTCCCACTACGCAATCAGGATTACAAATTGTTTCTGAATTAATGCTCGTTTTGTCCGAGAAGAAAAATCGTTTGCGGCGCGTTCTGTATTTTTTTGTTTTTCTTGTGTAACTCGAGTAAGTGTTGTTTGGTAACTAGTGTTACATTTCCTTTTAGGAAATGTCATCTGATGCAGTGCGTTTAGCGAAGTGTGCTGGTAATCATCCGATTGGACTTTCTATAATTTCGATATAATGAAATGTTCGATGTTAACAACCCACATAGTCCGCACTCATCGATATAGGATGATCTCCCATATCGATGTCCCCACTGCAGGGGCACGGGTCTCTTTTCATGCATTCGGAAGGTTACTCTCTACGGCAGTAGGTAGCCTCTTTAGTAATTATAGGATATATGCTAGAAGAAAAAAAACGATTTAAAGAGGGAAATGTTTGATTGAGTTAGTTAAATTAGTACCTGATTACGGTTAGTATTTATGGTAATTTTGTTTTAAAAAACTATACGTAAATGTTTAGGGTACCTATGGTCTCCAGGTTCTAAAAGCCACTGCTTACACGATTGCGGGTGAAGGCGAAATCGTGCGAACTATAATTTGGTTGTTTATCAACGACATTGGTATTCCACGGACCGAATTGTTTTATCGTATCTAAAACATTGGACTGGTAATCTAGATTTATCGCTAGGCGTTTACCCGAGGCGAAAACGATTAAAACTGCAAAAGTACAAGCTACTAAGTATAAGTCACTGCTATGAATCAAAAAGATTTTTGATACAACTATCCAGTACAATTACTGATATCCTCCTCGGTCCACACAGGTGGAATTTACCAAAAAGTTGACTAATATTACATGAAGTGTCCACAACTGTGCGTTTCACTAGAAACTGTGACTAGAAACTTTCTGCCTCGCACAACTAAACTGTGGAATGAATTGTCGTCCTGCGGTATTTCCGGACCAATACGACATTTAAATGTTCAAGAAAAGAGCGTACTCCCATATTAAAGGCCAGCAACACACTTGTGACTCCTCTGGTGTTGCGGGTGTCCATGGGCGGCGGTAATCGCTTACCATCAGGTAATCCGCCTGCTCGTTTGCCACCTCTGCCATAAAAAAAAAGCGGCCAAGTGCGAGTTGGATTCGCCCATGAAGGGTTCCGTAGCAGCAAGTAACATAAGTAATATAAAAGTTCTTGTAGTTCGTTGTAACTGTAAATTGCGGTTTACGATTTATGACGTATTAACAAAAAAACACTTCCTAGATCTTGTTCGAACCAATTTTCGGTGGAAGTTTGCATGGTAATGTATATCATATATTTTTTTTAGTTTTATCATTCTCTTACTTTAGAAGTTATAGGGGGGACACACATATTTTACCACTTTATCTGAACACGTACCGTTGTTGTCTTTACAATTGTAAGTAATGTAAACGTTTAAGTTATTTACTAATAATATATATACCTGAAGATATAGAATCCATAATGTTTTTGATCCTAATATTCACTAAATAAAATATTAAACGTTATTTAAACAAAGGTCTAAAATCGTAATAAATTACTCCATAATCAATCACTGTTTAATTCAACGTGTAGGTAACTCAATAAAAAGTTTCGAACGTTTTACAGATCACCAATAGGTGGCGTAATATGTCTTGTTGCTAATTTAGGTTACTACTTTTTAATCAGACTAACTTCATTTTTATCAGTTTTGGCCATAAATTACGTGTATTTCACCTGTGTGCGGTCCTCAGGCAGGGCAACATTTTCGGGTGGCTTTCACTGGCTGTCTTTTAAATAAAAATTATTGCAATGCATTGGAACTAGGCACAAAACAATTGTTACATAGAGGACAACAAATACATATATTTAGTTTTACTTATATAGGGTGCTACTTTATTAGTGCCCGATATTTTAGTCAGTGGTTCTACTCCTGATTCTGATCAACTTTCCCCAAGGAACCCATAGGCAAATCGCAAAAAAAAATTGGCATCTTCATACAAATTTGGCCGCTCGACTGTTAGATTTGTATGAAGAGTCCAAAATTTTTTTTTCGATTTGACTATGGGTTCCTTGGGGAAAGTTGACCAGATTCATAAGTAGAACCACTAACTAAGATATCGGGCACTAATAAAGTAGCACCTTATATAAAATCCCTCAATACTTCGAAGTATTTTTTTCAATGTTACAAACGCAATCATTGTTCAGGACTAAGGAGGTTAAAGCAAATGTTTTTGAAAAAGCTTCAAATAATTTTTAAGGTGGGGTTCGTGAAAGTCCACAACTGTCCCTAAAGAACGTATTGTCACTAATTTTGGCAGGGATTTTCACTAATTCCATAAAATAATAAAATTGTAGTTTTATTTTAAACAATAATATAAGTACCTACTACAAAAATATTCCTATCTTCCATAAAATGACAAATGTATTGTCATCTCGTACTTCACTTCATTATTTAACTTGCGAAAAAAGTTACAAAGCGTGACTATTTTTGGGGACCGTGACGGAGGTGTACATTTTGATCAAAAAGTTTTACTAATAAATTAAATTTTACATGGTACGGTAGTCCATCTGAAATAAGGGTAACTCACATAACATATAGAACATATTACAAACCATCATTAATACGTTATGTAAATGTTAAATATTGATTTGTAAGTCTTGCCCATTGTCGCAAAAAAAAGAATAACCCTTATATTCAATCGAAAAAACTTCAGTAGGTACCTACGCTAACTAATATCGACAAAAACAACAGATTTGTAAAATGTAAATGGAATTGGGGTTCCTTGGGGAACGTTCACTTTCATAGGTACTTGGTATGAGAAAGTCGTTAGAACTACAAGTAAATGCACTTCTTTTGAATTCCCCAGTCCAGTGGGTCGCCCTTTGGGACCATAAATCTGGAGAGCAAGCATTTTTCGCTTTTACTCGACTGCTCAAACGGAGAGCAATGTTTTCGGTTGTGGTATGTATGTAAGTTTGTGTGTTTGTCCATTTCATTATACCAGCCCGCTTATAGCTTAAATGGCTTAATGGATTTTGGAATGCGAGATATCGTTAACTTCATTTTGTATTTTGATCCGCAGATTGCGAAATGGCACATTTTATGCTATCGGTTTTTTTACATGGTTAGGTTGTCAACGATAATAAAACACTCTATTTATTCAGCCTGTAAAACGACTTCGTTAACAATCCATACAGTCCCCACTGCTGGGGCAATCCCTTTCATACCAGGGAAGGTTAGACCTTACTCCACATACGGAGTTGAAGTGCGGATTGGTGGAGGTTGTGTGATTAGTGGCCAACCTCAGTGACAGTGCGATCGTGGCTCAGTGCAGCTTGCGTGTTCGCGCCGATCATGCAGGTTAACTGACTACACATGCGGTCATAACCTGGATGGGCTTGACTGTGCGTGACGTTATTTCGACCGTTTCCGTGCTTCAAGACAAGTAAAGCCGTTGGTACCGATTGCAATCACTAGATTATAGTCGTTAAGCCATGTCAAAGGCCTTATAGGCGGTTTGAAAACTTCCTACAATATTGAGTAGTCATAACTAAATGCCATAAGCCATGATTTCAAACGGCTAATTGTCTGAACAGGTATTATAGGATAAAGCAATATTAACAGCGGGATAGGTGCGAACGCTCTTGAAATGATTAACGTAATCTGTCATACGCTTCGCCGCCAGGTCGATCCCAGGTCGCTGTGTTTCTCAAACTTGAATCTAATTAGGTATCTATTGCATTGAATTGTACACCTTTTACAGTTTCTCAAGAAAATTGCGCTTAGCTGTTTTATGTTATATTAAAAATAAATTATTAAATATGGCAATCAACGCAAAACCGAACGCCGTGGAAATACTTGCGGGTGGCCTGAGTCACTTTAAATAAAATAAAAAATTACAATATTATTATTTTTACTGCAGTGGACGTTTTATGGCTGATGATGAAATTGTAAAAAGTTTTTCTCAAAATAGCTTTGTTTCAGAACAGTAAAAACAATTATTCTTTTGTTATTTATGATCTATATTTTTTTCAAAAATCACTAAATGATTTTTTAAAATTCATAACGACAAATGCTAGAATATGATCAAGTTCAGAAAAAACCGTTTAAATAGTTTATGTAATAAAAAAAAAAAGTTATCAAATTAATAGTATAGTAACTCAAAAACTGTATAGTAACCGTAGTTTTAGGTAACATGGAACTTAATATACATAATACTAGTTTCTATACTGTTTGTTGTAATCTTTCGAAAAACTACTAAGATTGAAAGTATGGAAAAGAATTTGTGAATCATTACTTAAAAATGAAATAAAATTAATTTATAATCCTAAACTGAGTTTGTTTGTTTGTTCTTCTTTCACGTAGCAACGGAGCAACGCATTTACACGGTTATTTTTCCAGAGGTAGTTGACGGGGCGGAAAGTGACATAGGCTGCATTTTAAAAATATAGAATTCTATCGGGAAATACATTGCGAACCCCAAAAATAATGACTTTTGAGAAAGCAACTCTGTTGCTAGATCTACTCAACCGCTATCGTTGAAATATACCTGCGAACCGCTTGCGCACCTTCAACGACAATTATATGTAAAAATGATGTCCACGCAGCCGAAGCCGCAGGCTAAATCTAGTTAATAAATCAGCTGTAATTTTTTCTTTGCCAGTGTTTATAATACTACTGTACATCTACCTAATGAAACTAACTAACTCAACCTTTTTTCTCATATTCACTTTCCGGAACAGCAAGCATGCAGGCTCTGAGGCTGAGTGGTCTGTATTCACGTTAATAAATAGAAACTGCTGGGCTGCTGATGTCGTCAGAGGTGTATTATATGTAATTTGTAAAATATCTGTTTACCCGATCGCTAAAATGAAGGGAAATATATTAACAGCATACAAATTATTTTCAAAATTTAGATCACAATAATAGATTTAATAATCCAGAAATTTCACTTATAGATTTTAACATGGAAAGCGTCGTTAGATTCGTCTTGACTGACAGGGTATTTTTTTACATTGTTTTTCAATTGCTAAAACCTTATTTAATATCTAAAACTCGTTTCATGTTTTTTAAAAATCGGTTACAACCATATTGTCTATGTGGGATACGTGCGTCCCAACTAGAAGGTCCAGTGGAGGAGTCAATTGAAAGAGTATTTGCTGGTTGAGCTCTCAGTTTCGAGTGTCATGAAATGTCACCTATATTTATACTAAATGCTAACCTATATACTATAACTATATCTTTCAGTCAGCACCGGGTTTGCGAACGTTCTTGCCATTGCTAATCAGAACGATGGTGTTATTGTCTTATATAAGAAAGATCTACAGCTGAGTATAACGGAACCTCCTTTTCAGGGAGGAAGCTGTGTTCTGATAAATATAAACAAAGAGATCAATATTGTTGCAGTGTACAGATCTCCTTCTTATCATAATAAGGATACCTTTCTGAATGCACTGGAAACAGTTATTAAATCGGTAAATGCGGATAACTGTTTCATTGTAGGTGACATAAACATTGACATCTCTTCTACTTCCCGTGATAGCAGCTGCTCTGAGTATCTGGACATGACTGGACACTATGGATACACCCCTGGTTTTACTAGCCCTACAAGAGGTCAAAGTTGTCTGGATCATGTCTTGGTTAAGTTGAACAATATTTGCTCTATAATTTTATGTACAACTGATATTACTGACCATTACACTGTGATCTTTAGTATCGATAGATCTCTTATACGACAAAAAAGCTACACAAAAACCCGAGTGAAAATTGATTACACTACTTTAGAAAATGATTTAGGAGTAATTGACTGGGACGAACTTTATCTAATAGAAGACGTCAATAGAGCCACGAACTTTTTTATTAGCAAACTAAAGGACCTTATTCAAAAAAATACGTCTAGTATCGCTATAAGAAGTGCAGACCGTATCAGTAAGCCATGGCTAACCGCCAATATTCTTAAATGTGTTAGGCGAAGAGATAAATTGCACCTAAGAGCAAGAAAAAATCCCCATGACATCATAATTCAAAAAACCTATAAATCTTATCGTAATTGCTGCAACAACATTATTCAAAATCTGAAAAATGACTATGAGAGGGAAATGTTAATAGATAGTTTTGGAGATAGCAAGAGAACTTGGAAAACCGTGAAGGAAATATGCCATATTAATGATAAAAATAAGGATGAAAACCATAGTAGGCTTTTACTTGGCAGTGATTGTGACCCCAATATTTGTCTCAATACAATAAATGAATACTTTGGATCAGTAGGTGAGAAACTGGCAAATAACCTCTTATCAGACCTACAGAAATCGGAATCTCAATTAGCTAACGAAATATCCTGTACGAATGAAAACTGCTCCTGTCCCGATTCTTTTTTCTTTGACCCTACTGATGAAGTTGAAATTTTAAAAATTATATCAAAACTTAAATCAAAATCTGCTCCCGGTTGGGATGGTATTAATAATACACTTATTAAGAAATTTAAACACATTCTTGCATCTCCAATCACTTACCTTTGCAATTTAAGCATGTCTAGTGGAATGGTACCTGCCGAACTGAAACTTGCGAACATTTGCCCAGTATTTAAAGCTGGAGACCCGACTTTGATATCTAACTACCGTCCAATTTCTCTTCTTACTTGTATATCGAAGATTTTGGAGAAAGTTGTAAATAAGAGACTGATTAATTTTCTAGAAACGCGGGGATTATTGGCAGAAAATCAATTTGGTTTTCGGCAAGGCAGATCAACGGAAGATGCCGTTGCACAGCTTGCAAATTACATCACTGAAACACTTGATAGTAAAGACAAATGCATCGGCATCTTCCTCGATCTAGCCAAAGCCTTCGATACCGTATCCCGACCGATCCTTATCAAAAAACTTGAAGCATTTGGCATTCGGGGTATCGCACTTAATTGGTTCATATCATACTTATCACAACGTAAGCAGCGTATTTGCCTAGAAGGTCTATCCAGTGACTATAGTGAGGTGACCTATGGTGTCCCACAAGGGAGCGTGCTTGGTCCGACGCTCTTCCTGATCTACGTCAACGACCTCTGTAAAAAGCTGCTCAAACAAGCTAAGCTTCTGACCTACGCTGATGATACAGCTATAATTTTCAGAGCAAAATCTTGGGCAGAGGTTGTTGAGGTAGCTCAGGAGGGGCTGCGTGATGTATCCACCTGGCTTAAAAATAACCTTTTAACCTTGAATACTAACAAAACCAAATATGTAGCATTTCGTATAACTGAAAAAACAGCTCCACGTGAAACAACACAAGTCACTCTTCACTGCTGTAAAAAAGAGGACACTAATTGTAACTGCCCACTTCTGGAAAGAGTAAACAGTATCAAATACTTAGGAGTTGAATTTGACCAAAACCTAACATGGCAATACCACATAAATAACCTTTGCAGCCGAATGAGAAAACTGTTGTACATCTTCAAAAAGCTAGGGACTTTGGCATTATCAGAAATTACAAACCTTATCTACACGGCACTATATCAGTCACTTTTAACCTATTGTGTAACTGCTTGGGGAGCTGCATGTAAAACTTACCTTATAAAGCTGGAACGAGCTCAACGTTCCATAATCAAAGTTGCTCACAAAAAACCGTATCGCTACTCCACTGAGCTCCTGTATAAAGAGTGTAAATACCTTACAGTCCGGCAGCTCTTCATAATACAAACAATTCTTAAATTTCATAAAATATCCCTCCTCAATATTGTAACTTCTCGCTCTCAACGTCATAGAAAATGGGAGTTCCCAAGGACACGAACTGACTTTGCACAAAGAAATTACAAACATCTCGGTCCTTTCCTTTACAGTAAATTAGACAAAGAACTGAATATCTTCAACGACAGCAGGCATCTATGTAAGTGTAAAGTTAAAAATTACCTCCTTAACTTAAACTACATGGAGACGGAACATATCATGGCTAAGAAACATTAAACTATTCTCAAAATACACGCTTGTGACGCTAAAAATATATCTCTTTCACACACACACACACACACACACACACACACACACACACCCACACACACACACGCACACGCACACGCACACACACACACGCGCACACACACACGCGTACACACACACATGCGTACACACACACATGCGTACACACACACGCGCCCACGCACACACACACACACACACACATACTCACACCACTCACTCCTTTTACTGTAACACGACCTTAACACAACCTTTAATGTGAAATAATAAATGAACTGTTCTAGGATAATTACTTTTTGTGTACTTTAAGGCGGAAGAGACTGATATCCACAATACAGGGCATCCTAGTGTGGATATCAGGGCTCAAATTGTTTTTGTATTTAAAAATTTGTTGCAAATAAAGATATTATTATTATTATTATTATTATTATTATTATTATTATTATTATTATTATTAATATTTGTTGCTGGACGTGTGCCTCTTGAGAACGATCGTGAACGTGATCTAGATTGGAATTTGTATCGATTAAAGGATCTTTGTTTAGTTCTGCCTCTTTTCAGTTGTGCCACCTCGTGGGTTAGATCTAAAATGCTCTATGCTAAAGCATCCAGTTGTGTAGAAGACGGAAACTGAGCGGTTACTGTTGTAACGCCTGAGTCAGGTGTGAGCTTTAGGTTAACTGCGGAAGTCGACATGACGAAGATAGGTAGACGTAGCGTAGGGTTAGATGTGCGTAACCCGTGCGTTCTTCGGAGCAATGTGGATGCCCAGTTATGTGGTAGCCGGACGTACGTTCGCCGGCTTCGTCGGTAGAGCTTGCGTCGGGGAACCAATGTGGTTACCTCGTTCAGTTTCGTGGTCTTCGTAGGCAAAACTTGCGTCGGGGTCACCAATGTGGGATACGTGCGTCCCAACTAGAAGGTCCAGTGGAGGAGTCAATTGAAAGAGTAGTTGCTGGTTGAGCTCTCAGTTGCGAGTGTCTTTATTCATGAAATGTCACCTATATTTATATAACTATATCTACGTATTAACTTAACTCTACCTTATATCTAAATATTAATCCTAAACTACCCTAAACTATTATTTACAAAGCTACCCTACATCTACATAGCAGGGGCACTGGTCTCTTCCCATAATTCGGGTAGATTGGGCCGTACTCTACATATGGAGGCTAGTGGCCACTGTAATGTCAGAAGTTTTCAAGCCGGCATAACATGACTCGATATGGCTTAACGTTTGCCATTTAGTAATAGCAGCCGAAACTAACGGCTAAACTTGCATTGTGAAGCACGGAACGTTTCGTGATAAATGACATATTTCATAAAAAATCATCAAAAAAGTCATCCTTAAACAAGAAAAGAGACACTTATCTTATCTAAATTACCCCACAACACCACTTTGAGAATCTATCGCCCTTTGATAAGCTACGTTAACGTTTGAATCTGCTTTCCTCGCATATATTACGTACGGCACATACCTACATACGGAGTGTGTCACCGTATGATGGATAGTATCCTGTTCCGTACAAATTCAACCCAACTAATAATCTGTTTGGAACTTAAACTGGGTCATCAATTGTCATGTGCAAATAACGTACGGTAATAGATTCAGTACTAATCTATGAACGTTTGACTGGTTATGAGTAACTTACGTAGGGTCAAACAATAGTACTGAAATCAAACTGCGACAGAAGCCTGTAGTCATTCGGGCTTCATCTAAGGTCACCATTGTAGAAACGGTGGCTACTAACCTCAGGAAAGAAAGGGGTTCTTCCGCGTGGCGAGACTGTATAGAAGGATTGTATAGAGAGTTGGGATTTTCCATACAAGCGCAAATTCAGCACCATCTGTTGATGTTGTAGTGAAACATCATGTGGCGGGTGAAGTTTTAAATATTTTCACCTTCGACATTGCATCAGAAGCTTCAGCTTGCTCTTTTAATTAACATGCTGTATGTATCGTATCATAATAATTCCTATTTTAAAAACGTTTATTTGCGGAAATATGTTCAGTTAGCGACAGATTAAAGGGTGTTCCCGGAATCGAGCTGAAGCGCGCTTCGCTTAAAAGCGTTTATAAACTACAGCTGAAAACACATTACTCATTTGGAACGTTACGCGTGACATGTCAGTATTCATAATTCATACCCCTTCTGTTTTTATGATTCTTAGTGAGAAGTTTAAAAACTTTAGTTGCTATTCTTTTATGGCAAGTGACTATTTGACTTGCTTGTTGTTATCATGTGTCAAAAACGACACATTGTTAAAAAAAAATTGAAATACCATGGCGTGACGGGATATTTTTTTGTCGATAAACGAATAATTTTTAACAATTATTGTGTAAATGAAGATGAAGATGAGGTAAAAAAAAAACCGTTGTTTTGCAGTAGGAAAGCAATTTAGGGAACAATATAAGGGAATCAAGCTCATACTAACTTTTAATGCAGCCATCTAGTATAGTCTATTTAATTGTACCTAACCAATACGAGTACATGAGATGATAAAGGTGAACAGAAATTAATATGTAACTCATTTTCAAAGAAAACAAGTCTTCAACCCTTGGCCACCTCTTAGGCCTGCGGGCGGGTCATGGCATGACTATCCAACAGGGGTCATGCACGCACTAACAACCCCGCGGTCACCTCTATCCCGAGTAGTATTACGCTGTTTTAATTAATATTTACCCGAATACTATAGAAGCAGTGTAGTGTTTATCGGGTGTATGTATTTCCGTTTCTTTGGCTGAGCCTGAAGCAATGACTCGATACGTTCTAGAATGCGAGGAGTCATTGAAGTCGTTTCCTGAGGGGTATAAAATATATTTCTTTCAAGCAGTTTTGTGCTTCATTTTTAGGGTTCCGTAGTCAACAAGGAACCCTCATATTTAAATTACTTTGGTTTAGCTATTAAGTGTTATATATATCGGTAAATACACTATCTATGTCAAATATGATAGCAGTATAATTGACCACGCTGAATACGTTAAAACAACCGACTTTAATCGCAACAACTCCAATTTTGCTATGTTTTTGTTGATTTTCTCAAAAACCGCTGAATCGATTTCTATAATATTTATATGAGACCACCTGTGAAGTGTACCCTTTTAAACAAAAAAAGAATTTTCCAAATCGGTTCAGGCGTCTTCGAGTAATCGGTAAACATACATAAAAAAAAATGATTCCGACAAATTGAGAACCTCCTCCTGTTTTTGAAGTCGGTTAAAAAGCGATGCAACCTTTGTAATTTTCACATGGAAGAAACAAAAAACGTTGTATTTCTAAATCATTAGAAGTTCTAAGGAATTTCAAGAGCATCAAACTCCAGTACTTTAACATTGTAAACCATTCAATATTGGTATGTTGGTGTCATTGATTCAACTTTGGGATTTGGTACTAAACAACTATATTCAACAACAATTTTTGCAATTTTTTTTTGTGTTTGAAAATTACAAAAAATTAGAACTTTGTGAACATTTTATGTGTTTCCTTAACAACAATAGAATTGGTAATGGACTGCTGGACATGGGCTTCTCTCCTCCAAACAGGGTGGTTCTGCATTTAAAGCCGAGCTTGGTAGTCGGGCGGGCGATTGCCTTTTAGTGGTACCTACAGTAAGCGGAAAAACGCTACTGTCCATAATCCGGTTCCCTGTTCCCATCAGTCGCCTCTTACCACACCCACCCACGGGAACATAATATGGGGTGGTGCTATTCGAGTGCCACACTACTGGCCCATATAGACCCATTAATAAAAAGTAAAAATAATTCAAATCATTTAATAAATCGAAGTCATTTATTTCATTTCGTAGGTACGTTACGCACTCTTGTAAACGTCATTTTATTTTTCTGGAGAAATTATCTAAATGTCATAATCATTGAAATAATCTACTGCCTTCAGTATTCTCTTGAACTTATACAGTCTTTTATATGTTTTTTTTACCCTCAATTGGTAAGCCCTTAGCATGATGGTAAGTGATGTTCTTTTTTACATTCTTGAAGTTAAATCACGTCATTAGGTATTTTAATAGCATACACACTGCCTAAAATATGACTTATTCACTTTACTAAGCCTCTAGAAAACAAATATTTTTCCTTTCTAATCGAGACCTATGTAGTAAGTTTCCCTCTCTAATTGTGACGTCATCAATAACAATCAGGGCCGCGCCGGAACAACACTGCGACTCCCGCGCCGCCGACCGACCGAACCTATCTAGTCGAACAGTAAACACCAATAAGGTTATAAATTCCCAGACAGCAATAACAATTAATTAGGAAACTTATTACCTACTACCAGGTTGTGCAGGCACGGATTTGGGTGGGCGACTGCGCGCCTCATGCTTATAAGTTAATTACCCATTGTTGCTTGTGTATATTTTTGGTAAGTGGATATGAAAACAAATATTTACCTGTGCATAAAATTGTACTTGTAAACACTGACTGGGTGGCGATGGCGGTAAAATTTAAAGGTTTTGTTACAAGATGTTATGATGAAAATATAATTCTAAACTACCTGTTGAAAATGTTCATTTTTTTTTGCTGAATAGTGCAATCGAGTGCATCAAGTGGATGATATGATATTAAAGGATTTATGAAAAATCTAATGGTACTTGGCCACAGATCTCAATTTTTTTATAAAAATAAAAGATAATATGTAGCCTGTTACTGAATAAATAATCTAATCTAATACGATAAAAATAATGCCAAGGTCTACCAACTGTAAATAGTTAGGATTATCTAATTCCTCTATTATGTGCTTATTATTAAACTTACCTTATACATATTTTTTCAGTAGGTAAAATGTATCATACATTTTATGAAACAAAATCAAATACAATATAGAAAATATTTTTTATCAGTACATTCAGAATAGTACTTGAACAAAATATTTTAGAAGACATTGTTCGAATACATTACATTCTGATATTATATCAAGCACAAGTCCGATCATGTGTGGAGTAGTGTTTACACCTATGGGTGGCTTTGCCCGCTACCAGCTTGAAGCCTTGGATGCTATCGACCGACGCGCAAGGAGACTAATAGGTGACGATGAGCTTGTTTTAAATAAGTTCCAAAGCCTTGAGCATCGCCGCAAAGTCGCCTCTTTATCGGTTTTTTATCGAATTCATTTCGGAGACTGTGCTCAAGAACTTCATAACCTGATTCCCCCAGCATCATTCCAGCTTTTCATCCCTTTGTAGTTGACATTCCGCCTATTCGTACGAAGCGATTTGCTTCCTCTTTTATTATGCAAACTGCGAAGGAGTGGAACTCCTTACCTGCGTCCGTGTTTCCCGATTCCTATAATTTGGGGGTCTTCAAGGCGAGAGTGAATAGGCATTATCTGAGTTTGCGTGTAACATCCTCGACTATATCGTCACTTTCCATCAGGTGAGATGTAGTCAAACGCACTCAATTTTTTTATATAAAAAAAGAATAGTCCATTTGCTTTTAATCACAAGGGTTGCAGTCAAAATGACTTTAAATTTTTTTTCTTCATTAGTTTGGACACGCGCGTGTCTGTGTCCCCCACGAGCCCACGACTCTCTTACGCCGGCCCTGCTGCCTGAAGCCGTATCATTCGTTATTTTGTGATGGATGAGTTGTGTTCGCAGTATCGCAGTAAATGCAGTCCGGACACAGCATGTCTTATGAACAAGTGTACGAAAATATAGAATGGTAGTATGTAAAGTGAAGTAATTATTGAAGACGGTGACTAATGGTCATTGGGTGAAAAAAAAAACATTTGTTCATTACATCTGCTGCTTTCATGGAACTGAGTTACTGTATAGTTAACTTTAATATGCACTCCAGTACCAGCTTCTCCCTCCGCATTCAACGGACAGCAACTCGAATCGTCGGCTGCCAGGATATTTCAGACCGGCTTGACTCCTTGGCGCTGCGTAGAGAGGTAGCCTCGCTCTGCATTCTCTATCGCATATACTATGGAGAGTGCTCAGAGGAATTGTTCGGATTGATCCCTGCCGCCTCTTTTCGCTATTGCTCTACGCGACAACATTTTCATTCCCATCACTTAGATAGTTGGCAGTCCACAACTGTGCGTTTCACTAGAAACTTTCTGCCTCGCAAAACCAAACTGTGGAATGAATTGTCGCCTGCGGTATTTCCGGACCGATACGACATTCAAACCTTCAAGAAAAGAGCGTACTCCCATATCAAAGGCCGGTAACGCACAGCGCACTTGTGACTCCTCTGGTGTTGCGGGTGTCTATGGGCGGCGGTAATCGCTTACCATCAGGTGATCCGTCTGCTCGTTTGCCACCTCTGCCATAAAAAATATATTATAAGTGTCCGTTTATAAAATTAACATACCTACATATAAGAGTTGATAAGGAAATGCAAAGAACTTAATTCAAATAACATGTAAAAATATTAAGTATAAAAAAAAATACTTGTAAATAAACATCCCGTAAATGCCTGTAAATGCAGTTATATTAAAAGCTTTTTGGCAAACGAACCGTAAAACATCCGAAAGAATGTTCGCACGTTTATTTAAAAAGGTAATCAAGGTGTCAATAAAATGAATTGAAGGCCTTTAATTAATGGTATTATTTCACCCAATATAGGGTGACTTTTAATGAGTGAACGATACTTAAGGTCATAAATATCCCCACGGTACTGACGTAATTACCCAAAAAACCTTGGTGTACTCATATGTATGGTAATACGATGTAGATCATCCATATAAGTTTTATATAAGAATTAAAAAAATGTGCGAAGAGACCATTATTCTTGGGGAAAGTTGTTAAATTTCATGGTTGGAGTATATTGGTATACATACTCTTAAGAAGAGCAGAGTCCTATGAGAAGAGGAACTCATGAGCGTTGGTGTAATAAATGATTGCAGTTCGACCTGGATTGATTGATTGATTGATATCCTTTGGTATTGTTTTGTCACAAATTTGTCACAATTAATAATAATAATAATAATATCTGGGACAAATCACACACGGTCATCTGGCCCCAAACTAGGATTCCCTGTATCTTGGGAACCAGAGACTGATATACATACACATATACTTTTAAATACATACATACATATATAGATATAATACACCCAGACTCAGAGCAAACAATTCTGCTCATCACAGAAAACTTTACCCGGTGTGGGTATCGAACCCACGACTCTCGGATCAGAGGTCAGGATCGCTAACCACTTAGCCATCGAGTCAGTCATTAGAACATTAATTGCATAATAGTTGAACTTACAATAAAAAAGCTCGGATATTCTTTAGTTTTGTTCATTTCGTTATAATTTGGATTTGGTTAATAGGGTATTTGACCGAATCAATAATAAATTGTAAAATATTCAATAAATAGAATTTTTCCTACAATTACAAAAATAACTTACTCGATTGATGTTTTCATCTATTTAGAATTTTATAATATATCAATTAGAAACACGAAATAAGTTCGTCAAAGACTGTGACGTCACATGCTGGTAACGCAAACAATTTAAGAACAAAATGTCGTTTCTGACAGTTCTTAAAAAGGCATCCAAATGACTACCTAGTTAAATACCGTATTCACTAAGTTAGTAAATAAATATATTATAATCAAAACAAAGGAATCTCAGTCACTTATAGAACAAACCCAATTTTTCACTTGTCAAATATGGTTTAAAAATCTATTTAAATTAACTAACAAATAGGTTTAAAATTAATACTGTAGCAAAGAGTTTAGAAACACTTTCTCTTATAAATAACCGAACGCACCAATTTAATTGTTAACACTCTTTTGTTTTGCCCACAGCTGAGCCTGGTAATCATTTCTGCTCGACCAATAGCCACAGCTGTAAAAAAGAAAATACTGGCCACAATCGAGATATAATCGGTCGATGCGATCTCGCTGTATTGTGATGATTGCATTGTTTGCAAATAAGATCAAAATTAAAACGAAACAAAACAAATCTTTTTTCCTTTTTGTTGAATTGTATTAAATCTCCTTGCGTAAAACAGTTTTGGTGATGACGTCATGTTGCGTACCATCAACGACGGTCATAAAATCGAACATCCACGCATATAAAGCCGCGGGAAAAAGCTAGTAAATAACGTACTCGTATATGAATCGAAAATATTCAATACCACTGAAAGTTCCGGTAGTTTTACAGTATCGGATTATCCATTACGCTGTTTGATATTGAGATTAAAACATTTATTTCGTCCACTGAATGGCTGCCGTGATAATGCACATCAAGAATTTATTGCTCCCACTGCATTATTGAAATTAAAAATGGTGCCGCTGTGGGCTCCGTTATTTACAACGTTTTTATGAAAACAGTG
Source organism: Coleophora deauratella (assembly GCA_958295455.1). NCBI lineage: Eukaryota > Metazoa > Arthropoda > Insecta > Lepidoptera > Coleophoridae > Coleophora > Coleophora deauratella. Next base: position 5,009,982 of record OY282405.1, on the reverse strand, counting down.
CTTCGGAGAGCCATTGTTATGAGAACGAAATGTAAGTACTCGGAACTGGAAATAAGGTCATGCACAAGTAATGCTGAATATAAATATAGTGTCTGCACTATTTTTAAGGGGAAAATCTATCTTTTAACCAGCAATAAATCGCGCTAATACCCTCATTTTGAGTGTCCTTCTTGCAGGAATCTATTGATTTATCCGGAATAAGTAGCTATCTAAGCTCTTTCTCTGAGTTATGCTATACAATTGCACGAGGTTTCGTTCAAATTGATTTAGCCACTTACTCTGGAGCCTCTAGAAATTAAAGTTCACATCGCTCAAACATGAAGGTTATTTAAGATTTTATTAAATATTTAGTAGTGATGCAACGAATACGAATGCGATTATTCGTATTCGCCGAATATGCCGAAAATCAAGAATATTCGTATTCGCCTAATATCGTAATGGTATTCGTAAAGAAGAGAAAAACTGAACGCACCCTTTAAATTATCCTCAAAGGTAATACTCAAAGTGCCGAATTTGCTGCCAACCGCTGACCATTTTAAATTTTAGCGTGAAGATTTACATTTTTACCACTTTAAAAAGAATTAAAAAAAAAATGTTTTCTTTAAAACCATCCACTGTAGCATCAGTAGGCTTTTTTGAACAGCTGGCTACTTCCAAACGGAAAAAAGAAATAGTCTGGCGCCTAACAACCTACGAAATCTCTGTTTTGAACAACAATTAATTTGTATTTAATTTTGATTATTAAATAGAATAGAACAGTTACTTCAGTTTATATCGTAATAAAGTTTTTTTTTGCCTTAGATTGATCATATTTAGCTATTCGTATTGATATTCGTATTCGCAGAATATTAAAATTACTATTCGTATTCGTATTGGTAAAAGCAGTATTCGTTGCATCACTAATATTTAGATTATACAAACCGACAGCTTAAAATAAATACATTTACTTATTATAGGTTTTTTAGTTAATTATAGAATTATGAATCTAACGATACTTCTCATTGAAAAAAATATCAAACAGTTTAGAATAAATATATAAATATAAAGCTTTTCAGAAAAATATATATGTAAATATACAAAAAATATTAATAAAACATTTTGGTAATTTAAAATCGAAAGATCGCAACCAAATGAACCTGTAATTACACATGAAATCATTCATCAAACGAAAAGGAAGGATTAATATAAAGCTGAATATTCGAATTTGCATTGCCTGCTTGTGTTTACACCACGATACAGAGGGGCACCGGGTTTAAAGGTACCCTCGTCATTCGGTCGGTTGACACCTGCTTGTCACACATCTGAGTGGGCGGTGTTAAAATTAATTTAATTCCTGTTCGTTGATGAGATGAGGGGATGATTGTGTGAATTTAAGGAGAGTAAACTTGACTCTGTTTGCGCCACTGGAAGATTTGAAATATTTATAAATTTTATATCGGCAAGCCTCAGACTCGGTGGACCGACGATCTGGTGAAGGTTGCGGGAAGCCGCTGGATGCGAGCCGCACAGGACCGGTTGGTGTGGAAATCTTTGGGTGAGGCCTTTGGCCAACAGTGGACGTCTTTCGGCTGATGATGATGATGAAAATGACAATGGGCAGGCCATATGCACGGTGAAGTTTTATTCGCTAAGGAGCGGCAAACGGTATAACCTTCTGATGAAACTGAACAACTTACACCAAGGAACCTAAACAATCAGAGCGAAAAAACTGTTCATAAAAAGTTTGCAAATTAATAGTCACCGTTCATTAACTGACAATTCTGGTAGATATGAAGCTTTTTTGCTTTCAATGGTTATATATTTTTTGTAGAAAGTTGGTTAGATTAATTTAGCACTTCTCAACTATTAGAAAGTCACCTTTTGTACCTACCTCGCAGAATCAATAAAATAACTGACGTAAAAAAAAGGTTTTCAAGTGACGAATCGCTGCCCGGAAACCGTAGCGTTTGATTGCGTCTCATCTAGAGGAGTGAAATTTGGTGGTGGATGAACAGCTGCAAGATGAATGTGGACCAGAATCACACAAAGTGAAAGTCAGTGAAAGATAATCAGTTTTTTTGAAATGTTTACGATGAAAGAGTACGCTGACAGTAACATTATGTAAATGCCCATTTTTACATGCTGAGAAATTGGCGGATCATGTGACACTTCTTTAAAATATGTTTTCCAACTTTTAACCGTGATTCTTTCAAATAAATAATTTTGAGTTTTTGAGTTTTGATAAGACAGGTAAAACCAGGCAGATGACTGTCAGTTATTACAGGGTGAAACAAATAGGCATAGGGTCCGTTACTTGGTAACGTAACCGTCCCTGGTTACGTTCAGGACCTTATTTCTACTAATCATACTGAGCAACTACTCTACAACAACATTGCTGAAATTTTAAAATAATTTTGGGCTTAAAATTTGGTCAATAAAGTTTTGCCATTCAACTAATCAATTTGTATTAAGATTAATAAGATTCCGACATATTTTTAAGATATGAGTACATACAATCGAAAAAAGTTCAATGCGATGAATAGAAGACCCAGTTAACGGGCCCTACGCCTTTTTGGTTACATCCGGTATAAATATTTGATAATTTGTAAATAGCTTATTTTACTACACAGAAACTGTGAAAAATATACCAATATGGAGAGCACTACATAAAATATATAAATTTTTTGCTTAGAAGAAGATACATTAACATACTTGATTATCTAATGTAGAGACAAAAATATATAGAGGAAAGAAAAAACATTTCAGGATAATGTATTTCATAAATATTACATGACAGACGTCTTTCCTTCCGGTCTCTCATTAATTCAAGACTTATTTCTTGATAACATGTGTTATAATAAATGAGGGAGAGGCATTTTTGAGGTTATCGTATCGAAAAAAATATTCATCAATCGTGCGACAAGGAACACCAAGACTTAAGATATCCGTCAATATTAGGGTGACCACGATTAATGACTGACATCAGACGAAACTTGGGTAAATGTCATAAAATGGTGTCTATACTTTTGAACTGCGTATTTATCTATGACACTGATACTGTTGTTCTACGAATATGGTAAAATCGCAAATAAATACACTTTTCATATTTTCTCACTTCTCACATTGGTCAGTCATATGATTGATTTCTATTTTTTGCAATTTGGCAGCGTCAAAAAAATCTGTTTCAGTTTCACCACTAGTCACATTTGTGACACTAATTAAATCCGGATTTGTACTAAATTGAGTGAAAACATTAAAAAAATACAAACTCGTTCGGTTAGCAATAGACCAAATAGTGCCAGTATCTTTGTCAAAGCACTTCATATATTTTGTATTAATACAAGCCAGAAGACGTTTCTGTAAAAATGGAGGTAAAAAATCTAAATTCATTTATTATCTAGTTATTACAATTTTAGCACATTTCTTTCAGTTTTCTGAGTCACAGTTATTCAGTTTAGATCTCAAAGGCAAACTTCGAAAAATATATATTTATCAAAGTTACGTTCAACTAATAAGTTCAGGGTTAGGTAAAGTTTTTTTTCTCGGACACTCTGAAACTAAATTCCATAAACTTTGTTGACACATCAACATTAATATAATAACTATATGGACCTGAATATAGGAAGCAATTTCCCTAATGCACTTGTATTTTGGTAACCCTATTCGACTGACCGGGTGACTCTTCGTACTAGTGGCATTAGGTATCGTTTCTATTTATTATTTTTACTTTCGAGCGATGAAGGAGTAAGCAAGATGGCAAAATATCGAACCTGTGATTGAACGATAATTATGTATATTGGAAGATACATATTACATCGATATTAGTTTACTAGTATGTTATATTATTTGTGTTATAGGTGAATAAGCTGAGCATTTTCCTACATAACAGTTTTTAAGTTTCCTTATAATTAAAAAACGCTTTTTTTATATATCGCATTCGAAGGGAAAAAATAACTATTTGCGGAATAGTTTCGCATGAACAAAAATAATAAAAAAGAAACTAATGAAACTAAAAAAGGAACGGAATTGATTTCTAGATACCAAAAGCCACGTAACCACCCTGACACGGATTGTATTTTGATTTGTTATATGCCGCTGTCACTGTTATTGATGTGTAGCGAAATTGGAAAGTTCAGCCGCACTTATCTCCCAGATTTAGATAGCGGGCCAATTTATAAAGCAGGGATTCTCCCCTAAGTATCCTCTTGACGGGGAAATGCTGCTGTATGTGTCTCCCGCAGTCCGTGTAAGTATTGGAAACTTTATCATGAATTAGGAAATTGAAGTTGCAACTAGCAGTGAACCACCCATTGTATTATATTTTTCCGATGTTGTTTTTGTTATTTACTTTTATTTACAGCAATAAACTTTACTGAATGAAACTGAAGTGGGTAGTATTCATACAACTAATGGATTGGTGTGAAAGTCAAGTGATCTTCGTTAAAAGACTTACAAGTTTTTAAAAAAGAGGGTTCCGTATTATTATGATTCTATAGTCAACTTACAAAAATACAATTGTATGTAGAAATCACAGTTTACTACCGCTCACTAGTCAGAAAAAAAAATTAATATTGATAATGAAGAAATGCTTAATATGGCGAATAAATGTTATCGGCTAATGTTTTTTTCTGAGTAAAATTTCATCATTCTATAGGGTGATTTTGTATCTGACACCCATAAACAATCCTTAACTATGTCCGCACGATGATGTAAACTGTAGAGGAGGCTTCGCAATGGTGTGTAAAATCAGTAAAGATTCTTCCTTAGGTACCATCGTACGGGACATTTTTTGGGTTCCGTAGCCAAATGGCAAAAAATGGAACCCTTATGGATTCGTTATGTCTGTCTGTCTGTCCGTCCGTATGTCACAGCCACTTTTTTCCGAAACTATAAGAACTATACTGTTAAAACTTGGTAAGTAGATGTATTCTGTGAACCGCATTAAGATTTTCACACAAAAATAGAAAAAAAAACAATAAATTTTGGGGGTTCCCCATACTTAGAACTGAAACTCAATTTTTTTTTCATCAAACCTATACGTGTGGGGTATCAAAAATGATATTGATGTATCTAATATCATTTTTTTCTAAACCGAATAGTTTGCGCGAGAGACACTTCCAAAGTGGTAATATTTGTGTCCCCCCCGTAACTTCTAAAATAAGAGAATGATAAAACTAGAAAAAAATTATGATATACATTACCATGCAAACTTCCACCGAAAATTGGTTTGAACAAGATCTAGTGAGTAGTTTTTTTTTATTCCTCATAAATCGAAAACCGCAAATTACCTTTCATTCAATCAACTCAAATATAAATAAAAACCGGCCAAGTGCGTGCGAGTCGGACTCGCGCACCGAGGGTTCCGTATAAATTCATAATCACACATGTCTTGAACTCTATATTTTTTATATTTGAGTTGATTGAATGAAAGGTAATTTGCGGTTTACGACGTATTAAAAAAAAACGACTTACTAGATCTCGTTCAAACCAATTTTCGGTGGAAGTTTACATGGTAATGTACATCATATATTTTTTCTAGTTTTATCATTCTCTTATTTTAGAAGTTACAGGGGGGGGGGACACACACTTAACCACTTTGGAAGTGTCTCTCGGTTTAGAAAAAAATGATACTAGAAACCTCAATATCATTTTTGAAGACCTATCCATAGATACCCACACGTATAGGTTTGATGAAAAAAAAAATTTTGAGTTTCAGTTCTAAGTATGGGAAACCCCCAAAATTTATTGTTTTATTTTTATTTTTGTGTGAAAATCTTAATGCGGTTCACAGAATACATCTACTTACCAAGTTTCAACAGTATAGTTCTTATAGTTTCGGAAAAAAGTGGCTGTGATATACGGACGGACAGACAGACAGACAGACAGACAGACAGACATGACGAATCCATAAGGGTTCCGTTTTTTGCCATTTGGCTACGGAACCCTAAAAATATAGAGTTCAAGACATGTGTGATTATGAATTTATACGGAAGCCTCGGTGCGCGAGTCCGACTCGCGCTTGGCCCGTTTTTTCTTTTCAGTGACAAGTCACCACTGCACTAGGTAATCAATCGAGCATCGTTGTCGAAAAAACCAAATCGCTTGTCATACTTATGACAGCTACCATTTTTTTCCCTAAAACTGTTGAAAGATAATAAATAGGAAGTAGACCGGTAGTAGATAATAAATAAGGGAACTTCTTTCGGCGCTTCTAGTAAACAGTTTTTTAAAAATTCTTTTTACAAATGGTACCTATATTCATATACATATTGGAAACAAAAATGTTAATCAAATCAAAAAAATGTCGTTGATTATTCTAAGAAGGCTATTACACATTTCAAAGGTTTATTATTATACATACATATTATACTTGAACATATCTGAGAAGCATTCACAATAGTTACAAGCCTTCTTTGAAAACAGAGAACTAAACTTAATAGTAATTTAAACGAAACTCTAGTAAATGACGATTTGACGAGTGTATAAAATGGCCTCGTCTAAAGTAATTACGATGGAATCAGAAATACCCTGCTTTTCGTAAACATTTCAGCCATTTCCACCATCGATAATATATTCCACAGACACCTAACATACAGTAACGCCTATCCCTAAAACTTCAGATTATTCATCTAATTGCACTTATTTTAGGTCGTTCGACTTTTTCCCTCAAAAGTAACTTATTTGTCAAGGAATACGTCAATTTGCTTGTTTAAAGGGAGAAAAAAATATTTATACGGTGTCTATTGGAAATTTTGTCCTTAGTTTTCGCCATCATTTTCCGGCGTTTCCCAAACGATTGTCAGATAAGAGCCCTTACGCGTGTGCTATCATGTCTCGACCGTTCAATCGGTGCTTCACATTTTTTGCTTGTGCAAAATGCTAGCGTTTCTTCTTGAGACTGTCCTCTTATCTTTTGTTGAAGAGGGTACCTTTAAGTATCGCGTTGTATAAATTGTATATTCTTCTCAGTTTAGGTAGATGAAGTTTGTTTGCTCTATTGAATGTTGATGATGATCTTATCACAGTATAGAATACAATTAAATATTTATACTGTGATACGATAATTACCTAATTTATATTACTCTAGTGGAGAAATTTACTGAAAATACGCTTACAGTCTACGTCATGCCATACAAATGGCGAAGATACAATTTATTGGGTGAGTCGAATACGAAGCTGATATTGAATATGTTCGCGAATCGCGATATATGGCTCACAGGATTAAGATTAGCTGGTATACTAATGAAAATGGATGTGGTATTCAAGCTACGAGTATTACAGTTATAAGAAGGACCAGTACATATATAAAGAAAAAGACGTGATGGGAAGAAATATGTATATTTTTTTTTTTAAACATACTTTAGTTTTTTTTTTATGTGATAGGTGGCAAACGAGCAGATGGATTACCTGATGGTAAGCGATTACCGCCGCCCATAGATACCCGCAACACCACAACCCGTCACAAGTGCGTTGCCGACCTTTGAAATGGGGCGGGGGGGGGGGGGGGTTGGGGGGGGGGGGGGTTTTGGGCCTCCGGTTCCCTCACTCACTTGGCGAAACACAACGCAAGCGTTGCTTCACGCCGGTTTTCTGTGAGGCCGTGGTATCACTCCGGTCGAGCCGGCCCATTCGTGCCTAAGCATGGCTCTCCCACGGTTAGTTTTATCTTTTTCTGTATCTCTCTGTAAAGCAGTGTTCTGGTTTTGTGATCTCTTTTGTCATTCAACCTGCATCTGTGAAAAAGGGTTGCTTGCTAATAACCATATCCAAGGCGTAATGCATGAATGAATGAATTTCAACATAAATAAATATCTCGGGACAAATCACACACTGTGCCTCAAACCAGGATTCCCTATATTGTGGGAACCAGAGACAGATATACATATACGTTTAAATATGTACATACATATATAGATATGTATAATACACCCAGACACAGAGCCAGAGCAATCAAATTGGCTCCATCACAGCTCCCCTGGGTAGGGATCGAACCCACGACTCTCGGATCAGTAGTCAAGAGCACTACCACTGAGCCACCGAGTCAGTCAACATTTTAACAGTCTAATCTAAAGAAACGACAGCAACAGCTGGCTTTTTGGTCATAACCCTCATATAATTAGTAATAAAATAAGTAATTCCTCTAGCAAATTAAAATACCACATCCGTTATCCTTTTCCCTCAGCAACACTCGCTTTTACTACCGGCGAGTGCGAGTGGGATGAATATTTATGTGCCTAGTCTGCCCGGTTTAATTACTCGCTTGTTTCATTGGTGATGGGTTTGTTGCTTTCGCCTTACGCTATACTTAAGACATGTCAAATCGAACTTCATTTAATCTTCTTGTATTTATAAATAATGCTTATAAATTATTACGATTTTGCATTAACATCACAATGAAGTCAAGATCTCTTTTCTCTTTTATCCTGTGGCACAATTTAACCGTGCTTTCAGAAGGAATAGCAGGCGACGAAGGAGCTACAGAAGCTTTATTAGCTATGGTAAAGAGTTTCGAGTTACTACTATATACCCCGGACACTTTATACAAATATCCCGTTATTGTTTTGTTTACTACATACTACTTAATGTCTGTACAAGTGCTAATGTGTGTGTGAGTATCTAGGGCTGCTTAGGATAAGGCCGCTATTATCTAATCTGTGCTTAGGCTTCATGGTCATACCGCCTTGTCGTAGGTTACACTTCTTTTTGTTATGTTGACTTTTTTAGTAGTCGATATTGACCTGCTTTACTGATAGATAAATGACGCGGTGCTTTACAGTTTTAATGAAATTTTCTTTCTGTCTACTTGGACCCATCGACCAAGTCTTTTATTCTTGATCAACGTGACATTGCTATGAATAGCCACGTGATATTGTTTTGAGGGTGTCTAAGATATGGTTTCCTTTTCGTCGATACTCCGACATTGTTGGCAGCGAAGCGTTGTTGATAACGAATCGTCGATTTATCTGATCATTACCTCCAGTTTGTCAATGAACTGAAAAATAGCAACGATATTGTTAAAAGAAATGCTCATTTTTGATATAGATAAGTAGATAAGTTATAAATATAGAACATTGTCATTCACTAATAAAAAATACAGTCTCTCTAACGGACCATTAAAGCCATTAACCATTTTCCTGAACATTTTATGAGTTTCGTACGTTACTGTTATGCCCTTACTGAATGCACTTAAATGAATGTCGTAACTAGCAATTGCATACATTTTCAGTGATCTAATATTACACCGATCAATGATTATTCAGTTGTAGACAATTTGTTGTGACGCTTAATAAGGCTCAATAAGGCTTAGATCTTGAAATTGTACTATCTTTTACCCTAAACTTTAAGTATTGACCGATTGATTTGGAATTGAATGTGAATTGCTTTAATGTTGAAGTAACAGAGGAAAGTAAACCGAGAACACGTCTACAAAGAGACGACTGTTTGATATTTATTTAACTTACATTAGTAAAGAGAGACGGAGCTATAAAGTGAATATATTTTTATAATAGGTTTTGAAATAAACGCGTGGAACGAAAGACCTTATACTATTTATGTTATCGAAATTTAAAAAAAAAAAAAGGAATCACAAGTACGGTTTATAAGAGTACTAATATTATTCTTCAATAAGAGATGAATAGTAAAAAATTAAAAAGTTACATTTCTTTTCTACAATAATATTGTCTTGTTTAAAAAGCTAAAAGCTGTGAACTTGCATAAGAACTCGAACTTGTCAAAGTGCAAACTGCATCTAAAGCTTTTTGTCTGGGGTGCTGCCTTTTATTTTAGCCGTGTAACCGAGTAGTTGCGTCAAACTTTTCACTTAGGTGTTGTCTTCGAGGCATCTGCGAATTCTCACTGCCATTTCTACTGTACGTTACGTAAGGGGTGACGTTTCTAGAAATGTTCAATGTAAGCTAGCGGAGACATAGCAGAAAATGTCAAGAAATAAGGTGTGAAAAGAATAAATTGTAATCGGGGGGTTGGTTGCCGGGACTTGTGCCGAGCACACGTCTGTTAAGTTAATTTTACAATTATTACCGTTTTAGAATAGTTTCAACGTTATTTTTGTGATGGAGAAATAGCTGTGATCCCGATTTGAGATAAGCGATAATAAGAAGAGGATTAACTCAGGAGACAGCTCCGTTTTCCGAGTTCCAGCAGCAAACCACCACGTGGAGCGTCTTTAAGTGCCCATCACCCTTAGAGTCGTCACTTTCACTTGACATTGGCGTTTCGCCATTTTTTATTGAAGATTCTCCCATTTTTCACAAGACATTGGCAAAATCACGCTCGGAATGAGATGTGGAATGCCAAATAGAAAAATAGAATAGAAATTGTAATCGAATTGAATAAAAAATATGTATATTGAACCCTCATTAGTTTTTTAAATGATTACAGATATATTTTTCTCAGCAGCTTACTTATTTTTTAATCAAGGTTTAATAAACATGGACATGAACAGTAATGACGTTGAGACATTATTTTAGGAATCCTAGAAATTTAAACCGTTATATAATTTCGATATTCTATACCCTTAGATATAATGTAATTCCAGCTAATAGCTCAACCCGAGACGTTTCATGGCTGAATCTCGTAAAAAGTACAAAGTGTAATAATTAGTGTAAAACTTTGCACAGGCTAAGATAAATGGTGCTAATTAGCGGTTAGCTTTAAACGAACACCAAATTCGTGTTTTATGATTTTGAAAAAGCATTTTATAAGTACGGAAATTGTATTGAAATTTGTTATTGTGTTAACACAAAATAACACACACACGTACATACAATTTTTAATATTTCAACTAACTCTACTCACAAACTGAAAAAAATTCTCAAAGGAAGCCAAACTAAAAGTTGAAAGAATGTTGTATTTTCATATTAAATTTATTATAATATATAATTTATTATTACAATTTTACTTTATATAACTAAAAGGTCGCTTTTTTATTGTGTTTATCATAAAACTATCTATTTTAGTTTTAAAAAGTGCTTTATAAAAGTAAAAGAATTACAAAACAAAAAACCGGGGAGGGTTCCGTATAAATTCATATTCACACATGTCTTGAACTCTATATCAAATACTCAGGCCTGCAATCCCTTGAAGCTGTGAAAAAATCAAAATTCTATGCCAACGCAATCAAGAGATACGGCCGTTTATGCCGCACATTTGGACACTCGCATTGGAATCAAAACCTGTAGGGTACTTCCCGTTTACCTAGAATCATGAAATTTGGCAGGAAGCAATGTCCTTTAGCACAAGTAATGAGAAAAGTCCGAAAACCAACAATTTTTTGTTACATCACAATTTTTTTTGTGATATAACTAATTGCTTTTTTCTTTTTTACAGCTTCAAGGGATTGCAGGCCTGAGTATTGGATATAAATTTTAACTTGATACGTCTACGCGTACCTGAGAAAAAGGGTTGTGACAGACAGATGGACGGACAATGAAGTGATCCTATAAGGGTTCCTTTTTTCCTTTTGAGGTACGGAACCCTAAAAATTCGTGATGTAACAAAAATTTTTTGGTTTTCGGACTTTTCCCTTTACTTATGCTATAAGACATTGCTTCCTGCCAGATTTCATGGTTATAGATATACGGGAAGTACCCTATAGGTTTTGATTCTCATGCGAGTGTCCAAATATGCGGCATAAATAGCCGTATCTCTTGATTGCGTTGGCATAGAAGTTTATTTTTTTCCCAACTTCAAGGGATTGCAGGCTTCAGTATTTGATTGATTGAATTCTTTTTTTGTTTAAAAGGGTATTCTTCACAGGTGGTCCCATATAAATTTTATCGAAATCAATTCAGTGGTTTTTGAGAAAATCAACAAAAACATAGCAAAATTGGAGTTGTTTCGATTGAAGTCGGTTGTTTTTAACGTATTCAGCGTAGTCAATTATTCCTTTTAAGGTACGGAACCCTAAAAAGGGAAATAGATTACCAAAACTTAGTTATTGGTACTTTGTTTATGTCTTACTATTTGTATATTAAAGATATCCATAGCAAACAACCACATAGCTTCTTGTTTAAGTCATAAAAGTTATAAACTTATTACAGTAAAACATTTAACAAACTAAGGGTGTCTTAAAAAGTTAATACATTGTCGCTAGCAGCTGAATTTCTTTGGTTTACGGCTGTTAGTTTACGAGCTTGGCTTACACTGGGGCTTGAATACACTGGAGTGAGAAGATTTCACTCTAAAGGTTAAGAAATAGGAGAAATTGCAGCAATTTTTTACACGAACGTAAATGTAGCTCCGTTAATTTTGAGAACGTTTCTAAGCTAATATTTGTCAACAACATCATAACAAATTATGGCGTTATAAGTCTTTGTAAGTCTTATTACTTATCTTTGCAGAATACTAACATCGGTGTTTTTTTTTAAATAAAACGACATCATTTAGGTCCACCTTATTTCACAATGTTATACAATAAAAAATACGTATTTTATATTATCGTCAACTTTTGTCAAAAACACAACTCAAAAGTGATTTGAGCTGTGTTGGGGGCTGTAGATGATAATGGTATATAGATATAACCTAATAAAACAAAACCCTTAGACGTGACCCTTAAATGTATGATTTGCATACATTGTCAGTTAGCGTAATCTGCCAAGATCCCCAACATTTCAAATTCGCCAACGCGCAGGTCATATTAGTGTACTATTCCGTAATCCGTACACGTACAACGCCAGCAATTACTAGCGCTCGTTATTTCAAGTGTCATTTGTCCAGACAACCAGACGTCCAGACGTGTTTTCCAGCGGGTGGCATTTGGTGTCTAGTATTTTGACACTCGTTAATAACCCATATCGTCCCTACTGCAGGGGCACGGTTCACTTCTTATACCTCGGGAAGGTTAGGCCGTACTCCACACACGGGGGTTAAGTCCGGAACAATTTTAAAGCCGCCTATTAAGGCCTCCGATATGGCTTAATGTCTGCTATCTAGTGACAGCATTCATTTATTATTTATTCCATATATTCAGTGATTTTTTTATGTTGAATTTAGTAAAAATATGTGACTTTCAGCTTGTGTTGCACTGAATTAGATTTTTTTTCTAGTGTCAAATTCAAATCCATATAATTCATTGCCAAACAATACAAAACTTACAAAAAAAAATTGAATAAATTTAACATTAAATGTTGTTCAGATGGTGCTGATTCAAAATTTGAGTGGTACTTACTGGTGACATACTCAAACTCAAAATATGTCTTTATTTAAATCGTTTTTTTCTCAATACCTAGTACAAAGTCCCTACCACGCGCAACTTGTACACTCAACCGGTTCAACGATATTCTTAATTCTTCATAAAATCGTATCATTTATTCAGAAGACAGTTCAAGAAACACTTTTTGCTTTTATGAAACGTTCCGAAAGGCTTATAAAAATGCTATTTTTAAAATAGCGACAGTACCAAAAGCCACTGGGTACCATAGACCACTCATGTTACCCTTCTGGTTCGGTCCTAATTAGGCTACTTGACTGACGTGCCGAATATTGAACGAGAGAACTTCGATTTAGATCGGTTTCAAAATAAGCCCTAAATCAGCCTCTATCTGAATATAGTTGTACAATCGTATTGTACATTATATGTTTTGCTTTGTTTTTTAGGGTTCCCATACCTCAAAAGGAAAAGTGCATCCTTGTAGGATCATTTTGTCTCGATGTGTCTGTCTGTCTGTCCATCTGTCACAACCAATTTGCTTTCTACGGGATCGATTAAGTTGAAACCTAGTACACATATGGATTTCTGTGACACAAACACGGGCGTGTTAAATAAATAAATGAATTTTGAGTGTAGGGTGTAATTTTGTGTACGAAAGTCAGAAAAAAATAAATTTTTGCAAACTGTATCGAGTGACATATCAAATGAAAGGGCCTGTTGGTAAGGATCTCAGAAAAATTTTCAGGTGATTACACTACCTACCTCTATAACTATTTTTAAATACAGGGTGTAAGGGACAGGTTTCCGAAAACTTTAAGGGCTTTTGTATGGAGAAGCCGATTTTCTTTTTCGTTTCCTGAAAAAAAAACTTGTGGAAAGTTGTTCAGTTTCGTTTACTGAGCAAGCCCTTAAAGTTTTCGGAAACCTGTCCCTTACATTCTGTATATGTCGCAGTAAGATAGTTAAAACCGTAATATATTTAGATCCCTAGGGATATAATTATATGCCGAAACATAGTAATACGTAAGATGTTTATAACTATCTTACTAGAGATATAACTATGTTTTAAAAGTTGTTACTAAAAGTTGTTCAGTTTCATTTACTGAGCAAGCCCTTAAAGTTTTCGGAAACCTGTCCCATACATCCTGTATATGTCGCAGTAAGATAGTTAAAACCGTAATATATTTATATCCCTAGGGATATAATTATATGCCGAAACATAGTAATACGTAAGATATTTATAACTATCTTACTAGGGATATAACTATAACACGGCAATTCAGTAGTAAGATAATTATATCACTAGATTAGTCTAGTGAAATAGTTGTCTTAAGGATTGAAGGAAGATTACAGTTACTTGATTAGATTCTTCTTTATTATGTACAAGATTTTTACTGTCATAATTAGTTGATTCTATACTCAAATATAAAAACAGATTGTTTTAGTAATGTATATTATTTTAAGTACTACCTACTTATCTTCTTCTTCTAACGTGTGGCACAATTGAACCGTCCTATCCACAAGGTATAGACGATGATTGCCTGGTGTTGCACTTAGCATCACCCGCGGTCACGTGTAGTAGGGCATTTAAGATTTACACCTACGGACGTGTGCAATGTGACCATCATACACAACTAGAAATCAGATGTGCAGGTTTTCTCACGATGTAACCCTTCGCCGTTAAAGCAGTAGTCGGTATGAAAATGCACGTAAGTTTCGAAAAACTCATTGGTGCACTGGCCAGGATTTGAACCCGCGACCTCTGGTTAGGAGGATAAAGTTACTAACCGGAGTACGGAGCTTGTTTGTTTGCTTTGTTTATGAGATTTTCGTAATAAAAAAGTTATTTTATTGGAGCTATTTTTTTAAAATGAGTACCAGTTGTGCAAATTAAAGAAAATATACTTATCTTACAAGATTAGTAAGATAGTTATATTACTAGATCGTGCTCGTATTATAGTTATATCCCTAGTAAGATAGTTATAAACATCTTACGTATTACTATGTTCCGGCATATAATTATATCCCTAGGGATATAACTATATTACGGCTTTTACTGCGACATTAATATGGTTTATTGCAATAAAGCGTTTGCAATTAAGTGTTTTCATTTTTTTTGTTATTCATGTATTTTTTTTATAATGATTAATAATGATTTAAGAAAATAGTCGAAAATGTAGTTATTTACTTATAGATGATTGGAAAACTTACGAGAAATCTGTAGTCCTAAATTACCTGGTACATTTCGAGACAAGAATACAATGCGCTGAGACGGAATGAAAGTGTTAGAGAATTACAAATTAATATTATCACGCAAACTTAAAAAAAAGCGGTTTTAAAGTTAACATGTTTATTCTACAAGCAGTTAGGTTGCCTGCCATAACTTAATTAATTTAATGATGTTCTGTACGGTACGAGTACGTAAAAAGTAGTAAAACAAACTCGTAACTACAGCTATTATAAAGTTTATGGATAAACGTTGTTAAAAGTGTTGGTCACAAAATAAATATGGGTGTAGAAAGTGTTTGGAAAACAGTGGTAGCGCTATTGGCGTCATTAGTTACTGACGAATAAGATGACGAACGCTTGCAAGTTACGGCGCGTGTGCACTGGCCGATTAAGGCGCTAAGTATAGCCAAATCGCAATATTCAATTCAAATTCTTGAAATAATGGTTAAAGCTATCACCATGGTAAATATACATAACATACTTGAAACAATAAAAAACAAATTGTATTGAACAGAATCATTAAAATCACAGAAACTTTGATGAAAAAAAATATCCTGTAAACCCTGTATTTTGGATTAATTGCAAATTCTCTCGGAAACACAATATTTGTTTATGTTGAAACCAACACACAAAAATCGGCCAATTTAATACCTTCAATTTGTATTGAACGGATTTTTTTTTAACTTATTTGAAAGCCAAGAAAAGTAATAAAAACATCGAAATCTCGAGAATTTTGCGTTCGGCCTTGACGTAACCGCCGCGACGGTACCCACACTGATCTGAACTTAAAATGATTGGCGTTACGGTCGATATTAAATTATCATGCATCAACCTGCTCAGATTGAGTATACTTCCCGCCTTAAATAAGAGTCGACAGATGATGACGTCACAGTCCGATCCAGTCGCTGTACATTTTGTATGAGCGCGAGTGCACTTATCCGACACTAACATTCTTACCGGACTTACAGCGCGGGTGCACTGGCTGATAAAATAAGAGCTGACAGCCAAGCTACGCCCACCTGTCGGTCCTCTTAAAAACTCTAGGATGTACGCGAATGCACTAGTCCGATAAAATAAAAGCCGAAATAATCATTCCACTACTCGAGCCATATAGTAAACGTCGTCGTCGCGTCATTGTTTCTGAATAGTGTTGTGCGCTGTACTATAGAAAATGTGCCCGGCTTTTAGCCAACGCCAATTATTGACGTTATTGTTATAAATACAGCGTAAAGTAAGAGCATAGGTAGGTAACCAAAAGTTTTAATACATCTAAAATGGCGGTTATATCATAAAACCTACCATATTAAAAATTCCATATTATGATATGAAGTTGCATATTCTAAAAGTGTATGTAAATTTCTGTAGGTACAATAAATAAAAACGAATGTTGTATTTTTATTAAAAACGTATTACATTAATTAAAGCACTTGGATGGTTACAGTACACAACCTAAATATGTAAATATTATTGAAATCAAAGTATTTTTTTTCTACTTAGATGCTTTACTTAGACATTTTCTTAAATTATATTTTTTCCAATTAATACAAAATATCATAATGTATCTACACATATACCTATGCATTTGAATATTCTATAAATGTATATTGATTTCTATAGGTACTTATAAAACATTATCATATTAATATACCATGTAAATCGATAACTAAACTATACATATGTCGATAAAATGATGCACAACACTTCGTTTCGTCCGGTAAAAATGTTAGTGTCGGATGAGTGCAGCAGCGTTCATAGAAAATGTACAGCGACTAGTAAGAGCCGATAAAATAAGATCCGTTCTATAAGTTATAAGTCCGGTAAGAATGTTAGTGTCGGATGAGTGCACTCGCGCTCATACAAGATGTAAAGCGACTGGATCGGACTGTGACGTCATCATCTGTCGGTTCTTATCTTATCGGCCAGTGTATACGCGCTGTTACGGCGTGGGTGCACTGGCCGATAAAATGAGAGCCGACAGCCAAGCCACGCCCACATGTCGGTCCTCGTAAAAACTCTAGGATTTACAGCGCGTGTACACTGGCCGATAAAATAAGAACCGACAGATGATGACGTCACAGTCCAATCCATTCGCTGTACATTTTGTATGAGCGCGAGTGCACTCATCCGACACTAACATTCTTACCGGACTTACGGCGTGCACTGGCTGATAAAATAAGAGCTGACAGCCAAGCTACGCCCACCTGTCGGTCCTCTTAAAAACTCTAGAATGTACGCGGGTGCACTGGTCCTCGAGCCATATAGTAAACGTCGTCGTCGCGTCATTGTTTCTGAATAGTGTTGTCCGCAGTACTATAGAAAATGTGCCCGGCTTTTAGCTAACGCCAATTATTGGCGTTATTGTTATAAATACAGCGTAAAAGTAAAAGCATAGGTAGGTAACCAAGTACTTTAATACATCTAAAATGGCGGTTATATCATAAAAACTATTATTTTAAAAATAGCACATAATGATATTAATTTGCATATTTTAAAAGTGTATGTTAATTTCTATAGGTACAACAATTAAAAATGAACGTTATATTTTTTATTAAAAATGCATTACATTAAAGCACTTGGGTAGTTACAAACTCAACATGTAAATTACAAATATCAAAAACTGAAAATCTAAAGTATTTTCTATCTAAGTAGATGCTTTACACATTTTATTAGATTGTATATACAAAATACCATAATATATCCATACATACAATTCTATGAATGTATATTGGTTTCTGTAGTTACCTATTAAACATTATCATATTAATATATGTAAATCTATACCATGTCGATAAATGATGCACAACACTTCGTTTCGTCCGGTAAGAATGTTAGTGTCGGATGAATGCAGCAGCGTTCATAGAAAATGTACAGCGACTAGTAAGAGCCTATAAAATAAGATCCGCTCTATAAGTAATAAGTCCGGTAAAAGTGTTAGTGTCGGATGAGTGCACTCGCGCTCATACAAAATGTACAGCGACTGGATCGGACTGTGAAGTCATCATCTGTCGGTTCTTATTTTATCGGCCAGTGCACGCGCGCTGTCACCGAAATACTACATATAAGAAAGACATCAATCATCATCATGCCGTTTTTCTATCCGCAATTGGATATTTGTTTGTTTTGGCAATCGCCAACTTTTTTTTATATCCCTTTGCATTATCTCACTGGATGGTAAGTTAATTTAAAAACCAAACATATTTCTCTACGTTTCAATGGCGTAGTCAGAGTACAGAATTGGCTGTTTAATAAACGGGCTAGCTGCCTTAGAAACTATTGTGTAAAAAAGGAGCTCCTATTTACGGTAGTACAAGAGGTAGGTAATCCAACCTAGCCGTCCGTCCTTTTGTTCGTCCGGCCGACTCGGTTTTATTAGTAGTTTTTACAGTGGCTAGCTCATAAATTCTATAATCTGGCTATGACATCAACACAGCAATTCGCGGAACTATTTGCATAAATGTAAAAATAAAATATCTACAATTCTTTTCATGTTTAAATGCCTTGTTTCATATAAAAAAAAGTGCCGAGAGGAATTTTCTGAATACCTACACAGATAATTTAGAGATCCGCAGTTCAATGATGAAACGTTTAGTCGCCGACTGAGAAACCTTTTGTTGGATAATGAATTTTATTCAGTAAATGAATATATTAATAAAATATTTTAATTTCTCGCATTCCTGATCTTTACCACTGTCATAGTGTCATTTTTTTTTATTTTGTATTTATCCATTGTGTGATTATTATTATTATTTTTTAACATTGACATTGAATTTTATATTAATAACTATTTGTATTATTCAATTTTTAATTTCAGTTATTTTGACGATCACATTATACTTTGACATTTTTAATAAGCTATTATTGTAATTTGAAATTGATAATGTGAAATAAATGAATCTAATCTAATCTAATCAATAGTTTTTCAGGAGCTATATTTAATTAAAAGAAAACCTGCACATCTTGAAATAAACTGTAAATCTCAAATGATAAGCATTTGCAGTTAATATGAAATTTTTATCTTTTGAATTTAATATTTTTATGTAGCCATACTTAAAAACAATAAACAGTAAGTAGTCATCAATAAATATTATGAGTGTATACGTATAACATTTATGAGCGAAAACGCGGTAGGTGGCGCGTTGTCCGTTAAAAATTAATTATGATTTTTGTAGATCGTTAAACTGGTATCCAAGATAACTTGATGAAGCTATAACGTGTGTACGTATTATGTTAAGGTTTTTGTGGGTTTCATAAAAACGAAGTTTCGTAGTTTTTATTTATTATTATACTCTAAAAACTACCTAAAATACCTTTATTATTCTATTCTGTACACAAAAATACAATTATGTAGTTAATTTATACATTTTAAATACTTATTTATGTAAATATTATGAGATGTTCCGCCTTTAAGCGATTTTATTGCTGTAGTTTTATAAATTTGTTGCAGACAGACCGGAGGCAAAGATTATTTTGTGTAGATGGTTTTGCCTTAGGTGATATTAAATGACGATTTTACAGAATTTATTTTACTCAATATACAGTTCATCAACAGGTACAACGTCAAAGAACTTCTGTATGACATTTTGAGCCTTGAGGATGCAGTTCTTGATGATGGGATCCCCTAGGACAAGCAGCTCTCTCCAGCTCGCGTTGAGGGTGTCTAAGATTAGTTTGGCTGAAATTAAGCAAATTATAAAAATAAATACACCATTAAGAATGAGAAACAATAAAAGATAGGAAATGTGGTCAAATGAAAGTGAAATAAAAATCGTAAAAAAAAACAAATCGTCGACACACGTTGAACACATTAAAAAACCGACTTCAATCGTAACAACAACAATTTTTCTATGTTTTTTTTGTTGATTTTTTCCAAAAGCGCTAAGTCAATTTAGATAAAATATATATGGGACCACCTCTGAAGTATATTTATTACCAATCAAACAAAAAAAGAATCATCAAAAACGATTCATAATTGGCAGAGTAATCGCGTAACATACATACAAAAAAAAACAACATACAGTCGAATTGAGAACCTCCTCCTTTTTTGAAGGTGGTTAAAAATATTACTTTGACATTGAAGTAGCCATAAAGCGCATAGAACTGGTAATGGGTGAGATTTCCGCCGTCAATTAACAGTTTTGTAGTTAAAAATTACCGCATAAAAACCTGTTTTTAAATATAATAAAAAATAAGTTTTTTTTTTTAAATAGACTCATACAGATACAGATATACAGGTGTTAAAAAAAGTGCGTTTAAAATTTTAAGGGGTTACTCAGACTCAAGTCTAGAATACAGGAAAACCATTGACAAAATCCAATCTACATTTTTTTTCAGTTTTCAGTACTAAATTTGGAAAGAAGGAAGAAGGGGGAAATGTTTTTGTAACTGTTTAGCTGATGTCGGACAAGCGTGGTTCGGACTTCTGTGCATCGGACCCAAGTAGCAGAGTCCCATTAAAAAGTTGTTTAGTTTCGTGAGTAGAACAGTTCGAGTAGTCTTTTTACATCCTGTATACTCGTAGGCCTCAAACCTACCGTTATCAGCTAAATAAACCTCCCCCAAGTGTTTCCACGACTTAGTTTTGCCGCCAAACATCAATGTTGACAGCATTGATGTGTTCCGGTGCTAAGATAAGATAGTCAGTTCCCCAGCGTTGAGGAATCTTGGTAAACCCACTTTCATCTTCGGCATCCTCATCACTTATCATCAGGTGAGATGATACGAAAAGCTTATAATTTATGAATAAATAAGAACTATAATATGACGCCCGGTATTTTGGGTCGCTGAGCCAGCGGAGTAAGTAAATCGGTCAATTTCGATCTTAACTGCTGTTGAGCTTCAGGTATTCGCGTTTTCTTTTATGTGATAGGTGGCAAACGAGCAGACGGATCACCTGATGGTAAGCGATTACCGACGCCCATAGACACCGCCCGCGATTCAGATTTCCTGCACTTCCGTGCTTCGTTCCTTCATAACTAGCACCTTAAGGTGGGAACTTCTTAAAACACACCCGTTTTGCACGGGGGGATCAAAACACAATAATTACTTACATTGTTCTTCATTTCCATTGAACAAGTTCTTCAGGTCAAATCGAAGTGGCTCTATCACTTCGTAACTTTTGTCCGTGGAGATCACACGCCAGTGTTTCTTTCCGTCGGCTCCGTCTACTGTATCAAATACATTTTTCAGCGATACTTTTACTTTTTCTGAAAAATCAAAATATAATTTAATCATTAAAAAATCTTTCCAAAATACTTGAATCGATTTATTTTAATACATTTCTTAATACTTTATCAATATGAAACTTCCTAATTTATAATATGAGTTAGACTCAATGTGAGTGGGACTTGCGAATTAGGGGAACTATGTAGAACTAACACTGCGCATACAATTGTTATTACTTTGAGCGACGAAGCAGTAAGGAAATATTATTATGGCAAAAATTTAACTTAAGATTCTGATGTGGATCGACTGTTTTGCGCTAGTACTTAAAAAAAATACCCAACTAGATACACAACTAGATTGTTTGTAAGTTTTGTTATTGCTTTGCTATTGAATGGGAATGTTTGTTGCTTTAGCAATAACACAATTTATCGTGTATAGTAATTACAATTCAGTGTGTATATTCTTTCATATGTCTCCATTAGAAATTAATTTTCTCTTCTAATATAGATGCATATGCGTCTTTTATATCAAACTTTTTTTTTTCTTTTTAATATTGTTGAGTGCTCTCTACTTAGATTTTTTTTTGTTATTAACAAAAATTTATCTATGGTCGGAAAAATAAATGTTTACATTTTCACTTTCATTTGCTCGTTTAAACGTAGATGTATAAAAGCGTTTATCAGTATCTGGCTCCAGTGCACAGCATTTTAGTTAATGGTTCGTCCCATGTTCACCTGTATCGATGTTTGTCCCCCAAATATTTGTCGACTTCTCAGTACTTACTTGTCTTTATCGTAAAGTCACCGGCTCCTTCTATGGGTAGAACGAATATTTTCCCTTTGGCCTCGTACTTTCCCGTAACTTTTACGGGAAACTCTACAACTAAGTAACTTGAATTTCTACTGGTGTGTCTGAAAATAAAAATGTTTTTTTTTTCAAAGTTATGTTTATTTTTTAGTAAATATTATTACTCGCTTTTGAAGTACGCTTACTCGAAATAGGCTATCTAGCATTAAATAGTACCTTCCTTGTACAAAATTATGAAATTTAAATGATTTAAAATATTATTAACAAAATAATTTAAAATCTGTTCGTGATAGAACAAGTTCCTCTAACGAAACTGTATTCAGAAAAAACACAAAAAGTCGTATTTTGTAACCCTAAATGCAAAATTTGAACTTGCAGTACAAACTTATTCTAAACATGATATTGATTGATCTGGGTTAAGCGTTTAAAGATAAAACATTAACTTTTCCATACTTTATCGTATCAAACTTGCACTTTTTGATGCCCTCAATGGTTACATTTTTAAACTTGATTTTCAAGTCAGTGTCACTGAATTTCTGGTCGTTCAATAGAAGAGGATCCAAGGATGGTACTCCAAGGTCTGGTAGACCTGGAGCTAGATAGGTCAGCGCTGACTGAGCTGACTTAAGTACGCATTCATCGTCATTGTGGAATATTCTGCAGGGCTTAATAAATGGTGCTGAAAAAAATATAGGTCAAAAGTAGTATAGGTTAAAAAACAGAGAGTAAACAGTTTCTCTCATTAAAAAAAAGCGGCCAAGTGCGAGTCGGACTCGCCCATGAAGGGTTCCGTAGCAGCAAGTAACATAATATAAAAGTTTTTGTAGTTCGTTGTAACTTGAATGAAAGGTAAATTGCGGTTTACGATTTATGACGTATTAAAATTAAAAAAATAACTACTTACTAGATATCGTTCAAACCAATTTTCGGTGGAAGTTTGCATGGTAATGTACATCATATATTTTTTTTAAGTTTTATCATTCTCTTATTTTAGAAGTTACGGGGACACACATTTTACAACTTTGGAAGTGTCTCTCGCGCAAACTATTCAGTTTAGAAGAAAATGATATTAGAAACCTCAATGTCATTTTTGAAGACCTATCCATAGATACCCCACACGTATGGGTTTGATGAAAAAAAATTTTTTGAGTTTCAGTTCTAAGTATGGGGAGCCCCCAAAATTTATTGTATTTTTTCTATTTTTGTGTGAAAATCTTAATGCGGTTCACAAAATACATCTACTTACCAAGTTTCAACAGTATAGTTCTTATAGTTTCGGAAAAAAAGTGGCTGTGACATACGGACAGACAGACAGACAGACAGACATGACGAATCCATAAGGGTTCCGTTTTTTGCCATTTGGCTACGGAACCCTAAAAATATAGTTTTAAGATTTAAGTAGAAATATATTTTTAAAAAAATTTACTTACCTACTGCTGTAAAGCCACTTGAAACAAAATAACTCACAAAAAACAAAAATAGTGACGCAATCATTTCTAACAATAAAACAGCGATTAAAAATCAAAATTCACTCAAACAGGATAGTAGACCATGACAATCAGAAGTAAACTAGCACCTATTAACACATGGTGTATTTATATCGTGGATTTTTTGTGAAAAAACTAGTCAGGAAGGTAGTTAAAAATATATTTTTTAACCTTGGAATTATACGTTATACATATAACTAAGATAATTTGAAAAGATAATTTGAAAAGTTTTACATTTAAAGAAAAAACCGGATTAGTTTGAGTCTGACCTGGTCTGACTCCGCACCGACGAGGGTTCCGTATAACCTTGTATATATACAATAGTACATACATAGATAGAGTTAGTACATCACGAGAATGAAGAGAGAATGAATTGCGTCGATCACGCAGGTTAACTGACTACAGTCACGGTCACAACCTGTAGATGCCGGTTGGTATCACTAGATGACAGCCGTTAAGCCATTTCAAGAGACCTAAGTGGCTGGAAATCTTCTGAATCTGGGAATGGCCACTAACCCAACAACCGCTACCAAACCGGACCTTGGCCCCCTGTGTGGGTTAATTCAACACGGGACCTTCGTTTAAATATATTTTTTCGTAATTAAATTGGATTAAAAAGCTTATCAGCATAAAAATGATGTTTAAAATACAATATTATTGCAGACTTGCAGATTGACGAATAAAATCTTCTTTGACAAACTTATTCTAACAGCCATAGCTAACGGAACTTATTAACATTTTCTACCTATCCTTTCTACAGTTTGTGGGACTATTACTTCGAATTGTGCATACCTGCAATACGCCGTTAAGCAAAATTTTGCCGACCATTATCCTAGAACTCCATCAATTCTCCTTACAATGCTTTTCTTGATACTTTCACGTTGAGTCCTCGAAGTAAGCTAGGGCTCTACTTATTCTGGTAAGGATTAACTAGGTTGTGGCCTGAAAGCACGTACTGCATACAGGATAATAGCAAGATGCCTGGTTAGACGCAGGTGTATTTCCTATTACATTGCCTATAATATTCCTCTGCGAAGTCTTTTTGAACCAGAGAAGCTTTAAGCGATGCTCTAATCGGGCTAGTGCGAGTCATATTCCCGCACTTTGTTTCGAACCATAAAAAAAGATATTTTTTCTTTCCAAAGTTGGTAGACGACGTACAGTTTAACATATTTTTCATGAAGGCCATTATCAGAATCCCATATGACGATAACAATAACAACAAAAGCAGCTAAAGGAGGAATAGACAAAACTGTATGACCATTCTGTTAGCTGACACAAATTACACGGAAAAATTTCAGCTGCACATACGCCTGTCACAGTGCAGTACGATGTAACAAACGAAGAAAATCCCCGACTTAAAAATCTTCTCTGCAACTAAAAATACCCCTCGTACATCTCACACGTCACAGAGACTTACCGGGAAGCAGGAAATATCATCCATCCACGCCGGCGCGAAAGTGCATCTGCTATTTCATACAAAATTCAACGATTTCCTCAAAACGGAACGTAGTACAGCCACAACTCGAATTATATGATCTGATGCCTGGAAAATTACGGTTGTCATTAAAAATAATTTATCTCTAAAAATAATTAATTATAGGTTGATATAACTTTTCCGTAGGACCTTTATTTCATTTTGTTACATGCAGGTAGGTACTAGGTTTGTTTAAGCTTTTGTGACACAATATAGAGGGAGAAAATGTTTAGTTCCAAAGTTTATTTAGAGATTTAGAAGTATAAATGAAATGGTTATTTACCAGCATGAGTGTCATAAAGTAAAATGTCAAAAGTTGTAATGCCATCCTGAATTGAATAAAGTGGATTAAGAGCAGGAGAATTTGACCTTGACTTTAGGATACTTCTTCATATCGTGTAGATAATATCACTTAGCATCATCCACGGTCCCATGTAGAGCATTTATAATAGCTTTACACTTACGGACATGTGCCATTTAACCTTAGTACACAACTAGTAATTAAAATAGATATGCAGGTTTCCTCACGATGTTTTCCGACCCACTTAAGCAATCGGTATGAAAATGATAAGGAGGTCAAAGTCACAATATCATCGCGCCAACGGCGACGAAAGGCTGAAAAAAGAAAGAATAAACAGAATATTTACAGCGACAGAGAAAATTTGAGACGCTGACTGTACTAGGAGCTTGCTATCGAAGGCACCTTCCTTTGACTGGCTACTGAGTTGGCGATTCCCAATGTTTTAGAGCTTCAGGTATACTTTAAGGCTTGTTTACAGCTCTACGGGATGGGAGCGGCACGCAGTATGTTCAGACCGAAGTCATGCTTCGGATTGGACTAATATTGGACGGAACGGACGGAGATCTCACGTCTACTGATTTGGATGTTAAGAAGTTTAACAGTACAAAGACAGACAGACTTACTTCCAATAACTTAAAAAACTTGTTTAACTGCTTAGGTCATGAAAATGCTCAATTTCTCAAAATATGTTTGCGGTGTTTCTTGTAATTAGAAATTTTATATGGAGACGAAAAAAATTATTTTTTATCACTTGGTGAGCTGTTATATATCTCTGACAGAAATTAAGTCTCTTTACGTTATCTTCAACATTGCTTCAGATTGAGTTTGAACATTCTTTAGCAGTGAGTTTTGACCTTAAACTTACTGACATATGCCAGTTAAGAAACTAAACTAAATAAGAAAAAAAAAGAATAATTTTCTGCCAATTGTTTACGAGCTAGTCCGGATCACAGCATGAAAAGAGCCTTTGTTCGCTTAATGTTTCTGCTGAGTTTCATTCGATTGGTTTCACACCGGACCATAGCATCTGACTTCACTGGTCATTAGACACACATCTTATCACTATGGCTATTATAGTCACGAGCCGCGTAATCACGGGCCGTGTGAAACCACCTTAAGACGTCCGCTGTTAATGCATCTTCTCTTTATATTCCCCATACTTAGCACGAATATAGCCAACAATCCAGACTTGTCCTAAGCTTCCCGAGTTATGTTTAGAGGCCCGTGCCCCAGATAGTAGGGATGATTTGGGCACAGACTCTGTAGCTGTAGGTTTATAAACGATGCATCCAGCGGCTACCCGCAAACATCACTAAATCACCAGTCCAACTGTAGAGGGCAGTTCAGGAATTAAAGATTGCATAATAATAATATACCAGAACCCCAGCTTTGGATTCCCTGGATTGTCAGAAATAGAGACAGATTTAAATTTGGAGTACAGCTTACACATACTCGTATAAACAATAAACATCTATAAATGTTTTTGTACATGTCGGTGATATTAGTTCTTTTGCAGATTCATAAGTAAGTATCATAAAAATACAATATTATATATAAAATATTGAACTTAGGTGTACCTTAGATAAATTTCCGTTTTGAATATTAATTCAAGTTCTTATTTTCTTAGAAACTTGATAATATGTTGATAACCTTTCAAGTTATGGTTCAGACAAAGAATACTTATATTTATCCAGCTGTAGGCAAATCAAGTTTTCAGATACAGATACTAAGAAAACAAAACCAGAGAGTTAGTCAAAAATATCTAACAAAATATTTGGGATCACGAGATAACATTGTATACTTTAATTAAATGTTAGCAAGGGCGGTGGTTTTATTTACCTTTTCAGAAAAGTCATATCAACGAGGGCTTATTTGCCTGTGACCTTCCAGAATTTTCTAGTATTGACGAGAATCTAGATTTTTGGGTTTCATTTGAATTCGATATTTATTCTGTACGTAATATGAAAGAATGAATGAATGAGAACACTTTACTTCACAACATAAACACGAAAATATAAACAATATACATGAAAAAAAGTTATACAGGTGAGCGGTCTTATCGCTAAAGAGCGATCTGTTCCAGACAACCATTGGGTAAGAGTACTGTGCCTGAATGACAGATAACGCAATACACAGTCTAAACAAATGACAACAGTTTAAAATTTTGACCACCAATTTTTATGATTGATTTTGAAAGCTGATGGTTAATAATAAATCACTCATCAAAAATGCGGGTAAAAATTACTGAAGAGAGAAACTTGATAATTGAAACATAAGTTTCTGAGAGGTTACAAAAGAGCACTAGGAAAGGAATTTCCAAATAATGACGTCTGTGTGAAGTGGGATGAATTTACAACTGGTACGAGAGGCTACGCGGACGAAGTCGCGAGCACAACAGTAGTGAAAAGACAATACGTAAAACACTTCAACAGTGAAAATATAGTGAGTATGAGATCGGTCAAACCATGCATTATATTTTAAATGGAATATAAACAGTTTCTGGTCATAGGACTGTAAAATCTATATCTATAAAAATGAAAAGAAAAATAATACAAAAAGAGGCGTTATTCAAAACAAAATTGGCTCCCTAGATTAAGCTGATTCTATAATAAAGACCAGTGTCTTTCCTTCCTTGGCTTTAACGACTCATAGTCAATTTATCATCAGCAAATACAAAGTCAAAATTTTCCTAGTAGGAAGTGTACAAAAGCTCTCGAACAAAGAGAAATGTTTGTGTTGAAGTACATAAACTCAGTTAGATAACTATTGTTCTAAGGCTTCAGCGGAAAGGTAACCCTCACTGACTTTTGCTGGTATCCTGTTTAGCAGGGTACGCATCCTTTTAGGAGGCCTTAATAAGTCGTCGCTTAAACAAAGTAATACCTACTACCTAATTCAAAATTTACAGTATCTCGTGGGGGAAAAACCTGGTTTCCTGCTTGTTCCTTAACAGATCCCATCAAAATTGACTCAGCGTTTTTAACTTTTGACATTGGGATTAGTCCCTAGCTCTATTACCTCCTCCCTACCTCCACCAATCCAGACATGTCCCTCCTGTGTGGAGTATGGCCTAAACTTCTCGAGTGCGGAATGTGAAGAAACCTATACCCCAACAGTGGGCTATGAGATGAGTTGTTAACGATAACTTATTAAGTAGAACTAGTAACGAAAGAATTAAGTTTTAAATGTTAATTGAACAAGAATCTGGTTTCAAATTATATTTAAATGTTCTTTGTTATTTTTTAGTAGTTCAGAAAAAGCCATTAAGATCATAAAAGATTTTGTCTAACCTTGCATTATCCTTGCAGATATTGATTAGGTCATATACAGAATCATGAGTAATACACAAATAAACTACAAAAAGTAGCCAGACAACCTCCATTAAACGATTAAAAAAATAGTACATCAGCGAGAATATTCATTAAAGCTATAAATCTCGTCTGATTGGTATTTTTTTGATTGATTACTATTGAACGCTCAGAAAATCACATAATTTACATATCAATATAGCGGCGCGACCGTGGCTTTGTCCGCGTAGAAGTCGCATAAAACATATTAAGTTCGCACAAACTTTAACACATTATTTCTTTCACCGAGGGATTGGTATTTATAAAAAAAACTGTAGTGGTGGTTTTTCTGTAGTATTTTTTAGGAATTCAACATTCTAGACCGTAATGATCCTGTACACTAAGAAATTTACTTCTACGTTTTACTAAAATTATACACTTCTGTATATTTTCATCAGTAAAATGTTTACAGACACACACACATGTTACTTTCCTCCCTAAGGGTTTTTACGGTAGCATAAACTAAGATGTCCATAACAACTGCGTAACAACTTATTAAAAAAGTTGTGAACTCGATTTGATGGAATGGTTCTATAGTCATTAGTGTTTTGACTAAGGGATAAAACTAATTATCTTGAGAATATCTAATTATTAAAAATGATAAAAAGGTGTTTTATTTTAGAGAACTCTACAAAATGCACACATTAAAATTAAGGTTAAGAAACACGTATTCAATGCGATCTTCGTACACATCTAGAAGACAAATGTGCAGTATTCCTTACGATGTTTTCCTTTACCGTTACTGCAGTTGGGTTGTGGTTGGTCATTCAGTTTAGAAATCCTCATTATATTTGTCTCTCGGGGTCAGATGGTGAAGAAGTCTGAGGAAGGCTGCCCTGGAACCACCTATTTGGAATTTCTGACCATTTCTGGTCACGGGTTTATTTCGTACTTTCAGAATTTTACCTTTCATACTAGCCAACAGTGTCTGTCCTGATACCTTATCACAAAGTGGTGCATTTTAACTTTTTAACTGTTATTGTCACTACTTACTTGCTAAGTACCGAACGTAAACCGGCATTTTACACTTTCCACTGAAATGGACTTACGTAGGATAACAATGTTTTCCTTCTTCGAAGTCATCTACCACTTTTATGGGAAGTCTTGAAGCTGACGAGATTCTCGGAGTTTTAGAGGCTCCTATGGACTTAAATCTTTATAACTCGAGATACGTTTACTGGACTCACTTTGCTTAAGATAAAGCTATAAGTAGGGAAACGTTACGCCATTAGTCAATTCGCGTTTTTTTTACTTTGCTCACAAGTGGGCCTTCGATCGACCGACTTGTGAGAAAAGTAATAAAAATTAAGGCCCAGAGTTTTGTTCAGTTTTATAAGTACAAGGCTCAGTGTTAGACATATAGGAACGGTGTGTTCCCACTCTTCGGAGGAAAAGGGAGGTACCTCCGCCAGGCGAGGTGGTATGCCTGGGGACCGGCCGTGGTCCAACCGATGATGGTTGGAAGTTGTATATGTAGTTAATCCGAAGAAACTTTCAATAGCGCGTTCTAAGTTTAGTTCGTGGCGGTGCGATAGATGTCGCCACAGACATTATTTATTATGTACATCAGGATTGCTAACATACTTTCAGTTCTACTGCAATTATTAGATAATTTCGCAACCCTTTTAAACATTTATTAAGGACATCAACTCAAAGTTGATAATCGCAAAAAAAGTATTCATAAACCCTTATTATTACGAGACTGAGGGTTTGCGAAATTTAAATTCAGCACAATAATAATTTGCCTTTTTTTTTATTGCGGTGCCACCAGCAGCATTTGCTCTTCATAACGATTACTAAAACAGCGATGCACCGACGATGCGACTGCACATGAATCTTTCATTGAAACCACTTGTAAGTACTCGAGCTCGCATCGATCGCTTGTTGCAATACTTGGTGAGGTTGAAAACAATGTCCTCTCCCCATCACAAGGGTATCTCGGCAGCGGTTATATCGTAATAAACTTTTTCTAGATATGACGCATTACATTCCTTTAATCCAAATAGGACTAAGTTATAATAGATTTTATCGATTGTTGTGATGTTTTCTGATAGATTTTCTGGTTAGCTACCTATCTAAACTTTATCGATGTTTCTCATATCACGTTATGGATTTGAGGTGCTTAATTAATTATAATTAACCTAATAATAGTAATATGGTATTACATAACAATACATATTATGTGAATTTAAAAAGCGTAATTTTAGGATTTGGATAAGTCACCAAAATTAGCATAGACTTGTTTTAATAAACAGACACTTTAAATTAATTTTTGTTCTAAAGATAAGTATGTATGTCGCAGATGGATTGTATAATCCGCTGTTTTACAAAACCGCTAGTGATTTTACAAAACAGCGCCACGAGTGCCAAAATTTAGAACTAAAATCTACAATATGATGTTTCATTTCACGCTGTTTTACATCATCTCTAATCGTTGACTCGCTGAATTGATGAACGCAAAACGTTTATGCAATTCTAAGTATTATAGCCTAGTTATTATGAAAAACCGCTAAAGTTCGTTCAGTTGTTTTACAAAACGGCGCTATTATGTAAAATCACTAGTGTTTTTATAAAACAGCGGACTGTACAATCTATCTGCGACATGTATATTATGATGTAAAATTTAGATATTTGCAATATAATTTTTCTGCAATCGAATGATGGTTTAAATTTATTCAAGATTTACCTATATTTAATTTGTTATTTTCGGTATCCTCGCATCCAGTGTATCCAGTACAAATTCTCTTTTATCTTACGTCGTCACTATCTACAGCGGTGCAGCACATCATTACATTGGAGTGCACTTCTACCAAACCCTCGGTGCATAATAATTATTCGGAAACTTTCCATTATTTAACTTGTTGACGCGAGGGTGTTTGCTTACGTTGAATGGAACTTTGATTGTTACGTTGGCTTACTACTAAACAGGTGTTGTATAATGCAGGAGATACTGGCGGTTCCACCAATCACTAATCTCATCACATCTCACTAATATTATAAATGCGAAAGTATGGATGTTTGTTTGTTCCACTTTCACGTCGAAACTACTGAACGGATTTAGATGAAATTTGGTAGGTAGATAGATAAAGCACTCGGCTAAGACTAAGAATACTTTTTATCCCGGAAACTCGAGGGTTCCCGGAGGAATGGCTAAAAACTGAAATTTTTGCTTTGTCACTAGATAATAATAATAATAATAGTATCTGAAACAAATCACACACGGTCATCTGGCCTGAAACTAGGATTCCCTGTATCTTGGGAACCAGAAACTGATATACATACACATATACTTTGAAATACATACATATCCTCCTCCTCCTTGCGTCGTATTCCTCAGTGATGAGGGTCGTGACCTCCCTTTGGTAACACTTTTTCGGTGATGATCTTTCGCCATTTCTTTCTGTCTTCAGCAATGTGCAGAGCTTCGTGAAGGTTGGTAACGAGAGTGGTACGTATTTGATCAGTCCAACGCATCGGGCTGCGGCCCCGTGGTCTCTTTCCTTCCATTTTGCCATACATACATATATAGATATAATACACCCACATACACATATACAGGGTTACAGGAAAAGTCGTATTGAATATTAAAGGACGTTATTATTGAGGTTATTTCTGATAAATTTGATTCTATGATATGGTGTCCGAAACTTAACCGTTATGGAGATATTGAACTTTAAAGATTTTTTAAAAAATCCTCAATTTTTTGGCATTTTTGTCGATTTTTTTGGGATTAGTGCTTCTGGGGTACGTTTTTTTGATGTAACTAGTTAGAAAGCATGTTAATTAATAAAAATAATTAACCAAAACTGAACCTACTACTAACAGCTTAAAAATACTGCCTGACAACGATTAGAATTAAATAATTTTCAATAAGAGTTTTTAAATTTGAAGCTCTCTGTTTTAAAAAAAATTTATGGAACTTATTCTGCAAATAGTTTTAAAAACTTCTACGTCTCTTTAACTGTTCAAAAAGGTATAACACTTACTATTAAATAGGCAAAATATTGACCAAATAACAGTTAAATTAGCAGAGGATAATTTTTTTTGACAACTCTTTAGTCCTTTTCAGCTTCAAACTGTACCCGCTTAAGCCTCTAACAATGGTAAAGAGGCTTATTTCTATATGAAATTATGTTTTAAAGTAATACGGAGTAAAATCATGAAAATTCGATTAAAATCTTAAAATTCCATCAAAATAAGTCTAAATCAATGTTAAATAAGCAATAAAGTCGTTATCTTAAACATTCGAAAGATTTGAGTTAGTTCGTGTATTAAGCTGAAAACGACTAAGTCCCAGGTTCTGTTCGTGTATTAACTTTTGGCAGCGTAGTTCATGTATTAAAATTATTCGGCAACAAGAAGGGACAATCAAATATAACCTGGTTAGGGATGTTTAGGGGTCGGTCCGACACAGATATATAGAGTTTGAACGAAATTGGTGGGGGTCAGTGTTGGCACCATATTAGCGGGTTTGCTTGAGGCTGCTATGGAGTGTTCCTGGAGTTAAAGAATCTTAATTGAAAGGTCGTAACTGACCATATCATATTAATTGCCTGGGGCGATAATACACTACTATGGAGTTTTCCTGGAGTTAAAGAGTCTCAAATGATCGGCCGTAACAAGCCAACCATTGTATTATTATATGTCTGGGGCGATATATCATTACCACTCCGGTGGTAACTATACTATGGCATTCTTTAGAGTGTTCATGGTATGACTCGGTCTCTGTAGATGATGTTGTTGTAACATCCGTTTGTCTTAGGGCAATGTGGCGGATGGTTACATACAACTTCATATGGTCTCTTTGGGTGGAGTGCGGTGTTCAGTGTTATTAGTTATGCTGATGGTGTTTGCCAGGGCTCATTGAACCCTCCTCGCCAATATGGATCCATTGGTGTTCTGAGGCTTGGGGTTGGTAATATGTGGGCATTATGACATTCGACCTAGGCATAGCGAACGCCTGTGTCATTGCACTTCATAGCGATCTGCGATTGTAATGATTGCATGATCTTAACCGAACCCCAATTCTTGGGATTTCATTATTATGTTATTATGTTAAAATATAGCTGCAAACCCACTGACTGACTGACATAATTGTTCTCCCAGAAGGAGCCACGGGGGGTAAAAATGATATATGGGGGCTATAGAGGGTGAGTTCTGGTGAGTATGGGAAAACTTCGAGATCTTGGAAATCTGCTCCTCATCAGGGAGTGACCCTACTGCCTGCCGAAACTATGACACTTGGGGGGTACCTCTCAAACAAAAAAATCTCTAAACCTCGGTCAAAATTGAACGGTGGCAAGAAAAAACTAAAATGGCGGAAAACAAGATGGCCGCCATATAAAATTCAAAGTGCAACATCTCCAAAAGTATTTGAGATTGATATGGGGTGCTTGAACAAAAGTCATTGAGAATGAAGGGGGACAACTGCCTGACGTAATAAAAATCCAAGATGGCGGATTCAAAATGGCGGCTGAAAATTTAGTTGCGCTGATCCAGCTGAAATTAGGCAACCGGGGGTTTTCAGAATCGCTGATGCCGAATATTGGGTCAATTTTTAAATTCCACCATTTTTTAAGATGGCCGCCATAATAAAGCTTTCTGCACGGAAAAGTTTTGTTGGCTCGGGCCTAGAATCTGTTAATGTTGTGTATAGGGAATTTTGATGATGGGTGGCAGTGAATATGGGAAAACTTCGAGATCTTGGAAATCTGCTCCTCATCAGGGTGTGACCCTACTGCCCGCCGAAACTATAACATTCAGAGGGGTACCTCTCAAACTGGATGGTTTTCTTCACGTGTTAACGCGGACGAAGTCGCGTGCGGAAAACTAGTTATGTTATAAGAGTGCGGTGGCGGTGGCTGACGAATCATGCAGCTTTCACCGGTGGCTTGTTGAACCCTCCTCGTCAACACAGATTCGTTGAGTTTTGAGACTTGGGGTGGTAATACGCATGTCCATCGATGTTATGCGGTGCCTCGCTCATCTCATTAGTCATCGTATTTCTGTAACATATGGTTGGTGAACGTCCACATAGTGGAGGTATGATCTACCAGCACTTTAGTGATTGACGAGCGGTGATGCTTAGCGGTGTTGATGGAGTTGGCTGTTAGTACGCCTAACATGCTAACTGACCCGGGTGGACGAGTGGTGTATCAGAGGTGTAAGCTTACATTCTCTTGACATCATTTCGTCTTTCAAGAACTGTTGCATGATATGGCGGGACGCAGTAATGTGTGCCATCATTCACTACAAGCTGAACTGCTTTGAAATCACAAATCGTTATAGTGTACGATGGATGGCGGTATATGACCAGCTGTCGTCGGATCACTATGACACCCGCCGACCGTTGGGTTGGTAAGCGCGATATGCTGAAGTACTCGGACAATCGCTCATCCTTTGCGGTGAGTGTGCGTCTGGTCTTTGGTATGTTACGTCAACAGTCAGGCGTGCACAACGATAGATAAAAGTCCTCGTCTTGAGTGGTGCTGACTGTTGGAGGCACGCTCACGGAGTGACTTCAATGTTACTTTGGAGAGCTTCGGGCGACATCGGCTATCCACCAAAGTCGAGGGGTGCGTGTATGTGGCGGGATGTGGACCTGCCTATTATGCGTGACTATGTGGAAGGTGGAAAGATGCTGAGCAGCTCGACGACGACGGTGGTGTAGCGCACGGGGCAAAGTCCTGGGCTCGAGTTTGCACAACCAGTGTCGATAAACTACTAAGAAGGCACGGGATTGAGTTTGTGCATCCACCTCGCTGCTTTGCTCATCCCAACTGTGTGACACTTGTGTAACATGGAATACCGAATATTGCAAGACAGTGTTTTGAAGCCGTGCGGGTTCAAGACGTGGCTTGCCTGCGACATGGCTAGCCTGTTGACAGTGCTTACGTTTACCTTACTTGCTTTGCGAGTCTGGGACGTGGCCAACCTGCGACAATGCTTACGTTTTGCCTTACCTGCTTTGCGGGTCGGGGACGTGGCTTGCCTGTAGGGCTGTCGAGGCAGTGTTGCGACAATGCTTACGTTTTGTTACCTGCTGGGTGAATGGCACATGTCTATGCAGTGCTGGTGCTGAGGGCTTCGGCCTATTTTGATGAATCTTTAAAGCTGTTTTGGTTTAACCAACCAACCAATCTCAATCTCTCAAAATAATATTTTATTTTAATATGCGATGGATGATGTCATGTTCACTGGGACGTGTGCGGAGCATCTCTCGGGGCCCAAACCTAATATTATATCATCGAGTCTATGGGTTACCCGGAGTGTTTTCGTGCCCTTATGGTACTGCCGTCAAGGCTTTACCCTCTAGGTGTTTCATGTGCATTCAGAAATCGTATGCAAACCATTTTGCCTCTCCAACGTAGTTGGGAGTTTGGGCCATTGCGGCTTTGAGGATTTATCCTCTACTCTACAATGAGGTCTGTCAACACGGTTGACGTCACTATTATCACCTACCCTTAGGGGGGGCGATGCATTAAGTGTGGTTGGCATCGACCGTGGTCGGCGAAGGCATTGCGGAGCCTGCCACCCCTTTTCATTTTTAACTCAAATAAAAAAAAGATGTTCATGTATTAAAGGAATGAAAAGGGCCCTATTCGCCGACATCCATCTACCAGATGGTGATCGGTGGATTTTTGTTAATAAAGGGATTGAGAGCACAAAAGAGACTTTTATTTCAGAAATGCTTTGAAGTTCTATTATGAGATCTAAAAGTGCTTGAGTTATTACATTCATAACGTAAATATGGGTTCTGACCTAAGATGTTCACACTGCCAAAATTATAAAATAAAATAATATAATTTAATAGGAAGGGTCAGCGACTGCTTCCTTACTCAAATCCGTTTGGAGACGATTAAATTAGTTACAAAACGAAGAGCAGTTTTCTTCTCAAAACTTTGTTTAAGGCCTTAATTCTTGTTAATCGACTCTTTAATTTACAGATTCTCATCGATTAATAAGACTAAAGGCCTTAGGGTGCATTTCCACTGATGCGGAGCGGGGCTGAGCAGGGCGGAGAAGATCAAAGAATAGTAGCAAGTGTTTCCACTGAAGCGGGGTGGAGCAGAGTAGAGCAGAGTGGAGCGAAGTAGGGCGGATCAGAGAAGAGCAGAGTGGAGCAGATCAGAGCAGACCTAGAAAATGGTCACATGCAGCTCCAGACCACTCAGCTTCGCTTCGCTTCGCTTCGCTCCGTCCCGCTCAGCTCCGCCACACTCCGCTCCGCCCTACTTCGCTCAACTCTGCCCTACTTCGCTCCAATCTGCTCTACTCTGCTCCGTCCCGCTTCAGTGAAAACACTTGCTACTATTCTCTGATCTTCTCCGCCCTGCTCAGCCCCGCTCCGCATCAGTGGAAATGCACCCTAAGGCCTTTAGTCTTATTAATCGACGAGAATCTGTAAATTAAAGAATCGATTAACAAGAATTAAGGCCTTAAACAAAGTTTTGAGAATAAAACTGCTCTTAGTTTGGAGCTGAAAAGGACTAAGGAGTTGTCAAAAAAATGTACCCTCTGCTAACTTAACTGTTATTTGGTCAATATTTTGCCTATTTAATAGTAAGTGTTATACCTTTTTGAATAATTAAAGAGATGTAGAAGTTTTTAAAATAATTTGCAGAATAAGTTTCATAATTTTTTTTTTAAAACAGAGAGTTTCAAATTTAAAAACTCTTATTGAAAATTATTTAATTCTAACCGTTGTCAGGCAGTATTTTTAAGCTGTTAGTAGTAGGTTCAGTTCTGGTTAATCATTTTTATTAATTGACATGCTTTCTAACTAGTTACATCAAAAAAACGTACCCCAGAAGCACTAATCCCAAAGAAATAGACAAAAAACCCAAAAAATTGAGGATTTTTAAAAAAATCTATAAAGTTCAATATCTCCATAACGACGGTTAAGTTTGGACACCATATCATAGAATCAAATCCATCAGAAATGACCTGAATAATAACGTCCTTTAATATTCAGTACGATTTTTCCTGTAACCCTTTATACATAGATAGATGGCGCT
Organism: Coleophora deauratella; assembly: GCA_958295455.1. Lineage (NCBI taxonomy): Eukaryota > Metazoa > Arthropoda > Insecta > Lepidoptera > Coleophoridae > Coleophora > Coleophora deauratella. The sequence continues at coordinate 4,972,008 of OY282405.1, read as the reverse complement.
GCCTTAACATTTTATTTCTCTCTGGACCCAATTCTGAAGACTACGCAAACGATGTCGCGGGCGGAAGATAGTGTTGTTACAATTTTAAGTAGTCTATGTCTTCTGTATTTATTCCTACATAATATGGCTCATGTTCATCCCATAGAAGCTTATTTGCCTTTTGCCTTCATGAGACAGGCTTTGCCTTGTGTGGGAGCGTGGCTTAGTTATGTACTTCTATTGGAGAGTTCTTTCAAAATTCAATATGTCGTCTTCAAAATAACTTATCTATGTTACTCGTATTTATTCCAGACGAAAGGCTCATATTTATATGGTAACAACTTTATATTATTTGCCTTATGACATTATACAATGCAATAAATGTTTAATAGCTAGAAAGGAAGAATCTGAAGGATATATTTTGATAAAATTTTAGACTACCTCCATCGTCAACACGTTTATTTTCTTATAATTTGGGTAGCTTAAGCCATACTCTTTATACGGGCAAGTCTGGATTGGTATAGGTCATGTGTAGGTTATGGGGTTAGTGACCAACCCCCGTGTCGCACGTTTTCAACCCGCTTATAAGTTGTTTGACGTGGCTTAATGACTAATATCCAGTAATAGCAATCGACACCATGGCCTAAAGTGCATTACGAAGCACGAAAACGGGTAGACAAATCCACTAACAATTCAACCCCTCCTGGTTAACCGTGTCTGTAGTCAGTTTACCTGTGTGATCGACACTACTATACAAGCAGCACTGAGTCACAATAGATTCAGCTTATGTTTAAATGTGCTATGAATAAAAACCAGCAAATACAGCGTCTCCTCATTTGAATTTCCATCTAAATTAAGTCAGTCTAATCCTAATATTTCAGTAAAACCTTCACATGCAGAGTTCCTCAATCACGCAGAAGTGCTGCCCCATACATCGCCCAGCTGGACGGAATTTATGTGTTCCCGTCGACATTCGCCACGGCAGCGACATTCTGCAATTTGGCTCGTTCAACGAGGTGAGTGAAATAGAGTGTTCCTTCTCACGGTTTTCAAGTTTTATTGGGTTCGTTTTATATACACGATTGTTTAAAAAGTCTAATAGATTACTTAATAAAATTACACAAATTTAATGCCGAATTGAACACTGATATGTTTTGTGGTGTAGGTATGTACTTATGGAACTGAGATATTTACAAAATTTCTTTATGGAAGAATGTAAAATTTAATGACATGTATCTAACCTTTAAAAACGCCGAACAAAATGTCATCAGATATCAACCTTAACCACTAATTACACATTAAAAACACACACATAATTACACATTAAAAACTGTGTATTCAGCATTGCTCAATTTCTAATTAAAAAAAAAATATCTCGAGATATCAACTTGTTCACGTCAGCCACGGAATGTTACAGACATACGTACGTAGATCCAAAAACATGACACTTCATTTGGGAATTAGGGTAACAACAGATTAAACCTTCACTTCATTTTGTTCATTAATATAATTAAAAGAGTGAAAAAAATAAGTAAAACTCTTGCTCCTCTGAGCTAAAATTAGTATATTACCCGTTATTATCCCATTTTCTCATCTTACTGGTTTGTTGGCAGAAATCTCTTACAGAGTTAAGCATACCAATTGTAAATAATTATACTAATCCATGTATTTTATACAGGGTGTTAAAAAAGTGCGTTTGAAATTTTAAGGGGTTACTCAGAATCAAGTATAGAATCCAGGAAAAATATTGAAAACTTTCGCTCTTCAATTTTTTTTGCAGTTTTTCATACAAATTCTCGATTCACTATTTAGATTTAGTATGAGAATCTGAAAAAAATAATTGAAGAGCGGATTTTTTCAATATTTTTCCTGGGTTCTGTACTTGATTCTGAGTAACCCCTTAAAATTTCAAACGCACTTTTTTAACACCCTGTATATGTCCGTTTACGATAAACAGTAAATAAATAAAAGTATTTATATTTTGATAAAGCTAAGACATAATTTTCAAACTAGGAATAAGGCTAATAGAAATATAAATTGCTGGCGGTAGGAGCCGGAAGTCAGACTAAGTCCAAAATATTCCGCAGCAACCAAAATGGCGCTGTTTTCCCATCTAATTCAGAATTTCCAACAGCATCAAAGGAAACTTGCTCCAATTTAAGGTTCCTGCGCATAGAACACTGATAGTGCTAAACTTGCTACATGTAAGGCTCCCCTCAATAGAATATTCATGTTCTTGCATCCTTGCGAACAGTAGAATTGGGGGGTTATTATTGAAATGTCTTCGATCGATGGAAATGTATTGAAATTTATTTCCTGATGAAATCAACAGTTTCTATCGAATTCTCAAGGACGACGACGATAACGATGCAACCTTTTTCAAGGAATGGTTGTGTAGTTATGAAACTATAATAATCAGTAGAGATTTAGTCAGAAAATAAAAATGTTTGCTTCTGAATACTTTTTAACCGAGACTTCTCATTAACCTGAAAATTTTTTCCCAAAGAAAGGCAAACAATTTTTGGACTTCCCATATTAAGTTCATGAATTAACTGATTAATTACATTAAGAGGTAGATGTAGTAGATGCCACAGTTATATTTTACAGGTGTTCAGAAGGTCATTATCTACGTACCATTTATTAATATTAGCTGGGGAGCTACAGCTTTTTTGGCTACGTAATACGTAGTTGCATATTTTAGTTCACTGTAAGACAAACACTTGCATATAGTACTCAAACTTTGCTTATAACAGCAATCGACTGGTGAAACCACATAATCACACTCTAGGTTCTAATTATCGCTCACGATGGCTGTTCCTCAGTTATCCACGAAGGAACTTTTACTTAATTCAACACCTGGTCTATTAAAGTTTCATTGTTGGATTAAATGAATTTTGAAATTCAGTTCGCGTTTTGGTGTTACGGCGTAACAAATTCAATGTGTTTGTTAAGACAAACAGAATTAACTTTGTAGGTCAGGTCAGGTTATTTGTCTTTGAGAGTTTGAAATAAGGTTGGCTTGATTAGTATCTTAAGTCCCTTTGATTACGCAGGTACTATTGTAATAAACAGAACAATCTGATCCCAAATTGCTCGCCTTCCTACACTTCTTCAGATTCATTATCTTAATATTATATTACTAATGTCTTGACAAATTGACTGTTCGTGAATGTCAATTATATACATTTTTGTAACAGAATTTTATGTTTCTCTATTTACACTCAAATTTTCATGTTTCTCTTAAAACTTCAACTTTACTGTATATCTAGAATACCAACACAAACTTTCCACAGGTAACTTGATCCAATTTCCTCTTGAGACGTGCGCGACGAGTCAGATGAAACAACCTAGTCGCCAGTCTTAAGAGGAAAACATTAAGGTTTTGTGGAAAAGACCGTGTATCTCGCTCGTTTCGCTCGCTCCGTTCGTTTCGCTCGGATCGCTTGGAATGGCTCTTTATGATTCAGGGGTAAGCTACGTTTTGAGCTGGTATTTTCTCACGGGCTTTGATAGTTGTGCATTCTGGCATTTAGTTGTTGCATCAGATGAAAAGACTGTACGGTAAGGATACTGTTTTGCTTTTACTTTGATAATATCACAGTAATCAGTAACAAAAAAATATATTTTCTTTACCATTTTAAACCGTAAACTCTGAAAATGTTCATATCGATCAAAAGTGCAGATATTTTCGAAACTAAGATTTTATTTTATTTTTATTTTACAATTTACTGTGTACATAATTATATACGCTTATTCATTTATGTTTGAGCCATATGTGGCGCATACGCTGTATCATCTTTATCGTAGAAATCGTAAGATCGTGGTGATGAATGTGGTAAGTTTTTTATGCACAGTTGGTAAGTCTTTGTTATATATTCACATTTTATTCACCTTTTCCATATAGTTTTTGAAATATTTGTGACTGTACTGTACCGTGCTTTACTTGCAAACAGTAATTGCACCTTGCAAACAGGTATGACTCGAGCTTCTACTTAGTATCTGACACTTGACATACAAGTAAGGAAAAATGGAGAGTTATCTCGTAAGTAGTTTAACTTTAATATTCTATTTTGCTTCTGTTTCCTCTCTTCTTTGTTTCTTATTTTAAATTTGTTTTTAAGAAGAATTGTTTAGTATTTGGTTGAATGTTTATGTATGTCGCCTTTCATGTTTATTCTATCGGGTAGGTATAAAGTTGGAATTTCAAAAACTATGTATCAGCAGAGTTTGTACACGATTGTTGGAATACAATTTTAAATGTTGTTGGATAAAGTTGGAATTTCAAAAACTATCTCAAGAGTTTGTATACGATTCCAAGTTTAGAACAGTTGTAAGTAATTAATTTTGGCCGAAGATGGCTAAGCCTTCCCCCAGGCTAGCCAAGTCACGCGTGTTTACATCCAGAGACGTTTCGAGGACTAAGTTTAAGGGTCTCCGCTGTAAACCACACAGTCCTAACTTTTATATAAATAACGTATTTGGAATCAGTTCTTTTAGAAAATAAGATTTGCAAACCGTCTGTTTGTATATAGCGAAAATTACTAATATATAGAATGACTTTAATGTGGTAATTAGTTGTATGGGAACCATTACAAATTCTTACGTGTTGTAATAGTTTACGCAGAAGGCAAAGTTGTTGACTATGAAGAGCAGAAGCTGTGGTTGTCCTATTTAACAGAATTTTTTGTTACATACCTATACGTGGTATATAACTAAAAGCTTATAATATCTGGGAGTCCGGTGAGCCCTGTATCCCACATGTATGCCGAAGGCAGCGCAGGGCAGTGGACAAATAGTACGCATACCAGACCAGACCTACGTTCCCCGCATTCCCACTTTTAATTGCAAACGTAATTGTCCCGGCTGAATTCTCAACAGTTTTGAACCGAAATGAAATAAAAACACTGCTTATGCTTATACTTCCTGTACTTACCGAGTTTAATGAGGAATTTCTAAGACTCCTAGTATAATTTTATGAAGGAAATTACAGAGAACGAAATTACCCTCAATTATTTGGAAGAGGCGAGCTTGAGCCAATTATAGAAGTCGGTGTTGCTATGAAAGCTTTGGCGACTAGATTTTTAGGTTATTAATTGAATGAGCTGTTAAGAATATGTCGGGAAAATTCTACTTGAATCTTCAAAATCAGGCAGAAAGGACAGGCAAAAGAGAACTGTTTATAATATATTTGTGTGCACACAACCTGTTTGTTGATACAAGGACCTTCTGTTATTCATTACACAGAAAAAAAAAAACATTTGAAAGAGTGTGAAATTCGTATGAGAATACAAAGTACAAAAGCAAACGTTGGCAGCTTTTAAATTCTGCGAGTTCGTAAACAAATAACTTTCACCGTGACAGATTTATTAGCAGTAGGTATAATCGCAAACAGTTCAAGACACCCAGCGTGCTAATGTAAGTACATGAATCACGAACACTTCACAATTCTAATATATGCGTACACATTGAGAACAGCCGCGTTAGTCGGTTACCATCAGTTAAGGCAGGCGATGCATCAATCCGCGATCACGCCCAGTAATTACACGTCAGATAAAAACGCTACCGACACGCCCAACGTGTGAAGAGCACTTTACCGTGACGTCATCAAATCATCTCGGATGGCGTACGATCGCAGGAAATATAGACAAAAAAGAGTATTATTTTTTTCAGACATGTTTGAAAATTTTTACGTCATTAGTGTTCAATAAAACGTCTTTTTGGTACAAGAGCGCCTTAAGATGGTTTCAGGTTCTTACCTGATTTTTTTTAACCACGGCTTCTGCTCATGAAACTGAACAACTCTCCCCAAGGAACCTATACTTAATTTGCAAAAAAAATATAGGAGTTCCTATACTACGACTCGGGAGCCGGGTCGTTCCATTCCCTCAAATATGGTTGAGGGGAGCGATGGCTGACTCTCGCGTTATACTTGTGATCGGGTGCTGTCCGTTTAAACTGGCCTGCTCTTGTCATTGGTTTTTGGAATTTTTTGTCATTAGCTACAAATAATTTTTACTTTTATCTGTTTTGAATCCTTTCTTTCTTTATTCTTATTTTTTCATATTTTATTTACAGACATGACATTGTATAATTCATTTATAGATCTAGCATTAAAATGTAATAGAATATAAGACATTTTTTAAAAAAATGTGTTGGAGGGAGTTTCTTTAGGGCCCGCCGTTTCTTCTCACTCCGCAAACACTTCCCGAAACGGTGGGTACACGAGTTCCGAGTGGTAGGAACCTCGTATTAGGTAGATAAAAGAATGACGTTCGAAAAGTGTACACTGCTTACCTACATCGAATAAAATATTTTCATTTTCATTTTCACTAATTGATCAACTGAACCGCCAATTTTGTATGGGAAGTCCAAAAATTTTTTTGCGAATTCAGTATAGGTTCCTTGGGAAAACTTGTTAAATTTCATGAATAGAAGCCAGTGTTAATTTTTTTTCAGGTATTTTAGAACGACCCTATATAGAAAAGTTTCTCATAAGATGATATCATAGTATTCCAGCCATAGTTTTTTACTCGACCACCCAGAGAAGGGTAATGTTTTTCGGGTATTTGTATGTAAGTATGTTAGTTTTTATGTACGTATATTTCATTGTTACCTTCAGTAGCCAAAAAAGCTTGATGGATAGATGATTTTAATTTTTTCGTGTAATATTGGTTACGTTATTTTATTCATTAAGCTATTGCAGCCGTTTTACTGAAATTTATGATAATAATAAATAAAAACAGCAATCTGAGTTTGTATCTATTTAATAGATAAGAATCGCATTCTCTTGCACGAAACCAAAGCAATTTGGTGGTATCACCGATGCAAATACGTCAAAGAAACTTTATTCGCTAGCTGCACGGAAGACGTAACGAGCCAACAAAGCTGTTACGACTAAAGAGCTACTGACAGCTATCTGGTACAAGTTACAAGTGACAGATGAAAATAATGTTCCAGATACGCTATTTTTTACACTGTTGCTCTAAATGCTAGTTTTGGGTTTTCTTAGTCTTAGTTTTGTATATTTTTTATTTCTATGGTACGGCCATCTACTGCCAGTTCTCACTTTTTTTGTTTAAATATTCTAGCTTGCTTAATTTAAAAGTTACAACGTTTTGTTTACTTGGACACCAGGAGATTTTATTTAAACAATTTTTTTTTACTTTTTTATTTTTTTAAAATATTTTTCTGGGCGATAAAATTGGCTCTTATTTCCCCCCCTTTCATATGTGCACTTTATAAAGACTTACACTGTATATGTATACAGGGTGCAACAGAAGTGTGTGACAATACTTCAAGGTTGGCTTTTACCCATCAAACTGAACAACTTTTGTTCTACAACTTTGTTGAAATCGCAAAATTTTTTTTGGACTTTTCATACAAATCGATCAGCTGGCGAACCAAGTTTGTATGAAAAGTCCAAAAATTTTTTTGTGATTTCAACAAAGTTGTAGAACAAAAGTTGTTCAGTTTGATGGGTAAAAGCCAACCTTGAAGTATTGTCACACACTTCTGTTACACCCTGTTGAAGTTGCAGTGGGCGAGGCACATAGCTCACGTAGAACAAATGGCCGTTGGAGCATTAAATTCTCGAATGGTGACCGCGTACCGGAAGAGGTAGCAGGCTTTCCACTCGGTGGACCGATTACCTTCTCTAATTGTAAGGACCCAATCTAAACTATGATCTGCTGTGTTGTTTCACAGCTCTTGCTTTAGCTATATGCCTAATTACAGTAACGCCGATCAAGTAGTTTCGGTATACAGTAGTGATACTATTAATAACCATTTTGCGGATTCCTCGAATCTATGAATTTTTCAGGACAAAAGTAGGTACTCAATGACAATTGTTAAGTACGTTCCTCCGCTGCGAAGTGAAAAACTACAAATTGCCATTATTATTTTTTATGCAAAAAAGTCATGCAGGAAGCATGCATATTTATGGGATAATAATTAACCTTTGTGTGTCCAGTGCTTTATCTTCTACGAACTAAATTTCATCCAAATTCAGTTAGTAGTTTTGGTCCGAAAGTGGAACAAACGAATATTCGAATTTATTACATTACTTGTGAAATATATGTGTTTGTTTGTAAACTCTTTTTTGTACATGTCTTTTCTTCCGTTTATTTATCAGTTAGAATGTTTGGTGGAGTTTAATTTTAGACATTTTGTATGTTGTACTGTGTAAAGTGCAAATAAATAAATAAAATAACAAACTATTATTTCCAATTTTTCCTGTTTAACGTTATGCAATCAAGTGGTTTCATTCATTCAGTTTATCATCATAAAGTTAGCCTTTTAATGTTAATTTGAAATTTTTAAAACTAGCCGTAACTTAGAACTTGGACCACACGTCAAGCTGCGATTTTCCATAAACTGTGAGTTCGCGGAGGAGCCGCAGCTATATCCACTAAGCGTTTTATCGTTCAGTCGCAGACGCAGGGCTTCCTGCGAATTTGACGGTCCGATACAGTTAAATACCTACAAAACTCGCATATTGTACTGAAAATGAGCCGTCAAAGTGATTGTTTACGTTCAGTCTCGGAGCAGACTTGAATGGAATTCTGAAATAGTACAATAACAAACAGTCTGCATATTTCAGCGTAGCTTTTAACTGAAAAGTTTATCTTTCAGATAGGTCTTTGACTCTCGACTTCTAAAGTTTCATCGGTGTACAATGGATTCGCATTATTTAACAGCAACTGTCTACGTAATTTTCAATAGTAAGTAGAAAATAATTACTCGTAGGGCTAAAAGCTAAAAGGTAATAAATTATAACATTTATAGGTTAGGTAGGAATAAAATATCTGGGACAAATCATGCACAGACATCTGGCCCCAAACTAGGATTGCCTGTATTATGAGAACCACAGGCTGATATACACGTATAACTTAAAATACATACATATATGTAAGATATAATACACTCAGACACAGAGCAAAAAAATCTGCTCATCACAGAAATGTTTGCCCTGAGTGGGGATAGGATAAGTTACTTTACTTCTTTATTGACATTATCGTTGCACGTATATGGCATCTATAATTTATTATTTTGTTCTATATTTTATTTCTTCTTCTTCTTCATCATTGCTGAGGATCGTAACCACATGTGATCCTCCACTGGAGGCGATAACTGGTCAAGTGGACGGCTCGATACAGAGTTCCTCTCACTTTCCTCTTCACGGTATCGGACCGTCTTGTTGGTGTTCTTCCTCTTGCGCGTTTTCCCTCCATCTGCCCTAGAATACTCGCTCTCTCCAGATCTTGACGTTGTCCAGATCTATGTTTATTTATACGATCATATTATTCGTTCTTATTCAGTACCTAAAATTCAATTCATCAAATTTGTTTTGACTTTTTCTATATCTGTGAATATTAAGTTTTAATAGGAATGACAGAATACCACAGACAAGTATATATCATTCTTCCCAGCTATTGTTTTGTCCACTATCCTTACTCCATCAGCTTTCAGCCTGCGGCTTCGCTTGCTACCAATTTTTGGCTATCCTCGAGAACCACTTTAGAAATCCCCCAAAAACTACTTTAGGAATCGGGATTTAAGATAGTCTATGTCCTTCTCCATGTAACAGGCTACAATACAATACAATACAATACAATACAATACAATACAATACAATACAATACAATACAATACAATACAATACAATACAATACATTTATTCCAAAAACAACACATTACAAAGTTGAGTACACACAAACAAACATGACAAAGGAAAAAAAAAGATAAACAAGAAATAAAATAAAATAGGAGAATAACAAGAAAAAGAAAAAGAAAACTCACTTAAATATCCTAATTACAACTGTGCTGCTTTCCGAACCGGTCCCGACTCAGCATAATGCTGAAGGTAGATAACAAAGCTACATGCATACCAAACGTCAGGATTGGTTAAGGGTGTGAGGCTTCAATAATTAGTACGTAATAAACAAACACATTTTAACATTTATAATATGAGTTAGGAGTAAAGCTTGCTATTTCAGCATAATTATTTTTATGTTCAGTTACAGAAACAGAATTTAATAACTTTCGTCAGATTAACTAGTAAATTTATGCAACCTTTTGTCCAGGGATGTGTCCTTTTGTCCTTCACTAATATGATGTAGTCAGCTCGTCCGCTAAAGTATTCCCCTAATCTGACTCAGTTGACCACACGAGGGGTTGACTTTAAACATTTAGTCTGCGTTACCGCAAAATTTTAAGTCCCACTTTGCAGGCGCTGACCGCGTGATTTAGGCGGCTTCTGTGTTGGTGTATTGCGGTGGATTTTCGTCCACGTTTGTGAAACGAATCACCGGGGAAAGGAATTTGAAATTTGTAGTCAGGATTTGTGTTTTGAAACTGAAACGTATGAATTGAGTGCGGTCAGCGGTCGCGTTGACCGAGAGGAATTTAAGCTCCGTGCGGCAGCAATATTATAAAGGTTAGGTGTATTTTAGTAGATGGATTGCTCAGTTTTGATAATAGGATTTGGTGGGTTTACTTTTAGCTGTTAAATTTTTTGAAAATATGATGTTGCTGTATAAATATTTTTATTTTGGGGATAGGGGAAGAAATCTGTTCTAAAACAGTTATTATGGAAGTAAAACTGATACTAAATTGTAACTTTTCTTAAATTAATGTTTCTATCTACCTACATTGTAACATTTTTTCAAGATCACTTTAACTGGAAAATGACAAATTTTGAACTTTTAGGTCTTCCTAATTAATCAATTCGTTGGGACACAGCTTCCAGTGACTTTCGGCACTCAAAAAATACATACACAGAGCATCATTAAACATTCACAAGTTCACTTATAGGGCACGTCATGAATATAATAACTATAGACATATGTAGTGACCCGATTTCTATTAATACACTACAGACTAGGATAGAGCAGGTCATCTGCTTATAATGCATGACCTATGTAATATCGCAGTGCATAATATCTGTAATACCGGTCAATATGTATGGAGGTTGCACATGTATGGAAATGCACCGAGGCGTGTATGGCCATGTATTGAAATACGTTTCGTAGGCCCACTGCATTCTAGAGCTGGATTTCATTATTGAATATGGATCTGGATTTTGTTTGAAAAATATGTTTGTGTTAATTGGATTTACAAAAGCTGGGCATCATATTTAAGATGACTTTTTCATATGTCACCTTGTTGGGACATTTGGTAAGTCTACTTTAGTCTTCAACGTCATCATTACTTATGTTATTAACACAAAGGCTTGATAAATAATCTGCGCCATTAGATAAGCTATTTTGTCTTCCGTCTTGGATAATAAAATTTTCTCTATAACGAAAAAATAAGGTTAAAATCACACCCCGGACACTTCATACAAATATCGTGTTATTGTTTACTACATGGAGATTTGACACTTCTGCATGTTTGCTATTGCGTGTGTGAGTATTTAGGGCTGTTTAAGCAAGGGCTTCTTAATCATACCGCCTTGTCGTAACACTTCTTTTCGTTATGTTAACGTTTTTAGAAATTGATATTTCCGAAAATGGTAGAACTTTTAACGACAGTATGAACATAAACGACAGATTTTTACAATATACATTTTTAATGAAGTGAACACTCTATATAAGAGACAAGGCTGTATAGCCTTACGGCGCGGGTGCACTGGCCGATAAAATAAGAGCCGACAGCCAAGCCACGTCTACCTGTCGGTCCTCTTAAAAACTCTAGGATGTACGCGGGTGCACTAGTACGATAACTGTCGTACCGAAACAATCATTCCATCACTCGAGCCCTATAGTAAGCGTCGTCGTCGCGTCATTGTTTCTGAATAGTGTTGTGCGCAGTACTCTAGAAAATGTGCCCGGCTTTTAGCCAACGCCAATTATTGGCGTTATTGTTATAAATTCAGCGTAAAAGTAAAAGCATAGGTAGGTGGGTAACCAAGTGCTTTAATACATCTAAAATGGCAGTTATATCATAAAACCTACCATTTTAAAAATACCATATCATGATATTAAATTGCATATTCCAAAAGTGTATGTTAATTTGTATAGGTACAACAAATAAAAACGAACGTTGTATTTTTTCTTGAAAACGCATTACATTAAAGCACTTGGGTGGTTACAGAAACTCAACATGTAAATTGAAAATTTCAAAAACTGAAAATCTAAAGTATTTTCTATCTAAGTTTACATGCTTTACATATTTTCTTAAATTGTATGTACAAAATACCATAATATATCCATACATATATATCTATGCATTTAAATATTTTATAAATGTATATTGATTTCTGTAGTCACCTATTAAACATTAACATATTAATATATGTAAATCGATAAGTATCGATATCTAGTCGATAAATGATGCACAACACTTCGTTTCGTCCGGTAAGAATGTTAGTATCGGATGAGTGCAGCAGCATTCATAGAAAATGTACAGCTACTAGTAAGAGCCGATAAAATAAGAACCGTTCTATAAATTATAAGTCCGGTAAGAATGTTAGTGTCGGATGAGTGCACCCGTGCTCATACAAAATGAACAGCGACTGGATCGGACTGTGACGTCATCATCTGTCGGTTCTTACTGTGTTGGCTAAGTGCATCCGTAGCGTTAGAAGCCATTGTGTCTATACTTATGAAAACAAAGTTGTCTTTGTTTTGCGACTTTTTGGCGGGAACTCGTAGCAAGAGTTTGTCAGTTTCTTTTATTATCCGAAAAAATTGATATCGTGGTTTTTAATGCATAATATTGATAGTGTATTGTTCAATAAAGTGCTATTTAAGTGTCTATTATGTAGGATAATGAAATAACTAGGCTGTATGATTCTGATCCTTTGCCTTCTTTGTTTTCTTTGTTTGCCAATCTTTTGATAGAAAACAATTGGTCCACGGATTACTAAGGGATTTTACGAATAATCGGTCCCTGAGAAGTCACACAGGGGGGGGGGGGGGCGGTGAGTGTAAAAATTAATTGAAATTGAGGTAGCTTAAAGAGAGCAGCAGGGAGTGTCCATACTGTATAATATCCTTATACTGTGGTTAAAATACAATATAAAATTAAGTAACATTAATAAAAAGTACGAGTAATTCAGTTAGGTACGAAAGTCGTAAAAACACGACCCCACCTAGACATTAAAGGAATAAGAACTAAATCTGCCCAAAAACTTGAAGGTTATTGGAGGAAATAAATTTCCCCTGGCTCTCAGTGAAGATTTTCATTACATTTGGATTCACTTGACCGAGTTTCGCCACAAAGGAGGTACGCAAACTTTTATCTTTTTTACGGCCGCATTTATCGCAAAGGGTTTAAGGAAAACAAGCATGTTGTAGTAAAATATATTTTGTAAACAATTACGGTGATTTCACCAATAGTTGATTTTAACCGAATATACACGAAGAAGAATAATATTTTTGTCACCACTTTCCAAGACAAGAGTTTATAAAAAAAAATGTTAAGGAAGTTAATGTTACATAAATGTGTAGGTGTCTAGTTGTGAAGGAAGATAAAAGACTTCTCTTCTGCTAAAAGGACAAAGTAAACTGGTAGTAGTATATTAGTATATTACTCGTAGGACTAAATGTCAGTAGTCATTCGGACCTAAAGTCGTCTAAAAAGACAATTAAAAAAAATATTTTTTTATGGCATGTACGGCTTAGGGTCCTTCTCTGCCCTCATAAGAAAGAAGGCCGCAAAGTATCCAGAAACTGCAAATATTTTGCGGCCTTCGTTCTTGTGAGGTCAGTTCTATGCCCTATAATCCGATATTAAATAAAAGTCCTATTGGTAGGACCTTGGGCAGTAATTATTAGAAAGACAAAACAGTCTTGGGCCGTAGGAGGTTAAAAATACTTTCGATCAATTCTCAACTAGAAAATATAACAATAGAAAGAAGATGTTCAGATAATTCTATCTGATCTAGATCTATATTCTAACGGTATTTTTAATAGGTATTACTATCACCAGGTTTTGATTATGATGTTTCGGCCTGATGCGATTTTAACAAGGCACCGCGTTGAGATTTGAAAGTAGAGCACTTTCACTATTAATTGTTTGTTTTCGACTAGTGGTCAATAATATATTTGTTACAAGTTTTTGCCCATTACTCCGCCCGCGGACATATCGTTTTTATGACCATGGCGATTACGGAAATAAGTTTCTTGTTATAAAACTCTCTTTATCGTTGTTCCCTGCTCTCTATAGTTTAAGCTCTTTGCCAAATTTAAATGAAATCGATTGCGTAGTTATCATAGCAATAAATAGCGTGAATTTTTATGTTAAAATATGAATAGTTAATAGTGATGACTTTGTGTTTAAATAAAAGAAACAGTACATGTTCACCTAAAATAAAGACCAAATATTGTACTGTTGTCTATCTTAAAAAAATAACTTATATGGTATGAAAATGAAAAAAATGAAAATATTTTATTCGAAGTAGGTAGCAGTGTACACTTTTCGAACGTCATTCTTTTATCTACCTAATACGAGGTTCCTACCACTCGGAACTCGTATACCCACCGTGGTAGGTATATATTATATAAGTTCTTTGCTTAAAATCTTCATAAAAACTTTTAACTTACCTGCCTATAAAGAGTGAGGATACAAAACTTCTTTGTTGAAAAGTATTAAATGTTAGTGCTTGTAGATGAAGTAGTGATTACACTCTTTGATTGTGTGGCTCCAGCACGCTTCCACTGACCACCTGTTATACATAATTATATTATTTCTACTTGTATAACTATTATTGTTTCATTTGTGTAAACTTGTTATAAGGAAATTGAATCAAAAATGGTTAGGTATACACAGTGTAGGTCCTTTTGTTATTTAATAAAATTATTCACATTTCACTTTTCAGAGGGCCGTAATATTACGTCTTGGTCTATATAGCTTCCATCGCTCAAACTCGTACATCCATAATACCACTGTCATAGAACTTCAAAAAGCTATTCGTCATGGCCCTTCAAAATATCAAGGATTAGTCACCCCTTTTATTAATGCAGACACTTATTTTGAAATATCACTCTTTATTGAATGACAATACGTTGCCCCTAAAATTTATACCATTGCTCCTACTTACGATAATGTTAATGTTTTTTTTCTGTGAGATGTATTTTCATTTTGCACTTGATGAGAGGAGACTGTTAAAATTAAAGCATTTCCAGATGAAGGAGCAACGAACGAAGACAAAAATACTGGAAGCACCGCAGTAGTCTGAAATGTAATTCTCAATCCTCTTAATTCTGACATTATTTTGGCTGCCACTGCACATTTGGAATTCGGATGTCGTATATAAAATTTGACCAAAGACCTCTGTACTCTGAACTAGCCCTTTAAAATATTGAAAGTTTGATTACAAAGACTACGAAGTCAAACACAATTTATTTAAATTACATTTTGTCCTAATGTCCTTTAATGTGGTACAACATAGCTCTTTACCCGCTTTAGTTTAAGAATGTAACTGCCATCCCCTAATCCTAAACCCCGTGTCAATGTATAAATATACATATGTGTATGTACATATAAATATGTTTATCAGTTCCAGACTGATGACCGTGCGTGATTTTACCCGGAATATTGATGCTGTTATTTCAATTCGGGCGGTCTCGTCAACATATAAAAGGTCCTTGTTGCTGTGTAATTTTGCAAGGATTTGTAAGCAGATGTGCATCGAAGTTGTCTTGTCTTGGTTATTTCGTTGGAAAGAGAATTAGGTTCGGCTGTGGTGAGGGTGCAAAGGGATTTTGTACAGCTGCGGTACTTGTCACACGATAATGGGGTTAAGACTTGATCGGAATGTTTGATTAACTCAGTTTTCATTGGACATGACTGTAGGAAGGGTTTATCATTGTAACAATAATGCTATTTTATTTTATGTTTATGATTTCTGTTCTATGTTTTGTTTTGGTCATGTTCTAAATTTGGTGCTAACCTTTTAAAATAAGGGTGGTAGCTTTAGTGAATTGATATATTTTTTATTTTCAAAAGTGTGTTTGAAATTTCAAGGTGTTGTATATTTATTTTACGCAAATTATTACGCAAGACCAGTCGGCGTAAAAATTAAGAGAGGCCCTTGTTCAGCTGTGGAAGTTTAGCTACAGGTGACATTTGTTTTATTTTACAATCTAAGAGACTAAAATATCATAAATTAAATATAACTCAATACGACATCACTGCAGATATTGAAGGGTCTTCCGAAGCTCGTTTACAAATAACTAATTGTATATCGTAGTATGCGGTAGGTACTGACTTCAAAAAATAAAAATTAATACTGGCACTTTAAGCCGACATTAGCGAAACAAAAAAGTAAATTGAAAGCTGTAATTGGACGTGTATGATATACGCAAACCATACATCAATGTACGGGCTGTATTAATGTACAACATAGCCGCTTGTGTACCGCGACAAAAGGGCATAACTCATTACGGCGTAGTCACATATCTTCACTTAAATGTATTATTAAAAAAAGAATAAATTGTTTGTCTGTTTATACAGAGCACACCCCGGACACTTCATACAAATTTCGCGCAATTGCTTACTACATAGACCTTCATGTTTGTACACATGTAAATGTGTGTGTGATGTACTAGGGTTGAATCGAAATTCAATAATGAGCCCTGATTGTCTTTATTGTTAGCTAGACTTTTACAAATAAAGTGAAGGTTGTATACACCAGACAAGGCTGTATAGCCTTAGAGCCTTTAGCTCTTGCCTTAAAAAAATAAAATTGTCTTTGGTTATTATACTGTGCTTTGGTTTGCCAACCCTTTGACAAATGGTCACGGATCGGTCACACAGGGGGGGTGAGGTAGCCTTCAGAGAGCGGAGTTTCCATACTGTATATTGTCCTTATACTGTGATACAGAGTAGCTACATATTAGTAATCTGTGATACAGAGTGTATCAAGATAGTGTAGAACCCGTTAACTGGGGCTTCTACTCAGTATACTGTACAACTTTTGTGTTATGACTGACTATCTTGATATCGGAAAGAACTAGACTTCCCAATATTAAATTGGCAGCAAATCCGAGCATGATTTGTGTATATTAAAAAGTCTTTTTTTCTGTGATTTAGCTAAGTTGAAGAACACGTGACCGCGTGTGATGCTAACTACAACACTAGGCAACCGCCGTCTGTACCTTATGGATAAGATGGTTAAATGTGCCAAGATAAGAAGAAGAAGAACAAAAGTTGATCAGTTTTATTGGTAAAGCCCGCTTCAAAGCATTGCTTCAATATTTTGGTACACTCTGCATAAAAATATTATCAATTTTTTTAACATAATTTATTATTCTTTGGTTAGCTTAAGCTATGTTTCATTATTTGGTACCAAATATCTGTATGCGAGACAAAAGAGATGAAACACTATAAAGTTTAAAGTAAAGAAGTACTTACCTAAATGACAAACAAGTTTTATAAAAAAATACAGCAAACTCTTTGAAATGTCAACTTTTGACTCTTAAAGTAGTTAGATAAACTGTAACGTACATATCACTAAAACGAAAACGTCCTCGCTTAATTGTAGTCGAGTAAAAGGTTTTCAAACAAAGTCACAGGCACTCACTAGCGAGCAATAAAGATATAAAAAGATTACCATTAAGTAATTAATAACGGGCGACAGAGATGCATGTTATTATGCCGGCACCAACCCAGAATTATGCAAAACATCTCGTGCTCTGGATGTTGATGCAATCTTTTCTTTGCTTGAAACAATTAAAATATCCTTTGTTATTTATGGGTTTGTAAATTTAGAGCAGCAACGTGTTATTTGGTTCGGATTTTAAGCTTTGTTGCTGAGGTGTTGATCTCGTTCTTTTGTTTTCTCTGTAGATTAATTAATTACTAATTTACATTTAATTTTAGCTGTCATATTTCATTCATTGGGTGGGTCATTCCTTATGTAAAATTTCATGTCTCTCAAGATAGCAGCGTCTAAACGTCTAAGCGTTGTGGCGTCTAAAGCTTTATATACCGAGTGTCTTACCTACTCTAGATATATGCTTAGTTACGTACCAAAACAATATGAATACTAAGAAACGTTAACTTTGGACTTTTATAGACTGTGAATCAGCTGATATACTGGTATGAGAGTCGAATTTCTTTTTAAGTTCTTTTTCTTTTTCCTTGATGTAAATTTTTGCGTATATCTTCATCACTATTAGTTAAATTATTATTGTGATTTCAGATTCTTTCAGCACAATTGCAAATTATTTATTTGTAATGCACTAGCCATTTTTCAGCGGCTAGCTTGTAACAAGTTATTGTTGGGTCACCAATTGTAATAAATTATGCTTCTTCACACTTCCAATGCTTATCGTTTTGCTCAATAATATTGTCTCTTAAATCGTCGTTGCATACGCGCAGTCGGGGTCTATTAAATTTATTGCCTGTGAAACGAGAAGTCTAATTTCGACTCGAGTGTGTTTTATTTGGCATAACTGAGTTAGGCACTCCGCGGGTGGTGGGGTCGCCCGCATGCGTAGTGTGTGTCATGCCCTTTTTGATGTCACACGTTGACAGTTTTAGATAGACTTTTTGTGTATGTGATATGTCTGTGATATGTAGAATCTAGAATTTGGATAGAAGCGAAATAGCGTAGGTTTTGTATTTGAATTTGTTTGAGTTTTTTTGTTAGTGAAAGTATAAAATTATAACTTGGCAGGTAGGTAGGTACGGTACATCTTATGTAAACTGTTTAATTCCGATGAAGAAATTGGTATCATTTCTTAGACTTTTCAAAAGAAAGTTTTTTCTTGGATTTTCAAATTCCGAATGGTATCTTGGCTTTTGGAATTTGGAAATGATGATTCCATTAAAACACAATATCAGTTTTTAAAACTAAAAATGTTTATACGAATTTATGCACTAGGTACTCGTATTCAGAATGGATCAGTAGCTCAATAATATTATGACGAGGCGTGACTGTTTGGATACATTCACGTCACGCTGGAAGCTGGAGTGGTTCAATAGTGCTTCTATAATATTTCTTCTTACAAATAAAACTGCTGAACCAAAATTGAACGCTAAAATAAGCTTGGAGTGATTCCCCGAAGACCTTGAACTGTAGTTTGCCAGTAGTAAACTTTACTACGTACTTGAAAAGATTATCTATTTTCCTAGTGAAATATTTCATGGAACCGTTTGAATAATGTAGTTCGAGCGAATTAAGTAGATCAAGGGTAGTTTACTTGGAACGCGATGATTCAATGAATTGCTACTTACAACTTCAAACGTACTTTCGTACATTTTACGTACTATGTACCTGTATTATCTGTACAATGTTTCTAATAAATTTTGCGAGTCATGCAAGGTGGCCATGACTTGGCTAATAATCTATGTAAGTTAAGTATTGGAAACTGAGTGTCAGTTGAATCATTTTCAGGGAATTATTAGAGTGTAATGTGTTTTTGAAGTTTGGTAAGATTGGGGTTTCAAAGGATCGGCAAGGCATTGATGACGACCCTGGTGGTGCGTCTTATAGCTGGTGTGAACCACTTAACATCAGGTTGGCCTTAAATAAAATAAAAAAAGTTATTAAATAACACCACTTTCTGCTGTCCTACACCAATTCAGGTTAACTGAATCTTTAGGGGGTATTTATGTTCTTTTCTACTTCATTTTACATCGATACAGAGATGATCAACAGTCCTCATTGAAAATCGTCAGATTTCACTTAAGCACCATATATACGGTGTAACATTCAAGGTGTGCAATATTTACGGAGGTGATTAAGCTTCTCAAACTGATTACGAATCATTAAAAAAGTAGACATCTTAAAAAAATAAAATTTTCGAATGATTTTCAGAATAGGTAACTTCTTTCTATTGACTTTCGATAATAATCCCCCAACGGCGCGGCTCCGACAAGGTCGTGCGACTGCGCAGTGGCCCGTGGCGTCATAGAGAAGACACGTTCAGTATTGTAATGCCACAGAATAGTAAAACTGGTACAGAAAAAATAGGTTAAATAATTTAATTTAATTTTAATCATGAATTTGATAAATTATTCGTAATAAATAAATGCTCATACATCTTCTCAACAAATATTGCACACCTTGAATGTTACACCCTGTATAAAGTTAATATGAACTGTGTAGCCGGTCCATAATATGAATGTATAAGTATATTTGTCATTGTATAAATATTGTACAAGTGAAACGTATCAGTTTAGTGTCCGCGGCACGTCGTCGCAGCGTCCGCGTAGTCTTTGGATATAAAACCGCGTAGTCTTCGTATGTAAAACAGATCGTCGAACCTGTTGGAAAAAAAAATACAAAGATTAATCCCCCATTTCACACAGGGTGAATGTTATTATAGTTAGTGTGTTAGTAGAATAATTAGGGTTTGATATTTGAATAATCTTTTCATACCTCTACCTACACCCTCTTGAAAACGTTAAATTCATATTCTTAATAATTCATATTTTTAATATTTAATAATAAATAAATAGTCATCTTCAGAGTGATGAGGTATAACTATCCTCTTACAAAAGTTTTTTGGCTCAAATCCAGCTGTGATCCAATATTCAGAAGCAGATGCGCCAAATTTATGACATACTATTTGTCAATCAGTTAATTTGCTTAGCTTATACCAGAACTTTCCCTTACTCTAACAAGTGTAGTTCAGTTCAAGTTGTAGTTCAGGCATGAATTAAGATCGATTGGTACTTGGTGCCTCTTCGAGAGCACTATAATTGAACAAGTGAATGAATGACCGGTGAACGGCCACCGGGACCGAGTGAATGACATACTTGACGCGAGCATCTGCAGTAGGACTTTTAATGATGGTTTGTAGCCGTGAAGTGTTTTTGGATTCTTCTCTTAGCAGATAGAATGGAGGTTTAATTTTAAAAAATCAGAGCAATTACATTTTCTCGTGACCCTTTAAAAATTTCGATCATAAGATATTATTAAAAGGTATTTCAGAAGTTTGAAAGACCTGATTTAGAAAGACAAAAGCTCGTATTATTTAGAAGTAGTTTACATAAATCATTGGTAGAAGGGTATGTATGTTATATTTTTAGTGCCAAAAGTACATGAGGAAATATTTAATTTGTACTTTACAGCAAGTGAAACTTCACAAAGAAACTGTTCTTTTGCAGAAACAATTTCATCGTATCGAAACGAGCTTCATTATAAGTTTTTAACTTCCTCTCGCGCACTCATCGCCCCTATTAATTGCGAATAGTTAATGGGCCCCTAGAGCTGAAACTAGTACAGTCAGTACCTTGCTTTGACTTTGCCAGGTCTGTGGAATCTGTATTTTGAAAACTAAGGGAGCTAATCGCACTAGGCTCATGATCTAAATAGACAATAAGAATTTCTATGTCACACACATCACATAATATTACTACGTATTTTGTATATTTGTCATATTGTATAGAATTCATAGATGTATTATTCCAACTCAGCAATCTACAGTAGATCAGTACAGACAGATCTACTTGTTGTATCAGTAGTATTGATTACTTTGCTGCCTGAAAGACGATCAAATAACAATTACAATACTTTAGAAATAAAGTTATTTTTAGATATTACACCGCTTTTACCTACTGAATTCAGATAGACGTCGAAAAGACAGATACAAACAGAACTTTCAGTCAAGATACTAGCTGATGCTAAGACTGTGCTAGTGCTGCAGTTTATTTAATGGCTTCGAATATGCGTTGTTAAGATAATTTATGTGAGTAAAGCTTTTATCCAATTCAAGGTCTGTCCTCCCTAGCACATATACTTCTTTACTATTTGCAAATATGCATCAATAAGTCATTCGATGTACACACAGCTTTTAGCTAATTCAAGGCACTGTTTGTCCTACGTAGCAAATTTGCTTTATTGTTTTAGATAGGCGCCAATATCACAGCTGATGTAAAATAATTTAAAAACGGCATTTAGTTCGTTAGTATTACCTGTCTGCTCTAGCACTTGTATAGTTGTTATCAGATAGGCGTCAAATAAGACAGCCGACGACCCTTTTACTTTATCCCTAGCATAGTATCTTCTTGGCTTAAGATAGGTGTAAGTTTCTGTTTATCCTGATATTCCTAGCAAATTTACATGAAGGCACCAGACAGACGTCAATAAGAGAATCGATATGAAGATCGATTGCAAACGGTAGCTAATTCAAGGCTCCGCCTGTCCTCCCTACCACATGAAGTACGCTTCTTCAATTACCGATCGCCCCCAGTGCGGAGCCTTTTTACGACTCTGTCTCGTATGAAGCATCGCCCGGGGACACGCGCCGCTCGGCCGCGGCCGGCTAATTCATAATTGCATTCCTTACCAGACACGTTTGGAACGTCGTCGGTACGTGTGACGGCTTTAGGGTGCTCTGTTTCTTGAGCTTTTGTGTTTGAAGTTTGATGTAGGTTTGTCAGAAGCTGGATGCATAGGTTCGAATAAGTTACGGGCTCGCACATATAGATAATAATTTTTTTGGTTCTACCCTATGTTGAGTATATTTATATGTATGGTAAGTAAAGTTTTAAAACAATATTATGCTTAAAAATAAATATCACACGAAAAGTGCACCAAATTATAAATTCGAGCTAACAAAATACATAAAATTACAAGCCTTTCTGATACGGAACCCAAGGGGCAGGCAAGCAAAAATGGGTTAATGAAATGTAACATTTTTCATCCATCTTCAAGAGAAATAAAGTCAACTGCACACTTATTTAAGATTATTCGCAGTGCATTCCTTCAGCTTAATTACCATTTCCTCCAGGTTTTGCATTTAAATGTACTGTAATGAAGAATTAAATTTGTGTAGGGCACGCTACGCGAATTTCAGAGGAGAAGCCGCTTTTATAAAAATACTTAAGTTAAAGCTCTCGCGGGGGTAAAGTTTGTTTTTTATAAGGTCTTTTATCGTACCTAGAGCGAGTGGATGCAATAATTTCATTTAACGAACGACGAAGAAGATGTTTTCCTAATAGAGTGTGGAAGTGGAAGGTCTCCAATTTATTTTACATCTCAAGGGGCTAGAAGTTTATAGAGACGTAATTCTTGATTTGGGATGACAACATGTCTCTAAGGCAATCCGTTTTTCGGACTTATAAACTTTTTACGGTGACCTTGACGACCTTACCTTCTTGGTCAGCCTACAAGATCCATCAGGAATTTAATTAATAGGTGGGTAGTACCTTAATTCCCGAAATCCATTAGCAACTCAGCAATATGAAACGGAAGTGTCTTAAATGGTGTTTCACATTTATTAAGGAATAAGTTAGAGTGGGTATACACGTAACGAAATGAGGTCGAGATCGGGCCCTGAATAATTAATTCAGAGAAGATGTAAGGTAAACATCAGTGTATGAAAAAGGAAGGCTGATGGGATTCGCACGGATTTGGCACGGTCGCCCAGTGTCAATGTAGGTGTTGCACTGTGGCCATAAATTGTTATAAGTTGTGGAGCGAGTCTATGATAAAAAAGTCGTGATACGGAACTTTCGCACTTTTTTTAATACGTTGCGTTACTTTTTTGTACCAAAAACTAACTTTATATGGTTAAATTACATCCGTTACCTTAAATCTAAAGTGAAAGATTGATTATACTATCTGTATTTATTCTTAATAAAAGTTAAAACTAACGGGAAAGGTATAACTTTCAATATAAAGTAAATATGACTATAGATAGATATAAGATTTCACAAAAAATTCAGACCCAAAAAACGAGTTCAAATAATAGAAAATGTTTTCATTATAAATCTAGGTAGATTTTCTATTTACATAAAATTTTCTATTATTTTCTATTTTCTAGGAACCGAGTGGTAGGAACTTTGTACTAGGTAGAAAAAAAATAACGATTTGAAAGTATGTGTAAAGCATCTACTTAAATAAAAAAATATTTTTGATTTTGATTTTGATTTTGAATCCCCAACTCATAGTCACCCTACATAACCTCGCCCGAAGGTGACTTTATAAAGGACATACGCGTCAAATCTTTTCCCAATCCGTCCATTTTGTTCACAACACAATAAGGTGCTTTCACTCCGATTAGCTCACCTCATGCTTTCCTAGTCTGTTTATTAATGTTCCCGTTTTCATTACGGCTTTTGTCTTTCATGTCTCTTGATTAACACATTTCCTTGAATTATTTACAGTCAAAAATGTTTCATTTTCCTTTTTGAAGTTGGATGTTTTTGTTATCTCTATATTATGTTTAACAATAATATTTTTTATGGATATCCTGAAGTTCGTAAAAACTTAGTCTTTAAATCTTTAAGGAACTCTTCAATGAAAGCTGATTTAAACATAATTCATAAAAAAATGATTTACACTGCAAGACTACAATTATCAGTTTTTTTTTATATTCAGCGTTATTTTTTTTTAGATGATATGTTGCCATAAAAAGTCATTTTTTCCTTCAAAGCTTCATTTTGCGTAAAGATAGGTACATCATTAAAATAATTTACGGAATTCTAATTAATTACGCTTTTAATACTTTTCATCATTCTTTGTATTACATTTTAAAACTGTTTGAGAAAGATCTTCTTCATTATAATTCTACTACTCTCCGCTAGATGGCGCTACAAGTATCAATTCGACACCAATTGGTTGACACACCAACATCCAGTTTCTCATCATCTTTTAAATTAAATATCAAGTTCTTTCAAGTGTTTTCATTCATTCATTTATTCATTCTTTTGACTGTGGAAATTTCTGTGATGCTCGATTTTCATCTCCTTATTTAACTTTTCAGGTAGGTAGTATGTAGTAAGCAAATACGGTTACAATACCAGGTATCAGGGTTTAATACCGAAGGCACCAACTAATAGGGTCGTCTTTACTGATTGGGTTTCGTCTCACAGCCTATATAGTTATACAGGGTGTAAGGGACAGGTTTCCGAAAACTTTAAGGGCTTGCTCAGTAGACGAAACTGAACAACTTTCCACAAGAATTTTTTTCAGGAAACGAAAACAAAAATCGGCTTCTCCATACAAAATTATAATCTTGATTGGACAGTTTGTATGGAGAACCCGAATTTTTTTTTCGTTTCCTGAAAAAAATTATTGTGGAAAGTTGTTCAGTTTCGTCTACTGAGCAAGCCCTTAAAGTTTTCGGATACCTGTCCCTTACACCCTGTATATATAGAAGGTCGATTTTATGACTGTTATTTGAAAAGAGTTAGTCATATAACCTTATATTTGGGCTCAATTTAATTTGGAGCTGACTATGTGAGAGGGATGGAATACATTTTCTACTGAAGGCTTACTACTGAATAAAACTGATAAAACGATATAATATAATACATTTTTTATTTTTTAGAACTTGCTTTTTTCAATCAGGTATTTTGATGAAATATGTTTAGTTTCATAAATACTATATTTCGCTTATTTATAAAATAACGAAACGTAAATAACTTAAAACGACTTGGCTCGTAATTAATACAGGATGTAAAAACAAGGAATTCTAATCATCGTAGTGAACAACTTTTCTTAACGGAACGCATAAGAAATTCTAGCAAAAATAGACATGCCGTACAAAGTTGATCAATAAAAGGTTTTTTTGAGAAAAGTTGTTCAGGTTGTTCAGAATGATGTAAAGTAAGTAGTCACCAATTAGGTTTTTACGAGAGAACCTTTTTAAATCCTGTATATATCTTATCAAATTATCACTATATTGTCTTCATAAAATCTAAGTTTTCTAATTATGTAGCCACAGAACGAAACCAACCATCTATATTCTTATCTTGCTTCCAAAAATGTATTTCATCCTTATATTCAATTAAATATGGGTTCAAGCCCATTCTGGTGTTTAAATCAATAAAAATAACGCAGCCTGCCTTAAACCCCAAGCTCGAAAGCGTAACCAGAGATGCATTAATCATAAAGCTATCAGCTTCCGTCCGTTACTAATAAATATCTAATGAAACTGAGGGCACCTGTTCACGCGTCTGATCAAATTATGAAATTAAGTGCGCACCATCCCGTTCCATAGACAATCCACACTTATTGCTTCATCGCTACCTTTCGTGGACACGCTGATGATATGTAACTATGGATAAGACTTGAAATTTCAATTTTGGGAACTTTATTTGGAATTTTTGACTTTATTTATTAAATTGTGCTAAATTCTTAGGAGAGAAACTAATGGTTCTGCGTGGATGTTATTTTTGTCAATTGTATAGTAATGCAATAGTAATGTAATGCAAAGTAATGCAATAGTCATAATGCACTCGATATGAATGCGCAAAAACAAACATTTTTAAATACGTTATTTGGGGCTCCTAAAAAAGTTTCCTTACAATTCTAGGTATAGCAGATATACTTTACAAACGTCTGTTCCTATAAAAAACAATATTGCTTAATATGTATCAAAATTAAATTGGCAATCAGTAACTATCAAAACGACTGCTCAGTTGTATTCTCCCTCTTTAATATAGTGTAATATATATTTTTAAACTATTTAATGCACTAATAATCTTCAATATGGTTCTGAACTGTGGCTACCTGGTCGTATAGTCTACAAACCCCCGGCAACACTGCAATACAGTGACGGTGAACGATCGCTATCTGATTACTAAAGCAACCGCGACAAAAAGTGCCGACAAAGCCGCGACAAGCGGACGACAAGTCGACGACGACGCTGCGCCGACCACGACCGTTTTTATTGACGACTTTCTACCCACGGGGTAGAAGAATGAAGAACGTTAAATTTTAATAGTGTTATAGATAAGTGCCAAAAAAGTCACGATAATTAAAAGATAGCGCACTGCCGTTTTTTTAATTTTATTTTTTTATTATTCATTTATTTTCAGGCAACTTAGTAACTAAGTACAGGCTCATAGATACATAAAAACTTATACAATTAAAATGACATAAATACTATAAATAAATACAATTATAAGTTATTATTAATGAAAACACACATAGACTGCAAGAATTTCGAAAAGTGTTATAAAATAGTGGTTGTTATTGGACAAAAAGCTGAAATCCAAGTTGTTATACGTAATAAAAACCATGATTAGAACACCTGTCTACCTACTTAAATTTTACAAAAAGGATGAAGTAAGCAATTCCTTGGTCAGATAGATTAAATTTAGATTAATATGCAGATTTAGTTAGAACGAATAACTCTAAACCTAGCGTTACCATTTTTTAAATAAAATAATATTTCATTTTGTGACATAGAAACAAGTAAGTATATCGCGATTGTGTGATTGGCAATAATATAGAATCTATGCAAAAGTCTAAAATTGTAAAAAAATATATCATATTTTGTGTGTGGAGTATGGCCTAAACCTTCCCGAGTTATGGGAAGAGACCCGTGCCCCTGCAGTGGGGACGTAATGGGTTGTTAACAATAACAACAACAATATCATATTTTATAAAGTTACGATGTTCTTCAAAGATCACCAAAGCAAAGACTTTAGTTGCTAGATGGCAAAAGTTAATTTATTTATTTATTTCAGGCAACACATAACATTAACATTATTTATGTCTAGAGTCCTGTCCAGCGTCGAGGGATTTGCGTGTCATCCTTGAAACACGTGAGTCCCATCACTGTCTATAGACGCCTTGTCTTAAAACACACCTGCTTAGAATTTCGATATTGAATTCCCAGACTTTAGTAACCAGACAGCAAGAGCTGTCCTTTCTTTGCAAATCTGGTATTTCTCTGCCGAAGCACCAAAACATTTTATCAAACATGGATCTACTGTTTTTGGTTGATTAATGTGTCAAAAACCAAATGGGCAGAACGAAATACTTCTTGGTAGATATTTGCTTTGTTTTGCTGTCAAAATTGAAATATATGTTTGCTCAATATTTTTGCTCGGATGGCCATCGAGTCTCGAATAAGTTCATCAACCGATTCAGATCTCAAGATAATCGAAAAAGTATTGATTTGGCTGATTTTGATCGTTTCGATGATAAAATGGATTCCCACATGCTTGAGCTCGGAGAATTCGACCACTATTACGCATCATTTGTTTTACGATACGAAGAGGGTTCTTAACTTAGCGCGATGAGGCGTGTAGTGAAATATTCGGGTTGAAATACAATAGGTTGGGTGGACACAAAGGGGGTAAAGTGGTAAGGTGTAAGAGGAAGGATACAAAAAAGCATTAATGAAGATAAAATGGTCACGGTGAGTAGATTGTGGTATCGGCAGGTGCCTCCGTTGTCGCCTGACTCCCGATACGCTCACGGCTCCCCCGGGAAGCGGTGACGTCGTCGATGCCAATACAACATAGAGTATATACATATATCACATTATAGATATGCCATTGGAACAAGAAAATCGTGGAGAGAAAAGAATATGAATGTAGAATGTGTTTGTTAATGTTTTGTAAGTACATATATCTTTACATGACTTTTTTTGTAATCGATGGTACAATTAAATACTTTTAGATTGACGTTAAAGTACGATACGTACCACTCAGTAGTTCAAATGTTACATTTTTCAGGTTAAAAGACATGTTTTTGTACTACTCTGAGACAAAAAACCTAAAAAACCTAAACCTATTCAGATAGAGTATGTACGAATTCGTAAAACTAAATAGGCAATTTACATATACATAAATAATATTTTCTATGAAAGTGGCAATAAACTTATTTCTAATGCAAATGAACGTCGCTGACTTTTTACATAATTATCTATATTGGTCCTTCTACGACACTACACTTGGATATTCTTTGCCACACTCTGCCATTGAAAATAACACCTGCTTCGCGGGTAGACGACAAAATACTGCGGCCGTTTTTTATGCTCCTTATCACTTGTGAAAGGTAGGAGCGAGACAAAACAGTGCTTATTGACATTTCAGATAAGGCGGGATATTTTGCCTATTCGGTGTTAATTGGACCCAATATTGGGGCCCAAAGAGATGCCGCTGATAATGTAATCGGGGCAATTAGAGGAATGGGAAGTTTTTTGTTCGTCCTTGGGTGTGTTGTGGTCTGTGATATTTTTAGCGCGACCTTGCGAGAATAAAACTTTTCTTTAAAGTTTGGATTTGTGCAGAAATGTTGAACTGAGGTGTGGCGTACATAGGTTTGTTAAAAAACGCTGTTCATTTAAGAAACAGTTCATGTTAATTATTACTTTACTGTGGGTGATGCTAGATGTAACACCAGGCAATCGCCGTCCATACCTTGAAGATAAATGGTTAATTGTACAACACGATAAGAAGAAGAAGACTTTCCCTCCCAGTTAATTATATATAAGAGATAATTTCTCTTTAGTGTACATAAACAGACTGCAATACATAGTCCTATCGCAATAAATCTTGCTATTTCAACTCCGGTAAGGGAATCCTTAGACTTTCTGCGGACTTCTGAACTCAACTTTGATGTTCCATTACTCCGAAGATGGCCTATAAATATTGTACCAACGACGCTAACTAAATGTGAGCTGATTAATGGTGTTCGCAGGCGCTGTGGCTAATGGGCTAGTTTTACGAATAAACTCGTGGTTTGATTATTGCAGATATGTGGAGATTGGTTAATAGCAAGTGTTATAGCTCTTGTGTGATATGGAATTGTACTGTATAGGTAATCAATATACGTTTAATACTTGTCTTGAACTAAGGGTACACGTTTTGAGCACATTTCTCCCTCATATTGTAAAAGAAGCAAATTATTTTTCTATAATTTTTCATAATTATACAACGCATTTTGTCATCCACAATAAGCAATGTGGTAAGCATAGGTTGTTGACGTTTCTTTCATAAGCTCTTCTACATTTTTTTGTTACTATAATATATCTAGTTATCAATCAACTTTTTTATACAATGTACTTTAAAAGTGAAGATTATTTTGTTTTGGGATTTAGACTTCTCCCTCGAAGTTTACCCGGAACATTAAACAGCCGTAAGTTTTTAAAAGTCGTAAAGGGAATTAAAGGCAAGCAGCTTTGAATAATCATAAAATTGTGGGCTCTTAACTCTTAAAGGAGGCAATACTACTACTTTTGGTTATTAATAAATTAATCTGTTTATAAGAATATGAATACAATAAAAAACGATAAAGATTAAAATTGATAAAAATTATAAGTATATATAGAAAACGTTAAATATATAGAAAAGCTATTTTTATTGAACCGTTTTCACTTTTTTTATTATGTTGCATCCACTGTTAATAAATTATTTGATTAAGTAAGTATTATATCTTCATAATTATGAATAACCATTACAATTTTGGTGTCAATTTTGTCGTCAAGGGAGTTAATTAAAATGCTAGGTATGCTTCATTTTTTATAGTCTTTGTTTTAAAGGTTTTACTTTTACTTTGATACGTTTATAGCTGATGTTTATA
The DNA here is from genome assembly GCA_958295455.1 of Coleophora deauratella. Classification (NCBI taxonomy): domain Eukaryota; kingdom Metazoa; phylum Arthropoda; class Insecta; order Lepidoptera; family Coleophoridae; genus Coleophora; species Coleophora deauratella. The sequence goes on along the minus strand of OY282405.1, from coordinate 4,941,806 downwards.
GCTTTATTAATGCTTGAATTTGATGCTAATGTAAACATTTTATCTAAAAACGTGGACGCCTCATTTACTTTGACTGACGTTTTATCTTACAAAATTTGACTATTGGTATCTTTGTGTTATAAAACAGACTAATTCATGCTCCATTAATGCTAAAAGATAAGAATAAGAATAATATTTTTTGTATAAAAAGTGTACAATTTAAACGGCGTACCTCATTAGATGAGGTTTTCACTTTGGCTTGAAATATAAATCACAAAGTTTTGACAAGTACAAAACATATTTTGTGCCTGAATTAGGGTAAAGTGCTTCAGGAGAAAAGTTTCAGTTTTTTAAATTCTTTCTTGATTAGCCCTTCAGATGCAGTTCTTAATGGATTTAAAGAGTCATTCAAATTCACAAGTTTTAATTTATAATTAGCTTAGGTGGGATCGAACAGAAAATAATCTCAACTAAAAAATTATAGGTAACCGTTTCTTTGATTTTTTGTAATCTTAAAGAGATCGCGAACGATTTAAAATACTGCGGAATGCATGTAATAAAGCGTGTAGGATCGCTCGACGAAAACATATTCACACCACTATTGAAAACTGCCCTCCTGCTAAGCTGTGGAAATTCTTGAAGTCTCTTGGTGTAGGTAAATCCACATCCAACGCTGTCGATAATGTTATTGACGTTGATCAGCTCAACAATCATTTCAGCACGTCACCGGCTAGTTTAGATACTGTCACTAAGAATAACACTCTGGCCCAGCTATCTAGAATTTCTCGCCCTAACTGTTTTTCTTTTGAACTGGGAGAGGTTACTGTAGACGAAGTCCTTAAAACCCTGAAATCTATCAAGACTAAAGCTGTTGGTAACGACGGCTTAAGTCTTGATATGATTATTCCTTTCCAAGAACATATCGCTCCCATCCTGACTAATATCCTAAACTGCTCTCTTACTTCCGGCATTTTTCCATCCTCGTAGAAATATGCCCATATAATCCCTCTACCTAAAAAGCCCAATCCCACTTCCTTTTCCGACTTCCGTCCGATCTCTATTTTGCCGGTGTTGTCCAAGGTACTTGAACATATAGTCCATAAGAGACTGGCTGAGCATTTACGTATTAATGGACTCCTTTCAGATTATCAGTCAGGCTTTCGAACGGGGCACAGTACTGTGACGGCACTTGTGAAAATCACCGACGATATTCGTCTAAATATAGAAAGAAAGGAGCTTACTCTTCTTATTCTCTTGGATTTCAGTAATGCGTTTAACACTGTAGATTTTGATATCCTTCTTAGGATCCTCAATTCCCTTAACCTTTCCCCTACAGCCCTCTCCTGGTTCAAATCGTATCTCTTTGATAGACACCAATTAGTAAAGATCGATGATCGATCTTCTGATTGGTGTTCCCTTAATTCTGGCGTGCCACAAGGTGGTGTACTATCTCCTATTCTGTTTTCCGTTTTTATAAATAGCATAACTAATTCTCTTCGCTCTTCATTTCACTTGTATGCAGATGACCTTCAAATATACACCTCCGCCCCTCTCTCCAACTTCTCTCAAGCTATAAGTGTTGCAAATGCTGATCTTTGTACTCTTGCTGAGTGGTCTAAAAACTTTGGGCTCGTTATAAACGCAGCCAAGACGCAAGCCATTGTCATTGGTAGCCCTCACTTCATTGCTAAATTCCAGAGCATGTTGATGCCTAACCCTGTGTTTAATAATACTGTCGTAACACTATCCTCCACAGTGAAAAATCTAGGCATCATCATGGACCAAACCCTATCTTGGACAGCGCATATCAATGAAGTGAGTCGAAAAATGTATGCCTCCTTTCATGGTCTAAAACGCCAGCAAAATTTTCTTCCTTTTCATACTAAACTCTTGCTTGCTCGCTCTCTTCTTCTTCCATTACTAGACTACGGTGACGTTGCTTTTCTAGATTCCACTGTTGAGTTAGTTCTTAAGCTGGAGCGTCTCCAAAATTTGTGTATTCGTTACATATTTGGCCTGCGGAAGTATGACCACGTGTCGGAGTATCGTGTGAAACTGAACTGGCTACCCATCCGCCAACGTAGGGACACACATATCTTAACACTCCTTTATAATGTGTTGTTCAACCCTGCGGCTCCACAGTATCTTCGCGACAGGTTCAGCTTCCGTACGGCCATGAACTCTAGACTCCGCTCCAGCTATAACCTTTCGCTTGCGATTCCGATCCATAGCACGGATACCTACACCAAGTCGTTCACTGTACATGCCGCCCGCCTGTGGAATGATGAATGAGGACTTTTAAGTCCTCACTCAAAAAGTTGTGGAGTCCCAACCCTGGCTCCTGAGCTCATTATTATAGTTATATTATTTTTGTATGTATATTACTGTATGTATTATATTTAATATTTATTTATATATTAAAATATGTATATTTAAGATGTCTTATTTATAAGATTTATAAGTCGTGTTTGTAGCCTTTGCTCCACCTAAATTATTAATGTAATTCCTCTTCTATCTTCTATATTTATCTTATCTTATCTTATCTTGACGCCGGTCAAAAATACATAAGTAGGTCAGACGTAAACCTTTTTTTTTTTACTTTTAGCACTAAATATATCGTGGCCCAAAAACTATTCAAATGAAATGAAAATATTTTATTCGAAGTAGGTAGCAGTACACTTTTCGAACTTCTTTCTTTTATCTACCTAATACGAGGTTCCTACCACTCGGAACTCGAATACCCGCCGTTGCAGAGTGAGAAGAAACGACGGGTCTAAAGAAACTCCCTCCAACACATTCACGTGAACAGGAGTTCCGGAGGCCCATGTGGGCAAATACCTGCAATACCTGCATGTGAGAGAAGCTAATGGAAGCTGCTAGGCGAGACAGGTTATGACCTATCATCGTCACAAAAGGAGAAGAAACACGATACAAAATAAGTACTAGATTAAACTATATATTTTTTGTAGTTTTATAAGTACCGAAGATTAATCCACAACATCCACACAATCCTAATGTAGGAAACAGGGCTACCTTTTTTAGTTGTATAACCTTACTTTTTGATCCATCAAATAATCTTTACTTCACTTTTAATATATTTAAATTAACTTATACCAAAATTCATCCCAAAAAATACTTACACAAATCCATTTAATAATATTGCGGGCATCGATTTTATGTTACCCATTGCTATAAAAAACTTAATCTCAAACTCTTAACTACATTAACCCTTTTTATACTCGTATCTACATAAGGGGCATAATCGTAAGTAATTAAATTTAACAAGAAAAAACAATTTGCAATTTTTTGTTTGCAGTTGCGATGGTATACGGCATCCAGGGTCCGCAGTCCACTCAGTGACAGGCGGGTCGCGTGAGGACACAGCAATTACTCCGACTCCAGGGTTTGCTTGCAATTACCGAGATTCCTAGCCGCTAGCTTGTGGGAGAGATATTTGAAGTTAACTAGCATTATTTAGTAGCAGTTGCTCTATAAAATTGTGACATACGGACTGACGGACCTGATTTGATGTAAATTATTTCCTACCCAACTTGCAGCAATAGCATTTAAAAAGTACTACGGATATTTAAACAGCTTTATTTTTGACCACGTAAAACGAAATTTTAGAATTATACCAAATTGAGCTATTTCCGTCCGCCTTATTAGCGGATTCAGTAATACATTTCCAAAAACTTTTTAAAGTTATTTACTCACAAGACGACGCTCATAAAGTTTTGTCTATAGATCCAAAGATAGTCATATAAGACATTTTATTACATAATAAATACACTGGTGGACTAAAAAATCGACTCAAAATCTTTTGATCGACTCTTGAAAAAAGAACTCAGTCTACAAAACTACTAAATAGAAAAAACAAAAAACTAGAAAATCACCAAACTAAAATCATAAAGAGTAAACACGCAGATTTTGAACTTTTGATTTAGTGTTTTTTTTGCTAGATAGAGTTATTTTTTCAAAAGTCGTGCAACAAACCTTGAGTCGATATTTTTGTGCATGAGTATTTTAATTAGGATAAATAACACATCCTCTTTTTTATTTACATGTATGTTGCTAATGGATTGTCTGTCAATTAGTAGCTATTGTTTTATAGCTATGTATTTCATTATTTTTTTATAGGAACATCAGTAGTTGTGAAGTTCATTCGGACTGTGTGTATCACAAAATGTATACATTTCCGGTGAACGCGTGTGTGAAAACATTTTATGTAACGTGGGAGATTCGTATAATATTTTTATTTTTCAACATTTTAGGGATGACTGCTGCTCCGTTTTCATTGCGTACTGGTAATGAGAGTTTTTAATTACCCTCCACTTGCTTCACTTTTCACATGAGCAGCATTAAATAGTTTTGCCTTTTTAGGTTTCTGAAATATGTAGTTCTGAGTAACCCTCATATACAGACTGTCGCAGTCAGTCAGTTACGTATGAATTTTAGAACTAAACTTCATGACGCACGAAAATAGTTTGAATATAATTCTCGATTTTGAATAACAATAAACAAATATAAATTTTGGCGGCATAAACTTTTTTCGACTGTACACTGTACTATAATTGTGGGGTTTCATTGAATAATCTTTTAAAATGAAGAAGTGTTTTATAAGAACCTACTTTTGTCGGGTATACCGTTACCAAGACGTCCCCTGGTGTTTTGTAATAATATCTTTTCTTTTCAAAGTTATCTCATCTTTTAAAAACTATTTGACCTAGAAACTTGAAATGACTAAAAAGTAAAGAAAAAATTTTTGACGTGGAGTTAAATATAAAATAAATTTAAAAATAAATTATAAATAAATTATTCATGACTACGGAACACTACACAGTGCTTGGCTTGATATGCACTTGACCTAGTTTTTTCATACTGAAATATTTAACATTGCTATAGAATTTCTTACTAAACTTCGTATCGCGGCGGTTGTTGAACTAGGAAAAAAGTTAATTATGTTGTAAATTAAAAAAAAAATGAGACAAAATATTTTGTGTAAAATTTAAGGTATTTATTTCTCTTCTCGTTTCACTAGATTATTAAATCCCAGGTAGCTAGCGACAAAGGATTAAGGAATTATTAATGACACGGAAAAAAAGTGAAATTGTTTACACCAAAAGAGCCTAAAAACATAATATTTAGTATTTAGTTATGTTAACTAATAAAAATGCTATTTAAATATGTCAGGCGGTGAAATATAACTTGCAAAGTATGTACAGCCTGATTGTAGGACTGTACGTACGTTAACTTTCCAACAGAAAAACTTCATTTTCATAATGCGAGGGCCGGAAGCCATAAAGAGGAATTGTTTCTCTTTTCCGCTGTTTTAAAAAAAATGTTTGAAGTTACATAGGCGAGATGACTAAGTTGAGTTTGGGTTGGCTGGGTGAGTCAGCTGATAAGCCGGCTTAAGGTACCTGTTGGGTATATCGTAAACTTTGATATATTTTAAATAACTACCTACCTGTCTGTGGAAACCAGTTATTTTCCTAACTGCGCCTTATAAAATTTTCCTTAAAGTATTTTTAGTTTGTGTTTAATTGTTTATGTTCTGTCACATTCTGGAATATTTGAACAGTTAAATTAAAGGGGTTTTCGTCGTATTAAACAGGAAAATGTAGCTTTTTGTTTACATGCTTTTATCAAGAATCGATCGCATTGCTACGGCATGTGGCCAAATATCAACACTAGAGCCTGTGACATAGGTTGCGAACTATATTTGCTGATTTAAATGAATCTGCGTTCTCAGGATAATACTGTAAATAAATGTTAAAAAGATAAATCTGAACATAGACACCATCAATTAAACGTAAACCAAGTTAAACTGAAAAGTAGCTACAAAAGTATGTTATGTGTGCAATTTGTGCAATTTGGGGAGGGACGCTAAGGGTTATTAACGATACTTCTAATTAAAATATTAAGTAAAAAGGGCAACCGTCATAGACACCCGATTATTCCAAATTTCGATTAACTAACTAACTTATTTCTTGCGTTGATGTGCTCCTAGCATCTGCACCACAATCTGACATCTTTGATAACAAACCCATGATATCAAATATGTATGTAAAATTTGCTTAGTATTTTGTGGAAATATGTGATCATGTCTCCCTTTTATTATCATTGTCATTATGTCATGTGTGAAATTGTGCAATTTGGGGAGAGACTCGATTGGGTTTTGTCTATTTCTGTGTTTCTGTTTCTTCAAATGTTAAAACATTATACATAATGTTATACAGGGTGTTAAAAAAGTGCGTTTGAGATTTTAAGGGGTTACTCAGAATCAAATACACAATACAGGAAAAATAAAAATAAAAACGATTTAAAACTTTTTTTCAGTTTCCCCATACTAATTCTTGATTCACTCACTAGTATGGGAAAATAAAAAAAAAGTTGTCGATCGGATTTTTTATATATTTTTCCTGTATTCTGTACTTGATTCTGAGTTACCGCTTAAAATTTCAAACACACTTTTTTAATACCCTGTATATATAGAAAAATTCTGTAAGTCTGTATTTGATTGTGTTTCCCAATGAACGAAAATGTCAATGTCAATAAAATATTCGGCTTGATCTTGTTCGTGCACATCACTATTCCTGGTAAAGCTCAAAAATAAATCCGTGGACAATATACCGCTGACAACGTTTGTTTTGGCCAGGAGAGGCCACCGGGATATAATGATTTCCTGAGTTTAGATATTTTTATTGCCGCCTTAATTTATCGTGTTTTGAAGCTTAATTAGATTAAAATAATTTTATGGTTCTTTAGTAGGTACTTTTATCATGTTATTTTTTAACTGCTGTTTATTTTAAGTAGTTATTTAATTTAAGAACTAGCTGGTTACCCGGCTTCGCTCAGGGAGTTGATATGAGATCGTGTATAGTTCAACTTTCTATAAACTTGTAATAATTTCGAGACAAATCACATACGGTCATCCAGCCACAAGCTAGGATTTCCCGTATTATATGAACTGATAAACATACATAAACATATACATGTAAAAAAATAGATATAATATACCCAGACATAGAGCAAACAAATGTGCTCATGACAGAAATGTTTTGCCTGGGAATCAAACTCGGATCAAAAGTCAAGAGCGCTGTCCACTGAGCTATCGAGTTAGTCGTAGCCACAATGTACACATATTTTTTTTAATTAAAACTTGCCTTACGCTCATCAAAGTCAAAAATGTCACCAGTAATATGAATTCTACTGTACCTAATATAAACACAAACTTTTGTCAACAAAAATTTCCGACGCTCTTCCATAACTCTGAAAAGGAAATTGATTTCATAAAGTTTTCCTCGTAAAAGGATAGGACAGGAGCCCAGTAATATTTTGCTGGAACTTTAATTCCACTGTCCGGAACCCTCCACCTGACTCGCAATATCGGGGAAGTAAATCATCCAGCCTCCTAAACTCTCTGACCTTTCCGTGGACTAGAATAGAAAAGATAGATGGCGCGCTGCGTACGAAAAAATGTAGCCTAAAATTGTTAGCCAGCTCCTTTTTTTTATCGCTTAATTATAGCTGTAACTTTAACTTTCGAATTCAACAGAATATAAATAAAATGACAAATGTTGTAAACCCGCAAAACTTATAATAAAATTATATTTTTCATCTTGTAGCTGTTATTGAATAGCCAGTTTTGATACCAAAAAAAAACATTACATTACGTTATAATTAAACAGGAAAAGCAGTAGGTAATAATCTTAGTAAACATCGTTAAAAGGATACTCTAATTATAGTGAGCAACAACATATTTTGCTCATTTTTTTCTTTGTCGTTCACAGTCTTTCCTTTATTTAAGATCAGAGGCTCTCGCAAAAACCTCCAAACTGCCTCCATTTCCGCATACTTTGTCGTGTACTTGGAATACAAAGTTGCTTTTATACAAAATTCTTCACTTAAACTTTGGCCATCTTGTTGAGTTATTACATTCGTATTTTGATGAAAACTGAAAGGGATTAAAAAAAAATCTGATTTCTTCCTGATGATGTAGACGATTTTGGAACGGTCATTTAGAAAACCTAGCGTTCATTATAAGTAAAATCAATAACTGACAGATAATGTTGATATTTTTTTGAATTAATTTAATAAACCAACGCCATACACATCCGTGAAACCTATAGCCAAATTTTAAATCATACTGTCAAGCTGGAAATAAAATGTAAAGAACATAACACTTAAAAATCAATCAAGCAAAACATTAAATTCTCCAAAAGCATTATTCAACGTTCGGGCAGTCGAGTTATAACATTAACTACTTTCTTCGACTGTTGGGCAAATATAATCTTAGATGATGAATCTAGCGTATTTTAAGGATTAAATGTGAAAATTCTGCACAAAAGGTAAACAAATTTTATCAGCACTCCTGTTTCATTATCCAAATCGATTTTTAATTAATTACCAATATTCTAATGCCAGCTATTTCAATTATTGGACGGTTGGTACGGAAGCAGTGGCCACAAATCCGCAAAATCCGTTTTGGAAAATGGTACGAATTATTTAGCAATGATTAATGTTAACTGTTAATGGTATAAATAAAGTATAGATAATAATAAAACATTTGTCTCTTTTTAACCGACTTCAAAAAAGGAGGAGGTTCTCAATTCGTCGGAATCTTTTTTTTTATGTATGTTCACCGATTAGATTAAAGGGTATATATACTTCACAGGTGGTCCCATATAAATTTTATCGAAATCGATTCAGCGGTTTTTGAGAAAATCAACAAAAACATAGCAAAATTGGAGTTGTTGCGATTGAAGTCGGTTGTTTTTAACCTATTCAGCGTGGTCAATTATTAAAGCTGGAAGGACAGAAATTGTTTTTTTTTTTTTATAAGGTGTACAACACAGTCTGCATAGTCATACATAGCTGTACCACATTGATCGACTCTATTTTTAATTTATGTGTCCGATATAAGGGTGCAAGGCATTAAAATAATTGAAATATATTATAGTCTCTAAGCTTTAAATGTGTAAAGATATGTATGATAGGATTGTTTGCTTGTATTGAAGGAATAAATATAATTTTAATTATTTTTTTGAGAAAATACGTAATGACCGTGGACAGATTGATAAGCAGAATTATGTACAATGTTTTCTTTTCATCGAATATACAGTACCTCAAAAAAACTTTAAATAGAAGTTTAAAATGAGAAACTAAAAATTTGCAGGTTACGTGAGATGAGTCTAGTTGCGGAGTTACGAAAGTGGTGTGAAAATAATTACCCCATTATAGAACACATCTCATTTATAGAAGATAAAATAACTAGTTATATCAATTGGCATTTTTTCTATGACAGAAAATTATAGAGATTTAGTGTCATTGTAAAATAATTAATATTATGGTGGCATGGTAGTTCTATCTACATACTGTGTAATTAAAATTCTATAGTTACCTCACAAGGTACAAATAATGAAGCAATTTCTCTGAGAACACTTATTTCGTTGGGCGACAATGTTGTGGCAAATTGTGATGAAAAATTGCACAGTGACAGTTCGCTTGGAGCAATTCTAATAAGCAGGAGTGACGCCGCGGGCAATAACCAGTCTGTGTCGTCAATTACTTCGCAGAAGCGACGTATGGTAAATAGGTGAGGCTAAAATAGATGCAATTGCATCTCGTCTTGGGGATTACAAAGTGAAGTGGCTGCATAGACATGTAAATTGCAGACTTGTCCTTTTGCTTGAAAAAAATTTAAGTGATGAAATTGTATGGACGGACATATCTATATTGATATATACATATATAGTCTTTTCCAATTTGTTGGAATGTGTTTTATAAAACTGTGAAACGTTGAGTGTGTAAGTTCCAAATAGAAGTTAAGAGAATGTACCACGAACAAAAATATTGGCTTTAAAAATATATTTAATGTATTTACGTGACGAACTTTCATTCGCATTAATTGTCAAAAAAATTGCTGCTCGTATAGGTCTCTTGAGGAAACTTATTCACTTTCATAAGTAGCAACCATTTGCTTCTTTGTCAATTAATTTTATCCGTGGGAGAGCCATGCTTCGGCACGAATGGGCCGGCTCGACAGGAGTGATACCACGGCCTCACAGAAAACCGGCGTGAAGCAACGCCTGCGTTGTGTTTCGCCGAGTGAGTGAGGGTACCGGAGGCTCAACCTAACCCCCCTCCCCAATCCCCCCATCTCCCGATCCCATTTCAGGCAAAGAAAGGTCGGCAACGCACTTGTGACTTCTCTGGTTTTGCGAGTGTCTATGGGCGGCGGTATCTCTTACCATCAGGTGATCCATCTGCTCGTTTGCCACCTATCACATAAAAAAAATTAAAAACGTCATCTCTGCCGAATATTTGATATTTAGGTAAATTGTTATAGTACATTGAATAACAATCTTATGAGATTGTGATTTCATATAAAGTCAGAATTTACTAGATTACCACTGTTGCTAACTAACAACCTACTGTACTAGGTCTCCAAGAAACTGGGTCCATTTTTCAACACCGATAGGCCTGTCCTTACCAATTATTCCTTAGGTGTTTGTTTGAGTAGCTCCATTTTCTCTTTCTCTGGTTAGTGAAATGACGAGGCATTTAATTTTGTAGGCTCAATATCAACGAGAGATATGCGGTTCAGCTGAATTAATATAGCAACTAGATCCGCCTGCGATAATCTACGTATTAGGAATATGCATCCCGCTTTCAGAGGGAATCAAAATTTTCCTGAAGTTAATTTTATTTCTGTGATGAGCAGATTTGTTAACTCTGTGTCTGGGTGTATTATATCTATATAAGTATGTACGTATGTATTTAAACGCATATGTGTATGTATGTCAGTCTCTGGTTCCCATAATACAGGGAATCCTAGTTTGTGGCTAGATAACCGTGTGTGATTTGTCCCGGATATTTATTATTATTATTATATACCGTCCCGGGATGCATATTCCATGGTGGATATGAACAAGTCCAGGTTATTATTCGGTTGAAATGTAACAAATATGGTTCTATTACTTTTTAAATTATGACAAAAGTTAATGAACTTTCCATACAAATCGATCATCGAATTGACCATTTTGATGAATTTTGGAGTGCCAGTTATCGTTTGTTTGTTATGATCCACAAATCTGGAAATATATATTTTTATGCAGTCAGTTTTAGTCAGTCGTAGTGCTCGCGAATTTATGCCGCAAAGAAAAATAAGGATGATATTTTGAACCTTGCTAAGTAAGAACGCGTCTTTTTGTGATTTGAAAATCACTATGAGAAATCAGATCATATACAAATCAAATAAAAATGTTATGCAAATTATAGTCATTAAATACGGCAACAAATTCCAGCTACAACCTTAAACTTTCTAAGCAACAAAGAAACAAATAAAATTAATTGTTCATTCCTACATCTCTGCGTTGGCGGGCTGTATGCATGCATGCACAATGCACAACTGCACAACGTTGCAATTCACAAGTTCGCAATCACTTATACTGCCTAACTGATTGCCGGCGGCACGGCAGTGTTCTAATGATCGCGCATTTATCGCTACGTTAGCTGGATATTCATATTTGCTGTCTCGTTTATGCATAACGTATGTCACATGCAGGCATGCCAAGTTAAATGGGGCATGGATGTGGATTCGTCTTGATTGAATCAAAATTAAAATGAAAAATATTGATTAAGGTAAGATTTAGCTGACAAGAGTATGATCTGAGTATGACCCTTTTACACAACACAAATACAATAGGATATATAAGGTCAAAAATTTCTCACGAAAGTGATGTGAAACGCTTAGGAGTGCACGCTTTTCCATAGTTTTTAAATTTTGTTTGTTTGCTAATACAAAGTTTTAATGTACCATTTAGAACTCATAAATAGTTGCTGTTTCGAAAAGTGTTTTTGAAATAACACACCGAAGAAATGGTGAAACCAAATAAAAGTCCCACCAAAATTAATTAAGATCGGATCGTTTATCCTGAAAATCCTGCGCCGTAGGACTCTTCTGAGTAAAGATGTCAAAATAAAAAATATATTTTTGCTAACCCCCACACAAATTCAATGACACATCAAAGTTTTGAACATATTAAACGTTTTGTTATAGAAGAGTGTTGTGTCAGTGCAATCTTTTGTCTGGTACAACATGATATGTTTTATTGGCTTTATTTATTTATCGGGAATTAAAGGCGATGATGAGTTTGCGTTTGTTGGCATGCAGTCGACCACTCAGCAGTTAATTTAAAGCTGTAGATAGTAAGCGATGTTGTGATATTAGCTAGACAACTTGTGTGGTGGCCTGTATAAACTCTTGAACAATGAATGTTGATTTCGATGCCGCTATTCGATTAGTATCTCTTGCAGTCATCTGGTAGATGGGAAATGCGCCAATTACTTTGCTATAAGTAATCGGCGTTCTATAGAAGATCGGGGTTTGATTGAAAATAATAAAAGTTTAACTAACCCGTTGGTAGTGGATAGCTAAGACCCTACGAAGCGTTCGTCGTTTACAACCATTTATAATAAACCTTTACGTCTTCCCGGGTCATAGTGGCACCAAAGTTTTAGGCAATTAAACAAGGATTGGATGATAGGTAGTATATGTTAATTGTGTTTAAATAAGTATGTAATTAGATAGAAATACTGAAATAAAACAGTATATTTCTTAGAATCATTCAATTAAATGTTTTAAGTGTAAGTTCGTAATTTGGATATCACTTTGTTAATTTATAGTTTTGCTAATGTAGGTATTCCATCTTGGCTGGGCAGAGTTTTGGAAGCATCGCGCTTCGCAGTATCTTCACGTCCAAAATATCGCAGTGTCTCAGAACTAAGGTATGACCAGTGTGTTTCCAGTCGCTTATTATGAGCCTTATAAGTAGGCTATGCTCGAAGCTTTCCCACGTATCGAGTCAGAAATGAGGAGATACGTAGGAAAAGTAAAGTAACCGTCATAGCTGACAGAATCTCTAAAGTGGCAGCAGTAGTAATAGTATGCAAATTAATTAGTTATAATCGGGGTTGTTTAGCCAAATTATGTAGTAGCATGTACAATAAGACCAAAAAAGTGTTGTAGGGAGTTTCTCTCTCTCTCCAACGTCATTGGGCATACGAGTTATAAGTGGTAGGAACTTCGTAGTAAGTAGATTAAAAGATGACCTGCGAAAAGTGTACTATGTTATATATTTTATTTGAATTTGAACTTGCGAATCGACTGCTATGATTTTAAAAAAGCTTTAAGCCGGTGGTTTAAAGTATTTTTGGTATTACACAGAAAACACTTTTAAAAGTCTTGCATCTCTCGTTTATGTCTTTGTATGATGAGATATTTCCCAGACTTCGTGCCACAAACGAAGGGTTATGTTTTCATGCTAATTAAGTAAAATGAAAATAATCAAATAAAAATGAAAAATAACAAAAGTTAGGCCGCGTTCAGTACCTGTACTCTGACAGCAACCGTTCACTCTGACAACAGGATAGCATAATATAAATCGCGTAAGTGTGAAAGAGAGGGTTCGAAATCGTTGCTCTTAGAGTGCAGGTTCTGAACCCGGCCTTGTCGCCGCCTTTACAAGGTAAACTATTCATGCATCCAAAACTTTCTTTGAAGTCGCTTTTAAATTATTATTTATATTTAAATAGGTTTACCTAGTTACTTTATGCAGCAACTGGATTGTTCGTTTAAGAACACTTATTTATATTCGTAATTACGTAGCAATCCAGGAAGAGAATAATTGACTAATTATTTTTATTAACAGCGTATCATTAGAAAGCGTTGGCGAATAAGTCTCGTTTACACATCATAAAGAGAAATTATGATAGCAACATAATGTAGTACAAGTACCTTGTTCACAATATAAGTTTTTGGTGCAGATACTGTTTTACGGTGGTCACTTTAATCCCAGATAAAATACTACGATAAAGTTGATTTGTGAGTATTCAGAAAGGTATCGAAATAATAAAACATGATAGGACTTTCAAAGTAATTTGGAAGCATTTAGTGGCGTAGCATGGTAGAGGCTGGGGGGGCCATGACCCCGGGCGGCACATGGACAGGGGCGGCACATGGAGGGCGGCGAGCGCCGCATTTTTTTTTGCATCAGTGTTATTGGGCGTCGATGAACTGGACTTAGATCACGCTCCTCAAGATATTAACAGAGAAGAGTCCAAACTTGAGCGTGTACATCTTTGGGCTTCTGTAGCTGCAATAGACCCAAACTTCGTTGTGAGAAAAGCTTCTCTACACTGCAGTTAATTAAAAATTACCTAACATTGACAATATGCAGACCGGCCGCAAGCGGGCGTACAAGGCGTGCATAGCACGCGGGTGGCACGATCAGGGGGGATTGCAGATTGAGCAAACGAAATATATGATAAAAATATTCAAAGTTATATGACCCAGCTAAAACGTCATGAAAACAAATTTTATCGTATGAAGAATGAAACCCGTACAGCAACGGCGCATTTACTATTTTACACAGGGCCGGCCTTTGAATCGTGCGTGCCACCTGTGCACAGACACAGGGCGTCGAGTTTATGGGGCGCCAAGCACCCTGGTAGTTGGGGTACCTACCCTAACTAAAACGGCACTGAGCGCTCCAAGTAAAAGGGTTTTTGTTGGTTTAACATAAATATTCTTAGATATAATTATGTATTAAAAATTTTCGCGCTCGCTTCGCTCGCGCATTATTACCAAAAAAAAGCTATCAAACGTAATATGCACATCGAAATTGCTTTGAAAACATTTTTAATTGATTACAGACTTTGGCTGCTTTATTTGACTTTTTTTACTAATGATGAAAATAGAAAGGGGCGATAAATTTTCGATCGGCCCCGGGCGGTGAAAACCCACGCTACGCCACTGGAAGCATCTCCTTTACCTTTTTCTTGCATACTCTTCAGCACCACCTCAACACACAATGGAGGTAATCAAAAAAAGATCGTAAATAAAGATCATCGTCAGTAGCCACCATATCCATAATTAATGAAGGAAAACAAACTATGTAATTAGAAGTACAGAAAATAACGAATTATCTGTTCTCTCAGCACTCAAACATCCCTGATTTCTTTTTACCAACCCTGTAGCGAAAACCGAAAACATTTCATGATGAAAACCCTTATAACTATTAGATGTTCAAGTAATGGTTCTCGTTAAAATCGCTAAGCAAGTACACAAATAGCCCTTAGGGAAAAGTGTTTACCCGGTCCGAGTTATGAAGGACAACTAATGGTCTGCTAACGATAGTTCCAGGTAGTTAGAGGCAGTTAATGACGCCTGTCAAAACACATATTTCACGTGTGGACTGGACGTGGTCGATGCGGTGGATCTACTGGCCCTGAAACTGGTAGATAAAGAAGTTATGGGGGCAATTGAATTTTATGAATCCTTAAAGAATGAATAACTAGATGGCGCTAATGTAGCATGATATGATATGGCGATAGATGCTTTATGAAGCATGAAAGAATTACTAAGCAATATTATGATACAGCTAAGTAATTCACTTTTAACATTCACAATTACGTATTATTTTTTAACTCTGTTTCTACACATCAAAATCTTTATCACTATGCGTTTAGGGTAGGGAACTATCTTAAGAGCACAATACCTTAAAATTAAATGATTCGTATAGTTTAGATTGACTATTTTAAATACAGGGTTCTTTTAAATTATCAAAATTAAAATAACGACTGATTATACTCATGAAACTGAACAACTTTCACCACGGAACCTACACCCACTCAGTTGTTCTTTTTTATGCTCGTAAGTTAAGGCAAAGATTAAATATAGTTTTATTAATATACTGTTACTAAACTGGGACTTCTACTAATGATTCAGAATACATTTTCTGGAATATTGGATAGATGTTCCTTTTTTTAAGGAAATTTAAGCGAATTGTTGTAACTTTGTTCCCACGAAGATACCCTACTATTTCCCTTAAATTTTGTGTGAGAAAGAAATTATTCTTAAAAAAACCAAAGAAGTAATACGCATTAAAAAGCTCAAGATTTTTCGGGAATTAAACCATGTATCAATAATTCGTGGGACATGGTTGGGACAAAGTGAATCCAAGAACTCTTACCGTCCCGGGATGCATATTCCATGGTGGATATGAACAAGTCCAGGTTATTATTCGGTTGAAATGTAACAAATATGGTTCTATTACTTTTTAAATTATGACAAAAGTTAATGAACTTTCCATACAAATCGATCATCGAATTGACCATTTTGATGAATTTTGGAGTGCCAGTTATCGTTTGTTTGTTATGATCCACAAATCTGGAAATATATATTTTTATGCAGTCAGTTTTAGTCAGTCGTAGTGCTCGCGAATTTATGCCGCAAAGAAAAATAAGGATGATATTTTGAACCTTGCTAAGTAAGAACGCGTCTTTTTGTGATTTGAAAATCACTATGAGAAATCAGATCATATACAAATCAAATAAAAATGTTATGCAAATTATAGTCATTAAATACGGCAACAAATTCCAGCTACAACCTTAAACTTTCTAAGCAACAAAGAAACAAATAAAATTAATTGTTCATTCCTACATCTCTGCGTTGGCGGGCTGTATGCATGCATGCACAATGCACAACTGCACAACGTTGCAATTCACAAGTTCGCAATCACTTATACTGCCTAACTGATTGCCGGCGGCACGGCAGTGTTCTAATGATCGCGCATTTATCGCTACGTTAGCTGGATATTCATATTTGCTGTCTCGTTTATGCATAACGTATGTCACATGCAGGCATGCCAAGTTAAATGGGGCATGGATGTGGATTCGTCTTGATTGAATCAAAATTAAAATGAAAAATATTGATTAAGGTAAGATTTAGCTGACAAGAGTATGATCTGAGTATGACCCTTTTACACAACACAAATACAATAGGATATATAAGGTCAAAAATTTCTCACGAAAGTGATGTGAAACGCTTAGGAGTGCACGCTTTTCCATAGTTTTTAAATTTTGTTTGTTTGCTAATACAAAGTTTTAATGTACCATTTAGAACTCATAAATAGTTGCTGTTTCGAAAAGTGTTTTTGAAATAACACACCGAAGAAATGGTGAAACCAAATAAAAGTCCCACCAAAATTAATTAAGATCGGATCGTTTATCCTGAAAATCCTGCGCCGTAGGACTCTTCTGAGTAAAGATGTCAAAATAAAAAATATATTTTTGCTAACCCCCACACAAATTCAATGACACATCAAAGTTTTGAACATATTAAACGTTTTGTTATAGAAGAGTGTTGTGTCAGTGCAATCTTTTGTCTGGTACAACATGATATGTTTTATTGGCTTTATTTATTTATCGGGAATTAAAGGCGATGATGAGTTTGCGTTTGTTGGCATGCAGTCGACCACTCAGCAGTTAATTTAAAGCTGTAGATAGTAAGCGATGTTGTGATATTAGCTAGACAACTTGTGTGGTGGCCTGTATAAACTCTTGAACAATGAATGTTGATTTCGATGCCGCTATTCGATTAGTATCTCTTGCAGTCATCTGGTAGATGGGAAATGCGCCAATTACTTTGCTATAAGTAATCGGCGTTCTATAGAAGATCGGGGTTTGATTGAAAATAATAAAAGTTTAACTAACCCGTTGGTAGTGGATAGCTAAGACCCTACGAAGCGTTCGTCGTTTACAACCATTTATAATAAACCTTTACGTCTTCCCGGGTCATAGTGGCACCAAAGTTTTAGGCAATTAAACAAGGATTGGATGATAGGTAGTATATGTTAATTGTGTTTAAATAAGTATGTAATTAGATAGAAATACTGAAATAAAACAGTATATTTCTTAGAATCATTCAATTAAATGTTTTAAGTGTAAGTTCGTAATTTGGATATCACTTTGTTAATTTATAGTTTTGCTAATGTAGGTATTCCATCTTGGCTGGGCAGAGTTTTGGAAGCATCGCGCTTCGCAGTATCTTCACGTCCAAAATATCGCAGTGTCTCAGAACTAAGGTATGACCAGTGTGTTTCCAGTCGCTTATTATGAGCCTTATAAGTAGGCTATGCTCGAAGCTTTCCCACGTATCGAGTCAGAAATGAGGAGATACGTAGGAAAAGTAAAGTAACCGTCATAGCTGACAGAATCTCTAAAGTGGCAGCAGTAGTAATAGTATGCAAATTAATTAGTTATAATCGGGGTTGTTTAGCCAAATTATGTAGTAGCATGTACAATAAGACCAAAAAAGTGTTGTAGGGAGTTTCTCTCTCTCTCCAACGTCATTGGGCATACGAGTTATAAGTGGTAGGAACTTCGTAGTAAGTAGATTAAAAGATGACCTGCGAAAAGTGTACTATGTTATATATTTTATTTGAATTTGAACTTGCGAATCGACTGCTATGATTTTAAAAAAGCTTTAAGCCGGTGGTTTAAAGTATTTTTGGTATTACACAGAAAACACTTTTAAAAGTCTTGCATCTCTCGTTTATGTCTTTGTATGATGAGATATTTCCCAGACTTCGTGCCACAAACGAAGGGTTATGTTTTCATGCTAATTAAGTAAAATGAAAATAATCAAATAAAAATGAAAAATAACAAAAGTTAGGCCGCGTTCAGTACCTGTACTCTGACAGCAACCGTTCACTCTGACAACAGGATAGCATAATATAAATCGCGTAAGTGTGAAAGAGAGGGTTCGAAATCGTTGCTCTTAGAGTGCAGGTTCTGAACCCGGCCTTGTCGCCGCCTTTACAAGGTAAACTATTCATGCATCCAAAACTTTCTTTGAAGTCGCTTTTAAATTATTATTTATATTTAAATAGGTTTACCTAGTTACTTTATGCAGCAACTGGATTGTTCGTTTAAGAACACTTATTTATATTCGTAATTACGTAGCAATCCAGGAAGAGAATAATTGACTAATTATTTTTATTAACAGCGTATCATTAGAAAGCGTTGGCGAATAAGTCTCGTTTACACATCATAAAGAGAAATTATGATAGCAACATAATGTAGTACAAGTACCTTGTTCACAATATAAGTTTTTGGTGCAGTTATTAAGCCTAGATACTGTTTTACGGTGGTCACTTTAATCCCAGATAAAATACTACGATAAAGTTGATTTGTGAGTATTCAGAAAGGTATCGAAATAATAAAACATGATAGGACTTTCAAAGTAATTTGGAAGCATTTAGTGGCGTAGCATGGTAGAGGCTGGGGGGGCCATGACCCCGGGCGGCACATGGACAGGGGCGGCACATGGAGGGCGGCGAGCGCCGCATTTTTTTTTGCATCAGTGTTATTGGGCGTCGATGAACTGGACTTAGATCACGCTCCTCAAGATATTAACAGAGAAGAGTCCAAACTTGAGCGTGTACATCTTTGGGCTTCTGTAGCTGCAATAGACCCAAACTTCGTTGTGAGAAAAGCTTCTCTACACTGCAGTTAATTAAAAATTACCTAACATTGACAATATGCAGACCGGCCGCAAGCGGGCGTACAAGGCGTGCATAGCACGCGGGTGGCACGATCAGGGGGGATTGCAGATTGAGCAAACGAAATATATGATAAAAATATTCAAAGTTATATGACCCAGCTAAAACGTCATGAAAACAAATTTTATCGTATGAAGAATGAAACCCGTACAGCAACGGCGCATTTACTATTTTACACAGGGCCGGCCTTTGAATCGTGCGTGCCACCTGTGCACAGACACAGGGCGTCGAGTTTATGGGGCGCCAAGCACCCTGGTAGTTGGGGTACCTACCCTAACTAAAACGGCACTGAGCGCTCCAAGTAAAAGGGTTTTTGTTGGTTTAACATAAATATTCTTAGATATAATTATGTATTAAAAATTTTCGCGCTCGCTTCGCTCGCGCATTATTACCAAAAAAAAGCTATCAAACGTAATATGCACATCGAAATTGCTTTGAAAACATTTTTAATTGATTACAGACTTTGGCTGCTTTATTTGACTTTTTTTACTAATGATGAAAATAGAAAGGGGCGATAAATTTTCGATCGGCCCCGGGCGGTGAAAACCCACGCTACGCCACTGGAAGCATCTCCTTTACCTTTTTCTTGCATACTCTTCAGCACCACCTCAACACACAATGGAGGTAATCAAAAAAAGATCGTAAATAAAGATCATCGTCAGTAGCCACCATATCCATAATTAATGAAGGAAAACAAACTATGTAATTAGAAGTACAGAAAATAACGAATTATCTGTTCTCTCAGCACTCAAACATCCCTGATTTCTTTTTACCAACCCTGTAGCGAAAACCGAAAACATTTCATGATGAAAACCCTTATAACTATTAGATGTTCAAGTAATGGTTCTCGTTAAAATCGCTAAGCAAGTACACAAATAGCCCTTAGGGAAAAGTGTTTACCCGGTCCGAGTTATGAAGGACAACTAATGGTCTGCTAACGATAGTTCCAGGTAGTTAGAGGCAGTTAATGACGCCTGTCAAAACACATATTTCACGTGTGGACTGGACGTGGTCGATGCGGTGGATCTACTGGCCCTGAAACTGGTAGATAAAGAAGTTATGGGGGCAATTGAATTTTATGAATCCTTAAAGAATGAATAACTAGATGGCGCTAATGTAGCATGATATGATATGGCGATAGATGCTTTATGAAGCATGAAAGAATTACTAAGCAATATTATGATACAGCTAAGTAATTCACTTTTAACATTCACAATTACGTATTATTTTTTAACTCTGTTTCTACACATCAAAATCTTTATCACTATGCGTTTAGGGTAGGGAACTATCTTAAGAGCACAATACCTTAAAATTAAATGATTCGTATAGTTTAGATTGACTATTTTAAATACAGGGTTCTTTTAAATTATCAAAATTAAAATAACGACTGATTATACTCATGAAACTGAACAACTTTCACCACGGAACCTACACCCACTCAGTTGTTCTTTTTTATGCTCGTAAGTTAAGGCAAAGATTAAATATAGTTTTATTAATATACTGTTACTAAACTGGGACTTCTACTAATGATTCAGAATACATTTTCTGGAATATTGGATAGATGTTCCTTTTTTTAAGGAAATTTAAGCGAATTGTTGTAACTTTGTTCCCACGAAGATACCCTACTGTTTACCTAAAATTTTGTGTGAGAAAGTAATTATTCTTAAAAAAACCAAAGAAGTAATACGCATTAAAAAGCTCAAGATTTTTCGGGAATTAAACCATATATCAATAATTCGTGGGACATGGTTGGGACAAAGTGAATCCAAGAACTCTTACATTCTAAATTGAAAAACCTCCTCGTTCGTAATCTTGAAGCTAAAATATTTGGATAATACGTTAATATAAGGAGAAAGTAAGGTGAGAAGGTCGTTGGCCGGTGATACAGCGGTGATCTATGGTCCGGGGTGATGGAGTGACGAACAGGGGCACCGCCGCACCGCCGCGGCGGCGCATACGCATGATTGAGGTGAGTGCTCATAGAGTAGTGGACATATTTTAAACAATTTCGAAGCAAATTTTTATCTCTGCAACGTAGAAATATATACGTAAAAATAGGTGATGATGAAATACGTAAAAAGAATTGGAAATCTCATTAAGTAAGACACTATAGGCACCGCTTTCTAAAAAATACTCTTATTTTTCACTTTTTAATTTTTGTATGTTTTATAGAAATCTGAAATCACCGATATGTTTCATATCGATGTCTGAACCTGTATCAAAGCCATAGTTAGGTGATCAGATTCAATTGCTTATCGTACTTTTCTAACTTTCTATTTTTTTTTTTTCTGTGTCATGGGCAGTGGTGATCACTTACCATCAGGTGACCCACTTGCTCGTTTGCCTTCCTTATCACATAAAAAAAAAAAAAAAAAAACTGCGCTGGTAGTTTCCAAGAATTATACGCACACGAGAATAAATTACACAATATTTGTAGTAAACTGAACTGTAC
The DNA here is from genome assembly GCA_958295455.1 of Coleophora deauratella. NCBI lineage: Eukaryota > Metazoa > Arthropoda > Insecta > Lepidoptera > Coleophoridae > Coleophora > Coleophora deauratella. Next base: position 4,919,966 of record OY282405.1, on the reverse strand, counting down.
CATAGAATAAAGAATAATACTTCGCATAGAAGTTTCATTATGCAGTAAACTCTTACTCTCAATACACAGAGATAACGTCCAATTTCGTATGCCCGTAAGCGTATGAGCTTTTCATTATGTATGTATGTATATAAAGTAAATGCACACCACGCGTACGTACAGGGGATATTGTACCGAATCACAACGCGCGAGAGCTACTTTTACGTTCAATATTTCCTGTCCTTGTTTGCCCCTGGTGATATCCCTCCAGGGCGCACAGTGCTCGTACATACTTGCTTTCGTATGTATAGAGGTATAGCATCGTCGAAATGAGACAGGTCTGACTGTACTTATACAAACTATTTCATTGTAGGTACTCGAACAAAAACTATTACAAAGGAATGTGGATGCGCCTTTATAATTTCTGCGTTCAATCAATGTCAAGTGCGAGATTGTGGCCCAGGTCTGATGACCTCTAAAATGACCCACCATATTTAAAGCTTGTGTTAGTCAAAATAGTACTCCTGAATAAACCTATTAAAACGCAATTGAGTAGTAAATTATTCCTACTCTGATAATATTATAATAATTTTATCGAAGGCCAATTAATCTAATAAATACTATCAATTCGCACTTGCGCCAATTGTAAACAACACTGGTCAATGAACTTAAAATATTGTTTGTTTGTCGAAAAATGGGAAAACATAAGGTGTATTAACAAGGCCTGGCCAGTCTGGTAGCAGCCTAAGATTCGCTGCAGTCTTCTTCTTATCGAGTTGCACATTTTAACCGTGTCTATCCACAAGGTATAGACGGCAGTTGTCGCTACAGTGTAGTTCCGCCTAGTGCGTTCTCACATTTAGGTGTTTTCCAAATGTGATAAATCCCCTCAATACGTATAGCAGGCTAGAAGTATCTTCAGGAAATTGTCTTTCTAATAGGCCGCTTCTAAATTTAACTTTATACTTATTAGCATTTTAAATTCTAGTTTAGGTTTTTTCTCGAAATATATAGTGTCATTACTTAATTAAGGTGATGCACCTATTTATGTCGTTATGCTTGTGACATCGGCTAATTATTTGAACCTCACAGCTGCAAATTTTATTTTCATTTCGTATATTCAGAAACAGTAAATATTGTACATTACTAATAGTAAAGAGATTCATTAAAAAGCAATTTTCAACTAAACCAAATTCAAATCATAATAATAAAACAACACACATGTGTTCCATGTCGACCAATCACAGACTGCGGTTCATAATTTCCACATAATATTTCCAAGCAACTTTAATAACAGCTTTAGTACTAATGCATGTGATATGCAAGGTACGGACCGTAACGACGGGCAACCTACAATTAGTTCAGGGGCTACCACAGCGTTGCCGGCGCGGACTTTTTGTTCCGATTTCGGAACTTTTGAGGCTTCAGCGGAACTTTTGCGGAACTTAATGATCATCGGAACTTTTCGGAACTTTTCGTGATAAATAAAGCTCGTGCTGAAGGAAGCGAAACTTTTAAATTAACTTGACTGATGTTTAGCTTGGTTAAAAACGAGGTGACGGACGCTACTTTGAAATTTTTCTTCGGGCTCGCTTCGCTCGCCCTTTTTTAGATCTCAGTATCCCAGCCCCTGTGTATCGGGACTTTTTTTCCCCACACGTGAGACTCCCTCGCCGTCACCCTCAGCCCCCAGCCAACGGTTCTCAGCGGCAGGAAAATTCTGCCTGCCAACGGAGCATCTCCTCAGCCGTTATGAGCGTCGGAGGGAATGCTTGCGCATCCATGAGGATCGACTGAGATCGGTGAGATCCATGAGAGCGGTGATCGAGCTGGGGCGGCCCAGTCGCATTGCTCCCTGCCACTCCTCCGCACACGATGAAAGCGCGACGAGGAGGGAGACGAGACGTGATCGCGGCCAAGCTCTTTTGCTTGAAGCTACTTCATGAGGCGCGCCCCCCTTTCTGCTATGAGTCCTCAGCTGCCGAGAAAACTATGCGAGGGTGTTCCGCCGCTCATTGAACGCCGGTAACGGTAACCACACCGCTACCCACCGGAGAAGAGGCCCTACCTGCTTCTCGCCCCGGGCCGCGCGGGACTGCTACGGCAACGTGACCCGCGCCTGCGCCAACGGAAACCACCGTAGCTAGCCGCACCGGCTCCTTCGATCGCCCTACCGACACCAACCACCCAGTCGCCTCCATCTGTGCCCCGACATTTCGCCAAAGTCTCGAGCATCTGGTGAAGCCGGGGCCCAGCACTTATGCGGCGGGGGCCGGCGCTGCCACCGTGTCGGGCCTCTAGGCCGCCGTGCCGCTCCGCTGCCGCCGCCGCGACACTCGTCACTGCGCCCACAGCCGCCGCCCCCACCCCAGAAGTACGGCATTGACCAGCGGTACCTCGGTAGCCTCGAGGAGACCAGCGCCATTAACTGATTCTTCTACACGCTGCTGGTTGAGAGGCCCCTCAAGGTGGCCTTACGTGGCCTTCCCTCCACATCGGACCATGTCCGACAGATATCAATTTGAAATATCTCTGAGCCGGTAATAGTGGGGTCTAGTATCTACCTAGTTGCGAATAACGTTGTGACGACGGCGACGCACGCTCGCTGTGGCGAAAAAGTTTTACTGTGGCCTATGAACGGAACTTTCCAATTCAAAACGGAACTTTTCACGAATGGTTTTGGACTTTCTTCATTTTCTGTGCCGGCAACACTGGGCTACCAGTTGTTACGTTTTGCTCCATAATGAATTAATGTAGAATTGATTTTGAAATTAATAAAGAGGAAAATAAAGAAATAAATCAAAAACAAAGATTATAAAATTGGCAAAACGGACAGTAAATAAATAGAATCTTAAAAGTAGATTTAGTAATTGTACGCATAGTTATCTAGTAAATGTAATCATTATAGGAGGTCTATGAAGTCTCTTTTCATAAATTTTATTGAAAAAATATATAATATATCAAGAGTTTGACATAAAAAAAGGTATGTGTAGACATTTCGAAAAAAATGACATAAAATAATATTTTATTTCGCGTTGAGTAGCAAAATATAAAAAAAAATATTAAAGCACTGCATTACATACGTGTATTTACTACAAAGCTTTTTCTTCGTCGGTATAAATTACGTTTTAATTAGCTTTATCTATCATCAAATTAGCTAGTCGAACTCAAAATCACATCAAAATGATTGAGAAAAAAAATGATGAGTCACAAATGTAGAGTGGTCGGTTAAAGGAACAAAAAAATTGGTTCAAGAATATGTTTGTGCTGATAGCGCTGTTAATGCATTCTATATTGTTTGTGATGTAGGTAGGTTTAAGAGCTGTATAACACACAATTCCTGTCTGATTTGAGGAAGTAAAATGCAATAATTAAACTCAACAACGTTTCTTTTTCAACCTTTCTAAAACAGCAAAAAGATTACTTTTATATAGTCCTTTCATACTTTACAGTTGTCATTTAAGTTTTTTTTTAATTTATTTTTTATTGTATGATGGACCACAAAACTATGGAAGCATCATAATATTATTATTATTATTAATATTACAATTACAATCTAGCAAATAAGTAATTTAAATTTAACCTAAACTGCTTATTGGATTCACACTAAGAATGTGTCCAATAGCACTTTTCTTATTGTCTCTAGTTAAGGGGAAGACACTTTGTTCTTGTGTTCTTTATTGTAGCACTCACTACACTGCACTAAGCAACACTGACACTTTATATAACTAACTCAAAAGGTTTTGTCCTTTTCAGTCTTCTCAATAGGTCCGTGTTGTCGAGGAGCTCGATGGCCTCAACATTCACATGGTGATGAAGTCTGTGCTCATGAGCTTCGGCGAATTTTTTTATTACATTAACGACGAAGTCCACTTCGAGGTCCCGATGGAGGTCATCATTTCTTATGTACCAGGTTGCATTTACTATACCTCTGAGTACTTTGTTCTGGAAGCGTTGTATTTTTTTTGGTTGTTGCTCTGTTTGGTACAGCCCCAGAGCTGTATGCCATAAGTCCATACAGGCATAAGGACTTGTTTATATAACAATAGCTTATTTTGTGTTGTCAACGATGAGTGTTTACGAAGTAACCAGTACATTTTGTTGTAACGTAGCTCCAGCTCATCACGTTTATTTTTGACATTTAAGTGCTCGTATTATTTTCTACAACAATTATATTCTACTAGTTAAAAAAACTCGCCCAACAAGTGTCCTTAAAATAGAATAAAAACACTGTGGATCAGATTTTATCAAGTTTAGTTTTGTACAAAGATAGTTCACATACTTGACAAATAGGGTATTTTGTCCAAGGCAAAAACACAGATTGTAAAAATAGAAGCCCTCAAATATTAATTCACGAAGAGACCTTTAAGACAATACTGTGTCCATTTAAAAGGCAAAAAATGTTTTATCTTATCTACTCTTCACCTTCACCTGAGTTCAAAGTTTTCATTGCACATTCTGCCAAAACAAAACCTTAAACATTTTCCTTTCCTTCAAATAATTTATCTTGATAATTCATTCACCCTGAGGACGATAACATTCGTATCCACCATGAGTCATGACATGGCTCCTGTTACAAATCTCCCCTAGAAAACCGCGGTACGTATCATTCGTTTGTCGTTTGACAAGACTTGGTGGGTGACGTCAGATGCCACGTGCCGAGTCGGACCCTCGAGATCGCAAGATAGTCGCAAAACGGTTACAGATTTGCAGATTTACAAAATAGGTAGCGAGAATGTTGAGGTTCTAGTTTTAGCGGGAAAATAAGCGGTTGTATAACAAAACTAAGATAGTAAATTATATTTTAAAGGAGTTATGAGATATTAAAGAGAATAGTATAATTAAAAAGGTGAGTAAAAAATAAACAAATGAAATAAAACATTTAAAATAGCCTAGTTTAAATAATATGCTGTGACAGTTTGCGTTACCTTACGATTTTACTTTTGTTATTACTACTTATCTCAAAACAAGGCAGCACGATTTCAAGAATACCAGTTTTAGATTTAAATTTAAAATTTACGCATTACATGGTGTGGCTCAAAATTTGAGAACTTAGCGTTTCGTGATAGATTTGCGTTTGAACTTATTAAATCTAAAGCACAGATTAGATAATAGTATACGTAACTATAGTACAAATTGATTGACTTGACTGACTCGGTGGCTCAGCGTCCGATCCGAGAGTCGTGGGTTCGATCCCCACTATTCCCCACCCAGGGCAAACATTTCTGTGACAGCGCTTTTATAGTCACGCGGGTTTCTGCACTGCGGGCACAGCCCGCATGCATGCCGCCCGCAACCTATCGTTTCAGTACATTTTTTAGGGTACTTTTATTGTCATGCGTATCACACGCACGCGGGTCGATTTGGAAACGTCACACGCATGCGGGCAGTGCCCAAGTGTAGAAATCAGCATGACAATAAAAGCACCCTGATGAGCAGATTTGTTTGCTCTGTGGCAGGATGTATTATATCTAATTATGTATGTATATACTCGTACATGTGTATTGTGTATGTTTATAAGTCTCTAGTTCCCATAAAACAGGGAATCCTAGTTTGAGTTTATATGACCGCGTGTGATTTGTCCTGGTAATTTATTATTTATGTATTTATAAATGAAAAGTTATAATTTTGAAGGTTGCTAGCCGCTGCACGCTTCTAGTCAGGATGTTCCCAAATGGCAAGAACGATTCAACTATATCATCGCCCCATGGGAATAAATCAGTTTGTTATTGATTGGCACTTAGTAACGCCTGGGTTAATTCGGTTTCGTAATTTTTGTCAATTTTTGTATTGGGGGAGCATGTAACCCTACGACTCCTATGGTGGCGTGTGTGGGGTAATTTAATGGACTCCTGATTTTAATAGTAACTACTCGGTACTTTATTTAATACATCAAGTACGAGTACATTGTAAGAGCAAAAACGTGGTAAGACGCGACCTAACAAAATGAAGTCTTAAAGAAATTCAATATTTTGATCTAAAATCTAAATGCATAAATGATGATATTTCATAAATAATTCTAGATCTAAAGGAAGGTGGCGAAAGCGCCCCTGGCTTAACGTAGTGAGAGCGTATATGAGAGCAAAGAATATCACAAAAGAAGATGTTGAAGATCGGGCAAAGTGGAGAATTTCATGTCGGAAAATGGACCCTGGTTCAAATGGGTATAACTCTAGATAGAATTACGACAGTAAAATGTATAAATAGAATATTTTTCTGATATTCAACAACCTATATCGTCCCCACTGCAGAGGCACATGTCTGTTCCCATATCTCGGGAAGGTTAGGTTATACTGTCTACATACGGGGGTCATGTCCGGATTGGTGGAGGTTTCGGGGCTAGTGGCCACCCCCAGTTTCCGAAGTTTTCAAGCCGCCTCTAAGGTCTCATACATGGTTTAACGACTGCCATCTAGTGATAGCAGCCGGGACCAACGGCTTAATGTACCTTGCGAAGCATGGAAACTGTCGAAATAAATGCTAATAACAGTCAGACCCATTAAGATTATGACCGTGTCTGTAGTCAGTGAACCTGCGTGATCGATGCGTCAACGCAAGCCGCATTGAGCCATGAACAATCAAGTTAATAAATAAGTTATCAGGAGATATGTATGTAATGGTATGAAAACAATAAAAAAAATGTCCACTCTTGAACACAGGCCTCAATCATAGACTTAGCACGATAGTGACTTTAAGCCACATCTTGTATCCAGCGGATCCCTGCAAACCTAAATTAATCAGCTCCCAACGCTACGTCGTTGGCCTTGCATTCGTTAATCGAGAATTTTTCTTCCCCACCGATTCCCATTAATATGTCGCTCATCTCATACTAACTTTTTTCTTCCATTTTTAAAGTTTCACATACTTGAACTCATATTTTTTCATACACCAAAAAAAATATTCTGTAGGGTTGGGTCCATTCTGCTGAGTCAGGTTTCTTTATGGCTGTACAGTTTAGTTTTTAGATTACATCGGAACTCGGAGAGTTATTCGTCCATTTGTCAAAATAATCGATAGCCAATAGATAAGGCCATTTAAGATCTTACCTTCAAAATCAAAGGTCTTACCTTAATGTCTTCTTTTTTTATTATTTGAAGTAGGTGTTGTGAATAAATACCTACGTCTTGATGTGAGCTAACAAACATGTTTTTTTTCTTTACATACTTAGATGTTTTTTTATTTGCTGAAAAATGGCATATGGTACATGCTAGTGCTAAGTATTCATAAACTGAACAGATTTCCTCAAAGAACCTATACGTTCGGAGCCAATAAAATAGTTGAGTTCTCTTACTAATTGTCATTAATTAAATAGTTGATTTGAAAATTTTCTATAGACAATATTTTTTGCTCCGATTGTACATGTTTCTTTGGAATATTCCATATTCCATTTCCAATTCCATAGCTTTATGATATGAAAAGTTATCCTGTAAAATGCAATGGTACTCTTAAAAGATGCAAATATGTATAAATATAACAGAACCACTATCCTATGGCACATAAGTTATTAACGATATTTCGCACTCCAAAATTCACCGAGCCACTAACGGAACATTACCTCGTTTCTGCGGCAGTCGGGTAAAATGTCACTTTTCCAGCTTTAAAAATAAAACGAGGACTCTTTAAGCAGCAATCCAACCATATGTTACCAGTATCCAACGGTCCCGTTGACATTTTTAAAACTCGTCCGCGTGTGAAGTTTTGAAATAATTATTCTTTTACGGTTTATTATGACGCCGCGAAGCGCCGACGCATCGTTTTGTTCTCGATGACAGGTTTATAGCAAGATAATACGATTTACAGCGCGCAACGCTGCAATTAGAATGCTATGATCGTTCAGAGCTTGGAGCTTGGATTCAATTTATTAGGCATAAGCGCTCTGTAAAGTATACATGTCTTTAATTTGTTACTGATTTTGATGTATGAAATGTGTAAACTGCTTGTTTGTAAACTCTTTACTGCATTAAAAATAAAATGTTAAAGATAAATTTTAATAATACAAAGGCGGATTATTCCGTTATGCTGTAATCATTTCGAGTCAATAATAAAATATGGATGGAGAAAATAAATTTATATCAAAAAGAAAGGACAAAAGTTACGAACACGACAACTAACATGATTTTTAATGAATTGGGTTCTTAATATTAAGAAAATTTTATTGATTGTTTTAATCCATCTGAATAACCAAATAAGTTCAATATTGGTAACACGAACCATTTAAGAACAAAATGTCATTTTAGACAGTTAGTTAAATTCACATCGACGACTAGTACCTAGTCAAATACTGTAGCCATTGGCATTAACTCCTAGCTCATTATGGTAAGTGATGATGCCGAAAAATGGAAGCGGGCGGGCTTACCAAGATTCCCCAACGCGGGAACTGGTTATCTGATCTTCCTATCAAAGATCACATAGCTATCACTGGCTTAGGGGTCTCTCTCTCTCTTATCGTGTTGCACATTTTTTCCGTCCTATCAACTAGGTATAGGCGGTGGTTGCCTGACTTAGGGGTACCAAGTAACATTAACTATAAAATAAATAAATAATTATAAAGATAAAAAGGAAACAAAATATATTACGATTTATCCTGTATTTATCTTACCAAATACACAATTAAGTTTCTACAGTAGGTTGAATGAGCTAACAGAACTTACTAGGTTGTTACCTTAATATGGCATTTGGTATGAGATTTACGTTTACATATCTTGTGCATCATCCCTCCCGTAAATAGCTATAATAATAAATCAACCGCTTCGTTATTAAAAACAGACCATAAAGAAAATAAGTCAGCTTAATCTAGCGTAAGTTCTTCAATTGGTTGTCTGTGGAAGAAGTGATTGACTTGCTTCACCACGCTTGTAACAATGCCTTTCACGATGGGTATACCGACTTCTTTGACCACTTCGTTGGCGCTGGTTTCGAAGAGGGAGTTGACGGCAGCAGCTGAGAAAGAAACAGTTAAATCAGATAGTGAAACCCTCAAGATCTCAGTCCTGTGGAGGAAGGAGTTTTTTTTTTGGGAACTAACTTTATAAGTCGAAATAATAACTGAGTTTTTGCGTAAAATAATGAAATAATGAAAATTTCATCCTACAAGATATTCATCTATTAACGTTATGTTTTTTCAAACATGTAATACTACAGTTGGCGACGTAGCTCGGTAGGTTTGAAATTAACCCAATAAATAAAATAAATAAAAATAAAATAAAATCTATTGTGAAGAGTCATACGGTATTATTATTATTATTTGGGGTAAAATGAGGATAGGACTAAAGGTGGGCCCTATTGGATCACTGCGACCTGGGTAGATCTACTGGGACTAAAAAAGTGTAATAATATACTGGTAGAAACTAACATAATTCCTTGTTTCCGTTGAAGAGATTTTCCATCCGAATTGTAGCTTTGTCTTCCAGATCGAAAGTGTGGCTGAAGCTCTTAATGTCCCAGTGTTTGACGCCTTGCTTGTCAGTCTTCTCACCCAGGTTAGCTACGGTATCTATTAGGAGTTTGTCTGAAAAATGATTAAGCCTTATTAGAAAAGTATAATTGTGAAAAACTTAGGGAAAAAATATATAATGTTCGTAAATTTTTCATGATTATATTACATTTCATTTGTACTATTCTGTAGAAAACAATTATAATTTATATTCGTGGTGGTGAAAATGTCGCCTTTCTAAAGCATCAGTGGTTTAATTTTTATATACTTTTTAAATAAGTCGTATAATAAAGTGTTATCAGCTTGGTGTAAGTTCTGCAGCTTCTAACTTTCCTACAACTGACGAATAGACAACCACACATACACACAGAGAGAGATATTGTGAGTGTATGAAAGAGATATTTGCTGATAGATAAAGAGATACTACACGTCGTGCTCCCTGGCAACCCCATCGTCTGTTTTACTGTTTCCAAATACATAAAACAAATGTACATAATATGTACTCAATCAGTACATACTTTAAAAAAATTGTACGTTAATAGTTTAAGAGTACTAATTATTTGAATTTGGGGTTGCTAAAATTCAAATAATTAGTACTCTTAAACTATTAAGGTACCTACATTTTTTTTAAGTATGTACTAATTGAGTACATATAATGTACATTTGTTTTATGTATTTGGAAACAGTAAAACAGACGATGGGGTTGCCAGGGAGCACGACGTGATACAACAAAGCGAAAATACTCACTTAGTTGGACCACAGCATCTCCCTTTCCTTCTATGGGCAACACCAAGATACGACCATTTATTTCGTACTTGCCGATCAAGGTTACGTCGCAGAGTACCCTCACGTGAAGCTTGGAATTGGCTACGTCACGCCTGTAAAAAATGAAAATAAATTTAGTAACATTTAATAAACTTACAAGGTAATTTTTAATGATGGATATGAACATGCCTATCCATGATATTAAACTTTTCTTGGGTCAAATATGAGAACTTTCGTTCTATTTTGAAATAAAAGGCAAAGCTTTTGACTGTCCATACAAAAATGGTCAATCATCAATTTATATGGAGAGTTCTTTATTTATGTCGTTTATTTTAAAGTGGTAATACAAAAGTTGACAAATAATCGTCTGAATATGTTTGCATTCATCATTAAAAGAATCTTAAATGAACTAATTTTAGTAACACTAAATAATTCAATATAATTTAAATTAATGTTAGGTTTAATTCACTAAGAAGTAAAAGACTTAGTTTTTTTTTTGTTCCGATTGTATTGTTTCCTTAGGGAAAGTTGTTCAGTTTCGCAAGTAATATACATATTAATAAAAAGTCACCCTGCGTTAGTGTTCTAGTTTGAGATACTCGGTTCATGTTATTCCCGACACTCACACTAAAACCACCTCAATAAGGGAGTGGAGAAGGAAACTGGAGACGGAGCGAAGCAGGAGATTAAAATGACGGATAAAACCGAAAAAACCCAAAGGTGGAACGGAAGAGCACTATACAGGGTGTAACAGAAGTGTGTGACAATACTTCAAGGCTGGCTTTTACCCATCAAACTGAACAAATTTTGTTCTACAACTTTGTTGAAATCGAAAATTTTTTTTTGACTTTTCATACAAATCGATCAGCTGGCAAACCAAGTTTGTATGAAAAGTCCAAAAATTTTTTTGCGATTTCAACAGAGTTGTAGAACAAAAGTTGTTCAGTTTGATGGGTTAAAGCCAACCTTGAAGTATTGTCACACACTTCTGTTATACCCTGTATAAATACGTATATTTATATGAAATCTAGAAATTAAACAGCAAGACATAGAAAAAACAAGTCTTTGAATGGCCCAAATTATTGTCCTAGCTAGGTGATTAAACAAGTAAACAGGTTTAATTCGGTACAATCAATAGATGAAGCTTATTATTTTTTCTTTATTTATGGCTCAGGTAGCTACTATATGAGTTGTTCGGAATTATATTACCGACCGTTTCAAATTTAGCACAGTATTTGGAAGGCCAACCAAATCAAAAATATATTATATGTTTGCTTCAGAAAAATAAGATGTTAGTGCTGATGACAGATGCCGTAGTAGACTGCGAGTTGTGGGAAGATATGTACATCGGAAAATTGGGTTATAATTAACGTCAAGTGGACTAAAGGATATAGGAATATATAGTGGACATACATACAGTCATACACCTGAATAACATTACCCTCTGCTCAAGCAGTAGGGTAAAAAATAACGAAACTTTAAACCTACTGTCGTATTATATGTTTTCAAGGTTAAAACACTTACTCAATAGTTTTAATGTCACATTTCCGCAGTCCTTTGACGTCAACATCATTTAAGAACAGTTTCAAGTCTGGACCGCTAGCGTCCAGGAAGTCCAGACGCAGGGGATCAATTGGGGCCACGTTCAGCTCGGGGATACCATCCGCGAATGCAGGGGCCAATGCTAACGCCGATGTTTTATGGCATTGCACGTCGGAGGACTTGCATTTTGTGATGCTTAGAGCCGCTACTGGAATAATAAAAAAAAAATGTTACAGATGACGATAATATGTGCTGTTTTTGTAAGGTAATCGCAAATTATTATTTTTTGCATGATATGTAACATCGAACGCAGCTAATGTAAATAATTGTTTTGTTAATATCAAATAAATTCTGTAAAGTATGTATAACTACTACATATAACTTTAATGGTGAATATAATGTATATATGAGTTCATTGATGCATAAATTTGATGTGATAATAAGTCACGGAACTACGCTAAACTAACATAATATGATTAAAAACATTTACACATTTACGAAAAAAAACATACATTGAAACGCACAGTTGTAGTTCAGTTAGCACTGATATTTAATCATTAAACAGCATATTAATATGCTAATAGACCATTACGGTTCCAAAATTGAAAAAAGATAGATGGGTGCGAAAAGAATAGATACAACATAATGCGCGAGTTACTTTTGTATCAAATATCAGAAACTAAATTTTATTCTGAAAATGTTTGAAATTATGAACACTGAAGTCATCAAAAACAGTCGTTTGCATATTTATTTACATATTAATAAAAAAATACGTGTAATTTACATCAAAGTCTTTTTGCAATTTCAATAAAATAACTATTTAGTGAACAATATTTTATAATTTATTTTTGATGTAGTAAACTTCTGGAATATGACGAGTTGACTTATTTATACAGTATGTTCCTAATAAAATTGCACAAACAAGAAGGGATGAAATTCGTAAGAATTTTATTAAAAAACAAAAAAATAATATAAAAAAACATATTTTTTTATATTTTTTAAGTAATTAAAAATGGTATATGTTTTGAACTTATATACAGTATGAGTCTTTATAAAGTGTACATATGAAAGGGGGTGAAATAAGACCCAATTTTATCGCCCAGAAAACGGCACGACCATCTACTACCAATCCTCACTTTTTTTATTTTAACGTTCTAACCTACTTAATTTAAAAGTTACAACCTTTTGTTTACTTGGAGACAGCTGATGCTTTTTAAAACTACTTTTTTATTTTTTAAATTTTTCTAGGCGATAAAATTGGCTCTCATTTCACCCCCTTTCATATGTGCACTTTATAAACACTCACACTGTATATGTGTATTGCACTGATAAATTGATAACTGTAAACAACGTATGTACTAAGCACAGCAAATAATAAAAGCAACGATAATTAGCTTGACGCTATATGTTTTAAAACCCAAGAAAGCTAATGATTTTTTATCACTGCAGATTTTTTAAATGAATTTTTTAAATATTCTAGTTCCACGCATTTTAGTCTGTGTACTTTATGGAGAGACACACTGTATTAAAAGGTAATTAAAATGCAATTAAATTCTATACTTAACTGTTTTGTTTTTTTGTAAAACAACCGTTAACTTAGTTTGTATACAGCTAGTGATTATATACAAAGAAAAATACAATAATTAGCCCTTCTTTACACCGTTTACATGTATATTTGCGCGTTAAGGTGTTCATTTCTCAATAGTATTATAGAAAAGAAGAACAACAGATAATAGCCAAGTAATTTATACACATTATTGAGACGGTCATTGTCATTCGTTTGATCACTAGAAATCGTTAGTGTTTTAGTATTAACACATTCCCTGCGTTACGGCAAGTATTTTGCCGTATCTAGGTATCAAACAGTGCGGCAGCTCATTGTCCTTGTTTTACGCTAGATGCAGAGCGATTTACCTATGTTTCTGTACATGTAGAAAAGAGAGTGATATTCCCAATATTGTTGCTATAAATATAATATTTTTTTACACAAAAAATGTACGGCAAAATGTTTGCCGTAACGAACAGTGACGAAATTATTTTCGTACAGTGCAGTACGGTAACTATTTTGCCGTACCCCCCAACCTCACACCTCACTGCATGCGCCTGCGTGGAACAATAGTGCTGGCCATGAGTGAGACGTATTTTATGCTCGATATTTTTTTTGCATAAAATACGAAAAAACAATGTGGCGCTTACGAAAAAACCTCAACAGGAGTAAAGCAATTAAGTGTGAAGATGCAAAAGCAAGAAAGAAACTTATCACATTTTTGTTGATTAGTTTGTTTGTACTACATGTTGCTGCTTGATAAGATAACCAAGCAATATATATACCTAACTCTTTTTTTACTTTAAGTACTTGAATATTTTGGTTTGGTTGTTGAAAATTGATGTTGGTTGTTAAGAAGAATTATGTTGATTTATACACCGTTAAAATTTACTGTTGTGTCTATTTTAGAGAATATCGATGAAAATATTGGTTATCTATTTAACAAGTAAACCCTGTTCCTAGCATTTTATCATTTCTCTGCTATACGGCAAATATATTGGTGTAAATATTTCAGATTTTCAAAATACCCTTTATCTTTCGAAATATCTTACAGAACCCCGTGCTGCAGCAGCTAGGTATACACGAGGATGTAACTTATCGAATAGTTAAAAAAAACGTTGATATGATGAGTTTACATGTCTGTATGGACCTTGGAATTCAGGCCCTGGTACGGCAAAATAGAGGCCGTAACGCAAAGCAGGCAATATACGAGCGGGCAGTATTTGTCTCGTAACGCACTGGTAGTAAGTTTAGTTCTAGCGCCAACGTAGGGAATGTGTTAAATTACATTACATTGTCAAATAGCCTGGGAAAGTCTGCGACAAAATAACAAAAGCACTTCTTACGTATAAAATCTTCAAAAAATAGCTGATATTCTTTCCTTGTAATATTATTGATAATGTGATCTGTGATGTTTCTTTTAATCACTTCACATCTTGAATCTCACTTACAAATTGCACTTGGTTTAGAAATTTTAATTTTATGTTATCCTCCTCGTACCAAAATACTTTGAACTTGGAAAAATTCCAACTCAAATTCATCCTAATACTCAATTGTTAAAAATGATAAAGTTTCGCAAACGCAATATGGAAATCATTGGTCTATTTTTACTGTAATTAAATAATTCCAAAAGGCTGAACTGAATCTGAGAATTCTGTTTGAAGAAAATATTTTTTTTCTGTTTTTTCTGAATAGTTTTCGTATTGCTTACAAATCTTAATCTTAGACTAAAAAAGTATTCATTTCACTTCCATTTGAACTGACCCTTTAATTCTGAAAATATACACGTCTAAAATGTGCGTTATTGGTTAATACCAGAGCTATTTTGCTGCTAATTTTCATTGGTTAATATTTTGAAGAACCCTAACTAGACGGCTCTTTAAACTGATCCATTTTTATGTTACCATCTACTCTATTTACTTTATTTTACTGAATTCATAAAACATTTTTTTTCACTGAGTACAAATCAAGTTAACCCTGGCAAGAAACTGAATTTTTTTCATTCGTTTTCAATAAATATGAAGAGACAACGCATGGCCTAAGTGTCTAATTACCTAAAATCATCTGTTTTTCTAAATTAATATGAACCCACGTTTCCAGTTTCCACCTTAGTATATGATTACGGGAAGATAGCTCGGGAAGTAGATTTATATCGTTCAAACTAAAATACAAAATAAATATATATATCGAGCAACGTATTTAAGCCAGGGGGAATAAAACGACACGACGAAGAAGCTTGCCTATTTTATCTAAGATGACCACTGAAACCGACAACAGTTGAAACGTCTGGAAACGTTAGTTAAACTAGATAGGATGATCAGCTGACTTCAAGTAAGTAGGCAATAGTTAGTAGAATGTTAAATACGGGGACACCACAGAATCAACGCGACACGCTAGTTAAAAAGAAAATTTTACCAATACAATTAATATAATAAAATACTAACCGTCTGAAAACTGTGTACTGACTAAAGCTACGAGAAACACTACAAATATTTTATGACACATTTTTAAAAGTGATTATTGAACACTATAAACAACTTTACTGTGTGGTTTCCGCCTTACAATGCGAGTCCTTTGATCAATCTCGCTTATATAAACTGTTTTATATCACAAAATATTCCAGTTTATCCGATGACGATTGACGCCAACTGACTTCGGTGAGAAAACAAGTTTTTTAGAAGAAAAATAAATAGGACCACTTAGGAATTTATAAACCAGACAATATGACATATGCATGTATGTATGTATATATGTAAACTTAACGTTATTTTAGTGGGTGCTAAGTCGGTGCGTCTAATTGTAAAAACATAAAAACATCATTTAAATAAACATGATCTGTACATATTATCTAGATTTAAACGATGATTAGTGGGTTCTGAGTACTTGTGTTATAGAAATATATTATATACATGGAAAGGTATCCACTATCAAATAATGTTTGTTATGAGTATAGGCAAACAAATTCCATAAGGTCCTTTAAAGAACTTTGTTTGTTTTGGAAATCCCCAATCACTGGTTCATGTTTTATGAGCATTTATAATATTTATTTTAAAAATATAACAAAGAATTGCTACGTAAAGAGACGACACTTATTTCCGTTCGTCACTATATCGTCGCCTATATCAGTGGTATTGTACGTTAAGAGCACTTTCATATAGTCAGGACTCGGGGATACCCTCTCGCTACACCAAGAGAAGTATTCGACTGATTTATATGGAGTGTCAAAGGGCCGAATATAATATGAAGTATATTTTACTGGATATCATCATCGTCATCAGCTGAATGACGTCCACTGCTGGACAAAGGCCTCCCTAAAGATTTCCACACCGACCGGTCTTGCTCTACCCGCATCCAGCGGCTTCCCGCAACCTTCACCAGGTCATCGGTCCACCGAGTGGTAGGCCTGCCTACACTGCGTTTTGCCCCAACGGCCATCTGTTCTACGAGCTCTGTGCCCCGCCCACTGCCACTTCAGTTTAGCGATTCTGTGAGCTATGTCGGTTACTTTGCTTCTCCTACGTATTTCCTCATTTCTGATTTAATCACGTATTACTGTAAAAAATCGCTGCCGTAAACGACGTATTCTACTCATGAAACTGTACAACTTTTCCTGTAGAATCTACACTAAATTGTAAAAACAAAATAGAGTTTTTTTTACAGACTGGTCGGCTGATCAGGCCCAATATTTTTTTGAGATTTCAGATAAGGTTCCTTCGATAAAATTATTCAGTTTAATGAGTGGAACCCAAATTTAAAGTTTCCGGGAGTGATCTTTGCACCCTTTATAAGAGGAAAGTAACTAGAGTGGTAGAGAACATAGATACCTAACTCATTTATGATTCTTATTCTCCTCCTCGATTAACCCTTTATCATATCTGGGTCCGCTCATCGCAATCGTAAACTTTTATCAAATACTGCGATGCCGTCGATTCTATCTTTAAACTCCTTTTTAGACTACATACTTTTTAGATTTTTGAGCAAGGACTAATAAATTTGCGAATTTGTGTTTATTTATGGACGAAATCTAAGGCCCTGTCCGGACTGTAGTGCGCAAAACCAGCCCTTGATCAAAATAAAACCTGACTTATGTTCAACAAAAAATAATTAAAGAATATCAAGTTCAAGAATAAAATGAATATGATTCAAACAAAAAAATAAAATGTATATTTATGTCCTTAAGCAGTTGACTGCCTTGATTATCAAATATCCGGAAAAATACGTGACAGAGTTCTCGTATATACATAGTTATTATGTTGGCAGTTTAAATTATATTAAAACACAAATACATATGTTTAAATGTTTTGTTACAAGGAGAGGAAGTTCACATAATACTTACGTGTATGCTGTTTACTTACTTACGTCGAATCCTTGTGTTTGCGATCAAGCATCTAAGAATAAGCGTAAAAAATTAAAATCCGAAGCATAAAATGGATCCTATGTCATTCTGAGAATTAAGAAGTGTGTAACGATATCTACCTTAAAGTTCATCAAGCCTTTTTGGGTACATAATTAATAAAATGAAACAGGAATACATACATTACTTGTGGTTAGTGATGTCAACCGATTACAATTTTCGCCACCGGTATTTACCGATAAGTTTTTTGAAAAAATTTGTTTTTTTAGGTATTTTTAGGTTTTTTTAAAAGTGAGAAAAAGCCAAAATAAAAATACATTTAATGTATTTCAGTTATATTTAACAATTAAATCGTCGTTTTGATGAATAAACAAAGTTAAAGCATCGCGAAATTCTGCAATCTGTTCCTTCTTCATGAAAAAATGTTGTCCGATGCCGAGAACATGCGTAGGGATATTCCGATACAAGTAAATACGAGTCAATACTCGATACTTTTGTTTCGATACCAAGTATTTTCGAATAGCATCGAATCAATCTTGCGATACTTACTCTTTTATTTTTTTTTTTTTACTTTTTTTACTTTTATTTTTTTAATCTATCGAATCCAGTGATATCCCTTAATTAAAAGGAACCCAATTATGGAATGGGATGAAATGAAATTTGTATTTCCTTGCTTTTACATATTTGCCCTACAATATTTGAATCATAGAAATTTAAATAAATATTGCTTAAGAAATCAGACATACCGTGTATTTGGGGTTGCCGAAAAGTAATCGGTTCTTTTTAAATTCTAAATACTAAACTTTTTAAATACATATACTTAATATTAAATACTTTTTAAACTGGTTTTTATCGGTATTGTAAAAAACCGGTTTTATTTAGGTTTTCTTAAATCCGGTTGACATTACTACTTGTGGTGGTCAATGTGAGGTACTTTTGAACATAAATGAGGTGAAGAGGTCTAACTTTTCTGAACACAAAAATAGGTTATTTTTATTGCGGCTTAAAAACATATTTATTATTTTTTGTAGTTTCAACAAAGTAAAAGTTTATCAGTTTAATAAGTAGTGGCTCATGTCAGCTGAAAGATTTCCACTGCGGGTCAAAGGCTATCAAGGATTTCCACAACGACCGGTCATGCGGTGCCGCATTCAGCGCGTTTCCGCGACCTTCACCAGGGCATCGTCCACCGAGTGGAAGGCCTGCCTTCGCTACGTCTTCCGGCGCGCGGTCGCTTTCGCTTAACGGCTATCTGTTAAAAATTATTTCTACATAATGTTGTTACATCCTGGAAAGATATCAAATACTAAGAAATTTGTTTGTTACAGATATGGAATCTTTGATTTTACGGTTTATGGTTACCGAGATATTACGGTTTTTAGATTTTTTTTGAATTTTTTTGCCTTGTTACCAAAGACAATTAATTATGAAAAAAACCATTACACCGTTAACATTGTGGCATACTACTACTAATGGCAAGAAAAGATCGCGACCTAAAATCTGATGAGTTTAAAAAAATGCTACACTTGGTTTATTGGGACTAGAACTCTTAAAGTTTACTATGGTTGATCTCTTACAGTTTTGTATTTTTTATTTCATATTCTTTTACATAATTTCTAAAAAGCATTCAATAAATGTTTTAAATTAATACACATTGTTTTAAATATTAAAAAATAAAAACGAATTAAGAATTCACGAAATATGAACAAACGAGGCTTTGATATGTTGGGGTCTTTAAAGACCCCGCGCGACGAATCTCGTGAGCAAAAAGTGAGTGACTAACCGAGGGTCAAGGAAACGAAAGATTATTCTGTATTTATCCTGTATTTATCTTACCAAATACACATTAAGTTTCTACAGTAGGTTGAATGAGTTTACAGTATGTAGTAGGTTGTTACTTTAAATGGCCTTTGGTATGAGATAAAATTTACGTTTACATATATTGTGCATCATCCCTCCCGTAAATAGCTATAATAATAAATCAACCGCTTCGTTATTAAAAACAGACCATAAAGAAAATAAGTCAGCTTAATCTAGCGTGAGCTCTTCAATGCGTTGTGTATGGAAGAAGTGATTCACTTGCTTCGCGACGTTTGCAACAATGGCTTTCACTAGGGGGCCACCGACTTCTTTGACCACTTCGTTGGCGCTGGTTTCGAAGATAGTGTTCACGGCAGCAGCTGACAAAGAAATAGTTAAATTAGATAATGAAACCCTCAAGATCTCAGTCCTATGGAAGAAGAAGAAATCTTTTTTGGGAACGAACTTTATAATATACGACGAAATAATAATAATATCTGGGACAAATAACACACGGTCATCTGGCCCCAAACTAGGATTCCCTGTATCTTGGAAACCAGAGACTGATAAACATATACATATACTTTTTAAATACGTACATATATATACGTAGATATAGTACACCCAGACTCAGAGCAAACAATTCTGCTCATCACAGAAAAGTTTATCCTGTGTGGGGATCGAACCCACGACTCTCGGATCAGAGGTCAGGATCGCTAACCACTTAGCCACCGAGTCAATCCCTAGCTTGATTTAGTGAAATAATGAAAATAATTATTCTGTAGTATTTAAAAGGTTTATTTGGTACAACATACATTGAATTACACTAATTATTATTATTTGATCAAATCACTAGGGAAATGACAAAATCTTGTTATTATTTTAACATTTCCCGGGATTTGATCCAGGAAATAAATCCCTAATTTTAAATCCTTGCGACATATCCATTGTGATGAGTGATACCGTATTATTATTATTTGGAGTAAAAGGAGGTTAGGAGTAGTCTAAAGGCAGGCTCTCTTGGATCACTGCGATCTGGATAGATCTACTGTAACAACAAAAGTGTAATAATATACTGGTAGAAACTAACCTAATTCCTTGTTTCCGTTGAAGAGATTTTCTAAACGAATCTTAGCCGTGTCCTGGAGATCGAAAGTGTTGTTGAAACTCTTGAGGTGCCAGCGTTTGACGCCTTGCTTGTCAGTCTTCTCACCCAGGAGGGCTTCGGTATCAAACAGGATTTTGTCTGGAATATGAGTAAAGCTTAATTAGAAAAGTATAATTGTGAAAAGCTAAGGGAAATTTGGATATTTTTATGTTCGCCAAATTTTCATGTTTTTTTTTATTTTATGTGATAGGTGGCAAACGAGCAGACGGATCACCTGATGGTAAGCGATTACCGCCTCCCATGGACACCCACAACACCGGAGGAGTCACAAGTGCGTTGCCGACCTTTGAAATGGGATGGGGGATGGGGGAATGGGGAGGGGGAGGGGGGGTTGGGCCTCCGGTACCCTCACTCACTCGGCGAAACACAACAAACGTTGCTTCACGCCGGTTTTCTGTGAGGCCGTGGTATCACTCCGGTCGAGCCGGCCCATTCGTGCCGAAGCATGGCTCTCCCACGTCTAAGATATATTATAATATATAGATTATATTACATTTCATTAGTACTGGTTAATGGTTACTTGTACTATTCTGGAGAAATTTACAATTGTAATTAAATTTGTGGTGGTGAAAAAGTTGTCCTTCTAAAGTATCGGTGGTTAAGTTTTACGTACTTTTTAAATGATTCGTATAATGCGGTATTCTCAATGTATAGTCTAAGTTCTGGGGCTTCTAACTTTCCCACTCTACTACTAAACAACTGATGAATAGACAACCACACACGCACTGAGAGAGAGATATTGTAAGTGTGTGATAGAGAGATTTTCTGATAGACAAATAATCATACAAATGGGTCATTCGTCTTTTTTGCGACAATGGGCAATACTTACAAAACAATATTTAACATTTACATAACGTATTACTGATGATTTGTAATATGTCCTATATGCTGTGTGAGGTACCCTGTAAACCTGGTACCATGTAAAATTTAATTTATTAGCTAAACTTTTTGATCAAAATGTACACCTCCGTCACGCTTTTTAACTTTTTTCGCAAGTTAAATGATGAAGTGAAGTACCTACGAGATGACATTACAATTCATTTGTAATTTTATGGTAGATTATGAATATTTTTGTAGTACTTATATTTTTGTATGTTGCTGTCATTTGCTCTTTACACACTTGCTTAAGAGGAAGGTAATATTTTTCGAGTGTATGTAAGTATGTATATCCGATTAATTTCAAATAGAAAATTGGGTAAGTGAGTACTAGTCATCTATGTATTTTTTTATCAAATATCAAAAACGACATTTTGTATGAAAATCATTTTAAATAGTAATTTATGTCGACACAACACAATATAGTATAGTGCAGTCGGATAATTACGAAAATGCGTAATTTCTACCAAACGCGACAATATTTTTTGCACCGTCAACATTCATTTGACGGCCATTTCAATTTGCTTTCCAGTTCATCGCTTCTATACGCGACACACATGCGAATTCCCTGGTTTTCCTTTCGCATTTACCCGAAATAATACACAATACAAACAAACAAACTATAATATTAGTCGCATATACATGTGTTTATGTATTTGGTGGTTAGTATCAGAAAATATTTAGGTGGGGGGGTCAAAGCCCATTGAAAATGGAATATGTACTTATAGCCAAAACTCAATAAAATTAAACTTTTTCGGAAATAGCCGACTATTTTCGGAATTACTTTCTCGCAAATAGAAACAGTATAAAATGTTTAAGCCTTTCTGTTTAAAACACCTGTAGGTTTTCATAAAACTTTTTGATACACAACTTTAGAATATATGTATATTCAAGAAGACACAGTAACATAACTTGGTAATATTGACTCAACTGACTTTGAATGGTTGATTAAAATATATATCTCTCGTCATCTCGTCTTAAATTCATTCGGAATTATCCGAATGCACTATAATTTTAAGTTCATACATTACTGGATACAACTCATTGTCGATAAAAAAGAAGAACGACTCAAATAAAGAGATTATTACAAAGCGAAAATACTCACTCAATTGTAACTCAGCATCTCCCTTTCCTTCTATGGGGGACGTCACGATGCGACCGTTTATTTCGTACTTGGCGGTCACATCTAAGTCGCAGAGTGACGATACGATGAGCTTGGAGCGGGCTACGTCACGCCTGTAGTAAAACGATGAAAATAAATTAAGTAACATTAAAGAAATATTCAGTTAAATTTATTACGCATGAGTGTACTATTTATGTCGTTTGTTTAAGAAGTGGTAATACAAAAGTTGTCACATTTGACTCAAATACTAATGAAAACAAAACGTAGAAAAGAACAAAATGTAAAATGTGTTTCTTTTACATTTTCTACATAAAACACACTTCAATAAATTTGGGATAAAATTTAGTCATGTTATCATTTCTATGTAATAATGATCAACCAACGCGTAGTAGTATCATAACTTCTGTGGTCGACTGGCATTTATGGGAAGATATGTATATTATGTACATCGGAAAACTGGGCTTTATTTAACGTCAAGTGGATTATAAGAGATAGATAGATAGATAGATAGATAGATAACTCATTTATTTGTTAGGAATAGGAGATAGGAATATAAGCGCGCTTTTATGGTCATGCGGATTTCTACCCGCATGCGGGCCGTGACCGCATGCTTGCCGCCTGCAACCTATCGTTTCAGTACATTTTTTAGGGCCCTTTTAATGTCATGTGTGTCACACGCACGCGGGTCGCTTTGGCTCGGCCCGCATGCGGGCAAAAATCCGCATGACAATAAAAGCGCCCTAAAGGACATACATATTCATAAACCCGAAAAACATTACCCTTTCAAGCAGTAATGTAATAAAAGTAATATAAAAAAATAAAAAACCCCCGACACAAAAAAATTAACTCTAAAAACTAACAAATAATATTTTAAACCTATTATAATTATTATCGACACATATAATTATTATGTAAGTTCAAATATTTTTATTTTCCAAGCGTCGTCGCGTCGGGGAACGTCTAAAGTTTATAAAGTATTTTTCCAACAACAAATAATTAATTATTATGTATTATATTTAGGTACGAGCGATCTTAAGTTTCATGCATAGTCTACGCTCTACGTAATGCCGCGCGCGGCGAGCTCGGTGTGCGGTATGCGGCGCGGGGGAGGCGTCACCAAGTGCGGCGACCCGAACGGGCAGACACGTGAGGGCAGACGACGTTGACAGTTGTGTCGATTTTGCGAATATTTCGGAGTAAATTCTTTTGTTGCAATCTGCGACTACACCTGTTTTTCTCAATTAGCGGTCCCCCGACGCGACGACGCTTGGAAAATAAAAATATTTGAACTTATATAATATATATGTGACGATAATAATTATAATAGGTTAAAATATTATTTGTTAGTTTTTAGAGTTTATTTTTTGTGTCAGGGGGTTTTTTAAATTTTTAATTTTACATTTATTTTGTCCTTTTTAAAGTTGGTATAAATATTAGGAAGGTATTTATAGTGATTAGTTATTACTCAATGGAAATTGAGTTGAATATACTAAAGAGTTTTAAAAAATTACGCGTCGCGTCGCTTTGACTCCGCCGTAGTGGTAATTGAGCCTAATTGATCCCATTTAATAACCCACCTTCAAAATCTAAACCTTACCCTAACATGTCATATTTAAAGTCATGGTTATCTTACCATGTTCTTTCAATATCATTGAAATAATACGGTACCAAATTTTAAGTCGATAGGACATATGGAAGGTAGTCAGATTCCCTCATCAACTACTAAAGAGCTAAGGATCTTCAAACGGCTGATCAGGTCATGGTTACCTTACCATATACTTTCAATGTAATTGAAGTAACACGGTACCAAATTTCGAATCGATCGGACATAAGAAAGTTAGTCAGATCCTCATCAACTAGAAAAGAGCTGATGATCTTCAAACGACTGAACAGATTTTCATGAAACATGGCTAAGAACACTCGGGATAAAATAATCTATGACACAAAAAAACTAAACGTAAAACGGTTCATCCGTTTGGGAGCTACGATACCACAGACAGATACATAGATACACAGACAGACACGTTAAACACCTCTCTTTTTGAGTCGGGGGCTAAAAAGGACCAAACTTTAAACCTACTGTCGTGTCGTATTATGTAGGTATATTATTTCAAGTTCAAACACTTACTCCATTTTTTTAATGTCACATTTCCGCAGTCCTTTGACGTCAACATCATTTAAGATCACTTTCAAGTCAGGACTGCTAGCGTCCAAGAAGTCCAGATGTAGGGGATCAATTGGCGCCACGTTCAGCTCGGGGATACCATCTGCGAAAGCAGGGAGCGCAGCCACCGCCGATTTTCTAATGCATTGCGCGTCGGAGGACTTGCATTTTGTGATAGTTACGGCCGCTACTGGAATAAAAAAAGTTACAGATGATGACAATGTGTGATTTTTTGCAAGGTAATCGCAAATTATTATTTTTTTGCACGATATATAACATCGAACGCAGCTAATGTAAAATAATCGTTTTTGATATCAAATAACTTTTATAAAGTATCCATAAAACTACTACATATATTGAATGAATATAAAAAAATATATTATACGTATATGTTACAAAAGGTCACGGAACTAAGCACCGACATAATATAATTAAAAGGGTTAATTTACAAAATATTTAATCATTCAATAGCATATTAATATGCTATTAATTAAACCATAAGTGTTTTAAGGGTTTTTTTTATTATGAAAATTATGTTTTATATTTTTTTAAATATTCTAGTTTCACCCCTATTTAAGCCCCTTTTTTATCTATGTGCCGAGGTCGGTGCATAGACTTGTACAACGTTAAGAGTGTATCTCTTGGTCAGTCTTACGACAAGGTATGCAACCCTAGTCGACACACTCGCGATCTCCTCAATGTTATCACTAAGGGACTTATTGACGAGGAAACCTATTCCGCCTTGGGAGACATTATCTCCTTCTCTATAATAGAACAGATGTCCTGGTGGAAGGGTAATGTCCTCTCCCTGTCTTCGGACTTCGCTAAAACCTACAATATGCCGTCGTATCTTCTCTAGTTCTACTTCGAGTTCTGCAAGATGTTCGTCGAGCCTAATCGTTCGTCCGTTATACGTCGCCAAAATCAGTTGTTTATGGTAGCCTTCCGTAACCCGAGGATTCTTAGCACCCTCAACCCCACCGAAGCCATGACGTCTACCGTGTTTAGGACTAGCGGGGCGGCCGGGAACTAGGGTCCCTGGTTTTTTCGTGCTGTCCATATTTATTAGGGGGGTTTGCTCTAATCGCCACGCTGAGCAGGCGGGTTGGCGATCGCAGATAAACTAAATCGTCGCACCAGTAACGCTGCTGTCCGTTTCTGGCCTGTAATTTGTATTTGAGTTTGGTTTATATTTGCGATGGTTATTCCGTCATCGATCGGTCACCAGTGCCTCGTTAGTTGATAGCAGTGTATCGTGCGCAGGTCGGTGAAGTTGACATTTGGGCTTAGTAGGTGAAAACTGTGCCCCTTACCCTCCCAAAACTAGTAAATAATTACTAGAATAATACAAATAATTTTAATCATCTTCTTTTCGTGTGGAAGTGTCAGTTCCCTTATAATATTTTTTGCCAATATCGTGCCACCTCGATCGCTTCGGGGTTTGCCATCATTAGATCTTATGTTGTGTATTGTGGGCCCTCTGGACAACTAAAAAAATTAGAAGTAGTCTGGGGTAGGCCACACTGGCAGGATATGTTGGTGTTATCAGGAAGGATTCCTCACTTTCGCATGCTATCTCTGGATCGTACCACGCCAGTTCGTAGTCGGTTTAAGGCTTTCCAGGTTCTCCACTCAAGTTTCCCTCCAGGTGGTAACTGCTCAGCCGGTTGAACAAAGTTATCCGAGTGGCATAAGCTGTTCTTCCACTTCTTCATTCGGAATTCTTTCAGAGTCTCGCTTTGAAGTCATTCGTTTGTGATGAAGCTTTTCCTGGATTTGAATCGCTGTTTAACAGAAACGTGGTCGTGGAGTGGGTGTCGTGTGTTGTTTATTTGTTTCCATCGTTCCTTTGCCGCGGCTGCCTCTCTGCGAATAGCTGGAGGTGCTATTCCAGTTAGGAGCTGTAATTTTTCGACAGGCGTTGGTTTAAGGCAACCGGTTATTAGTCGGCAGGTTTCATTTAGAGCTACATCAATGTGTTCTGTATGAGCAGAGTTTTCCCAAGCCGAGCACGCATATTCTGCTGCTAAGTAGCACAGACCCAAAGTAGAGGTTCGCATTGTGTGCGGGTTAGCGCCCCACGTGCTACCAGCTAGGCGTTGCAGTAGCTTTTTTCTGCTGCTGACCTACATCTTGGTGTTGATGCAGTGTGGTTTGTATATAAATAATATAATGAAATAATTTTAATTTATATTTAATAATTTTAATATAATAATTTTAATGAAAACTTAAATTACATATGCTCTAAAATAATAAAATGCTAAAATTTCATACGCGCGTTCAACCTTATTTTTTCCTATTTTTAGGGCCAGCAAAACCCCCTTACTGTTAGTGGTTATTTATCTCGACCGTTTCCTTGCTTCGCAAGTCGCAGTGCCGGCTGCTATCTGTGTGTGGCCCCCGTGTGTGGAGTATGGCCTAACCTTCTCTATGTATAAGAAGAGACCCGTGTCCCTGCAGTGGGAACGTAATGGGTTGTTAACAAAACCCTTTTATGGACCTCTATTCTTTCTAGAAACGTTAGTTATGGTCATACTATTGTAGATAAGTTAATCAGCTGATGTCAAGTAAGTAGGCAATAGGTAGTTAATAGAATAAATTAAGTACGGCGACACCTCAACATCAACGCAAAATGCTAGTGCAAAAGAATATTCTAACAATATAATTAATATAATAAAATACTAACCGTCTGAAAACTGTGTACCGACTAAAGCTACGAGAAACACCACATATATTTTATGACACATTTTTAAAATTGATTATTGAACACTATGAACAACTTTACTGTGTGGCTTCCGCCTTAAAATGCGAGTCCTTTGATCAATCTCGCTTATATATCATAGAAAATTTCAGCTAAGCCAACTGATTTCGGTTAGAAAACAAGTTATTTAGAAAAAATTTATAGGACCACTTAAGAATTCATAAACCAGATAATATGACACATGTATGTATGTAAACTTCTATTCTTCATGTATGTATGTTCTAAGTCGGTGCGTCTAATTTTAAAAACATAACTTGACTGACTCGGTGGCTAAGTCGTTAGCGATCTTGACCTTTGATCCGAGAGTCGTGGGTTCGATCCCCACACAGGCCAAACTTTTCTGTGATGAGCAGAATTGTTTGCTCTGAGTCTGGGTGTATTATATCTATATATGTATGTATTTAAAAGTATATGTGTATGTATATCAGGCTCTGGTTTCCAAGATACAGGGAATCCTAGTTTGGGGCTAGATGACCGTGTGTAATTTGTCCCAGATATTATTATTAATATTATTATTATTGAAATAAACATGATCTGTGCATATCACCTAGATTTAAACGTTCAGATAATAATATACATGGAAAGGTATCCACTATCAGATAATGTTTGCTATGTGTATACTCAAATAAATTCCATAAGGCCTTTTAAAGAACTTTGTTTTGGAAATCCCCAATCACTGCTTTATGTTTTATGAGCATTTATAATATTTATTTTAAAAATATAACGGAGGCTCGCACAGACTCTTTTCAGGCTATAATTAGAAAAAGGGCGGCATCGCTGATGCACCGCGTGACTGGCAGCGTCAGTAGTATCCTTAAAATGATGGGAGATAGGACTGATAGTCCCTTTCTCAAGCACTGGGACTCTACCCATACAGGTTCCAGTGCTGTAATGTATAATATTAACAGATAAGAATTGTTTTGTATTCTGTTTGTTCTACTAACAGTAATTTAAGTTGTGTGTTGTATACTAACAAATATGGACTTTGTCTGAAATAAATTATCAATAATAATAATAACAAAGAATACTGCTACGTAAAGAAGCGACACTTATTTCCCTTCGTCACTATATCGTCGCCCACGACCTAGTGGTACGTAAAGGGTACTTTCATACATTCAGGATTCAGTTCAGTACCTGCTCGCTACGCCAAAAGAAGTATTAGACTGATTTTTATGGAGTGTCAAAGGGCTGAATATAATAGGAAGTACATATATTACCGGATATCATCATCGTCATCAGCCGACTGACGTCCACCGCTGGACAAAGGCCTCCCCCAAGGATTTCCACACCGACCGGTCCTGCGCTGCCCGCATCCAGCGGCTTCCCGTAACCTTCACCAGGTCATCGGTCCACCGAGTGGGAGGTCTGCCTACAATGCGTTTTGCCCTAACGGCCATCTGTTCTACGAGCTCTGTGCCCCGCCCACTGCCACTTCAGTTTAGCGATACTGTGAGCTATGTCGGTTACTTTGGTTCTCCTATGTATCTCCTCATTTCTGACTAAATCACGTATTCCTGGATATAACCGAAACGTTGAGTGTAAAAGTTCCAAATGGTAGGAACTTTGTACTAGGTATACAAAATTATGACGATTTAAAAGTGTAACGCATCTACTTAAATAATTTTTTTTTATATTTTTGATATACAGACTGTGAAAAAATCACTGCCGGAAAAGGCGTGTTCTACTCATGAAACTGAACAACTTTTCTTGTAGAATCTATACTGAATTGTAAAAACAAAATTGAGTTTTGTTTACAGACTGATCAGCCAGTCAGCCTATTTTGTATGGGGAGTCCAAATTTTTTTTTGAGATTTCAGAATAGGTTGTCTTTCGAAAAAGTTGTTCAGTTTAGTCAGTGAAACCCATTTAAAGTATCCGGGCGTAATCTTTTGTACCCTGTATAAGAGGAACCTAACTAGAGCGGTAGATAACATAGATTAACTCATTTATGATTCTTATCCTCCTCCTCGATTGTCTCAAACCCTTTATCATATCTGGGTCCGCTGATCGCAATTGTAAACTTTTTTCAAATATCAAAGGCCGGCAACGCACTTGTGACTCCTCTGATGTTGCGGGTGTCTATGGGCGGCGGTAATCGCTTACCATCAGGTGATCCGTCTGCTCGTTTGCCACCTCTGCCATAAAAAAAAATATGCGATGCCGTCGTTTCTATCTTTATGAAATTCCTCTATACAGGGTTACTGGTAATTCAATGCGAATATTTTAACGGTTTATAGAGGAGGTCTATCACAGTTTCACTACACTAAGCCTAATTTAGGGTTATTCCTATTTGTCCCCACGAGCCTGTCCCCGCGGTTAAAAGGTTAATACTGCCATAAAATATTTTTTTGGGGACAAACAAAACTAAAAGCTCTGTTTTTCACCATTCGGGGATAGGCTCGTGGGGACAAACAGGAATAACCCTAAATTAGGCATATAGTAGTAAAACTGTGTTGAGAACATCTTTTATTGTGTTTTACCTTAAAAAGAGACTGTTCAGTTCAAAGTTACACTTAGCTGATTTTCATGGTTTTTACAAGTTTTAATAAGATTTTGTTGGTTTTTATTTATTTTAGGCAAGGTTGTTATAAGGTTGTTCTAGAAAGCTAATAAGACGTAGATATTTTTTAAAGAATCTACACGCCTAATGTATAGGTATTTTAAAAAAAAATCCTCTACTTTGTTCAATAAATTGAAAAAAATATAATTGAAGTTTTTGTTCTTTAAGCTGTAACTTCAGAATATTTATACATATTTTTTATTTCACTGCTTATTATAAAGAAACAATATCTCTTCTACGTTATTTTTTTTTAATTAAATAAAATTAATTTTTATTTTTTTATGATTTTTTTAAGGTGACAATCCGGAGATATTTCAAAAAAAATATATCTCGAAAATGGTTCACTTTTGCATAATACATTATATTATTAAATTGATTGCTAATGACTTCCTCTATAAGCCCTTATAATATTCGCGTCAAGTTACCAGTAACCCTGTATTCTACTTACTTTTTAGGCTTTTGAGCAAGGACTAATTTTGCGAATTTGTGTTTGTTTATGGACGAAATCAAAGGTGCGGTCCGGCCTGTGGTGCGCAAAACCAGCCCTTTTGTTTTTAATGATCAAAATAAAACCTGACTTATGATCAACAAAAAATAATTAAAGAATGTCAATTTCAAGAATAAAATGAATATGATTTAAACAAAAAAAAAATATATATTTATGTCCTTAAGCAGTTGACTGCCTTGATTATCAAATATCCGGAAAAATACATGACAGAGTTCTCGTATATACATAGTTATTGTGTTCGCAGTTTAAATTATACTAAAACACATACATATGTTTAAATATTTTGTTACAAGGAGAGGGAGATCACATAATACTTACGTGTATGCTGTTTACTTACTTACGTCGAATCCTTGTGCTTGCGATTAAGCATCTAAGAATAAGCGTAAAAAATTTAATCCCGAATGTATAAAATAAATCCTATGTCATGTCATAAATCCTATGGGAATTCAGAATTGTCTAACGACACCTTATACCTTAAAGTCCATCAAGTCGTTTTGGGCAAAAAAATTATAAAATGAAACAAGAATACATACATTACTTGTCGTGGTTAATGTGAGGTATTTTTGAACATAAATGGTGAAGAGGTCTAACTTTTCTTAACACAAAAATGGTTTCTTATTATTGCGGCTTAAAAAATATTTATTACGTTTTGTGGTTTCAACAAAGTAAGCTAAAAATTTATCAGTTTAATAAGTAGTGGCGCATGTTAGCTGAAAGACTCACTGCTGGACAAAGGCCCTCAAGGATTTCCACAACGACCGGTCTTGAGGTGCCGCATCCAGCGGGTTTCCGCGACCTTCACTAGGGCATCGTCCACCGAGTGGAAGGCCTGCCTTCACTACGTCTTCGGGCGCGCGGTTGCTTTCGCTTAACGGCTATCTGTTCAAAAGTATTCCTACATATTTTTGTTATATCCTGCAAAGATTTCAAATACTTGAAGCAATTTGTTTGTTACTGAAATGGAATCTATGGCCTTACACCTTGGCCCCGCCAATTTTCTATTTGGCATTAATATATATGATTATTCTAATTATTGATTATCAAAATAGATTCTTAAAGCCAAAAAGAATCCGTGGCGAGACGCTCATGTCACAGATTAGATAATAGTACTACTAATGGCAAGAAAAGATCGCGACCTAAAATCTGATGAGTTTAAAAAAATGTTACACTTGGTTTATTGAAACTAGAACTCTTAAAGTTTACTATAGTTGATCTCTTACAGTTTTGTATTTTATGTTATGAGTAACAAAACTCAATATCATCATATAAATAAAAAATAAGGATGTTTATTTGTACATAGTTTCTATAGAAAAGAAAAGAAGGATTTTGTATAGATTCAATATATTTTTTAAATTAATACACATTGTTTTTAATATTAAAATATAAAAAATAAAAACTAAAGACCCCGCGCGACGAATCTCGTGAGCGAAAAGTGCGTGACTAACCGAGGGTTAAGGAAACGAAAGATTATCCTGTATGTATCCTGTATTTATCTTACCAAATGTATATTAAGTTTTTACAGTAGGTTGAATGAGTTTACAGTATTGGTACATATGAGATTTACGTTTACATATCTTGTGCATAATCCCTCACGTAAATAGCTATAATAATAATTACAGCTTTGTTATTAAAAACAGAACATAAAGAAAA
Source organism: Coleophora deauratella (assembly GCA_958295455.1). Lineage (NCBI taxonomy): Eukaryota > Metazoa > Arthropoda > Insecta > Lepidoptera > Coleophoridae > Coleophora > Coleophora deauratella. Next base: position 4,887,737 of record OY282405.1, on the reverse strand, counting down.
TAAGATAGCTTAATCGAGCGTAAGATCTTCAATACGTTGTGTGTGGAAGAATTGATTCACTTGCTTCGCGACGTTTGCAACAATGGCTTTCACGATGGGGGTACCGACAGCTTTGATCACTTCGTTGGCGTTGGTTTCGAGGAGAGTGTTCACGGCAGCAGCTGACAAAGAAATAGTTAAATTAGATAGTGAATCCCTCAAGATCTCAGTTCTATGGAAGAAGGAGAAATCTTTTTTCGGAACGATCTTTATAATATTACATAAGACAAAATGATAGAACATAACTAAGTTTTTGCGTAAAATAATGAAACTTTCATCCTACTACCTATTCATCTATTACCGTTATGTTTTTCAAAAATGTACTACAGTTGCTGACCCAGCTCAGTAGGTTTAAAATTTGCCATTTAATTTCTGAAAAAACTCAAGTACTACGTTTATCAGTGTACATGTTACCGGAAATATGTATATGAAAATTAGGAAATGTACATAATTCCTAGGAAATGTATAAATTTTCTAGGAATTGTATATAATTCTGAGATGGCACTAGGAAATATAATAAATGATGATGAGAAAACGCGTGGGCTCCGCCAGAAGACTCGCTACGTCGCCACTTTCGCTCCGCCAGCACTCTTGCCCATCGCTCCACTTGGGAGGTCGCCGACTTGCTTCGCTCGCCACCTCCCTCCCTCGTTACGCTCGCTTCACTCAGGACCTTCTGCGCGAGCTTCTGGCTCCGCACTTTTAAAAAAACACTCTAGATGTGCGATAGACGAGACCACGTGGGATCGGGGTGCTCCGATTCGGCTACTCTGCTACTCAAAATGAACCCAAATTAATTCAAGTGGAATCCCCACTTATACCTTTCCGACGGCCATTTAGAAAATGTATAGATTTCCTAGAAAATTTATACATTTCCTAGGAATTGTGTACATTTCCAAATTTTCATACATTTTGGTAACATACATAAGTCACTCCCAGTAAATGCAATTTATCTGTCAGGAAATGTTAAAATAATAACATGATTTTGTCATTTCCTTAATGATTTGATGAAATCCCTAATTTAGTTAGTGAAATGGAGAAAATGATTATTCTTTAGTATTTAAAAGGTTTATTAGGTACAAAATACATTAAATGACACTAAAATCTTAAAATCAACACTAGAACTTTACTCATTGTGTTGTCATAAAAACGATAGGTCTTCTTCTTCTTATCGTGTGGCACATTTTAACCGTCCTATCCACAAGGTATAGACGGCGGTTGCCTGGTGTTGCATTTAGTATCAGCCGCGGTCACGTGTAGGGCATTTAGATTAACACCTACGGACGTGTGCAACGCGACCATCATACACATCTAGAAATCAGATTGTGCAGGTTTCCTCATAATGTTTTCCTTCACCGTTAAAGCCACATGAAGCAGTCGGTATATGAAAATGCACGTAAGTTTCGAAAAACTCATTGGTGTACTGGCCAGGATTTGAACCCGGTACCTCTGGACGTTAGGTATACAGAGCCTAATAAAAAAATGTTTTTGTGAATCTGTGTGTGTTTGTGTATTTTCCAAAATGTTTTTTTTTCGTTCATAACAAAATAAGTAAAGTTGTAGTGCTCATTTTTAAGATTTTAGTGTAATTCAATGTATGTTGTACCAAATAAACCTTTTAAATACTACAGAATAATTATTTTCATTATTTCACTAAATCAAGCTAGGGATTTGATAAAATCACTAGAGAATGACAAATGATCAAATCCCTGCGACATATCCAAGGTGACGAGTCATACGGAATTATTATTAATTGGAGTAAAAGTGCTGATTTTTAAGATTTTAGTGTAATTCAATGTATGTTGTACCAAATAAACCTTTTAAATACTACAGAATAATTATTTTCATTATTTCACTAAATCAAGCTAGGGATTTGATAAAATCACTAGGGAAATGACAAATGATCAAATCCCTGCGACATATCCAAGGTGACGAGTCATACGGAATTATTATTATTTGGAGTATAAGAGAGGATAGGACTAGTCAAAACTGTAACCACAAAAGTGTAATAATATACTGTTAGAAATTAACCTAATTCCTTGTTTCCGTTGAAGAGATTTTCGAAACGAATCTTAGCCGTGTCCTGAAGATCGAAAGTGTTGTTGAAACTCTTGAGGTCCCAGTGTTTGACGCCTTGCTTGTCAGTAGTCTCACCCAGGTGGGCTTCGGTATCAAACAGGATTTTGTCTGGAATATGAGTAAAGCTTAAGTAGAAAAGTATAATTGTGGAAAGCTAAGGGAAATTTAGATATTTTTATGTTCGCCAAATTTTCATGATTATATTACATTTCATTAGTATAATGGTTACTTGTACTATTCTGGAGAAATTTACAATTGCAATTAAATTTGTGGTAGTGAAAAAGTCGCCCTTCTAAAGCATCGGTGGTTAACTTTTATATACTTTTTAAATGATTCGTATAATGCGGTGTTCTCAATTTGGTGTAAGTTCTAGGGCGTCTAACTTTCCTACTCTACTGCTAAAAACTGAGGAATAGACAACCACACACGCACACAGAGAGAGAGAGATATATTGTGAGTACACACTCACAATATCTCTCTCTCTCTCTCTGTGCGTGTGTGGTTGTCTATTCATACGTTTGTCTTTCACACGAAAGATAGATTTTCTCATGGACAAATAATTTTACAAATACAAAGATCATTACAAAGCAAAAATACTTACTCAGTTGGAACTCAGCATCTCCCTTTCCTTCTATGGGCGACGTCACGATGCGACCGTTTATTTCGTACTTGGTGGTCACATCTATGTCGCAGAGTGACGATACGATAAGCTTGGAGTTAGCTACGTCACGCCTGTAGTAAAACGATGAAAATAAATTATGTAACATTAAAGAAATATACAAGGTATTTATTAATGGTATATGAACATAACCATGATATAAAAAAAATTGGGTCAAATATGATGACAACTTTTAATCTATTTTTAAATAAAAAGTTTTGACTCTCCATAAGGAAATGGCCACTCATCAATTTATATGGAGAGTTCTTTATTCTGACCTCATAAAAAAGAAGGCCGCAAAGTATACGAAAACTCCGTATAATTTGCGGCCTTTTTTCTTACGTATGAGGGCAGTATTTATGTCGTTTATTTAATAAGTGGTAATACAAAAGTTGTAACATGGATATGTTTATGTCCACTATTAAAATCTTAAACAAACTAAACCGAAAAAAGCCAAAGGTGGAACTGAAAATCAATACATAAATACGTATAAACGGTTTAATTCGGTACAATCAATAGATGAAGCTTATTATTTTTTCTCAATTTATGGCCCAGGCAGGTATTATATTAATTGTAATCCAACACATTATTACCGAGCTATTTAAATTTAGCACAGTATTTGGAAGGCAAAAAAAAACGAAAATATATTTTAAGTTTGCTTCACAATAATTGACCACGCTGAATACGTTAAAAACAACCGACTTCAATCGCAACAACTCCAATATTGCTATGGTTTTGTTGATTTTCTTAAAAACCGCTGAATAAATTTCAATAAAATTTATATCGGACCACCTGTGACGTATACCCTTTTAAACAAAAAAAGAATTTTCCAAATCGGTTCAGGCGTCTTCGAGTAATCGGTGAACATACATTAAAAAAAGACTCCGATGAATTGAGAACCTCCTCCTTTTTTTCTCCTCCTCTTTCTTTGTCTTCAATAAATGTCTTCAATAAATTGGTTGTAATTGCTTTATATGGTGCATTCATAGCTCAAATATCACTGCGAATCGTGATACAAGTCGAAAAAATAAGAATTTCGTGATGTGGACAATTCAAAGACAATAAAGATATACAATTCGTCAGGAAATGGGTATTTGTTAATATAAGCGAAAAGTTATGAAATGTTTAGATTTAAAAAAACATTAATAAATTAGGTACATTTAACGTATAATTGACCACGCTGAATACGTTAAAACAACCGACTTCAATCGCAACAACTCCAATTTTGCTATGTTTTTGTTGATTTTCTCAAAAACCGCTGAATCGATTTCGATAAAATTTATATGGAACCACCTGTGACGTATACCCTTTTACCCTTTTAAACAAAATAAGAATTTTCCAAATCGGTCCAGGCGTCTTCGAGTGATCGGTGAACATACATAAAATAAAAAAAAAATAAAAAAAAAGATTCCGACGAATTAAGAACCTCCTCCTTTTTTTGAAGTCGGTTAAAAATGTAAAGACATTAAAAAATTGCCCCTAATATTTTAGAGTGTTTTATGGAAAATAAACAGTTTTGTCAATAATTATTACTTCTCGAGAAAATGTTACATTCCTCCGTCAGGCTGAACTGCTGTGGTCGATCGGAAAATTGGGCTTTAATTAACGTCAAGTGGACTATGAGAGATAGGAATATAACGGACATATATATTCATAAACCCGAAAAACATTACCCTCTCAAAATAAAAGGACCAAACTTTAAACCTACTGTCGTATTATATATTTTCAAGTTCAAACACTTACTCCATTTTTTTAATGTCACATTTCCGCAATCCTTTAAAGACAATGTCACTTAAGACCAGTTTCAAGTCTGGAGTGCTAGCGTCCAAGAAGTCCAGATGTAGGGGATCAATTGGAGCCACGTTCAGCTCGGGGATACCATCTGCGAAAGCAGGGAGCGCAGCCACCGCCGATTTTCTAATGCATTGCGCGTCGGAGGACTTGCATTTTGTGATGCTTACGGCCGCTACTGGAATAATAAAAAAAGTTACAAATGATGATAATGTGTGCTTTTTTGCAAAGTAATTGCAATTGCAATTTTTTTTTTGCGTGATGTATAACATCGAATGCAGGTAATGTAAAATAATCGTTTTTGATATCAAATAACTTTTATAAAGTATCCTTAAAACATATTGAATGAATATAAAAAAATATATATTATATAAGTTCATTGGTGAATATATTTTGATGTTACAAAAGATCACGGGACTAAACTCTAACATAATATAATTATAATTGACCACGCTGAATACGTTAAAAACAACCGACTTCAATCGCAACAACTCCAATTTTGCTATGTTTTTGTTGATTTTCTCAAAAACCGCTGCATCGATTTCGATAAAATTTATACGGGACCATCTGTGAAGTATAACCTTTTAAATAAAAAAAGAATTTTTCAAATCGGTTCAGGCGTCTTCGAGTAATCGGTGAACATACATTAAAAAAAATATTAAAAAAAAGATTCCGACGAATTGAGAACCTCCTCCTTCTTTTTTTTAAGTCGGTTAAAAAGGGTTAATTTACGAAACAAAAATTATGACTGATATTTAATCCTTCAATAGCATATTAATATGCTTATAAACCATTAGTGTTTTACTTAATTTTTACTATGATTTTTAAAATATTTTTTAAATATTTTAGTTTCACCCCTATTTAAGCCCCTTTTTATCTTGGTCAGTGTATATACTTGTACGGCCTTAAGAGTGTATCCCTTGGTCAGTCTTACGACAAGGTATGCAACCCTAGTCGACACACTCGCGATCTCCTCAATGTTGTCACTAAGGGACTTATTGACAAAGAAACCTATTCTGCCTTGGGAGAGATTATCTCCTTCTCTCTAGTAGAACAGATGTCCCGATGGAAGGGTCAGCATGTCCTCTCTTCGGACTTCGCTAAACCCTACAATATGCCATCGTATCTTCTCTACTTCTACTTCGAGTTCTGCAAAATTTTCGTCAAGCCTAATCGTTCGTCCGTTATACGTCGCCAAAGTCAGTTGTTTATAGTAGCCTTCCGTAACCCGGGGATTCTTAGCACCCCCTACCCCATCGAAGTCATGACCGCTACCGTGATCTGGTCTAGCGGGGCGGCCGGAAACTAGGGGTACCTGGTTTTTTCATGCTATCCATATTTTTGGGTTTGCTCTTATCGCCATGCTGAGCAGGCGGGTTAGCGATCGCAGATAAACCAAATCCTCGTACCAGTACGCTGCTGCCCGTTTCTGGCCTAGGATTAATTGTTTTTTTATTTTTATTTTATATCAACAAATATCCCCTATTTTATTAAATCTCTACTACGAACCAGACCCCGCGGAAATTGAACACGCAAACTCCTTACGTTAAGCGAAAGTACTAGCCAGTAGGCAACGAAGGCTGTTAAAATATACTTCCCTTGGTGAGCGGTTTCAGATCTAGCTTAAGTTTATATGAAAAGTGCGAGCGAAGTAAGACAAAGGCATCTCCAAGGATTTCCTAGACGACCGGTATTTTGTTGACAAATAGGTAGAAAGGCAAATTTTGTCTCAGGCAAGTCAAGTAAAAAAATCAATGAAATTAAATGTACGATAGTTAAGGAATTATGATGAGAGGCGCCCACGTGTGCTTGCGAAGGGCGGCTTCTACCGCCGCTCGCAGGCTACCGCCCCGGGCTACTGCCCCGGTTGGCCCTAGGGTAAATACGTCTGTGGTTATTCCGCCATCGATCGGTCGCCTGTACCTCTTTAGTTGATAGCAGTGTACCGTGCTTAGGTGAGGTTGACATTTAGGCTCAGTAGGTTGAAAGTGTGCCCCTTGCACTTCCAAAACGAGCAAACAATTACTAGAATAATAGAAATATTTTTTTATGAAACTTAAAGAACATATGCTCTAAAATAATAAAATGCTAAAATTTCATACGCGCGGTCAGACAAACACAGAACAGAACCTTAATTTTTCCTATTTTTAGGGCCAGAATACCCCCCTTATGGACCCCCATTCTTTCTAGAAACGTTAGTTATGATCATACTATTGTAGAGAAGTTAATCAGCTGATGTCAAGTAAGTAGGCGACACCTCGACATCAACGCAAAATACTAGTGCAAAAGAAATTTGTAACAATATAATCCATATCCATGCTAATATTATAAATGCGGAAGTAACTCTGTCTGTCTGTCTGTTTGTCTGTTACGCTTTCACGCCCAAATCGCTGAACCAATTTTGATGAATTTTGGTACAGAGATAGAGGGGACCTTAGGGAAGGACATAGACTACTTTTTGTTGCGAAAATGAAACTCGAAGGGGGTGAAATAGGGGATGAAAGTTTGTATGGGGAATCAATCATTTCTCAAGTTAGGGATATAAATATCATCATATATCTACACTGTAAATGAAAAACGGTCTCTGCTTAGTGGGCTTGCGTGTTCGCGTCGATCATGCAGGTTAACTGAAGACAGACGCGGTCATAACCCGGATTGGTTTGACCGTTTCGGTGCTTCGCAAAGTAGTCAAATCAATGGTCGTAACTCAGTTGCAACTCAACATCATATATCTACACTGTAGATGAAAAACGGTCTCTGCTTAGTGGGCGTACGTGTTCGCGTCGATCATGCAGGTTAATTGACTACAGATACGGTCAAGACCCGGATGGGTTGGACTATTAGTGGTATTTATCTCGACCGATTCCGTACTTCGCAAGGTACGTTAAGCCGTTGGTCGTGACTCAGTGGGCTTGCGTGTTCGCTTTGATCATGCAGGTTAACTGACTACAGACACGGTCAAGACCCGGATGGGTTGGACTGTTAGTGGTATTATCTCGACCGTTTCCGTACTACTACAGACACGGTCACAAACTGGATGGGTTTGACTGTTAGTGTTAATTCACTCGAACATTTGCGTGAACGTTAGACCGTTGGTGCTGGCTACTATCACTAGATAGCAGTCGTTAAGGCAAGTCGGGAGGCCTTATAAGCAGCTTGAAAACTTCTGAGACTGGGTTAGCCACTAGCCCCACAACCTCCATCAATCCGGACTTGGCCCCTGTATGTAAAACTTCCCGAGATATGGGAAGAGATCCGTGCCACTGCATTGGGAAAAGGTCCTTAACAAACATAGTAAATACTTCTGCTGACGTAGTTAATCACTTAGAAAGGTTTTTTGGAAATTCTTCCCCCAACGAGTTAAAATATGGGATAAGAATTTAACATAGTTATGGAGCTCGCCTTTTTCTCCATTCGATATACTTACCTACTCGCAAATAATATTTCTGAAATACGGTAAGTAGCGTTTAGTCAAATCAAAATCAAATTAAATCATTCTTTTGTTAATTCACGTTTCCCGTGGATTAATCTTTGGCAGGGCGTAACAAAAATATAGTGATGCGTGTGCCAAGTACCATAAACGATGTCAACGCAGGCGAAGCCGCGGGCGGAAAGCTAGTTAATATAATAAATTACTAACCGTCTGAAAACTGTGTACCGACTAAAGCTACAAGAAACACCACAAATATTTTATGGCACATTTTAAAAAGTGAATATTGAATACTATAAACAACTTCACTGTGTGGCTTCCGCCTTACAATGCGAGTCCTTTGATCAATCTCGCTTTTATATCCCAAAATATTTCAGTTTATTCGATGACGATTGATGCCAACTGATTTCGATTAGAAAACAAGTTTGTTAGAAGAAAAATAAATAGGACCACTTAAGAATTTATAAATCAGACAATATGTCATATGTATGTATGTAAACGTAACGTTATTTTAGTGGGTGCTAAGTCGGTGCAAGACTGTAAAACCTGTCTGTAAAAAGTAAGTCGGTAAAAACATCATTTAAATAAACATGATCTGTACATATTACCTAGACCTAGGTTTAAACGTTAAGATAGTGGGTGCTGAGTACTTGTGTTATAATAATATATACATGGAAAGGTATCCATTATCAAATAATGTTTGTTACAGGGTTCGCATGATATATATCAATTGATATATATCGGATATATATCATGATATATATCAATTGATATTTATGCTTGATATATATCAATATTGATATTTATATTTTCCTAGCTTCTAAGAGCTGCTTCTTACGAATGAATGTGTCAAATGCAAAGAATAAAGATATGATTATCACAATAATAAATAAATTAGTTTAGTTTAATTAACTATCTTCAAATTTGCAAAAATAAAATATACATTTTAGATTCAGTTATTTCGAAAAAAACATATCAGAGTATAAAATTTGAATGTTATTTTAATAAAAATCTTCAAATTATCAAACATATACCTACCTACATTTTAAATTAAGCTATTTCGAAAATCATGTAAGGTAAGAGACCCAAATAAAGCCTATGCCCCAATAAGGCCTAGGTTTCAAATTTCCCACTTAGACATTTCAAATAACCGCGAAAGTTTACAGTGGTGTGCCTAAGGATGTATCTGACCGACTGTAATGATTGTTTTTTCTTTCTTTTTGTATGAAAGGCCTTATTGCGGCACGGGTCTCCCAATAAGGCCTAAATGACTTTTTTAATATTTTGATTCACAGAAGTCTGATTTTTGTTTTTTTAACGTTTCAACTATATTTATTTTAAAGTTTAATAAATAAAGATTAATATTTCGAAAGATCAGTAAGGTTTTCTTAAAAACCTACTAATTACGTCAAGATAAAAATAAGGTAGGCCTTATTTGGGTCACTTACCTTATTAAAGTAAGAAATTGAAATTAGTATATAATTTTGATAAATATCAAAATATCAAAGATATCGAAAATATCGGATATATATCAAAAATATCTGATATTTTGATATTTATTATAAATATCGGATATTTTCGAACCCTGGTTTGTTATGAATATAGGCAAAAAAATTCCATAACGTTCTTTAAAGAACTTTGATATTTTTTTTTTGGAAATCCCCAATCACTGGTTTATATTTTAAGATCATTAAAAAAATTTATTTTGAAAATACAACAAAGAATATTGCTACGTAAAGAAGCGACACTTATTTCCCTTCGTCACTATACCGTCGCCTACGACTCAGTGGTACGTAAAGGGCACTTTCATACAGTCAGCATTCTGTTATACCTATTCGCTACACCAAGAGAAGTTTTCAACTGATTTATATGGAGTGTCAAGGGGCTGAATATAATATGAAGTATATTACTGGATATCATCATCTTCATCAGCCGACTGCCGTTCACCGCTGGACAAAGGCCTCCCCCAAGGATTTCCACACCGACCGGTCCTGCGCTGCCCGCATCCAGCGGCTTCCCGCAACCTTCACCAGGTCATCGGTCCACCGAGTGGGAGGTCTGCCTACAATGCGTTTTGCCCCAATGGCCATCTGTTCTACGAGCTCTGTGCCCCGCCCACTGCCACTTCAGTTTAGCGATACTGTGAGCTATGTCGGTTAATTTGGTTCTCCTGTGTATCTCCTCATTTCTGGTTCGATCACGTATTACTGGATATACAGGGTGTTAAAAAAATCACTGCCGGAAACGGCATGTTCTACTGATGAAACTAAACAGCTATTCCTGTAGAATCTATACTGAACTGTAAAAACAAAATTGAGTTTTTTTACTGACTGATCGGCCAATCAGCCTATTTTGTATGGGGAGTCCAACATTTTTTGTTCAGATTTCAGACTAGGTTCCTTCGAAAACGTTTTTCAGTTTAACCCAAGTTTAACCAGGTTCTACCCAAATTTAAAGTTTCCGGGAATTATATTTTGCACCCTTATAAGAGGAACCTAACTTGAGCGGTAGAGAACATAGGTAGATAACTCATTTATGATTCTTATCCTCCTCCTCGATTATGTAATTAAACCCTTTATAATTTCTGGATCCGCTCTATTCAACAAGGATCACGCAAGGAGCAAAGTAATCTATTTGTTCCAGAAATGGAATCTATGACCCACGGCCTTGCCCCTTAGCTCCGCCATTTTTCTATTTGGAATTAACATATGTGATAATTCTTATTAACTTCTCAATGAACTTGAATTAATGGTTTTAGTTTATTAGTAATGATTATTAAAACAGATTCGCAAAGTCAGAGTAAATGAATCAATAGCGAGAAGCTTATGTCAAGTGAAGATGGAGACCTAAAAGTTGTGGAGTTTTTAATAGTGCTGGACTTGTTTTATTGAAGCTAGAACTCTGGAAACGGAGATGTCTTCCGAGTTCATCTTCCAATTACCACCTCCCACTAAATCTGAATCACGTCTCAAGCGGAAACAATCGTAAAATTAACACTGCATCTCTATGTGTGTCAAACTCAAACTCAAACTCAAAATGTTTTTTATTTAAGTAGATGCTCTGCACATTGCTGAAGACAGAATGAAATGGCGAAAGATCATCACCGAGAAAGTGTTACCGAAGGGAGGTCACGACCCTCATCACTGAGGAATACGACGCAAGGAGGAGGAGATGCTTTACACATGCTTTTAAATCGTCAATATTTTTTTCTACCTAGTACAAAGTCCCTACCACGCGGGACTTGTACACTCAACGTTTCGGGAAGTGTTTGCGAAGCGAGAAGAAACGTCGAGCCCAAAATTTTTTTTTTATTTATTTTTATTTTATTAAAGGTAACCAACAGCTTATAATAAAATGTTGTGGTACAGTACTATTTATGAAAGTTAAGCCAATAACAGATTACCCTACAGTACATAATTCCGAGAGCAGACTATATCTAAATTAAGTACATATGTTTGACAAAAAATATATGATATAAAAATACAATATTAAACACAAATGCAAGAGTGATAATGTCGTTGTATGATCTGATTTACATTAGAAGAACTACTAAAGAGAAATAAGATGCAAGCAAAATTATTCATTTACTGTAATTTATTCACAATATAAGATACATGTCCATATATCATTGTCATTTACATAATCTAGTATTTTGTAATACCCTCTAGAGCATAAACAATTTTTCACATGCAATTTGAATTTGTTTTCTGGCAAACTAGTCACATTTTGTTATAAAATTTTACACACTGCCCCATAAATGACTTCTTAACTTTACTCAGTCTCGAATAGGCAACATCTATGTTATTAATATTTTTTAGATTAAAATTGTGTCTGTCACTGTTTTTATGAAACAAGTGCAAATTTTTACGTACATACATACGTCATGGATGGTAAAGACAAAGGTAAATGCTCAGGTATTTTTCTAGACCTCGCTAAGATATTTGTGATACTATCTCAATCCCCAGAATCATGAATGAACTTAAATCCGTTGGTATCCAGTATCCATTAGCACTTTCACTTTTTCTGAAGATTTAGAGTTTATCTGATAAACAAAAAACAGGTTGCTAGGGGTCGCAGACATCTGAGTTCTAGATGTGTGAGATAGTCGCGTTGCACACGTCTGTATGAGTAAGTGTAAATCTAAATGCCCTATTCGTGACCGCGAATGATGCTAAGTGCAACACCAGGCAACCGCTTGCTACAGGCAATACCTTGTATATCTATCTATCTTGTCCTATTGGATGGTAAAATTGTGCCACACGATAAGAGGGATGGGAGAACGGGTCGGAGATACTCATGGTAATAACTATATTGTTTCTTTTGGGATCTTCCAAATAGTCATACTTGGATTTAATATTTTTCTGCTTTATATGAACCGATTTCACTTAGAAATTAGCCAAAATTAGCCAATATAAGAATGAAGCCGGTGAATAAATATTCGCTCCCACGAAAAATGTGGTCAAAAGCGACTTAAACGAAGTCATGGGCTGCTTTTGAATATTAAGATATGTATTTACATATTTAAAGTTTACGTTTGGCTATTAGTTTAGAATATAATGATTATGTTTATCATTTTCTTGATCATCTTCACCTTTAGTTAACCTTTAAACTGTATCAAATGTTAAATATACTTAATCTTTTAAATTATTTGGTAGGTATCTTGTTTTGAATGTGACCATTTCCAGTGACTCACTGTGATTTAACCGTCTTTGACTTAATTATACTTAACTAGCTTGTGCCCGTGACTTTGTCTGCGTGGACTTCAGTATTGATCCAGAGAGAAAACGTTTAGGTGGCGCCATATAGTGACGAAGTAAAAAATTTGAGTTTTTAAGTATTCCTCCGGGAACCCTTAAGTTTTCCGGAAAAAAGTATGATATGTGTTAGACGAGTGCTTTATCTATCTACCTACCAAATTTCATCCAAATCCGTTCAGTAGTTTCGGCATAAAAGTGGAACAAACAAAGACACCAACAAACGTCCATACTTTCGCATTTATAATATTAGTGAGATGAGATGAAGATTTTTGTTAACCTGTAGCCACAAGTGTCTGGTAATAATTAACCGTAAAAGATCAAATGATAAAATTTTGCCAAAACCATTTTTTGAGTAAAATATCCATATTTATGAGTTTCTCATATCAATAAAACAGAGCTCGTTTATTAAAATGACAGGATACTAAATCGCTCAGGTTTTCATTATAAAATACTGTATTAATTTATGACATCATAGATATGATGTCGTTCTTTATATTTGATAAAAAATGATAAAAAGATTGCCAAATGACTATCAGTCAACTACCGGATTTTAGCTAAAGGTTAAAAAAAAGAGTTAAAGTTGAGTTTTCTTATTGTAACTAGTATTTTAACTAGTAGTGTTATGTCTAAAATAACATTTTACGACAACCATATCAATGCAATATTTGCTCTACATTATAGAAATTGGTTCAGGGGTTTCCGTGGTATTCAAGCTGATGAAGGGATCACGTTAACAACCCATATCGTCCTCCCCACTGCAGGGGCACAGGTCTCTACTTATACCTCGGGAAGATTAGGCCATACTCCACACACGGGGGCCAAAACCGGATTGGAAGGGATCATCATCAGTGATCGGAGTAGGTAGATTGATTTAGGGTCAATGATCGCAAACGTATATGTTAATATGGACATCCTGCTCGGATTCTGAAAGTTTAACATTTTTAGACAAACAAAAACGAATATTCTTTATGTTATTCGACATGAAAACAAATTGCTTCCTTCAGAACCAATTGATTAGACCAGATTTACTTTAATAATACTCAACTTAGTCCGGAAATTCCGAAACTTTCCGGAAAAAAGGATTGTCTATGTTATAAAATCACGATGCAAGTACCGAAAATCAATCTACCTACTCCGATCACTGATCATCATCATTGCAGCTAGAAACTTTGGATTTGCAAATACGTATAGTTGTCAAAACAAGTAACAATGCCTACGATTTCAAGGATTTGATGATGACCGTCGTACTTGGATCTCATTGCGAAATTTTTTGAAAGCTTTAAACAACAACAAAAAAGTTCAGATTTTTTACAAACTTTTGCATTCATGTTTTATTTTTATGGTGCAATGGTATCAGACTTGGCCAAAATTGTTTTTGTATCTGCAAGGTATACTATTGACCTAATTTAGAAAAAGTTATAAAATTAAGCAGGTATATAAATAATTCGGTTCTCAATTATCTTTAGTTACTCGAGGTTTCACACTAAAGCAAAAAACTGCCATAACTCGTAAACTACAAATATTGCTTAACATTATCAAAATATTTTTTATTTAAGTAGATGCTCTACACATATACTTTTTTTCTACCTAGTACATGTTCCTACCACTCGGAACATGTACTCTCAACGTTACGGGAAATGTAAGCGGAGCGAGAAGAAACGTCGAGTCCAAAAGATTCTCGCCGCAAGATATATTTTTTTGGAAAATACTTAATTTCTAATACAATGCATGTTATTACTGGAACGAATAGCTGGAGGATCTATACTTGTCCCTACAATTTTATCATTTACATTTTACATAGCCTACCTTTGGAACACAGGGATTTCTTCACATAAGTTTTGAACTTATTAGGTTATTCACGAAGTACGTGAACATTTTATTTTTTTATTTACTTACAAGTACTGGTGAGTTGTAAGTTAGGTGCTACATATTCAAGCAGATTAGTGTCATAGAAGTTAATCTGACAATTATTCGTGAAATAAATAAAAGAAGATAGTATGGAGGAATTAAAAAAAAGTATCACTGTCGAAGAGCAGCGCACTTTTCTGAAATTTTGTACTTTATTAAATTATTCCGAAGGATATTCCCAAGACCTGTTAACGAAAGCAGTAGGTAAGAATGCGCTTAAGAAAACAGCAGTGCATAATTGGATGAAATCTTTCAAGGAAGGAAGAATTTCAGCTGAAGATGAACCAAGGCCAGGTCGACCAATTTCATCAAAGAGAGAAGCTGCTAAAGGACTAATAGAAGAAGCATTACGTGAATGTAAAAGAGTAACAGTTCAGGATTTGTCCACCCGATTTGACGTCCCTCCTAGCACTGTATACAACATTTTGACTGAAGATCTTGGTATGGTGAATAAGTTGGCTATTTGGGTCCCGGGTGAATTATCAGATATTCAAAAGGAGTTTAGAATTGAAGTTGCAAAAATGAATTTGGCATGGTATAAGCGTAAAAACCGAATGCTTGAAAGACTCGTGTGCTTAGATGAGACATACGTCGAATTTTACACCCCACGTCAGAGACATCAATCGAAGTCCTGGGTTAAACCAGGTGAGCCAGCAACACCTGTTCCACGGCAAAACCTTCATGAGCGCAAGGTTATGCTTATTGTTGGTATGGATATTCGTGGAGTGGCCTTTTGGAAGACATATGAAGAAAACTGTACTATGACTTCTGAAAGGTATAAGAATTTCTTAAGTGAATATATACCCAAATGGGCTGGCCAGAATAAAGTGTCTACTCCAATTCTACTTCATGATAATGCACGGCCGCACAAATCCCAAATTGTTCGTGAATTTATAGAAGGTATGGGTTGGGTCGAATTAGCACATCCACCTTACTCCCCTGATATGCACCCATGTGACTACAACTGCTTTGGGCATTTAAAGAGGGAATTAGCGGGAAGTACGCCATAAAACAAAAGAAGAACTAGATACGAAGATAAATGAGGTTTTAGAGACCTTCAACAAAAAGGGTACATTTAATGGCGTAAAGCAGTTACCAGCTATTTGGAAAGAAATTATAGAAAAGCGAGGAGATTACTGATATTGTATATAGTTACAACTATCACCTTAGAGAACAAATAAAGATTTACTATCAAAATAAAAATGTTCACTTATTTCATGAATGACCTAATATTTTTTGGTAAGCCAGTTAAATTGTCAGGAATTTATTATAGAATTGAATATACTACCCCATGAATGATTTATTGACCTTACTTAGTCTCGTATAGGCAACTTCAATGTTCTTCCTGTTGCTATGGTTACTTCCTGTTAAATTTATGCCTGTCACATTTTCTTGAAAACATATTTAAATTCTTACGAATATACTTTATATTGTCGATAAGAAATGACTAGCAACAGTTGAAATATTTATTTCTTTAAACTTGTTTCTCAAGGAGTCTCGAGATCGCATTTATTAGATTGCGCGGATGATGGCTCTTTTTTTGTAATATCAAAATTGTTTCTATGTCAGCTGCATGTCTCCAAATAACGATGCTGTAAGACATAATACTATGAAAATATCTACGATACATAAGCCCCCATTATGTATCTATATCTGTTAACTGCCATATTTCCTTAACGGCGTAAGCAGCTGAACTAAGTTTTCCTGCTAAGGTTTTGTGCTGTCCCCATTGTAAGAAAGTATCTAATTTAATACCAAGAAAAACAAGTTATTGCCATTTAATAATACACTATCGTGAGTTTGTTGAACATTTGGTAATGTAAATTTCAAAATATTATTTTCGTTTTGTTAGCATTTAATAACAAATTGATAACAGTCAACCATTCATGTATTTTATTAGGAAGAGTGTTGTTTACTTCGTATATTCTGTAGTCTTTCCTAGTTACCTTACAAATAAGACTGTCATCTGCAAACAATATGATTCTGTGAATAAAATTATTAAAAAAAAAAACATATTGAAGTTGTTAGGAAAAGTTTTGGTAAGCAAGAAAAGTTGGAAAATAAACTTGAAAAAACATGTTTTCATGGAAAATTATCAATTAATATCGCGTGTTTCCTAATTAAAGTTTCCAATGCTTAGGCATGATGAGGTTAATGTTATCCAGAGTCCCGTGAAGTAGCCTCTGCCGTTTCTCGACTACGGCAATACGCAGTTCTCCGTTGCTGACTGGAGCTGTGGTTCTGGATTTAACCCTTCGTTTCTGAAAGTCCCAGACGTGCTATGGGATTCAATCGGCAGATCACGCCGACCACATCACAGTGATAATCAAATCATAGTAGATTGGGATATTTATGAAAAAAGTTTCGAATTCCGTAGCCTTTTCTGCGTTAGATGTTATTTTGCCTTGATCAGTTTGTAAAACAAAATCTTTATCACGTGTCTTGACAGTTCCTTTTGTTTTTTTTTATTTATTCAGGGAACATACAGTCATATGTAGTGTATTGTTTTGTATAAGTAGTGTTACATACACATAATTATAATATTACAACAGACCTGGAGTCCCATAGGATATTTTTATTACATCAGATAAATGAGCTGAGAAAGAACTTGTGCACTGTACATGCTAATTTAAATTAGACAAAAGTTTGCTAATAGCACTTTGTACCCATGGATAAATTAAATATATCAACAGTTGAGAAATCATTGTTGTAGTAGCGCGTCGAACGTCTGAAAAAACTATATTTTGTAGAATTGGTCGAAAGGGGAGAAATAGAGAATGTTGTTTTAGTGCGAGAGGATATACGTGGGGGAATCCTAAAGTTGATTTCTGCCAAAATACGAATCAATAAAATTATGAATTATTTTAAATAAGCAGATAGAATCGTCATAAATTCGCCTGTGCCTTAAGGGTAAGATGTTATATCGTTTTGTTATTGATTATATTCCAAACCGTCTTAATTTATTATCGGAAAGTTTTATTTGTCTGGTAAAATAATAAGATTTCGTAGAATAACGTCTTATATAATTTCTGAAATGTTCATCAAACATATAACTTTTTTATCATAAAGGTCAAACAAGGTTTGACGACTCTAAAAAAAATTCTGTATTTGAAATGATTAAAAGTGACTCAGAATTAATCATAGAATACGGGAAAAATATTGAAAAATCTGACGTTCAATTTTTTTTTCAGTTTTCCACACTAAATCTGAATAGTGTATCAAGAATTTGTATGGGAAACTGAAAAAAATAATTGTAGATCGGATTTTATCAATATTTTTCCTGTATTCTATACTTGATTCTGAGTAACCTGTTATTTCAAACACGCTTTTTTAACAGCCTGTATATTCCTACTGTAGCTATTCACTAAAATCAAACTTATCATTAATATTTACAGATTTTGTTTTAAATACGTCTTGAAATTATCGATTAATAAATGTAAACAAGTCGTTGTACAAACTATTGGCTTCTACTTCATTGTCAAGAGTTCGCACTTCCTTGAACTTTTCTATTCTATTAACAGTGATTGGTCTTGATTGTATTTTTACGATATTTGTTTTTTAATTAACCTAACAGGAGAGCTAGTCATTAGTTTGCTATGATCAGACCTCAAGCAGACTTTTTTTTACATGGCTAAATTAACAAACAAAAAATATCGATGCATGTGGCAGAAGTCTCAGTTTTCCTTGTTGGTTCTAAAAATAAATAATCTAAATCAAACGACTTAAAAAGAAAAATAGTTCTCGTCGTTAAGGACATTTTTCTTATAAATCTACATTATAATCGCCGCATCCTATGACCCATTTTATACTTTTACTTACTAAGTTTAATACATCCTCTATTACCGATTCGAAACAACCAAAGTTATTGTCATATGGGGGCCTTTACATACAAATAATGGTGTGTTTCTGCACACAAGGAAGCTCCAGTTCTTTCAGTCGATACATGGGGACGACGATTCGGATACCCCTAGAGAGGACTTCTGCTTGACACCATTTTTGGTAAACCCTGTATATTGCACGTGTCTTTACTTTTGAATTTAAATATTACAAGTATTTTCATAATTTAATATTCTGCTGTGTAACTTTAAATGCAATAGAGTCGGCGTACCACAGGGAAGTGTGTTGGGCCCATTATTATTCTTTTTCTATATTAATGACGTAATTCCTAACGTAACGAAACACAAATATATTTTATTTGCGGATGACATTAGTATAATAGTGACTTGTAATAAAAATCTCATTAATTTATATGAATCGGAAATTAATAAAAAGTCAAATCAGATTAATTTATTAATAAATTTAAACTTGTTTAATTTTGCAAAGCCTTAAAAGCAAAACTGGCCGAAAAAGTTAAGGCCTTACGTACAGTCAATCTGAGGAGGTTGGTACATGATAAAATAATATCGACCGTAACGCTACTCATTTTAAGTTCAGATCAGTGTGGACACCATCGCGGCGCATACGTCGAAGCCGAACGCAAAATTCTCGATATTTCGATGTTTTTATTGCATTTCTTGGCTTTCAAATAAGTTAAAAAAAAACCGTTAAAGTTAAAATGAAGTTACTAAAATTGTCGATTTTTTGTGTTGCTTTCAACATAAACGAATGTTTTGTTTCCGATAGAATTTGCAAATTATACAAAACATGTAAACCCTGTAAACCCTTTACAGGAAAAAAAAAATATCAAAGTTTTTGTGATTTCTATGATTCTGTTCAAGTCAATTTATTCTGTATTGTTTCAAGTATGTTATATATTTTTTCCATTGTGATAGCTTTAAGCATTATTTTAACAATTTGAATTGAATATTACAATTTGACGATACTTAGCGTTTAATTAGTTCATTTAAGATAATAAAAAACTCGTTAAAAAATCTCACTTTTTAAAACAAAAATCTAAAAACACTGAAATATGCGACTCACTTATTATTTCATGACCTTCAACACGAAAATTATGAAATATGTTTTTAGCAATCATATTCATACCTTTTAGAGATGTAAATATCAAGGGAAAAATAATGGATATAGTTTTTATTGTAATAGATTTATTGAAAAAAAAAAAAAGGTATTTTATTGTTTTTAAGATAGAAACTCTCGACTGGTACAGTTTTCAAAAATATTTTCGTAGCATGTGTGATTTGTTTGAAGTGCGCAGTGTAGACAGGCTCGTAAAACATGCTGCCTACCTCCTTCCAGTTTTCATTTACCATTTTGTGGATTGTATCAGCTGAAATATAGTTTTAATCTCATTATTTGTTCGGAAAAAAAAGAAAAAGATTTATTTATAAGGACACCATAGATTTTATTGACATAATTAACGAGGAATTTTCTTCGAATATAGACTAATAGTTAACTTACATAATTCCTTCTGTCTGTTGAATAAATTTTTGAAGTTAAACTTAATAGGACCAATAGCTTCTGGTTTAGGAGAAAAATTCTTAATTTGTAGATGGTTTTTGCCATTTTTGCCTTTTCCTATTCTTACATTTGTGTTTATATCAATGTTGTTTTCACCTGCAATCATTTTGACGATTAGCCTTGTATACATATTAAAATAAGAGTACTCCTGGATTCCTCTCAGAGGCGCACGCCTCCGGTTTGCCTTAACCGGCCGGCCGGAGTAGATTCGCAAGAGTTTTTACTGGAGGGTGGAAGGGAAATGTGCGTAAGTCGCGAGTTAGCATAGGGTATTAGGTGCAAATCGAGAAATTGCTGCTATAGTTCTGCTCACGCTGGATATCACCTCCGAGTCTACCCTCCTGGTGCAAGGGGGGATCCAGCCTGGGTTTGTTAATAACCCATATTGTCCCCATTACAGGGGTACGGGTCTCTTCCCATACCTCGGGAAGGTTAGGCCATACTCCACACCCTGGGTCCAAGTCCGGATTGGTAAACTCTCTCTGATAGCCTATACGTGTTGTAAGTATTTATATCCCCCACGCACGCAAGCTTTAAAGGACCGGGTTCGTCCCGTGAACTCCCACCCTTGAGAGATATAATAATATTAAAAACAACCAAACCAACAAACAAGGTAATAGGAAGACAGTACTTACTTTTTGAAGGGTACCTTCAAAGATGAAAGGCTGCAGGTTTTTAAACCTGTCAATTTTCCATTTAACAACACGTGTGGAGAACAGTCAGGTTCCGTTCTACTTTGTTATGATATTGATGATGCATTGGATCCAATGTAGCAAATACCCGAGAGAACAGTTCTTTAGCTGACTGCAGGATGCAACCATTATCATCTACTTTAAATGGAGTCACACTGAAACCTTAACAAAAAAAAACTTTTATGCTTGTGAAAGGTTTATAATTTATTAATGTAAAGGTTTTCAAGCAGTTGCCAAGAGATGCAATAGAATATGGCGCTGTAGGTAGTATCGCGAACCTATCATTGTTTATATATTTAATAGCTCCTCTACACGATGGGCCATCATGGGCGAGCAAGAGAGACAAAGCTATATGAAAGTATAGTAACGAAGTAAGTACGTCCGTCCTATAGTTCTAATCCTCTTCTAGGAGCTATAATCCTCTAGAAGATATAAAATTTCCAAGTAATCACACCTTGACACAATATTTTATTTGCAGGCGCATTACAAGTACATTACAAAGACAAGAAGTAGATAGTTAAAATTTTACTAGATATTTCCGTTTTTTTATGTTCATAAGAGATAAAGGCAAACTTATCCTAACGATCTACCATCCAACCTTAAATGGTATTTCCTTTCCGTGAAAAAAATATATAAGAAACACATTCTTACTATTAGATACAAAATTACTCTGTAGATAAGTAAACTTTTTTCTTACCAGTTACAAAATGACACAGTAGACAAGATGACCTGCGTCTCACGTCCTACACTATGAATTTGAACAGTGATGGATACAGACTCTACATATGTAAAAACACAACATAAATATTAATGTTACCTGTATTTCTTACTAGAAAGACCGGTATGTTTATGAAATCTTGTTTTATTTTACTGAATCTGAAATATCTAAATCTTAACTTATGTTATAAATATGAAAATGTGTTTGTTTGTTGTACTCATTTGACGTCTTAATGACGCGGTATGTAACATGAAGAAAAACATAGGCTAAATTGTATACCGATTCTTGATTTGGTATAAGAATTTTTGAATTTTTGCTCCGATTGTGTGGAATCCTGTTAAGTTTCATTAGTAGATACCTACATTTAGTATATTAGTAGACGTTTGAATGAAATATTTTTCGTCAGCAACCCATTTAGTCCCCACTGCTATAGCACGGAAACTGTGCCCATAACTGGGGATGGTTAGGCTATACTCCACACACAGTGAAATGTATTGGAGGGAGTTTCTTTTGGACCCGACGTTTCTTCTTTTTCCACAAATACTTCCCGAAACGTTGGATATACGAATTCCAAATGGTAGGAACTTCGTATTAGGTTGATTAAAAAATGACGTGCGAAAAATGTACACTGCTACCTACTTCAAATCAACATATTTTGAGTTTGAGTTTGCAGGGTAAGTTGGTAGAGGTTGTGGTGTTAGTGATCGATTCCAGTGTCAGAACTTATCAAGCAGCATGTAATGACTCCAATACGACTTGGCGACTGTCATCTTGTACTAATTATATAGTGAAGCACAGAAACGGTCAAGATAAATGTCATTAATAGTCTAACCAATGACCGTGTCTGCAGTCAGTTAACAACTCCCACTGTTGGGAACTCTTTTGTTAAATCTATTTTATTTTTCTTCATGTCAAAACTGTCGATGTTAAAAAATGAGAAATATATGTGGGAGTCTGTGTGAAAATATGATTGTGGTTTTTCTTGTGATTTTAATTATTTTAAACTACCTATTAGCTACGCAGGTTTGCCGCATCCGTAGTATTTGGCGACCGTGACAGGACTCGCTCGGAACTTAACCTCCGTGTGAGGAGTATGACCTATTCTTCCTAATGGAAAAAGATCCTTGATCCACCAGTGAGGACTATGTGGACTGTTAACTATGATATTTAGGTTTAGTTAAAATATATTCGTTTTTTGGAGCAACTAAAGCTGCTACATAAGTTGATCGGTTTTACAGCGAAGGTTGTCACAATTGTATAGAAGTATTAATAACACTGCTTTGTTTTTCTAAATTTATTGTTTTATAACATTTTATATCTTTGTTTCCTTGCCCTCGGCGTCTTTTAAATAGTACTCTTCAATGGGGATAGTCTGTATAAGTTGGTTCAAGTTAATTATCATCTTTTTGATGCAGGCTTCTATGACAGGACCTTGTGTATAATCAGCTACCTCCTTCCAGTTTTCATTAGTAAATTTCAGTATGACGTCCGCTGAAATCAACAAATATGATAAGTCTTCATCATTGGCCTATGTTGATTTAGCAAAATATCGTAAGTGAAAGAGAAAGCACTGAACAACGTATTAAATCTTAGTTGACAGCCATTTGCACTGGGCTGTCTGAATGACCCAATCTTGGTCATGAAAGAAGAAGACAGTGATATGGTCACTATCCTCCTCACATTCACTTCAAGTATACAGAAGAAGAAATCTATATACCTAATTGTGCCCTTTAGTATAGAAAACTCTTAAAACAAAATCGATATTTAGTAGTAATTATGTTTATGTTATCTTTCTTAAATAAGGGCTTTATTCGCAATTATTATCTTTTCAAACACAGCTTCTAGTCATTACTTTCAATAACTTTCCCAAAGGAACCTACAAATAGTCAGCTCAGAAAAATATTTTCGGAGTTTCATGCAAATCTTCAACCTGAATAAGAGAATTTTTGATGACAGTTTTATTTTGGGAAAGTTTTGTTTTGTTTACAAGAATTTTCACTAATAAATTGGACCTTATGTTATCTTCCTGCCTGGTTCCCAATCAATCGTGATCGGCGAAAATTGGACCTTAAGTAACAGAATAATAAAAGAATAAAAACATACATATTTGTCTTAAACTTTTAAAATTTGTATTATTTTACAGCTGTGTATTATATTGTTATACTAACACACATCTTTGTCTCCACTGACCAAGTTTGTAAAATCATACGTCACTCCTTCTGAGGCTTCCGAGGAATAGTTGTAGCCATTTAATACCAGATTCACACGACCTTCGTCATCGTAGACTTTTCTTAGTCTTCCTCTGAATGTCACGTCATATTTTTCTGCAAAGTGGTTTTTATAAAGGAATTTTACAAAGCAGTATTTAAACTGGAGCTTTTGGTCGGCAAACTATATCTAGACAAATCCTAAAAAACTGGATGTCAGTCCGCTTATCGGCCATCTTAGTTGGTTAATGTTAGTGTCTATTTTGAAGGACAATTTAAGACTTAAACAACCTAAGTTTTGACTAAGTCTTGTCACAAAATATCAACGGTACTTATAGAGGTGTGAGAAATAACTAGTCGCAAATTTCATGTCTTCTAAAAAAAAAAAATTTAATTTTACTTCTTGTAACTCGTAATAACCAACATTATTAAAAACCATTACTATCTGAACTTTGAGAAACATGGAACAAATTATGCCGTCGGCAACATTCTTTCTATCAAAAATGTTTCACCCGAATATAATATTTCTAGTAGTTTTTCGACGCTCCCAATAATACTTGGATATTTTTACTAAGCTACTATTGTAATTTGAAATTGATATTTGCTGCACACACGATATCAACGTGGGCGAAGCCGCGGAAAAAAGATAGTATAATAATAGTCGAAGATTCGGAAACACATAGGTAGTGAATGGTAGAAAACCGGTACGTCCCGATGACAAGGTAAAACATCAGCCTTGAATAACAAATATTCAAGTTCAATGCTAATTGCAGTGATCTGTTCCGGCTTTGGTGATAAGCGAGTTACTAGATGCGTGTGGTTTAACGAGGCTGCTTCCTTATTTGGCATCATCTTTACTTGCTTGCACGCATTTTTTGGGTTCCGTAGTCCTTAGGAGTAACCTTTACAAGACTGTGCAGTTCTTGTGTAAGTGGCAGTCACAGTGTCACAGATTAGAGCCTAATTACAAAAAAAATGTCAAGAAGATAGTATGAATATAGATCGCTATTTAAAATAATTAAAATGCTAGTTTATAGTTTTGAGATATTAGCCATCAAACTCGTTAAAAGGTAGGTATATCTCTGGCATTTTCTAATCTGTGACTAAGAAACTGGATATCATCTATGTAGAAGAATATAAGGAGTAAGAGAAAAAGGTAAATTAGAAGAAAATCTTTTTAGATAATTCATGATAAATAGATTTCGAGTAAAAATGTACTTTAAAACATGACTACAGAAACCTACAATGCGTATTCCGATTTATTTAAAATTCTAGGGGATTTATATTTATGTCTCTTACCATATTAGATTTTTACAAAGAGAAACCAAATGAACTCAAATAATACAAATTCATGTCTTGCCATTGGAAATGCCTTGAAGACTAAAGGAAACAAAAACATAGAAGAAGAGGTATTCGGTATACTAAGGTATTCGGCGAAGTTGCACACAGAAATATTTGCTACAAAAATTAAAATTGGTTACTTACTTGCGTGAACGTTGTATTCTCCTTCACCCTCAAACGGTAAAAGCAGGAGTCGGCCAGTAAAGCTATAGTTGCCAGAAACGTTAACATCACGGCAGGTCATGTTGTAGCTTAGGATTAGATTGTCCAGATCGAATCTGAAATGTCACGTTAGCAGGTGACTATACAATATTAATTTACATGTACACAGAGTGACAGACAAATTCCACTCCCTACATAGCCATAACATAGTTTTATGAGTGTTGTAGAAAATGCAAAAATAAAATACCCGTTTTTTGATTTTTTTTATAGTAGGATATTTCTTGAGTTACCTATTTTTTGTAAGGTTGTATAGGATTTTCAAAAATAATAATTGTGTAAGATGGCAAAAGGCTGACCTGACCTGACCTGACCTGACCAAAGAGGCCCACTTGACCAAAAGTGGCATTTACCGCCTACGAGCATTTAAAGTTGATTAATCAACATGTCCAGGACTTGGCCCACAAGGCGAGACCTTTTCAGACCCGTTGCCTCACTTCAGATGCCAAGAAGTGTGGCCGCATGTGTCGTTGCAGAATCCGTTATCGGACTTTTTAGTCAAAGAGGGGCGGTGCCTTACTCACACTCACGCTGCTTAAATCAACTATCAAGATGCACAAGGCCTAATGATGATGATGAAGAATCAACATGATCAATTTGTATGAGAAGTCCTAAATTAATTGTTCAGATTATTGTTGGTTTTTTAGGCAAAGTTTTGCAGTTTCATTAGAAGAAGTTATGTGTATGTAATCAGGTGTCATGCGACTTGTTCGCGAAATATCCATGATATTGATTTGACCTATCAGCACCGGCCATGACGTCAGCGATGACAGCGAGTCGCGCACCATTTGGCGTATTATAGCCACTTTGAAAGGTCATATATTGTATTTGAGGTACATTACTTGTCTTTGCAAGTTTTAACTATCTTCATTTGAGGGTGAAATCACTTCCTTTTAAAATACTGAGATTTGGCCCTCTCACATTGCAAAATGCGGAATTTTAGCCTTGCTGTTACACTGACGGATTCTTATCTTAGACATGTCTGTCAAAGCATGAAAATAGACATTATGGAAAGCACGGACGAAGATTTGTTTACTAATTATTACTTAAAGACGAAACTAAAGAAAAATATAGAAACGCAGTAGATCATACATACGACATCTATCACCAAGTCGATTAATTCATTTGAATGGGGCTTTTGGAATCTGCTGATCGCTGCCAAAGTGTAATATTTATTTCTCTAAGTGACTGTAAAGCCACAACTTAACTCTTTTCTGTATGAATTATTTAAATAGCAAGGTTTAAAAACATTTTTTTTGCGTAGATTCTTGTATGTTTGTCCTACTGTCTAACGATTTTCTACTAGACTCTACTAAGAATTACGCGCAGCAAAATTATTTCGCAAAAAATTCTATTTTTCGGAATTATTCTTATATAGTTCATAAAAGTTCTCAATATACATATACAATAGGTTTACAAGTTCGTTTACCGTTTACTTTTACCGTTCAGATGTCGCAAAACCTTGTAAAATACTTTGGGATATCACAGATAACTTTGCCATCTAATAAGCATAAATATATTTTCTGGACTCACTTGACATCGCGAATATCTGCATCTTTAAATCCCGACGCAGTGCTATTGTTGAATATGTACTTGAAATTTATCAGATCACCCTCAACTGTTTCAAGATGAAGTGGATCCATGTTCTCGACTGCTAACGATGGAATTTTATCAACTGCTCTCTGCAGGTGCTCCTGGGATACCTTAATACATTCTTCGTCTTCTTTGTCACACGGTACAAGCATTTCACCTAAAAGGAAGAAGTACACAGAGGGCAAGTGTGTTACACTTCTCAAAAAATAATGGGCTAGATTAACCATTATTTTTTGAGAATTTTATGTTTGATTTAATTTTTTTTGACCCGCTAAGGGAGCGGGTAAATATTGTGTGTCTTGTCATAATTGACTACATGACAAGCTTTCAAAAATATGGTCAAAGATATTAATTTTGTGAACTTCTACAATCTATGGAAAGAGATCTAAATATTGTTAAAAAGGTTATGGATATAAATAAGAAAAGTGGGAATTATGTCTTCTTAGTACAGTTTGGATTTGAACTAGGATTTAGAGCTAGAGTCTGGCCAACGAAAGCTGTCCACAAGAAATGGCAATTTAAAAAATCTTCAGCTGCTTACACCGACTTTACTTCTAGCGCTCACGCATCACACCTTTATTTTGTTATTTGACCCATAAATGCCCATAAATTTATAAATATACAGCTCTATTACACAACGCCATAGAGACAAGGTGCGTATTAATCCACCTATAACTAATAAGGTCCCGTGGTAGAACCTTTTGAGTACGGAACTCCAATTCAAGTCAAAAGGGATTGGGATACCTCTATTTCATAATCATAATAATATAATGAATACATATTGGAAAATATGATATACGTAATACACAGAGTGTGGCAAAAAGTTAAAAACTTTTTAAACGTTACTTTTGTTTTGCTATTATTTATTATAATAATTGTTACTTTTTGGTCTTTGCTCCTTTCAAATAAATTATCATATTGCCACGTTTTTGATCTGCTCTGCTAACCAGCTCTACCAGAGGTAAAATCTACTAGTGTGTTAGTGCTCTTGACTACTTACTCGAGAGTCGTGGGTTTCATCCCCACCCGGCAAACATTTCTGTGATGAGATTTGTTTGCTTATTTGCTGGGTATATTATATCTATATATATATATATATATATATGTATTTTAACGTATATGTGTATGTATATAAGTCTCTTAATACAGGGTACAGGGTATCCTAGTTTGGGGCCGTTATGGACCGTGTCTTATTTGTCCTGGACATTTATATATTTATTTATTATTTTCGTTAACAACGCATATCGTCCACTCTGCAGGGGCACGGATCTCTTCCCATACTTCGGGAAGGTTAAGCCGTTTATTATTTTAGTATTTTTTTCTTATATAAAACCTACGTTGCTACGTTTAATAAGTACCTATACGAAATGAAGGAAAGCACTCATACATTACCTCAGGGCTGCGGCTGCGACCCGCGCGACTCGATAAAAGCAAAGTTCCGACTAACTTCTATCAGATTTCGTCCAAACTCTTTACCGGAGCACGTTTTGGTGTTCTTATCTGAGGTAACTTTAATGTTGTTTCGGGTTCAGGTAGGTAAGTAAATAAGGTTTTCAATTTATTGAAGATACCTAAATACCGGAGAAAAAAAATAATGTTCTTTTTAGCAATTAAATGAGAAAGTACTGTTTTTCTAACTGTCGGTCCCAGCAAGGGAGGGTAATGAATTTAAGAGGTATGTAAGTTTAGTATCTTTGTTTCTCGCTGAGACTTTCAGTGGGACGATATAATAGTAGTATGCGAGGTTAAGATTCATCTTATGAGCATAATTTACGTGTTTTTAGTAATTATTATATTAATGCAAAATATAGTACATTCATAAGAACTATGCTAAGTGTTCTTAATAAATGAATTTAAAATGTTTACAATATTAATAGATCAAAGCAACGATAAATACTACTGCGGAAACATAGAGGAAACCAGGAAATTGAAGATGACAAAACATAGTACCTTCTTCTCATTTGATTCACATCGCGCCATCTATCAAAACAACGCAGTACTGCGCTGTACGAAAGCCTCCTTGGTGACAAATTCTTCACATAGAAACTTGCTTTTTACCTCGAAACCTGCTCGGATTGAAAAATCAATAACAGCTGTTTAGCGTTATTTAGTTCGGCAGAAAGAATGTAGGTTTCATGCTGAATATGTTAGTACAATAAATGCATAAATACGTATTACACGTATAACGTTATTTACGGTATAATTGTATTTAAACTTGCTATTAAGTAATAACATAAAAGTTCAGTATCTTTTCGGTCAAAACGCACTTCTCTGTTTGAAAGTTTTATGTTTGACATTCACAAAAAGACAGCCAAAACAGGAAAGCTAGTCATTTAGATAAAGTTTAAATACAAATAAATAAGTACACGTACGTGTGCCCTTTGGTAGAGTAACAGGTATCATTTATTGCAGAGAAACAAAAAAGTATGTAGAAATTAATGACAAAGCCATTAAATAGGAATACACTTAAGGTTATACGTATTTATAGAATTTTAATACAATTAAGAATATACATATAGTGTTAGAGGGAAAATATTGAAAATTTCAGGTAATTTCAGGTAGGCAGTATATTACGAATTTCTTAAGTAAAAATGAATAAAGACAAACAAAACACGACTAAATTCTAAGCGGTGTATGTTGTAAGGTGGCAAGTAAGATTAATTACTAATTAAGTAGTCGCGTTTCATAATTGGCAACACTTGAAACTTTTGATTAGTAATGAAAAAATGTGCTACCTTGTCATCTTGTTGGTGCGGAATCTTCTTCTTCTTATCGAGTCGATAACAATCCTAACTAAATCGTGCTGGCCCAGAATTTAGCTATACGAGTATAGCAGTCTCAGTAGCCTCCATTAGTTCTCCCTGTGCGTGCAGGTGGCAGGGCACGCGGGGCAAGAAATTAAGTGTTCCATAGTTTGCAGAACGAAACCGCACCTGCATCCCAAATTGAAGCTATCCGTGAACCCCCACCTGAACATGTTCTCCTTGCTTCGGCCAACACGAGTCCGAAGTCTGTTTAAAGACTTCCAGGTTGACCAAGGCAACTCACGTCCAGGAGGAAGGTCCTCGGAGGGTGGGACAAAGGGGGTGGGTAGGGTGGCACTGTCCCGCCACAGCTGGCATCTAGAATGAGAGTATTCGCCAGTTGGAGGAACGACACACTTAAGAAAGCTATTGCGGCTTTTCAACCTTTGCGGCACGGTAGTACTGTTGAAAAGTGGGTGCCGTGTGTCATTCTCCATTTTGGCCCTCTCACTAGTGCTTGCTGCTGCTCTGCGGATGTCTGGAGGCGCTATTCCTGCTAGTGGGTACTTTGTCCACTTTGATTTGGACCCCTTTTTTACCCTAAGGCCAACGGGACCCTATTACTAAGCCTCCTCTGTCCGTCCGTCCGTCCGTCCGTCTGTCTGTCTGTCTGTCAGCGGGCTGTATCTTATGAACCGTAATAGGTAGACAGTTGAAATTTTTACAGAGAGTGTATTTCTGTGGCCGCTATAACAATAAATAATAAAATAAATTAAAAATTAAAGGGGTTGACGTGACCCCTACAAAAAACGTGTTTTTGGCGTTTTTTTTCTCGATCTAAATAATGGCAACAGGTGGCAGCTTAAAATGCTCACAGAGTTTGTATTACTATACTCGCAAAAAAATAAAATAAAGGGGGTCCCCATACAAGAGACGTGTTTTTGGAGATTCTTGTACGATGGCACGAAACCCTTCATGCGCGAGTCCGACTCGCACTTGGCCGGTTTTTCTTATCTTTATACGGAAACTCCTGAGTAGTCTAGACTCCTTTTCAATCTATACGTGTTCATAATATGAATTTTACCGTGAATACTCGACCTAAGTTTTCACATC
This sequence comes from Coleophora deauratella, assembly GCA_958295455.1. NCBI lineage: Eukaryota > Metazoa > Arthropoda > Insecta > Lepidoptera > Coleophoridae > Coleophora > Coleophora deauratella. The sequence goes on along the minus strand of OY282405.1, from coordinate 4,857,033 downwards.
ACATACAAATATTACAATGTTATTTATTATTGATTGGCATAAGCTTTTAACCTATAAACTACTTCAATACACATACCTCACTCAAAATTATAGTATCTATTGGAACATAAAATTGTGAGCATATTTTATGTGTAAAAGCGTTTTACAATAAATTGCGAAATCCCATTAAATGTGTCGACAAAAACATGATTTCTAGTTGCAAGATGATGTGTGGCCGTTGCTGCCGCTGGTTTGCGCGCACGCATGGCATTGTTTGGTAATCCCTCTGGATCCGCAAAAAATGTGGGAAACATTACTATAATATAATAGTGCGGATATGGATGGATATATCGATAAACTTGTTATCGAATTTATGAATTTATTTACTAACCATAATAAGTTAAACTCAACAGTAAGAAAATGATATTTTATGTAAATATCTTGGGTGTAAAAATCTCATTATTAAATAGAATAAAAACGGGTCATAACCGTTAACTGAAACTTAAACTGAACATAATATAACCCGTAATCGCTTAAATCCCATCGTGAATCTGTCTATAAAGGCGCGTTTATATGAAAAACAGTTTATAGCTAAACAGAGTGTGAAAAAATGATGTTAAACCCGGTAACTATGACTATTCTTAACAAATGGGCACACAGCTAATCAGCTTCTACAATTCGATGGTGTTGTATGTAGAATTCAATATTTTTGCGATTGTTTAGTACGTTTAATCAGTACTCTTAATTTTATACAGTCTATGTAATCTGTCATAAGCGGAACTAAGTCAATGATCATGATTACATATGAATTACATACTCTTTTATCAGAGACGCCATGCTAAGAAAAATGTACTAAATATGTAGATTAAATAACTATTTACTTGTAAAGTCGCATCACTAGCAACCCCCCACAACGGTCACATCGATTTGTCTGACAGAATAGTGACGCGCCCACCTCGGCCCGCCATTCATGCCCACATCAACAAAAGCTGGCAAATAGCCATTATTAACCTAACGTTGCACTGTTGCACGGTCCGCTCTATTAAATGATAGACCCAGAGCCAGAGGCGTTTGTTGAATGGATTTGCGTAAGTTGCGTAACTAGATGCGCTTTGTGAATTTTAAACGTTTGAGCTTATGGTTTCTGTAGCTTGTGAATCTACTTTGGTGGCTATCTTTCTCGGTTTGAAGATATGTAATATGGACTAATCTAAAGCAGAACACAACGATTGAGTATTGATGCAATCTTCTTGTAACAAGAGAGTATTTTTATTACACGCTAAATTTGTACGCTAAATGGTATTTGAATTGTTTGATGATTCTGCAGTGAGTTTTGTTGGTATTTTTATAATTCTGAAAGATTTTATATTGATGAACATGTAAGCAACGAAAATATTTCCATTTCAATTTCCCCAAGTATTTGCCTGCATTACTCAATCGTGTAACTATATCTGTACGATATGCCATGCCTCCACAACGACTTGATTTTTTCACAGCCTAAAACATTAAATGTTGATCCACCCAGGACAAAGGCATTTTTCTCCCAGCATTATAAACGCCCATCATTCAATCGTAAACAGAGGATATTTTTTCGCACAACTACCATTGTGTACCCATCAAAACCACTATAAATAAAACACGCCCTCAGCCGGGCCAACATTGTGTACATCGCTGGGTTTGAAAGCAGTTTCATCAAGTCCGGAGTGTGATTCCAACGATGTATGTGTGATGTGAGAAACAAAGGGACACCTTTGATCCCGAAAATAAATACGATCTGTCAAAACAAGGGTTATGGGATAAAGTCTTACTTTTTAGATTTTTAAAGGTAGGTATTTCTATTTGTAAATATACAAGCTTTATAGTATGCTTTGTAGGTTTGTACATATACAGTGAATTACACGTTGAATGTGAAGTAATAGATAGATTTATGAAAGCAGGTTGCAACTTTTTTCGGCCCAAAATAATGAGGGCTTTTAATTTCTTTGTACTATTAGCTAATTTTAGAACAATTATAGAAGTACCTAGTTATGAAACTTTAAGAATCCTTCCATTAAAAATATTTTAATCAAATTGCGTATCATTTACCTAGTTATGTAGAAAACGTTACTTCAGATTTTGCCGAATCGACTGCCAAATATCATTTACGATTTCACAATCAGAATTACTAAGGGAGTCCTCAGGAACTGTCATCGCCAGCTGAACAACGTCACTTGGCATACCTCAGTCATCCACAATCCAAACATTGCAAACAAAAACATCAATTTCGTCAATTTCACTTGTAAAAACATCGCCAACTTTTTCGTTCGCTTTGAAAAATTGCAGAGGGGACCCGGAGCCTTTCTTGCACCGATTAATCCGCACGATAACAGCCACAAAGACGTACAAAGTACAAATGTGTGCCGAAAAGATTTCAGATCAAAAGCGGATAAACTTGCTTTTGAGGTAGAAACAGTTTTTTGTTGCTGAGTTATCAGAAATCTTTAGGGTTTGGCTGCCGCACGTGTTTAGTGACGTTTGAGGTTGGGTCACTGTTGAAGCTCAAGTTGTGTAAGGATTTTAATATTCTTACATTGTCTTTGTATTTTAGAGAAAATCTCTGAGTTATCGGTCGTTTGAAGATATTGACAAATTTGGTAATTTTTTTTATTACTGAAAGAAAAATTGAAATAATAAATACAATGGATTACTCAACATATACCTACAGGGTATAATGAAATAGGCTTAGGGACAGCAGGCTGGAGATTATGTGTTATGAGCAGTATGAGCTCATACTGGTATTTAATTCAACGACTGTTCTGAAATCGCATTGATTGACTCGTACCTTTTACACAATACTTTTTTAATGTATATTGTTTATATTTTCCTGTTTATGTTGTGTAATAAAGTGTATTCATTCATTCACAATAGCTGAATAATGAAAAGTTCAAAAGTTTTTGTACAATTCAGAAGATTCTTAAAATAAAACTTGTGCACTATTTTATTTTTATATAACAAATTTTATATTTATTAAGTATGAAAAGTAGAAGCCGCATTTATTACACCTTTTTTACAACCCCTTATATATTTTTCTATGATAAAATGTAGGCGATGATACAGAAGCATCAAAATAGACATTTGGAATCCAATCAGTTGCCTCACATCTTTATTGCTCCATTGATTTTTTTCACTATGCTCTACGACACGATTTGCATTAAAACAGGGGTTTAAAGACAAAATTCTTCTCCGACGAACACGCATTAAGCGTTTTCAATTGTGTCTGCATCCATAAAACTTGGATATTTGGTCAGTTTAATTGCCTACAAGGACGAGGCGTCGTGTGTGGCTGCCCTTTGATGCATCACTGATCGACATCACGATAATGTCCTCAAAACTTAGTGAGCGTTATAAAATTCCTCTAGAGTTACTCACGAAGACATTACATACCTTGTCTCTTTGTATGGGCTTGATTATCTAAATGCCTTTGATACAATGAAGGATTAGAGACATTCAACCAGCGTGGCCTTAATTGTTCATTCTGTGAGATAGTGCGGGGACAAATAGAGTAAGTGGGTACATCCCATTTGAGGACAGTCGGTTCTATTAAAGCTGTTTGACGATGCTATTAATTATTCGGGTTTTAGGGTATGTTTTAGTGCATTCAACTCACACTGAAATTCTTTATCTTAACTAATTGTTTCTTTAAAATGTTCTTTGTTGTAGTTAATAACAGAGCCTTAAATGTTTTCATAGATTGAGCGTCTTTTAGATATCTTTCATTTTTAAATTTTGTTATGTTTTATACCACGTTGGTGTTGTCTTAGGAACCATATAAAATGTTTGTGTACATGTTTAATGTCGCTGACATTGAAATGAGTAGTCTGCCTTCTTAAAAAAAGTTTTTTTTTCTATTTTACCATCTGTATTTAATAGATTTAAGAAGCGTAGGTGTAGACATAAAGATATAGGTATATTTTTTATACAGGGTGTAATAAGACGGTGTGATGATACTGCACGGTGGGCTTCTACTCATCAAACTGAACAACTTTTGTTCTTTGCAGAAATCGCAAAATAATTTTGGACTTTTCATACTAATCTAATTTAATATGAAGAGTTCAAAAAATTTTTTGGATTTCAAAAAAGTCGTGGGACAAAAGTTGTTCAGTTTGATGAGTAGAACTCCACCTTGAAGTATCACCACACCTTTTTGTTACAGTATAACCTAAATTGTTACAGGTACGCCATATGGTGAATGGTAAGCTTTGGTAGTACTGTAAAAACACAGTATGTTTGTTTTATTTTCATGTCCCTTTAGACCTTCGTATTAGGTCAGGACTAATCTTAAGTCTAATATTGTTAGAAGATTTTCTTATGTCGTGTCCAAGAAACAGACGATGCCATTATGTCTCTGCGAACAAGATGTTTGTGTAAAAGAGACAGAAAACCTCATTGTTACGGATCCTTGTCTTTGTTAGTCAGTATTTATATAAATTCTGCCTCAGTGGTGTAAGACATAGGACAAAGTCACTGATTGCTCTTAGGAGGCAGTGTAAGATCATTCATATTCTTAGATGATAAAGATTTTTGTAACAAAATTACTTAAAATCGAACAATCAATAATTCGTACTGTTTCATAGGCTTCATATCATTACATAATTGTTTTGTATTTTTTACAATAACTTTGATACAGACTTTGCTCCAGTCAGTCAAGTTGAATATGTTTTAAAATAAGTTAACCCTGGATTTATTTTTGTCACCTACATAATCCATTCAAACTCCTGTTTGATGTTTTTCGTCCACGCTACCTATTGTCAAGAGTATTAGAGAGAGCAGTCCTTTAATCTGTTGAAAACAATTTTGCACGAATTGTTACGTTCCTTTATTGTAAGCGTTGTTTGTCCTCTACCCACTGGATGTTGCATTAAGGACGTATATTCAATTCAGCTGTATATTAATTTTCCTAAACGTGTCGAGTCTTAAGATGATCTTTCAAAGAAGCAAAAACAAGAAATGTTTTGAAAGGACCGATCGCTGTTCTGAATTGTAGAGTTCAATATTTTAAGAATATGAAGAGATTACGATTTGGAATACCTGAAATATTCTCAATAGGCTTCTTACTCGTAGTTATGAATTAGCTAGTTTTTAGTTTCATGTGTTTGTTATAACAAATAATGTTTTGGTTTACATAATTATTCAAATTATTATTTTCTGTTGGTATTTTCTGATCAATTTTATTTAATTTTAGTTATACATTTATGATATCTATTCGGAAAACAGTAAACATTAATATTATGTATACACGCATCCATTATCTAAACGTTGAATATATAAGTCACGAATGGTAGAGATTTTGTAGTAGGTAGAAAAACGATCTGTAAGAATATGAAAAACATCTACTGAATAAAGAAGAAACACAGAATAGAATAATATTATATATTTTTACTTTAATGAAGACATATTAAACTGAAACTTATTTTTTCATTATTTAAAACATTGCTTGCAGCTAATACAATATTATCGAAAGTGTTAAGTTTTCAGAAGTTAACTAGGCATACTAGTAACTTGATCGGTAAACTATCAAAGCTTTGGTACAACATCGCATGTTGGATTGTACACTCGATAGTAATTTCTAGGAAACTTGCCCGTGTTTCCACCTAGGTCTTTTATAACGAAATTCCGTCGACTAAAGCAATTTAGGCTACATTTTATATGGACGTTTTACAGTAATTGTTTTGTGTTCTATGTATGAGAACTTGCCAACACAATAATACTGGGTTTAATTACATTGCTATTTATGTGTATTGTATTGGCAGTTATATTCATAATTAAGGCAATGCTCTTACTTGATTTAGAATGTTGTATGCCGTAAAACTTGACTTAGGCGGCGCCTGCGCCGGCCACATGCATTCAAAATAAATAAAAAAATATATATTTGTAATAAACTACAACACAATTTTTACATTTTCTTTATGATTTTGACTGAATACAGTTTTTTTTTAATATTACTTGATGACCGTTATAGGTTTATTTTATGTTCTTTTACATGTTTATGATTTGATTTGATATTTAGAATCCTATTATCTGTATTTTAATAATTGATGTTACTGTAGTTTTATGAAACTCATTATTTGCTGCACAAAATTTTATAGCAACTTCAGAGTACATTAAAAAAACAAAATCAATGACTACTCAAAACATTTACAGAAATAACATTACACACAGACATTTTTAAACCAAAGTATAAACAGAGTTTGCAACATGATTCAATTAGTTAAATTTAAAAATAGCTTCATAAAGTGAATTAAATAATTAAGCTCACCTGTTTGTTTACAAAGCAAGTAATAGCCGTGCTAAGTTAAAATAGCCTCTCTTAATGAGCCGCAAATAAAAATATAACTTTATGACGTTATACCAGTTGACCCAGTTGTTAACGGCCTGAAGCAAAGTCTTCGTAGGTTTTCGTAAGGACTAGTCCATTGAAGTTGATTGTAACAACCTAATTAATTAAAGTAACCTCAAACAAAGCAAGTATTAATTCTTCTTGCAATTATTATTTCTAATTATTATTTCTTCTTGCAATTTTAATTTTATTTTAAATGTGTCCCGTAGTTTTGCTGTCTTACACACATTAAACAAGGCCCCACAGAAAACCAGCGTTGTAGCAGCACCTGCCTGTTACGACTAATGCTGAGTGGGGACCCTTTTTTAGTGTCACTATGCAGCACCTACATTTATTTTTAGCTTTAAATAAAGAGTTTCTATTTCTATTTTCTATTTAAACAGAACCGCAAACTTAGCTTTTGTAAATAGGATAGTTGAGTGCATCAAAAATTTATTTTTGAAATATTTTTCACTAAATAAGTATTTTTAACAGCAAACTGTCATTTTTGACACTTGATAAAAAGTTCCTCAGATGACAAGCTATCAAATACCCTATTCAAATTTCTAGTTGTTCTGGAAGCTGAGATGCAGCTATGACGTCACACTGCCACAGATCATCTTTAGACTTTAAAAATAGTAGTAGTAGATCTTATCACTTATATAAACATATACATCAACCATGGAAAAAGCTAAGTATACTAGAAACCGCTGCGCTGAACCAATTTGTATCAAACATTGTAAGAATAAGTGGTTTTTTAAATATTTATTTATTGTACAAAACACAATGAGAATCGTAACCGATTTAAACGCGTTTTTTATATTTCAAATCAGATTTTATTAGGTAAACCAAGAGTGGTTTCACATTGAGGATTTATGTATAAATAAAATAATTTATTACAATATTATATATAGCTGCAAACCCACTGACTGACTGACATAATTGTTCTCCCAGAAGGAGCCACGGGGGGTAAAAATGATATATGGGGGATATAGAGGGTGAGTGCTGGTGAGTATGGGAAAACTTCGAGATCTTGGAAATCTGCTCCTCATCAGGGAGTGACCCTACTGCCCGCCGAAACTATGACACTTGGGGGGGTACCTCTCAAACAAAAAAATCTCTACACCTCGGTCAATATTTAACGGTGGTAAGAAAAATCCAAAATGGCGGAAAAAAAGATGGCCGCCATACAAAATTCAAAGTGCAACATCTCCAAAAGTATTTGAGATTGATATGGGGTGCTTAAACAAAAGTCATTTAGAATGAAGGGGGACAACTGCCTGACGTAATAAAAATCCAAGATGGCGGATTCAAAATGGCGGCTGAAAATTTAGTTGCGCTGATCCAGCTGAAATTTGGCGTCCGGGGGTTTTCAGAATCGCTGATGAGGAATATTGGGTCGGTTTTTCATTTCCGCCATTTTTCAAGATGGCCGCCATAGCAAATCTTTCTGTGCGGAAAAGTTTTCTTGGCTCTGACCTAGAATCTCTTAATGTTGTGTATAGGGAATTTAAACGATGAGTGGCAGTGAATATGGGAAAACCTTCAGATTTTGGAAATCTGCTCCTCATCAGGAAGTGACTCTACTGCCCGCCGAAACTATAATACTAAGAGGGGTATCTCTCACACAAAGATTTCTCTTCACCATGATCAAAATTGCAGAAAACAAAAAAATTGCGGAAAATAAGATGGCCGCCATACAAAATTCAAAGTGCAACATCTCCAAAAGTATTTGAGATTGATAGGGGTGCTTGAACAAAAGTCATTGAGAATAAAGGGGGACAACTGCCTGATGTAATAAAAATCCAAGATGGCGGATTCCAAATGGCGGGTGAAAAAGTTCCGATGATCCAGCTGAAATTTATCATCCGGAGGTTTTCACAATCGCTGGTAACAAATATTGGGTTGATTTTTCAATTCCGCCATTTTTCAAGATGGCCGCCATACTAAAGCTTTCTTTACGGAAAAGTTTTGTTGGCTCGGACCCAGAATTTGTTAATGTTGTGTATAGGGAATTTGAACGATGGTTGGCAAAGAATATGCTTCTCATCAGGGTGTGACCCTACTGCCCGCCGAAACTATATATAACATTCAGGGGGGTACCTCTCAAACGGGATGGTTTTCTTCACGTGTTAACGCGGACGAAGTCGCGTGCGGAAAACTAGTTTATACATAAATCCTCAATGTGAAACCACGATTACGAGCTACAGTGACAGTAATAGAGCGTCATTATATAACATAGACACAGAACATACAGATACACAGAAGTTTCCAACTAAAAATAGTCATAATAATTTTAAGAAACTAACCGACTTCTTCTTCTTCTACTTAGCGTTATCCCGGCTGGAGCCAGGGTCCGCTTTTCTACTCAATCTACTCCACGAAACTAACCGACTGATTTTAAAATAATTTTATACCTGTTATTGGATTCGATGCCTATATCCGTAGTATACTACTTTTTTTACTGATAAGTATTGGGAACAAACATTTGAAGCAAAATATTCGGGAGACCGGTCTGGAGTTAAACGTCTCTGCACCTTTCATGTCGCGGGTTGCCTCTACGTGACTTGGAAATGGTCTCAAGTCTCAACAGATTTTTTTCATTACTACTTTACTTCTGTTTCTGTTTCGTACATTCCTTTGTACATTATTAGTGATGGAAAAAAATGCAGCGAGGTCCGTAAACTGTATACTGTATTTTTTTAGGATTTCTCATACAAATCAGTCTGATGATTTGCAAATTTTGTATAGAAAGTTCATCACATTCTTAGAGCAAAATTCTTTCATTATGAAAAGTAGAAGCCCCTGTATACGAATCCTACACCTATACATATAATTACAAAATATCCAAGGAGATAGACTGCTTAAAAATACGAGTATAGAATAGAAATATAGAATTTCGTCATCCACCTTAATGACAAGTACGAGTGCCCAATCATCAGGCACTGGAATGCCATACTTGTAGCCAGACCTATAAAATGTGCCGGATTTTGTGTTTGACTTGTGTTTGTAATATTTTGACATTTTATTTGGACAATTTTGACATGCCTGTATTGTATTGTTTTTTGATTCTAATTTTATTTCAATTAATTAATACTTAGTGTCTTAAGTTTTTTACTAACAAAAGTGTATATGGACCACGTTATGTTGTCTGAAATAAATGAATTATTATTATATTATATTATTAATTTTTACCAAGAGTTCAGTCTGTTGCAGACTCTCGGGAACTATATAGGTACAGTATTGTTATTTAACTACATAAATTCTTGATAAGTATCAAACACGAATAAAAGATTTATGAAACATGATTTTCTAGCAACTTTTTTTCCGTCTATTGGTAAGGCCTTGGTATCTCACCTGAGGTAAGTGATGATGATGTCGAAGATGGAAACGGGCTTACCAAGATTCCCCAACACAATGGGGAACTGGCTATCTTATCTTCATGCCGGAACACATCAACGCTGTTAAGATGGTGGTAGCTAGCCAGGCGGGCTCAGAAAATGTCCTACCACCAACCAAACCGAGTCCTACAAAGTTGGAACCCGCAACCTCCTGATGTGAAGCGAGCGGACTAGCCGCTAAGCTACGGAGGCGGAGGAGAACTGCTAGAAAAATTGCTAAAGAATCTAACGTACAGCTATAACTGCTTCTCTTCACAAGGCGATATGACTCTGTGGCTACTTAGTCATTACATGCTCAAGTCCTATCAAAGATGAATGTTATTGACTACTAACCAATTTCAGCTGACCTTTCTCACTAATGCCATCTATGGTAAAACAATACTACAGTGGCAAATTCTGTGGTATTTGATGGGTCTAGTTGTGATGGCGATTTTGTTATACAAGACACGTTCTACAATTAATTGTTCGGCTCGGTTCATTAGAGTACAATAGCCATGTACTGCACTCATTGAATTAATAGTGCGTGCAAATAGTGCGTATAAACGATGGAATTTGGAATACGCTTTATCGTTTGAATATTAATGAATAAAGAATGTGCAGTTTACGTTGTGTCGTGACGACCACAAAATACGTATCGTAAACACGTATAGAGTGTACAAGTTCCACGTGGTAGTATAGGGACTTTGTACAAGGTAGAAAAAATGACGATTTAAAACAATATCGTAAGGTAAGAGACCCAAATAAAGCCTATGCCCCAATAAGGCCTAGGTTTCAAATTTCCCACTTAGACATTTCAAATAACCGCGAAAGTTTACAGTGGTGTGCCTAAGGATGTATCTGAAGCATACAAGAATAGCGAGCGCCGCTTACCACGAGTATGTCGGAACAAGTAGTCGAAAACAGTCGGGACGCGGAGAATACGCTTGTTTTATAAAATTTCTACAGGTAATGATGTAAGTATTTTGATATTTTTGCACGCATGCCGAGATTTTTTTTGTGTGTTATTTAGTTTAAAAGTTTAGTAACCCCTACATAAGCATTTATACGCCATTTTTTCAGTGTATTTTCTGTAATATGTTTTTTTTCTTACACATACGACATGTCCAAATAAGGCCTATCAAAATAATATAAGTGCAAATAATATCGAATGGATGACATTCGGCAATGTCTTGCTTGTAATATCTGGAAGGTATCATGAGCTGTGTGTTGGCTTAACCTGATAAAAAAAAATACTGTTCAGGAGATTGCTTGAAGAAAATGAAGAAAGGAAGGATAATATGTCGAGACGATTATCAAGACTGATTACAACGCCCAAATATGATTACTAAAGGATCTTACTAAATTTAGATAATATTACGTTGATATATTTTAGTAACTGAAGTTTAATGATTGTTTTTTCTTTCTTTTAGTATGAAAGGCCTTATTGCGACATGGGTCTCCCAATAAGGCCTAAATGACTTTTTTTAATATTTTGATTCACAGAAGTCTGATTTTTGTTTTTTTAACGTTTCAACTATATTTATTTTAAAGTTTAATAAATAAAGATTAATATTTCGAAAGATGAGTGAGTTTTTCTTAAAAACCTACTAATTACGTCAAGATAAAAATAAGGTAGGCCTTATTTGGGTCATTTACCTTATAAGAAACTTTTTGGACTTGAGTTTGGACTTCATAAAACCTCAAGGGTGCATATGTCGCAGGGATATGATAAAACCAGGGATTTGATCAAATTCCTAAGGAATTGTCCAAATCCCGGGCGATGCTAAAAGACTAACACGATTTTGTCATTTCACTAAACAAATCTAGTGATTTGATCAAATCTCTAAATTAATTTAGTGAAATGATAAAAATAATTATTCTGTAGTATTTAAAAGGTTTATTTGGTACAACATATATTAAATACACAAAAATCTTAAAAATCAACACTAGAACTTTACCTATTTTGTACTGAATAAAAGGAAACATTTTGAAAAATACACAAACACACAGATACAGAGATAACTATCAAAAAAAATGTCAAAGGCTAAAAGTTAAGTGTGGTAACTTTACACTTAGACACAAATTTACTAAAATCGTCCGATTGATTGTATGAAAAGGTCACATCAGTGAACTTATAAGTACTGGGTACTATAAAAGTTCTGTGGGTCACATCTATTATTCAGGCTATTATTGTTGCTTGCTCAAGTGACAATGAAGTAGAGTACTCTGGATAATTTTCACAATGTCCCTACTAAGAGTAATATTCCATACAATTGTATAATTCTGTTAACAACCCATATCGTCTCCACTGCAGGGGCACTCTCTTACCAACGTTGGGAAGGTTAGGCTATACTCCACACACGGGGGCTAAGTCCGTATTGGTGGAGGTTGTGGTGGTGGCCAAACCCCAGTGTCAGAAGTTTTCAAGCCGCCTATAAGGCCTTTGACATGACTTAACGACTGGCATCTAGTGTAGCGATAGCGGCCGGCACCAACGGTTTAACGTACCTTGCGAAGCATGGAAACGGTCGAGATAAATGCCACTAACAGTCAAATCCATCCAGGTTATTACCGTGTCTGTAGTCAGTTAACCTGCGTTCTGGACGCGGCCACGCAAGCCGCACTGAGCCACGACCGCTTCATAATTCATATTTATTGGAAATGAATTAAAGGATTTTAAATAAAGTTTATTTGAATAACTAAATCGCTAAATTCTAGTACTCCTAATAGTACGGTTTGGTAAAAACCTACAAAAAATCGTATTTTAAAAATACTGTTTAGTTTGTACTCTTTATCAAGGGAAACACTGTATATTTTACACATGTCTGTTGCTTGTTGCTATTAAAATATAATATATTTATCTGTGCTGTTGACAGGGGAGCATTTTCAATTAACTTTTACTTATAATCTGTTATTATGATTATATTGAATCACATCACAGTTAAAACGTCATGTTTATAGATTATAATATGGCCAAATATAATTTACTTTTTAATTCTCAATACCAAATAAATGCAAGTAATCCTGTGATAAAATTTCCTAAGTAGATATTTTTTGTGACGATAGGTCCAGTGGACGTCTTTCGGTTTATATATTATAATTATACTAATATGATGATCTTATTAAATTTCCAAAGCCTCCTTTCGATTCATCAGATAATCCTCCTTGTAGGCCATTGTTGAGTTGAAACGATTTTACCCGAATATTGTCACAATGAGTAGAGGTCTCGGCACAAAGAACTGCGTGCTCGTATAATTAATGACTGGCACCACGAAATGTCTCGACGCTTGCTCGCTTGTGAGTGCACACAGAAAGAATTGGAGACGCCAAATAAAATAAATTTAAGAAATAGAAAGAAAAGAAATATAAATTCATTTGTTCAGTGTCAAAAACACAGCACCTTAAAAGTACAATACTAATATATGCTAAAGTAAACAAATGTATGTGTAGCGCAGTGACACCAAAAAGGTTCCCACCCAGCATTAGTGGTAACTATAATAAAGTTTCTTCAGTCTGAAGTTGTAACAGATAGGTGCTGCTACAACGCTGGTTAGCTGTTTATAAATTGGAAATTATATTTACTTATATAATTTGGTTGGCCAGTTGGCCACCGACTGACTCGGTGGCCAAGTGATCCTGACCTCTGATCCGAGAGTCGTGGGTTCGACCCCCACACAGGGCAAACTTTTCTGTGATGAGCAGAATTGTTTGCTCTGAGTCTGGGTGTATAATCTATATATGTATGTATTTAAATGTATATGTGTATGTATATCCGTCTGTGGTTCCCAAGATACAGGGAATCCTAGTTTGGCGCCAGATGACCGTGTGTGATTTGTCCCGGATATTATGATTATTAATTATCATTATTATAAGTTTTCGAGTCAGTTGACTGGGTCAATTTTGTTTGTAAGAATATTATATTGTAATAGGTATACTTCCACTAATTAGTAATTGGCTAAATGTGACAGATTTGTTGATCTCTACTCTTAAGGAAATTGTATCTTTTTTTGTGATTGATAAATGGTAAGAAATTAAATAAAGAACTTCTTTGCAGATTACACGTATGTAGTATTTTAATAAGTTATAGAATATCCTATGCCACTAAGCAAGATAACTAATGTGACCTCTTATACCAAAATTCATTAAACCATTCTGGCTACAAATATAAATAATGAAAGGGATATAAATATACAGGGTGTAACAGAAAGGTGTGATAATACTTCAAGGTGGGCTTTTACCTATCAAACTGAACAACTTTTGTTCTACAACGTTGTTGAAATCGCAAAGAAATTTTCGGACTTTTCATACAAACTTGGTTCGCCAGCTGATCGATTTGTATGAAAAGTCCAAACAATATTTTGCGATTTGAACAAAGTTGTAGAACAAAAGTTGTTCAGTTTGATGGGTAAAAGCCAACCTTGAAGTATTATCACACCTTTCTGTTACACCCTGTATAGTTACCCACACCAGTGGTGACTTCTCGTATCGGAGGCCAAGAAACAATTTGGGTCGCTGAGCCAGCGGAGTAAGTAAGCAAATATACACCCTTAAACTTTACTCTCGACAGCATCTAAAGCAGCCGAGTAAAAAATGCAACTTAACCACTTGTCCACTCAATTCATTTCATGTCCAACTTCGTTTCATTTCGTAGATTAAGATAAAACTAAAACAATAATCCTTTTCATTTTGTCTACGTTCCTTTATTCCAAGTACTAACTTGTACTCGTACCTATGTCTTCATATCTAACAGATGACGAAAAAAATCTGTGTGGGATGGCTTTTATGGCTCATCTTTATGTCTTTTGTAACGCTATGTAGCCTATTCAACGTACAAAGAATCTTGGTGAGATATATTGCTTGAGTTTTGTCATTACGACGCTTGTATTAGTCTACGTTAGGCAAATAAATTGGTAGCTATATAACAATTCTTTTTAACAAGAGTGCGTGGTTGATAATAATAGCAAATTCGTGGCTTATAAGATTAGGTAATTTCTTAGCTTAACTTCTTCTTCATGTCACTGAGCTATGGGGAAGATCATTTACAGATGAAAAGCTTTAGGAGCGCAAAAGAGGTGATATTTTTGGGTTTAATTATTTATGAGAATCTTGACTGGAAAGAGCAGATAGAAAAGGTGGCTGCAAAAGTTTTGGCATTTATAAATTGACTAAGGTTGCTACAAGAGATACTACATTAACAGCATATATTACCCTACAATTTTCAAGTAGAAGTGCACAAGTGGCTTCTTCAGGACATGATTGTTGACTGTTGACGTTGTTTTGAAACATAAAGAATGAACTGATTATAAGAATGGCTACACAAACATAATAATACGTTGACATGTGATGATTTAATTTTCTTTTTTATATTATTAATAATTTAAAACTATGCTGAGAGACTTAAAAAAAATCTAGTTCAATTTTAACCTGTATACTTACATTAATGTTTGCATGCTATCATACAATATAACTAAATATAATTAAACAAGTGAATATTCTATTTTATTCTAAGAACTAACTACTGCATACCAATTTTATGTTTTTTCAAGGAGTAATTGTGAAGATATTTAGATACTGTTGTATAATAAATAACATCAGTTGGTCATTGATAAAACTCTTATTTGTACTCTATATTAACCTCACTCGTGTACTGTGTATTCCTTTCGGTTACTCTAGTTGAGTGAAACAGAACCCTTGCAGGGAAAAGTCCGCTTTGGTACAAAACCATTATCTGAAGTGTAATTTGCTTGTTGCCAACAAGCTTGTTTGCTTATTACAACACAGTGATTACAAATAAACTATTAAAAACATTTGCAAGTACTGGAAGGCTATTCGCAAAAAAAATCCGCGTCAGTTTCAGCGTCAAAATAGCGACGAGATCGAAGTTTCACCTTCGTTTCAACATTTTCGTATTCAGTAATTTTGACACTATAGAGTTGAATATTTCACAGCGCCATATAAAATAGACTCACTCTAGATAAATTAACTTACAACTTAGATAAAATAAACGTCTCTGAAATTGATTAAAAATCTGAATTTTGAATTTGAAGTTGAAAATCGTAATTATAGACACCAATTGTCACCCACTCTATTCCAAATGCCAAGTACCAACACAATTCAAATACCAAGCGAAAAACCAATTTACCTCGACATCATAATCAAGACGGTATTCATAAAAAAACCGCAGACAGTTGGAAATTTCCCTTTTACGTATTTCGAAATTAGAACTTCGCAGGCTCTGCGGCTTCTTAATAAAGCAAAGGTGTTTAATTGGCTGACAAACTGCTCGCGAAGTAATTACGACTGGCAACGGCGCGGGCGGCGTCAATCCGCCTTTACTCGTAGAGATGGGCTTCTTTTGAGGTGTGTTTTGTATTCAAGGAAAACGTGGTTTGAGTTGATGACATATTATAGTATAGAAGTTTGTTACTATGAAGATGTCAAAAGTGGCTCCAAATAGTTCGTGTAATATTGCTGCTATTATACACTGTGCTGCTCGCCAGTTCTGTTTTCTTGAACTTAGCTCGACAGGTCCCGTGTGTCTAGATTTAATGTACCTTTCAGGTCATGAAAGCTTTATATATCTAATTCAAAAAAAGAATAACAAAGTCAAGTTTTCTGTTTTAAGGAGAATAGATAATGTAGGGAACTCAAAAACGTATTGTCAAAGTCTATGCTGGATCATTTTATGTTCGTAAAATAACCGATATGGTGAAGCAAAATAAGATACGAGACTAAACTGTAAAAATGCACAATTGATACATAGAATTAAAAAATAAATTCAAATTCAAGTTCCGAAATTAATAACGCTCGGTCAAAATATGGATTAGATAATATGAAAAATATGCAATATGGGTAACTAATACTACTACGAACAAAGTTTGTTATGTGATCAGTCAATCATGCCAATATATATTTGACCTAGCGTTACAATTTTCTAATTGTTTAAATTTGACGTCACACCAATAACTTTTGCACGTCTTCAGACAAATTCAGCATCGATACTATGACGTCGCACCAGTAATTTTTGTGCGCCTTCAAGCAAATTCAGTATCGACACAATTACGTCACTATTGCAGGCAAATTTTGCGAGCACTTCAAGTGTCAAACAGCTTCATAGCAGCCGTATCAGCGTTGTAGCGTGCGGTTGCCAGCTTATTACCGCCGCGTACTTCGGAAAAGAGGTTTCAGCATCAACGTTCACTTCGATTAGTGAAGTAATGCGGTGCAAACTTAATTTAAAAGTAAAGTAGCAAAGGTAAAGGATCCTGAAAATTTACGATGATTCCCATCCATGGGAAAAGCTGTTCAGTTTCATGAGAAGAAGAATAGTTTCAGAAATTTTTGTTACTTTTTGTAACTTATAAAGAGCGAGATGATCAAATTTTTTTGACTCCATAAGAAACGTTCGCCGGGTTGACAATTTTTATATGAAGAATCCAAAAAAGTTTTAACGTTTATTTAAAAGTGATAGAACAAAAAGTCAACGCATTTAACCTGTTTCATAACATGGATATGTTCAGATCCGCCATAAAAATAATCATCTTGAATAAATTTGTCGTGTTCATTAAATTTAACTGAAATCAAAAATGTATTTATGTTTCCTAATATCGATCCGCACTTATGTCACTTTATGAAAGGATGAAAATCATCATAGTCTTGCTTTAATTAAGGTTGTAAAAAGTTTTTAATGGAATTAAATTTTGAAGGGTTAACTTTACGAGAATTTAACAGTGTGAAACGAATGTGAAGGTTTATGAGTTGTGATGAGAGATATGATCTATCCGTAGTTAGCACGTAATAAAACTCCATAGTAAATACAGCGGCTAGTAATTCTAGACAGACTACTTTATTTTTATGAAGAGACTTGTTAAACCCAGTTGGTTTTTTATTCTTCCAAAGAGTTCAGAGAACATTTAACTTTCTTTGTGATACGTCAGTGAGGTAAACTTAGTAAAGAAACATACCTACTTTCATTTGATACCTTAAAGAGATAAAAAAATGACATCAAAAGAATTCGCAGCCACAAAGATTTTCCATTTATTTCACAAAGGTAATAAGTATTTTTTTAAATGTTACATTCATTTAAAATATAACAATGAATACTCCTTAGCTTTTATATTGAAAATCAAAAGGTATTTAATTTTTGAGGTCCATAGACTAAAGACTAAAGACTTCCCAGATAATTTGGTAATACCAGGAAATTAAACAATTTAGTACTCGAATACGTACTTAATTTTTACTCTTTCATGTCGCACTGTTCAACCTTTCTTACAAAAAAGTTTTATTCCCATCCATTCAGTTATTTGTAGACCTACAAACATACATACTTGACTATAGACTGAAGCCTCTTTTCAAGTCTTCTAAAAACTTCACAAAATGATATTAAAAATATATCTATGTTCGTCACAGACGGTACAGGTGCACAGGTCTTCAATGTTTCGGCAAGATAAGCCAAGCCAAGGCTACTGACATGGATTAACGACTGCTACATAGTGTTAGTAACCAGCATCAACATCTTAATGCCTTGAGAAGCACGAAAATAGTCGATATAAATGCTAGTCAATACCATGTTACATCAATATAAGATACCTGATAAGCATAATGTATTGAATGGGGTATAGTATGGAACTACAAGAAAAGGTTTATAGGAAATCGAAACCAAAAAAGGTGCTCTTCAATACATAGCATTCGGGTCTTTGGAAGATTAGTACATACTCTACGCATATTTCGATTAGGTGGTGATGTAGAGCCAATAGTAAAAAACTTTAAGGCGCGAAGTATACTCATTCTGAGCAGGTTGATGCATGATAATTTAATATCGACCGTAACGCCAATCATTTTAAGTTCAGATCAGTGTGGGTACCGTCGCGGCGGTTACGTCAAGGCCGAACGCAAAATTCTTGAGATTTCGATGTTTTTATTACTTTTCTTGGCTTTCGAATTAGTTAAAAAAAAAACGTTCAAGATAAATTGAAGTTATTAAAAGGGCCGATTTTTGTGTGTTGGTTTCAACATAAACAAATATTGAGTTTCCGAGAAAATTTGCAATTAATGCAAAATACAGGGTTGACAGGATATTTTTTTTCATTAAAGTTTCTGTGATTTTAATGATTCTGTTCAAGACAATTTGTTTTTTTTTGTTTCAAGTATGTTATATATTTTTTCCATGGTGATAGCTTTAACCATTATTTCAAGAATTTGAATTGAATATTGCGATTTGGCTATACTTAGCGCCTTAAGCCTCTGAAATTATTGAAGTATTGCCATTTTGTTAAAACATTTCATTTAGTTATTAAATTGTAAAACCACGCGTACGAAGTCGCGGGCTTACCACTTGTTATTCAATATATAACCAGGGTAGCCAAGGAAAGCTGTAGAGAAAATGGCGTTAACAAGGCAATATCCGAGATTAGTGGTCAGCAAGTCGTAAAGGCAGCCCTGTGACGTCATATTTCATGAAATCGTGAAATACGGCTATGGTCCCGGTCGCAATAGCGGTCAGGCGATTTGTTTTGTTCTTCCACGGGTAGGACACTAGAAGGTAGAGGTGTTAAAAGGAAAAATCTTATTTGGTACTGATATTTATTTCTCTTTATATAGGGAGACTCATACTGGGGTATCTTAACTCGAAGACTGAATACTGTTGCCGATGATTAAAGTTAACATTAGAATAAAAAAACATTTGGTTTGAAATCTGGATATTCCGAATGTGTCATGGTTTATCTGATTTATGTATTTGAATTTACAGATTTCTCTGAAATAATATTTCAGTAAAATTATTTTTGTTATTACTTAAAAACAATAGCTTAAGACGTGTTACTTATTACTGGCAATCTTTATTTTTTAAATACAGAAAATAAACGTATACAATTCTTTTATTTTATTATTTTGCCTTCTTAATAACAGCAGAGGGTCACCGCGTGCTGTATGTACGGTGCGACGCTAGAACGCAAAAACTTGCGTTACGTTTTTATTAAATATTTACTACGTTGTACGTAGTAAATATTTAATAAAAACGTAATGCTTTGTTGGACGTTTTTGAAGCATATCTTTCTATCAATTAGTTAGTGTCGCTCATTATTCTGATGCCAAATTCTTTTAAAAAGTTCTTAATCTTCTTCTTCTTATCGTGTGGCACATTTAACCGTTCTATCCACAAGATATAGACGGCGGTTGCCTAGTGTTGCACTTAGCATCACCCGCGGTCACGTGTAGGGCATTTAGATTTACACCTTAATGATATATGACAAAGAAATATAGATAATAATAAATATAATATATATGTCTGTCTGTCTGTCTGTCTGTTTGTCTGTCTGTCCCTCCGTCCGTCCGTCCGTCCGTCCGTCTGTCAGTCTACCTATCTATCGATCTATCTATAGATTTAAACATTTTGTATAACCCCTGTTATTTACTCGAATATGTTAACAGTTGCATTATAAGCTTTCAGCAAACACATATCCACTCCCCCAAATCAAACGACAGATCGCAAACAAATACAATCGAAGATCAGCAAATTAATATTGTCCCAAAAGTTTGTATAGCATCCACGAAATTTCCAATAATCGAACGAAAGTCGTCAATATTGTTGAAGGTATATATGTCCTTCCGAAAGAGTTGGAAAAGTAATATATTTCTCCCACGGGCCATTCAATAATAAACAGAGGGGCCTGTTTGATACACTCGTAAACTAATAACTGCGCCCTCTAGATGTTCTTAACTCTATATAATGTTGCTACAAAAGTTACGAGATAAGTCAATGTTGGAGGTAACCGGGAAATACATTATTGAGGATGGCATTAACAAAATATTTTTTATCTTAAAAGAAGTTCTATTAGCGCAACGGACTGATATGTTTTTAAATTGTGCATCCATACTAATATCAGAGGTACTTTCGGAGTTAGATAACAGTACCTAACCTAGGTAGTTTTTCAAAAGTATAATATAATAAATAAATATAATTACGCAGCAAAAAAAAGTAAAAATTAAGACGGTGGTTATTATTAGTGGTTCCATCCTATTAAACTATTAAAAATGTTACTTGACAAAATTAACAAAAGTTCTTGAATGAGCACCACGGGAAGGAAGATGTCACTTCGGAAGATACCCTACTCTAAATCATGGTGTGTGGAAAATTTCTGTGGAATCTTCTGGCTGAAGTAATATTTATTATCTATACTACTACGCATATTCCTAGAACAAACTGGACCTACCAAAAATTACCAGTTTTCCTACTTTAACGGCAACATTATATTAATAAACAATGGGACTATGACAAATAAGCTTCTGGGTTGCCCCCGATACGATATTTGAGCAAGGTGAGGGGAGGGTTGATTGAATTTTTCGATGGCGTTAGATGTTATAAGATTTAGTGTGGTCATGTTTCATACTTTATTGTTCTGTATTTCTCTTGCACTGAAGAAACTGTTAAGGGCGCTTGCCCTACTAGAAAATCATCTCCTATACAAGTAGGGCATAGTTTTTTTGATAATTATTGTACCCATTATAGTGTTAATTAACTGTAAGTTTTCCTTAGAAAAAATAAAATAAAAATGTTCTTATAAAGCCGGCAACGTACTTGTGACTCCTCTGGTGTTGCGGGGTGTCTATGGGCAGCGGTAATCCCTAACCATCAAGTGATCCGTCTGCTCGTTTGCCACCTACGACATTAAAAAAAAACTTCTCAAAATATGTTACTTGTACCAGAGACAAGGTTGTTAGACAAGCTTACAAGACGATTTCAAAATTACGTTCATTATCTGACCGCAGCCCTCTGCTACTTCCGCTACTAGTTTTCCCCATAAATTAGCAAACTATTAAGTTACTTTAACCAATAGACCGAAAAATAGGGCGTTCAAATATTGCCGAAGTTCGTCCAAGAGCTCGGCCATTTGTGTCGAATCCTCTATTAATGACGGACCAAACCACTAAGTTTGGATGAACCAATAAATTTGAGCCTGAACTTCGAAGATTAACTTTGATGTAGGTTTGATACCTACAATTAGCGCTCGATAGGTTAAGCCTATTGACATAGTCGGACATGTCGAAAATAGAAGCAAGGTTAATAAATTTATTTATATTGTTAACACTGCATACTAATACAAATTTCTTTATTTTCTACCTAATTATACCAGATTTATACTTATATATATATTGATATAGTATTATTTGCAATGGTAAGTTTATGTCTCCCTGTTACGTTTTTACGACTTAACCATTAAATCGATTTTGATGTAATTTGATACGGGCACAGAACGGGGAAGGCTTGAATGATAGCATCCGCAGGCAGAATCGCGGGTACAGCTAGTTAATAATGTAAAAATATGAAAGTTTTCATTTTGAAAAACGATCGAATCAATATATTAACTTAAGTATGTGCTATTTTGGAAGCGGGAATAATCGTTGGATCCTACGAAAAACGTGTTTTAGATGCCACTAAATGAATTACGGCCGAGTGCTACTGTATAATATAAGCTGAAACTATTTTTGGTATCATTTTTATTTTTATATCACAGACCATGATCAAACCCCTAACTATAGGATTCCTTATATTAAAAGAAATAAAGACTAAAATACATACACTTACAAGTTACATTCAAGTATAGAGATTAATCAGTCATAGAGGCAAATAGATCTGTTCGTTACAAAATGGGATCACACTTATAGCCTTCGGCGTAGAAGCCAAAAGCGCTATTTACAACACCACCAAGTCAGTTGATGAGAATTTCACGTATAACATATTACAACAACATAAGAAATGGTTCACAAAGTTAATTTCTCCTAATATGTATATCAAAATAGTAATGATAAGCTTTCAAAGTCTGTTAACACTTCCTGATCTGAGATTAACATCTCCAAAATCAGTGTCATATTTCAAGCGCAAGGGAAGTTATTTTTTTCAATTTGAGTCTTAAACAAACAATGGGCTTCAAAGCTGCCAGTGTCCCGGTAGGTGCGGCTCTATGGGCTAATTATTTACAATCCGACACGCAATCGAAACTTTGTCCCAAAAAACTGTTACGTGAAATCTCATTTCCTAAGTTTGCTTTGTCCCAACACTATAAAAAATAAATAAAAGGGTCTATCGTGTGTTTTTGTAGCCAGCTATTGATAAAGCTACTCAATCGTGACGAGCTTTACATTATTCCAAATTTAAATTTAAACTGCATGTTACCGGCTTGACATTCTGGCGATAATGATATTAAAAAAGATTTTTAAATCGAGAACGTATTGTGCTAACGTCGCATTGCTCTTTCGTCGCCGGTCGATGGGTCCGTTCGCGTGATCCCCTCGCGTGTTTCATGCCAGCCTCAAATTAAAAGCGAACCGATAAGACACCATGCGACTCACGACTGTCGTACGACGCGTCTCTTTTAATTACGCACCCCACACTCGTTACTTATCTACCCCTTCTGAAATTAAATATTAAAAAAAAACTGTTTACTTCTTCAATTTGTTGAAAAACAATCGGGTGTTTGAAAATAGAGTCCCAAACTCGCATTTCAAATTTCGTTTGATTACAGGTTTATCCAGGACGTTTAATCAGCTTTGCGTCGTATTTTGATCGTAATCTTCATTTTTGAGTTGTTGCCAGTTTTAAAGCGACTTTGACACATCGGGGGCTCGGATTTGGTTCATTAAAATGCTCGGGAATATTTGTGTGAGTTACAAGGCACTCTGAAAATAAAATTAATGGTTTCGATTAACAGGCGTGTCGCCAGGAGATCGCGTGCGAGTGATCCCACCACCGACACACACTGGGAGCTGTTTGTGTCAATTTTAATTGGGCCAGCTTCTTTTGCTCTTGTTCCGATCCGGAAAGTGATTGCCACACCTTATTTATTCAACTTTGCGGTTACTATGTCTTCTTAATAAGATATTTCCTGTTGGTATCATTTTATTTTTTCACCTTCACTAATTCTGCGTCAATTTCTTTCACAACGTAACGTTTTCTTGCAACGAGCGAATCGAAATTTTTAAATTACAAGACTTAGGACTTACTTTTATATGACTTGAAACTTTGGGTTTACGAGTTCCAAGTGGTAGGAACTTCGTATTAGGTAAATAAAAAATGAACTTCGAAAAGTGCACAATGCTACCTACTTCGAATAAACGTATTTATACAAAAGATGTACAAAGGCGGACTTATCTCATAAAAGGATCTCTTCCATCCAACCTTTTGATCAATCGAAAGGAAAATAAGCAAATAAAGCACGTCTGTATAAAGAAGAATTTGATATGATTTGATTACATAACTGCTAGTTTACAACAATATCAAAATTAAATTCCTTAAGCTCCGCGCCTACTGAACTATCACAGTGGCACTAAGATCGCATTTGTGCTGAGAGAAAAATAAAATTTACAACTGCGAAAGTCTATAAAAGTCGATTGTAGGATTCCCAAGAGCGCCTCGGGCGTACTGCGCATCGGTGCGCAGTACTTACAGAAATGAATGCTGCAATGAACTGAACTGGGGAAAATTAGGACCAGCATGTAAGCTGGTTGGTACCATTAGAAATCATCTACTTAGTTTTCATCTTAAAAGTGAAATCCAAACTTTTTGGTTCCGAACATTTTGGTATAAAATTGCCAGTTCGTGCACTCAAAGTCACTACAACGGACTTAGATGTTTTCTATATGTATAAATAAGATGTTTTTTGTGTGTAGATGAATCGCTTCAGATTATCACTACATCACACAGAAGATGTAATATAAGAACCTAAATCTCTTTCCCATAGAATTCCGCTAAGCATGATTCTGGGTCTTGGCCACGTCCAATGTCCATCCAGCGACTTCTTGCAAGTCTGACTAGATGATCAGCCAACCTGAGAACCTGATAGACACCGTCCGACACTAACGTCACTAAAATTGCGTTGATTCGAAAAATCGCGGATTTGATATTCAGTTTGAGAACCCCTGACTCGCAAGCATCCACCTGAATATGACAGTAATATCTTTAGTATTCTAAACGTTTACGGTTGAACATATACATATAAACTTTTTGCGTCTAACAAGATTTTTGCTCAGACAGAAACATTTTGTTTATATTTTTCTTTACTCTATATTGAAGTGCTTTGCAATCTTTATGTAATGTTAGAAGCCATAGTTAGATATTCGTTTATTTGATTATATCACTTCAAAAGCGAAATGAAGTAAAAAAATAGTACGAATATTGTTCATTTTCTATTTAGGATTTTTAGTACATTTTGAAAAAGAAAATTTGAAGTATATAACCCTAAAAAATACGCAATTTTTCTATTGCTATGTTCGTTTCTATATCGTTTGAAGATAGCAGAATGGCGTATTACATATTCGAAAGCTAAATATCATTATTAAATTTCCAGATTTTACTATGAAAATAAAGACATCCATCACCATCATCAGCCGAAAGACTTTCACTGCTGGACAAAGGCCTCCCCCAAAGATTTCCACACCGACTGGTCCTGTGCTGCCCGCATCCAGCGGCTTCCCGCAACCTTTAGCAGGTCGTCGGTCCATCGAGTCGAAGGTCTGCCTACACACGTCTTCCGGTGCGCGGTCGCCACTGCCCTTGCTTTTTACTGCTCTACGAGCTACGTAATGAAATAAAGACATTTAATTGAAATAATGTTTTATACTTACATATTGCCTTGTCCTTTGAAGTGGCAAGCGTTGGATTTTACCACATCATAAGTATAAAAGATTAAACGTGGCAACTCCATCTAATTTCATGCCGCGCGGTCCATCCGACGGTCGATTAAGGAAGAGCAAATTGGACCATTCATTCGGTCTGAACTCCTGGCAGCGTCTTCGGGAGAGTGGCTCCACTGTGATCTCTAAGCTACACCCCAATAATAGAATAACATAAATAATAATACAATAAGAAAGCCTATCTAAACAAAGTTATCTTTGTAAGAAAATGTATGTGGATTCGATTTTATAGTTTTGTTTGCAACACCTGTGCCTAAAATTTTCAAGCAATATCCGTCGAGGCTTAACGACTGCCATCTAGTGATAGCAACCGGCCGATACTTGGTTTTACCTGCTTAACGAAATACGGAAATAGTTAAGATAAATTTCACTAGCAATCAAAGCCGTCCAGTTTATGACCTTGTTTGTAGACAATTAACTTGCCTGCTCATCACAACCACGCAAGCTGCAGTCTTTACTCTCGTCTCAAAGACCCCTAAATTATAAGAACCGGGAAAACTATTGACTGCAAAGAGTTCCACTACTTTGCTGTCTGCTTTAGTTACTTATAATATTATCAACAGTGCAATCCATTATCTATCAGACCTGGACTTGGAAATTTGGTCGCTTTGAAACGATTTCATGGAATAGATTAGAGTAAGTCCTTTCTTCTATCCTATTGCCTAAATGAGACTGTTATCTCAAGACATAAGCCGACTTATTGCCTTCTGGCACTGGAATTGTGGAACGCGCTCAAACTTGGAGTGTTATGATCACACTTTGTTTTGATTGCACTTGTAATGTGAGAGATTTTGTGTCAAGAATACGGGATTGGTTGTTTCAGGGGTTATTAAAGTACTATTAAAATTTGTCTGGTTGGCAATTGATCGAGGTATATCTCTTATTGATAGCTATTAAAAGTGTTTTCAGATGTTAGTTAGTGAAGTCCTTATTTAAAAATAATTAATCTTTTGTTGCCCTGTATGGTGTTACTGTTAATTTTTTTTTGTTCTTAACAACCCACATCGTCCCACTGCAGGGGCACAGGTCTCTTCCCATACTTCGGGAAGTTTAGGCAAGTTTAGTTTCGGTTTAGACATGGGACCCAAGTCCAGATTGGTGGAGGTTGTGGGACCATTGGCCAACCCCATTGTCAGAAGTTTTCAAGCCGCCTATAAGTCCTCCGATATGGCTTAACGATGCCATCTTAATCATGTTCATCTTTTTTAATTTTAAAGAAACTTTAAAAAGTAAAGTTGTCAATTCATAACTTAAACTTGTTTATCTTGTCTGCCTATAGTTCCAGTAACCATATAGTAAAAACCCAAGTTCACATTGTAACAAGGGTTTTATTTTTGAAAACGAAATCTACTAAAACATATAATTTTAAGTACAACAGAGGTTTTAAGAATTTAATAACATCCTCAGATCAAATAGTTTGCCGCTTTTTATCATCAGGTCCTATTGATTTACAGATTAAAAAACGTGGCAGAGTAAATCAAAAGAGATGACAGCAAAGAAGTTGCGATGCAACTTTGTTTTGTCCCGCGCGCTAAGAGCGATGAAACGAGAGCGGAAAGCATTAATCATAAAAGCAGGAAAACTGGGGTGTACTATATCGGCACAGTTTGTCGGACTCATCATCTAATGGTAGGGTGTCTATGTATGCTAACAAAATATGGAACTGGTAAAAAGTTGACAACAAATACGTGTACTACGAGTATAGAAGTGAAATTAGGAGTCATTCGTTTTTCGTTCATACGTCACATTGTAGTTTACTTACATATTTTGCTAGAGTTCCAGTGATAATAATAATTAGTAGAACATGAATACTTACGTTTTGTAACCACTACATAAACTCGTAGTGTTGTCCATAAGATAGTGACCACATTTATTAGTAAAACATAGCCACCCTACAAAAAAGGGAATTATGCTGGGAATGCGTCATTAACTAGCGCCCTTCACCTTACCTACAGCAGCGTTCGTCACTCAGGGAGCCATCTTTCAACGGCCTTTTTTGGGGGGACAAAAATATAAAAGTTCATTAGCGACATCAACACTAAAGGTGAACGCTTGCGTCAATTTATTTTGACTAGCAGTTGATGCCATATTTGATAATAGAATTTAAAAAAAGGATATTCTATATTAAATTTTCCAGAGTCTTCTTTTTACCTTAGTAGCTAATGTAATATATTAAACTGAACTGTAATTTAATACCTACCAAAACTGACTATAAGTGTATTAAATACAGTAAAATACAATATTACTGGACTGACGTAATGGATAGTAGTAGTACTGCTGATGTGTGATTGAGAAAAAATACTGTTTTTACCTTTACATATACACATTGGACACTGTTGAATAGTACTGATTATACGAAACAACTTCAGTGCTCACTGCACTGCTGAAATAACAAAAAAAATGCGGACAATGAAAAGGATATTTTAAATCAATGAGGAGTCCCTTGTAAACGCTAAGTTTAATTCAATTAATTATAAATAAACCATGAATAAAATTTAAATAAACATTTTGAGTTCAGTTATTGGCACTTATGAGTCTGAGAAGAAAAATTAATGAGGAGTGCGCTATGTTTAATTAATTAATTTAAATTTAAGTTTTTTTTTATGTGGTAGGTGGCAAACGAGCAGACGGATCACCTGATGGTAAGCGATTACCGCCGACCATAGACACCCGCAACACCAGAGGAGTCACAAGTGCGTTGCTGGGCTTGAGATTGAGATTGATCATTAGATGCCTAATTCTCCTAAAAAGTTCGTTTTCTACAATGTTTTCTTTACATGCACTAAAAATTATTGAAAGCATTTGTTTTAAGTATATAAAATTGATATCGGCGCGCCGCATGTAGAGAAAACAGAAGTAAAAATCTTTAAAAAATAAACACGAAACCGAAAATGCCAACTATAGTCATATCATAAAGGGCATCAAACCCATCGCGATGGATGATGCTGAATAATGAATGAGGAAACTATTCATCGATACTTTACTTGGGTATTGATCAATAAAAAAATGATAAAGTTGTAGTTATAAACGGAGCTGTTAATCTTTGAGCATAATTGAAGTAAGCTAAAAAATAAAATCAAGTCTATACAGATTTTTGTTTTGTGTTTTATACTTATACAGATTGTTTAAAAATTGCGTTTGTTTTAATTGGGTTACTCAGAATCAGGTAGAGAATACAGGAAAAATATTGAAAAAGTCCGACACTTATACAACTTTTATTTCAGTTTTCCATACAAATCTTGATTCACTGTTCAGATTTAGGATGGGAATCTAAAAAAAAATAAGAGCGGATTTTTTCAATGTGTTTCCTGTATTCTATATTCGAGTCTGAGTACCCTTAAAATTTCAAATGCACTTTTTTAACACCCTGTATAAATCGGTTACGTGTGTAATAAAATTCTTGTAGGAGGTTAAACTAGGGCTTTTCATGTTAATTCTGAAACTACTTTCCCCAAAGAGACCAATTTGTGGTCTTCATGCTCTTCTAATCACTTTTGTACCTATGGGGAGAACTTTCTTTTGAGAAATGAGTTACTGGTCCTTATAGTCGTTTTTGAAAATTTCAATACAAAATAAACATGATCATCGCAGAAAGTAATGCTGCTAATATTCAGTTTGCAAATTTTATAAGTGAACATACATACAAGATTCAAAATACAAGATTCAGATTTTACAAGATTCTTTAAAAAGAGGAAAGTTTTTTAATCCTTTTCAAATTTTAGACCAAACCGTTGATAGATTGTTGACCTCAAACATTTCTCAACCTCACTTCAAAACATTCACCAAATGAAGCTAGTTGTAGATTGTCGTATTTAGTTTGATAGCAGCCTACGTGACAAAAATAGTCTGTATCATAGGTTCCTATATAATACGTAGGTATGTCACAGAAGAAAAAATCCATTTTAGGGGTTCCTAAAATCAAACGTTTTAACTGTCATTAAAATTTGATATAATCTGATAAAAGGGCATAAGTAACGTTTCTAAAACAAGTTGATAACACCACAGATAAAGTAAAAATCATCATTTAAACTTAATTTTTTTACAGTTTGTTAGTGATAAACATTAAAATTTGTTTTCAGTCATTCCTGTTTGGCAAACCTTGTGCGATTTGACAAATACACCTAGATTGTACGAAGATGAAAGCTCGCGGGGGCACTTTAAGTTGCATTAAGCTATTTGTACCGAGTTTACCTTCTACGCTGAGAGTGCGTATTCTATGGTGCTCGCTTAATAAAGAAGGCCGTTAAGTATGTGAGGTTTCCGTATACTTTGCGACCTTCTTTGTTAAGACGGCAGTGCGGTAGAATCCGTTTCAACGAATAGTTCCTATGCCGTTATGTTGGCTCCCCTGTCTATCAACGACATCACACGCAAAAACGCTTCTACAGATTTTGTTAGTGTGTGTCTGCGTTCTATGTAGTGTGTGTCTGAGTTCTATGTAGTGTGTGTGGAAAACATTGCTGCCAACATAACGGGATAGGAACTATTTGTTGAAACGCACTATAGTGCTTACTATTACGGCTACGTGTAGTTGCATGTTGCGTGACAGCAGGCAGCACGTGTCCTGTACGTGACGTTGTCTCCGTGACAACGCCACGCCCTTGCACAACCATCTGATAAGAGCAAACGGCAGTGGAGGCATGTGCCAAACTGTCATTGCAAAGTTTGGACAGAATTGTTTAGTTGAGAACGCCAAAATAAATGCCAACTATAGATAAACGTCAGTGCCGAAGATAAAAATGAAAAACAAAAAGGTTAAGTAGTAAAAAAAAATTGAAGTTTTTAGTGTTAAATAATAAAATAATGACCTGGTCGTAGGTACTACTTTGAGTAAAAATCAAATAAATTGTTTTGTTGTAATTTTGTCTAATTCTTGTGTCTATAATAATACTATTATAATACTACTTTCATCTATCTGTTTAGTTTTTTGTAACATTTTTTTTTCATCAACAGATTATTATTTATTTTTTTCAAAAGAATATCTAAGCAATAGTGAAAACATTGCAAGTGTTATGACAGGTAACTTTTTTTTAATTTTGATATTTAATATTCTTTGTACCGAGATTCTTTCTATATAGAAATAACTTAGTATATATTTTGACAATAAATATTCTTTTGTTATTTTGACACTTTGTACTTATTTTTAACCGACTTCAAAAAAAAGGAGGAGGTTCTCAATTCGTCGGAATCTTTTTTTTTTATGTATGTTCACCGATTACTCGAAAACGCCTGAACCGATTTGGAAAATTCTTTTTTGTTTAAAAGGGTATACTTCACAAGTGGTCCCATATAAATTTTATCGAAATCGATTCAGCGGTTTTTGAGAAAATCAACAAAAACATATCAAAATTGGAGTTGTTGCGATTGAAGTCGGTTGTTTTTAACGTATTCAACGTGGTCAATTATATGTTACCTCATAACATGAAATAAGTACAAAGTGTCAAAATGATATTGTATTTTTTCGTGATGCGGGTTTTAGTGTTTGAACTTAAATATGAGTTTTATTAACTCAAAATATTCTCTGACAATTTAAAAATTTCACGATAAACATAAAACCAGTTCTATTACTCGCTTTTACAGTCTCTGTTACCTTGGTCCTCGGTTTGTCTAATATCATAGATGCATAGAAAGATATGGATCATAGGAACAAGTTTTACAGCCAAGGGCTATGAACTAGTCCTCATGTGAACATTACCTTACCACGATAATATAAGGATAATATTTCTACGAAATTTTGTTGAGAACATTAAGGTGATTTCTATGATTCCTTAAAAAAGCTCGATGGAACTTCTAGGAAATAGTTTCTGAGTTATTTTAACTGTAATGTGTAGCTATAATAGTTCTTAAAGTTTTTTTGAGTAATGTTGCAGAATTTGACTTATATGTATCATAATAATTATTTTTATCATTTCACATGAATTGAAAATACTTCTAATCCTAAGTAAGTAGCGGTGTACACTTTTCGAAGGTCATTCTTATTTTTTTTTCTAAGTTTTAGTCGATAAAGCAATGTTCAATCTATTATCTGTGATCGATCATATCGTATATTATAAATGCTCGGCGTAACCTTCTCACTTACATATTCCGTGATATATGTATACGCAAACAACATTTAAATAATAATTTGATAAAAAATTATTGAAAATACATAAATTTACTATCCTTTCCTTGCCATCAAAAATATTTGATTATCACGTTTGCCGCCAATTCAGCAATGCTCAAAGATGAATGGGCGATCTGTCGTTGAATAATAGATAGCAATTTCATCCTGGCCGGATTTATAGAGGGCCTGGGTTAAGGTTAGGCAAAGGGTTTCTGCCTACGGCTTACAGCCAACCGCGTTAGAATTGGGAATAGTTAACTTGAAGGAGAGATTCAGCTGACGCTTCAACCACCTTTTGGCGTCGCTGTAAAATAATATAATCAATACAAATACTGGACAAAACGAATGATTAATTGTACAAAAAGAAAGACAAATTATCTTTTACGATTTTGAAATTGTAAAACATCAATTCAATCAATTGATTGGCCAATTTT
This sequence comes from Coleophora deauratella, assembly GCA_958295455.1. Taxonomy (NCBI): domain Eukaryota; kingdom Metazoa; phylum Arthropoda; class Insecta; order Lepidoptera; family Coleophoridae; genus Coleophora; species Coleophora deauratella. Next base: position 4,825,095 of record OY282405.1, on the reverse strand, counting down.
GTATGGAGAATATTTCTATTACGATAAACGAAGGCCAAAAGGTGCTGAGTAGCAACTTCAGTTAATGAGTCTTACACCTATTTCGGTATATTCTTTTCATTCCCTTTCACGTAATTTTCGAAGTATCCAAAACAATAAGTAAGTATAAGAAGAAGAATTTCAGTAGGCCTTATTGGCAGTTAATATTCCAACCCTTCCCAGCCAGCTGCGTCTGAAGCTTTTGACACTCATTTGTCTCGAACACAAACGATAGCAACAATGCAAATTTACGAACCTCCCATCCCCCTAAAAGGGGAATAAAAAAATGATTCAATTAATCAAATAGTCACACCGTGACTTTGAAGATCTTCTCGATCCGTATTGACGGCATTATTAGTCTTCCCTCGGAACGAGTCATCGAAGGGCGTATTTCAATTTCATCTAATGCAAATTTAATACTCTCCCTACGGCCTCTGAAGGGTTCCTTCCGTCGCTTCACTCCAAATCGAGTTTCTTTGTTTTCCTCAACCATACTTCGCCTTTCTTTAGGGCTCGGGAAAAATACGCCGGCTGTGCCGCCCTTATCCTAATTACTATTCCTTACGGTAATAGTGCTAAATGTAAGCCATTAATCTTGATTAATTAAAGTTTGTTTGGGAAGTAATGTTGTTATGTATTTTATGTTGATTGTGACAAATAACAAAACAGGACTTTGTTAATTTAGTTTAGGATAACAAGAAAAAATACATGCACAATGGGTAATATCTTCAGGGTGGTACATTTGGGTAAACAAGGAATGAAATGAAATGAAATGAAATAATATTCATTCGAAGTAGGTATCTCTGTACACTTTTCGAACGTCATATTTTTTTCTACCTAATACGAAGTTCTTACCACTCGGAACTCGTATACCCGGGATATAGGAGGAGATAAGAGATAGACTATTAAACTATATAACGGAATGTCTACTAAATCATAGTGAAGACCTGTTAACAAACGTAAGCTGCTTAATGGTCAGATGACATCGCCAGCATTGTTGCACGTTTCTGGTTAAGACTAGCTGTTAGCTAGCACAAAGATTGTAAGAAATAACCAAAATTAATATTGTAGAAGTTCTTGCATGAACAGTGTACACCTCTCTCAGAAAAACTATAATATGATAGAGAATATTTGCAAATTGGTAGTTTTGCTGGCGAATAAAGATTACTTTGAGAGGAATGGGTAATAATCTATTATGTATGAGTTTGCTGCTGCTAAATAAAAAAAACTCTGTATATAGGTACTTAGAGTAGGTCCCTTTATTATGCCTATAGCATATCTTTGTATGTAAAGGTATTGTACATACACATACATGGGATTTTAACTAACAATAAGTCGTGGATCTGAAAATCTTTAGATGAAAGAAAAATCCCTGACAGACTGAAATATACATACCTAAGTCATAAGGTAAGGAAATAAAATATACAATATAAAGTACGAGTAGACGTTTGAAATATTGTTTTTCTTCCTTACGCACGCGCGGATTTGAAACGCACCTTCTACGTCAGGTGAATAAGAATGCGTGGAAGTTGGCAAAACAAAAACAATTTTATTACTCTCACCTTATTTGATTTGTTTTTTATAAGCAATAAAAATCGAAGTTCATTCGCGTGTTTTTAATTTAAGAAAGGTTTTTGATAAGGTTAGCGTTGCCTGAACTCCTTACTTGACTTTCAAATTGAGTTATACTTACTTACTTAGCTATAAAGCTATAGGAGTCGTTAACGGGGGATAGAAGGTAAATAAAGTTTCTCATACAAACTTATAAAATGATTTGTATGGAAATATAAATTGTACAGTTACACGCTTTTTAAACATGTAGTACTATTACGCCAATTCAACACATTGTAAATATATTGTCTATATACGAGTAGGTGAAAAGTAGTTCCTAGACACTATTCCTTTTCCCCCAAAAGTAGGGACTCGATGGAACACTTTCGTTTGCCACATACGTTCCACATCCGTGCATACGAATAGGTAAGAACCTATGTGGTTTATTCCACTTTGTTCCAAATTACAATAAAATTGATTTAAAATATTATTGGTCTATACAGTCATTATCATCGCCATTTTGTTAAATACGCATGGTATTTCTATTTCGATGTTTTTCCACAATTGGTAAGCCTTTATTAATATAGGTTAATCACATTTTATTTTGCTTTTTTTATTTTATTTTTATTAGAAAACCAACAGATTTTACATATTTTATAACTTAAAATTAGTAATAATAATAGTACAAGCCAATAATAGGTTTCCCTTAATTAAAGCAAAAAGTAATAACAATATAAGTCGTAGGTATATACATGCATACTTTTGTCTTATGTAGTATAAGTACTTAGTTGTGGAAAAAAGAGATAATGAAAGAAATCCAAAGAATCAAATATCATAATAACTATACGAAAATAAATATGGTATAAGGGTGTAAGGGACAGGTTTCCGAAAACTTTAAGAACGAAACTGAACAACTTTCCACAAGAATTTTTTTCAGAAAACGAAAAATAAATCGGCTTCTCCATACAAAATTATAAACTTGATTGGACAATTTGTATGAACAAGCCGATTCAGTTTCGTCTACTGAGCAAGCCCTTAAAGTTTTCGGAAACCTGTCCCTTACACCCTGTATATTATATGTATAATTGTATATACATCAATAAATATGAGTAAACTATATAAATCCTCCGTCTCTTTTCGAGAGTAGGTATTTGTAGTGCAACAAAATAACACTCGTAACACTAGTGGATACATACTTCGGAATAATATTGACTAAACAGTACTTTATCTATTCAAAATGTCACTTACTATGAGTTTTTTAAAAAACGGCTTTGATGTATGAAATGGGTCAAATTTACTGAAATATACCCTATTTACTATATAATACCCTATATTACTAATATAATACCCTATACGAGGCATGCACGTTAGTACTCCATTACCGGCATAGTTGGTGGCGTGACGCGGTACATGCAGTAGCGGAGTGAGGCGCGTGCGACGCCGCGGTGTGCATAACGCCAGCGCACCCACAAGCTCACTGCAGTCGATGCGACAGTTCAGTATGTCGTGAAGAAAGCACATATCGAACACCTGACGTCTCTCTCCAGAGTTAGCATACTATAACGGTGACACTCTTCAGCATATGAATTTGTTCACGAATGAGAACGATAGTTTAAATGCTTTATGAAAATTTTTGAATTCTTTCTAAGCGTGGTTTATATACAGAGTATTGCGGGGACCAAATCGGACTTGCATATTCTAAAATGCTGCGTACATAAGCATAGTAAACCGATTTTAGTGTACAATTTTGTTTAAATGGTTTACAAGAACTAATGATGAACCCTAGATTTTTATAAGCCTTATCTACTATACATATATTCTATGTGATCAGAAAGTAACATTTTGCTATCAAAATGTACGCCTAAATCACTAATTTTATCACTTCTGTTAATAGCTACGCAATTAGTAGAAAAAATATTGACGATTTAAAAGCATGTGTAAAGCATCTACTTAAGGCCTTAAGATATGTGAAATGTCCAAATTCTTGGATATTTCAGGCAAATTGTTTCAATAACTGTTAATCTAATCTATAAATAAAAAATACACAATAATAGACAAGGGTTTAATTAATCTTTTGTCTTGATCAAAATTATATTTTTGACAACCGCCTCTCAGAAAAAAAATCCCTAAAGAACACCTATTTTGCCATAAATGTTATTTTCTCTCGGAAACGGCACAAGATATCGTGTTAATTTTTACACATGATAAACATCTTAACAATATTAACAGTTTGTCTTGAATATTTTATTTTTACTGCGTAATTTATTCGTGAAAAGTATTTATTTCTCCAAAATGGAAGTAAATCCGCGCGACCCTGCCTGCTCCACCATCCTGTAATCCCCCGCGGACTCTGCCGGCAGTCCGCGTCGCGATCTCATCGAGGGTGGACTGCGCGTCTGTTTCGGAGCGACGTCCTTGACAAAAACACTTCGCTTTTGAAGACTAAGCTCACTTGTGCATACTTTTTTTAATATCAGTAACTTAGTTAAGATATTTTCTACGCATTAGTGGGCGAAAAGTAAATGTAAATATTTTTTCACGAAAAAATATTTTTTTTATCTCGTCAAAGTAAAAGGAACCAACGATTGTTTGTTTCATGTAATAGAAATGCCTAAATACAAGAAAAAATATTAAGTCTGTTAAAGCAGGACGGCGATTACAAGAGTACTGATGTTATGACTTGTGACTCCTCTGGTGTTGCGGGTGTCTATGGGCGGCGGTAATCGCTTACCATCAGGTGATCCGTCTGCTCGTTTGCCACCTATGCCATAAAATAAAATAAATAAATAAATAAATATGACTTTTGGTTCAGTGATCAGGAGCGCTATCCTGACTACTGATCCACGGGTTGCGGGTTCGATTCCCGCCCAGAGCAAACATTTCTTTAACGATAGATTTGTTTGCTCTGTGTCTGGATGTATAATATTTATATATGTTTTTATTCCAAAAACGTATCTATTTACATATGTATATTATTCGTCTCTGGTTCCCATATTACAGAGAATCCTAGTATGAAGCCAGATGACCGCAGGATGATTGTATGTTAATTGTCCTGGATATTTATTTATTATCTTATAATTTTTGGATATTTGCACAGAACCCCTGAGGGTACCCTCTGACCGAAATCTAAATAAATAAAATAATATACAGGTTGTCCTAAAACTAATGCGACAAATTTTGGCTGGTGATAGCTTTGAGCAAGACCTAACAAAATAACGTAACATATCGTCGTATCTTACGAATAAGGGCATAATTGCAAAACGACAACTTTTCAGGAAGTGGTTTTAACTAGAGATGGGACGGATATCCGGTTACTATTCGGTATCCGGCCTATCCGGCCAGTATTTAATAGTAGGCCGGATACCGGATAATAGCTCAACAATCCGGCCCCCGCCGGATAGTTACAATTTCGTAAATGAACATCAAAAAACACAAAACCAATTTTTAGTCTAGTCCAATGGAACTCTTTAATGAGGTAGGAGAAAAAGAGTAGTAGAGTAGGAAAAAAAGCGTCGGTGGCGCAGCGGCTAGTGACTCCGTCCTCCTAACCAGAGGTTGTGGGTTCAAATCTTGGCCACTGCATCAATGAGTTTTTCGAAACTTACGTGCATTTTCATACAGACTGCTTTAACGGTGAAGGAAAACATCGTGAGGAAACCTGCACATTTGATTTCTAGATTTGTATGATAGTCACGTTGCACACGCCCGTAGGTGTAAATCTAAATGCCCTACACGTAACCGCGGGTGATGCTAAGTGCAACACTAGGCAACCGCCGTCTATATCTTGTGGGAAGAACGGTTGAATGTGCCACACGATAAGAAGAATAATGAGGTAGTAATTATGCTTTTTGAGCGCCGACGTTTCTGCCTTCTTCCCAGTGATACCTCGAGAAATCACCTGACATAAATTACACTTAGAAAATTGTTCCTCTTCGACGAAATCTCATCTCATCTCACCAATATTATAAATGCGAAATTATGGATGTTTGTTTGTGTTTTTGTTTGTTTGTTTATTTTAGTTTATTTTGTATTTTAGTTTATTTATATGTTTGTTCCGCTTTTACACCACAACTACTGAATGGATGTAGATGAAATTTGGCAGGCAGATAGATAAAGCACTCAGCTAACACATATGATACTTTTTGTGCCGGAAACTTAAGGGTTCCTGGAGGAATGCTTAAAAACTCAAAAATTACCCTTCGTCACTAGATGGCGCCACCTTAACATTTTTTTATCTCTGGATCCAATTTTAAAGTCCACGCAGGCGAGTCGCGGACGGAAGCTGATACGTCCATAAAGGCGACTTTTTCTGTACACTTGCCATTTTTACAAACACAAATTAAATTAGGACCACTATCACGATTAAATTTTTATCAGTAACTTAAAAAAGGAATCGCTATAAGCTATAAGATCGCCTACATTTTACCACTGTAACTTTAATATTGTGCCTTTTGTTGTTATATATTGTTTGTGTGTGTACAATAAAGAGTATATCAATCAAAAACGTTGTGATTGTTTGATTGAATACATAAACAAAACAAGCGAGTAAAGTAACTGTCCACGTTCGCTAGGTGTCAGCCCGAAGAAAGCCCGAATCAATGCAAAGCGTGGGCGCCACGCAGCCTCCCGCAGCTGCTGCGCATAGTCACGTCATAGCAATTAAGGCTGCCATCCGTTTGCAGACATTTTTAGACGGCAGGATAATTTAGCCGAATATTCGGTATCCGGTTATCCGGCCAAAACACTATACGTCCCATCCCTGGTTTTAACATTATATTTTCAACAGGAACTGATATTTTTGAAGTGTTGACATTCAAAACATAGATTAACTACTCTTGGGTTGTTATTAGCGATTTTATCTCAATAGGTATATAACGTTATGTACGCAATTTAACTCTTTCAGGATCTTGATCAACAATTAGGATATTACTGAGAACTTCGCGAATACAGCCGATACGAGTATAAAAACTATAGTGGTATCAAGGTGATGTATCAAACAATGAAGTAGGATAATCGAGTCATAGATACTTGTAGTCGACTGAGCAGGGAATGTTCGCTCTCTAGTTTGTAGTAGATCTATTAACTGCAGGTCAATGTTCACAATAACCATCATTGCTGATTAACATAGAGCAATTGACCCTTAATCCCTTCTAGACCTGGGAATAGTTTTGCGTTTGATTATGTGTTTAGAAGTACCTGGATATTCAGGAAAGGAAATATACCAAATGCTACTAATACATTACCTATCAAACTGATGAAGTTGGATGATTGAGTCACAGAGGTCAACTTGGCAAGGAATGTTATGACTCCCAGTATCAGTACGGATTTGTGGTAGGTCTGTCAACGGTAAGTCAATGTTCACAATCACCATGATTGCTGAAGAACATAGAGCAAAATATTTAGTTTTGGCGATCCACTGCGAAGCAGAAAATTTAAACGCTTGATGTAGGTGATAGCACTCGAATTAGTGATTCGATCATATAGAATAATCTCTAAACATTTTTGGGAAATCATAAGATTACTAGATGTCATTTTGAATGGGACAGCCTAATATTTATTGTCATAGCGGCAAAAGAAATACACACTCTGTAAAATTTCATTTCTCTACTTATTACGGTTCATGAGATACAGCCCGCTGACAGATATACAGACGAACGGACGGACGGAAAGTGGAGGCTTAATAATAGGGTCCCGTTGGCTTTTGAACTTTGAACCCTAAAAAAGATAAATTTTGCCGCCACTTTTCTATCTTTCTTCCAAAACAACATCTCTACTTCGGCCAGGCAGTCTGTAAATCAGCAGCTTGGGTGTATTAAAAATCTAATAGTACACTTGTCTCCGATTAGGGTAGGTACTTTTGTCCCACAGTGTCGCCGCTGCTCTTTCACTCTTGCGATTTAAATGAAATGCTCACAGAGTTTGAATCGCTACAGAGTTTAAACACTACACAGAGTTTAAAATAATATTAAAAAATTAAAGGGGCTCCTCATACAAGAGACGTGTTTTTTAGAGTTTCTTGTACGATAGTACGGAACCCTTCATGTGCGAGTGCGACTCGTACTTGGCCAGTTTTATTTTTATTTTAGGTAGTTAGTCACGGTGACCTTCTAGAACAAACATAATATGATCGCCTTTCTATTTTTAATCAATCTAATTAATTTTATTTGAAAACCTCGAATATAATAAGTCAGCACCTTGAGGTCAAAAATAGCAATTAACTCATTGTTTGTAAGGAAAATATCCAAGTATTATACATTTCTAAAATGGGCATGAAACAAGGATTTTTATAGCATACTATGCTCTATCTTATAATGTGAGACAAAAATTATTCAGTATTTTTTTTTACGTCGCAGATGTATAAAGTTTCGTTATCGAATATTTTAAAGCTTTTTTTAATTGATGATGTATTTCTGATGGCATCTTTAATATTTTTGTAGAATAAAGTAGTGAATCCGAGTGGAGACACTAATCAACGATATTTGAGTCCAAAAAACAAATTAATTAAAAAACATAGTAGTGTTTTTTTTTTTATTAATCTGGTATACCTCGAAAACTATAAACTTTTGCAGAACATATGTTTCGTTATTTTGATAGGTCTTGATCAAAGCTATCACCAGCCAAAAGGAGATCATTAATTTTGAGCCTTTTATGAAAGTGCCGGCCAACAAAAAAGAAGTACGAATTGTTAGAACTATTTGGAGCAATAATTAATGTTAATATGACACAAAAGTTGAAAAATGTAAATTGTACCAGATGATAAACTCTAGTTATATCTGAGCTTTCAGGAATCAATAAATGTATGAAAATGACGATTCATCCATCTTATATAACATTGTTCAGAAAAACCCTACAACTTTTGTGTCATTTTAACTATTGCTCCAAATAGCAAGTTCTAATAATACATTTTTTTTTTGGTTGACCGGCACTTAAAAAAAAGGCCAAAAAATGTATGGAGCAATGATCTCCTTCGTCGCATTAGTTTTGGGACATAGTTAGTTAGACACAGTTAGAAGAATATTTTTTATATCACACCTAGTCCTAAAATCTAAAAACATAAACTTGACGGACTCGTTGGCTCAGTGGTTTGTGCCCCTGACAACATCCGAGAGTCGTGGGTTCAATCCCCACCCGGTGCAGGTCAAATATTTCTATGATGAGTAGATTTATTATTTTTCTCTCTGTTGTCGCGGGCAACAGCTAGTAATAAAATAGTGTACCCCATGTCACTCCCACAACTGAGAAAAATCTAATAACATCAAATACTGCAATCCGACAAAAGAAGTTGAATCCGATTTGGCTGTAGGCACGCTCTACATACTTACATACTTCGTATTGGTTCCTGACGCCTACTGGTCATAAAAAATAAAACTCAACACTTTGCACGTAACGATGACGTCAGTTGCAGTGATGTGCAAACAAAAATAGGCAGTTGTGTAGGATAACTAATAAATAACACTTGTCCCTTCTGCAGTTTTTATAGTATTTCAACTGTACCGACCGTTGCCGCTAGATGGCACTGACGTCTGCAAAACTCTCAGCGATCTCCGTTTCAGCAAGGTTATTCAGACTACTTAAAGCCTTAAATAAAAAACATTTTGAGTTTGAGTTTGAGAATTAAAAGAATAAGAGAAAAATATGGGTTGCTTCTTACGAGAAAATGTAATACATTCGCATTTTTTATAGTAACGGTAATTTTGTTTTTGATGTAAAAATAATTTCAACTCATAATATGAAAAATATTAAAAGTTTTTGAAATTTTGAAGTCATGTCATTAATTCTATGAACAATAACGAATACTGAAAATGATTACTTTCTTTATTGAACGCTTGAGAGGTTTTTTAATTCATCAAGTTACTGAATTACAAGGTCTATTTATAATTATACTTGGTTAAGTTAGCAACCCATCTTAAAGATTTCACTGCTGAGAGTCGGGCTATAGTAAACGTAAGAGAGTCCAGGCGCGGATCTGCAAATGCAAATATAAATAGAGGCATTTTTTAACTATTCAAAAAATTCGCCGTTTTGAAGCTGCTTTTACTGCCATCTAGTATTAAATACACAGGTACCAGGTCTCAGAAGGGACCGGACACCAATTATGTGTGCTATCTTGTACTTATTTAGTATAGATTGTTTTTGTATGGCTCCATATTTTGTGCCAAGTAGGAATATTTAGTGCCAAGTGGATATAACCCCGTATTGAGACCCAGCATGCCACATCCGGCATCTACTGATATTAACACGTAATGGGCTCGGATGTCTGCGATAAGTGCTCCTGCGGAATGCCAAAGAGATGTGTGACAAGGGAGAAATGTTTGTTCGGTTTTCTATTCAATTTCATATAAGTAAGTAAATATCTAATCCTGTGGATCCACTTCGATATACCCTTAACTGCATCCAGCGCTGGATTGAAATGCACTCTCGAGGCAATTGGGACCCTTAATTATAAAAATATATTATTTCTTAATTATCGTATGTAAATATAATATACACATCTGTTTATATGATACTTAAATAGGTATTTAAATTACGCAGTGCGTGCGGTGTGGGATAATTATCACACGACATCAACGATTGTGAGTCAGCTGTAAATCTCAAAATAGCTTTCGAATTTCAATACCTACAATACTGAAATCTGTGTAATCAAATTTATTATGTATAACTGTATAATCTAGTAACAGATCAAAAAATATATATTTCACTTAAAAATCACCAAAGAATATCACATTAAATCTTCACTTAACAATTACCAAGTTTTCTAAGCAGACAACTGGCAATCCTACTATTATTGTGTTGTACTAGAGGCCATATATTGTGCCTCAAGCCGGAAACGGAAGCTCTCACGAGGGTGAGCGAAAAGCTTCGTCTATGACTGCTGGCTACGATAGTATGAACAGGGCATCATCCAGGGATACATGCTCGGAGTGGCAAATGGTAGAACGTTATTAACCCATAGCGTCCCCATTGCAGGGGAATGGGTCTCTTCCCATATCTCAGGAAGGTTACGCCATACTCCACTTACGGAGGCCAAATCCGGATTGGTGGAGGTTGTGCTGCTAGCGGCCAGACCAGCGTCAGAAGTTTTCAAGTCGCATATAAGACTTCTGACATGGCTTAAAGACTGTTGTCATCTAGTGATAGCAACCAGCACTTTGGTGCTTAACTTGCTTTGCGAAGCATGGAAATGATCGAGATAAATGAAAGAAAAATAGTTTATTACGCCAACTGGCTACAAAACAATAAAAACAATACATAAAACTTAAGTTATTATAAAAACAATCATACTTAAAATCTAATTAAATACGTATAATATAAAAAATATATATATTTAAGCCACAGAAGTGTAAAAGGTCTCGACTTAGCATATGTAGAGGAGACTTATACTGTCTCCACTATGCTGTAAATTCTGCCGCAACCACACATAAATGAGATGTCCGCACCTCAGTGGGTAACAATAACGTATACAACAGAAAAAGATAGAAAATGTAATAAATGCTACTATTATAGATGATCTTGTTAATCTGCGTGAAATGTGATTAATGAAATTCTCAAGGCTTTTTTACGACTACTATTTTTCAATAGTTAACAGAGAGACGTTTATAATGCTTTTATTATTGTATTGCTGTTAAAAAGCATAACAAGCAAATAAATAAAAAAATAGGTACATAAACTTTTATGTTACTACATTGTATGCCATAAGAGCTTTGAGACTAAACCTAACATACTATTAAGATAAACTTGGCAAAATAAACACATAATCATTAAACCTCTACGCTGACCTCCTCTAACAGTAAACTTCAAGAGGCTTTTGCCACGGTACTGCTAACATGAGCCAAGTGGATAGGAAGTCAGAAAAACAAGTAATGATGGATTATGGGGTCTTGATGGAAACATCGGACGTATCTTTACGGGTAGTTAGTGTGTAAGTGATAATAGAACGTCCCCGATTCTAGGTGGTCTTGTGTTCAGAGATGAGAGTGGTAAGCACAGTTTTCGTCTTTCGTACGCGTTTTGAAGATATGCTAAATTTTTCGAGGATATAAAATTAAGTATTGAAACTAGCTTCTGTATTTTATAGACATTCAAACTCAGTACTACTTAAGTGTGGAGCTGCTTGGCAAAACAATTTTGCGATTTCTTTCAGCAAAGCTGTATTGTATAATGAATATAATGTCCAGTTAACGGGTACTAAGTAACATTACCTATTCAGTAACATTCTGTATAGCTATCAAATATTCGCTGCTCAGGTGATTCTGCTTTTTTTTTGTTCTGATCACTAATTATCGTACGATGGGTTCGATATATCTAAATAAGCCAATAATAAAATAACTTTTTGTGCAAAAGACCAAAGTTGAGAAAAATATCTCTTCGCTGTAAGACGAAACAAAACATTGAAATTCGAACCCTTTCCTTTTCCATACCACTCGCTGTTAGTAGGTTTAACCCTCCAAAATTCGGATCTTATCTGCATTGTCGTCTTATTGCGGCGTGTAATGATGTCAACGCATTGTAGGCGTGTCGTTGGGGCACAATAGACCCCAAGATGTGAGTTTAGCTCCATGTTAACGTAGGGGTCCGAATTGAAGTTACATTTATGCTATATTTGGCAAATGTTTTGAAATATGTATTATATTAAAAGGATATGTCATGAAAGCTACGTACTAAAATTTATTAGGTTTAGCTATAGTATGTCCACTGCTGGGCACGGATATGTTCCTACACCTTGACAAAATTAAGTTCATACTCCACTTCCACACACGGGTGCCAAGACCAGAGTGGCGTCTATCTAAAATATATATCTATTTATTTAAACAATGTCCTTTACATTGTAAGTTCGCATTTTATTTATCACAAGTGCCTAGAAATAATCAATAGATTACGAAGGGTACATCAGTTTTCGGTTTCCACTCTGACAGAACGGAAATTGCAAATCGCTTTGTTTGTATTGGTTTAGTCATTTGAGGTCGGTGCTAAATATACAAATAATATTTTTGGGGTTCCGTACCGGAATTTTTCCGACTTTGTTGTCTCTTCCATACGTCATAGTTTTGTGAATTCTAGATTAAGGATACCTGGTTTTTGATTATAGAATGATAGAATACCTGATAGAATATTACCTACCGCCGCGCCGCATATGAGCATCTGTTACCCCAAAATGGTTATGAGTAATTTGCCGATCCTTGAGAGCCAAGATGGAATAGCTCTTATGCCGGTATTTACGCTGGCTATCTCGCCCCACCCGCCGGAACACAGCACGCTTCTTCGTGGTAGATAGAGTGTACAGCCAGCAGTGCTGCCGTGCTTACGATAAGAGCAGTAAATATATTTTTAAAAGCAGTAACTTCACCCATTTCGTCATTGAATTATGTAAGAACAAATAAATAAGACAGAGAAGTGATAACGCAGTATAAAAATATAGAATCTGAGCTACACATTTAAAAAATTGAATTTAAAATAATCTAAGGAACAAATTCGGAAAATGCAAAAATGTGACGAAAAGTAGCAAGTGTGTTTCACAGACTTACTGCTCTTATCGTAAGAACAGCAGAGTGGTACCCACCCAAACGGACTTTTCATGATAAGGTACGATCACTATTAAGCTGAACTCATAAAATTTCACAAGACACCTTCTAAGTTTTAGAATACTATACATTAAAATTGATCAGCTGATTGCTAACTTAACTGGTGTGGGAAGTCCAATTATTACTTCGCGCAGACTTAATGCATTAACTTCATTTTTTGATACACTCTGTCCTATATATAATGAAAAAAAAAAAGAATATATAAACATTACATGGCGAATACTATACACAATAACAGAATCGGAGAGCAAAATTATTTACCGATACCATTTTAAACGTGAAAAAGACGTATAAATTAAATGATTTTAGTACTTATGGGAAATCTGTCCTAAGTATTTTAAACATATACATATTTATACAATCTGATAAAGTAAACATTTTTGTTGAAAACACTATCTAATTTTTTACTTCTCACATAAATAATCTATCCCCTTACAGCGCAATATAATCTTTCTATTCTAAGATTTCTGCGTTAGTTTTAAGTAAAAAATATTTATAAATGAAGTAAAATAAACAGTTTAATTTGTTTTTTATCAGCTCATTATCCTATTTTGTATAGTAAGTACAATTTTTTTACAATATCAATGGCAGTATACTTATTTATTTAAAAAACTTTAACATTTCTCCGTAATAAAAGATAGGAAAATAAACAAATAACTAACTAACAAATGTTAATGTATGTACATATACAACACGTGTAAAAATTCTGGTATAGACGCTCTCTGTATTTTTACACATCTATGATAAAATATTTCCTCCATCACACCTAAGATAACAAATCTCCACTTTAGTACTTACACCTACTAAGCCTTAAACTTTCCCAGGCGATGACTCATTCACTATTATCCAGGAGGTAAATAAAAAAGTAAATATTTTGGCAAAAATAAAAAGGTGTTTCCCCAAAGTGCTAATGCAGGGCAGATAAGCCATTTTACCTGAAGGATTGTCTGTTTTTTATCGCTGGCAACACCGGATGCCATCTAATGAGTTCCGAACAAAACGTAATCTTTTCTGGACAAAAGGTTTAACCTTATCTACGTAAAGTGTGACTAGGTGTTGATAAAATTAAATGCGTTTGGAAACAATTTTGACTCTCGATGTGTTTATTAGCGAAACTATCAGTAAATTGTTGAATTAAATTAGAAAGTGATAGTGAACCTGAAAAATGGTTATTTTGTGCATTTATTACATTAATGTCTAACATTTATAACTAATTATACTTGGTATTAGGTAGGAAAAAATAAATGACCTCCAAAAAGTGTACCGTGTTACCTACTTTGAATAATTAATATGTTTTGATTGTTGACAGAGCGCGGCGCTGCCCCGCTGCTGTTATGATTAGTTGCCTATTTTAGAAATAAGCATTGTTTTCTTGCGATTTCCACCAAGTGCTGAAAACCCGTCTATTTGTAAGTAGATATATCCCAAGCAGGGACCGTCAACATCCAACACGACTTTTCCATTTTTCTCCCGCTGAGAACCGACACAGTTTCTGACAGCGCTACACAAGGAAACAATAAAGCATTATAGTCAAATTTGAATCAGAGAGTGTTATGTACAAAACATATACTTACTTATATTCTATTATATTTTTCACCTTCTCCCAGTCCTTTAACTAGTCCAATTTTAAATTCTCAATATAAGGCACTACTAAATTTGGAACAATGAAAAAGCTATAATACATCTAACTATATAAAAGAATACTGTTCTACAATACAAATAACGTAACTAGCTAAAATAGAGCAATATATCTTTATCAATAAATTAATTCACTCCCGTGACAATGTAAGCTTTTGCGACGTTTAATTTAGCTACTCAACAACAGATGGCGGCAGTAGTTCAAAAGTAATAAGCAGCGAGCACGCAACGAGCTTTCGCGGGGACGGGTGCGAGGGGGGTGCTTGCGCGTCCCCACTGCCGCCACCCGCCCGAGCCCGACCCGAGCGCCGAGTTTGACAGTCACAACGCAACCGCGCTTCGGAGAGGTCGCGTCACAGACCACGCGCTGCTGTTCGCTACACGCAATAAATATTTAATACATTCAACCGATCTCGAACTAAAAACGAGCATTCATGAGTGAAAATATATACAAAAACCACTTATCAAGGACTTTACGCGCGAAACATATTGAGGACTGTAGTGCAGTGAAATGCTAGCAAGTTTTTCTTCAGCTGTCGTGTGTCCCATGTACTTTGTTTCGGAAATGGTGATATCGACCCACTGGGAGTGTTTATGAGACGTTTTATATGTGAAATGAAAAATCTGTGATAATGTACGCTATAGCAGCCGTGTTATGTACGCTGCTGCAAGTCGGGTGGTCAGTGCTGCCCCATGGCTCGGACAAATGTGTCCGGGCTTCTGACGCTGACAGTACCCTGTGCCGTGTGCGCACCCTGGATTCAGAGGGTGTGAGCATTGCTTCCGCTGCCTCAGACACTAATCGTCTCTCCATCGAGTGCAACCATCTACTTTTATTTGAAAGTTCCCTGAGAGCGCATTACTTCAGCTCGGTCACAAGTCTCACTGAACTGTCGATAAGCAATTGCAAGTTGCTGCACATACCAGGCGACACGTTCCAGAACTTAAGAAAACTAAGAAGGCTGAAACTGCGCTCGAAAAACTTCGAGTGGAGTCCTACTAAGAATTTGGAACTATCTTCAAACGCTTTCAACGGATTGTCGGAACTGCAGTCGCTGGATCTCGCTCAAAATAACATCAAATTTGTTACTTCCGGTGTGTTCTGCTCTCTGGAAAACTTGCATACATTGAACTTAACGCATAATAGGATAAGAACTGTTGGCCAACTTGGCTTTGGATTAGGCTGTGGATCTAACTTACACAGTCTAGACCTAAGTCACAATGAAATCAAATCTTTACCGGAGGAATCTGAGTTATTGAAGTTGAGAAGTCTGCAGCATTTATATTTGCAACATAATAATATCAGTGACATATCGTCTGAGGCTTTTAATGGTCTTGTATCGATGAGAGTTCTGAACATATCACACAACCGTATCCACACATTACCGGAAGGATTATTTTCCAACGCCAGAGAGTTAAGAGAAATCTACCTCAATGACAACACGTTATTTGAACTTGCCCGTGGCATCTTTCACCGGCTAGAACAATTAGTCGTCCTAGACTTATCTAGTAATCAATTAACGAGCAATCACGTTGACGACGGGACGTTCCTGGGTTTGATACGATTGATTGTCCTCAACTTATCTAACAACGCACTCACAAGAATCGACGGAAAAACCTTCAAAGATTTATTCTTCCTACAAATATTGAATCTTAAAAACAATTCAATTGGATACATCGAGGAGAACGCTTTTCTGCCTTTATACAATCTTCATACATTAAACTTGGCGGAAAATCGACTACACACGATCGACGAGAACTTGTTCAACGGTTTATACGTTCTAAGCAAGTTGACTTTAAATAACAATTTGCTTGTGAATATCGACCGAAAAGCTTTTAAGAATTGCTCAGATTTAAAAGAATTAGATTTGAGTTCCAATCAGCTGTTAGATGTGCCTGAAGCAATTTGGGAGTTATCTTTCCTAAAAACGCTGGATTTGGGGGAAAATCAAATATCAAGCTTTAGAAATGGATCTTTCAAGAACTTAAACCAATTAACTGGACTGAGATTAATTGATAATCAGATTGGAAATCTTACCGTCGGCATGTTTTGGGACTTACCGAGCTTACAAGTGCTCAATATTGCAAAAAATAAGATTCAGTCGATTGAGAGAGGAACATTTAGCCGCAACTCCCAGCTTGAAGCCATACGACTCGACGGAAACTTTTTGTCAGATATCAACGGGGTCTTCTCTTCACTTGCCAGCCTTTTGTGGCTCAACCTCTCGGAAAATCATCTAGTATGGTTCGATTACGCGTTTGTGCCTAGTAATTTAAAGTGGTTGGACATTCACAGTAATTTCATTGAACATTTAGGTAATTATTACAAGTTACAAGATGAAATTCATATAAAGACATTGGACGTTAGCCATAATCGTATTAATGAAATATCGCCTATGGCTATACCAAATAGTGTAGAACTTTTATTTATAAATAATAACTATTTAAATAATATACATGTGAATACGTTTTACGATAAAAAGAACTTAACGCGTGTGGACATGTATGCCAACGAAATAGTGCATTTGGAATTGAATAGTTTACGTTTATCGCCAGTGCCGTCGAACAAAAGTTTACCTGAGTTTTATATTGGTGGGAATCCATTCCAGTGTGATTGTACTATGGAGTGGTTACCGATAATAAACAATATGACCGCTATGCGTCAGCACCCGCGAGTGATGGACTTAGAAAATGTTTTGTGTAAAATGACAAACACCCGCAGCGGAACCCATGTGCCCTTAACTAATCTCAAAACATCGGACTTTTTGTGTGAGTATGAGACTCATTGTTTCGCTATCTGTCATTGCTGTGACTACGATGCGTGCGACTGTGAAATGACTTGCCCTCAAAACTGTACCTGTTACCACGATCCATTGTGGAACACGAATGTTGTCGATTGCTCCGGCCAGTCGTCAATCGAGATACCACATAAAATACCTATGGATGCAACTGAGGTATTCCTGGATGGGAATAATATCCGAGAATTACAAAACCACGTTTTCATTGGTAGACAGAAGATGAGATCTTTGTATGTAAATAACAGCAACGTGGACAGCATACAAAACAGAACCTTTGCCGGTCTCAACGCATTACAAATACTGCACTTGGGGAATAATAAACTCAAAGAACTGAAAGGTTACGAATTCCATCAGTTGAGTAACTTGAAAGAGCTATTCCTACAAAATAATCTTATCAGCCACATTGCAAACATTACATTCCTTTCTCTAAAATCATTAGAAATATTACGGCTTGATGGCAATAGACTTGTAGATTTTGGTATTTGGAGTTTCAATAACAACCCCAATTTGAAAGCGCTGTCACTTGGAAACAACTTGTGGTCTTGTAAATGTCGCTACCTGCAAGAATTAACTGCATATTTGGCTGAGAACGCACAAAAAATCATCGACATTACAGACGTATGGTGCTGGAACGGTGAGGCAAAACCGCCACAGAAAAAAGAACTCAACTTAAACGGCACTGCCTGCAGCGATTATTATGCCGATAATTCAGTCATCGGAAACATGCTGGTGTCGAACTATGTTCCCATGATGGTCTCCACTCTCACCGGCTTTATGTTAATTTTATTGGCTCTTGTAGTACTATTCCTGTTTAGAGATTCACTCAGAGTATGGCTCTACACAAATTGTGGAATACGAGTGTTCTCGTTCGCGGGGACATTTGAGGAGAATGAAAAGCTTTACGACGCCTATATCTGTTATAGTCCGAAAGATGAAGAGATAGTTGTCCAATCATTGGCAGATGTGTTAGAAAATGGCAATCCATCTTACAATCTATGCCTTCATTATAGAGACATTCCGCACCATGGCACTCAATACATGCAATGCGCGCCGCCAATCATCGAAGCGGCAGAAGCATCGAAACGAATAATAATCGTGCTAACGAGAAATTTCATGCAAACAGAATGGTCCCGATACGAATTCAGACAAGGGTTGCATCAGGCACTCAAAGGGTGTATTTACAAACTAGTGTTGATAGAAGAATGCTCCGTTGTTGGGGACGCAATGTGCGATCCGGATTTGCGTCCCTATCTAAAGACAGGATCGCGGCTCCGATGGGGCCAGAAGAGGTTTTATGAGCGACTCAGGTATATGATGCCAGACCCTTCGCACTCGCACCCACATCCTAAGACGCACAGTCACAACAACTATAGAAAAAATATAAATACTTACACATTAGATTCGTCTGTGCCGCACGGTGGGAATCGCACGCTACCTTATCCTGATAAATCGCCAGCGATGAACGATAGGCAAGGAGCCACCGCCCCACCTGAATACTGTAGTGAGGTGCGGCAGTCTCCTTCGGCTGGGAGGCAAACTCAGGGTGTTGTGTATGGGCCAGATGGGAGGCCGATATCAGATCATATTTACTCTTCAATAGACTCTGATTATTCTTCGTTAGAGCAAGGTATGGCTCCGGGTAGGCGAAGGGATATGCGACAGTGGCCCCCACCGCCACCCCTGGTAGATACAGGTAGTTCTGTTCAAGCTTACCTAGTCTAGATGGGCCTGCGTAGCCCTACTTCCAGTCACAAATTGTAAATAATATAACTTTTAGTAATAGAGCTGTACATAATTGTAACTATTAGATGTTAAGGGCTATACCAAATCTATGTAAAATATTATTGCCTGTTCATGATTCTGTATATAGATTTTGTAATAAAATTTTAAAGACTGCTGTAGAAATATGAATAAGTATTGTAAATAGAAAAAAACAAGTGATCATAACTATATTATTAGTAATATCAGTAATATGGTGATATTTATACATTATGAAATGAAAAAATAAAGAAAATGATAATAATTTATTCATGAAATCTTTCATTTCCATTTATTTCTGTCAATAATTAGAGAACACACTTACAACTTAGAAAATACACTTAACGAACTCAAAGATAAACAATTTATTTAATTTAACGTTACATAATTATATTTAGATAAATTTCCCTTGATGATAAAATTAAATACGTTCTTATTTTTTAATTAATTTATAAATAAAATATTTGGATAAAGAGTAACTTTCCAAGACTTCAGTAATCATTCAGTAATTTAATTAAAAAGTTTTCATGCAAACCATCAGTTTAATTTAAACCTAATAGGCATATAGCAATTTTGTTAATGAATTCTGAAGTAGCGTTGCACGAAAATATGAAAATTAAACAGATTAATCAAACATATTAATCATTGCAATGCAAATGAAAACGAAATTAACATAATTAAGCATGAAAACGTTTGTTTATTGGACATTTTAATAAGCTCCATTATAGGAACAAACACCTACAGACCCGTAAACTGATCTGATTCTGATCAAACTGAACAACTTTTCTTCTATATTATGACTAAATGGAAAAAAAAGACTTTTTAAGTTAATTTGACATATCAGCTGATGGATTAGTGTGGGAAGCCCAAACATTTTTTTTGTGATTTCCCAAGACAAGAATCAACGTATTCAGTATAGTGAGTTGAACTTCTAGTTAACGGGTCATACGTCTGTTTTGTTATACCTGGTACACTTAAATTACTGAAGATAAATAATAGGTAACTTACACATAACAGAAAATAAAATTTACAAATGCTTAAATTAATATACAGGATTTTATCAGTGTTTAGGCAGAGAAGTTTAAAGTAGTTAAAGACACTCCAATTATTTTAATTTGGAGCATAAACCAAGCGTAGTTTATCAAAAACATTTTAAGCTAGAACAACAAATATTTCAATTGAAAGATTTTAATATTCTGCGTTATTCAAAGTCTCAATGTCATCTTGTCAATTCGAATATTCTTGTTCAAATACTTTTCATTTATAATTTTATAAATGTAACCAAAAACAGCCGCACTGAGATAAACATACAACAAATTTAACAGTAAGTATAATGAATGACTATTACATTTACAATATCACTAAAAGAATGCCGCCTTAACTCTTATCTAACTTCCGTAATAAAACATTACGCCTACAACTGCAGTTATAAAACTAGCTAGTGCGACTGAAATAAAAATAAATGTCACATAATTTACACTTATTGCAGTTGGAAGCAATAGGATTCACAATTATTTACCATAATCGGAAATTCACTTTGGCTCTAGTCCAGATCCTAGAACATTTCCTGTTCTATTCGACTGTATCTCGTTACATTGTTCGGAGATTATGGACGGGAGTGAATACTGCCGTCATAAGGAAGAAGGCCGCAAGGATCTCCTTTCTTATCCTCGTAAGGTCCAAGGTAAATTTAGGCAGGTAGTCATTGCGGCCCAACGACCTAAAAAAATCCTAACGCTTGAAGTTAAATGTGGTTCATTCAGAAATGGAGCCAATATTCAAATTGTAATACGAGTTCGAAAATCAGTTCAAATTTTAGGTAGTTTTGTCTGAAGTACTACTAAACCTGTGTCCTAAAAATAGGACGATTGGCCTTACGACGAGGTTATGAGGGCAGAATAGTAAGAGTAACAGCCTTGCTATCTGTTCTGTGTTTGGGACGTAAAGTAAAATGACATATACATGGTTACTTAATTTTGTTATTTTCTTATTTCTAAAGAATAATTTAGCAAAACATATGAACTATTGTGAAAACCCCAACACTAACGCGTACGAAGTCGCGGGCACCAGCTAGTACGTAATAAATGTATGTTTTTTTAAGGTGCTACGTTTTAATATTAGCGCGAAATTTAAATTTTATTCTTTTTTGTGAATTAAGGCCCCATGTTTTATTATTTATTGTATATATTAAATCAGATCTATTTTGCGATAATCTGGTTTAAAAAAATATATTTTTAATACCTTTAAAGTTTTATATTTCTTTTACAATAAAGTGTCAAAAAGTTGTATTATTATTATTTATAAGATTTTCGCAAAATATATAGATCTAACGTAGGTAAAAATACTTTAAGTCATAAATTACTAAAATCAAATCTAAACGGTCTCAATGGGTCATTTTAAAATGTCTGAAATTAAACTGTGGCGTCCATTCATAAAACCACACTTTTTTCTCAAGAAGACAAAGAGACTTTTAACACTAATAGAACGAATCTCCAGCTTTTTAAGGATTTTTTTTTGATGTGACTATAGCATTCTTTATAAAGTTTCTCTGTCCTCATAATGTCATGAATACATATAAATTACATTCAGGTAAATATCGTAAAAAGTGTCTTTAAAAGGAATTTCCGGTTAAGTAGATATTAAGTCTTCAAATATTCATAAGTTCTTTAATTCATAATATCTTAACCCTACCATTTCCAAACTTATTGCGTATTCATTATTTTTACTGAAGTAGGTTACAAAGCGTGTAACAAAATAGGCATAGGATCCGTAAACTAAAACTGTTATTTATCATATTTAAAAAAAAATTTAATCACAAAATGAAACTGCTGTCTATACAAAATTGGCTATACTGGTAATAAATATGTATGAGGTTTTTTGCTATTTCTGTAGAGTGGATAAAAAAATTAAGCAACAGTGCAAATATAAGTACATAGGTCGTTAACAACCCATTTCGTCCCCACTACAGGGGCACGGGTCTCATCCCCATACCTCGGGAAGGTTAGGCCATACTCCACACTCGGGGGCCAAATCCGGATTGTTGGAAGTAATGGGACTAGTGGCCAACCCCAGTGTCAGAAGTTTTCAAGCCGCCTATAAGGTCTGTGACTGTCTACCGATATTAGCCGCCAAGTTAACATGGCTTGCGAAGTAAGGAAACATAGGTACACGTATTTTATTACATCCTGTATACAGGGCGTTAAAAGAAGTGCGTTTGAGATTTTAAAAGGTTACTCGGAATCAAGTATTGAATACAGGAAAAATATTGAAAAAATCCGATTACTGTATTAAATACTTTGTTCTGAGTAACCTCTTAAAATTTCAAACGCACTTTTTTAACACCCTGTAGATACAATGGAAACGACGAAGTATGATTATATGAAAAACTTTTCATAAAGGAGTTTCGAGTAAGACTATGTAATTTATGTGTGTATATTAAGGTAGGGCAATACTTTAATAAAGGCTTCTAATGGTCTCTTCAAACAATTCAGCAATTGAGCGTGAAAAAAAAAATGATAAATCAACTGATTGGCCAAATATGTATCTATGGAAAATCCAAAAAAAATCTTACGATTTTACCAAAGTTGTTCAGATTCAACTCAAAGACTGAACCTTTTTTTGCTAGGACTATACTTGTGAAATTTACACAGCTTTCCCTAAGGAGCCTATGGTCTATTCCTAAAAAGAACATATACATAAAATTGGAATACCGATACGAATTTGGTAAAGCAGATGATCGATTACTACGCAAAATCCAATTGTTCAAAAATGTTTTGATATTTTATAAGTAGGTACAGTAAAAGTCAACCTTTAAAGCATTACTGCGAAGGTGTAAAAAAAATTCACATAACAGTTTTTTGTTACAGTATAATACTATTGTTTTTACTAATTACCTAATTATTTTAAAAACTACATATTATTTTTTTTCAATTGAACGGTGCTGATATTGAACATATTTTTTCGATAAATGAATTAGAGGAAAGAGTTTTGTTGTAAGCTGTCATATAAACCGAGACCATTTCTTATCTCTTACTTTTCTCTTTTACCTGTTTACCTTATAATAATCATCATTTATTTCGGACATAATCCATAATTTGTTAGTAACATTGGTATTTATCAATAAATCTTATGGTTTTTGTATTGAACTGTCTGTACCATTTTTACCCGTAAATGACGTCATCATCTCCACTGGTCTTGCACCGGACGTCGTATCCGCTCCGAGGCGTGATCTGAGTTGCCTATAGTATCATAAAAGAAAAGGCCGCAAAGTATACGAAAACTCCATATATCGTACTTTGCGGCTTTCTTTCTGAGGGCAGTATACTAAAAGCCTTTATTCCGCCGGCAAAGCTAAATCGGCTTCGCCCTGTACATCTGGTACGATTGCGTCTTAAATCTACGTACATAAAGTCGGTTTTTGTCTGATCATTGTTATTTATTGTATCGTAACCCGTAAAACTATAGTTTTAAGTTCGGCTTCTGAATATTTAATACACTATTAAGCTCATATAGTACCGTGGCTCGACTAACAATGGTATGTTTGTTTATGTTAAGCATGTTCATACGGTGTTGCCACTGCACTGGTAGAGCTGAGAGGCGCCGGTTCTTGTAGTTTTTTTTCTTTATCATAGAGTTAAATTTGGGGATAGATTGACTGTTTCTTTCTTTCCTCGTTTATGCAAAATTAGTAAGCTCTTGACAATTCACCTGATGGTCAGTAAGGAATTTGCCGAAAGATGGAAGTGGGCTTACCAAGATTCCTCAACGCAATGGGGAACTAGCTTTCCTTGTCAGTCGCGGAATGGGTCGTCTACTTTTTACCTCGTCCACTTCCTGCTTCATGTTAGAAAACATCAATGCTGTTAACATTGTCATTTGACTGCAAGACTTAGTTGATTTGGTAGTAGCTAGCCAGACGGGCTCACCATCAAACCAAGTCCTGCAATGTTGAATTCCCCAGGAATCGAACCCGTGACCTCCTGGTATGAATTTAGTGGATTAATTACTATTCCACGGCGGTTAAAAATAATTTGAAATATACTGAACGAATAATTAACGTTCAGGATCTATTGTTAAAGATTAAGATACGATTAGTATTCTTTTTTTATACAACTGTTCTTTATTGTTGATGGCCTTGCGTTTTTATTTTTATGTTTCTTCGAAGAAACTCTACTCTATACTCGTAATTAAGGAAATTAATAACATAATCAAATAAATAAATATAAAAAAAACCAAAGTCAAACTGGGAATAAGGAAATCTAATAACACCTTTACACTCCAAAATCAACTAAGTCAATTTCTATTATAGCTGATAACAGTGAAACTAACATGCATAGTAAAGCTGAAAAACATTACACTATCTTGTAAATAAATACTCCCTCTCTAATGTAAGTAGGTACAAAGTCAAGTCAAAGTCAAAGTCAAAATATTTTTTATTTAAGTAGATGCTGTACGCATACTTTTAAATCGGCTACTATGAGGCTTTCCAAGCCAAAGCGTTTCCACTGCTGGAGCACGGCGCACATACTTACATATATCGAGAAGGTTAGGCCATATTCCACATAAGGAGGCCAAGTCCTCGTAGTGTAAAATTACTTACTTGTTTAGGATTAAGTACGTAGTATACAAGGCGAACTGGACTTATCTAGCTAAACAAGATAAACACATGAGTAAATTCTACTAAACCTTGAAACCCTAAAACCAATTACACAGACAATGTGCCTGGAAATACCCAGAATGGTAAATCCTTTTAATAAATCTTATTCTGGCTTGATTTATTGTCACATTTATAATTATTTTGGTTTGTTGGTGTTAACACCCAGTCTTTCTGCGTGCCAGAGAATTCCTTATGTAATTACTAGCGCATAAATAACAAGGACGACGCGACTTCGGTTCGATTCTCATTAATAATTCGAGAATTAAGCTTCTCTCCGGCCAGCCACGGCCTAGGCGTAAGTATTATAAGGGCTCTGCACGCATAATGCTATAATACCTGGAAGCTCAGAAGCAGAACGGATTTATACAAGGTTTTTAAATACATCTCCCGAAACTGAAGGGTCTTCTACTCATCATTTTGAGGAATTTCCTATTCTCTTCATTTATATTTGGACTATTCTTATCCATCTGTTTCGGTGGTGCTGTTTAACTTTAAAAGACCCACTGTACCACCAGGAGCGGAGCGGTACGATGCGGTGGGTCCAAACCAAAATGCTTTAGATTATGTCTTTTTAAGAAATCATATGGGTAAATTCTCAGTATGAGTAGAAGCCCCCTAATAGGTTTCCGGGAGAATACTGTTACAGCTGTATAGGTTTATACAATTTCTTTATACAGGGTATAACAGAAGGATTTATTTTATTTAAATCGCTATACTTTGAGGTCGTTTCGCACTTATAAAACTCGAAAAGTTATGACTTTGTTGAAATTTCTCCATACTCTATCCATACAAAGTCTTTCAATCACCTACGGAGATAACATATCTAATTTCAGTAGTCGTAGAATAAAAAAAAAACTGATTCATGAGTTTTGTTAGCCCGAACCTGAAGGACCAAAATTTTGGCGTCATGTTTTTAAAAATACATTTATTTGAAAACTATTTTAATCAGCTTTTTATGTAACATGGCCTTAAGTTGTAACTCGAATAACTTATCCATAAACAGATTTTAGTTCCACTAAGGACTTCCAGCTGTATACGGAGGACTACTAATGAAGGTTTGTTTAATAAGCCATTAATAATCTTTGTGACACTGCAATTTCAGTGTTTGATTTTTACTACCGATGTTTGTTTGGACTGGATGACAAATTGCTGGTCATTTTAGGTCTCTTTTGAGTGCCTATTTTTATTTCTAGGACTTTTGTTTGTTTATTACGCCGCTGTTAAAATCTGGCTTTTAATGACTTAGCGCCTAGTTATAAAGTTAATTAAGGTATTTATTTTGACAAGCTAAATTTTTGTTTGCTGTTTGCTTAAATCGATCTCGGCAAAGTTAAAAAAAAATAAAAGTCAAATGATTACAGTTTAGATTTGGATTATAAATACGGTTTATATAATAGTTACAGAAACATCCTTAACTTTACAGGAAGTTGAGTTGACAAAAATATTGGCGTTTTTATCACAAGGAAAGAGCAGATTTTAAATAATTTTACACATAAATTGTGTAATCGTATTAAGTTATGTTTAGATTAAAAGGTTAAATCTGCTCTTTCTTTGTATTAAAAAAGACAAATATTTTTATAAACTAAGTACAGGATATTAGAGATGTCTCTGTTACTTCCATATAAAACGGATTTAGAATCTAAATCTAAATCGTAATCACTAGACTTCTAAACTACAAATTCAGCAGGCAGCCCGTGAGAATGAGTGCCTATGTGTGTGTAAGCTGTTTTCCAAATCATCGGTATGTTTGTCCTTGGTAATTAGCATGGTGAACGTCGCATGCACCTGGCAATGACGGGGACTGATGACGGCTATGGTTTTGTGTGTTTTTGTTCAAATAGGGCAATTTGGCTATTAGTACATATTGAATAGTTTTTAATAGTAAATATACTTTCGATTACAGATACAATCAATCAGTTTATTAATTCGATTCAGTTTAGTTAAAAGTAATATAAGGTACCTGCATTGATATGATAAACTGATTTTTGGTATAAAATATGTCAATAAAACTTTTAAATAGTTAAGAATTCATCGCTTGCTTTACATTAAAAAAAATACAACAATTATTATACGAACCATAGGAACCATTAAAAACTGCTTATAAGAAGCAACTTTAATTAACCATAGGAACCATTAAAAACTGCTTATAAGAAGCAACTTTAATTAATTTCTTGTTTTGTACTTCAGTTCTGTACCTAATGAGATTAACCTACTTAATATAAAACACAGTTTTTTTCTACAACTTGCTAATGTTCCTAATAGTGTCATCAAGAGAAATAGGCACTTTGCATCTATCAATATAACAGTGCTTTCACTTTGCGGTCTCTGAAATATAAAACCACACGCATTATTAGAAGTCTTTATATCTTCACGGTTCAGTTGCATTCCCCGTAATAAAATGGCTGCTACACTTTCACTAAAATACATTCGACAATTTAATTTTTTACACTTTCCTAAAATGTTGCCAGTGTGACGAAGTAGGTAAGTTAACGCATCACGAATCATTTGAATTTAGAACAGCGAAAGAAATGACAATTGTAATGACAGAGAGTAATCAGTAATCGCAGTTTTTAGCAATGAATTTGTTTTGCGCAAAATGTATTGATTATTTCAGATTGCTGATTATGCAATAATTCACCATGAAATTGTTTGGAACCTAGAAGATTTTATTTATCTTTCAATTATTTTACGTCTCTGAGTGACTGACTGGCACAATTAAATATAAAAATAGGTACTTATATAATCATAAGCACCAAAGAACGGATACAATTTATTATCTACAGAATTGTTCTTTCATAAATCAGGTAGCACTTATGACTGCATTTTGAAGAAAGGCCTATTAAGCAGTTGACAGTATTAACGTTGATTGATACTTATATTAATTGAAATTATTTACAGACGATTGGCTTTATTAATTTCTTATTGTTTGTTAAATTCATTATTATTCAACGTTCATGTCATGACACCGCTGCATACAAAAGAACCACTGAACCATGAAACACGTTTAATTTTCAATCGGCTTAACTTGCAAATATATTTGTTTCAGCTCGAATCATCATGTATATTGTATACACATAGCATACCTAGAGGTAGAGAGTACGGACATGACCATTAGTCTTTTCACCACGTCGACACAACTAACTGAAACAATTGATCATAAAATCCGCCGTACGTGTCCTTCACAAAAATAAAGGTCTCTGGTCCATTCTAATCTCCCGTTCTTAGAACATAATGTCTTATTTAAGACACGGAGAAAAAAATAAAATGGCTCGTGAAAGAATAAGGCGAAATGGGCCATAAACGTGGTCCGGGCAAAGACAAAAGTCGTGAAGCTACCGGCGTAGAAATATTTGGGCGCTGTTAAATGCGTTTCAAAGTTTATTGCGACATTGTTACACATCTGCACATTTTTTCTCATTCAGTGAGTTTTGACAGCGGGACAATGGTAATTTTAGCTTCTGCTTCATAATAAGGATGAGGACAAAAGCTAAAGATGGTTTGTTCTTGTCTTCGCCGGCACAGTTGAAAGTCATGTTTTTATTTGTAAGTATCCGAAAAGAGGCAACATTTTGTAAAGAAGTTTATTGTACAAATCTATTAACGTTTATTTTTGATTTCTATTTTTAAATGTACAAATTCGATAAAGTAGGCGACGGTCAAAAAATATAGATATACAAAACATGTACACGTATTGTTTGAAGTATGTATGTACACACATACTTCAAACAATGTAAAATACTTATTCGAGATTCATTCTTTTGGAGGGTATTGCAATTTTTAGATTTATACAATCCAGAATTCCTAGTTTAAAATGCTTACCTACCTATTTAATCAAATTTTCGAGCTTAAATCAGCCTAGGCTAAAAACTTCAAGACTAAGGACCGTAGATATATCTAAGTCTAAGCTAGCTGCTTTTTATGATGCCAAGGTAAATTTAGACTATTCAATGAAATACGATATCCATTACTGCTCATAAATTTAACAATCTCCTTATAATAATAAATAATAAAATATCTTTATTCATCAACCAAGACATACAAAGTAAGTTGGGCTAGAGCCTCCTTTTAAATGTTATAAACATTTGTGGCAGAAGACTCTGCTCTTCCTTATTACATAATTTATTTAAAATGGTTGACATAGTAACCATTAAAATCAAAAACAAAAATATAAACATAAACATTTTTCCTTTTTATCTTAGTCTATTTGTGTGAATGTATTTATGTGGTGTGGAGTGTGTGGTGTAGGGTGTGTGGTGTGGTGTGTGAATGCATGTGTCATATACAGGGTGTAACAGAAGTGTGTGACAACACTTCAAGGTTGGCCTCCACCCATCAAACTGAACAACCCTTGGTCCACAACCTTGTTGAAATCGCAAAATTTTCCTTGGACTTTTCATACAAATCGATCAGCTGGCGAACCAAGTTTGTATGAAAAGCCTTATGATTTCAGTAAAGTAAATAAATAAGATGGATAAAACACAAAGCTTCTTGTCCTTATCTTTAAGGTCTTACACTCCCATCCCACGTCTTCTCGCCAAATCTTTTTAAACAAACTTGGATAATTCTTTCTCAGTCATGATTCTGGTGTCGACTTATGTTCGGTTCCCAGAATTTTAAGTGTGAGTATATTCTTTAAACTGTCTAACTTGAAAGGTAGCGCCGACGATAAATTCGACAAAAAACGTCCGAAGGGGTTATTTTTAATCGGCTTTTTATGCCAAACTGTCGGCGTATTACACATGCAGAGTCGTCGGAGCAGAACAGAATGCTCGCTACATACGGTTTTGTTTTATTGCTCAACAGCGTTTGTCGTGACGTCCTGTTTATGCCAAGCACACTATCCGCTTCTACCATTCAGTAGCAACCGCGTCGTCGTCGCTTTGGCGATCAATAAAATTTAATACATCTATTGTCTCATTTTTTTTTTCATATTTCTTGCACATTCAAACATTCCCAAGTATTTAAAGTTCAAAACATGTGTTTGCATCCTCTTACAGTACTACAGCTTCATTTCAAAGTTCCGAAACTATTGTTCTGTAATAGTGTTGTAATAAATCAAAGGTCTATTCTTGTTACTTGCTTTTGCTACTGAAGGCGGGTTCATTTTATGATTCTTTTTAAAAGTTTTATTGGGTCGCCAGTTTCGGAAACTAATTTATTCAGGGTCCCAAACGGTCGCAGCCTTGAAACTTGCCTACTCTTAAACTGTCGACTGTATTTGTTCCCCTACATTTACGATTACTTTCGGGTTTGGTTGCTTGCGTAAAGTGTTGTTCCCAACTTCCGAATCACCTTTATAGGAAATGGGACATCTGGCAACGTGTAATTTTTTTACTACAATTTGCAATTTATATTTTATCTATATTCGATGTCATTAAATCATAAATTCGAAATGTATGCCCTGAATTGGACTGCGAGATCGGTGTTAGGTATTTAGTGCCATACAAGCATACACACGGCAATAAAATTTATAGGTACTATTACCGTAGTCACAAACTTTCTACAGTTACCGTATAATATAGAGATAACACGAGCTTAAGAAATAGTTCTGTACTTACGTTAACACCCTGGCATTTAAAACGAAAATTTGTGTTTAAGCTCCGCTTACAATTTACTGTTGGGTGAGGTAATTTTATTTGATTAAAAATTCTTGGAAACAATTTTAATTTCAATAACATAAAATACCTACCTACATACCATGATAAAATAAATATTCATTTTAATTTCAAGGATTTTTTCAAATATTATATTATAAAAATATAACAAGTGCATCAAATGTATCCTATTTTTAAATCCAGGATTAAGACAAATCCTAAACGTTTGAATTACAGGCGGCACCAAATGAAATTGACGTACATACATACTTTCATAATTAATTATATCCGAAATCAATTACTCTTTACTAAGGTAGTCGGGTAATTCGACAGCCAACAATGAGAGGAAAATTAGCACAAATTCAGTCAGTTATGTTATAATTTAGGAAAATTTCTGGATTAAATCTAAAGAATGCTATACAAACTCACCTTTACATCTTAAGAGGCCGAAACAGATTCTCAAAACGTGCCTAATGAGTTTTTGAAGTTATTAAGGCAAATTACGCTCGGACGGAGCGTTAGGGTGATCAATATAGTGTGTAATAAGTTTTACTGATGGCCCGGTAGGCGGCAGTTTAGCCATTACCCTACCTCCGGCTACCAGGCTACCAGAAACGATAGGAGCTTCTGTAGGCTCCGTGGCTTCTGTTCTACCCATTTAATTCTTTGATTTATTGGCCCAAGCCTCGAATTCTGCGGTGCTTGGAACGTAAATTGAATTAATTGGAGTGAGAAAGTTTTTTGCCCCTAATTGGCAACACAAAAAGCAAAACAAAAAGTTGGATGGACGTTACGAATTTTTCGAATATTTTTTGCAAAAGGAACGTGTTTTTGTAATTTTTGTAGTCTAGCTGCTTTTTTAAGGAAACTCAGTCATTAAATTGATTAACAGTTAATGCTTCGGATCAATCTCTATGAAAAAAAATGTATCTCAGATTAATTAACTAAATTAAATATTATATAAACTTGGCAGCATTGAGGTTTAAACTCTTTATACAGTTTATTTACTTATTTACACTTGTTTATAATCTTTTGGTTTTTCCCACTGACTGGTACTTAATTACTTAGATAAACCTATCTAGCAGGACCACCTTTGAGCTTACGATTAACTACTTAAATGCCTACTCTGTGCTCACATTTAAATTGGATTCATATTTTATTTATAATATTGTATATTTATCTGAAGTTGTGTAATTTCAGATAGTACAAGAAGTTCTATTATACAAATGAGCCAATTCGTTTAATAATGGGGTTAATAATAATAATTGCATGTCAGAATACACCATGTAATGAATTTATAGAGAAATGATATCCACTATTGTAAAATCTCTTTGCTTTGCGTCTTCATGGTAAATAGTATTTAATATTTTATGCATCTGTATAATATTTTCTGATGTGGTTGTCAACTGTGTAAATCTCCTTGGTTTTAGTACAATTTTCATTCACCCGTACAAGACGCAAACGAAGATTCCTAAAATCACATGCAATTCCTCAAATATATCAATGCTGACAGGAAAAATATTCGGCGGAAGAGCAACCTAACCGAGTCTTACGTAGTTGGAATTGAAACCTTCTGCCGGGAATCGAACACACGAGTGTCCGCCTATGTGAAGCAAATGGACTATCACACTTTGGAGATGGGTAAAAGATTTACGTTCTATAAATACTTTGAGTACCTATTTTATGTTAAAAACAAAAAAAATACATTGTTCTACCTATACAGAAAAAAAGTTAAATAAGTAGGTACCTTACTTTCCAAATTTCGTACCGACTTAGTACCACCCAATGTTTCCATCTCTACACTACATGACTTAAAATCAAAGACCATCATTCATTATTAAGGCAACACAGGAAACGTCCACGGTACAACCTGAGTACATAGAAAACAGAAAAAAAACTTTTATCGATGATCGTTTAAGAGGAGCGTCGACGCCGAAATGGTTATTTAATGTGAAAAAATTATAGAACTCTTTTTGGTTCTGGTTATGACTGACTTAATTACCGGTTTACTATGATTTATTATATAATGTTGGAATAATTTTTGAGTCGGGCCAATGACGTATGACTGCTCTCTGCGGCGAACAGGTTAGGTTGCCGCCGGCGTTACGGGGTTGGACAAGGCAGGCGAAAATATTGTAGAACAGACAACTCTTCTGTTTGGTTATGAATTTTACCTATGATAGTTTTTCCTAAACGATTGTTGGGCCTTTACAACTTCACTGGGCAGGAAAGGAGAGTTTGTAGGACAGTTAACCTAAAAAGTCACTCACCCTAAAGTATTACTGCTTTTACTCTTGGATAAAATCTAGATCTGATCACTTTTAATTAAGATAATTTCTAACGAGATTGGTGTATTCTAATTTGCCATATGCTAAAAAGTAATAAAACTAAATATAAAATATTTTCTGAACACCAAATATCACTGGTTTGTTTTTTCACACATCGCATTAAAATCTCCATTCCACACCTAAATAATAAGAATAATATAATGTTAACTTCCATCATTATACATATTATATGACTTGGAATATCTGCATTACAAGTCTTTGACAGCGCATGCAATGTCAGGTATAGGCGCAGGCGCATTGCTCCGGTTATAAATAATGCTATAATGACAAGGAATTACTGTGTACCTCTGTAACGCTACATGGACGGCCGGTTGTTGGTCTGTCTGTCGCTTCATTACGAACCAAGAAGCCTAATTCATGTGTGTAGGTACTTACATGATGTTGAAATGAATTGTGAAGAGGGGTTAGGGGGTGAGAAGGGGGATAGCTGCCAGTCTTCCCCGCCACAAAGCGTTCGTTCGTCGTAAATGTAAAATACAAAAAGCAAGATTTGACTACAAACTACTCGAGAATTCTGTTGTGCCTGCATAGGTTTATTTTTTTATATACATATATAGGGTGAGTTTCAATTAGTTCTTGATACGAAAGGCTATGCATGTGCTCATGAAAACAAACAACTTTCCCTAAGGAACCCATAGCCAAATCACAAAAAAAAAATTGGTTTCTTCATACAAATCGATCAGCCGAGCGGCCAAATTAGTATGAAGAGTCAAAAATTTTTTTTGCGATTTGACTATGGGTTATTTAGGGAAAGTTGTTTGTTATCATGAGCACATTCATAGCCTTTGGTATCAAGAACTAATTTAAAGTCACCCTGTATAGTGAAGTTTTAGATTTCCTGCGTTATGGATTATGTGAACCATATTTTTTAATATAATTATGTACAAGAAGTATTTAACGACAAACATTGGTCTCTCCATACCTCAATACTAGTCACAATCGTGTTATGGCTGAAACTCCCCGTCAAAATATTTTGTTTAACAGTCAGGCCAAAAGTACCGATACCTTATATAATATTAATTTAGGAGTCGCTTTTTTAGTCTTTTTATACTATCATTCATTATCCAGTCAAAAGACGTCCACTGCTGGACAAAGGCCTCCCTCAAGAATATTCACACTGAAAAAATCCAATAACAAGTAATTTTACTTGACCCCAAAATAAATATCAGCAATCAAAGCTAGCTATTCAATTAGACAAAGTAAGACATTCCTTACAGAACAAGCATTTCAAGCTCAACGGAACCTCAGATGAACATGGAACACTGGAATTTAATTGTTTTACAAGGAATCTGTCTTCTACAATAAGGAATATTGTGATCTTGTTTGCATATTATTGCAAACTGTCCTGAATATCTTCTATTTTGTAAGGAACTCTGTGTACTTTGAAGTCTGTATCTATAATGATTTTGTCATGATTATTATTTTTAAGGTTTCGTATTTCAAAAGGAAAAAAGGAACAGAAAATAATTATTTACTTATAGACTACAGGTAAACTATAAGAGGTCATATATTTTCAAAAAGATGGTAAAATTCTCAATACTGTTTGTACAGAACTCTCGGTGCGCGAGTCAGATTCGCACTTGTCCGTGTTTTAGTGTTTTACTATACGGGGGTCTTTGTGTAAATATGTTCTATAGTAAAACGATAACAAATGTTATATCTATAATAGGTAGGTATTTAGAATGTGTGCATATTCCGATCACTCTTGAATTCTGTGGTCTTCAGAATTCGGGATATTAAATATCTACTTATTCAAATCTAGATATGAGGTTATTGATAAATGATGCCAATTCACTGAGGTTATTACATTGTTTCAATTATAGTTCCAATATAGAATTGAAGGTTTTGCGATTCTTGCATTATTCCAGGTAACCGGCAATATTAATCAAATATTATGTTAGACCACCACATTTTAACATCCGGCTAACGAATCATTAAACGCCATTAGTTGATTAATATTTATCTATTACGTTATATTAGATTTGTTTATTACAGTAAGTAATTAAAATGTAAAAAACGTAATAGCTACCTACCGAAATAATTAAAAGGCAAAATTAATTAAGTCGCCCACTGAGCTGAAGTAAAATATCGATGACATGAAGATTTATTAATACGACACAGGTGTGGCGAACTTTGGGTGTGCGATCTCCAAAACTATACTAAGTGACTTCTGTTTAAATGTTCAGCACCAAAGTGAATAATAAAGTATACAAGGTGATTTTTTATGGTGGATGTAAACATATTTGGGCTGTTTTGGGACTAATTTGATAATTTTTTGACTAATTTGACATGTTAACAACTTGCAAAAAAAATTGGTCTGTCCGTACAAAAATGGTGAATCCGTTGATTGATGTATATGGAGATTGAATTTTGTTTTTGTTTTTTTATTATTAAAAAATCTTTTGCCAAAAGTGGTAGAACAGACCTTGTCACATTTGACCCATAAAATAAAGTGGATTTTTTCATATGCGCCAGTATAAAATGTTTGCCTTGGGTGAGATCAAATAAAAAACCACGGCTCTCAGCGTAGAAATTAAGAGAGAATTATCACTACGCCATCGCCACCTACGAGGAGTGATCAAAAAGTAGTGAGAACGATATATATATATACTCCTTGGTAAGAAAAGAAATGAATACTGGCAGGCATAGCTCAGATATTTGTAATATTAATAAAGAAAAAGTTTTTGATTCTCTTTTGTTTTTTTCTGAATGTAGTCATTTGTTTGCTTCGTATCAGAACGTGTGCTCGAAAATAGAGAAAACGAAGTGCGAGCCGTTATTAAATACCTCTGTTTAAAAAGTTAACGACGCAAGAGATTCACTGCGATTTGGAGGCAACATTAAGAGAGTCTGCTCCGCCGTATTCCACTGTCGCAAGGTGAGCTTCTCAATTTCGAGTAGGGAGAACGAGCACGGAAGACGAACATCGTTGCGGCCGCCCATCGACGTCAGTCACCCAAGAAAATGTTGTTAAAGTCGAGAAAATTGTATTGAGCGATCGAAGAGTTACTATCCGTTACTTAGTGCAAGAAATGGGCATTTCATATGGAAGTATTCAATCCATATTGAAACAATCTTTGAATATGAGAAAAGTCTCCGCAAGATGGGTGCCGAGAATGTTAACAGACAATCAGAAACAAAATCGACTTGACATTTCGAAGACATTGTTGGACAAGTTTCAAGAAGATTCTGAAAACTTTTTGTCTCGTTTTGTAACAATGGACGAAACATGGGTCCATCATTTTGATCCCGAGACAAAACAGCAATCTTCACAATGGAAACGGCCATCATCACCGACCCCGAAGAAGTTTCGTGCCGTGGCATCGGCTGGCAAGGTTATGGCCTCAATATGGCAACAGCTCGGCAGTTGCGATGGCTGCCATTCAACAAGCTGTCTTCGAATTGGTTGACCACCCCTCTTATTCACCAGATCTGGCGCCTAGCAATTTTTATCTGTTACCCAAATTGAAAGAATACTTAAGGGGAAATAGGTACGAAGACGATAACGAGGTGATGGATGCCGTGGAGAGCTTTTTGCAGGACCAAGACAAAACTTTTTTTTTGAAAGGGATTGAAGCCTTGGAAAAGCGCTGGACTCTGTCTGTAGAGAGACTCGGAGATTATGTAGAAAAATAAATTATTAAGATATCAATAGTCATTATATTCTATGTCATTCTCACTACTTTTTGATCCCTCCTCGTAATTAGACTTGTAAAAGTTTCTCCACAGTATTCTCAATAAATAGGCGTTTCAGTTAGGGGATGCTCGTGACATCGGTCCACGTACATTTTGGACAAATATTTATTGACTAGCAAACAACTATCAAAGTAATTAACATTTTTGTGAATAGTCTATAAATAGCAACGCTGTTACTTAGAATAAGTAATCAGGTCTATGTGACACATCAGAATTATGTAAATCAGGTGTGAATGACGGGAACATTTGCTGAATTTCCACGGCGGTTGAACGAAATCCGAGGCCTGGATTCGATTCCCATTCCCACCGGTATTGATTATTCGTTACTGTAAACTTGTTCCGTAATTGATAAACACCTAGATACTTCATTTAGGTATGTTAATTCATTTAAAAGTTTGGATTTTGTGAGGACTTCGAGGAGCGATGTTGCTTTCCCAATATGTTTGTCCTCCATTAATTTTATCAAAGGTTCATATTTCACTTCTTCTTATGGTTCAATATCATATTAGATTAACAAAGAGTTACAGACAGCTATCTCATTTATACTCTTAGGTTACAGAAATATCATTATAACAGTCTAAAGTTTTTTTAAATGAAATTCGCTTAATTTTAATGGTAAAGCTAACATCGCGTAATCGAAACTATATTTCGTGACATTTTACGTAATGCAGATGGGATTTTCATGAAAAAACGTTCTAATATGTCTAAGACTTACTCAGTGGCTCAGTGATTAGTGCTCCTGACTACTGATCCGAGAGTCATGGGTTCGATTTAGATCGATCCCCAGGGCAAACATTTTTGTGATGAGCAGATTTTTGGCTCTGTATCTGGGTGTATTGTATCTATATTAAGTATGTACATATTTAAACGTATTTGTGTATTATATATCAGTCTCTGGTTCTCATAATACAGGGGATCCTAGTTTGGGGCCAGATGACTAGGTGTGAGTTGTCCCGGATATGTATTGTTTGTAATAACCGAATGTGGCATCGATTATGCGGATATCCGCGGATATATTCAAAATGCATCACGCGATCTTACGGCGACATGTTAATTTATCAGCATATGTCTAACGTAAATTCAGACAGACATGTCATTTCCTCAGATTCTGTAAGATCATACAGTAATTAATTAACTTTAAAGTCCCAGATTTGTGTCAAATAACAAAGATGCAGGCATCTGAATGTTTACATACGCATACGAACATCAGTAAGCTATTGTTCGCTTCTGGCTTCTCAGGTTCAGTCAGTGACGTCACACGGATACCACACAAGTGGATATTGTTTATCGGCCAGACACCGCCGCCGCCGGCACTGGAACAGAACAGAACCCCGAACAATGTTCATGAGAGGCACGAGTCGTTAATTACAAACATACATGACGCGGTAACCGTGTTATGATGAGCGAGATGGCTCTTGGAATTTGAGTGGTCTGATGATGTCGTGACGTTGCCTGTAAATTAGGTAAGCACTTCACAATCAGCCGAGGATCATATTTTATTGATAATAGCACTAATATATTTTATATCAATGAATTATACATAAGATACTATTCTATAAGATAGTTCGTAAACGGAATAACTAAAAGAGCTGAAATTTAAATATTTTGTGTAAAATGTTGACGTTTTTTTACTTAACTTAATTTTAAACTTTCATTGATATCTCTGGTGAATTGAAAGTTTCTTGAGTTGTCATGTTTGTAATAAATTAGGAAGTAGTGGAAGAAGTGTAATACATACAATAGACGACATATTACACCTGTAAAGACCTTAATTTGTAGAATTTATTATAAATCGAACACTCGATGACTACACAAATCATAATTTATAAGATTCTGAGGTTGAGTTTGAAATGAAATCTTCCGTTCCGTTCCGTTTTCAACGAGTTTGAGAAGTTCTATATTACGATAGTGAAATAAGTTTTCAATTTTCGCAATCGCAAAAAAAAACTTTGTAGGCGTACGTCATTTTGAGATATCTACGACCTCAGTAACCTTTTAGTGACTTTCTGTAAAATAAAACCAAAGCTTCCATTTTATATTTAACGATGTACCTATCTTAACTGCTAGTCGTTTAACTTTTACTGTGAATTAGTGTTGACTTTACACGTGTAAAGAGATAGTGGTGTAAAAGGTGGTTTAAAAGAGTCCTGATTGAATTTGTAGTAGTGGAACTGCAAAAAGGATATCTTCGAGCAGACCTCGGCCTCTAGATCTTCTACTACGTAAAATACCTAGCGTTATCCTGGCTAGAGCCTGGGCTTGCGTTCCGAATGAAACTTAACAAACGTCAATGTTAACAGCATTGATGTGTTCCGGCATGAAAATAAGATAGCCAGTTCCCCGAAGATGGAAGCGGGCTTACCAAGATTCCCCAAATCTTGATAAGCCCGCTTCCATCTTCTGCGTCATCATCACTTACCATCAGGTGAGATGATGCCAAGGGTTTACCAATTGAGGGTACAAAAAAAACTTCCCAACTTTTACTGATCATCGGATTTCTCCTTAGTGAGATTATTAATTACTTTCATGTTTGCCTTCACTATATCAAGCTTTTTGCTTGGCCGTACCTGAATCTAGGACCTTCAACTTTAACGATCAGTTTAAGGCATTTGTTAAATCCGGATTTGGCTCCTTTGTGTGGAGTAAGGCCTTACATTCCAGACCTATGGGAAAAATCCATGACGTGACCCTGCGTTGGGGTCGATATAGGTTGTTAACGATTTGTTAAACACATAAGGTTCTAAAGAATGTGTGTCAATCATTTCATTACATACATATAACATTTAATTTTCTTCTGATTATTTTAATTTTAATTGTGCAATAGACATGGTGCATGGAAGCTAATATGGACAAAAAGGGTACACATAAAAACCATATTGTTAAAGGTACTGTATAGGTGTTATCTATTTAAGAATATTAAGCCTACCGCCTCCTTAATGTCTGCTCATATCTATCCAGTCGGTAGCCTGGTTGGTAAACCAGGTGGATTTAATACTAGCTTATATATTTAATAAACAATTCTACCTACACTTTTAGGAACAAAAAAAATCATATTTTCATACTTCGTCAGCATCATCAACCATTCCCTTCTAGTTAGATTAGGTGACTGTTACGAGCCTAATACGGTATAGTAATTGCATTACCTCATACCTGGGACATAATAAGAAACGCAGCACTACCCAGACCCAGCATCACCCTCTCGGTCTGCCTTTCTGTATCCGCAGGAAAGATAAATCGAAACATGTGTATGTATCTGAAACTATCGTAAAAATATACGTATTGCTTTGGTGTTTATAAAAACATCAATCTCTGTTCAAAAGCAACTCTGCGCTTTGATGTTTCAAAATTCTCAATGTATGGGGGGAGACTCGTACCCCAGCAGTGGGGAGTTATGGGTTCTCTTTCCTTGATTGGTAATCCAGTAATCAGTGCTAGAGATCTGACATGTTTTTAGAGTGACCTGATATGTTGTTTTAATTAAGTGACAAATAAAAAAAAAACGCAAATAAATTTTATTTAAAAAAGGGCACAGTTAATTTTCACAGCTCTAAAGCACTAAAAACTTTTTTTAATTTTTTGATAAGTAACAATTTTACATTTTTAAATTAAAATAAGTATTCTTTTGTTACCCTATATAAAGATTTTACCACAAGTTATTTATAACCTACTCAATGTTTTGGAGGTGGGTGTACCCCAGGTACCGATGGGGCGATGTGGTGAACGCAGATCTTCGCGAGCTCCAAGCTAGCGACTGGCGAGAAATCGCACAAGACCGAGAGC
This sequence comes from Coleophora deauratella, assembly GCA_958295455.1. Taxonomy (NCBI): domain Eukaryota; kingdom Metazoa; phylum Arthropoda; class Insecta; order Lepidoptera; family Coleophoridae; genus Coleophora; species Coleophora deauratella. The sequence continues at coordinate 4,784,679 of OY282405.1, read as the reverse complement.
AGCGACTTTTCGTATCGGAGGCCAAGACACACTTTGGGTCGTTGAGCCAGCGAAGTGAGTAATGTTTTGGAGAATTTTAGTTCTACAGCTTCATGATCATTGTAATAAATGAATAATAATTAATAAATAGTTCATATACTCACTAAGTACAGTTGACCCGTGTTATTGACGATATTGTAATAAAAGAGACGCCATGTTGGCACCTGCAGAAAGTATGCGATGTAAAACAAAGCTCATACGGAGCAATCTGCAAACTAGGAGTATCTAGCATAACTATGACGAAGTGTCGCAGGGCCACTGTGGAGACCGATATTCCGTTACGAGCTGTTTGGAGAACTATTCATGACATTCTGTAATAGAAAGGAACTAAAGAAAAGCTCAAGAAGGAATCAACAAAATTATATTACAAGTAGTTACGTATCTATTCGTATTGTGTAAATTTGAAACGGCAACCTTAGAAAAATCTTACAGATATATTAAAATGAAATTGAATGTGAGGTTAAAAATAAGATGTTAATATAATGCGACTTTATTACAGGCAACCTCAAATGTATTTGGACACATTTTCACCTCTAATATCATTTCATTGTCGAGAGTTTTTGAATTTTCTATTATAAAATAACAAACAGAATAGAACCCCTGAGCCATGCAATTTGCTCAAACGCTCGCATTTTACATGCAATGTTGGGTAACGGGCCGACATCCACTGGCCGAAGCCACTCTTACCGTTTTAAGGGGAAATGGAATTATGCTTTACAAGTATCGTGAGCATACACCTTTTGCCCCGGTTTGTTTAAAACAACTTGGTGTTTGTTTAAAGTAACTGGTATTTTAAATGTATAATAAAAAAAACTTAAAAGTTATTCACAAAGAAAGACAAATAAATACAGAGTGTTAAATAAACTGCGATTGTTTTAAGAGGTTACTCAGAGTCAAGTATAGAATACAGGAAAAGTAACATATAATAATAATAAAATCGATCTACAACTTTTTATTCAGTTTTATATATGTACAAATTCTTGATTTGCTATTTAGAATTAGGATGGGATTGAAGACCGGATTTTTTAAATATATCGCACCTTGAAAGTGTATGAGTTACGTATGAGATAGTTACGAACGTCTCTCCACCAGGAGGACTTATAGGAAGCCACTGGATGTATTTGGCTTAAACCCGTGGTAACTTGAACTCTATGGAAGTTTCCTATATTCAACAATGGACGTCTTCCGGATAATATGATATATCAACGATTGAAGCTTCAGAAGACAATTTTGGCGAACCTAAAGCTAAAATTTAGCCTTTACAAATAAATAAACCACTACAATACTTCTAAAACAGTCCTAGTACTATTATCTAATATATACCTACATCCTAAAATAGGTCGTCTAGAAGAGATTGCTTACAGCAATAAGACCGTCTACCTGTACAATTACATAATTATGTACTTGATTTTTTTTGTACTAAAAAGTGAAAATAAATAAATAAAATACAATTTATATTGATAAAAAATAAACACAGATATAACAAGTCACTGTATGTACTTGCATAAGTGCATATGGCTAGTTTTCTTTAACATTCTTTGTCGAAAACAAAAGTGAAGTTTCATAATAAACATTCAATAGAAACCAAAATTGGATTCAATCACATCGAACTCCAAAGAATAGGAGTGGATTAAGCAATTTGTAATTCAATTTCTTACTTCCTAGGTCGTTTAATTTTATTGAAAAGCAATTTACAATCTTTTGTATTGTGTTTTTATTTGGGTTGCGTGTAGCATGCGTGTTTTGTCGAGTCAGCAAACTGTATACCTTAACCATAGTTATATAGTTCTGTTTAACGTACTATAACTCGCATGCTTCCTATAGGTACTATTAAAAAAGCTATTTGGGTTTTTAGTAAGAAAATTAAACAGTCTAAATTAAACCTAGATATTGCACTATTTACATTATATAAGGTGCTACTTTATTAGTGCCCGATATTTTAGTCAGTGCTCCTACTACTGATTCTGATCAACTTTCCCCAAGAAACCCATAGTCAAATCGAAAAAAAATTTTTGGACTCTTCATACAAATCGATCAGCCGAGCGGCCAAATTAGTATGAAGAGCCCAAAAAAATTTTTGCGATTTGACTATGGGTTCCATGGGGAAAGTTGATCAGAATCAGGAGTAGGAGCACTGACTAAAATATCGGGCACTAATAAAGTAGCACCTTATATAAAATTATTTAGTTTGAAAATTACGATGAAGAGCACGTGTGGTCTGATTCTTTAAACAGTGTTTACATTCGATAGGGGTAAGGTAACACCATCAAAGGTAACACCTGTGAATACTTTTGAACGTACTACAAGGTAAGCACTAAATTCCAATTATAATAAGTACCTACTATATACAGATAGTAGCAATGCTACGTACAAAATGGCATTTGTTCTACAAACATACATACACAGTTAGCCTATTCCATCAGATGTTTAAAGTTTCACCATGTTAGACTTTTCTCGTGACTGATATGAAAAATAAATAGTTTTTTATTCAGTAATTTAATTTAAATTTAAAATAAACACACCTTCACCTGGCCACAAACTAAGATTTCTTTATTATAAAAAACAATCACCCATCGAGTTTTAAAACTTATTTCTTGTTTGTATGTCCGTATCTGATTATGTTTTTTTCTGAAACATGGAGTGAGATGATAAGTAACATGATAAAGATACAGTGAAAAGAAAAATATATTTAAGATAATTTCTACGAAGCTAGGTAAATAGTAGCTTCGAGTACATCGCCCAAGCATTTAAGTGAATGCTCATAAATTTAATCTTGTTCAAACATACCCTCAACCATTAAGGTGCCAACTGCCCTCTCCATCGAGCTAACCGCGTCCGACCATTATTATTAGGTGGGCAGTTACTTATCACACAAAAGTGATCAGTGGGCAAACTCAGCTAATCAATAAGCCTGGAGGCTTTCTTGATAGCAAACATAGACTACCTTACCTCAGCAATTTCGCTTAATCATAATGGCCGATTCATTTTAATGCCTTCATTGGCTTAGCACTAGCGCACCCGAAGAAGCTTGGTGGTCTTCGTCCCAGAAATCTAGATAAACGTAGACAAGAGGGTAATAATAATTGTATGACCTCAGGCGAATTTCTTGTTGCCTAGAATGTGGAATATCATGACATGAAAGTTCGATCTAGATATTATACGGAGTGTAAAGGAACAGCAATCTCTGTTGATGGTTATTTTATTCATATAACTGTAAAAGTTTTTCTTGAAATGGACGATTTTGGGCGTGAATATTTTTGCCCTTGAATTCGGTGACGATTAGATTATTTCACTTGACCTTGAAGGAGAGAAACTTTTTTTTTATGACCTACTAGGGAAAATACCAGACTCCATATTTTAAAATTAAGTATATGAACATGGAAGCAATATGAGTTAAGAGCATGAGTTCGTCTAACATAAGATTTACGATAAAAAGGTTTGCTGCTTAAAAAATATTTTGTGAAATGAAATGAAAATATTTTATTCGAAGTAGGTACACTTTTCGAACGTTATTCTTTTATTTATCTATCTAATAGGTTCCTACCACTCTCGTATACCCACCGTTTCGGGAAGTGTTTGCGAAGTGAGAAGAAACGGCGGGCCCTAAAGAAACTCCCTCCAACACATTTAAAAAAAAAGTCTTATATTCTATTACATCTTAATGCTAGATCAATAAATGAATTATACAATGTCATGTCTGTAAATAAAATATACAAAAATAAGAATAAAGAAAGAAAGGATTCAAAAGAGATAAAATTGTACTATTAGCGTCCCATTGAGGAACTTTTCTTACGATGTAAAGTCAGCACAGAAGTTTTGCTTCTGTTTATTTTATGTGTGCATTCAAGAGTTACGACTAGGTAGATGGTATGTTGGTATTATGTACAACATTTTTATTGTAACAAATGGTAACGTTGTTTATAAAAAAAAAAAAAAAACATTTTTAATTTTGAGATTTTGAACGTTTATTTTGCCCCTGAGTTTTGAGTTATGTTAGAGTTTGAGTTTTGATTTGATATATTTCGATGATGTTGTATTCTTCAACGTATACAGCTTTTCCAGTTGCTTCATACATATATACGAACGTCTTGGTTGTTTCCTATTTAAAATTGTCATTGTTTGCAACCTCGTCTTTACTCATTCATGTCTTCATATTATAGTTCTAATACTTCAGATCAATTGGACTTATACGTATAAGAACACTCGTTAGCTAATCAGCTCAGCATTCTCAGTATGTATTGTATAGCATCTCTTTCGATTTTTTTTATTGTGTACTTGTGTCATTTCATAGGTACTCATGCCACAGATTACATAATATTGTAGTAGTGACAGTACTTATACCACTTCGGTTAGTGGCGATACGCTTGTGTTCTCTCGGTAGCGCATGGGTGGTGCGCATGGGCACGCGAGTCTTGCTCGGACGGACTCCACTCGGCACCGCCTCCTGCGAAGAAAGCGTCAAAGATTAAATAAGTTGTAAATGCGAGATGGCACAATCACTACATAGTATAAAACAAAGTCGCTTTCCACTGTCTGTCTGTCCCTATGTATGCTTAGATCTTTAAAACTACGCAACGGATTTTGATGCAGTTTTTTTTAATAGATAGAGTGATTCAAGAGGAAGGTTTATATGTATATAATACATTGCACTCGTGCGAAGCCGGGGCGGGTCGCTAGTAAATAATAAATATTTTACAGCCTGATTTCTTATTTACCGATACGTGAATAGTAGATTCTACGAATGAATATTATCAAGTTTCCCCAAGGAACCTAAGTGACCAAAGCAAAAATGTTCCATACGAAGTTTTTAAATCGACAGATTAGTAATAAATCAGTCGGTTTGCAATTAAAAATTAATTTATTTGTGTATATGAGTTTACAAAATGGTCTTTAAACTTAATAATATGTCCTTCACCATTATCTGTCGTTTGACTTACTTTAAACAGAAAAAATAAATAAAGTTAGTACATATTTTTGCTTCGATTGTATAGGAGTATTTTTTTTAATTTATTTTAGGAAGACTAACAGCTAAATGTCTACATTGGTAGCAATACATATGAATAGATACAATACAATGCTATTAAAAAATCTTCACCGATAGGTTAAAAAGTCTCTACCGACTCCGACTTACTTAAAAGCTCTTTAAAAAAATCATGTTAAAACCTAAAAACATCGGCTAAAGAGTTTATTGTTTAACACGTATTTTTGCCTAAGAGCAAGTCTACAAAACCGTTATCGAAATACTCTTAGCAATGACCTTGTATAAGCGCTCGCCCCCACCAAGCGCTTGCGCACTTCCATCCACATAATTACTCCATGCTCATTGGTGACTATTAACCTTATGATAATTCATGAGTTGCCGGCTGCTGTCTTTAATTATAACTGTAACGTGAGGGTACGGAAGCTTCAGAGGTTGTAATGTTTTCGTAGTGGCAAGTAAAATGACGTGTAGCGTGGTTAATATTTGGATGGGTGGGTGGGTATGTTGTGGTTTTTGATTGAAATATATATAAGTCTTGTTTTGAACTTAATGTATAACGTTACTCTAGCAGCCATTTTTTAACTGATGAGAGAGATGAGATGTTATAAAGAATAATAGAAGAATCAATAACTCTTTCGGTGGTTAATTCATTCTTAACTAAACCAAAATTACATTGATTAACACCGTTTCTATAATGTGAACCATTTGATAACAAACCATATTTTTTTAAACGTTTAAGCAAAACAAACTTCCTTTTGTTTGGTCTGTTAGTTCAATGTTTGGCGACCGGTTATCGGTGACCAAGTAGGGTGTGCGAAGTATAGTTCCCATGCACTTGTTAAGTTTAAAGTTAAAATTTCGGTATTAGCAGATATTGTTGACTAATGTTTAGGATTGGTAGTTTGAATCTCATAATTTTGTTTGTATGTATTGTAAAATTATAAATTTTGGAAAATTTACGTGATAAACGGCGGAGTGATCTTGATGATATTAAGCATATAGATAATTGAGTGTAATTTAAGGATTAAAAAATATATAAAAACGCATTTGACATTTCTACGCGTAGGCATTCGCAGAATCCTAAATATACTCGACGAATTTTATTGAACGAACATAATGAACATCTGAGAAGTTGCAGGCCTGCTATCCAAACCTAAGATTTTCTTCAGTAAAGTATCGACTTTATTTGCGTCTTTGTAATCAACAAACAAACTTCCCACACTTCAACACAAAACTTGTAAAACCAAATATTCTGCTAAACCAATTCTCATTTTATCCGTCTATCTGCAGAATCAATTATAATCAAGCGCATTATTTGACGTCCCGAACGCGGCGCGTGCATGTTTTGTGCATCACGAAGCGCACTGTGTGTTCAGTGCATTACCGCGGCTGTAACGGAATGTTTAATAAGCACACAACTGGAAAGCCTATGCAAACTAAACATTAATACTTCGCAGGAAATACGAGATGAAACGTAGGTCAATATGGAAAACAACTTTAAGTTTACTGCTCAAGTTTGATTGTATCCCAAGATTTTTGTTCAGGTTTTTTCCAAAGATAGCTGAACTATTAAAGTTGTATTGTCTACAGGTATAAAGGACTTTTTGTAGGCGGTCTCTGTTTTAATAGGGAATAAAATTGGGTGTGAACGTTTTTTGTTTGTTTATTAATAGTTCCGGCGGTTTTGTGGGGCCTAAGCAAAATTATGCTTTTCTAATTGGATATATTGATCCCATAATACGCAAAATAAAAAACAGGTCAGGTATGAGTCAGGACTCACTCTATTAGTGTTCCGTGTATGACTAATTAAATAACAAGATTAAAATGTTTGATATTTTGGTCACAGCTCATTAAAAATACAATATTATCATGCATATTGCACGCAAAATACATACATATATAGAAATTTCAAATTCTTAGATCCCGTAACAAAAATTGCCCGAAACTGACAGATTCCACAGCACTGCACTTTTTTGGAGATAAGAAAATATATAAAAAAAAAATTGTAGTCTACTCAGCTTTAGAAAATAACATCTTAAATGGAAGAATATCAATGGTAAGCAAAGAATCTTACATATAAAACTACTAGGATAATTACCAGAAAAAGGAAACTTTCAGCTCATGAAACTGAACAATTTCTTTCGGGAACTAATGCTTCATCAGCCGAAAGATGTCCACTGCTGGACAAAGGCCTCCCCCAAGAATTTCCACACCAAACGGTCCTACGAAAATGCTTTATTTGCTAACAAAAAAATGACTTGCTATGTCAAACAAATGATCACTTTCTTCTTATCGTGCGGTTTTTTAACCATACTATCAAAAGGGATAACCTGCGGTTGCCTTGTGTTGTTTTTAAGATCATCAACTTCTTAAGGAAAGTGCAAAATTTGTTTTGGTACGTATTGGTTTCTTAAGAAAAATAATTCAGCTTCATGAATAGAAATTACAGTGTTTTTCTTACTTTTTGTATTACGACGGTCTCTGTTTATGAAAACATTAAATCATATTACTGACCAAGCAACAATTTTGCAACACGATTTAAAAGTCCAACTTCACAAATGGCAGAAGTGAGACTTCTTACAAGATCATCAAACAGCCTACAATGAAACGTCGTCGCCAACATACGATTCAAAACCAAATTATACTTACGTCAAAAGGTGGTCTAAAGAACATCGGGCCCTTTGTCGGCACACAAAACGGCGAAGGTAGTAATTTGATAAAGTCGGCCCGCCTACAACATGGACACGGGTCTTTCTTTGGGCCCACGCAACCTTCGATCTATGTTGTCTGTGGATGTAGGAGGCATGCGCTAGGTTTGACATGACATTGAGTGGACTGGAAATTAGAAGAAAAAGTGATACGGGACTTTTGGGGTAAACATATTTGTGAAGATAGTAAACAACATGAAATTGAAGCAATTTATTTTGAAAATATTTTTATGAAAAAAAAAGAAGTAACAGCCTTGGTGGCTAGTGGTACCTAATGTTAGACTTATTTTGAAAGTATAGTATAATTACAAGCCAGGTAAAGTGTGTCAAAAACTATTGCAGCTATAGATATTTTTACTTTGGTAGTTTTTTAATTATTCATATATTTTCTAGAAAAATATAGTATCGTATAATCGCAATGACGGAAAACATGTTACTTTCGGTATACAATAAAATAAATAGTTCAAACAAGTAAGACCTATATACTAAGTACTAACCACTAGACCAGCGGCAGCGGTAAAAACCTACAGATACCTCTATTACAATGTAAACATTTTTAGCCAGATCAGTAACTTTCAATATGCAGTCAAATGCCTCCTCCATTTTGATTCCTTATTCCTTCTACCTTTACCTAGCGAGTCTGGGACCAAATTATTCAGTTTAATTAAATGGACATTAATCCCTGGACTATCCGATAGTAAGTCGCATTTTGTAACGTCTCGTCCTGACCTGTCCGTCATTATGTCATTAACGTGACTTTTTGGAAGGTCCCGTATCGTCCTGTAGGGAATTTGATCGGAATTCATGAGATTATAAATTGGAGTGGTGTCTCGAAAAAGTTGCTGGGGTAAATTTTTTACGCAATCCATGTTGAAAGTTTAAGTATTTATTTTTTTATTTTAATAACATTGAATAAAACCAGCGATCGCCTGCTGGATGTACGCAACTGCATCTTCGTAGAATAGGTATACAATTCTTCTTCAAATACAAAAATTAACCAACTAGTTAGCGAATTTTCAAAAAATGCCAACAAAATACATGACCACGATGTTATGTACACAAGATCAAACATTGTTCAGTATGGTATATAAATGCTCCAGTTAACTGTTTTGTTACACCCTGATTTCGTGTATAACCTAAAATAATATCATTTGTTTCAGACAATTTAAAATCCATAATTTGTCAGAAAAAGTTTTAACTTTAAACACGACTGAGAAAAATATGTTACATAAAAAGTTTACAATTATTTGGCGGCCCTTTCAGTCGGTGACTCATGCGCTTGGTTCAGGGACAGAAAAACGGGCTATCAATATATGTCTTAATATATTTTATTTTTAAGTTTCCAAAATATTAACTCTCTGGGTACTAAGACGCTTAGCCGCGGTCACACGCACTTTATAGTACCTTTTGTCAAGTTAAGCCATCTTTTATGAGACGTCTGCGGTACGAGACCCCTTTTATAGGATCACAATAAAAACGCTTCTAAATATTATAATTTATAATAGTAATATTTCATTATTATTTAATCCGTATTTTAAAAGCCGTTTGTTGGTACACATTAGGTACTAGTTACATTTTTCTTATTATACATATTGTTACTCAGGAACAAATTTTATCCTCTATTTGTTTCGTTAACATAACAATAGGTGTCTAACAAAACAAGTGATTACCTAAATATGTTGCACAGGAAAAATAAAATGTTAATCTTCATCTCATTAATACTTTAACATTTGTAATGATCTCACTTTATCTCTAAAACAACAAACAGGGACCGTTTAAACAAAACTTTTGTTTAATTCAAGAAAACATCGGATGGCAACAAAAAAGTTTATTTTCATTCCGGACAGTCATTAGCAAATCACGCCAAGCAGGTAGAAGGTGAATTTATTGGGACCGAACAAAAATTAGGATCATTATTTTAATTATAGTTCAAACACGTCCTTTTGACTGATTTTAGAAAAAAGCCTTTTAATTTTTGAGCCTGCAATTTGTTCTCAAATACCTTTAATTGTAGTCGAAAGATTTTGAACGTATTTAAAAAATTTTTAAAAATAAAAAGTTAAGTTTATTATTAACCACTATTATTTAGCCTTTTCAGTTTAAGTTACAATTTTAGCTTATAAATTAAGTTATTCATCATAAATTAACACAAGATACGTCATCTTCATTATAAAATATAAGATTTTATCATATTATATCAAATTTATCATGTACATAATCTGTATTTGCTAGACTCTGTATGCTAACAAAATAATTTATTATTATATTGGACGAATACACACTGGAACAGTTTGTTCGAGACAAACAAGAAGATAACGAAGGGAGAATATAACCCAAGCTTAATTCAGTCCAGTCAGAATCCGGATGTTATATGGAAAACATTATGTTCATACTTAAATTAAAAACATACAATTTTGTATAAAGTTAAGTCTTTAATTTCAGAGTTCGAAGGAGAGAATCAAATATTTTTATTCGGTTTGATTAACAACACAATACTTATAATAAATGAGCCTTTCTGACAGACTCAAATAACTTAATGTCTAACCGCCTCCGTGGCCTAGCGGCTAGTCCGCTCGCTTCACATCAGGAGGTCGCGGGTTCGATTCCCGGCGGGGTCCAACTTTGTAGGACTCGGTTTGGTTGGTGGTAGGGTATTTTCTGAGCCCGCCTGGCTAGCTACCACCATCTTATCTAAGTCTTGCCGCCAAACATCAATGTTGACAGCATTGATGTGTTCCGGCATGAAGATAAGATAGCCAGTTCCCCATTGCGTTGGGGAATCTTGGTAAGCCCGCTTCCATCTTCGGCATCATCGTCACTTACCACCAGGTGAGATGATGCCAAGGGCTTACCCATTGTGGATAAAAAAAAAAAAAAAAAAAAAAAATGTCTGATATTTGATATCCTTGAATGCTTATCTCTTATACCTACTCATATACCTACATTCCCATTATTTTTTCTCCCCATGACATGGTGTTAATAAATCATTTCCAATCTCTTCATATCTTATTCTCTAGAAAATATGAGGTGCAAATATGTGTACCATATAAAGTCATGTCGGAAATAAACCAGTCAGTGGTAGCCTGAGAAACTCATCCTAGTTGTGAGCCTGAGGGAGTTAAATCATAGAGATTCATTCTAGACATTACGGAGCACTGATGAACGAGTAGCGGCCACGGCAACCCGGTTGTAGCACTCGGCACGCTCGATGTTAACTCAGCACCGGCTAATCGGACCTTTCACGCATCACTGACAAGTCAGAGAGAGATGGCAGGCACTGTGATTAGCTGGGACTGGGATTCACATGATAACCCCGCGGATGCCAACTCTGAGCTTAATAAAAAGCTGGCGACGTCGCCACACAGACGGCGCTCGTCGCAAGCTATGATTACACAACAAGACGCACACATACATTTTCTGTGGGATTAACGTCAGCCAACCCGTTTCCTGTTACCTGCTCTGGAGCAAAAAGCAGCGCACCCCAGTAATTTAGAATTAATTTCACATTTCAAATCAAAAATACTTGTACTTGCTGAATATTGTAACAATGATATACTATTAAGAGGAAATGAAGACGAATGTGACTAATACTTTGAACGTTGCCTGTCTTAAAGCCGCCGAAGCGGAGATTACCAACGTCCGAACGAATGTCCGAATCACTCAACCGTTTTAAAGTCTCTATTTTCTAAAACAGAAAATGTCTGTAACAAATCCGAGCTGCGGACGCAATCCACGGGACTTAAAACAAACAATTACTTCGGTTTTATTTGAGAAAGGGAGCAAAAAGCGGTGCAATCAAATCGGTGGTGCTACTGTGCGGCAAAAAACCTGGGCTTCGTCGGAGTAACGGACCTCCTGCTTGGCTCTGCGCGGGTAATAAGGTAGCCGATGCGCGCACTCCACATATCGACTATCGTGCATCGTGTGCGCACAGCCTTTCACTTGCTACTTCAACCAGTGCGTAGTTTGCGAGAAATTACTTAATTCTCAACAAACATCTCACGACGCGATCTTTGTAAACAAGGCTTCAAGATGTTGGATGTACTCGTAGATACGAATTAATTTATAATTATACATACTTAACTTATTTTACATCTGCAAATAAAGCTCTGTACAGTAAATAAAATCACAGTTTGTCATTTTTTTTTGTATTTTTAAAACGCTAAGTTAATGTTTGCTTGCATGTGAATGTGTTTGTGTTATTAATTAAATTACAGATAGGTTTGATCGATCGAAGGAAATGAAACGTAACGCATGTCTGCAATCTAAGATTTCATTCAGAACGATAACAGACTCACCAGCTGTAGAAGTGTAACGAATTCCAGTCAAGGTGACACACTTTCAGCAAGACACACCGAATAGCGTAGGTACCGTAACTAAATGACTTGGGATTTTCATAAATAACGCATAAGCAAAGTTCTGAACAATAAATAAAATGATTCGTTGCGCTCGAACCAGCTGCGCTAAGGAGCGCGCTGAATCGCGCGATTTGATACGCGCCTCCATCAACTTGGCCTTTGTCAAAAAGCAAACTAATAAAGTTTAGCAGATGTGATTTTCTAAACAAGACACTAACAAATGGAAGCTGTGAGCTCTGCGAGATAACATCGTCGAGAATAAACGCTGAAGTTGAAGGCAATTTTCTCTTTCATATGATTAATGTTGTTGAAAAACTACTGGTATTTAGAGATCTAATGTTTTCGCACTAAATAGAGCAAAGAATTTCAAGTTCTTTATTAAAAAACTTGTGCACATTAAACATTATGTGAAATAAACAAATAAATAAATAAACAACTGTTGCAGTCTAAAACGAGGATTTACATGACTATGCGAAAACTTAGCGATACAAATCTGGTAAAAACAAAAGCAGGCGAAATTATTCGCGATATCACCACACGATCGCGACCAACCACATTCCCGTACACGAATCTTCACCGCTTAAGCTCATGCCGCGAATTCTTTATGTCCTACAAAATCTGATAGTGACAAAGAAACGGACCAGCATCATTATGTGCTATTGTGTAGAATTTGAAAATTTCAAAAAGCGAATACATCAAACGTAAAACAATTCGATACGCGTTTGAATTTGTTGTTCGGTTTGACTTCAATTCAATTTCTTCGTCGTCCGAATCGCTCGCGTGAATTGGGTCGCGTAAACGGGTCCGCCCTTTTGGGACCAAAATATTTTTTTTTCAAACAGATTGTGCGTTCTTTGATCTGCAGAATGTGTGCGTTAAGCGTTTCTAAAGTTTTGTATGTGTGGTCTATTTTGCTTTAGGGTTCGTCAGATATTCCCATCGGGTTGTAAAGATACAGTAATGTTTTATAGGTATGTAAGATTTATTTTACAAAAACTATGTGAAATATGTATTAGAATAAGGTTTTATATCATTTTATTAGTATTTTTATTTTTATGGTTACCCACCTCTTATTTAAACAATCCACGTAAACTTTGTTATCTATCAAACAACTAACAATCTGTGTTAATTTTCAAAGGTGTCTCTAACGTAAGTTGAGATGAGAGTGAAACGTGACAAATGTTGGAGAACTCATTTCATTCTGACACAGTGAAGTGTTATGAACATTACTCCATCTATCCAGGAGTTCCAGTACTTTAGCACGTCGTAAACTGTAGGATCCATTACGGTTCGCGATATTATACGCGACTTCTCGACTACCCGACTTACTTTATGTGTAACTGTTGAACATATAACATTTCTGTATAGATTGCTCGAGTTCTAAAGTAGCAGTGATACCTATTACAAACGTCTAAGGTTTGATTTGGAATAGTTACAGTAACAAGTTGAATAACGTAGTGTGAAATGTTCAAAGTAGTACATGCAAAATGCCTATTGAGGTTGTAAGCTAGGTTATTTAAGACGGTGAGTGGCAAGGGCCGACTGGGCTTTCGTGCTTAAAACTAGGGTTGGCAAAATCTTCTGTTATAAACATTTAAGTTTTTTAAAAATTTTTGTTATGAAAATGTACAAAATAAATAATCATAAATTTTAAGCAACTGGCAGTTTTGGCGAGCTGAGTTCTGACATCAGTTTAGGTAAAATTCTTTTTTAAATACATAATAATCGTTGTTACTGAAATCTTACAGAGAAAATATAAAATTACATAGAATGATGAAGTTTTATTTTGGATATCCAGCGTTTTATTAATGAATTCAGATAATTTACATCCCTGTCTTAGTCAGGCAGGACTATCGCAACGTAAATCGCCCAGTTCATGTGGTCAGTTTCGAGTGTGAATAGATTGGAATTGTTTCCGGAACAATATGCTCTAGTTAATGGAATAGGGAAATCCAATTAGTACACAAAATTGTATTTAAAGTTGATAAGGAAATCTGTGTTTTTGATACGTTTAATTTACCATTAAATCAACTACGACGGACTCGCCGTTAATAGCAGTTTTATTTTGTTAAAACAGTAACCAAATTTTTCAAAGTAAAACTTTAAACAATGTCACAAAATTTTGCTTGTAAAGAAGACACAGACTTTTTGTAACCAACACTAGTACAAGACTTTGTAACTTAAATTGTTATTTTCTGAAAAAAAAATTACACTTAGTATATAGGGATCTTTACTTTGGTATCACATTACTTACTGCTTAGATACCTAGTACGAAAATTCTTTAGAAGTATAAAATGTATATGCACTTTTAATTTAAAGCATTTAACTTCGAGTAAGATTTGACCTGAGCTGTACTTGAAAATAACGTTAACGTATACGACTTAAAAAACCAATGATAGTCCCACCACATCATAGGACTCCAGAGATATTAATGCTTTCCACGGTATATTACTTAACACGAATCTATAAGTGATGTTTGATGCTTTACAATGCTTTAATCTCATAAAGCACATCCTCAGGATAAAGGTCATAATCATAAATAATTACAATGACGTCGTATCTCACAATTAAAAGAACATGATACAAAAACACATCGCTGGTGGGTCTCGCACGGTCCCGTGGGGTCTAGTAACAAATGTTATTTTATTATTAGGTAGTGAATGCTCGCTCTCGGATACCAAAATATGCATCATTGTTCCCTGTGCGGTCCTCTTTTTCGGCTCAGGTGACATAGCGGCGTTACTAATTTGACTCGCATCCGACAAAAACTTATAACAGAAAGGGAAACGTGTAATCGATAAATGGCATTTTTCTATTCCATTGTGAGAATTCTCAGGTCTTACCGCCAGCACGCACGCTGCGCGCTAATTTTTCACCGTTCTAGGGGTTAAGTTCCTCGCTCTACCCAACAAAAGATGCACCGTTACAAATGTCAAAAGTGTAAGAATTAATGGCGACAACCTTTTATTTCGTGCCTTTGTTTAAAACAAAGTTGCTTTGTCTATTATAGAAGTAATAATGGAAATGTTTAGCGTCAAATCTTTTGTTCAGTTTCCGAAAAATGGCCCTCTGAGCGATGAATAGACGCGTGGTGTGACGCGACACGACACTGACGTGCGATTTTTCTTGCGCGTTAACAAAATTTGTGAACAAAAGCTTTGGACATCAGGTGTCCATTGTATTTGGAAATCGCGAGCGAAATCAATTTGAAGCACTTTAAAGCTTATCATAGGATTTTAAAATATTTTATTAAATGAATTGAATCTGAATTAGCTATGATGCTGATACATTTCCCCACGTGTTTCAGTTTATTTAATTTTGAAGAAGGTTCTACAATACTCTACATAGTTAATTAATATATAATAATTAAAAGATACAGAAATCTATAAATATTATATAATAACTAATTTAATTTTGATTGTATGCACGTCTAGTGCAACACTGAAATAGAATCTAATTGCTACATTAATTTTTGATTAATATTTTTTTTATTTATATATTGTAGAGTTCGCATTTTTGTTTGTTATCAATTTTAAATCCAATTATTATAAAATAGAACTAAAGGACTTCAATTCAAGAACATTAATATTTGTGAAAGACCTCTCTCTCTATAATTAAATAAACAGGTCTAGGAGGAAATGCGTGCAGTAAATAATAAAGTTTTGCTTTATGAAACGCTCTCTCGTGTGTTCCAGTTAACTTGCTTGCAGAATGTCGTTCTGACATTTATGACGGACTAGATATTGCCCACGTCTCCGTCCAAGTGCTTATAGTTTTATGATGAGTGTCAGTCGTTGGATGCGAAAAATCGGGATAAAAATATCATATGTTATACCCGTCGTCTATCTAAGCTCTTTGCCCAATTTCAATGCTTTAATTACCGAGAGAATTTAATATGTTGCTCCATTGTTTCGGTTTCGTTGCGATCGATGTAAAAGAATGACAAACAAACAAATGACAAACAAACTCACGTGCACACACACACACACACACACACTCACACACACACACACACACACACACACACACACACACACACACACACACACACACACACACACACATACACACATACACACACACAATCAAAACACTTACAGAAATCTCACTTTTAACTATTTTTATTTTTAACTTTTTTTGGCGCGAGCCCTCCTGACACAGGTTTACAAAAACCTAAAAGAAGGTCTCAACCTATAATTACGAGACAATGTTACATGAATACCAATAAACATTTTTTTTTAAACTAACAAATTCGCTTTAGTAAGGATAATTGAATTGTCGTGATAACTTAAAGTCTACGTACGATGACTGACTCAGTGGCTCCTTAGACAGCGCTTCTGACTAAGGATCTAAGGGTTGTGAGTTCGATTCCCACCCAAGGTAAATATGTCTGTGATGATCAGATTTATTTACTGTGTCTGAGTTTATCATATCTATATTATGTATGTTTTTAAATGTATGTATGTGTATGTACGAGTATATCAAATACATGTATGTATGTGTATGTATATCAGTCTCTTGTTCTCATAATACAGGAAATCCTAGTTTGGGGCCGGATGACCATGTGTGATTTGTCTCGGAATATTTACTTATACTAAACCTATTTGTATATGAAAAACCCTAATTATTATGACCTTATTTATGTAAATGTTAAAAATAATGTTTTTTTTTATTATTAGCTCAGTAATTTACACTCAGTTATATGTTATTTATGTTGAGAAACTCCGTTTAAAAATATGCGTTTGCTGAAATCGATTAAAAGTAGAAGATTCTTATAAAAAAACTTAAAGACAGACATAAATCATATAGGATTTTAATATCTTTTACCAGAAAAGGATCATCCAAAAAGGATCTACTGAACTAATGACTAATCACAGATATAAGGATATGCCTACTGACCTTGCGGTCACGTAACTTAAATTTTTAATAACATTAAATCATCCATCCGATATATCGAATGGACATTCTTAGAATATCAACTATAACTTTTAATAAAGTCTCCATAAAGTAAGCGACCGATCTAAATTATAATTTGACGTGAGAACGAAAAATATGCCGTTTCTAATTCCGAGCGATAAATTTCAATGCAAATTTTGAGCTCGTTTTGTTTTAAGAGAAGTGCTGTTCCCCGAAAGACTTAAAAAAAGGTGAAAGATGGAAAGACAATAGAATATCGACACTCAAAGAATTCGGCGTGGATTCAGACTGTCCTAAACGTTAACAGGAAATCGAGGCATTTGCATAATGCATTCGGGTGCCTAAAGAAATTTACGGCAGACGATGTTTGAATATTTTTTAAACATAAATGTGGATGGGTCGGAATGAATGGCGCCAGAATGGAAGATAAAAACTAAACTCCAAGTCGCCTCAAGTACGAAACAAAGTTGAGGGATGTGCCAATGATTATAAAGATGGATATTGAGATTATTTTAGTTTAATACTTCCGGTCACAGAAAAGTTTGAACTTAAGTAAAGCTCGTATTAACGCTGAGGAAACACCAGGTACACGTCGTCTATAATTTCAGTTAAATGCTTAATTGTGTGCCAATCGATAAGAAGAAGAAGATTATGAGAAAAATGAATAACAAAAAAGAGATGAGTCGTGCGTTAGAACAATAAAAGAATTTCACAAAGGTTTGCTAAGAATGTGTGGGATTTTCACATGTTATCGAAATCCTTATCGTTTCAATCATTTTACAACTCGTTACTGTGTTAGAAAATATGTAATTAAATATAAAAATTAAGAACTTTAATAAGAAAACA
Source organism: Coleophora deauratella (assembly GCA_958295455.1). Taxonomy (NCBI): domain Eukaryota; kingdom Metazoa; phylum Arthropoda; class Insecta; order Lepidoptera; family Coleophoridae; genus Coleophora; species Coleophora deauratella. The sequence goes on along the minus strand of OY282405.1, from coordinate 4,766,830 downwards.
TAAGAACACATTAAGAAATGACAAAAAAGACACAAGAAAACCGGCGTGAAGCAACGTTTGTTGTGTTTCGCCGAGTGAGTGAGGGTACCGGAGGACCAACCCCGAGAGAAAAAAAGAAAGTACCAGCAAACTGTTAAAAAGTATTCCGGTACCGGGAATCGAACCCGAGCCTCCTGGGTGAGAACCAGGTATCCTAGCCACTAGACCATACCGGAGATGTCGATGACAGTCAAAAATAACTAACTATTTTGACCGCGTCGGTTAATACTTGGGAGATCCACAGATGAACGGGCGAACGGGATTCGTGATAATAAAAACAAGGGCGTTCTGTTTATTTTTAAAAGTCTCCGACACAGATGCAGCTGAGCGATAATGGATACTAGTGAATATAATAATTTACAGTGGAATACTGTAGTGATATTAGCGGTTCTCATTATGTGCAAGGCTATGTCGGGTTATCGTTTATGAGTGGGCTGTTGTCCAACTTGTGCAAGGTGCATGGCCACCCACGGCGTACGGAACAGTAGTAGGCAACATTCGTAAGATCGCGCGCCTATTGTTTGGCTTGCACATGCTTTCTGTACGCAAACATAAGTACTTAGAAAAACATATTGTTGTATGTTGTAGGAAAGCTAGTCGCCGTATGATTAGATTAGGTCTGAATGAGTGAACTTTATTGACAGGTTGAAGGTTCGGATAGGTAACTTGAAGTTAAGAAAGTAGGAGTTGCGGTAATTGGATTAAATTTTTATTGTATTTGTGTTAACTGTTAAGAATCTCAATTGGCTATGATGATGATTTGGCGCAAATATATACAGGGTGTCAAAAAAGTGCGGCTGAATAACCCCATACAATTTCAAACGCACTTTTTTAACACTTTGTATAATTTGCAAATTTTATTGTTGCGTTTTGTTTTTCAAATTTTATTTAAATTTTTATTTCACATTTTATAATAAACTTATTATTTTTTAAGAATGCTCCGATTGTAAGTGTCTTTTCTGAAGGGACAAATAATTCAGATTCATGAGAAGCAATATCTACCATTTGACATTTACCCGCCAATAAGACTCAGCCTGTATAAAAATTTTATTGTATCATTCGCAAATGTTAAATTGATGTTTCAGTTCTAGACAAAACGAAGGTCTAAAAATATCAATCAAATAGAGAATAAATAATTCCGCGTTCCAATATCAAACTGCTCAATCAAACGCAGACTAAAAAAAAAAAAAGTTTAAAAAACTAAAACCCGACTACGGAAAACTTGCGCTCTGAAAAGTATGAAACAAGAAAATTTTCTTGTCTGAAATTTTTGTTATCTACAAATTATATTCAATATTTATCATCTAATAATTGACAACTTACATATACATTATAGTTAATTAATAAATATACATTGTGATGTTCTGATAAAAGCCGCGATCGTATGCCACCTTGCCGTAAGAATCGGTGACTACCCACCATTATACTCTAATATATCGAATATGTTTCGGGTGGGTCACTAAATTATTAAGATTCACAACTGGAGCCGGTAGTTCGGACAGAACAGTGTCTATCGGGTACGCTATCAGGTGGCATACGACCACGGCTTTTATCAAAACATCACAATGTATATTTATTAATTAACTATAATGTATATGTAAGTTGTCAATTATTGATAAATATTGAATATAATTTGTAGATAACAAAAAATTCAGACAAGAAAATTTTCTTGTTTCATACTTTTCAGAGCGCAAGTTTTCCGTAGTCGGGTTTTAGTTTTTTAAACTTTTTATTTTTATTTAGTAATTTTGAGTTTTTATTATGTAATAAAATGTGTTCAGTACCGCTTAACAACTTATTTAATTTATTTATTATACTGTACTTACTATATTATTTTGGAGGTTGATAGATTTCTTAATCTTTCTAATTCCTCAAGAGATCGGGAGTCATGAGGATTTTTCAGCAATTTATGGTTAGATGGATTATTCGTTTGATCCAAGGAGCAAACGAATAATCCATCTAACCATCTGACTATGCTGAGGGCCACATAGGCCTGTCCCTTATATTATATGGGAGTTTTAGCCAGTTATTAACTGTTACTGCCTTCACCGCGTGGAGGTACTCCCAGCTTATAACAATATTTAATTTTACGCTAATCATGTACCGGGTACCCGGTTTGGATCCGGTACCCGGCGGATCCGGCACTTTTTTAAGGATCCAGCCAGGTACCGGGTAATAGCGCCGGGTACCCGGCTCCGCCGGGTAATTACGTACTTATTAAAAACACGTTATTTTGAAGTTGAAAGTATAGGTACATTTATGTAACTGTCGTTCATATTTCAATATTATTTATTATTGTAGGTTTATAGTGTAAGTTATTGTGTAAGAGATTTTTAGCTTGATCAGGATTTTTTCGGCTTCTTTTTATTCGTAGACGTTACCTGCTTTTGAAAAGACGCTCGTTGTATACAGAGATACTGGATGGGGAAAGGTAGCGGGCCGCCCGCCAGCTATACTGCGTGTATAGGATTGTGACCTCTATTTTTAATCGACTTCAAAAAAAGGAGGAGGTTCTCAATTCGTCGGAATCTTTTTTTTTTATGTATGTTCACCGATTACTCGATTTTTTTTTGTTTAAAAGGGTAAAAATATAAATTTTATCGAAATCGATTCAGCGGTTTTTGAGAAAATCAACAAAAACATAGCAAAATTGGAGTTGTTGCGATTGAAGTCGGTTGTTTTTAACGTATTCAGCGTGGTCAATTATTTGCCCACCACATATATATATATATAAGGTTATGAAATACCGGAACAATTTTTGACCACGGTTGTACTCATGAAACTGAACAACTTACCCTATACTAAATTACCAATAAATTTTTTGGATTCCTCATACTAATTGATCAACTGAACCGACAATTTTGTATGGGAAGTCCAAAAATCTTTTTACGAATTGAGTATTGTATAGGTAACTTGGGAAAAGTTGTTTAGATTCATGAGTATAAGCCAATGTTAAAAATTGTTGAGGTATTTCAGAAGGACCCTATATCTGCATCCCTTGGAGCTTGAATTCTCTGTTGCTTGTACAATGGGGAGTGCTCCGAGGAATTGTTTGGATTGATCCCTGCCGCCTGTTGTCGCCATCGTTTTACGCGACAAAAATTTCATCCCCATCACTTAGATGGTTGGCAGTCCACAACTGTGCGTTTCACTAGAAACTTTCTGCCTCGCACAACGAAACTGTGGAATGAATTGTCGCCTGCGGTATTTTCGGACCAATACGACATTCAAACCTTCAAGAAAAGAGCGTACTCCCATTTTAAAGGCCGGCAACGCACTTGTGACTCCTCTGGTGTTACGGCTGTCTATGGGCGGCGGTAATCGCTTACCATTAGTTGATCCGTCTGATCGCTTGTCACCTCTGCCATAAAAAAAGTAGAACACTCTGGGCTGGTACACCAGGCCAAAAGCATTCGAAAGCGCTCATATCTGGTTTTTCACGGGAATACACGTCTAAAGCAGTACGACTTCATAAGCCTGGACTTAGGATTATAGCCAGAACTCTAAATAGCCACTGCAAGCTTAATAAACATCATAATAAAATGAGGCTTACAGATAAGGACGAGTGCCGATTCTGCCTCGAGGAAGAGGAAACTCCTTTTCACGCGAGGCACTGGTCCAAGCCAGAAGCCGATCTCTAGGGGAACTGATGATAACTCCAGAGGACATTAGGGAACTCTATCCCAAGTGCATCCTACAATTCATTAGAACTATTGGCCTTGAGGATATAATATAACAGGGACAGTGATCACAATAGATCTACCCAGGTCACAATGATCCAATAGGGCCCTCTTTTGTGCCCTCTCTGTGCACGCGAGTTTGCAGCTAAGATCGGCTATGTTAGCCATATTAGGGCGCATGAACGCCATAACCCGGCCTAGGAGTAGTAAGCAGTCGCCATGGCCAAAATTGGCTGAGGATGGATGGACCCTTGTCCCCAAATAATAATAAGCCCTGGAAGGTCTGGCAAAGTTTAAGTAATGATCTAAGACGTGATCGCGACGTGTTTTATTGCCGAGTACCCGGCGCCGGGTACCCGGCTACCCGGCTGATCGGACCTCCATTACCCGGTACATGTCTATTTTACGCACAGTTTTTTTTTTGATAATTAAGCAAAGCAGCAACAGCTAGTAATAATATTATATATAATTTAAAACTGCTTTTTAAGCCCTTTCATTCGATACCCAACACGGCACCTTTTAAGTATTCTCTATTATAAAGTCATAACTTTATGTCCTCTAGAGGGCGCCATATTGAATTAATTGTGACGTCACCTAGCCTATAACTAGCAGACAATTAAGACGCTTCTAATGATATCTCATTCGTTGAATTCTAATAAGCAGCTTAGAAGTTATGCGGGAACACGTGAACATACATATTTGACACAAATATCGAGCGAATGCAAGCAAACCAGCAAGCAACAGCTAGTAATATATATATTTTTAAAATGTGCTCGTTAAGTCCTTTCATTTGATACCCAACAAAGTACCTTTGAAGAAAAAAAATTTTTTTGGTCATGACTTTATGTCCTCTAGAGGGCGCCACATTGAATTTATTGTGACGTGACGTAGCCTATAACCAGCGGGTAATTAAGACGCTTCTAATGACACCTCATTTGTTGGCTTCTGATAAGTAGTTTAGAAGTTATGCGGGAACAGATGAACATACATACATACATACCGGTCAAAATCATAACCCTCCTTTTTGCTTCGCCGTAGTCGGGTAATAAATAGACAAGGCATTTTTTTCACGTTACACAAATACATATGAATAACAATCGACTAACATTAACCAGTAATTATCAATTACGCCTATTTATGGCCCATAAGGGATAGCTTATGATTTCGTGATGCAACTGGTAACCGCATTTGTGTCAAGTACTTGAGAGCTGAGCCTCTGTCGGAGTCACGTCAATCACTTGAAGCTCTCACACACAACATTAAACAGGCGTGAATAACTTTGTTATATGCTATATCCAAGTCCCCTACTCTCATAGTTTTAAATAAGTAGCTATTTGAGAATATTAAATTCTATGGACTTTTTATCGTCACTTGGTATAGGAGCTCTCCAATAGGTAGTTAAAACAAGATCAAAATCAAAAAATCAAAATCAAAATGTTTTTTATTTAAGTAGATGTTTTGCACATACTTTTAAATCGTCTTTTTTTCTACCTAGTACAAAGTTCCTACCACGCGGAACCTGTACACTCAACGTTTCGGGAAGTGTTTCCGAAGCGAGAAGAAACGTCGAGCCCAAAAGAAACTCGCTTCAACACATTTTTTAAAATAATACTTAATTACTAATACAATGTTTGTTATCAATAATACAGTTATCAGGAAGAGCAATACATTTCCAAATGTCTTTGTCATTCACATAATCTATTATCTTATAATAACCTTTTGAGCACAGACATTTTTTTACATGCGTTTTGAATTTGTTTTCAGGCAGATTTGTTACATGTTCTGGTATTTTATTATAGAATCGTACAGATTGCCCCACAAACGACTTTTTAACTTTGCTCAGTCTCGAATAGGCAATATCAATGTTATTTATATTCCTTAAGTTTAAATCATGCCTGTCACTGTTTTTACGAAACAAATGTAGATTCTTGCGGACGTACATAATGCTCTCATATATGAATTGACTAGCAACCGTTAAAATATTAATTTCCTTAAACTTATCCCTCAACGACTCGCGGGATCGCATCTGATAGATTGCGCGGATTGCCCTTTTTTGTAAAACGAAAATAGTTTCAATATCAGCTGCATGTCCCCAAAGTAAAATTCCGTAAGACATAATACTGTGGAAATAACTAAAATATACTAGCCGTGCAGTGTCTACATCTGTTAACTGCCTAATTTTTTTGACGGCATAAGCTGCTGAACTAAGCTTTCCCGCTAAAGTTTCTATATGTGGACCCCATTGCAATGTAGCATCTAAAGTTATACCGAGGAAAACCGTACTATTGACAAATTCCAATTCATTACTATCTATGATTACATTAGCGTCAATATTTCTAACGTTTGGTAATGCGAATTTTATACATTTGGTTTTTTTAGCATTTAAAAGTAGATTGTTTACAGTGAACCAGTTGAGTATCTTTGAAAGAGTGTTGTTTACTTCATCAGTTTTGTTTGATTTTCTATCAACTTTAAAAATAAGAGAAGTATCATCTGCGAACAACACTATATTTGCGAAATTTTGAACCATAAACGGCAAATCATTAATATACGCAAGAAAAAGGAAAGGACCTAATATTGATCCCTGGGGTACCCCCATTATCACTTTAGAGCCGGAAGAATTGATGCCATTTATTTGAACTTTTTGTGTTCGGTTGCTAAGGTATGAGTTTAGAAGACTGAGAGCCCCGTCTTCTACACCGTAATGCCTTAATTTCATTAGTAGTGTTTGATGTTCAACACAATCAAATGCTTTAGATAAATCACAAAATACTCCTATTGCATTCTGTGAATCCTCAAAAGCATCATAGATATTGCGAATAAGTGCTACTCCTGCATCAGTTGTACACCGACCTTTTGTGAAACCAAATTGTTGGTTATGCAGGAGGTTATTATCGTTAAAATGTTGTATCAATTGATTTAGCATTACTTTTTCAAAAATTTTACTAAGAACGGGTAACACAGAAACTGGTCTGTAGTTTCCCGGGTCAGTTTTGTTGCCAGACTTATAAAGGGGTATGACCTTACTAAATTTCATGAGGTCTGGAAAAACGCCATTATCAATGCTAATATTAAAAAGACAAGCTAAATATGGAGCTAAAGTACCAATAACATTTCCGATTAAATTTACTGAAAGTCCCCAAAGGTCCTCGGTTTTTTTCACTTTAAGAGATTTAAAGGTTTTGACAATAGTATCTGGTTCAATTTCTTTAAAAGAGAATTTTTGATCGCAAGTACTGACATTTTCTTCTAGCAATATTTTGGCATTTCTAGGTGATGAATTCAGGGCTTCAGTAGTCTTTAGTGGGATATTTGTAAAATAAGTTTCGAATTCTTTGGCTACTTCAACATTTGTTTTTATTTTACCGTGATCTGTTTGCAAGACAAATTCTTTATCGCGAGGCTTAACCTTCCCAGTTTCTTTGTTAATTATATTCCAAACAGTTTTTATTTTATTATCGGATAATTTGATTTTACTGGATAAATAATTAGATTTAGCTGCGCGGCATACCTGTTTGAAAATTTTTGAATATTTTTTTACGTACTCTTTAAAATTCTCATCAAATATATAAGTTTTCATGTCGTATAGGTCAAATAAAGTTTTTCGACTTTTTTTAATACCTGCAGTAGCCCATTCACAAAATTTTAGTTTGTTGTTTATTGCTATGGATTTAGTTTTAAATATAGATTGAAATTCCCTGTCCAGCACTGTAAAAAAATCTGTGTAAAAACTATTAGCTTCAACGTGATTGTCAAAATTTGGTATGGGCAGCTTTTCAGTTAAGACCTTTTGAAAATGTTCTATTCGGTTGACAGTGACAGGTCTTGTTTGAACTATTATTTGCTCTTTATTTAATTTCGTTGGAAAACTAGCCATTAATCCACTATGATCGGATTTCAAGCAATTAATTACTTTTTTCTCTACAAAATTACAATTACAAAATATATTATCTATACAAGTGGCAGAAGTCTCCGTTTTTCTCGTTGGTTCTAAAAAAATGAAATCTAAATCAAATGATTTGAATAGACAAGTTACTCTAGTCGTCAGAGACTTCTTTTCAAGCAAATCAACATTAAAATCACCACATACTACAACCGATTTATTACTTTTACTTATTAAATCTAATGCATCCTCCATCACCGACTCGAAACCAGCAAAGTTGTCATCATATGGGGGTCTGTAAACGCAAATAATGATGTGGGTTTCCAACTCCACACAGGACATTTCGATAGTTTTTTCAATCGAAAGACTGACAACATCCTTTCGTTCTTTAATCTTTCTATTATTTTTGTAAAATATAATGGAACCACCACGTTGCGCAGTCTTTCGATTAAAAGTACTGGCCATACTATAATTTTGAAAACTAAAAAGCATTTCATGATCCTTCAGCCAATGTTCCGTAATACAGAAAATATCAATATCGTAATCTTCCAAAAATAGTTCCATTTCAAATTCTTTGCCGAGGAAGCCTTGTATATTTTGGTGGACTAACTTTAAAGTGTTAGGCTTCCTAGTTGTCTTTGAATCTAGTTTAAATCCGGAGTTTGAGTCACATCGCAGGTGACGGCACCGCAGGGTGTACTATCTTGTACATTTATAGGCGGCTGCGTCATATCTACGGTACCGCCACCAGCGGCGGGCTCCTCCGTCGTTAAACAAGTAATTACCGACTGAATACAGTCGGTACGATGTATAATACTGTAAGCTAACGCATTAGCTAGTCTTTTTCTTTGTATATAAGACAGATACATAGTATCTTGAGTCAATCTAAATTTATTTACAAAGCTATTTGTATCAAAAAATAATACGCAGTCACTATGACTACATGTCAGATTATATAAATATAAATTTAAATTGTATAAATTTTGATTGTAGTCGTGCGTTTCATTTACACAGTAGGGAAACGCACAAACTGTTATTTTACATTTTTTCTCCTTGCTTAGGTCAACAAGCCGGTCGACAGTTCGTTTTATGTGAGATTTCTTTGTATTTTTACTATTTCCTAGCATTAATACAACTGAGGAGTATTGGTCAAAAGAACTTTTACATATATTGCCTACTAGTTGTTCTAATGAAGCGTCAGGGTAGCACATATTTACCGACGTCGAGTCCTTCAAACTACTCGCAAACAATGGGCCAAATCCTTTACCAAACCTATCAGAGAATATTACAGTCTTTTTTTTTATTTCATAATTTTTATGAGGTGCAGAGGGGAGCGACGCGGCCGGCCCCGGCGAGCCGCCTGCGCACTCGGCACCGGCGACGTCACCCCGGCCGGCCGCGTCACCCGCGCCACCCGCGCCAACCGCGCCGCTGGGCCTTGGTGTTTGAGATTCCGATGAAACAAATCGGCCACATTCACAACTATGTTTAGTTGTCAACGACTCGAATCGTTCAGAATTATAATGACATAAATCTAGTAACTCATTAGCTGATAAAATATGCTGCTCAATTTGTTTCTCGGCCAGTTCATACTTAACTTCACATTCCGACAAAGACATTTTTAAGTTACTTAACTCAGTATTTAATCCTCCAAGAGTTTTATACAACATACCTATGCTATGTTATATATAACATATTTTATAGTAATGTGCATAAATCATAAGGCCTGCTACGTTCAAAATCGAAGAACTTTCTTCAAGGAGACTTAATTAAAATCAGTTTAATTCATTTGTGAAAAATAATAATATAATAAAATTTATTGAGATAAAACTTAAATGACAATGTAATAACTAATACTAAACATATTATTAGAGTACAGAAACACGTGCCTGAACTAGGTTGTCCTGTGTTGCAGGCGAAAAAGGGCTGACATAACTAACTTAATGTTTACTTGCAAAATACAATTTTCTCCTTAGTAGTAGGTAAATTATTAATCATAAATCTTAATTTAAAAAATAGGACTTCCGTTACAAGATTGAAATAAAAAAAACTGTTTTGTTCCAGGTTTTTGTTACATACTGTAAATACTGACTGAATTGTTCACGGTGGTTCAGTCATTAAAATAATGAAACTTGTGAACGTTTTCAAATGTCATGTGTCATAATTTTAATTCTAACGAACTCTTTGTACTCCTTCTATATTGAACATCACACCCCGGATACTTCATACAAATTTCGCGCCATTGTTTACTACACAGAATATTGTCTTTATTGTTAGCTAGACTTTTACAAATAAAGTGAGCCTTTAGCTCTTGCCTTAAAAAAATAAATTTGTCTTTGGTTATTATACTGTGCTTTGGTTTGTCAACCTCAACGAATGGTCACAGATCGGTCACACAGGGGGGAGGGGAGGTAGCCTTCAGAGAGCTGCAGGGAGACACTCCCTGCAGCTCTCTGAAGGCTACCTCCCCTGTACTGTATAATGTCTTATACTGTGATTGAACATGTATTTTCTCCAGCAAAACCGATCAAAACTCTGTCAAGAATTTGGCTCTATTGTCCTATTAAAAATGCATCAAAAACCCTAAAATAGTGAAGCGTAACATACGAGGTGAGAATGTCTCCAATAGTAATGATAGTTATTAGGTAGCTAACTGTGACGATCTATTTATCAAAGTCAAATTAGTGGGTGACATTGAGGCGTGAAACATATGGCTTATTGCTATAGATACAGATGCGCTGTGTGACCACATAATATCCGCACTAAGCACATATTATATTGGAATCAAGTGTTAATACCTAAGTGGATAATAAGAATCTGATCAGAGTGCTTATTCGATATAACGAGTCCGGAAGAAGATTAGCTACAATGATGATTCGTAGGAAATATTTAGAGAGCGCAATAAAATAAAAGAAAGAGATAGAGAAGACATTTATTCAGTGATAATTATCAGTAACCGGTTATCACCACGAGAGATTATGGCATAATATCAAAATTTATTTCAACAATTGAGAACATAAATCTTAATGTATTCTCGTAGGTATGTCAAGTTGGACATATTTACGTTCAAAAACTGTATGAATATTTTAGTTCGGAAAGTGTAAAGTTACTCTTATTAAAATGACATTAGTCATCATCCTTATGCAATAGGGATGTAACAAATGATATTAAAAAATACGTAATGTTTAGAGTTTTATATTAGACAACCGTTTTTATCTCCAATACAAAAAAGGTACATAATCATATCAGTTTAAAATGTATGCGTTTCTGTCTATGTAAAAAAGACCAATTACATTCCTTTTTTTATTTACTTTAAAATTAGGTTTTATTGCGTTAGTTTCAGAACCAGCTCTAATTGATTCAATAATCTTCCAGGTTTTCAGCTGTTATGGTCAGTAATGGACTGTAAAATTTTTAAACATGTTACCTATTATAAAGCTACTAACATTTACTTAAAAACGAAATAAAATGAACGGCAAAACAATTATAACATTAAAAAAATACATAATTGACCACGATGAATACGTTAAAAACAACCGACTTCAATCGCAACAACTCCAATTTTGCTATGTTTTTGTTGATTTTCTCAAAAACCGCTGAATCGATTTCGATAAAATTTATATGGGACCACCTGTGAAATCGGTTTTTCCAAATCTTCCAAATCGGTTCAGGCGTCTTCGAGTAATCGATGAACATACATGAAAAAAAAAAAAGATTCCGACGAATTGAAAACCTCCTCCTTTTTTTGAAGTCGGTTAATAAATAAAATCAAGAATAAATCTAAAATGGAAAAACGCAGCGCAGAAACGCAAATATGTTTAAATATGGAAAATTACATAAATATTAGCAGCAAATAGCGCAAGGGTGAAATTCTTCAAAGTAAAATTCGAAATGCAGACATCCCTAAAATACAGCTGTAGTCCAGCTCACGTTACCACAACAAATGATTTACTAAAAAACGTACAAAAACGGATTTATGCGTCTTCGGGGACAGACCGGGTAGTGTCCATTACACGATATCCTCCTTGATTTATTATACTCGATATCTCGCCGCGAATAAGTATGACCACAGATACACCAATGTAGCTATATCATATAAAATGAACTCATTGTTTGTCCCCTCGTTGTGACAAATGATAGAATAAAATATATAAAAAATATTTAGATCCATTATCTGGGTGGTTCTTATCGATTTGTGTTTTTTCCTTTGTAAACGAAGCAGACTGATAATTTATAAATAAAATAAGAGAAGCGTTTGTTTGTATCCTATATCAATCTGAAACTCAAAAAAATCTTGCGACACGTTACACTCCAAAATCTCCAGGCGATGACAAGTTTTAGCTCTAGGCGATGACAGTGAAACAAAAATTAAATAATAATAATAACTAATCAATATCCGGGACAAACCACACACGGTCATCTGGCCCCAAACTAGGATTCCCTGTATAATGGGAACCAGAGACTGATATACATACACAAATACGTTTAAATACATACATATATAGATATGATACACCCAGACACAGAGCAAACAAATCTGCTCATCACAGAAATGTTTGCCCTGGGTGGGGATTGAACCCACGACTCTCGGATCAGTAGTCAGGAGCGCTAACCACTGAGCCACCAAGTCTGTCACATTCCTACATATATACACACTCGAAAACGTTTAGTGACTACAAAATTCTTCTACTGCAGACATGAATAAGAACATAATGAAGTGTGGGTGGTTTTTCTTCAAGGCTTAATGCGTGGTGTTTTTGTCAAGATGATAATCGCATCACAGTGAGTCCTTGCGTTTTTTTAATAGCGAAATTAATCTATTTGCAGGTGCCATGCGCCAGCGACAGTTTCAATGAGCCATTTACATTATAAATATATTATTTTTCATTATTGCAGACCACCCAGAGCGTGATTAATGAATCATTCATTACTTATACTCTCGATACCTATAATTTTGCTTATGATCTTCAAAATGAGGAGCTGGCAGATTATTTTTAGTGTAGTCTAGTTCATAGTTTAGGTAATATGTTTTAAATTAATTGGATATTTTTAATTTAATAAAACAAGTTTTGTTTAGTAAAAGTTCATTAATATTAATGTTAACTGATGCTAACAAACTCGAGTTCGGTCAAAGATATTGGCAATAAGTTTTCAAGACTAAAGAAAAGGGAGATTGAGTAGTAATGACTGTATAAAACTTACGTGACAGATATTCAAGGTTTAAGATCCTTTTAACTGGGGCATCTATTCGTAATACTGAACAACTTTTTTATATAGGGCCCTTATGAAATACCTGAAAAAAATTAACCACAGTTTCTACTAATGAAACTGAACAACATTCCCCAAAGAATATATACTCAATTAAAAAAAAAATTGGAGTTCTTATCAACTCAATCGTCAATTTTGTATGGGAAGTCGATTTTTTTTGCGAATTGTAATGTATTTTATAATTTTACCGTATCTTAGCTGAGATCATGCTTCTAGAATTTCAGAAACCTAAAATATCATGTTACATTGTTTTTTTTTATAATTGTTTCTTGTTTCTTTCGTTATTTCGGTCCATTTATTTTGGCTTTGGGTAATATATATATTTTTTGTCAAGTACTACAGTGCCTGAAATAATTAAAAACAAAAATCTACTATATTTATAGTTTTTTAATTTAAAATATTTTTTGAAAATGCCAAGGGCTCATACTAAATACAAAATATACCTCGAAATAATATATATTTCTCCGTTAGTGCTTTTAAGTCTGTTTGTAAGTATGGAACCTTTCCATCAGGTCTACTTCACAACTTTTTAAATCAGTTGTTATCCAGTAGGCATACATAGGTATCTTACCTTCTGCAGCCCTAAAAATCCTAACAATGAAAAATTACGTTTTCTTGAGAAATATCTCAATACTAAAGAAAATGTAGTGTTTTATTTTGAATATTCTTGTTAAATCACAAGTTAAAATATGAATATTTTTCAATTGTTATAGTTTTCTGTGTTACTCATCATTATGTACAATAAATTAAATAAATTCTGTTTAACTGCCAATCGAAGCGCGTATAACTTCAAATGCATCTCAAACAAAAGTCAAATGCGCGTAGTAACAGTAAAGTTTATTTACAAAACACCAAACAGTTAAATCAAGTAACATCACTTCATCCCAGCAAGTGACCTTAGCGCCGTGAACAAACAAAAGCCTCTTCATAAGCAGGCGAAAGATCGTTCAGTACCATCCATCATTCACTGCAGTCCGCTTGAGTCTCGACTGAGATCGTACCTCTTCAGCACAAAGCTTATTGTCAGAAAACAAAGACTAGTATAAGACCCGTTTGACGCAGTGACAGAAGAAGATACCATGCCAATTATAGAGCTAACGTGCTTCGAACACGCGAACGCTTAGGATATGGTGTGAGGTCTAGAAATGGGACGGACTTTAAGAAAATATTAAGTGATAGGTGTTGTCGTCTCCTTTTCCTTCACAATGTGTAATTGTTATAATATGCGAATGGCTACGGCAAGTATTGACCATATAGCAGACAGTTAATTTATCTGGATACATATCACTAACTCGCCAATCGTTTCATTAACCGACCTATTTGATACAAAATGGGAGTATCCATTTTGTGTACTAATATTTCAGTAAATAATGTATTTCTGGAAAATAAAAGCACATTATCTAAAAAGTCTAAATAAAAATAACATTCTTTTGCATTTCCGCTTTAATCCGTTTCAGTTTAAGCTATGTACAGTCAACAGATCCAATCGGTCGTGGCTTAGTGCGGCTTGCGTGGTCGCGTCGATCACGCAGGTTAACTGACTACAGCCATGGTCATAACCTGGATAGGTTTCGTAAAGCCATGTCGGAGGCCTTATAGGCGGCTTGAAAACTTCCACACTGGGGTTGGCCACTAGCCCCACAACCTTCATCAATCCGGGCTTGGCCCCCGTGTGTGGAGTATGGCCTATTCTTCCCGATGTATGGGAAGAGACCCGTGCCCCTGATGTGGGGACAGAATGGGTTATTAAGACAGTCAACAGAAAAACTTCTCTGTAAATATCCTTTACAAGATTGAAAAGTCTGATATTTTAGCTAATATTGAACAAGCGACAAATTGCGAAACATATTTTTCTTCTTAATTGAAGTAATGAACAGGTAGAGAGGCCAATTAATAGAAACTACGAGTATACTATTAACGATTTTCATAGGATTGAAATGATTATGTGTTTAACATCAATAATAGGGAATCTCAAAATATAAACTCATTTCAACAATTCATTTCTAATTTTGCTTTCTACATAATACCCAGTTTCCTCACAAGCCATTGCGTCCTCCTTAAGGTCAATAATTCATCCATTATATCCATTTTCTAGTCGATTTCGTGCCTTGAGAACTGAGCTTCCTATGTTTATGGGGGAACAGACTGCAGTTTATCTATGCAACTTACTACTTCCCTCGACGCATTCTGTTCCATCGCATACCGTATTATGCTTTCACCTGGTCCTTAACTAAGTTTTATGTGGTACGTTGTCTCATTAGATTAGTGATATTGATCGTGAATAGAATATAAAATTAAGCATTAGTGTTTAAAAATAGTTCCGAGATTATCTTGCAAAAAACTGAACACAGTATGTAGCTGTAGTAAATAGAATTGTAACAAACTGCGCTTTGATAAAACAGCAGATGAGTTAAATTTTTTAGTAAGTACTTTAGAGGAAGAAAATAAAAATGACATAACAAACTTTTAGACATTAACCAAACGTCAGAATAAATAGAAATTTTTTAATGTCTTTATAAGTGCCGTCAGACATAAAGTTAATGAAACAGCCATTTTATTGATCTACCTGCGGCGACACGATACCAGGCTCGACTAACCCTGCATTATGTTTTTCTCCAAATTGTTTTCTATCCCATTCTTTCACGTAACACTTTATGAAACAGGAGCGGGATAGTCTTCTCTCGAACCAAGTATTAGACCGACCATTTCATTTGTAGAAGACGACCCCCGTCATTTTATAAGCCGTTGAGGCATTTTTAGCATTAATCCATTAGAACGCGGGAAATATGTACTTCAATTATTTTCAAATTATGTTTTTTTAAGATCGTGTCTGGCTTGTCGTAAGAGGATTATAAAATGTCCTCTCTGATAGACGGAAAGTAAGATAGGGATCTGTGCAGAGAATTTGTGGTCATGGTTCGTTTGAGTTTGTAATAATCTTCACATTTTAAATACCCAATGGCAATATTACAATACAAAGTTGAAGGTTGAGAATGGTAACGTCATATTTAGTTATACATTTAAACTTATTAATATGAAACTCAGATTTCTTTATGAATTATTGTAGACTTACTATTATACACATATTTGAGTTTTTTAATTAATTTGTTATTTTCCTGATTTTTGATAATAATACTGTTTTGACTTCTACAAAAGTATTTCCATTTATGGAGTTATCATGGCTAACCAATGGTAAACCTAACATTATCTACTACCAGAACTAACAAAAAACACTTCAAAAACAAAATAACAAAACAACACAACAAAAGCCCATGAAACCGCGTTATGTGTTCATTGGTGTGAACATTAACACATCACCATAGTATTTTACCATAATTTTATTACAATCTATATCGGTATCAACAATCTGTCGCCGCCCGCATACCAGACAATTGGTGCAATCATCGCCAATGAGATTTTGGGGTGTTGCTGTGAAAGCTCTAACCATATAAATGTTGGAATTGCCCATATTAACTTAAAATTATATATTCGCCTAAAATCAAACCTTAAACAGAAAAAATGGTTCTTTGTATGCAATACTATTATCTTATTAAAATGTCAAATTTCAGTTACCAATACTGAATTCTTAATCTACTATTACGTTTTAATTTTGTATGATATTTAAGTGTAAATCTTCAAATTAAATATCAATAGTGAATTCTTAATCTTCTGTTATATTATTTTCCTAGTAACGAATTTTGTCAAAAAAATCTCTGACAAATATTAAACAAAAGTTCAGACTTTCACGGCAACAAGGGGTCTGTAAAACGGAACCATAATCGCATTGACTATATACCAAATTATTGTTATAGTCACTATTCAATGATAATTCCATTTCAAGTCTGCGGGCAAAGGCCGACTCGGTAATTATAATAGTGATGGTAACTTACTGCGTGTAATAAATTGACCCTAGTATATGACTTGATAGGTGATATATTTTGCAGATGCGAGATTCGCATCTTTTTTATATTTTTATATGTGGCAATTATGTTTATGTTTGATATGTGGTAATTATTAATATTCATCACTAACATATTAAAAATAGCAAAATTAATATTTACTCAATTCACGAAAAAAAAAAATTCTCATAAGTCGATCGCCCAAAGAGAACTTAAGTTTTTTTTGCGAACTTTGTAGTCCATGTGAAAAGTTGATCAATTTTATGAGTAGAAACTCTGGTTTAAATACGTATAGCTGATTAATTTAAACCTTATATAGATTAATCCTCAAGTTTACATACAAAACCCAGTATATGAAAAATTCCATTGCAAAAAACAATAAATTATTTTAATTTGTATACTCGTATTATCGGAACACTGAGCTCAATTTTTCAAACCTAAGATTCATTTTATATCCTCCTGATAAAACAAATGTGTAAGAAAAGAAGTTTGAACCTCTATCCTACCAACGATACCCTTTATCCATACTTTATCGAGCGACAGAGGCATAAATCAAAAAGCCGTGAAAAGGTCGAACTCGGTCACCATCCATAAACTCTCCGATTGTATGCGGTACAAGAGCGTGGAGTGTTTAACTCTTTTTTTTTAAGTTTCTGTGACTGTGACCTCCTTGAAGAATAATAATTTGTTTGGCATTGAAACAAAGCGTCGTAGTTATAGATGGTGGAAGTGTTATGAGGCGATGGATTTTACGTTATTTACATTTGCAACATATTTGTGGAGCTTTTGATATAGGTGTGACCAAGTGTTTTCTTTTTGATAGAACAGTTATAAAAATGTATAACCGAAAATCACGAACCAGTTACTTTGAACCTTGTTGATCGATTTTTCGGAGCAACAATGTGGAAGGCTTTTGAATTATACGCAAAATCTGAATAATATCCAGAAATATCATATGTTTTCAATATACAGAAATAGAAGTAAGGCAATCGACTGAAACATACAAAGATTGGTTGAGGTTGGCCACAGACGTTCAAATTTACCACCGAAGCCACGCTTTACAAATGGTTTGCCAACTGGGGTTCGCCTTGGGGTGTGGTGTACCGAAACCCGACTAGGGGAGCGCCAACGACATTTTATTCACTGTTGGCCACACAATGTACTTAAGATTTATTCCCAAACATGTCGTAATCTTGTCTACCGTGGGCGTGGACCATTTGTTCTGAACGGAGAATGTTGTTTCACCCATTCTCCCTTGTTGTTTGTATATTTTCGGTATAAAGCTTCGAATTCGGATAAGGATGGGCCCAAGACCTCCATATTTGACGATAAGGGAAAATATGTTAATTTAGCCGCTCCGAGAGAGCTGATATGACCTACTAAGTGATTGGGTTTCTGATACGGCCTCGTGTTTTGAATTTGAACTCGAACTGGATAGCGGTCTTAAGATCCTTTCAATGTTTACAAATAGGTTAGGTTAGGATCTGCGATAAAAAGTACTTACAATGGTTTTCCAATTGAGATATTTGTTTTGAATACTTACGTACTTTCATTGCATTAGCTAGTCTAGTATGTATATAGAAGAACTATATGGCATTGACTTTAAAATATTGGGTTCTAACAAAGGAATGTTTTGTACTCATTCTTGTGACGGATAAAAGTAATATACGTATTATCCTAAATCTACATATGTATTACCTAACACTGTTATAATTTATAAGTAATTTGTTTAAACTTTTTAGATTCTAAATGAAAAAATAACGTAAACTAGGTCACGTTATTTGAGAAGTGAAGCTTAAAGATGCAAAATATTAGCTGAAATGAATGCCTTTTCACGCAATATGGCGCCTCCAAAATTTCCATCTTTTATGAAATATTACGGAAACATTTCTTGGAGCTATATTTTAATTAAAAAATGTAGAAATCATAATTACTGAAGAGTAAAAATAAGATTGATACTTCTTACATTTAATCTTTCCCTGAAATTATCAGTTGCTATTGAAACATGTACTTACAAAGAGAAATATCTCAATTTTTAATTAAATTTGCCACGTTTTTTTGTATTTATGTCAAAGCTGAGCGTTAATTCTCTTTCTGATAATTTATTCAGCATAAATTAAACAGATCTATAAAAACCATTTATTAAAAGAGAATATTGGAAAGGTGTTAATTTGTGGGGCCGTTGTCGTCCCTATTACCGACAAACTAATTTCGAGGTTTATTTTACTACCCAGTGTCTTTTGGTACTCATTGGTTACTCGTTGTTTCGGACTCTCAGTTTACATCTATGTCGTTCACAATTTTTAACATTAACAATCGGATACATGTTAAAAATTATTAACGAATCCTATCAAGAGGATTTTTCACGTTGCGAAATGTTTTTATAATATAATATATAGGTTTTTACTTTTATTTTTAATCAAGTTGTACGAACGGAAACCGGGTACGGAAATCCACTATCCAAAATACGACTCAATTTCCTAACGCTTCGGGCGATGTTATTTTGTTTGTCGGCATATCGTTCTGAAATAATTAGAATGGAAATTTATAGATGTCATCGGTGGATTTAGGGCTCCGAATTGGTTATCCATTTAGAAACCCGAATACTTATCCGATAGGATTTCGGCAGTCGTATCAAGTAAGGAGTTGGTATAGACACAATAATACCTATATCATACATGGATATTTTAGTAACTTCTGTAGTAGCTTATACTTTTGAATCTGAACAGCTTTAAAAGAGGAGCCTATTGACAAATTGAAAAATAAAGCCCATACAGATCAGCTTATTAAACTAGTACAAGACAAAACTAGTACAATATATTATGTAATGTTTTGATAATTTGCTCAGATTCATAAAAAGAAACCACCACTGTGTAGTTTTCAGGGGTGATAAAATAGTCCTGTATACGTATAAATAAAATTGACATGCAATGCATGTTTATGTTTATCAAAGTGAAAAACAAAGATATGCCTAGAAATGTGCTTATACTCGTGAAACTGAACAACTTTTGTACAACTTTGCTGAAGAAACCAAACACTTTTTATGAGCACGAAATAAATGATACTATAGATAAAGTATATAGTTGAATGGATGGAGTGTAACAATCTCCAGGTTCATTTGCAGAAAACTACGTAATTACGTAGAGTTTTATAATAGAAAGGAAAAAACATTGGAAATTAAATTTGACATTCTGTATTAATCTTATTACTGAATCTAAATGACATCTATAATTATTTTAATGTTTTTTTTTTTTGTATAATTTGACACAGCAAACATTTATTTTTTGATTTCAATATTGTGACAGCCATGAAGTATTTTAATGTAGTCATATTTAATCTGTAAATTTTGCATGTCATTTATGTATGGCTAAACATGAGGTTGTAACATCTTTTCAACATCTTTTCTTTGTATGTCAACCAGGTTTACAGCAAATGAATTATTTCAATAAATTATTATTTTATTCTATCCCATTCCGTTCCATTCTGTTCTATTAATTTCATTTCACAAAAATAATCACGCCTAAAGTTTATGTTAAAATGTAGCATGTTAACCTAATAGAATCGTCTTCCAAAAATAGGTTCCGCCTCAACGTTAAAATAGCATAACTAACTAACTTCCAACTTGTTCATTCAGTTGGTCAATACAAGTGACAGTTTCTGAAACAGCTGTTGTATTATTAAACAGATCAATACTAATATAGGCTGGCCTTCGGTACAAAACGGTATATGTAATCTATTTATATTGATATTTGATGTGATCTATAAACTCCTTTGTTTTTATTGATTGAGTGTAAAGTTAAGAGGAAAGATAACTAAAAAATTGTGACATACAAATAAGTTGCAGATTCTAAAAGATAACAGGAGTTGACAAAAAAATGATTTCACCAAAAATAACTTATGATAAAAAGTAAAATTATTGAAGAAAAACCGAAATTTTTGAACATCTAGCATGTATGATACTAACAATTAGATGTTTTAATGTTACTATCAAATATATGGATCATTTTGGTCTGAAAAAAAAATTATAGACGAGACGTGTTAAAGTCGCAAAAATAGTGATAACAAAGACAGCTATGTTAACAATCATTTTGTTACTGTATGGAAGCTTAGGTGCTTATTTCAAGTTTCTTTGAGTACTTATTTAAAAAAAAACATTAAACTAACTAATTAACTTATTAATAACCTAATTAAAACGTAGAACAACTAAACATTGCGCAAGATGCTGCATGCACTAAAATTTCTTAACGTTTTCTCCACGTTTTCTCAGTTTGCTCACAGTGATAGCCCCGGAACTACTGAATCAGATGGCAATCATTCAACATGACAAATGGCGTGCACATTCCCTTATTTATTATCGCTGGCGTCTGGGGCGAAATTAACTGGATTGAATTAACGAATGTCACAGCCTTTTTAAACAGATTGTTGATGCCACTAAGATTTTAGAGTTGCATTTCTGAGAAAAGCATCGTTCTGTATCCTGTCATCCTGTGTATGTTATATTATAAGCGTGAAGCAATGCTTGCGTTGTGTTTCACCGAGTGAGTGAGGGTGCCGGAGGACCAACCTCCCCCCTCCCCAATTCCCTCATCCCCGCATCCCATTTCAAAGGTCGGCGATGCACTTGTGACTCCTCTGGTGTTGCGGGTGTCTATGGCCGGCGGTAATCGCTTACCATCTGGTGATCCGTCTGTTCGTTTGCCACCTATCACATCAAAATATAATTGTATATATATTTTTATGCACGGATGTGTTTAGGAAAGAAGTTGTCAAGTTATTTAATCAAGAAGGCTTAGGACAGGCCTTGGATTTTTGGATTTGGATCATAATTTATTTTTTCTAACATGTTAAAAGGGCTGTACTGACGACGTACATCAAGAAGTATACACATAAGAAGTCACTGGCACTCCAGTAGTCCATTTTATATGTAAAAGAACGTAGATTGAGTAGCACATAGTTTCATTCACACTGCAGACTAATATATTCTTCATTACCTTCCTTTTCAACCTTTTAGAATTCTTCTTTTTATCCTCAATAAATACACAAGTTGTACCTTGCAGGAGCTTAACCCTTCGCTTTAGGCCCACAGGATGGGGATTACCAACATTACCCGTGATCATTACTCATTTCTACTGTCCGATTGCCTTAGGCTTGGGTCCATCTTGGTCCTTTTAAATCGCAGGTTCCCAAACTTACTTTGAGAATATTATTTTTAGGGACCCGCAGTTTTTTGCAACTTACCATCTTTAGCGTTTGTTAAAAAGATATAAGAAATATTCTTTTTAAACATGTCATATTATATGCAACTTGATACAGATAGACAGATTTACTACCCCGTTTAAGCCTTCAGAACCCACAGTGTTATCACCACTTTGAGAAAGACTGCTTTAGAGGCAGTCACCGCTCTTACAAACTTTGCATTTATATAAACATGTTGGCGAGTAACGTTAACGTTACGAGTATTGCCATTTATTTTACCTGCAATGTTTTTATTTTAATTCTTATACTTATAGAGTAACTACCAAATCGTACTTCCCTTAAAAAGTAGACTATAGTCAAGAAGGTGAATATCATAACCTAATAAACCCATAATCAACTTGCGAAAGAAAAGTGACTTTTGTAAAAAAACGTGATCAGCTGAGTGACCTACTTACTAGGTATGGTAAGTTATGGAAATTGAAAGGCAAAAAAGCGAAATTATTTGGATTTATAAGATAAGAAATGCCATTTTTAGTTACAACCTGTATAGACAAACTTGTTTTTGAATGTTTTAGTTTGTAGGTGTACGATTTGGATAAGCGATGTGCAAATGAATTCGGTAATCATCAGGCGTAAAAAACTTCCGTTCTGGTTCTTTTGACCTCAACTAGTTACTAACATATTTTGTTTGAACAATACTCGAAAGCATTGAAGCGTTACTTCTTCTGACTGTTTCTTATCTTTGTCTACAAAATTATTACAGAATCATCATTTCTTGAAAATATTTCGTTACTTAAAGATTTTTCCTTTATTTAACCTGAATTTGAGTTAGGAACATTGATGTCGTTTTGTAGTGACTTTTTTTTACCTATATATCTAAATGTTTATTTTTCTGTACCAGTTCACAGGTTATTTAATTTCCTTCCAACAAACGCCCAGCGTCCGCAGTCTGACCACCCCTTTTCTGTCGTATCGTTTCTATCAATCAAGTGGAAATTCCATTTTCGTCGTCGTCGTAAGTCGACAAAACCCCAAAAAGGTTTTTTTTATTGATTATATCGACCATGTTCCACTTTTGTATTCTCTCTAAAAGCGTATAAAGCGAAATGTGAGAGTAAAAAGGTTTACTTACCCTTTGATTGTTTCCCATATGCTTACTCTGAGAGTCTACGAGAGGAAAATTTTTCTTTTGATTTATTTTATATTAGATATATTTATCTTATTTCACTAAGCAATATTTTAACGTTGTGATATTAAATATGACATACATGCTGGGCTTCAGTTGGTTAATGTATTAGTTTTATTGGTAAATGTTTATATAGATATATGTATTATATGTGCAGACGATACGTTTTCTTCAAAAGACCTAGTAAATTCAATATTTGCTATTTATTTCAGTTGTCTTTGATATTCAATTCTTACATTGGGATCTTCTATTCTTGACAACAGAGATAGATAACAAAAGTCTTGAGAAAGATAAAATATAAGTGCCCTTTTTTAACCTACGTTATTTCCGTTCATCGTCTCCATTCAATAAATGGTCAAAACATTTTCATTATCACAACCATTATTTCCTTCAAAAATAGCCGATACTCACTGTGTGGCATCGATCTGGCAAAAATATGACATGCGAAAATTTACGATGTTTATTTTGTACGAAGACTGATACAAAAGCGCCTCACTTATTGTCCCTTTATGCGGAAAGAGTTGTAAACAATTGGCGACATTGACAAGCATTACGAAATGACAAAAAGGATTACGTTTTACGAATGCAACGTTACATTTGTCTTGTTACGTCTAAGCTCAAAGCTCATTTTTAACTCTAAGCCTAGAGGGTTTAAGAGTTGATTTACAATAGCGACCAATAATATTTTTGGTTTATCCACCACGGGATGGATTTGTATTTTTAGCTGTACCTTGCCACTTCTGAATAAATAGTCCCAAGCAGTCGTGCTTTAAAATTTAATCCCAAGGAAGGTTTTGCACATAGTTGACTTGTGTAAACATTTCAACCCTTCACAAATTGCCTTTTGTAGAAGCAAATGTCACTTTCTTATCCCTTGCAATATTGATTTTTGGCTTTAAGATAAACACTGTGCGAATAGCAATCTGCAGAATTACGCTTCTGTTAAAATTGGAGGTAAATTTTTCAACATGTTTCGTTGTTATTTTATCTATCACTGTAGAGTTTTCATTTTGTTATATCCATTGAGATGAACATTATAAGTTGTCTATTTAAAAAAAAAACTATTTTGATTTCAATCTTAGCATCTTAGCATTAGAGTTATCAATTGAGTGCACGCACTTATAACAACTAGCCGTACCTACTGTGTTTTTCTTGTGTTTGTCTTCTGAAGTAGATTTCAAACAGAGCATGCACATGGCACGCTCTTCAATCGATGGTCCCCTCTCATCGTGACAAGAAAACTATTTGTCTTAGAAATAACTTAGTGACTTTCTCCGCGAGTTGGCTGGTGGGATATGAGTTATTGCGATATAACACCCTAACAGAGCTTTGCTGTATAGTCACGACAACATCCATGTATCACAACCTAGTAACAGATTGTTTATGAAACGAAATATTTTGTTTTCTTTTACATTTGCGTCTTCAAAACTTCAAAACTTTTAAAAAGTTGTGTTTGGATATTTGGATGAGAAATGTTGTTTGAAAGTACTACTTCAAACGTCAGATCTGGTATAATTAAACCATTATCTCGCTCCAACATTAGCATTTAGCACTCAATTCAATACCCAAACCGCATACCAAAAACCCCTTCCCAAGCATATCATTGTAAAATTCGTGCCCCGGGCAGAACTTTAAACGTACCGAGCAGCCGGTTATTAAAACGGCTACACTGTGTCATTATTCTCGAAACAAAAAACAAGTGAAAAAGGAGTGAATCGTAACAGCTCCGCCACATATCATCGTAGGAGCTGGCACTTATGATCGTAGTTTCTATCGTAAATCAACGATATTAAACGGGATAGCGGAACCTCTTTCCAGTTCACAGTATAAATCATAGAGGCGCAAGACGACCTTACTGCCACCAATAGGTCTTTTGCGTGAGTGCCGGCCGCATATATCTTTTGCATAGTAAAAAATGCCTATGTTTTATCTTATGACGTTTACTGTCCTTGCGTTTGCTTTGAGTTGTCTTCTGTGTTAGATGAAATATTGTTCTCTTGGATTTGTTTGGAAAACTTTAGCGCTTAGTGTGACAGTTTTCAAATTTGGAAATGTAAGAATTTTAATATGTATGACCAATGTCTTTTTAGATATGCAATCATTTTATAAAAGTATAAATAGTTATGTTTTAAAACTGTACCCATTTGTAAATAAGTTAGTTCGCTTACATTTAATGTTTCTACATATTCCCTACTTGTAATCAGGTTTGCATATTATTTAGACTAACTATGTAATTATTAAACAAAATTAGCTTTTTTATTGCTTTTTCGTGAAATAGCCGTGATTTGCTATTGTTGTTTTCTTTCTCTGCGCACGCGCCACAGACGTGATGATTGTATAGGAATAGTTCGAAATTCAAACGGTTTCGTCGCCGATTGCAGCTTCATTGACTTTCGGTTTCGTTTACCAAAGTATCGTTAAATTGTTTTCTTTGTGCAAGCGGAATCGAAAGATTCGCGTAGAGATATCCTGAGTCCAAACTCGTAATAAATACTTTCTACATCACGTTTCACAACAACAACTATTTTTTATCGTCAATTTTCTATCGTGGGTCAGGTTTGCTGTAAGGAGTTACTTATATAAAATTTGTATCATAACCCTTAAATTGTCCAGTCATTGTTAGAAGTGTTTCTGTTTTGTATCGATCGACTATCGAGCTGTCCAAAGGTTGCCTTGTTGGGATCGTGACAAGATTATTAGATAAGTGTTCGATTATAACAGGATTGACCTGTTGTAGACGGTAAATTGTTGTAAAAGTTTGTTATGTGCTTACTTTCATTCTTTTATTTAAACTCATTGTCACGAAATAGGAAAGTTTTGGATAGCATTGTGTAATATCGTTTCTGATTACAATCAGTAAGTCATCATCGTTTTTTTTTGTAATATGGAGGTATACGTATAGTGAAACAAAAGTGATACTAAAAATTTAAAACAAACATTATTTATTGATCGAAAAAGTGTCAAAGGAGTTATACTAATTAAAATTTTATTAATTATAGGTATGCCGAATACTCCGATGATAAATACACATTTGCTTAACTTATAATCGACAAAAAAGATGAAAAGTTAAAATTCTAAATTCTTAAAAGATAGTTATAAACTTTTTAGATAGCTGATTAAACTAAAGCTGTAAAATATAACAGTCTCTTTCAAATTTAAACCACAGAATCGAAAATATCCAAGTTTAATCCCACTGCCAAGTTTAGCACAGTGTTCTGAGAATGAAAACATTCCCGGTTGATACGATACGATGCCGATGAGTCGACGACAGTTGCCAGTAAAGACGTATGTGTTTCCATAAAGCCCCACAAATCTTTTTCACCACGAATCTTTATTTACGATAGGCCAGAACACAGGAAGTCATTTGTATCATAGTATTTTGGGTACATAAATAAAATAAAACAGAATAAAGTTCAGTAGTTCAATTTGAAATAAACTAGAAGTTTCATGAAATAGAACTTAAAAAATATAGTGATTTCACAAATAATTTTTAAAAAAGTCTTCATCTTAAACAAAATAGATACCGTAGTATACTAACTACAAAGATTTAAGCAGAAACGTAAAATTTTGAAATAGATTCAAAGGCCATCATCTTGTTGAAGTATTTCGTACAAAGTACATTCTGTCTTCTTGCAGACGTTCTAAAAAACCAGTACATGTAAGTTGGTTAAACGTTTTGTCGTATATCACATCCGCTAACGGCAATCATAGGTCATTTGAGAGAATTACGGTATCAAATTGATACGTTTACTCGAAGAAGAGAAAGGTATTTCATGTTCTAAGGCCACAATATAACGAAAAAAATGATTACAGTTTACCGATAATTTTTAGTCATTCTTAAGACAGCTTGCTCATTACCTTCAGACTTTCATTTACTACTTATTTTTGTTGTTTCATATCACAGCTTAAAAAACAGAAGTATTCTTTAGATATAATATTATCCTCTGACTCCTAGCCTAGCTAAACACCGTGACGTTCAATCACGTTCCAAAATTGAAAAATATGTAAACGAGGTCGATATTCAATGTTCGGTTCGAAAAACATGGAACTGTCATTTTTAACGCCCGATATAGGATGGTGTCTTTGCCTCCGCTAACGTAGATAAATCGGTCGGAAGTCTCTTCGCTACATTGCCCTCCTTAACGACCTTTGGTACGGAATCAGTTTAGGGTTAAAGCTGATTTTCTCGGCTTCTATGCTCGTACTCGTGTGTGTTATGGTAATATAAAGCGAGTGTATCGGGAACATGAATATATTCGTATATGTTTGTCATGTGGAAACTGAGGTGAAATCTTGGAGTAGCGCTTTAGTGCTACTGATTTTAACATACTTGTAAATTTCATTATATTTTGAAAAAAACATAAAAAAGTCATTAATTATCAGTTACATCGTACATTCTGTTATTTTTACCTGACGTCAAAATTTTTGCGCTGTTTTTACTAGGCAATTTGACTAACACATTATGATAAAATCACGATGATATTTCATCATATTGTGTTGTTATTAATCAACATTATAAGAATCAAGTCGCGTAGTTACTACCTATACATATAAAAGTTTTTCGTTACTATGGTAGAATAATAATAATAATAATAATAAATAATTCTTTATTTGCTTCTTAAAATTAGATACATATTTTGTGCCGCTCTAGTTCTCCCACTAGGATTCCCTGTGTCGGGAGAAATCTGATAGAGAAGTTGGTACGAGGAAACTAATACAAGTTGACATAAGTTCAGTCAAACAAAATTATTTGATTTGATTTGAAATGCACAGTGTGAAAGGAAATTATTTGTGATTAGCTGTCTTTAGTGTACCATATATGTAGAAACTAATCCCAGCTCCCATAAAATCGTCCCTTTTTATTTATCATTGCAAAATTTTGATTTCTATAAAACGATTCAATGTTTAATTGAGGCAAAAACATAAAATAAATCTCGCTTTAAACTATCAGCTTCCTATAAAAAAACAATAATGAAAAAATTTAAAACAAAAATTTGGTTGACGGAAACTGCAGTTTTTCAACGTCGACGTAACTTTATTGGGTCACCAATCTCGTCCGGGGCTCAATGTTTTAACAATTTAACTAGAAACGTTGCTCGCGACCGGAGCTACCATCGCACGCGATCCAGCAGTAACCAATTTATAAGCCGCTAAAATATAACCAACAGTTTCCACCTGGGGGCACGACGGAGTTCATGAGAAATGCTTTTTGACTTTATTTTTGCAGGCTTTATTTTCTTTTTTGTTTAACGAGCTCGTGAAAAATGTAAGGTCCAACAAACCAGTTGTGACTATTTAAATTGGAGCTTCTGGTGATGGAACCGAACAGCCGACACTTAGAAAAAAGACTTTTCTAACAAGTCGATCAGCTGATTAGTCTCTCAACTTAGTTAAGGGTTGACAATGGGTTCCTTGGAGATAGTTGTTCAATTTTTATGAGTAAAAGTCATAGATTCTTTTTTTTACCCTCAATTGTTTTAAGATTCAATAGTTTTTAATTGATTTTGTTAGATCTGCATATATGTAGGTGAATAAACGTTCTTACTATGTAAGGTACCTCTTTATATCTTCATTGTCACATCCATCATGAATATTTTTTGTATTGTCGCATTTTCAATACATATTACTAAAAGTACCTATAAAACATATATAATTTTATCTTGAGGGAAATGATACTTTGATACCCTATCTAGCTATTTGTAATCTCTTATGTATCTTATCCTCTGTACCGAAATCTGAAATCTATAGATTCCATTAAATCCACCGATGAAAACAGCTTCACCTATCGATAAAACCGAGACCCTATCAGACCCTCTGGCTAGAGTTCCCTCTGTCTATTTATCTGACGAATTCATTTCGCTGAGACAACTCTATTGTGAGTTACAGTGGGACCAAATATATTGTTCCCGAAGGGACAACTAGACTTTCCTTTTTTCAAAGCAACTATCTCGTGAACACTAGGGCAAGGTCACAAGTACTCTACTAACTTATTTTACTTGGGTACGAGACAGGGTTATGTAATGTTAAGCTATTCTTTTATTTTCACGAAACCCTGCATCTGTCTAATATCTCTGACATTTCGCTTAAGGTGAAAGCCTTTTGTTTTAAGGAGTTTTTATCTAGCTAAATTACTTAGAAATTTTTGTTTGAATCGGAGGTCATAATGGAAGGGAATTTGATTGTTCTATTTATAAAATTCCAGGTTTTTTTCCGCAGCTCCGCCCGCGTGGTGATTGTTTTTATGTCTGCTTGTGTTTTCCAGAGTCCCCCTTAAACTGTGTCTTACCACCTAGTCTTTCCCAGCCTTTATAAGCTATATGTCGAACCGTGCCTTTATAAGCTATATGCAGTGACATTGGCTAATAAGTTTCTGCATAAAATAATGTCAAAATGTTTTCCCATCCCTAGGGAATCCTAATAATTTTTCCGGGTTAAAGGTATCATACATCACTTTCCACCCTCTCAAATATCTCTGTGCAAAATATCACATCGCTCTGTTTCTCCGTTGCAACGTGAAAGAAAAAAAAATGTAATAAGTTACAAAGTATAATAAGTTAATAATTTCCAATTATCGCAGGTCAAATACATTTTTTATTATACCCCTTATTAACTTTCCCTTAGCGACATCATACAAAACTAACAAGTATTCCTTTTAGCACCTTAGTATGCCCAAAAGCGTCTTTTACTCTATCGTAATAGGCAGGCAGCCGTCATGATCTCATTATTTACTTCGTTCAAAGACAAACGACAAAGGTATCTAGGAACAGTCAGCATATGCGGGGATACAGCGTCGTTTGCGTTGTTACCTAGATTAATGTGCGTGCCACATCGAATGTGAAGAAAGATGTTTGTGGGAACCGCATTTGGGAATCGGGTAAGATGCTGTGACACAGAGGGGTTTGGTTTGGCTATCAAGATACTTAAGTCAGGCTTAATACTGTTGCTCTGATAACGTTGCGTTGAATTGGAAAGCCACTGGATTTCTAGGCTCAGGTTTTAACTATTAGTGAAGTGAGGTTTTTTGTTTGTTCGATCTTGACACCTCAATATTGACGAAATTTTGTATGAACTTAGCTTGTGATAAAGAGTAGGACATAGTATATTTAATTCCGATTTTTCAGATGGAATTGCTTGCGAACAAAGCTGTGTATAGCACGCAGTTCATGGTAAATATAATTCTTAAGGGAGGGGCCTATAATCTGTGGTAGCTGAGATGTTCGAAGGAACGAGTTATAGAGCCTATAGTTACGTGTCAATAATGTTATATTAAATATTTGCTTACTAATAGTGGAAGTTATCTACATGTAATTATGATTCTTTACATTCACTTATTTGTAAAAGGTATTTTTGTACGTTGTTCTTCATTCTTCCAAACTGTGTGTCACCACTCAGCTCAATGTTATCGTCCTTTTGTCTGTGACACTCCCTCACTATTTGATTTATAGATTCCTTCGTTGACTGCTTGTCTCTTGCCAAGCTTATTAATTAATTTATTTAAACGCTAATGAACAAGTTACGTTCAGGACAAGTGAAACTAATTTATCTGGATCCGAAGTGAAGTATTATTTTAGGATTATAATTAGTATTGAATCTCCGTTAGGAACATTCATTGAAAGCGTATTTTTGTCTTATAACACAGGCGAATTATGTCCGTCTCGGAAAATAGCTTTATAGCTTACATATATGTTAAAAAAGTGCGTTTGAAATAAGGGGTTACTCAGGATCAAGCACTGTTTTAACATCCTGTGTAGCAAGAGACCTTGTTATATGTCATATTACATTATATGTACTACAAATAAATGTTAGAGACCTGTTCCAAATTTCCACTTTTTATTGTACTACATAATAATAAATATTAAGCTAACATGCTGGACAATACAGCACAATGACCCCAAAAACCTTCCCTATTCTCAAAACTTCTAGCAGTGTAGGGGTAGTATTCATTTTATTGTTCTCACAGAGTTATTTCGTTACGTCAGCATCAGCGGTTTTATTTAAAAATAAAAAAAATACAACAAGGAGACGCAATATAAAACTGCTGTGCGCACTTAAAATGCGCTTCATCAATTTTAAACACACGAAGACCGGGCTCATTGCAACGAGTTCTTTGAAAAGCTCGAGCTTTTACTAATGCTTTCATAAGAGCTTAATTAACATCCCTCTTCTACTGAATGGGGACTAGAGTGCTTAATTCTAGTTGCTAGATACTGTGAGATCATATTATGACGTACGTACCATAGTAGGTACTTTTGTCTTGCTTAGCTAGTGACCAACCCCAGTATCAGAGGTTTTCAAGCCTCTTATAAGGCCTCCGACATTTACAATGCCATCTAGTGATAGCAGGCGGCACCAACGGTTTAATGTTCCTTGAGAAGCATGAAAACGGTCTAACTAACAGTCAAACCCATCCAGGTTATGACTGTGTCTGTAGATAGTTAACCTGCGAGATCGAATAACCACGCAAGCCACATTATTTAAATTAGCTACATTGTCTTTTAATGCTGTGTTTCAGGATTTGATTTCATGGTTGCATCTTTATGAAAGGAATGTATAAAAATATGCGTAAGAAGATTAATTAACTAAGTATGTATTTTTTGAATTTAGTAAGAATTCGCCATCGCGAGATTCATTCGCAAACTATCCGTAACTAAACCCATATGTGGGACCAACTCTACAGATTGCCATGTGGGAGAATGGAAGGCAAATTCGATTCTTGGCGCGGAACCATCCACCCAGCGAAGATTTAGGGTTCATTTTAGTCGGCGTAAGTTATTTGCTCGAACATCTGGAACCACCAATTTTAAATTGAAATATTTCCTCCGTAATGGGATGAAATTGGAAATTTCATTAGCTACCGCTTCTTTTATTATGATTGCGTTTAACGATTTTTTGTTTGTGCCTTTTTCAATGGTTATTTATCAATATTGATTGTCGATCTCAGGCGTTAATCGGGTTTGAAATTATATAATTGGACGCCATTTTATTGTTATGATCGACATAAAGAGAGTATTAACTAAAGAAAGCAATAATTTATTGGTATTTGTATATAAATTCTTTTTTATATATTTTATTCAGCTATCAACACTTACTCTATTTTATTCGAGTTTTGAAGTAAAAATCTTATTTGTTTATGTCTTGAAATTTGATATTAATAACCAGCTGTAAATAGCTATTTCAGTAATATCGTAGTTTCCTGACATTTATCTCTGTTCATACAAGCAATATCACTGAAAAGTCTGACTTCAAAAGAAGAGTATTAATACACACTGGTATATATTATGCAAACTATGATGTTACGCGTCTTCCTTTCGTTATATGCAAACCGATCTGTCACACGTTTATTATTATTTCCTTTGACATTGCCTATTTCTCTCACTAAAACTCCTACAAAATGTGACGTAAATACTTCTCGATACCAGCAATAAAGCAAACATCAAAGGACTTAGTTCAGGGAAGCCACTACTGAACATAGTTGCAGTGTATCGCTCCAGCAAGTATCCTCTTTTTGGTCATCTTAGCTCGTGCTTTCGCGTTCTGTGATTAATTAAAAAATCAACGGAGCTCGCAGCCATATTGTGATAGCGTGAATAGCTCTTAATGAATTTCCATTCTGCAAAGTGGGTCGAAGGCGGGAAGTCGCGTAATTGGTGCAAAGTCGGGATCGGTGACCGCTAGGACGCTGCACCAATTTTAGGTTTATTGTTTCGATAATTGCTCCGGGGAATTCCTTGCGGAGTTTCGGCGACTTCTCTCAAAACTTTACCACAGCTAATTTTCTGTTTCATTTAACTTGTATTCTTGAGAATGCTGTCGTTTCTAGACAAATTCCAGAGCTACCGCTATTTCAAGAGATAGAAAGATTAGAACTCCAAGCGGTACAACGCAATGTGTGACAAACAGGTTACTGACATTTACAAATGCTGCCTCAATCGCTTACAAAATAAAACGATTCGTTTAGATCTCATACCTCTTTATCTCGGATAAAAAATATCACAAGACAAATACTGAACTGTGACCTTTAATAAAGAATGAAATTACAAATTGACTTTAAATGTCTATGGGAGAACCTAAGAGAAAACCGGTGTCGTTACGTTGACTAATGTGTCCAAACTTTCTTCCTATTTCTCTAGTCTGTTACCCGTTTAACGAAGTGGGTTGTGTATCAGTAAATTCTACATTAAGACAGAGCATCGATAAATCGTGTCCACTTAATATCTGCCCGTGATCATTCATTACCGTCGCATTACCTTAATATATTTTTGTCGACTCGACATCTCAGTAGATTTCTTCGTCGGAGAGATTAAGGACACCCACGTGTTTTATCAATAATCCATTATGTGTACGCCAAACAATGAGACGTGTTATCAGGCGAGTTGGTATCGGAATCGGCCATGATGAATGGGTGAGGAGGCGCATTAGAAAATGTCAATAAATAAAAAGTAAATATCTCGAACCTCATCTCTGCTGGCCGGTCGCGGAGAAACCTAAGATGAGACGGTGTGAGTATGAGCTGCGATTGGGTGTGTTGGTTTTGGCTGAAAAATAAGGACATTAAACTCTTAAATGTTTATTATCCGTTGTTATACCAGGACAAGCCCCTGACACACCATACGAGGGAAGTGCTTCTATTTCTGATACGAAGGAGCAGGATAGCAAAGTGACACCTGAACTTTTCACTTTGCGAACCTTTTTTATTATCATGCACAATATTCCTATGTGTGACACACTTTTAGTAGTAATTGATAGGTAGTAGTAGTTGCCTGGACATAAGACATGATAATAAGAGTCGTGCTACCTTTTACAAATTACAGTTAATACATAGAGACAAATAATTAATAATCTAAATTCTAGAATGATAGCCTAGTAAACTAAAGAGTAGTGAGAAACTGAGGTCAAGATTAAGATTATTAGTCACAGGTAAAACAAAAAAGACGATTTTTGCATACTATATGTTGTGCTGTAATAAAACTAGAAAATCATGCAAAGTCTAGCAAGGATCCAAAGGGAAACGATCGGATAATATAATCGTGACCTTTTGGGCTTATTGAGATTTACTTTGTCAGTATTTCGTCCATATTTAGCGGTCAACTCTTGCACGCATCACATTGTTGTATGACTTTCATGAAAATCGTTGACTGACAATGCTGTTAAGGATGATAAACCTGGCATGAATATTTTTTACACTGAAATACGGGAATACTTTAATTTAATAATAAATTACTATTAAAAGTTACTAACTAACTTACAAAATTATGTCAACCAACATTATATTGTAAAAAAATTTAGAAAATGCTAATAAAAGTAATATTTATGACGACCCAATTCATATCCCCCGCATTATACTTCACATCGTCGGAACCGGTAGCGGACTGCGGCAAGATAAGTCGAGTTATGCTATTACTAATGTCCAACAAACTTCTGTACGAATACTGTTTCATCGAACAGTTTCCCATAGAATATTCCTGCATCATAATCCTTAATGGTTAGAAGGTTAAACCTAGAAGAGAACAACATATAGAAAAACAACAAGTTTAAATAAAGCACTCTTGACACAATACTCAATAATGGTCCATTATGATGACATTATATTATATTAGCTTTTGTTTTATAATATATAAGAATGAATATTGTGGTACAGTCGAATAAAAAAAAACTTGATGAAATGGAAACTTCTTCCTCTTATCTGTGTGGCACATTAACCGTACTATAACAAGGGATACATGAAACAATGGAAACTGATGGAGATAAACAGATATATCGATCGAGAAACGTATTTTGTTCGGTGTATAGATATTCGACACTTTGAGAATGGAACCCGGTTCAATATACTACCAACATACGCTCCTACGCTCAATTTGCTTATACAAACACACGTTAGAATTACGCGTGTAACTCTTCATGTATACATTGAATGATCAATTGATCATACATCATAGGGCAAGGGACTACCATAAATTGTAAATGTATAAAAACTTACCAGTATGGTTATTTCTTTCAAAATATGCCGATTTAGATTATTTTTGGAGGTTCATTGCCTATATATATTAGAACAGAATAGTAATAGTACAGCCTT
Source organism: Coleophora deauratella (assembly GCA_958295455.1). Classification (NCBI taxonomy): domain Eukaryota; kingdom Metazoa; phylum Arthropoda; class Insecta; order Lepidoptera; family Coleophoridae; genus Coleophora; species Coleophora deauratella. Next base: position 4,731,606 of record OY282405.1, on the reverse strand, counting down.
AGCTAAATTGTACAATCTGGCTTAGCCGCTTTGTAAATGAAGCAATTGGTAAAAGCTCTGAATAAACCTGATACGGACAGAGGAGCTTCTTTTTACGATGGTACACTACAGTACTAACTGAACCTTACCTTACAGTCCGTCCATCCAATTCGGTTTTTGTATTTTTAAGCAGGTTATGAAACGTCTAGCCCGATTGTAAAACGGCTATTTTTACAATTTAGCTACCAAATCCACATGATAGATAAATCTAATAAATTGAATGACTCGGTGGCTAAGTGGTTAGCGATCCTGACCACTGATCCAGGAGTCGTGGTTTCGTTCCCCACACAGGGCAAACTTTTCTGTGATGAGCAGAATTATTTGCTCTGAGTCTGGGTGTATAATATCTATATATGTATTTATTTAAATGTATATGTGTATGTATAACAGTCTCTGGTTCCCAAGATACAGGGAATCCTAGTTTGGGGCCAGATGACCGTGCGTGCGTCCCGGATATTAATGTATGTATGTATGTATTAATGCTTTATTGCACACAAAGAATTTACATAACATATAAAATATTAAAAAATATATTATTATTATTATTATTATTATTATATTTAAAAAAATGTAACTTATAAATATCTTTATAAGCCAATGCAATTCATGAACGGGAACGATAAACCGGCTAATTGTGTATGAGTGTAAAGTAAACAAACAAATCATTTTTTATTTACTTAAAAATTCATGTAAAATTCACGTAAAATGTATCGTAGCGTAAGTTTCCAACGAAATATTAATTTCAATTACGCGAAATTGAAGGCTGGCTGTTGCAGCAATGGCAAACTTTGTTTTGCAGCTATTGGAGTAAACTAATTAAAATTTTATATGACGAAGTCTGCAACTCTGTATAATAGGAATAAACTGGTCAAAAGTGTATTTGATTTTTTAGTAAAAGAACAAGTATGTAATAGCGAAAAACACAAATAATAAAATTGGTTTCAAAAGTAAAATAACAAAGGAGAGTGAAAAAAATCTCAAACAGAGCGTTATAAAGGAATGCATTTAAAAATATATACTTGTTTCAGGCCATAGATAGTTATATATTCAGAAAAATAAGCGTAAATAAAATATTTAGGCAGAACTCTTACTGCTAGGATAGGAGTTTAAATTTAAATATCAAAGGCTCGCTTGCCCAGTGATCCGGACCAGTAAACCTTGATCAAAAAGTATACAGAATTGTTTTAATTTTATTTTAATCGACCAAATAATTAAACGCAGCGCCTAAACAAACGTTTGAAAAACAGATCGTATTTTTTTTATGGTAAATTAACACATCCGTTTACATAAGGATAATTAATTAATTAAATGGTGCTAATGAAAAACATACTATACTAAAATTTATAATCTTTTGTAGGTTTATAAAGCGTGTAATGAAAATGTGTATTTATATTAAGTAGAGAGACTCAGTGGCTCAGTGGTTAGCGCTCCTGACTACTGATCGGAGAGTCGTGAGTTCGATCACCACCCAGGGCAAAAATTTGCGTGATGAGCACATTTGTTTGCTCTGTGTCTGTGCGTATTTTATCTATATATATATGTATTTAAATGTATATGTTTATGTATGTCAGTCTCTGGTTCTCATTATACAGGGATTCCTAGTTTGGGGCTTTGACCGTGTGTGATTTTTCCCGGATATTTATTATTTATTAAAATTGCATTTATTATTTGGCCAAGTTCGCATGAAAAGTCTTAAAAACTTTGCGATTTCAGCGAAATTGTCATTCAGTTTTAAAAGTAGAGACCCTATGGTAGAGACCTACAAGTTTTGCAAAGGGTTTTTGTAACACCTGGATAAAACAATTTTAAAATTAAATTAAAACATTTATAGTCATTATTCTCTAAGGCCACACCACATCTGTATAGATGGAAATATAATCTTTCATCTTCTTCGTTCTCGTTAAGGCCGTTATATCACATAGGACCGAAACCCAATCGTAATCCTTATAGGAGTATAAGCTAGTTTTATAAATGGCTTCAATATCTTTATCAATAAACATCTGTGTATGAAGAATGGCCTCACCTACCGTACTGTGGCACATCGTTAAGATTTTATCCCTATCTTCAGCGTAGAGTAATCTGTACTTTACGAATAGGAGCAGTGAAGACCCGTTGTCGATAATATAATTTATATGTTAATCATGGAATACCTTACAGAGAACAACAGCAATATATACGGTGCTACTTTATTAGTGCCCGATATTTTAGTCAGTGCTCCTACTCCTGATTCTGATCAACTTTCCCCAAGAAACCCGTAGTCAAATCGCAAAAAAATTTTTGGGCTCTTCATACTAATTTGGCCGCTCGGCTGATCGATTTGTATGAAGAGTCCAACAATTTTTTTTCGATTTGACTATGGGTTCCTTGGGGAAAGTTGATCAGAATCAGGAGTAGAAGCACTGACTAAAATATCGGGTACTAATAAAGTAGCACCTTATATGTAGAGTACAGTGTTCTTTTTTTTTATTTACTTCAGTGTATAGTTAAATACTTTAGTCGCCCTTGCTGAAACGTGAAACGTTTGTAGACTCTAAATATATTCATTTATATACATTTTTAGCAATACATAAATTTACAGAATTTAGACACTGTGTTTGTATCTTATGTAACTCTAGTCATCTAGAAGAATTTAAATCTAACGACACCTCACATTCGAAAATCTAAATCTAAACGCTAATGAAAATAACAATGACATTCTTAAAACATTATTTTCTTAGCTTCGGCAGAATTTAATTAAAAAGGATTGCATCTATCGATATAATTCCACTACAACACTATTTAGGACAACAATGGAAGGGTTCAATAATGGGACACTTTTTATACTTTTTTACTTTTATGGAACCTCAAAGGACGGTGGCCCTCGTATGACGGATCGAGTCAAGTTGAAAAAAAATGTTTGTCGCATCAAACTTGCTAAGTCTGTAACTACTGCCAAGACTGTCGCCCTTTATTCCATTATGTTTTTACTTTAATATACAAGTAGACGATACGTATATATACGATGGAGAGTTTTTATTTCTTACAAAATGTAATAAAAAAAAGTTTGCACAACTTTTATTCTATTGTATTTGCCACTTTGCTCGATTAGCAAACTGACATTTTATACATATCGAGTTTATTTTCCAACTTTACATAGCTTGTCAATATTTTGAAGCTGAATTACCACAACTTTCTGCTAACTAAGTAGTTACTTACTAAGTAAGTAAGTAGTGCGCGAGGAATAAATCCATCGGTATTATAGATTTATTTTCCTATTAGCTTTGCTCACATACTCTATACTAATTGTATTTTTTTCCTTACGCAGCCCAAGAACTCATTTTGTGCATATTGCTTTGTTATTCACAACATTAAGGTACTAGAATAGTATATTCGTAACAATTCAAGAATATATGCAAGAAAAATATTCTCAAGGGTCACTCACTAGTTCATTAAACCAACATTAATCTAAGTAGTAGATTTTATCGTTCTCTATTGTTAAACGGATGATAATCATGACATCGAAAAAGGAAACTGTGTATAAACAAAATGACAACGCGACCCGTTTGTGAAGTAAGCGTAAGCCACACACGCTCTCGTCTTGAGTCGCCGCTAAACATCGACGTACTTATGATACGCCCAAAGCTAATTTAGGTAGCATTGTGATTCACAAGAGGCGCGTCTGAATAAGATTATCACGAAGACGAAACCCGTTGGGAGTCATTGGTCATAAATCATAACCCATAAAACGCGGCTGACAATACCCTTCTTTCTTTCACAACCGCTTCCTAGACAAAATCTTGGTTCGTGATAAAAATGCTCTCACACACTCGACATATAGTAGAAAATCGATTGCTGAATTTTCGGATAGAGAGAGAAAGGTGTATTCAAATTGACAGGCGAACTTAATATTCCGTCTGATCGGACCAATTGTTAGTATTGTGTTTACTGTCAAATTTTAGAAAGCAATGCTTGGTTTAATAAGCTTGGAGTGTAAACCAGGAATGTGGGGTTGCGGGACAAGCATCCATCATCTTTGACGTCGCGTCTTTTTCGGATAATCTACCGATTTTAAATGCGTGGATGATCAATGAGGAATTGGTGTCAATACTTAATGTATATGTATGGTAGTGTTCTTTGTCGTTGTGTATTGTCGACGGTCATAGGCTTTCTTACATTTTCTATAAACCTATACAGAATATATAATATACGGATTTATGTTATGCTTATATTGCATATACAAGAAAAGTCCTATCGAAAATCAATAAAACAAACTTTTACATCATTACGAAACAAAAACCTGATCTCGTTTGTCTATGTTTCAATATGTACTTAACACATCCGTCCAAACATATCCATTGGAAAAAGATTTTTATATTAGCGGAAAATACTTCGTAGATTTAGTATCCACTAAATAAAAAAATATATTTCTTAAGCATATCAGCCCATAAGAATAACAATATGATAAGTGAAGTATAAAGTATGTTTGTAGCCATTCATGTCACTGGCTGCAACAACTGTTACGTTACACAATGAAAGTTCATTTGGCATTGGCACAGTCCCACATTTCTTGATGGACGTGTGCGCTTTCGTAGATGGGTATTATTGTGGTTTCTTTGGCAAGGTTAATTTGATTGACCTTGGACTTGAAATAAATCAAAAATACTAGTTGTTAGTTGCAATTTTTAATCCATTATCATTTTATTTTACCATTTTGAATAACAAATCCCTTCGCACATTAATATTTTTGTAAAAGTGGAGAAAGTTATTTTTTTATTTTTATTTTTTTTCTATCCGCGATTGGTGTGGTTAATATTAACTGTCTCACCTGCTATTAATAATACCGAATCAGGCTTACCAAGATTCATCATCAGTTATCTATACTTAATAGTGCTTCGGTTCTATCTATCTTATTAGGAAAGAAAATATGTGTCCATTATATAAGGCACCATTGTTACTCCAACACTATCACTTTGATGCCCGATAACATTCTCCATCGCGGGGAATCTTTTTATAGCTCAAGCATTTGATGTCCCAACTAAATTGGTATTCGTGTACGTTATTGTGGGCCGGGGAATTAGATCCGCCACATTCAAAACTCCCGACTATCCTATTGAGACCTCTCGGAAGGGAAACTGGATCTGATAAGGCAGATCGACGATAGGGCCCCTTTTTCTTTGCGCGACACCTTTGTCATGACAAAGGGGCTGTTTGGACTCACCGTGGCATCTGAATAGGCCCGCAATAACGCGTCCTGGCCTGGCCCCAAGCTTGCATCCCGCAAGATCGGCCGCAGATATACTCTCTCTAAAGATTTATTAATCTCTCTCGTTCACTGGAACAATGAGTTCTTTCTGTTGGCACCTGGTACTTTTTTCTCGACTCCCTCAAGTATACTCGAGTCGCGTATTCAGTTTTTGCTCGAGTCTCGAGTGCTGTAAGTGGAGTGTCGAGTATAGTAGCTACTTCGCCTCTCGTTTCGTTATCAACAGTTTATTTTGTTTCTTGTTTAAATTAATCAGCGGTCGGAGATAAATTTTTCTTCGTTCTTTCAAGAAGAGTGTCCTTCCTAAAAGTTTGTGGCCTCGGCAGATCATGTTACGTTTAATTTGTCTAGGTTGCGTGCAGTGGACAGGTGTAATAAATAATTCTTTTTATCTCGACATCGAGGAGGCTCTAGGCAGAAATTCTTAAACGTTCGTTCGCTGAAACACAACGCCTTCTGCCTTTATCTCTCATATGGTGTAAGCTTCTTTTAACTGAGATGAGAGATGAGGATAAGGTGAGATGATGCCAAGGGCTTACCAATTGAGGGTAAAAAAAATAATAATGATAGAAGTGGCGATAATATACGGAGTTCTTGAAAATTAAGAGTAAGTTAGTAGACGAATTTTCAACAAAACGTGAATGTTCCCCACAATACAATTGAACAGGGCGTGATTTGAAACTGCTTTGCTCATAAAAATGATTAACAGCTTGCATTGCTAAATTGTATTATTTCAAAAGCATGTGATCAAAAAAGCTTTTATTTTTACGTCAAAGAGACAAACTGCAATGTGCATTTATTGGGTTTAACAATGACATCAGCTGCATCGATTGTTGAGGCTACATCTTGATAAGATACCCACATTTTGGCAAATAAATCGCAGCGGGATGCCGTCACAATATTTTAGTATCTACGACTGTATCTATGTGGTTGGGCCATTCAAGTTTTTTTGGCGCCTTCATATATCTGTTTTCTATACATTCAAAGTAAAGGCACTACACTGTAAAGTTGATAAACTTGTCTTTTGGATTATTAATTTATTGGTTCATGGCACTTTTTTTTTAATGCTCCTGGCCTGTGGTCTATACTTTTTTCGCTTGGCAAATAGCAAATAAACTTGTACCACTTTCCCCAAGGCCAAGAAAATTTTCAATTCGATTCAATTTTTTTGCTTCCTTTGAAGATAGTTGTGTCATTCTGTATATTTTATAGTTTAAGAACACAATTATTATACGACATTATTTTCATGACTAACATTGCATACATTGAATATGTATTATAAAGCAGTTAAAATATGTTTAATTAATACTAATGACATCGCAACTATCGTTTTTATTATATCCCTTTATGTATCCAATATATATTTTATTATAAATGTTTCATAAAAATATTCACACGATTCATAATAAAAAATAACATAAAAAAAGTTTGTCAACCCAAAATCACTCCCTATGTTTCCAGAAAGTTGCACAAAGCGCGCTTCTTAAGAAACCCCAAATTCAATCCAAAAACCGTCGGTTTAGACCCAAACCTCAATCTTTTGTGTATTATATCAAATCGCCCTTTTCTAAATTTATTGTCACGGAATGATATGATGTCTTTATGCCATGGTTCCATTGTGAAGCACTTATCTGATCGTTCTTATGTTATGTCTAATGGTTTCGTATATGTTACCTCTATTTTAAGCTGGACATTGTGAATATGGCTGTGTTTCATGCCACGCCTTTGGAATTCGGTTGTTTGGATAATTGTAGAGTTGGGTTTCCACAATTATAGTATTGTTTTTTCTCTTATCTACAATGCGTAGTAAAACCTTTTTAAACTTGCAGTTGAAAATATTAAATAAAATGCCATTTTATTCTATTTTAGCTTTTTATTTCAAACAATTCTTTGAATCAAAACTGACTTGATTATCAATCAATCAATCAAATATTCTTTATTGCACAGAGATATAATAAATGATAGTCAAATAGATTATGTGAGTATGATTGAAAAAAAAAAACAAATTATCTTATTGTGAATGTAAATCACAAATAAAATTTAAAATGATCTAGCTAATCTCAACCGTATAAGTACATATAGTTTAACCTCTACGAATGTAAGTATTAAGGTAATTATTTTATATAAATCCACTGCCTGATTATTATTGTTTCGTTTAGGTACGTATTAGTTTTGTAAATATTTTTTTTAAATCTTAGAACACAATAATAAAACTACCTGGTTAATCTTTAGTCTGCAGGAGCTTACGGTACGTACGTGTGCTGTGTGCATACTTAGTAGAAATAAATTATTATATTTGTAATTTTCACTACAATTTGTGTTTCAGGATTGGTCGAACGTAATATTTTCACGCATAGATTTTAATTAGGTCACTGTTTAATATTTTCATTACTATGAATTACATTACTATTTCATTCTAGCTGGTAGAGGCTGGTAACGTCGTTGTAAAATTTACAAACATTTCTGACCGAGTCATTAATTTCACAGGTAAGTAAGCTTCGGCTGTGCACTTGCGGTCGGCGCCAAATCTCTCGATTAGTATTCTGTGGTTGGCAACACTTTCATTGGTTTGTCGGCTCTCGTGTTCCAAATATACGATTAAATTTTATTTTTTTATAGTTCCATTGGCTTTTGTTCACCCAATTGTGGTTTTCGCAATTTCCTGACTGAACGTTTTTATTATATTTGTCTTTACAAAGGATTTTCAATATGCATACCTTTATTTTAACAGCTACATATTTGCTATAACTTGTTTTCGTAAAGCCATAATATCCAGTTTTAGTGTGTCCCAAACATTTCCAAATCTGTATCTGTTTTTGTAGCCTGTATCTTTTGCTGGGCTTGCAACATATTTCATCTCTTAATATCTTAGTTTAAGCAAAATCTTCGTTAATCTGAAAGATTCTGTTTATTTATCTGAGCTACTATTTGCATTGGCTTTCGAAAGTCCCTGGTAATCTGGAGCTCAGACGACTCTGTCTAGGGTTCTCAACTAATTGTGGATAGTTTGCATTAAGCAGAAATTCGTAGCCCATGTGATCCCAAGTTGAATTTGAATGTTCTTCTCCATTGTTTAATGAATTAAATTTAAATATAACAGAGTATTTAAAAAAGAGACTAGTTTATATTAATGTCTGTACTTTACTACTTTAGCAAACTTTATCTTTTGGCGTTCATTATAAAGATTCAGGTGACCCTTATCTGAACCATAAAACTAAATGACAAAGATACACCGTATCTTCAATATTAACATATTTTTTATAATCTTGTCGAGTTTAATTAAAAGGGCATAAATTACCATGTTTATCTAAACGTGTAATTAAAAATAATGTGCAATGGAAATGCATCGTTGTGAATATAGACCAAACCAATCGGATAATTAAGTCTAAAGCCTTAAAGCCACAGAAATTATTGGAACCGGTCCGGATTTTGTAACTTAACCTGTATCTTACCGTCGAATGGCTAATCTTAGGTTAAACGCTTATTTAAACTGGGCTTATCTATTTTACGCGAGCGGGAATTTTGTAAGACGGTTTTAGTAAATGTAATACATAAAATACATTAATAGATGGTTGTGATATTGTTATCATAGAAATAATACTATAGTTTTACCTATACGTTAATGCATTTCATATTAGAATAGAATAGAATAGAAAACGTTTATTCAGGGAAACACAAAAGATACAAATGTATAGAATGATTGTTAAGTAGTGAATATTTCAGGCTAAGAGTATTTGTGTTGTGTATCTATATATAAAATGTTCATTTTTATGTTTGTCGGTCATTGAAAAAAATTTTGAACGATTATATTAGCTTTTATAACTATTAATAATAACTAACATTATATAAATCTGTAAATGTTTTTCTTTGTTCTTCTTTTGATGCCTAAAAGCTTCAACTAAACTGGGAGAAAATTTAAGCTGCAGGTTGAGAGATAGTACAATACTTTATAATACAAAATAACGGCTTCGAATAAGTTTTGTAATATAATAATAATAATATAATATACGGAACAAATCACACAGTAAAACGGGACTATAGTCAATTTGCAGATTTATAAGGTAAAGTTACAATATTTAATTTCATGTGTGAACTTATGAAAATGTAATTATAAATAAACCAATATTTTTACGCGTATTCTTTACTAAGCTACTAAAATTTCTTTTACGACAACATTCACTACTAAAACATTATTCTGATAAACAAACTACTTTATTTTTAATATTCATGTACAATTTTCAATAGATCATACTCATTGTCAAGACAAGTGAAAATTACCATAACAGTATCATTACTTACTCTGTGTTTCAACATAGGTTTACCATTTTAACAATGCTTATCGCTCAAACTTTTATCTTTTTACCTCTATTTCGCTTGCAGAAAGATCATTTTGAGTTCTATTCTCTAACTGTTAAGAGATGTGCAACCAGTATTTTGAGTCCAGAAGTGTTTCCAAAGTTAAAGCGCATGAATTTGAATAATGTAAACTTGGTTTGGAATTGAATGACTTGACATAATACTGTACTGGGTTGGTACACTATGGATGATTATTGGACTGACGAAAAGGTTAGTGTGGACTTGGACTTTAAAAAAAATTTATTGTATCATGTGTTTGTTCAATGTTAATCCTATTTTTAAATCATTAATCAAATACTCTTTATTGACTACAATACAAATTATATACATAACACATACAAAACAAAAAAGAAACAAGTAGTATTATTTTTTAAAATGTTTATAATAATGACAAAATATTTATTTTAAGTTATCATAGATAATTAAATTAAAATAAACCTTTTCGTAAAGTACCTATTTTTTGATAAGACAGGTCTTATTTACATTTTATCTATACAGATTTCTATAATAATATCTCATTGTTCCTCTTTATTCTTTATTATACATAACTTATTTACTTATTGCTGTATTTATATTTTTATGTAATATGTATTTCTAATAGCTTGGACACAAAATGTTTTATCTCACTTATCCACACAAATCTCACATAAATAGCCTTCTATCCCGGCCCCAGGAGCAAGCTACAAATTATTCCTCCCACATACCCTTGTAAGTGCACCTGAATCAATCAAAACACACATCCGTTCCGCCTATATGCAGCGATTGCATGCAATGTAGAGAATATTTATTCTAAGTGACAGGATTGGAATGTATATGAAATTAGCACAGCTTCTCTCAATGTAAAATATATTTTAAGTGGCAGGAATGGAATGTATGTATCTATACGAACTTAGCACAGCCTCTGTTCAATTTTGTTTTTAGAACGGGTCTCTATAATATAGCATAACTTTTTTATGACTATTTGGCCTTTGCATAACATTATTTGGCATAAAATATTTTGGCATAAAAAATTTTGCGCATATTTACGTTTTCCTAAAATTTATGAGCATAATATTACTTGGAATAATTAGTAATGTCCCTAACTATAAAGTTGCATAATGTTAAATTTCCTAATAATATTATAGCATATCAAACTTAAGCATAATATTCATTCGAATAATAGAAAATTTGCCTAAATAATAAGTTGCACAACATTAAATATACTAATAGTATTTTTGCATATCTTTCGTTTCTAAGAAGAAAAATATATGTTAGGTTGCGTTTTCCTCTCTATTGATTATAATTATTCCACACAACGTTGTAATTGCCATTATTTATTTACTCAAAAAGCAAAAAATCTTTTGATGAACTTTGTATGGGATGTCCACAATTTTTTTTGCTTTTTGACCATGACTGACTTGGGGAAAGTTGTTCAGTTTGATGAGTAGAAGCCACAGTTAAAATATTGCCAGACATTTTATAATCACCTGTTATATTATTAATTTGAAAAATATATTTTAAAATGTTATTGTCTAATTTAAATTAAATTTAATAAGGTTAACTATAATTAATTATTATTCAAAATGAATTTTGCATGTTTTTTACTAAAATGGCATGAGTAATTTTTAATATATTATTTCAAATTTTTATATTTTTAAATTAAATCTAAATAAATGTATTACGCATATATTTATTTAAATTATACAGTAATTTTAAAGCTAGTCTACCTTGTTTTATTTATTTTTAACTTCATTTACTACTTATAGCGTAGGTTGTAAGAACCAGTATATTAGTACAAGGTAGTGGTAAGTAGCAACCTGCCTAAGGTTGCTAGTGGTAACTAGCAACTTATCTAAGATTGCTAGGAAGGGAAGCATTCAATCAAGTATGCAAGCACGCAAGCAAGCAAGCATGCAAGCAAGCAAGCATGCAAGCAAGCAAGCATGTTCAATCAAGTATGCAAGCACACAAACAGGCAAACAAGCAAGGAAGCATGCAAGCAAGCAAGCATGCAAGCATGCAAGCAACCAAGCATGCAAGCAAGCAGTCGATCTGTGGATGTTTTATCAATCAAACCTAACACTGCGACTGTGAGGGGAGGCGAGCAAGCTCGCCTCCGCCTCACAGTCTCCGAACCTAAATTAACCGTGTCGGTGTGCTCCGAATTCCCGAGCTCGCTTCGCTCGCTCCAGCATTAGTTTAGGACTTCCGTGTTCCGTGTAATTAGGGCTTTTAATATTTAGGCCTAATTAAAATTATGAACTTTACAGTTATGTCAATTACTATTTAGGTCATTTATTATTTAGTCAAAAGTATATTTATGCAGTTTTCAATTAGGACAATTATTGTTTAGTCATTCCTAATTTAGGACATTATTGTTTATTACTTTCAAAGTTTAGGGGGAATAATAATTATGCAGAATTACGATTAGGCAGATTTATATTTCTGCGCAAGATTTTTATGCCTTACTTGTTATGCCATAGGCAATTATGACATGTGAAAGCGTTCAAACTTTTATATGATACATACTAGGTAGATATCACGATCGCAAACTGGAAAAACTGTTTTATAGTTCACAAATTTGAACTTATAGTTATTTGAATTATATTCATGTGTCGGGTATATTATTAAACTACTTTTAGAAATTAAAGTATGTACATATAAGTACTTTCATACGTCATAATCATTGTCGAAAAAATATTTTCCTTAGTAATAATCGAGTTAGTTAGAATATATTTTGAGATCTATGGGGGCGGTTACAAGTTCTATATTGATTTCATGTTTTATCGCCACCGAGAACGGTTTAAAACAATGGTGTGGTAAGATGGTATCGTGCCAACTGTTTATTTCACAGCCATTTGTTAAGTTATTGTTGGGATTGGGACGTCGTCAAACAAAATAAGCGTTATTTATGATGTATGCCATAGAAAGGGTTCGACCTGAAATAATTGTGATTTCTCTTTGTTATGATCATATTGAAGCGGTCGTGGCTCAGTACAGCTTGCGTGGTCGCGTCGATCATGCAGGTTAACTAACTACAGACACAGTAATGACCTGAATGGGTTTGACTGTTAGTGGCATTTATCTTGACCGTTTCCGTGCTTCGCAAGGCACGTTAAGCCGTTGATGCCGGCTGCTATCGCTAGATGACAATCGTTAAGCCATATCGGAGGCCTTAGAGGTGGCTTGACTACTTCTGACACTGGGATTGGATACTAGCCCCATAACCTCCACCAATCTGGACTTGGCCCCCATGTGTGGAGTATGGCCTAACCTTCCCGAGTTATGGGAAAGGACCCGTGCCCCTGTAGTGGGGCCGTAATGGGTTGTTAATAGTCATATAACTACTATGCTTCCCTCATAAGAAAAAAGGCCGCAAAGTATATGCAGTTTCCGTATACTTTACGGCTTTTTTCCTATTAGCGCAGTATGATACCAATGCATATAATATTTATAAAAAAAATGTTTTCACTTAAATGGTAGTGGCAGAGACAGCAATTTTTATGCTAGCTGTCTACTTCTTTTAATCTAGATTTGTAATTAAAATAATTACTGAAATACGATAAAGCTAACTTGTGGAAGTAACGTCCACGGGTGAATTTTGATTGACGTCATTATCATCAGATCCATTATGCGGGCATTTTCGTACACAGCCTTGGGAAAAAATATACCATGAAAGCAAATAACCTGTCACAGTGACAAAAATCGCCCGTACGCAATAGATCTTAATTCTAACCTGCATAGGTTAAGTCATCGTGACAATTTCGTCTCTCGCATCACATCAAAGATAGTTGCGTATTGTTTTTGTTAACAACCATATCATATACCATATCTCGTTTCTTCCCTTTTAGTCGTATATAAAGTTAAAATAAAATCGCGGACCAAATTATAAAATATAGTTTCTGCTTATGAAACTGAACAACTTTCTCAATGGAACCAATTCAATTCAAATAAGAGAAAGTTCTTCAGAATCATGACTAGAAGCCACAGTTAAAATTTGGTCCGCGATTTCTGTCTCAATCTGTATGTATGGTGCGCATAGGCGACAGCTTGACAACTTAACTATTTGTAATAAAGTCCTTAATTATTTAATATCTTAATATGACGTAATTTCTTAATGCGAGTAAGAACATGAAATTAGTATTTCTATTTCAACTAGCACTAAGGCAGTATGTAAGATAAGGTAAAGTTCTTACTAGTACCTATGATCTTTGAAAACTTCTCATTAGTAAATGACTGTTTGTACCTCTAGTAAGTGGGACGGTGACATTTTATTTCTCTATTGCCATTACGAGAAATTACTAAATGAACTCGAAGGAATTTTAGATCTAAATTTTGTACCTAAATCTACGCTAACATCTCATAATTAAACAAGATGATGTAATTTTTTTTTATCTATTTGTGTGCAGTACGACTTTGAAAATATCGCAAAGTACAATTTGGATATTCCAAAGTTAGTGATCATCTGACAAAGTACAAGAAATCCATATTTTTCTTGTATTTCAAGTGGATTAAATTTTAGGTTTGTTTCGAAAAAATAAGAAGGCTAGATAATTAGGATAAGCTTCAGTACATGTTGTTTTCATAAGAAAAAGGTATTATAACAGTAAATTTTATTATAAAGTAAAATAGCTATGAAACTCGTCACTTATCAACAAAAAGAATTTTAAAATACGATAACTATGACATGTTTCAGTAGTTATTGTTTTCATGAGAAGTCTTATAAAAATAAAATGAATATAAAGTGCACTATTTATGAAACATGTCACTTACCTACGAAAAATGCTTCTAAATTTATAAATTAAATAACATCTAATGTAACCCTTGGACATGGCAAATAAAAATTCATTTCATTTTATTTTACTTCATTAAATAATTTAAGTTACTATTACTACTTTTGACGAAGCTATTGGCTAATTGTTTTTGCTTTTTATTATAGTAATTAATTAAAACAAATATCAAGCGTCGGTTGTTGACAGATACGAAAATAAAACATAAAAGTTTCCGTTACTGAAAAAAGTAAAAATAAACATACACCTATTAAAATCCAAAAGTTACTTCTCAGTGAGTTTCAATAGTAATAATTTTACTGCTCTTCAATTATTCAGGGAACAACCTTTAGCTACATGTCACAAGAAGGCACTCATTCGGTGTCATTATGTGTGATTGCCGATCGGCAAAATGACACCCCACTTAAATCCCCCATGGAAGTACGACTAAGTATAGGTAGTGTACTTGAGTGATCTAGTTTCCACTTAATGATCCTTGAAAGCAGGTATTGGTTGACAAACTGTATCATTTCGCTTTAAAATTGTTTTAGTTTAGACACTGGTTGGTATTCTGAAGACGGGGTATATAATTTACATGCGAAATCTGGAAAAGAAAGTAAATAATTATATTTTGTTATTAACTTCAAAACGAGGACAGATTTAAGCATTTTTTTAAAGAATGTTAAATGTTTTATTTAGTTAATATATGGGTTTTCAAAACGTTTATGTGAATTAATATGTTAACAATATCGTCTCAACTGTAGGGGCACGGGTCTCTTCCCGTACATCGAGAAGGTTAGGCTTTACTCCACACACGGGGTACAAGTACGGATTGGTCGAGGTTGTGGGGCTAGTGGCCAGCCCCAGTGTCAGAAGTTTTCAAGCCGCCTGTAAGGCCTCCTACATTCCATAAGGACTGCCAACTAGCAATAGTAGCCAGCACCAACAGCTTAACATGCCTTTCGAAGCACGGAAACGGTCGAGATAAATACCACTAACAGTCAAACCCATCCAGGTTATGACCGTGTCTGTAGTTAATTAACCTGCGTGATCGACGCGATCACGTAAGTGGCACTGAGCCACGACCGCTTCGACCGTGATTGAATATTCTATGATCTTATTCTCTGGTTCTCTAATTTATAGCAACATGTCACATGGAAATCCTATTTTTGGGCCGGATAACCGCGTGTGATTTGACCCTAGCCTTTATCATTATTAGTTTTTAAATGTAAATGTTCTATCTAATATTTTCGTAAGTGAGCTACAAAACAAAATTATGTTTGTTTGCAATTTGTTTTATTTTTTATTTTTTTATAAATTATGTTTGAGTCTGTAGCCACAGTACGTCGGTAAAAGATGCCTTGAACTTATCGTTGATGGCCCTAGATCCCGTGGAAGGCCCAGGAAGCGCTGGCTTGACGTTGTGAAAGCGGACATGAGAGAAAATGACCTCACTGAAGAGGATGTTGAAGATCGGGCAAAGTGGAGTAGATTGAGTAGGAAAGCGGACCCTGGCTCCAGCCGGGATAACGCTAAGTAGAAGAGAAGAGATGTTTGAGTCTGTAGCCTTAATGCTTTGATATATTTTGGACTGCGATATTTCTTTTTATTCGCTTTAATACTCTAAGTGTAATACAAAAAATTAATTAAATTGCTAACTTGGAATCTATGAACTCTTTTAATATAAATCTTCAATTTTAATTATGACATATTACTGTCTAGTCATAATTTAATTAATTCCACAGAAGTTAAACAAGGATAATGTAATTTAAACTGAACATAAATTATGGAATGTAATTAAAAATGTGTCTCCACGCCGTTCATAATAATGTGTTCCCATGTGAATTATTATTTCTTCGAGTGCTATAAAAAAGATCAAAAGAAAAGAAATCTGAGGGGTGACTACAGTCAAAAGAGTGATTGTCAAACGGTTTGACATGATAGGGGTTTGACACATGGTAAGTAACTATTTTTAGTTTCTCAGTCAAGAAACCCGGGTAATTTTGGTAAATGTTTCACTTAATATGAAGAAAGTATGACAACCAAACCTCTAAAAGTTAAAATTCTTAAAAGAGGAAGAAAACCTAAGGTTTTTATTTTAAGATAATGATTTATTTTATTTTATTAAATATTATTTGTTTTTATACCATTACCTAGTTAGAAAATAAATATAACTCTTGATCGCATAAAATAGTAATAAAAACAAAGAAGTAAGAGTTGAAAGAGTAAAACTCGAAAGAAAATACGCTTGAGAGAAGATAGAAAATCTTTCAGTTTTCTTGAGTGACAGTATTTTGCACCCATTCTAGCATCAAAACAATAAAGATAAAAAGAATAAAGATATAACCTTCAACGAAAGAATTATAGCCTGTTCAGTTAGTAAAAGCGTGTAACACATATTATAGAAGGTGTGGAAAAGTAACAAAATATTTCCAGAGAGGCATAGCAGAATCACCAACGAGAGTTACGATCCCATATTTAATTTGAACAAAGATATTAGAGTTTACGAAATTTTTGAAATTATTTATGAAATCAAAAGACTAAAAAAACTATTTACCGTATGATCGATGGTATTATTGCTTTTTGGTATTCTTTGAAACTTCATAACGAATTTCGGAGATAATTCCCATGAAAATGGCAGGAAGTTATAGCTCCTCTACATACCAGACAAAAGAGACAGGCAATATATTCACACGTCCAAATTGTGAACACGACATCATTGTTCACACCCGATTGGACAGTATTGTTTCATCGATTGCACCTATTTATAACGGTGGACAACGCCATATGAACGCTACTCGTGTGTCAAATTATAGGCGATTAGCCTTTATTATAGTGGCTGTTTTTAGAATAGGGAATGATTATATAAATGGTACTGATGTAATTTTCAAATGACAGTCGTCTTGAAGATGGAGTTGTATAATGGCAATCGAGTTATTACTTACTTAGCAGATGCTACTGTAACAAAATAATTAGTAATATCAGATAACAGTAACACGTGTGTTTATTAAATCCCTTTTATTATGTAGACTAAAATTTTGTCTAGCCAGTAAAAGCCTTAAAAATTTTAAAAAATACAGTTACATAAAATGTAGATATACTATGAAAATCTGAGGATAAAAAATACCTCGCAATCTCGGACATACATAGACACTTTACATAAATTGACTCAAAAACGTTATTCTTTTCACAAAACATTCAAGAAAACCTCGTAATTTGCTTTAAATACCATAATTCTTGTTACGTCTAACACTTAAACCTCACTGACATGTATATTTGATGTAATTGTACGCTGTGGGGCGTAACGTGAATATCACTGCAGACATGGGTGTGTCCGGAAGATTTGTAGTTGACAAGTGGTATAAAGAATCTCACTTATTGTCTCGGACGGACCAAAACGATGCGATTTGAAGAAGAATAGATGTGACAATTTGCTTGTTAGTAGTCGTAAATAACCTATTCGATTAACATAAATCTGATTGTATAAAATGTACCTTATGTGAATCTAGGAACCAAGATACGAACGGTACCAGCGCCTCAAAATTAGTAGAACAGTTTTGGATAAAGTTGATAACAATTAAACTGTCATAGTTACAAACAGCTATCGAAAAACATTGATGTTATGACTGTTCAGAACTCATTGACAGACTCGGTGGTTCAGTGGTTTGCGCTCCTGACTACTGATCCGAAAGTCGTGGGTTGGATTCCCCACCCAGGGTAAACATTTCTGTGATGAGTCAATGTGTTTGCTCTGTATCTGGGTGTATTGTATCTTTTATATGTATGTATTTAAATTTATATATGTATGTATATCAGTCTCTGGTTCCCACAGTACAGGGAATCACACCGAACGTTCCAAAATAATGCAATTAAAAAACCTATTTATAGCTATAACTACATTACTACTTAAACTGAAACTTCGTAAAGAGGTTTGGTTGATAGAACAACTTAAGACAGTTTTATCCCGAAAATCACAGTTCCAAAGTTGCGAGCCGCTTGCGGCTCGTACACTGGGAGCGCCCAAGACATTCATGAAGCGACATCCATTCGGGGGGAGCTGCGGGCAAAAGCTAGTTAACAATAATTTGATAATTATTGCCTCTCAAAATAACTATCTAAAATTAGAGGGTCAATTTGGTAAAATCATGTAATTGGTTGTTTTGTACTTAAATAGTGGAATTAACAAATTAATTGCTACGTCAGTCACTGTCGAATTAATATTCGAATAAAAATTTGAGCAGAGTTATACTTTGTAGTTCTATGTTAAGGTACGTAGGTAGGGTCGGTAAATATTTTTGTCTTGTGTGAAATTTATCGCAGTCTTCGGCATGTGTGGATTGGTGTTGATCGTTTTGTGAACTGTGATTAACGTTGCCTCCTCCTCCGTTGGATGAACTTTAATGGTCAGATAACTAATCCTTCCATACATGTAATATGTTGTCTTTTTTTATGTTATAGGTGGCAAACGAGCAGACGGATCACCTGACGGTAAGCGATTACTCGCCCATGGCCACCCGTAACACCAGAGGAGCCACAAGTGCGTTGTCGACCTTTGAAATGGGATATAGAGATGGGGGGAATCGGGGGGGGGGGGGGGAAGGTTGGGCTTCCGGAACCCTCACTCGGCGAAACACAACGCAGGCGTTGCTTCACGCCTGTTTTCTGTGAGGCCGAGGTATCACTCCGGTCGAGCCGGCCCATTCATGCTGAAGCATGGCTCTCCCACGGATAAACATTTTTGTATAGTTTCGTACCTATCCGTTCTTCACGAGAATAATAATGATTTCGTAGACGCTGTTTTTTACGAAATATGTAGTTGTCACTGAAATTGGTCAACAAAATATAAGAATTGACAGCAAAAGAGACAAAAACAAGCATTAACGTAACATGGTTATTCAGCACAATAGGAACAGTTCCAATTCAGACTGGATCTATCCACGAATAGAATCCTTTTACACACAGCCCGAAAACTTCTGAAATTGAGATCTGAAAAAAGCGAATAGGAAAGAGGGTATCGAATCTATCCGACACATTTCCACCGACAGTGGAATAAAATCTCCTTTGTAATGGGCAAACTGCTGGGATGCAGCTGCTAGGCAAATAGTGAGTCTATTTGCTGGAGCGTGGATGTAGAACTTAGCTACTATTGTAACTTGTAAATTAATTAGTGTTTAGTAAAGTTCTCTACAAATGGTTTTAATCCAGTATCTTTTCAGGTCAAAGCATTATAACGAGTACATTATAGACTTGTAATCTCGTTTGTACCAACTTATTTTTTTTCCTCTCGCATTCTTTTGCTGGACTACAGTCCGACCAATTTTGATGATATTTAATTATTAAGTACATAATTTTACTGACTGCAATTGTTAGTATGTTTAATTTAAATAAAAATAAAAAAGCCTATTTGTCTTTGTCTTTGTTAATTTAAAACTTTCTTTTTTAAAATTTTCTGCTATTCTAAAACTCACACCTACGAACGATTCTCTATCTTTTCCGCAGAATACAACTTCTACATCCACCTCACCGGATACGTTTCCAACTGGAATCCCGATGCTATTTTCATTTGCAATCGCTGTTTTCGGCATCGACTGCGAACAAACATAGTATTTGTTTTTCTCACGTCAGTCTAGTTGCGTTGCACCTACGTTACTTTCTAGATTTGGTCCGATATCCAATCGGAGTTATCGTAGGTGATATAGCTCGATCGTATCGACTTAAATATAGATTTTATTTGCTTAGCCAATTTTATTATTGTTGCCTTCAATTAACAATGCTATATTTGGAATAGCATGATGCAGTTTCTTTGTTCAATTTACAATATTTTCAAGGTATGTTTAATCCACAATTGGTAAGTCCTTGGTATTATCAAATTATAATATTATGATTTTAGACAACTATTGTATCAGAGCAATTGATATTTTGGCGATACAGTGACTTGACTAGTACAGAACCTTGATAAAGATAAAAAATAAAATACGTACTTTCTTCCGTTTCAACATAATCATACAAATCCTTGCAGACTTATCTGATTCTTTGCTCTTCCAATACACTTTCAAAGGCAAAATAGAAGTCCACAATCTACTGACTGGCAATCCCTATGTCAGTGCAGTAGTCTCGTGGCTATCAAAGAAAGCGGCTTACCTGGCTTCAGGCAATTTCGCTGTCCACTGGTTCTCTTAAAGGAAACAGTAAGCGCGCAGTAAGTCTTTGTACAGCCTTTGAGGAGGTAATGCTGTATGTACATGGGAATATGTTGTATAGAGTTGGTATCTACAGCTTATGTGTTGAAAATGAAAAGACATACAATAAATGTATGTTTCATTCTTATTGTAAATTTAATAATCTATTAATGTAAAAGAATCCTTAACAAATAGAGGAGATAGTAAATAAAATATAATATTTAGAGTATTCGGTCCTCTGTCATTAAAACAATAGAAAATGTCAAATAATTATACTTTATATCATTAATAACAATTCCTCACAATACTGTCAAACAGCTAGCTGAAGGTTTCAAAATAGCAATCGAAATGCCTTGTTACAGATCTATAATATAGAAATTGTAATTGACGGCTTAATTTTTTTTAGATTTCGTAATTAAAAAGTTAAGAATAACCTTAATAAAATATAAACGGCAAGAAAGTGTTAAGTGAATTACATGCCAAGAAATTCATTTGTACAGCTGGTTCCTTGCATATTATCATTTTAAGGGAAGGTATTATCAATTTGTTGTGAATTTATCTGCTGGATTAGATTTTTTTTATTGTCATCCTTTCAAAATCTTTCGAGGATTATGATCCTCAAAATGTTAGTTAGAAATATTACAGAGTATAAAATATTATTACTTGATAGTATGGAAAAGTTCTAATTTAATTTCATGTGAAAGGCACTGTCCAAAATGTCCAACGTATGGCTTTTTGCAAGCCTCATCATACCATCAGCCCACTTGACTTGGAAGACTTCGCTTCCAACTCACGTTCCCTCCTTAAAGTCTTTCTTCTCCATCAAGTATCAGTTCTGTGAGGTACATACTAAAACTGCTAAAGAAAAGTATGTGTTCAAATAATTTGGGTTTCGACAGTACCACCGTTATTAGGGACAGTGGTTAGAGGTGATAGGACCGCGGCTTCTAAATCATACTTAATTTGATAAATCTCTGTGAAAGTTACCACTTGGCTGTCATTAGGCCATGTATATTACGGAAGTGTTTGAGAGTAGATTTTTCATCCATCCAAGCTTTGGAACTGCTTGTACATCGATCTCGAACGAAAAATTATTTTAGGTACTACACAGAAAAGAGGTACTTATATTTAAAAATAAACACTTAATAATTTTGAAAAATTTTTCGTATAAAGTATAAAAATGACGATTTTATATTAATATGTAAAAAAGTAAAAAAAAATAAAAATACTAGTCAAAAAATTATGCATTTGACATCTGACATTTGTGTGGATGTCTTAAAAAATATACTAGTAATAGGTACTCAGCTGTTATGATGGATAAAAAGAAAACATTACCACTACTATTAATTACATATAAAGAACACATATCAGAGTACACTCGGCAAAATTTTAATTAAAACACTCACGATAAGAATCTCATTGGAAACCAGGTGTTATTATGTAAGGGATGATATAGGATTCAATGGTAACAAAGCATAATGACTCTCACATTCTGCGGGTCGATTAAAACAATTTAGTGGCTCCTTTGTTGGTTCGTAATAGACAAATTCAAGTTGGGTGCCCCGTCGCGAAACATAATGAGTAAACTTTATGAAGCACATACAAAAATGAAGCTATCATGTCACATTTCCACCTACACATATGTTGCAGCAAAAACTGCGTTTGCCGTGATATAAAAGATTTTTTTGCATTCGAACTCTTTTGTTTTTTTCGGACAGTTTTTTATTTATATTTATTACTTGATTAATAAGTATGAAAATCATGAATGTTGAATAATGGCAAAAAATCGACCAAGTGTGATTTTTTAAATTTATTTCATTAATATCTGTAAGAAGTAGTTTATTTTTGGTCACAGTAAAATATTGATTGCTGTGATAAAAACGATAGAAACTACAAAAGTAGATCACGTGAATCTGATGCAAGAGAATATTTAGGGCTTAAGTGAAAATAATATATTCCACCTTAATGATTTATATAATTTTACTTCTTCTGAAAGTGTTTCCTAACAATATTTCGATCCCCTGAAAGTCTAGGCAATTGAAGTACTCGTGGTAACGATTAAAATGAAGTATTTAGTTTTACTTAAAACACCGTTGAATGTCGTACGCAAGCAACGAAAATAAGCTGCAACCACAAAAATAAATATGTCCCAAAGAAAACAATGGCAGCCCAAACACGAGCGCCATTAAAATAACCACAACATTTAGAGTTGATACTTGAAAATATGACTGTTCACTGCGTGCGGTAGGCAATGTCGATAGCATTCGTAAAATAGTCGGTTATTATGTTTTAACGCGCCCACACGCAAAGGTCGTTGGTACGTGCTCAAACACGGAAGAAAGAGGTGACCTTACCTCTTTCTTCCGTGTGCTCAAACGAAGAAAAAGAAATGAAGTGAAAACAATTTTAGGACAAGGAACTTCAAATTATTTTGCCATGAAAGAAAAAGTCACTGCGCAATTTAGTCCACTTTTTGCTGACCAACTCTTCTATGACGTAGACAAAAACAAATCCCCTCAAGCTTTCTGCAGTTTAACGATTTACAAATAAAAAATGTTTTAGCTCCCCTTGAGGACATTTCGAAAAAAGTAAATCTATTCCGGTAAGCCAACAAGAAACCTGCTCATTTTTATTTTGTCCATTCCCTGAGGCTTAGAGCATCTTATAGATATGGTAAAAGATATAAGAGAAAGCGATAGTACAGAGTCTGTTACAAATATTGAAGATAAATAGTGTAAGCTATATGAAGCGTAGAAAATTCGATTAAAATTCACCTTTAAACGAAGCAGTGATTTTAACAAAGATATTTAGCAAAAAAAAAATATTGTACGTATTTTACGTAAATACCGCTAGAATTATAAAAGTTAATTAGTAATCCACACTATTGAACAGTGCGACACAGATTTTACTTGGTGCATCATTCAAGACTACTGAACTTATGAGCAACCTATTTTCAAATAAATAAATAAATCCTCCCGGTTTCATTCGTACTTTTTCAAAGTATTTTCCAGTTATCAAAATTGTTTTGATAGTACGTATTTTATTTACTAATTGTACTACGATGCATAAGTTTATGAATATAAAATCAAAGGAGAGTCAAATACTTCAAAAACTATAGTTAAAAGCAAAAGTACATAACTTGGACATCAATCAGTGCATGACGTTGCATTCACCTCCCACCAGGACCTTAATCTCCGTACGATACGGTCGCGATAACGTCTGTGTGGCGAGTCCTAGCTTAGAGGTTACTGGTGAGGGAGCTGAATAGTGCTTGGTAATTATTTATTAGGTAGCCAGCTAGACCGAAATTCTCATGGGTTGTCTTGGCTTTGTGAAGCTATTCTGTCGTATTTTACTTGTTATGTTTAGATAAAGATATTCATTTATAACGATTGTTATACATCACATCATTTGTTTATTAAAATACTGTTAATATTTTAAAACAAAATTTAAAATGTCTTATAATAAAATTAGCGCCAAAAACTGTTTGTCATGGCACTAATTTTTATTTTCTGTTACTAATTTTTTACTGTATCAAAGTATACGAAAAAGAAACAAGAACACACATTAATAAGGAATGAACATACAAAAGTTGCAGCTTATTTCTATTAGAAATTGTTAGTTTTGAAAACACACGCTAGAAGTTACATCTCTTGTCGATAGTCGATTATGTACAGAAGGTACTAGTAAGTAAATGGAGATTTCTGGTTTCGTTAGCCTTTCTTAACATATAAGAATGTGTGTCAGAAAATAACAATAACCCATAAGCAAGATTTCTAGTAACGGAGTCAAATATAGATGGCATAATCAAAGGAATCGCATATGTAAGTTTCAAACATAATTTATATTTCTAACAACCAGCATGACCGAGAAACCTATGAATTCGACTTAATTGATTATGAAAAAGAGTAAAAGACAAACGCTTTTTTCCTTACATTCCACCGAAATTCGAAACGAAAATTTATTCGAGACAATAAAATACCTAACACTGGCAGACAGACAGAAGCGATTCATCCCCGATTTAAAATATTTAAATTCCTCCAATGACAGAAATTACAATCCACTGGATTCCAATGGCCACCCTCTGTCGGAATCCAAATAAGGGCATAATGACCCATTTAATAACAAATTAGGTCTCACCGCATTAACAGAAGGAATCAAAAGGTTGCGTATAGGATCCAATAAAGGGTCGGCCGCGGTCGCTTTTTGAAAGGCATTGTTTAGTATGCTACGTTCCCTACATAATAGAGTGGCGATATTAAAATACCCATACGTTAAAGAAAACAATGGAATATAATTTTAGTACGTTTGCTGATAGCGAAGGGTTGTTCCATTTCTGTTCATAATTTTACTGATAAATGAAACGACCAGATCTGAATAAACTAAAATAATTCTAAAATATACCTAATTATTTCTAAACTTGCATGTACAGTAAATAGTAACAACGTAGGTTAATTTGAAAACAAAGTACAAACTTACAGATATATACGTATCTAAAACTATACATCTATATACAATACATATATGTATAAATAAAACAAAAAAACAGAAATAGACAAATGAACAATCGTAAAGAATCAAAACAATTTCAGTGTAAACAATTGCATGCCAATCTGATAAAAGTACACTAAAAGCTTCACTATTAATAACCAGCAGCCAGAAATAAGCAGAGCCAAACTTGTAATTAGCGAATTAAAAATGTAGGTTTTCAAATTTGGAGCACAAAGAGTTAAAGCTCCGTTTCGTCCAAAAAGTAGGTCTCGTTGTTTTATTGCCGTGTCAGAGCTTTTAATTATTGCCCCGTATCGTATCAAGCTGACGATC
The DNA here is from genome assembly GCA_958295455.1 of Coleophora deauratella. Classification (NCBI taxonomy): domain Eukaryota; kingdom Metazoa; phylum Arthropoda; class Insecta; order Lepidoptera; family Coleophoridae; genus Coleophora; species Coleophora deauratella. The sequence goes on along the minus strand of OY282405.1, from coordinate 4,706,218 downwards.
AGCGGCGGCGGCAGTGGCCGCCCACTTCCTCCTTGGTTAGGTTTCTGAACGTAAGGTTTTGCATATTTTGAGTAACGTGGTGCATAGTAGTTAGGCGTTAACTGGATCAAATTAATGTTTTGGAAATTTCCCTGTCAAAACTATGCTTCAAATTCTCGAGATACGGGGAGATCCTTAGAAATGGGAAGGTATGATTTGTGAACAAAAGATGAAGAATCCTGGGTTTATCAGGAAGTCAATAGAAGTAATTTCAAAAAAGGAGATAAAAATATGTTAGCTTCCTTTTATTTTTTTGTAACGATTATATAATAAATACATGGCTGTAGGTAAAGACAAAATGTAAGATAAAAGATTAAAAATGATGATAAGATAGCAAAACCAGACAGCATAAATTGTTAATGTAAGTTGCCTTAAGTTGTAAAGCGTTCTTAGCTTTACAACGAGATGTATGTGTAAAATTAATTAAATATCGCTGATTAAGAAACTCGTAAAAATTGGAATTTAGCACTTTGCGACCGAACAACTAATCAGTTCACACTGGCTTGTAGATTTACATTTAAAAATCGTATTTCTTTGGTAAATTTACAAAGATTTTCTCACGCCTCCGTTTTATCGGGACGCGAACAAAAAACCTTCACGGCATTGCACTGTACAGAATATTCTAAGAAGGGCACTAGCTTTAAAAATGTCTTATCACCGTGTTCATCTTGGCACATTAGTTTTAAGCTTTACACGCGGGTTCCCAAATGAATTTTAATCTTGTATTCTTACAGCGAATTCATAAAACGACGAAATAGCATTATTTAAGCTCCTCAGACGCTATCCCAGAATCTCATGTGGGATTGTTTGTTTTATTAATGTTTATGACTCTATGGTTTATGAGCGAGGTAGCAGTGGGCATGATGGGAATATTAATTTTGGTAGCTATGATGAGAAGTGTTAAGGTATTATCTATGTCTTGATCAAGTAATATTAAGGTGACTAAAATCACTGCTTTATTTTTTGTTGCAGGTTGCAAGCCCTTGCCGAGAACCTACGTGATTTTGTTAAGCTCATAAATCTTGGATTTGGATTCAACCCTACCCTATTAAGAACAAACATTGTATTTTCTTAACTATCATATCAAGGCATATTTAATAATATCAAGCAATTGCACAGCACAGTGCACTGGTTTCTGACCAAAATTGTATGCGTGACGAAAACAGTCACTTAATAAAGGAGTCAAGGAGTCGGCAAAGCGTTAAATTCCCAATTTATCACCGAATATCGCACAGTTTATTGTTTGTATTTTTTTTGTTTTGCACGTCGTCGTCGGCAGGGGGTATGTGTGTGCAATAAGTTAAAATTAATATTCTCTGTAGGCGAATACGATTTTCGGTTCCGTTTATTTTATGATATCGTAGCGATCAGTGTCTTCGCGTGATGTACGTTTTGATGGTTGTGCACAAAAACGATTAAGATTTCAGATTTTTTAATGACACTTTATGGTATTTTATTCCTCATTGGCTACCCACTACTTCAAAAGAACATATCACCCTCTTTCTTTTCGGCATATTTGCAATCGCTGCAGATCAGTCGTGTTTATCTTGGTATCTCAGTGTTAAACCAAAAAACATTACTTAAATTTCAACCAGGTATAATAAAACTGCATATAATTTCATAATAACAGACACTTTATATAAATTTTACTACCCGACTACGGCGAAGCAAAAAGGAGGGTTATAATTTTAACCCGTATGTTTTTTTCTATTATTTTTAAAATGATTCAGATATAATATCGAATTGACTTAAAAATAAAACTATTTACATACATAAGTACAGAACATACTTTGTTAAAAGTTATAATTAAGGTATCTCAAACTTATTAAGTACTTAAAGGTCCTATTTGAGCTTGAGTTACGTATATTTGTACTATTTTAATGATTTAATAAAAATCTTATGCAACATTCTACGCATAAAGTAAGTAAACGTCATAAAGAACCGCATAGTTATAAGACTGGACAGCTGAGTGCAAACACTCGCATTTGGAGCATGTTGGCTTTTGCATAAGTGCCGCGCGAAAATAAGGGTAGACATCCTCACAAAGAACCTCAACTAGGTCATCCGAGTCGCCTCAGTCTATGCCACAAAACGAAGCACTGGTCATTAGACGAACAAAAGAGAAGCTAGTTAAGGAATTGCACTATTGTCGTAAGAATCCGAAGACGCCAAGTCTTTCAAGGGACAACAGTTTCCGGATATTTTGAAGCCCGTTACGAAAGCCATACTGTTTTTGAAGGTTCACGCTCTAATAGCCCTTTGGCGAAGATATAACTTTTTTATCTGGCCCTCTTTACTTAGTTTCTGACGGAAATATAAACAAAAAAATGAAAGTAAAAGAAAACGTGTTTGAATATTTGACGAGATTAAAGCTTGTGTTTTTGGAGAATATTTTTTGCCAGTTTCGAAATTGTATCAAAAAATTTGGAAGATAAGATAAGACTTTGTAATGAATGGGAAAATATAACGTGGCTATAACTTTCCCTAGATTTTTCACAATAGTAAACCAAAATATATTGTAGGAAGGATAACTGCGACACGGTAGTGCATCCACCAAATCGAGTTCAAAGCAGTAAGGTCATGTTCTAGAAGCAACACGGCAGATTTTTGCGTCAATATATCTTAGCACGTTGCAAGTTTAGAAGGCTAAAATCATCACTCAGAGCTCTAAATCTAATACGTACTGAGACTATAGATATTAAGAAAAGTTATACTAATTTGATACTGTTAGCTTATTCAATAATCTCAACGAACTCGGGGGATTTAAAGGTGTAACACTGGCCATGACAGCGGGAAGCGTGTATGTCATTCAGGAGCCGGCGTTACGTAGGCCAGGGTGTATGTACCGAGTGCGGTCAAATATATCATTAATATAATTAACGAATACTACGGCTTGTCATTTCTACTGGTAATCCGTAACAATACTCACTTATCTATACTATACACTGATCATGAAAATAGAACTAGGCTTTTCCGTACTGCGAGAGAGAGTTGAAAGACGTGGGGATTCAGTTTAGTACCCATACAACTAAAAACTTACAAAACTTCGATTATACCTGATCTATAAAAGAAGCGAAATCGTTTAGACTAAATCATATGCTTTGTTAAAATAATTCCTTACATTTGGTTATTTATTGAATCTCATTCGTTTTTACTTCCAAATAATCTTAATCGAACTTGACACGTATTTTAGGATTATCGAAGGTCAGGATAATCCTTTAAATACGCAATTTATAAACATCGCACAAGCAGACTATTTTAAAATATCGAGGGATGGAAAAAAATAATAAAATAACTCCACAAAGTCAATGTTCCATTAGAAGAACACAAAGCGTTTCTTAAACTCCGCTCGATAAAACACCCTCGTGGCGCAGTTCTAGTGAACCAGAAACTTGGTGTTTACCGAAACGGCCGCCGGATCCCGGATATGGTGGCGAAATGAAACATACTATACCACTTATTATCAAAGACTGTGATAATGGAGCGGATAAGAAAAAAGATGTGTGCGAAAATATTTTTAGGAGATGAGGAAATATCGTTGTTGTTATATTATCAAGGAGACATCATAATATAATATTATGCCAGGATCTTAACGGAACGGAAACGAGAAAAATGTCGTTGAATATATCAAGGAGACATCATATAAAATTATGCTAGAATCTTACCAAAAGCTGGATTTTAGTAGAGTGAAAAGCAAAATAAGAAACGTTTTTATTTTTATCTCAATTAATCTGTGTACCAATATTTTTTCAAGCTCTGTTTATTTTTTCGTGATTTCAGCATATAGGTAGTTATTTTTTTTTAATATGATGAGTACTAGGTAGTTAACGGGTTCTACACCTATTTCCTTATAATCCGTAAATTATTATGCGATATTATACTTTTTTTATCCATCGATATGATATTTACACAATAAACTTTAAATAGAAATACATACATATATGCGTGTTTTCTGTAAAATGAATAACTGTTTAAATTTTATTTTGTATGAACATAAACAAGGATAATCCCGTGCTGACAAATAAATCACCAAGCGTAACTTTTGATGTAACTCTAAGTACTCGTATGATCAAAGAAGATTAACAAGCATATTGAGCATTCCTTGAAACCGTTTTGATGAAACTAGTAGCGTAAGTACTTCAAAGAGTTTGCAACAGTGTAAGACAAGTTGTTAATCCTTGACCGTGCAAAATTTCAGAATGGGGAGACGCGTGCGCCCAATGTAGCGTCTCCTAATGACTGCAAGTCATTGATATCGCTACTTTAGACGCAACATTTACTAGTACGGGCTATTTGCCACCCGCCGACATTGCTGATGTATTGCCTTTTCCTGTTCACTTTTGTTTCACGATATGCTTGTAGCTAGTTCAAATGTTAGGGGTCAAACTGTAGAAGATGAAGATCACGTTTCCAATTGAGAACTTTAACAACGATTAAAATCTATATGACCTGTCTTTCCTGTCATATTTTATATTTGAGAAATTCTTAATATTCCAACAAAGAAGATAGTTTAATAAAACACAAGTTAATATAGTTAAGCTTGTAGCTGGAAACAGCCAACAAACCCAACCATTCCAATCAGTGTAAGTTAATTCCAGCAACACAGCAAACACTAGAATTTAAAGCGCACACGGGGCATGCCAACTCACCAGAGCCAAATAACTTACAATTAGACGGATAAAAACAAGCACGGTAAGCGCTTTTTGATGCGATCCGTTCGCTTGTTTGCGCTGCGGACATGATTTCATTGCTATGATGGGATGTATGAAGCATTTCTTTTTCAATATCACAGTCACGTAAATGTTTGGACACGTAATTGGTCTTATAAAAAGACTAATGAACAATGATTAAGGCTCATGAAGAGGTTATTATGGAAATTAGGATTTAATAAAAAAATTATATCAACAATCTACAATAATTCTGACGCAGTTTTAATAAAAGAGGGAATCTTAGTACATTACAATTATCCTCACAACTGATATTTTGTATTGAAATATTGCGTAATATTTAAACTAATTTATAAATAATACGAAAGTCATTTAACGAAAATTATCTGCAAGAACATACGTACCTCTACACAAAGTCTACTAGACTTGATCTAAATTGGATAAAAAATACAAAAGTTCTCGTATTACTTATTGTAAACTTAGAATCTTTTGAAAATGACAAAACATAAAGAAAGATTAAATTACCTAACGTTATTCGCAATGTCACAGTAATTGCTGAATGCCGCATCCATTCAAAGGCGCGGTTTTTCAACTTATTCTCGTCAAACTCAAGTACGATTTTTTGCTGCTACTGGCCAGCGAGTTGCCCAAGGAGTTTTTACACACTCCAAAGACGACGACAGATTTTTTGCTAGTACCGAAGCTCATCTCACCGAGTCAAGCACCCATATATTTGGTAGGAAGCCACTGATGACCAGTATGCAATTGATTGATTCCCTTGTAAATAATGCCTTGTTTTTTTGGTTTAAGTGACGTTTCTTTAAATTGAATTTAAGAAACAGTTTCTTGCATTTCCTCTCGACTTTTTCGTTCGTCGGCTTTTGCACTGAGAGATTAAATAATTTTATTATTTATCAATCGTTTTGGTAGGGTTGTTTCACTTATTCCACATAAATTATTTATATTTCAACTCTTATTCCTGATTCCTCATCAATGTCCGTCTATAAATTGAAGTGTGCTGATTTTACCCGAACTTAATCATCACACAAGACTGCTTCCATTATGAAAACATAACCGAGACTTTCCAATAAGTAAAAAAGTTATCGAGTTAACCGTAACATCGAGGGCATCAAAAGGATAACGGATCGACGAATATCGATTCGAAGATGGCTTATCGGCTCGAAAGCAATCATCGATGCATTTCAGAAGGCGTGAACTTAACGAGTAAGTTATGACGTCGATAAATCGAACAATGTCAACATATTAAACAATCGTCATTCAATTAAAAGTTCCATCATTTCCAGTACAGTACAAACGATGATTGAGATCAATATCAGAGTTTTAGTAAAACAGACGGTGGACGGTTCCTATCCGGTAGTCGCAATGTTTTTTTACCGTGAAAAAAGTTGAAGTTCGAGCCCCTCGAAAAAGCAAGCAATGATAATAGAAACAACGGCAGCGGCAGAGCCTTTCCGAAAGGGTTATCGTGTTTTTATTTGCGTCCGTATAGAGGTCTTTTTAGAATGCGTTAAAGGAAACAAAACAACCCAGAGAGTGCGTGGGTGAAAAAAATAATACGACCTCTGTCGCCTGTTTGTTCCGTTATTGCAGCTATTACCGTGGATTTGAATAAAAATATATCCGTAATGTCGGTCGGGTGGTACGGAATGGCTTACCGATCAGTAACAAGTTTTGTTGTTTGGTTACAGGAGTCTTCGAATTGCTTGGCACACTTGGCAAGGTGAAATAAAATTATAGGGTTGTTCTTTGATTCTGTATACGTATGAACGTGGTTGTTTCATGGAAACGCTGTATCAGAGTTCGACCTACATACAAATTACTATAAGAAATTCAGTCTAATTGGACGGTTTGACACGCCATGGGGCGTGACTAGCAATGGTGACAGTTTGGATGTTAATTATGTTTGTAAATTGGCGCACCCTGTGAATTTCAGCACGTTTGCGAATTATACGTTCATCTCAGCTATTATTACAAATTGATATTTTTTACTCCTATTTCTTCGTCTATTAATTTTAGAGTAACTTATTGGAATAGGCAAAATGTTATAAGAATAGAGGTGACTAATTTATGAAAATAACTTCGAAACCTGATCAGTCATTTAACAATCTTCTAAACAACCTCTCTCCGTTGGCTATTTCACATACCGCCTTGTCATGACAATAAAAAAATCGTAAAACTGTTTTTAAACCAGCTCTTACAAGACTAAATTCTTCTAAGACGACTTTTACACCAAAAAGGGATTCCAGTTAGTAAAAAAACATATAAAACTAGGGTCCTTGCTCCGTTGACGCGTTGTAATGAATTTTATTGCATACGACACGGTGACGAATAGGGCGTAAAAGGTAAGTTTTAACGTCAAAGATTAAGAGTTTACGAAGTAGTCTTGAAATCGTTACTCATATTCTACCTATAAACTTATTACTTACTACTAGTAGAATATTTAGTTTCTATGTATAAACTAAAAGACCGCAGATGTTGCTAAGTGCAATACCAGGCGACCACCGTCTAATTATTTGGGAGTATGGTTAAACCCGCTTCCATCTTCAGCATCACCGTCACTTACCACCAGGTGAGATGATGCCAAGGGCTTACAATTGTAGATAAAAAAAATATATATTGTTTCTCATGATCAGAAAGGTACTTTTAAGTTTTCTTAAACAATCATTTATTCAATAAAATAACTTCGTATCCTACATTGTCTTCAATGTCTTGTATGTGTAAGTGCAGAAATAAAACGAAGCAATTCCGATATTGAAAAGCGAAATAGTTATTTCGTTTTATAGGGTCGTAAAATGAAGTGCAGGATCAGCTGCTTATCTGTCACTACTGTATTGACTACATATGTATACCTCGGTATGATATACATACTGGTCTGGTATATGTACCTTTTTATTTTTTTTACCCTCAATTGGTAAGCCCATGGCATCATCCCACCTGATGGTAAGTGATGTTGATGCCGAAGGTGGAAGCGGGCTTACCAAGATTCCCCAACGCAATGGGGAACTGGCTATCTTATCTTCATGCCGGAACACATCAATGCTGTTAACATTGATGTTTGGCGGCAAGACTTAGATAAGATGGTGGTAGCTAGCCAGGCGGGCTCAGAAAATGCCCTACCACCAACCAAACCAAGTCCACAAATTTGGACCCCGCCGGGAATCGAACCCGCGACCTCCTGATGTGAAGCGAGCGGCAAGCCACTACTCTACGGAGGCGGTTAAACCTGATGAGCGATTGTTTTAGAAAATTAAGTTTTTTGATAAAATACCCCGACAAAATCTATAATTATCAGCTGATACTCGACATGGTATAAGCTTTTAAAAGTACATGGGTCACACCGAAAAAGAATTATAATACTTGAATCCTCATAATTTTTCCAAAAAAATCAGAATCATTTTACACAAATATGATTTTTTCTTGATTTTGGATACTTGGATATTATTGTATTAAGATAAAATTACATAATTTGATCTCGGAAATAAAGAGTAACTTCTAGTAATTCTGTGAAGACTTGAAAGAGTTAGAATTTAGGTAGAAACAAATACAAATTAGTGATCTTCTTCTTTCTGTTCTGCATAATCTTTGACATTTAGGGCATGGCATGAACCACGGGCTCGCGTGACACTACCTCACCGCACGCACACTGTCAAATGATAACTCTACGTCTATCAATTTCCACCAGAATGGAACACCGGTGTGCCACAAGTTATGACCTCCATAGATAAAGCCAATATAAATAAAAACAAAAAACTAAATAGTGAGTCAAGCCATAAAGTAACTAATAGGCTTGTTTATTTGTTCTCGTGGTTACGAAGCTCATGAAATATGGTATTAGGGGTAATCGTGAAGAAAGTCTGTTTAGGAGGAAGTAAAATATATAATACTGAACAGATTTGATTATAATTTTTTAAAGATAAAGCCAGTTTGAAATATACTGGGTGTAAAAATATAGGTGAAAATCCTTTTAACTGAAAAGCACTACTCACTATATTGATTGACTTTTATCTTAGCTGCTAGTTCTAATACAGCTGAAATTGCAAAAAAAAAGTTGACTTATACAAAATTGGCCGATCCGTGTGTAAGAATACAATAATTGTTCAGCGTTTCCAGCAAAGTCATACTAATAACAAAGATTGTTCGGTATAATGAGTATAAGCTTCGCAAGTTTTACACTATTTTCAATTACATCGCATTATGAAATTGGGAAGCTGTCCTCGATGTGTTCTCAAATACATATACATGTATACGGTGGAATTTAATTCGCGGACCAAACTTTAATGTGGCTTGTTGATACTGAAGAACTTTCTATAAGGGACCAATTCAATCGGAGCAAAAAAAGGGAACTTTCCTTACAGATTTACCTAGTCAGCTCATCGATTTAAATTTATGTTTTTTTCGCTCCGATTGAAATGGTTCCTCAGAGAAAGTTGTTTAGTTTAATAAGCAGAACCCAGAGTTAAAATTTGATCTGCGATTTTAGTTTCACTAATTCTACTTTACATCCGATTTAAGCAAAATAAAATATCAAGTAAGTGTATTTCAGTTTCAAAATATTTTTACTTCCTGTGAATAAGAAGTAAAATGTGAAAGTTTTACATAATAATAGAATTAATGATCTCTCGCAAAACAAGTCCATGGGGATATAAAAATTAATATCGCTTAACACAATGGAACATGACAAATTACAGCATTACATTTTAATTAAAATTTAAAAATCCTTTGCCTGTGGGCTTAAGTAGAATTCTGTGTAGTTAATTTTCGAAATGAAAGAGAAAAATCGGGTTCACTCGGATTTAAACAACGCTTAATTTGTTGTCATTAATAAAGATGATGTGGACACATTAGCCCCCAGCGACTGCTAAATTTGGCCTGTATTGCATACTAATAGCGTGTTCAGTGCGCTTTTTCGTCAAGTGACTGTTGAATAATCTATTTTTGACTTTTTTTTGGCCAAATAAATCTGCACAAGTCTTGACAAAAGCATCTTTGCACTGTTTAACCTATTCCGAGAAAAATCTGCACTTTACCAGTAGCTAAGTTGCAGAACAGAAAGAAGAAAATCAGTAATTTGTACCTCTTTTTTATAATTTTAAGTTCACCATTGATAAAGCTGCTATTTTTTTAAAGTCCATACCAGATATCTAACTGGCTCTGTGAAAACATAGTCACCCTAAACATTTTGGGATTTTGGAAGCCAAGTTTTCAACTTACTTACTGAGCTTATCGATCTAAAAGTCAGGAGAACGCAGTAGGCGATTACGGTCACATTTATTCGTATTGGCAATATCGCGTAAAATGGGATTTAATTGGCATCCAAATGGGATTTTTAATCTTCCAATTGGATACAGGGGGTAACAAAAAGGTGTGGTGATACTTCAAGGTGGGCTTCTACTCATCAAACTGAACAACTTTTGTTCCACGACTTTGTTGAAATCGCAAAAAAATTGACTTTTCATGCAAATCGATCAGCTGGTGGGCCAAGTTTGTATGAAAATCCAAAAAAAAATTGTTACAGCCTGTTTATACGGAATGTAAAAAGACCACATATGTACTTTAACAGGATGTTCTAATCTTGAAACTGAATTTTTTCCTATGAAAACTATATTGATTGCGCAATTTTTTTTTTGTACAAATAGATGATAGCCAGTCCGGTTTGTGTGAGTTCAAAGTTCAAGATGGTCCAAAAAAGACTATGATTGTTAAAGTATGAAAATACTGATCTTTATCAAGAGTCACTTACAACAGTTATTCAAAGAACATACCTACTCTCAGAATACCTATTCCAATTTCCGTACCTAAATTACTTTCGTAATTCATAATTGCTAAGAAATTATTTTTTATTCAATAAGAAGGGACGTCTTAGATTAATAAGAAAAACAAAATTACAATTTCGTTGTTTGTAAATAAATTAAAAAGAAATTAGCGCAAGTAATTTTTGCAGCGAAAATTGAATTTCCCTGGCACGAAGTAGGCACAGGGGATGAATAAATTTTTATTTTCATTTTGTGAATGCGATTTTTAGGGATGCGTATTCTGGTCCGTTTTATAAAAATCTAATGTCTTCCTGTATCCGCTTGAGAATGATGGAATATGTTTGTGCCCTATTGATAGGTTTTTACAGTGTGATAGATAATAGAGTAGGGCTCATAAGCTTCTACTCATTCCCAGACATAGCGCTTTTATGCGTGTTTCCTCTAAGTTATACAGAAAAAGTTACTTATTTATAAGAATTATTCATTGCACGGTCATTACTTTACTTTGTACACATTAAATATTTTTGATAAATTAATTGAATATGCTTTCAGAAGACATAAATGTCACGTGTCGCTGTTATGGGCGTTTCTCTGACAGAATGTGACATTTAAACACGTTCAACCAAATGATGAAACATTTTTAGATAGCAAAATATTTTTTATGTCACAATGAAAATATGTTTCAGCGTATATTAGAACAAAATAAGTATTTAAACTTTCCAACGTTGTCCAATAAAATTCTTCAATACAAAACAAATATGGCGAAAATGCAATGATCGTGTTTTTTGAGCGGTAATTGATACCGTTTCGTAATTAAGTTATTAAGAGCACTGACCGTTTATAAAGTAATTATGGCGTTGGTTTTTTTTTCTGTTTTATGTAGTGCAATAACGTGTTTTTCATTTATTCATTTACCATCCGCTGTTTTACGTAATATTTCAGGTAAACGTTTATTTCTATTTTTATTTTACTATACGTAAATTTTGCCTATTACAATTTTCACCTATTTAATAACTACGTCACCTAATTTTGTGAGCTCCATTACGTCCCCTGAGGTAACCGACCTTTTTGCTTAAAAACCTCTTTGTGCTCCCTCATTCTGTCATCAAAAATGTTTGTAACATTTCTCACAAAGAAACGTTTGATATAGCTTTCGATTTTGTTTTGCAACCTATTTGTAACATTAAACGAGCGACATAATAGAGTGAAAACCTTCAAGTTTTTAGGGTCCTTAGCAGAATGTGATAAAGAAAATTATGTTACTATAGTTATATAGTTTGTTTAAAAGGTAGTGCGCTTTTGTGGTTTCCTTGCGTGCAGGAAATTCGTGAATGGACGCAAGCGTTTGAGGCTGTCGCTATTTTTTTGCATTCCCACGCTTGGGCAATGAAGGGTCCAGCTTGACGTGATGAGGGATTTTCTGCATTTTTAAACAGCTGATTTGTCTCGACTATTATTGTATCATGATAACCAATTGACCATAAACAACTATATCTTAATCAAGTTTTATTACAAGCTTAAGATATAACCGACAATAGCCTAGCTCTTAAGATAAAGAAAAGGAAGATAAAAATTCAAAATTCAAAAAAAATCAAAATAATTTCTTTCTTTACGTAGGTACATTAAGCACTCTTATAAAAGTCATATCATTTTGCTGGAGGAATATTCCAAATGTCATTATCATTAAAATAATCTACAGTCTTATTAACAATTACTAACAATTTATGGGCATGTGCCTGAAATAAAGGATTTATTATTATTTCTTTCTTTACGTAGGTACATTAAGCACTCTTATAAAAGTCATATCATTTTGCTGGAGGAATATTCCAAATGTCATTATCATTAAAATAATCTACAGTCTTATTAACAAATACTAACAATTTATGGGCATGTGCCTGAAATAAAGGATTTATTATTATTATATTCCGTCCTTGTCCGAGACGGTTTTACTATTGTAGTCTACGCTTCCATGCGATTTGCCATCGGTACATTAAGCACTCTTATAAAAGTCATATCATTTTGCTGGAGGAATATTCCAAATGTCATTATCATTAAAATAATCTACAGTCTTATTAACAATTACTAACAATATATGGGCATGTGCCTGAAATAAAGGATTTATTATTATTATAGTATCCTCTTGAACAAATACAGCGTTTTATATGTTTCTTAAATTTACATTCTGGTAGTTCACACAAGTCATTCGGAATTTTGTTATAAAAGCGTAAACACTGCCCCACAAATGATTTTTTCACCTAACTAATATTGATATACTGATCTATAGAAAGAATACTTGCAACCAGCCATCCATGCTATAATTGCACAACGAATTCATAATCACATTAACAAAAAGCATCATTTTCAAACGAAATCTGTATTTTTAATTAGTAATTTTTCAGCTCTTTCAATTAAAATTCGCATGAGATTCTGAACCACCGAAACGGTGATTAAATATTCCAAAGCTTTAGCTATAAATTAATGAATTGCGCCAGTTTCTGGTTTAATAGGATTTTTGTTGCTCCAATGGAATTCTGCGCAAAAAGTGGTATAAGTAATCAAATTACAAAGTGAACGAACAAGGACGTAAACAGATGGTGAAGGTACTTAGGGTGATTTATAACAGGTGAACAATCTTGTTTCATGTTACGCTAAAATCCGGTCGCCTCTCTAGGGGTGTTGTTACATTTTAAACTTGATTTGAGTTTTGCAGATAGGTTTTAATGAAGTTAAGTGGATCCTTCACATAGGCGTAGACAAAGACAATTAAGAGTGGATTTCGTTTCAGATTCCATATGACGTACCTATCTATATCGGATCGTCATGACAAACCTGAAAAAATATAACCACGACCTCTAATCATGAAATTGAACAACAGTTGTACAAAGCTGTACCGAATTGACGTCTCAAACTAACTGATCTGCCCATTTTGTATGGGAAGTCCAAAATATTTGTTTGTTTGTAATTCTTTATTGTACTTACAACACAGTTACATACCAAATTATAATAAAATAAAACACAAAGGCGCATTTATCCCATAAAGGGATCTATTCCAGACTGAGAACGAAGGAATTAAATACAGGACTTAATTGATATTTTTTTGCGAATTGAGTAAAGGTTTCTTGGAGAAAATTGTTCAGTTTCATAAGAAGACGGTATTGTAAAATTCATTTTCAGGTTTTATATAAATGTATTATACTCTTTACACATTCCCTTGTATTGCTAGGCATAAAACCGCCAACAGCCAGAAAAACATAAAAATATGTCACGCCTCAACAAAATTTCATAGGCTAAGTAAAGTGTACGAATTTTATTACACTTCCTAAGTATGCTGTAAATACTACGCAGTCTTTCACCGGGTTGGTAATATAAAAAAAAATTCTTCGCCACGTAAACGAGAGATTTCGTTAGAAGAAACCTACGTTGTAAAAATTTTATGAATGACCTACCTAGCTCCCAGCGTACACACATAAAAAAATGTCGTATTAGCAAAATAGTCACGTCCTTAATAAAATGCCTAATAAACACCCTTTATAAATGGGCGACGGTAAAACATACAAATTGCGCGAAAGAAATCTATGCCTGGCTGTAAAAATATAAAGAGCAAAAGCCAATAAAGCGAATGGTATATTCGGTTCAGAAATGAGCAGAGCACCGCAAATGTTGTAAGTCAGACGGACTTTTATAGGTCATAAAAGTGGATAATGTGTCGGTGAGCACGTATTTTGGAACGTCACAAATTTAGAATGGAGGCCTTTTACCTACACCGCTACCAAATTGTAATAGGTTAGAATAAGCCTATTTTCAATATGTAAGGTAATATTTTGAAAGGCATAATGAATGCAAAGACCTTTTAAATAGGTTTAGATTACTAACATAGTCATTTGTTTTTTTTTACCAAATGTCAAAAACGACATTCAGTGTTGAACAAAAACATTGTTATAAGCATATATAAAGCATATATAGTAAGCTATGACGTCATAATTTGATGTAAGCTTTCCCATGCTCATAACGAAATATCATGCATATTTAATAAATAAAAAAAATCACTTATACATACAATATTTAAGCTAGTAAGTTTTCAATAAAATATTTATTTATAGTACTTCAATTTATTTGTAATTTCAACTACCCATTTATCTGTTACATGTATGATGTAAGCATAGTAATTTATATGAAACTTACATAATGAAATTAAGACATGAAAAATTTCTTTTTACGTGATATAAACCAACAACCCAGAACACATTCTTACATGTCCTGTCCGTAAAAACACCTACACTGCCTCCCAGCTATCTAATACTGACTGTACTTATGCAAATCTCTTTCAAAGCTTTTTACGCGTAAAGGCATGTACTTAAATACGTAAGATGATACCATTATTATCATAGTAAATAACGTTCAAAGAGTATAAATGTATCGCCTTAGATACGTAACAGTAGATAGAAGATACACAGTGTCCCAACAGTTAGCACGTCGATTGACAGACCAACAAATAGGTGCTGAAGTGTGAATTGACTCGTTTGACACTTACCGATGTTGACAGAAAATTGTGGGACAAATCAAAGACACTGTCAAACTGTATAAGTTAACTTTAATGACATAAACAAGTTAGAGGTGATAAAATAACATAAAGAACATAATATTATGTGGAACATATTATAAAATATGAAGCGTGAAAATCAATGAACTGAGAGTCGATTTTTGATATGAAATTAAAAAAGAAAAGTGTAACTCCAAGTAGCTGATTCACTTTTCTGGCACCTCATTGCATGCATAAAATTAAAGACGAAAATATTAATTCCAATTTTTTTAATCACTTATTTTCCTGTGTAAAAATAATAACAAGCTAAGCTTGTAACTTTTTGGAATATCCTTTATTACACTGACAGTATACACCATTACTATCAAAGATATTTTTATACTTACTTGTAAACACAGAATTTGGTGAAATGTCGATTTGCACGTCATAATTAATAGGGTCATCATATTTTTTGTGTACCCATAATGCTTAACCAAACGTTAACAATACATATCATTTCCACTGCCGGGGCACGGATATCTTCCCATTCTTCGGTACACAAACGTTTTTTTGTGTTTTATATGACACTAACAGTTTAACCTGTCCTATCCAGATTATAACCATGTCTGTGGTCATTTAACCTGCATGAACGACTGGGCCAAGCCAGCCGCTTCTGAACCTTGAACGTGGTCTATTCGTAAATAAGATCAGTAAAGTTATATAGATCGGTAAGTAATGTATACGTGTATGTATATTTTCTTCAGATAGTTAACAAAACAAATAAAATAAATAAAACAAATCTAAAGTTCACTTACAGCTTCAAAATGACGAGTATGCTCCATAAAACCAAACTATTGTGGGACGAAATGAAAGAAATTACTTGTAAGTCATTACAGGAGAAATTTATGTTGTTGTATTGGCAAAATGAGTCTGCGCACTTTCGTTTTATAGGTCGTTAGAAATAACTTTAGTGGTTAGTCCCATGAGAGGGCGTAGTGGAGAAAATGTTTGATGATGCGGAAAGTTTGCTTACGATATTGAATTTACGGATATTTACCTAAACTTGAGGTATTTGTAGTTAATTAATATTCTTTCCATTTCATACTACAAATATACTTCTAATATAAAGTAGACATGTATTTGTTTCTTTTTCATTAACTATGGTTTGTACTCATGAACTGAACATATGATCCTTGTCATCACCAGAAGGTAAGTGATGATGATATTGAAGGTAGAAACAGGTTTACCGAGATTCTCCAACGCTACCTGGAACCTGGCTATCTTATCTTCATGCTGGAATACATCAATGCTTTTAAACACTGACGTTTTATGGCAAGGCTTAGATAAGCTGTTAGCCTATCAGGAAAGCTTGAAAAAACCCTGCAAAAAACCATATGTTTTAATTCCTTTTCTTTTATACACTTTTGCATCAGCGAGAGTCGAGTGTATGTAAAACTTTTACTATTTTCCAGGAGGTTTTGCATTTAGATTTCTAGCAACACCTAGTTTGAAGTTTGAAATTCCACTAAAACTTATGTTTTACGTATAAGTTTAACGTCTCTTTCTAGCACCACAGTTTAAGATAAGACTCTCTCATTTGCTCTTGTTATGTAGTTGGAAGTTACAGAATAAATGAAAACTTTGATACTTTACAAAGGACTTGACAGCGTGATATTACTTAATTTACACACTGCAGCCAGCGCAGCGGCATTGTTGTTTTGATACAGAAAGTCCTGTTTCGTGTTAGTTTATTACTACTTCCTTAATTTTTCGTTTGAGAAAAGTAATGGTGTTTTACTCTGTTTTACTCTTCTCCTTCTGCTTTAGGACCTGTAATACCTAGGAATTCATAGGACCGATACTACTTTTTCCACTCGAATCTGTTTCCAGCTGTAGACTTCACGTGCTCCTGCTCAGGACATATCAGCCGCCTTTAGTTCCTCATTCAGGGAACGTTCCAGGTCACTTTGGAGCGCGGGCGACCTCACTAACATTTGCCACCGGAAGGTTGCCAATCAACACTTGTAGGACGACGAAGTTTCATTCAGTACCCAAAAAAAAAACATGTTCAATTACTTACTTTAGACGTCATAGAAAAGTAATTTTCCCGACTGCCTAAGCGAAAGTTAATGTTTTTCATGTTCATGTATGTAGCATTGTTACCGTCTGTATCAAAATGCCTTTATTTATTTTGGAGTGCGAGATGTTATTTCATTAGATTCATATTGATCCCTCGATTGGCATAAAATGTAGTAGGGGGATTTTTTTGAATAAATGATGTATGCACAAAACAAAAACCTACATCACACGAAAGGACCTAACATATCACCATCATCGACTAAAAATGCACAAATATCGTAACTAAAAAGCCTTTCCAACCCTTTCTTTTTACCAACTGGAATGGAAGGGTCAGACGAAAACCTTAACAAAAGCGGCAATTACACTGATCGCAAACATTTCGAATTCTGTCGATATGTTGCTACTAAACTCTGAACAATGGATATTTGCTAGGTTTTCTGTGTACATCACTAGTTATTATTTAGTTGCCGAAATTCCAAAGATCTCTTATATTGAATAACTAGTGGCCTTCTCACGACTTCGCACGCGTGGGTTTCAGATGTAAACAGTGGGGTAGAAAGACACATACATACATATTTTAAAATTGGATAGACAGGCAGACAGACGACGTAGGTTTAGTAATAGGGTTCCGTAAATACCTTATGAGTATGAAACCCTAAAATATATTTGCTAGGCAAAAAACAAACTTACGATTTTTTGAGATAAGCAATGAATAAAATAATGTACTTATGAAGTTTACGTTTCAGTTGCTACATTTTATGAGTGCATCTGAGGATTTACCAACTCGAACTTTTACGGTAACAGATACACAGCATATTTGCTGAGACAATGGGCCCTGATTGGTTTAGTTATACAGAACCGCCTTCCGATCCCGGCTCTGTGAAACGGAACGTGACCGTAATACAGGATCATTTTGACACTTTTTTGGAACTCTTGTTAGTCTACAGGTTTCGCAATTTTCAGCAGTGTTATCGATTTAGACTTATTTTGAAGAACATTTTTAGTTTATTGTAAAAAGGTTCTTTTTTTTCTGAGAAAAAGAAATTAAATACACTGTTTTCGGACATAGTAATAAATTAATTTGCAGACTCAATCTCATAAAGATTTCGTAAATGTATAATTTTTTTTGGCAAAAACGTCGAGCTGTCTTCAAAGTTTAAGCTCAAATTATTTTGTTTATAAAACAAAGACCGAAATTGGCCGCCATCAATCATTCTTGAACATCAGCGGCATAATAAGAAAATTTTGACGGTATCACGGCCGAGATCTTCGCTACAGAAATCGCATTAAACGCAATTATAAAGACACACATAAATTTTTATTCTAGCGAAGATATGTATCAGTATTGAGGCGTGAGAGTCTTTATGGAAAACGCATTTTAATTGGTGGAAGACATACATAAAACCTTTACGAAACCATGTTACGACTTAATCGAGTAGGGATTGGCGGTTAATGAGCGGAAAGATTGTAAAAGAATTAACGACGTGGGTAGTCCGAAAAAAAAAACATTTAAGGGTTACCAAAACCAGGTCAGAATGTGGTCAACAAAGCAGCTCTATTTGTCCCAATTAAAAAAGTTAAGAAGTCACTCAATCATTGTTTTCTTGACGTTGCTGAAAACAGGGGTCACGATATTTTAGGACTTAATTTTTAAATTCACGACACAACTATAGCCATGGACTAGAAATAGAGTATGTTTAAATAATAAAAAGGTACAATAACATGTTTGCGCAGGCGCGTGTCGATGGCTTTCACGCCATCCTGCGCAAACGGACGGCCTCCTTGCTTAGCAGGCTGCGCGCCAGCTCGAACAGCATTCTGAAGGTGGTCGCGGAGAGATATGACTCTCCGCTGCTTTCCCACTTCATGCGTGTACTGGTCAGGCAGGGGCCTCATGCCTTCTGCAGCTAGTGTACGCATAGAGTGTGAAAGTTTTCGTGTTTTCTTTGTCTAGAATTTAAATACTAACATTAGTTTCTAAGTAATTTTACTAACATAATGGACCAAAATTGTCTGAATAAATAAATAAATTATTAATAAAACTACAAACGAAATTCCTGAGGTATACGAGTATTAACCGTGATCTAAATGATTTAAACGTTCTCTAAGCAAGGCGAGTCGATAATGAAAATAGACAAAAACCAACTGACGATATGATGCCGAATAAAGTCGAATATAAATCTAAGCACGGACGGCTAATGAATGACGTCGGACATTCGATACGACCTATGCTGCCCGTCATTTATATGAAACTTAATCGAATAATTGATTATAATAGTGAAACAATAAAGTGATTAGTTTAACAAAAAGTAAGACAATGAGTTATTATTCATCGGATAGGTTTCCATTGTTAAACGTTAGATGTTACGTTCTTTCTGACAGCTTTTGGGTCATTGACTTTAAGATAAACACAGATCTCTATAACTGTTATAACTAACTACGATTATTTTGATTATCCACTATCTTTCAAGAGTACCCGAAGCATAAATATCAAATAACGCCAAAACGGAAATTCTTTTTTATTTATATAATTATGTATATGAATATAATATTTATTTAGACTTTTCTTGATTATATTAAAAATAATCATGCGTAACCAACGTCGTTACAGTAAGCTCACCCTTTAAAGTTCACACAAATGTCACGTTTTTACTACTACTAAGTACTTACATCAAAATATGATATTTGTTTGTACATGCTTATAATGTCTATGTTTCGTAGCTTGCGCTGTGGTAAGTAATAGTCTCTGGATTAGCAACAATTGTTTAAACTGAATAAATGTTATAAAAAAAGTTAAACCAAATAGTTCTTAGATGCCCCTAATCCGATTAAAAAATATTTTTTTCTGTGTCCGTCTAAATTATAAAAAGTTTAAACAAAATCAAAGCTTGGCGAATTCTATAAACGGTTCTAGTTACTTAGTAGAAGTATAAAGATGCACGAATACAATATTTTATTAGTATCATTTGTTTATGCGATACTGAACTCTGATATTAATCTCGAAGCGATGAGCAGTCAAATTCCTTCCAGTTGATTATCTGAAGGTTACTTCCAAATTTATTTTATCTGTAATTTGTCATTTTCGTTTTTGTACCAAACGGGTTTTAGCCTTTAACACTGATTACTGTCTTTTTAATTTATAGGTATCTTTTTGGAAGAAAAATATGATATTTATCGCAAAAATATGTTTTATATAATTTGGAAATGTATTTTATGTTTTAAGGACTTATAGGTATTTTCATGATTGATTGGTGGACGAATATTTAAAAGTAATTTTATGATATTCATTTTACTTTTCTGATTATTTACTTGGTGCACTTACATAAGTATATGGTTTACTTATAAAATGTAAATGAATATCTGTATATCGTCGACTGAGGGTGAACACCTCGTATTTTTTATTTTTATTTTTTTGTTATTAAGGAAAACAAACAGCTATTTATATTACACATAATAAACATTGCAGTTAAGTTATGACAGAAGCTAATAAAGTTTCCACAATCAGTTAACAGTTTCGTTTAGATATTGATATTCGTTTAGATATTCTATAGACTATGCTTTTTTTACTACTTAAATCTATAAATGTAACAAATTTACCTTACTTTAATTTTAGATAAGTTAATTGTACATATTATGTAGTAAAATAGAAGAAAACTAAAAAACTTTTCACTGACGATATGTATCGTGTAGGACTACACGAGATAATATCAATGTGTTCATAAGCCGTGTTATATTTTCAACAAAATCTTACAATGTAGCGATTTTTGGCGTAATTAGTGCGACTGAAAGGAATGGCAAAAGTATGATTGGAGCGTAAATTAATCGTATATGCGGAAAGGGTAATTCTTGAGTAAAGTTTCGGAAGGAAAAACCTCGTGCTAAGATTCTTGTTACTACTACAAGTCCCCTTAAGAGTGTCATTAGCATAGATGAGGTTTCAGATGCTTCTACAATTCATTTCAAATTGCTGTCTTAAATTGGTTAAAAGCTACAAATATAATTATAAGAGATAAATTAGCAATTTTGCGTTCCTGAGTTTTTCATTCTCAAGCGACGATATGTAAATTCAGTGTAACATCACCTTTCGCTAACAATTCATATAGTCTCCTTTGTTGGGGCATGGGTCTCTTCCCATACCTTGGGAAGGTTAGTCCTTAAAACACCTTATCTTAGTATAACAAATCACAGTGTATTATAATACACAATCAAATACTTTAAATACATTAGAGAAAGGGTAGCACAGTGATACCAAAAAGGTATTAATTTTTATAGAATTACTGGGCCATAATACTTGCTATCTCATAACGCGTGAATCTACTGAGAAAACAAAACAACTTTCATTCTGCAGCAGAAATCTATTTTTTTACTTTTTACGCAAATCTATCAGTGCATGATTAAAGTTGTAACATAAAAGTGTTACTAAGCCTACGTAGACGACTTTTATTATCTTATGCGTAAAAGAGTTGATTTTTATCCAGCAGATTTTTATCCAGTAGTAAGGACAAGATATAGACCCATAATTAAGCACTGGGTGGCTGTTTCGTGCCCGTAACCGAAAATATTTTTATATGGCTTACTGACTTATGTTAAAAAATATATATTTCTGACAATTTATGGATATTTTACGATCCCAAATAAGAGCTGTTCTATTCTATTTCAGTTTCATGATTACCAGTCCTCTTCTATTCTTACCTGTTTCAGATGATGTATGTAGAATCAAGCAAAAGTGGGAATTAAAAGACTGTGACAACGTATACCCCATAGAGCACACATTACCAGAATATATTGGTCGGAAACAAATGCCTTATTATGTTAAAGACTATGATCCCGTCGTGGTAGGCTCAGGTAGAGCCACCATCCAGGAATTAAGTTGAAGGAAGAACTGATACAAGATCAAAGCTTACTGACTCAGTCAGTGTAGAAATGGAAGTGAACTATATCACAATACAGGATATGCAAGATCGGCTTAGATAACATTTAGTAGGCACAGGTCAGTAATATTAATATAACTCTATAAAGAAAAACAAGAAGTGCATTTTTTCTGTTGTTATTGTTGCTGTGTGGCGATGCGCCAATGTATAGTAAGATCGTGGCTTTAAGCTTGATGGTCTTTCATGAATTTAACGTGTTAGTTTGCTGCGGACGTGAGCAATGTTATCTTCATACATATCTAGTAATGAGATGTGCAGGTTTCCTCACAATGTTTTTCTTCGCCGTCAAAGGTATGAAAATGTTCGTACGAAGCTGTCCTGTCTCCCGATTCGATCAACTTCTTATGATCGCTTGGGAAATTATAACAAACAGCTATTTTTCCAACACAAATATTATAATGGCGAAACTCTTCTAAAAGGAAACTAACGGAAAATTTTATCAACAGACTTATGTGTTATACTGAATTTTTTTTGTTCTTATAAGACTTAACAATCCTACTGGAAAACACGCAAAAGATCACTGGTATAGATATTCGTACATTTAAAATAAACATTTACTGGCATCATATGTATTAAAATTAAATGGTCGCGTCCTTTACGGCACAACGCGAAGTAAACGGAAAAATATATCAGTCTTTAGACCCACACTTAATAAGTTGTTCGACGTTAAGAGGATTACGAAGCGAACGGACGGAGGGCAATAAATTGTGGAATCTTTATAATTTTTAGACGGCCGATTTCTTATCGTCATAAATTGAATATCGTTAAATATGCTCCGGCTTTGCGTGTATGCTTAAGTAGGCATTATTCCAATGGATAGAGTCGTTAATGTAGACTCACGGGGCTTACAAACACTTATTGTACAGTAAGAACAGAGTTAACTATACTTCCAATAAATGATGGATGTTCAATTTTTGTTATTTGTTTCTACACGATTAATTCAAATTAAAGAGCAATGGTATGTTTTTAATTTTGACCGTAGGAGAAAAACGTAGGAGAGAACGTTTTGTTTTTCTAAACGATATAACAGTTCGTATGTTAATTTCAAAAATACAGTCCGCTCACTTATTATTGTGTCTTTCTGTATAACGGATAGTAATATCGTATAACTCTAGCGGTTAAGTATTTAATCCCAAAAGTATGGGAGTGTAGTAGCCAAATAAAATTTTATTGTTTTTCATTACCTTTTACACTCTGGGCATAAGTAGTGCCTAAAGTAAAAATTCCGTTGAGATTTTTGGTTATTTCTGATAGCACTGTAGTGTCGTAAAGATACATAGTTTGTAAATTGTATTTAATATGGCGTGTCTGTATTTAATGCTTGTAGTATTAAATACAAATATATTAAGTAAAATAAGCGTAGGACCCGTTTATGCAGGTTTCATCTACCTGGAAAAAACAAATTGACGGCAGGCTTCTAATGATAAGACTGAAACACTTTTCTTCTACGATTTTTTGCAATCGCAAAATTTTTTGGGAGTCATACTTGATTCTGATATCAAATGAAGCCAGTTTCAGTCTTTGAAGGGCGTTAAGGGATTTAAATAATAATTTGGAACCAGACTTCCTCGCACATACAACTTGCGATCTTCGGTGATATTTAGCGCCTGTTATATCTGTAAGCGAATTATTTTATTTTATTTATTTATTTGTTAATTTATGAAATGATGTATGACAAAACAAAGCCTTAACATAGAATGCACTACAAACTTCTTCTTAATCTTCTCTAGTCGATGGCAAATCAAACACACTCCTCCCAAAATCCTACCACGCGGATAGCCGAGCGTTCTGTTAATTATTTACACGTCAATAAGTATATCCCTAGGATTTGTTATTTTAGTTCTATTATGAGAAGGCCTTTGTTCAGCAGTGACCTTTGGACTGTTTTTTTTTCCTTTTAACAGAACCATAGATATCCACAATAACGAAGACACTGTTCTTGTCTGCGCACCGGCATCGGTCACCTAGTATCGCGTGATATATTCCACTTTGGTCCACAGCAATAAACCCACATGCCCTGTTTAATAGTTGTAAACTGTAATGCCTCGCTCCCCACTGAGCTCAGCTTCGCGCCTCAAGCCACCATCCAACTTTACGGCTTAATCTCCACACGCTATATCAATAAATAAGGCCATCCAAAACAAAGATAAAGAATTTTGTACACTCAGCCTACAATATTAACATAGTATGAAGCCCAAGTCTGGATATAAGAGAAAGAAACAGTTGATCTACAGCACAGGTTGTACATCAGAATAAAATTGATTTTTATGTTGCTTTTACAAATAAAGTAAAGAGATAAGTGGCCAATGTGACAGCAATGATCAATATTTTGACGTAAAAGAATAAGAATGAAAATAATCATCAATATTGCAAGATATGCAGTGACATTTTGATAAAATTACGAATACAACGGTTGAAATTTACTCAGAGATCCACTATTTAAATGTGTCTTTTCATATCGAAATTGTTTACTCGAATTTTTTTCCTGTCATACCATCTAAATCATTTTTTAAATTTATTTAAGGAAAAAATATAATCTACAAATTTAAAAGAAACATTACACAACATAATAAAAATACACGCATCCCTAAAAGTTAAAACAGTATATTATAAGATAAATTACTGATTTACTCAAAACGTCTTTTATGCCACCATAAAAGTCCAACAAATTCGTGCTAACCTTTTTCTAAGCACTGCCGTGAAGACACGTCCACATTCGTATTAAAACAAAAATTAATCCCTATTTCTTAAAATGTATCAAGCGCAACTGACGAGCCAAAAAAACAACCTTGACAAAGTAGTCAACAACTTAGAAAAATCGAAAGAACTTTTAACCTTTTGTGTACGCTGATCATATGTATGTGTCCAAAGCCTACAGCCAATGCTTACCAAAATCAAAAGATTGAGGCTCATTTTCCTTTGAACCTGGAATGTTCTCAGCTGAAAAGAACTGTAAATATAACGTTGTCAACTTAAAGATGTCACTCATTCGTAGTTTAACGATGGCCCTAATGGCGTTTTTGAAGCAGTTCCCGAAATCCTCGGTACGTGACTCTGGTGTCAACAAAATTAAAAATGAATCCGTCGGATTAATTTAAAAAATCTCCTTGATGTCTTTTTTGCCCGTTGATTCGGAAAGTAAATAAAATACGTGTGATGTCTCCGTTTACGCTAAAATTATTATGTTTACAATATTCTGGGTATGTTTATTTGAGTTTTTGATCTCCGTCAGTTGTATATAATATATTTCCTTTAAAATATCAGCTGTATATATTTATGTATATAAATAAAATAAAAATATGACAGCTGCTTTAAAAATATGTATATTTTTATTCAATTCAGATGTCACATTTCTAATTTCTGAATCCGGTACTCATAAGTTTTCTATTCTATTTTTCTATTTGGCATTCCACATCTCATTCCGAGCGTGATTTTGCCAATGTCTAGTGAAAAATGGGAGAATCTTCAATTAAAAAAAAATGGCGAAACGCCAATGTCAAGTGAAAGTGACGGCTCTAAGGGTGATGGGCACTTAAAGACGCTCCACGTGGTGGTTTGCTGCTGGAACTCGGAAAACGGAGCTGTCTCCTGAGTTAATCCTCTTCTTATTATCGCTTATCTCAAATCGGGATCACAGCTATTTCTCCATCACAAAAATAACGTTGAAACTATTCTAAAACGGTAATAATTGTAAAATTAACTTAACAGACTTGTGCTCGGTACAAGTCCCGGCAACCAACCACTCATAAGTTTATTTATTGCTTGTATTATGTTTATAAATACAAAATGACGTTTTATTTCGTTGACCAGCGGCTAATGAGAAGAGCTTCACGCGCAACAAAAAAATTACTTTCCTTTCTAATAAATTTATCTAATGCGATGCAAGTCTTCTATGAAAAGTAACAACAAATGGGAAGTTTGTTCAGTTTCATGAGTAACATCTTATTTGCCGCTTGTCAGCAAATAATGTCTTCCTGTATATTACATTCTTCAACTTCCATCAAACTTTTAAAGAGCTTGAGGTAATTTTTTTTTAATTATTTTCTTTAAAGACAAGTCGCAAAGTAGGGTCAGAACTTTTCTATAAAAATTACTTTTACTGATTTATCTTCATCATCAGCTTAAAAAACATCCACTGCTGGACAAAGGCCTCTCCTAAGGATTTCCACAACGACCGGTCTTGCATTGTTCGCATCCCGCGATTTCCCGCAACTTTCATCAAGTTATCGGTTCACCGAGTGGGAGACTTGCCTATGCTTCGTCTTCCGGTGCATGGTCGCTACTCGAAAACTTGAATGCCCCAAGCTATATGTAAACCCCTATTTGATTTATCTATCTCTTACAAATAATAACTAAACGAGGACTGAATATACATAAATAAATTACACTTCTTAAGTGCCTTATTCAACCCAATACGTTTAATAAAGTTGAAGACAAAGTAACTTTAAAACTAAGGCCTACAAAAACATAAGCTTTTTAAGATCGATTCGCTAATAAGAAAAAACTGAGTGTACGAACAACTCAAAGAATTAAACTATTAACACAGCTCAGTTTCATTGTGTTCATGATTTATTTAAATGAAATATCTAGAAATAGTAAAATAAATATAATCAAGTCTAGCAAATGTATCGAGAAAATATCTGTGTCCTAAAAGATCTAAGAAAAGCATAAGATCTCTAAAGGCTAGCATTGTAGGTTGTATCACCTTCTTTCACATTCACTCTCATATGTATATCTCTCTGATTATTTCCCATAATTATAGTTTTTACTGACTAGGGAAGAATAAAAATTCAGTCACTTAGAATAAATACATTCGTATCTAAGTCTATTCTATTTTCATTACAGTGTGTAATATAAAAATACATTTTCAGGTCGGCGCACAATGTTTACATTCCGTGGCGGAAACGACGACTGCATATTCCGCTATTCTAAAAACAATTTCCATTATGCCACGAGATGTTTTCATAAAGAATTTGTTGCTGGAATATAAAAATGTGTGTGCGTTTTTCTGCTCGTTTCCACATAATAAGTCAAATTCGTTGTCGAATTGTGAAAATTTTTCGAGTTTCTCCTTTGACCAAAGGTAATAATAATAAGTATATGTCACGGTCCTATGTTTAGTAGATATGATGGTTATATAACCTAACTAGTTATTTTAATTATTTTAGTTTTTGATGTTGTAATAATTTCAACTGTCTAGACAAGAGCGCACTTGCATAATGTAAAACAAAAAGCCAATATAATTTAGCACAAGGCTAAGAATACATAACTTTTAAAATTTGACATACACACAGCATTCCTCCGGGAATCATTAAGTTTTCCATTATTTTTTCATTAAGTGCAATACTAGGCAATCGCCGTCTATACCTTGTGGATAGAACAGTTAAATGTGCCACACGATAAGGAAGGATTAAGATTTCCTAAACAAAATGTACCCTATGTGTTAGCCCAGTGCTTTATCTACCAAATTTCATCCAAATCCGTCCAAACAAACATCCATACTTTCGCATTTATAATAATATTATATAGTGAGATTAATATAAGAGCTCAAATAATGTAACTTATGATGCCTTTATGATACTCGTATGTAATATGTGCTCAGAAAATTAAATTACCCGCCGCGTAGAAGCTCTCTATTTATAAATCCAATAGTGGTTATAATAAATAAGATAATATAATTATTACCGCTATTAATATGAAAGCTGGTTGCAAAGGTAATTACGGATATGTTTGCAGTTCTATACAGTTATTAAATTATTAAGACTTCAATTATTGTGAGTGTTGGGAAGTTATTAAGTTTTTAATCGCGTGTAAGTTGTTTGTGCATTGTCTACTCCTGTAAGAATTTATAGACAATTAAAGGTTAGTGATTTAATACATAATGACTATAAATCATTTTTCTTGATTAAAACTATTGATTTTTAAATGAAATATAATAAAAATATGTGTTAAAATGAATCTTAAAGAATTTAACAAAATTGGGAGCACATAATACAGAAATGCAGCAATGAGTGACATCATATCAAAGAATATGAAATTGTAAAGAAGCGAAATTCGGCTTAATTCAGCAACGTTAAAATGGTACGTTCAGTGGTAGATACTTTCATACAGTCAGTCGGTTACTGCTCTCGGTTCAATATTTTAGAAAGAGAATTAAGTAATACGTATGTTTCGGCCGACTTATATGAAGTGTCATTGACAGATGACTGGTCTTGGTCTTGTTCAACACACACAACACACCCTATAAATTCTGCATACATGGCAGCCAACGATCACCGAGCATAGGGACAGCCCGGGCACTTAGAAACTAATTGCAACTTCAGTATCAACAGTCAGACCTCCGAGATTCTTATCTACCCTTAACTATTTTCAAAAAAAAAGTTATGTCATTGGCTGTTAGAGCATAACTTTTACAGTGTCAAAGAACTTCTTGACGGAAACCTTAATAATCTATCTATCTATCAGCCGAAAGACGTCCACTGCTGGACAAAGGCCTCCCCCAAGGATTTCCACACCGACCGGTCCTGTGCGGCTCGCATCCAGCGGCTTCCTGCAACCTTTACCAGGTCGTCGGTCCACCGAGTCGGGGGCCTGCCCACACTGCGCCTTCCGGTGCGCGGAATAATAATAATAATAATAATCTAATGCGTAGGGATGTGACGACCCCATCGCCACTGATGTAGAGGCTGCAGTGACAGCGCAGCCTCTTCATCAGTGTAATTAGTCAGTACCCCCTGGACTCGGTGTTGACCGTGCCGAATTCCAATTTGACCCCGGGTACAAAAATAAAGGGGTCCATAACGGTCAAGCGTAAAAAGATGATGGAAAGCAACAATAATGAAGGTCGCATAGGGTCGCTGCCCGGGGGCCGCCGGGGCGCGTCTGGTCGCGCTAATGCCAGGCGCGGCAGCATGCGAGTTGGCGCATCACGACCGGCCCGAACACCTGGCCGGTCACTTCCATCATCGCCACCAGTGGGCTTGGCGTCGGCAGGGTCTCCACAGGCCCAGCAAGCGGCGCCCGCCGCTGGTGGAGTACGCCGCATGAGATGGTCTAGGTCGCAAAATGAGAACCTCATGCGAGCGTACTACAGTGCGACGGGGGGAGAAACTCGTCGGACGGGGTATCGAGTGAGGATGCATCAAGAGTTTTTGCGCTTGGAGCCCGCATTGTCTGTCTCGGAGCAAAACCTCTCGGACCGAGTTCGGTATATTTTGCGCTCAAACATCTTTAGCGCGGCCGATCTCGAAGGATTACGACGCGAAGTCGTTCCGGTCTCAAGATCCTCATTAAATGGGTCGCGGCGTTTATCGGCGCATGTGCCGCAAGTGGTTGAACCACCTAATAACCCTTCACAATTACCAGGTGACGATGTTGAGACTGAAACGATTTCCCAGGAATTAGAGCAAATCAGGAGCACACTTGAGGAGGCGATTCAGGAATTCCGCACTTTGCTTCTTGAGGAGAGGCCGCGGCTTCCGCGATTGCCCCTTAGCATCCGGAATCGGGATGTCATTGAGGCCGTAAATCGCATGCTGCCAGAATATTTGGCGTGTAGCAGCGACCTTGGTGATACAAATTCAATCCTTTTTGGCGCTGCAGTGGCGGTCTGCCGATTTGTTGGTGCTAAAATGCCAGAACTGGCTCGCACCTCCGCTCCGCGGGGAAAACCGGCTTGGCAAAAAAGGATTGAGCGTCGTATCACCAAGGCAAGGGTCCTCATTGGCAAACTGATTGCTTTCAGGTCGGGCAATACCAGGCCCCGAGTGATGCGCTTTGTTAGGCTCGCATTTGCTGGATCAGACTTTGATCCTGCAGGACGCCACGCAATGCGATTAGTTACAGAGCGCATCGATGACCTGAAGCAACGGATAGCTGCGTGGGCAAATCGAATTCGGCGATACTCGGAGCGAGTAGGCCGGTTTCGCCAGAATCGCCTCTTCATGAGTGATCAGAAGAAGTTCTATAGATCGTTGGACCAACCTGCTGTGTTGAACAATGGCGAAAGCCCAGATCATGAGGGAATGGTGGCCTTTTGGCGTAACCTGTGGTCTGGGCCCGTTCAACACAACGAGGAGCGGTGGATGGCTGAGCTGGAGGAGGCGTGTGATAGCATCGAACCTATGAACCCCGTGACCATTAGTACCGATGATGTGTCGCAAGCGGTCCGTAAAGCTCCGAACTGGAAAACCCCAGGAAGCGACGGACTGCACCACTATTGGCTCAAGGGGTTCAATGCTAGTCACGAGACCTTAGCCAGCCAATTCCAGCAAGCACTCGAGCAGTGTCAGGTTCCAAACTTCTTGACAACTGGGATCACTCATTTAGCTCCTAAGTCGAGCAATACCGCTGACCCTAGTCAGTACCGCCCCATTACGTGTCTTTCTACAACATATAAGACACTAACATCCATTCTGAAGGCCAAGATAGACGCCTTCATAGAGGCAAATAACATCATGGCGGTAACTCAGAATGGATGTAGGGGCGGGAGTCGCGGTACGAAGGAGCTGCTCCTGATTGACACGGTCGTGGGCAAATTGGTGAACCGCAATCGACGCAATTTCTCCGCTGCCTGGATTGATTACAAGAAGGCTTTTGACTCGGTTCCCCATTCATGGTTAATGAGAGTTCTCGAGCTGTACAAGATTGATAGTACAGTTAGAGACTTCCTCGGTACATGTATGGGGCAATGGAGTACGATCCTTAGTCTCCATGGTCAGCGGTTGTCGAATGCGGAAGACCGGATTTGGATAAAGAGGGGTATATTCCAGGGCGACTGTCTGAGTCCACTTTGGTTTTGCCTGTCTCTGAATCCACTCAGCTTTTTGCTAGAGAAATCAGGGACGGGATTTCAGTTTCAGAGAGGGGGCTTACGCATGACCCACCTTTTGTACATGGATGATCTCAAGCTGTTCGCCCCAAATGCAACACGGTTGGAGGAGCTGTTGAGAATTACTTGCAATTTCAGCAGCTCCATCAACATGGAGCTAGGGGTGAATTGTGACTAACTCATTCGTCTAAAAGACTCAGAGCCGGGAAGCAGTCGCAGACCCTTCCCAATAAATTAAATTGTACTTGTCCAAGAAATTTTGCATAAAATAAGAGGAAGGTAGCGGAAGGCTCCCTCCTCGGTCATTATTGAATTTCCCCTTATTCAATCGTTAAATCGCTTTCTCTGTTCATTTTTGAACTTGCATCTTTGTGCATTTATTAGGCTAATGATCGTTTAGTGTAGAACCCTTTGTAAAATTGTGAACCATAGCAACCTGATTCTTTTACTGTGGGTGACTCTTCATACTTCAGTCCAATTTATTTACTCTCGCAACAATATGAACTCTTTAAAACCGATTTACGCGTCGTCCTCAATCCCTCTGGGAGAGTACGTCGCATTGCGCACCTCACACCTCTCAAACTTTCATAAGTCTTATAAGAGATATGAGGAGAAGGACGGCTCCGGCCTTCGCCGCCTTGATCCTGGCAGCCTAGCGTTTTACCCAGGCCCCCGCAATCGGTTGTATTAGGCATAAGCCCAGGGATAAATCCCTAATACTATTTTGATTGCGGAAACATCACCATCGTCGAAGAATATTCAGTCTTCCATAGCATCATGACTCTTATTTGAAACATGGCCGCAGGATTCTTGAAAGAGGACATTTGCATGCCCCATGGTTAAATCAACATTCGCAGGTAGGAGATAATTCAGACTCTATGAAAGGAAGCCAGCTGACTTCAGGACTACGTCCCCATTCGGCGAGTGGAACTCTCAATACCGTTGAAAGAAGGCCTCAACAGAACCTCATGATAGAACCAACATTCGAAAGAATATGGCCACATCCATTGAATCGATACTTGTCAGACTGAATAAAATAAGCAGCATAATGGTCACGCAACACTCGGGACCCAAGCCCTGCTATGCCAATTCTACGTGAAAGGATTGTGAGTCCCCACTGCGAGCCCTTCATCTTTTCTACAAGCTTTAGACCGTCGTGACAGTCTTTAATATAATTCACAACTTAATTTGGAATTTTAAAGCAAAAATTTTATTGGCATTTTGATATATGCCGGAGGGTGTTACAGGATAAGTGTGCGATCCTTCATGTGGAGAAAGGTAGGGTGGTGCATTCGAATGGAGTCAATAGTGACTCCATGAACATTCGTACCCTCTCTGAGACTGAGAAATACCGGTATCTGGGCATGTTGCAGAGCATTGGTGTGAACGAAACGGAGGTAAAACAGGCAGTATGTGACGTGTTTTGGGAGCGCCTGACAAAAGTTTTTAATAGCTATTTGTCGGGCGTTAACAAGATACGTGCAATCAATGCTTGGGTCATCCCCGTTCTTCTGTACACCTTCGGCATACTCAGATGGACACAGACTGAATTGGATGCCCTGGATCGGAAGGTCCGCACTACTATGACACTCCACAGAATGCATCATCCGAGGTCGTCAGTGATGAGGCTGTATATTCCGCGGAAGAATGGCGGTCGTGGCCTTCTATGTGCAAAACAAATGCACAACCGTGAAATATGCAGCCTCCGAAGCTATTTCCTGGCGAAAGTCGACAGTGATTTGCATAGAGTTGTCATAGTATGTGATAAAGGACTAACCCCTTTATCCATGGCCCAAGAGAACTGGCAAGCGCCGGCTGTACTTAGCACTGTTGAGCGAGAAGCCATTTGGAAAGAGAAAGAGCTGCACGGAAGGTTCTTTAAGGCTTTCTACAAGTCCTTCGTAGATCAGAAGGCTTCCGTGCACTGGTTGCGCTTCGGAGACCTCTTTGCGGAGACCGAGGGTTTTGTCTGTGCAATACAGGATCAGGTTATAAAGACGAACAACTACAGGAGGTTCATAATGAAAGACGGTACCTTGGACGTATGTCGGTTGTGCCGTGAGCCAGGTGAAACCCTGCGCCATATAACCTCCGGTTGTTCGATTCTTTGTAACACTGAGTATTTGCACAGACATAACCAAGCAGCCAGGATCCTGCATCAAGAGATCGCTCTAAAGTATGGCTTCATAGCTCGGCGGTTGCCATATTACAAGTATACGCCGGAGTCGGTTCTCGAAAACGACCGCGCCAAGCTCTACTGGGACCGAGACATCATCACGGATAGGTCTGTTGATCATAACAGACCTGATATCGTGTTGATGGATCGGGCGCAGTCAAGGGTGTTTTTGGTGGATATCACTATTCCACACGACGAAAACCTCGTGCAAGCCGATGCCGACAAGAGGTTACGGTACCTTAACCTGGCGCACGAGGTTACGGATGTGTGGCAAGTGCAATCCACTGAAATCATTCCTGTAGTCCTGTCCGTTAATGGTTTGATCCCCACTGACCTGGATCGTAACCTTAGGCGGTTGGGACTTCGAGGCAGACTGATAATAGCGGCTATACAAAAGGCAGTCCTCCTCGACAATGCCCGGATTGTCCGACGCTTTCTCTCCTCGTCGCACTGACCTCCAGCCGACTGTGCTTCTGCTGGAGTAGCTCCTGCCTCTTCGCCGAGCGCGAAGTGGTCAGAGTAGCCCAAATTCATATTTCAAAATAATAATCTATTATAAAATATTTGTCTTTTGACATATTTTGAAAATAATAATTAATTATTGAATAATTTGGAATGTAATTTAACAATATTTATAATGTAATACAGTTATTAAATAATGTATTGATTTGAATGTAGAACTTATAAGTAACCTTAGTAATTTGTTTTTGTCTGTGATGAATTGTTTTCTAATGTTTGCATGCTATTATAATAGTTGTATCAGGTGATTCCTTATGCTTTGTTATCTTGCATTTTTGTATTTTAACTTGTACAGAGCAAATAAATGAATTATGAATTATTATTGTTCGTCTTATAACAGCAACATCAAGTTCACGTTAAAATGGTTCTAACCAATCAAAATTATCAGTTACCGCGTGTTTTTTGATTAGACAATACAGTGCATTTTTACTCACCGCTCTCTGCGCATTTAGCTGACATTGTTGCTTTTAAGCAGGAACAAAGTATGTAGTACTAGCTTCAGACCGCGACTTCGTCTGCGTAGACTTCAGAATTGGGTCCAAATAGAAATAAAATGGTATGGCAGCGCCACCTAGTGGCGAAGTATAATTTTCAGTTTATAGTTATTCCTCCGGAAACCCTCAAGTTTTCCGGGATGAAAAGTACCCTATGTGTTAGCGGAGTGCTTTATCTATCTACCTACTAAATTTCATCCAAATCCGTTCAGTAATTTCTGCGTGAAAGTGGAACAAACAAATAAACATTCATACTTTCGCATTTATGATCTATGGTTCAAGATGTAAATACGAGTACACTTCGCATAGCTATGGCAATCAGTTTTTTTTTACTTAAGAAAACACGGTAAATATCACGCAACTTGGGAATAAGAATTTCCTTTTTTACTTGAGACAAAATAAAAAGAAAAACACTTCAATAAAGCTATAAGAGATTCACTTTATGGAGGAAAACTTTTTAAATAAAATCTTAAATAAGAGCCTCTTCAGAAATTTGTGTCCAAAATAAGTCGCCGCCCTGTAAAAATAAAAAGTTTCAAGTGTGGTATTATAGTCGAGCCTCTTTCAAGACGAAAATAAGTAGACAAGGTCTTGAAGGGATGACTAAATAAGTGTTAAATACCTACCAACACTTTCATATTGGTATCTGACTTATGAATCAATACGTAAAATTTTGAAGTAAATTTAAAATTAATACAGGAAATTTTTTTGTGCCAAGAATTGCAAGGAGCTGGACAAAACGGTGATTTTAAAATCGTTAAAAGAAGGAGTTGGACAAGGAGTTGGCAAGGAGCGTTAAAGGAGCTGGACAAAACGGTGATTTTAGAATTTAGATTTTAGATTTAGAACGGACGAAAATAGCGGACCCTAGATCAGTCCAAGATAACGGTAAGGACAAGAAAATACATGAATCTTTTAGCCTTTCCATATCACACGGCGGTTAATAATAAAGTGTTTTGTAGAACACAATACATTATTACCCAGACCAAGAACTACATAAGAAGAAATTGCCGCACAACTTACAACAATCTCTATTTAACTGGTATATAAAAGGACCTCAGATAATTACATCTCTCGTAAGCTTTCTGTCGAACTCTACAAAAAGTTGTTTGATAAAGGTTTAACTTTCCTTATAAAGGCACTGCGCACAGAATACTAATAAGATTTGGAAGTTAGAAAATTTTGAGTGTCACGTCAAGTTTTAAAGGTTTAATAACTAACAAGAAACCAACACCAATCATAAAAGTCGAACACACACACACACACACACACACACATTAAAATTGCACATGGTTCAAAATTACAATAACCATCAAAATTATAAAAACTTTAACATGGAAGTTTTATTGGAAAGTTCCAAGAAAATAATTATCGGTCTAAAATCGATTCACAAATACTCGCAGTTGTGACCGATCAAAAAGCAATCCAACTTTCATATTAGCAAGATAGTTGCAATATTCATAATCAGTATTTTGTTTACATTTCATCTGCTTCACTAAACTTCGAATCGCTTTGTTTTGGTCCAGGAGTGCCTGAAACTATTTGCATATTCTGTTGATAGGAAGCGCTGGTCGTGATGTCTGCAGTAGCTGACAGGTTATACATATCGAAAGGCTAACAAAGGGCTTTTGGATCGTGATAGATGATGACAAGTCAGTGGAAATGCCTACCTCTTCAATATTCAATACCGGGATATACAACGCTTGGGTATTATGATATGTTCTCTCTGCTATAAGACAGTTAGTTTAAGGACTTACTTATTCGTAAGCGTGCTGTCTTTTAGTAACTCATGAACCATAATAGGCAGCAGGTTAAAATTTTCACAGGACGGATATACTAACAAGTAAGAAGCAAAGAAAAAGGAAAAAAACGGTAATGCTTAAACAAGTTCATACCTTAGAACTGGGTATAGTTATAGTACAAACTCCAACATAAAAAAACTAAATATAATGCGAGTCGCGCTAAAGATCCCTAACTAAACGAAAGTAAATACGTTGTGTGGTGCTGCCTTACTCGCACTTTGACTAATTTAATATAGAAATTACACCGTTGTTTGCTTTAAGTGAAAAGAATAAAAACTATTTTACATAAATATACCTATCTGACTAAAAAAACTTAACTGTATTATCAGATAATGCGAAGAAACCGCTTTATGTAGTACCACGGATCATCTAGAAGGCAATCCGTTCAATTCACGTGAACTGCGCTGGCAAATGAAGCAAATTGTATTTGATTTGCAACTTGACTCCCGTTCGCAATACCACAGTCACGACCTTTCTATCAGTGGAACTTCATAAAATATAATATGTTGATGTACTGATTGTCTGTGGTTCGTTGCTTACGCTTCTATGTATTCTATGTATATGTATGTAAAACTTTTAGACGATATGAGGTTAAAAATTTAAATGTAAACGTTTTATTACGCATTCATATTATGGATCCTTTTTTTAAATTTATTCACGTGCTCGCTTCACTACTTTTGGAACAATCTTAGTATTCTTTGTCTACAACAAAAACTAGTAATTAATTTATTTAATTATTTTTGAGATCAAAAATAACACCCTCCATCTCTTGCGGCGTCCCACACCTAAATGTTTTTTTCTAAAATCTGGATTTTCGACACTTGTATTTCTAATCTTCGTTATCAACCCATATCATCCTCACTGCTAGGGCATGGAAACACTCCACTCACGGGGACTAAGTGCTGATTGGTGGAGGTTGCGGGGCTAGTGGCCAACCCTACAGTCGAAAGTTTCCAAAGCGTTTGTAAGACTTTAGCACGGCTTAACGTCTGCTATTTACCATCCACAACCTAATATGCCTTGCAAATCACAGAAACTGAAGAGATAAATGCCACAAAGTCAAATCCATCTAGAATAAATTGCCACAACCACATTAGAATAAATTGTGTACAAGAACTGTGTTAACTTAAATTTACACCAAGTATTGTATTTGTGTAATTTATATGTCTATGTAAGATTATTTATAATAGTTACTCTATAGGATTTTTAATATATATTGTCATGTATTTGTTTAATGATTTTTAATCATAAATTCAATCAACAGATACAATGCACATTTTAAATCGTTTACAAAAGTAATGAGTATTATTGTGTTAGTATTTTATGTTACATCTTCCATAGTTAAACAATGGATAAATCATAATTTGATCGAATGAATCGCCATTAAGATTCCATCTTAAATTACGAACTTTATACCCTCTTGCTACTTAATTATATAAAGGTAAGTAATACATGATGAGTTTTTGTGAAAACGTGGATACTCCAAAGATTCCCCTTCTCATTAATTAAAATTTGCTCAGTAGACTGTAAGAGCTTGTCAAAAGAGTTTCGTTGGTAGCTACGGGTGTGTTTAATACGAGTAGACAGGCATGTGACTTTACCCACTCGAATATGTGTTGGGTTTTACTTACAACACAAAATGAGGAAAGTTATAGATACAAAAGCATATTTTTATTATGATAATAAGTGTACAGTTTCTGCCGTAGTATATTTTGACATTAAAATTTTGTTTGTTAAGTTATACAAAATGACGAGCAGCATACTTTAAAAAGTGACTTATATCTAAGGGGTTTTTGTGAACAAATCGTATAAATAAAAGAATAAAAATATGTATTTTATAGTTATTAGGTGCAGCGCAGAACGTAAAGTAAGATAAACAATAAATACCGTAGAAAAAATACAACAAGCTAGGCGTAAAATTATAAGTTAAAAGTAGTTTATATCGAATACATAAAATCAAAATAATTACAAATAGGAACTTGTTCAGGTTCATTATAGAGACAAATATGTTGATGTCTTATGATGTCTGTTATATTAAAAATCAAAACTGCTACACCTAAATATTAGTTACTACCTATTCACTTTCTAACTGTGACAAAACGATGCTATTTCAAAATCGGATTACAAATGTTATTCATTTAAATCCGACCATGACTTTGATGTGTGTAAGTCTGCCTCACATCTAGCGATTGTGCAAT
Source organism: Coleophora deauratella (assembly GCA_958295455.1). NCBI lineage: Eukaryota > Metazoa > Arthropoda > Insecta > Lepidoptera > Coleophoridae > Coleophora > Coleophora deauratella. Next base: position 4,668,190 of record OY282405.1, on the reverse strand, counting down.
GTCAGAACGAAATCAATAAGTCCGTCAAACTTTAAACGTACCTGTCATCTAATCCGATTAAGAACTATAAATGGATCTAACGGTTCCGAGTAAGGAATAAATAATTTGGTTTTAGATAAATTTGATTCGTTACCCTTAGGTAAAAGTCATTTGTAATCTGTACTTGTTTGAGATTAACCTAAATTTGTGATTGCGTTAACTGCTTCGCATATGTCAGAGCAAAGTGTGAAAGGTGTTTAATTACGCTGACTTTATTAGATTCCGTAAATTGTGGAATTCTCAAGGACTAGTTTCATTACAGTACCAACCTACTGACGTATACCTATTTATGACCCGAATTCAGTTATTACTCCGTTATACGATAAAGTCTTAACTTAACTCTAAGCCACAATTGTGAACTGATATGGTCCAATTCCAAAATCAAATTTCATTGCTTCCTATACCAGCGTTTGAATGACATTCGCTGTATTATGTTTCAATGCGTATTCGATTTCTGATGGTCCAGTTTTGGAGGGCGTCACACTGCTAGCTTCGTAACACTTGATCGAATTTGCGGTTAAAAGACCACTCAAAATAAAACTGTTGATTTGGAATGTAGGTGCCGATGTTAGATTCGAGTTGACATTCTTGATGTCTATAAGTAAATAGACGTGGACGTACTTACTTGTAAATATCAGGGTCGCCAACGTTTGAACAAAAGCAAAGTAAACAGCGTCCAAGTAAAACAAATTTCGTTAGCAATAGAAGGTCAGATCATTTTAACGATACAAGTCTTGGTCTATTATCTTATTTATACTTGCTACTCATATTTACTAACCTATTTACTTCGCCCGAATTTATTTTTTATTTGGACACCAAAAAGCGACCTTCATGCCAATCCGGATGATTTATCTTGTAATGGTTATTGAAGTATAAATGGCCCTGAAATACACAGAATTAAATATTATTGAGTTATTCCTGACCAGTTTCTTTACAAGAGTATACGAGTAGCAGCCCCAACATACAATATTTTAAAAATAAGTACAAAAAATACAACGATACATAAATGTAATGTTAGTGACTTACAAATCCGCTCCTGGCAACCGCAAAGGAACCCGTTCATAATTAAAATGATTGGACAATCCACAGAGTGCGATTCCAAAACGTTTCACACGAACCAATGTGCGCAGATGACAAGATAAAATCAAACGCCACATTTTATTAAACTTGTGACATGCTCTTGATTCTTAAGTTTTGATTGAAGATAAAAATCTAATTAGTTCTCAAAGCTGTGTCCTGTCTGGGGTCGCTGGAAAATGGAGCAACTGTACCAGAATTTATGGAAGAAGTATTTATAGTAGTAATTGTTTTTGTATTTTTTTTTTAAATAAAAAAAGAACTTAAACCCAATTCAATATTTCGTATGACAATTTAGATGTACGAATACACACAGGCTGTAAAAAACCATTCCCAAACTTTAACAGGCTGTTCTACTAATGAAACAAGTTTTCCTTTGAAACCTACAACTGAATTAGCAATTAAAACTTCTGGGGCTGACGACTAGCCCTTCAACCTCCACCAATCTGGACTGGGTCCCTATGTGTGAAGTATGGCCTAACCTTCCCAGGTATGGGAATCAGTGGGGACGCTATTGTTTTTTTTTAATAGGTTGTCATTTTTAACGAACTCAATTTTAAAAGACGCTATTGTTTTTTAATAGGTTGTCGTTTTTAACGAACTCAATTTTAAAAACAATACGTACTAAATATGTCTTAGCAGTGAAAGTATGCGAAGCGCTCCTACAAGGACAACTTGAGGAGTTTAACGTCTACGCATGTGTCAACAGAAATTGGATAGGAGCGTAAAATTTTAACGTCTTTTGAAGCCCTTAATTTACAAGCACGCGTGGTAATGAAATTGTCTCCAACAGTGTGGTGTTATTAAGAAGAATTATTACGTGTCTTGTTTTACTGCGCCGCAAATTTACAAATCTAAGGACGATCATAAGTAACTTGACGCAGACGTATGTATATACAGAGTGTTAAAAAAATGCGTTTGAAATTTCGAAGGGGTTACTCAGAATCAAGTATGGAATCCAGAAAAAATATTGAAAAGATCCGCTCTTCTCATTTTTTTTCAGTTTTTCATACACATTATTGATTCATTATTCAGAGTTAGTATGAGAATCTGAAAAAAAAATTAACTGCGGATTTTTTCAATATTTTTCTTGGATTCTATACTTGATTCTGAGTAACCCCTTAAAATTTCAAACGCACTTTATTAACACCCTGTATATTATGTAACGTCTGAATCAAGTTCCTTAACTTTTCTGTCAAGTTGAATTTTTGAACATTTTTTAAATGTCAATGAAATGAATGAACTAAATAACATATCTTCTCTCAGTCTAAATCGTTCTGTAATTAAAAATATTTCGAATGCAAAAAATCCAAGTAGAAGTCGTTCGAACGTGGCCAGCCAGTAATCTTAAAAGGTGGCATTTAAAGCTTTAAGTGGTCAAACTTCCGACACGCATCAGTAATGAACCGCGAATCTTGTGTCGCTTTCGATTTAACATATCTCCAAGTTAATTGGGTGTTCCGTCGAAGTCACTCAATATAATCCTTTAACGGTATCAGCGGCGAAATCTGCATCTGATGCTTTCAACTCACACTCAAACTGGGCAGAGTAGGCTATAATGCCTTCGCCTTCGTTCTAATTGACAGCAGAAACGATTCGATTTATATTTCGAACGTTTTAAACACGCGAAAGTTCTTTTTAATTCACGCCATAATTTCAACTGACGTCGGGCTGCTATAAAGTAGATCGTAAAAAATTCAGCGCTTTATTATAAAGAACTTAATTCTGTTATTAAAGCTAAACCTACTTGATTGCGGAACTTGATAGGTATGTGAGGGAAATGCAAAAGTAATTAACTTTTATACTTAAATGAAATTGTTCTATGGCATAAACATTAAGTTTTTATGTAGGTGAGAAAAGTAGTATTTCTATTGAAACGGTTAAATTAATTACTATTGCAGTTATTGCAGTTTATGTAATCTGCATCTTTTACAGAGTTGTGTATATAGATAAATAAATAAATATTCGGGGACAAAAGACACGGCCATCTGATCCTTAACTAGGATTCCTTGTATTGTGGAATCCAGAGAATATCATAAATACATAATTATACATAATTATACATTTAAATACGAATATATAAAACACACCCATACACGAAGTAAACAAATCTCTTTATTACAGGAATGTTTGCCCTGGGTACGAATCGAACCGAAGGGTCGTGCCCTTGAATCAGTAGTTAGGAGCGCTAACCAGCGTACATGTCAGTTAATATAATATTCTTCTTCCAATATTATTTTGTTTGTGCTAGTTATTCCAGCCAATAATTCTTCAAAACGATGACGTTGTAACCGAATCGAATGATTTCGCACCATCTTTGAGACTTTGATGCCACTATCCTATAATTACTCTATCCCAGCTTTCTTTCACCGGTGCTTTATCTCCGCAATTTATCTTCTTATATCTGGTTCAGCACTACTGTTTGTATGCTAATAAGGCATGTACAGTCGACCAAATTCACTTTGTTACATTTTAATGCTTGTTGCTAATGTTTGTTGATACATATTGTATTAGAAGCTTTTGTCCGCGGCTCCGCCCGCATGGATATCGTTTTATGATTGCGAGAAAGAAATAAGCTTTTCGAGAAAAACCGTTCTATCTTCGCTGCCTGACTACGCTCTTTGCCAAATTTCAATGCGATTAATAGGGTTTATTTATCAAATTAAATTTTTTGAGGTTTCCAGCTATATTTTTCAATAATTTTACAGAATAAAATGTAGCCTGTCTCTTTTCACCTCGGCAACTACCTGTGTGCCAAAGATCATCGTCTTTGAGAAACGAACTTACGTTTGCATTTACAATATTAGTAACGATGTGTAATGTGTAAATGTGTATATTATATAGCGAATTTTATGCATAGATTGCTGAATTGAGCGCAGACTTGTTTCGTAACAGTATTCCAAAAAAGATAATATGATGAATATACTTATCTTCTTCTTGTTGCTTTCGAGTCGATGGTTATTTTGTTTTATTAGAGTATGTCGTAATACTACGAATAGGTATAATATAAGCTGAATTGCTTGGAAAAACATGATGATTCTAATTCTACAACTAAGTAAGAAGGTAAGTAGCTAACGAAATCATTTTACTAGTGAATGAACTTTATAAAGAGTGTTAAATAAGCTGTAGCAATTCTTAATACTATATGTGTATTTCCTTTATGAAATATTTATAATTATATGGTGTTTGAAGATAATATCATAATGAAATTTTATTTCGAATTAACTATTACTGAATTCTGAAATCTCATTAATCTCATCTCACTATAATATTATAAATGCGAAAGTATGTATGTTAGTTTGTTTGTTTGTTCTGCTTTCACGCCGAAACTACTGAACGGATCTGGATGAAATTTGGTTGGTAGATAGATAAAGTACCCGGCTAATACACAGGATACTTTTTATACCGGAAAACTTAAGGGTTCCTGAAGGAATGCTTAAAAACTTAAAATTTCTACTTGGTCACTAGATGGCGCCACCTCAACATTTTCTTTATCTCTGGATCCAATTCTAAAGTCCACGCAGACAAAGTCGCGGGCAGAAGCTAGTATGTACATATATTTTTATCCACAATCGGTTACACATTTGCTGGAAGAGATTTCTCATAGCAATAAGACCGCCTACCTACTAGGTATTTATTCGCCTGTATATTGTGCATTAAGCTATTGACTACACTCTATTGATAAACTCCAACGACAAAGTTTAGTCATGTGAGGCTAAGCCGAATTACTATCTTTATTTAGTAACAGATTAGTCTATCCAAATGACAAATGCAGATAATGGATCAATTCCTACATGCTGTTTGCAAATCGGATTATCTATACTAGTTTTGTTTATAAATATGGACTACAACTTTCACCAAACTATTGTACTAATGTTAGGCATGATTATACATGGTGTAACAGAAGTGTGTGACAATACTTCAAGGTTGGCTTTTACCCATCAAACTGAACAACTTTTGTTCTACAACTTTGTTGAAATCGCAAAATTTTTTTTGGACTTTTCATACAAATCGATCAGCTGGCGAACCAAGTTTGTATGAAAAGTCCAAAAATTTTTTTGCGATTTCAACAAAGTTGTAGAACAAAAGTTGTTCAGTTTGATGGGTAAAAGCCAACCTTGAAGTATTGTCACACACTTCTGTTACACCCTGTATAATGGAGTTAAAAGCGACTCACTATAAATATCTTTAAGTAAATTAATAGGTATTTCATGAGACGTAAGATAATCATGAATGGGTTACTTTATTACTCGATTGGATAGCAGATGGAGGTTAATGTTTTCCGAGTTTATGTTTGTATAAATATCTCTTTATTTGTTACCACCTATATCCAAAAGGTGTTTAAAATTAAATTTGTAAGTGAAAGAACGACTTAACAAAATAGGTTTGACAAAAACATAAATTGTCTTACACGATTTACCTACTTTCTAGATTCATACCTCATTTCTTTGTAGTACTGTAGGTCTCACTCATCGCATAGTTTGGAGACGGCACATTTCTCGAGATTACCTCTACAAAAGAGGTCTATAATTTGACAAATAGAGAATGAGATGCATTAGCGCGCATTTTCTACGTAATGGAGTACTATGGGTGGACCCTGAGTGTATAATTTAGCGGTACGTCGCGAAGATGGGCTACGGAATTGGTAATGTTTGGGTTTGATAAAAAGGTTGATGGCTTTTGGCTTTTGATTTGGCTTTCATGAGGAAGAAACGATTCTTCTCTTCACGAATTTAATATTTTTTGTTGCGTATGAATTAATTTTTAACATACACTGATAATATATATACCCTCTATAAGGTGTTTTAAAGGTATAAACTGGCACTTAAACTAAGACTTTTAATATCTGAAAGAGTATTAATAGACCTTTTCGTGAAATTGAACAAATATGCTCGACAATTCACGTCTTTTTTTCCATAACAAGCCTATCAGCTTTGTATGGGATGTGTGGGGGATAATTTTTTTTCATGTATGATCAAAGTATGGGTACACTCGAAAATATCCTATATTTTGTGTTTATGGCAAAGTTGGTTGCAAGCGCTAATCAGATAAAAAAATCGTTTAAGTCAAAAAATATGTTACGTCGTAATTCTGCTAACAACGATAATAATGAAAAAACACTGCAACTTTGTAATACTTATGATCTTCCCCGTCATATCACATGTATCATAAAACCTTCACGTCCTAATAAAATACAATTTGTGTGGCGATGTTGAGCTAAAAACTACAAGATCAGTTTATAGGATGCAGTAAACATCAGTTAGTCGATATTTTATGATGCTCTTTGATGTTTGGCGGAGATGAATTTTCTTATTACATATTATATGGATATTGTTATAACGTTTAAACTATCATATTTATACTCATAGGTTTAGATTCATATGAAAAATATACATTTATGAAAGGAATAAACTATAATTGGATGAGTTTACTCTTAATAGAGAAAACTGGCGCAAAGAAAATAAAAAAATATGTATTTAATTTTATACGATATATGGGGAGATCTCATCAATATTTGAAATTGAACTGTTTATGTTAAACAAACTGTAATTTGTAGAAAACCGAAAGTAATGAAAGCTTATTTACAAAACAACAAATAGCATATGACTTTTAACCAAAACGAAGACACCAAATTAACAATTTAAAAAAAAAATACTCACTGACTACATAAAATATATCCTCCGTAGCTACTCGTAACAATAGCATGCATTTAAAAATCCATCTAGCTACTAATATTAAAAAAAAACTTAAAGATTTTTAACCGACTTCAGTTGAAAAGTAACACAATACACCAAAACATTTTTATAATCACACCGAAACAAAATACTTTGAAATAATCTCTGGAAAGCAGACATTATTCTAATATATTGCAGTAAAGTAAACATCAAAAAGAGCAATCAAAACAGAATTATATTTATTTGAGGTGATAGCTGAGTCGGTTCCGGTTCTAATGGGTCCCGGCAGGTGGTACCCAATGGAGGGGACAAAAACATAAGTGCAGTGGCCAGTGTGCCGCAGGGTTCAGTAGAAGTCGACGAAAGAAATATTTTGCATAAACCAATGGTGTTTAGACAACATGAGCTAGTTCTTTCATTTTATTTTTATTTTTATTCGCATGTATTAGTTAATATAGTGACCTAAAATACATATTTTTTAATTCCAGCACTATCCAGAACTCAACTAGTATCACTCCCTTTTTATCTGTTAATGTATTGAAGTGGTTATAAAATAAAGACATTAATTAACTGTATTCTATTAAAGAAAAATAGACGGCTTCTCTCTCTACTGTTTCCTTGTTCATATTCTGATAGCATTAATATTTTTATATTATTATTTTCCATTTAAAATTGTCAGGATTCACGGCTTACTTACATTACCATTTTAACCCATTGGCAAATTTCAAAAACAAAATACCTTTGTATTCAATTCTAGATTTTAATACATAATACATTGAAACCGTTAGCGCATCGATTGCGACCAATAATATGACTTCATTTCATTCACTCATTTGTATTTTTAGTCTTAAGTCTTACATTTTTATTTTACGCAGTGAAACGTAAAACAAAGTATTGCATGGCATTAAATGAAGCTACGTTTAGCAAGGTTTTATATTTTCCCCTAGGGAACTCTAAAAAGGCAGTTGGTGAACACCTCCGTGTCGAGTGTGGCCGATTTGACGTAGCATCGTCAGTGACACCTGCGGTGTGCGTTTGTTTCTGACGTACGTGACATGTGACCGCAGGACACCCTGTATAATGAACAGTGGAGACAGTTCTAATGATGCAACGTTTTCACAGTTGTACGTTTAGGTTGAGGAAAGGTGTAGAATGTGGTTGGTTGACAGATTTTGATGTCAAAATTTATTCTAGATATTCAGAAAAGTTTAGATTTTTTTCTGTAAGAGAAAATAATAGGCTTGTCACTAATGTTAATAAAATAGGCGTACGTGTGATTAAATGAGGCGTTATTCATCATACTAAAATTTGTTTAGAAAACCCTTATTGTTAGTTATCAAAAATTCTAAATGTGTTAAGCTCACAAGATATATTTTATTACGTTAACGTTAACAACCCATATCGTCCCCACTGCAGGGGAACGGGTCTTTTCCCAATACTTCGGGAAGGTTAGGCCATACTCAACACACGGGGGCCAAGTCCGGATTGGTGGAGGTTGTTGAGCTAGTGGCCAATCAATCAATATTTTGTACCTATATTGATAAGTATTAACCCAGGAGGGGTTGTTCAGTATGATAACACAATACGTATATATTTGACAAGTTATAAACCGCATTAAAATATCGTGATATATAGAATATCTTCAAAATATATAATTACTAATGACGAAAACAATCTTAGTTTTATGAACAATCACTTGTAAATATGATTCTATAAAGTGTAAACAACTTTAATAAGATTAACTTAGCAAACACTGCGAAGTATTTACAAAACCTCAGTAACAGATTTAGAAAATTGCCACTTTTTGTCGTACCCCAAAACTGGGAGTAAGGGGTCGCTAAATTCTTACTGTATGAGGCAATTTCGGCATTCACTGGCTATAGCTCATAAACTCCCCCATTGCTTTTGAGTGCCGAAAATTATGATCAATTTTATTAGGCTGGCAACAATGTAGTAAGAGTTAGCGGAATTGGTATTACCAGCTTGCAAAATCGTCGTACCAAATGGAAACAAATATAATATGTATTTACCCAACTGCCGAATCGGAGGTTAAGGGGTTTTTTTTTGCTTTTGAAGTTGCTTATCGTTAGATACCTCTTGTTCAGGGATTGATTGTAATCATATTTGAAAAATAAAAGTTTGTTATTGTTTGTTTAATAGGTTCTCTTTGTTAAAACTGTCAATTTGTTAAATGTTATATATATATATATATATATATATATATATAATTTCATCAATTTATTAATCAATCAATAATACAATATAAATTATTATAATGTTATAATCATTACTTCAGTCAAAAATTGTAGTCTAATTATGGAGGCCTACGTTCGATAGAGATCGTCTTTTTTCCTTGTCTCATTTTTAAATATAAAAAAAAAAACGCTACTGCGATCGCCATTCAAACCTTAATGAATACATAAAACTCCCTTGCTAACTCAGTGCCGTTTCCTAAGGGACTGCAAACGCAGACGTTAACAAGCTATTCATAAATATTTTTGCATAAACAAGTTAGTGAAAATAGGTTTACCCTAGTCATATTTAGCGTTGATTCAATAATTTGCTACTCAAGCGTTTTATTTCATCTAAAGATTATAATAAACTAAATTTATTATTTTTTAAATTTTATGTATTGAGAAAGAAAGAGGCACGTTAGTTTTTACTTTAATAATAAAAAGAAAAAACAGAATTTATGTATCTTTATACAATATTTAAGAAAATGTAAAAAAATATTGAATATAAGAATAGCAAAGTCGTTAAAAAGAGTAGTTCCGTTTCATTTGTGGATAAAGCCCTCTTTAAAGTATTTCCTACAACTTTTGTGATAATCTGTATTGACACACGCAAATTAATTCCCCCATTTTCACTCGGCATAAAAAATAGCTTCTGTTTTTTTTTTCACCGATCGTAATATAGTAATAAGATAAAAATGTAAGTTAAAAATCGTCATGTTAAAAATGCTATCTACTTATCATTTCGTATCTACAAAAAACACCTTCCTCGTATTTCGCTCTCGCATCAACAAAATTGAAATGCCTCAGAGTTTTAATACTGATTGACGATTCACCCCCACTTATGAGGCCAACTTATATTTCCCCCGAGGCTCAGGGAGTTTTGTTTCTACTTCATAATATCCCAGTAGAGTTACCGGCAAAACATATACCCATCTTTCTTAGAAGCTTAAGAGATGAAAGGGACAGCGCCTTCTCAAAGTCATAAGGCACCATGATTTGTAGTGTTGTTTCTTATCGGTATATTTTGTTCATTTCATGCATATCTACCACGTATTTATTTAGTTTTATTTTGTAACAAAAAGTGCAGCAATATTTTATGGTCAGGTAATATAACTGAATATTTAGAACTGTGCACTGTTCAAAAATCGTATATATTTTTTGTGCTTGTCATGACTGTTACACTTACAAAGTTTTTCAATTAGCTTTATAGATTTTGTAATATGCAGTGTAAAAAGCAGAAAAAAATACGTATATTTTTTATATTTTTAAGCATCACTTTTTTATATAAAGTACCAAAAACTGTACAGGTAACAAATGGTTAATTATTCAATTGAAATGTTTATGTACCTATCTAGAATATTACAATATAATAAATATTACATTACCACCAATTTAGAAAACAAACATGCGCTGTCCCGTTATCGATACTTATTTATCGATATAACCACACCCAGAAGCTGGACAGAACAGAGCAAACATATTCCCCACGTCTCCCCATCAAGGTAAACTCGACCCCAAAGTTCTAGGTTCCCCTAATAAGCCGCCGCGTCTCACCTTAGGGTGAATGATGCCTTTACCGGTCAAAGATTATGTGCAACATCGTAAAATAGATATAACAGTATGATGTTAACTGCGCAGGTTAAGGTTATTTTAAGACAGAAACAGTGGAGTAGTTGTCAGTTCCTCAACCTGCTACGTCGAAGTGGGTTCAATCCATGTTCAGGGCAACTTTTACTGTATATTTAAACATAGGTATATGTCCCTAATCTCTAGTACAGAGAATCTTAATTTGGATTCATATGACATTATGTGGTCTTTTTTTGTTTGGTAGGTGATACTACCTCTGAAGTATCACCTACCAAACAAAAAAAGAATCATCAAAATCGAATCATAATTGCCAGAATAATCGCGTAACAAACAGAAAAAAAACTCACATTCAAATTGTGAACCTCCTCCTTTTTTGAAGTCGGTTAAAAAAAATTACGGGATAGAATCTTATTAATTAAATTATATGGTAATCTGATACGTTCACAAAACTATACTTTAACTAAAAGATAATGTGTTATTAAAACAAAAAGGGATTGTCCAAATTTTATAACAACGTTCTAAATTTAAAATTTATCATTTCGTCAAAGCAACACAAAGAAGTTGCTTAAAACGATAAGTTTTACAAATATGTACAATAACAATGTTCCCTCTATGTGCGAATTTACTATTTATTCTTTGTCCGCAGGCGAGGTAAGGTCACGTGATTAATGTGTGGGGTTGGCGTGACGTGCAGTATAGGCCGTTATCATCAACAAGTTGCAAATTAATATTTGGACCAACCAACACCATTCTACCCTGCTTATGTGACGTATGAAGACTTCTTTCTCGCTAAAACGTGCGATGTTTATTAGGAAAAGTTAGTAAAGCTCTAAGTCTCCATAGTTTTTCTTGTTTATTATTTTCTTTGTATTGTGTTGCTGTTCCATTAGTGAAAAGGGTGTTTGTGTATCATAAGAGGTAGAAAGGATATATTATAATGATTAGACAAGGTAGTTATGAGAGAACTGTCTTTATTCGTTCTTGTAAGAATGGTCTGGTTTCTTGTCTATCTATCAATTGTATATTTCGCGCCATATGTCTCGCCATGAGGCATACAAATATTACATAAGGTAACCAAGAAAGATAAAATTAAAGTTATGATAAAATAAAATATAATAAATAAATGAAAGTAATACATAATTAATAAATTAAAAAAAAAGTATATTTATTTGTTTGTTAATATTATTTCATTGCACTATGTAATATTTTTGACAACCAGATTCTCTTTTTTTTCACGTCTACATTCCCAAAAACTAACCCAGTTTTAATAGCAGCAACATTATCTTGATCATCTCACCTATTTGTGTCCATCACTACGATTTTTTTTCTCTTCACACGTCAAATCTCTACACTATCTGACGCATCGGTGCGACGCGTCAGTGAGGTATTATACTTGAATACAATGTACACAGTTGAAACATGGCGGCAGATAGCATCGTCGGCGACCGTAAAGCAAAAACAAAACGTTCGTTACTAGGAAATGTTACAAGTCGAGTTGTGTTTTTGCTGACATAACTAACTAAGCTTTTATGCTAAATGGACACAGAATTTCTTGGTTCTAACAGAAAAACATGCTAGATAATGATATAAATTAACTTAGTATAAAAAGTTATTTTGGGCTATTTTTTTCTAGGTCTGAGGAGATTCCCTAAGACGATAAATTACCATAAACTTTTATAAATATAGAATTTTCAATCAAAATACTATTTATAAAACGTTTTTTAACGTATTCATATTATATGAGTTTTGACAATAATAGATAAATGAACATTCCTCTTTATTCAAACAGATCCATAAAAACGAAAACCCACTAGAAATTAACTTTTACCACTGTATGAGAGTTTAAATTATTTTACTAAATATAAGTGAACATAAACACATCGTGGCTATTCAAATTCCAGCTTCAGTGAAACACGTGAATATTAAATTTAACGGCACCCGAATTTAAACTGACCACAAACAGTAAAGCAATAAAAACAAAATGCTCCCATAAAGTAAGTTAGTGAGTTGCGCTCGCGCATAACTACTTAACTCTTTAAGTTTAGAGTTATATGCACGGGAAGATCAGGTAGTTCTCTACGACGGGTATAGGTACTTTAAAAGATAATGATTTCCAAAATATACTAAATGTCATAACGAAAACTCTTCGTATGCGATGAGATTAGATAATTTATAAACAAAAGCAAATATGAACACGAAGTCACCCTAACTATATATACCTATCTATTGGTCTGCTAGCCAATAATATCAGCGAATAGTAACCTCTTCATACTTGAATATAATACTTATAATTATATGTCTTATAAAAATAAAATTTAATTTTACTAAATATAATATTGTTTTTAAAGGAATAGTCTGTGAATAGAATAATTGCGCTTAAACCTACCAAATTATTCATTTCTTCAGCCGTGGTGTGCATCGGTTTTAATTAGATTAAATTCTTCATACGATATTTCAAAATAATTTGTTACAATAACCGCTTTCCTTCATAGTCCTCTAAATCACACAAATAATTAATTTCAAAGAATTTCAATACTTAATTGTAAAATATTTGATTGCAAACTAGCGCTTAAGCACGAAAATACATCGACCACAATATTCTGTAACTACTTGACTGTTATTTAAAAATAAATACGCGAATGACTGTCGCAAATAGTCCTCTTAAAAAGAATAATAGTGCAATCAAAATGAAATACAAATAACACACTAGGACTTCAACAACGGAGGTTAAAATAATACGTATTCATTAGAAGAAAACGAGCTGTTCGCGCCAGTGAAAACATTAGAAGTTTTAATGCAAAAAATACCCGACCGTTTTAAAGAGTGGACCTTCATCACGATATCCTGCATCATAAAACATCGGTTTGCATAGTTTGCTCTGTAAAGAAAGAAGACCGCTAAGAGTATAGAGTTTCCGTACACTTAGCGGCTTTTTTTCTTAAGAGGGCAATAGTGAAGTGTAATTTATGCAGTCGGAAAAGTATCTGTCTTCAATGTAGAATAATGTCTAGACCACACGTATCCGGGTAAATTTGCATGTCGTGTTTGTTTGGGGAGGTAAACGAGGTGGTATCGGACAATAGTTTATATACTGTTTTCCTGTAGATTGTACTTTCTTCGTTGAGTCTACAGGGTAATAGTAAACTATAAAAAAGCAGTTGTTAAACCGTTAGATGATATGAAATGTGATGAAATAATGTGATTCTAAGATATGAATTACTATTTTACTTATTATTCTAAGTCCCCTTGTTTGAAGTTGATATTCAAAATATAACAATCCGATGGCCTTTAAGACAGCTGTCACTAAACGTCTTCTATATGTTTGGTTCGGTCACGTAATGAGACTGAAAATTTCATGATTTTTGACCCCCCCCCCCGTCCTTGTCATAGATGGTCACGTTTGTGAGACTCCCCCCTCCCTGATGTGGCGTCACATATTTTTCGCCCAGAATTGAATAAATGAAAACAGAAATTCCAAAATTATATATATTTTCTTATTTATTATGTGACGTCACAACGTTTACGACTCCCCCCACCTCTTGTCACATAATATCACACTTCGATGACCCCCTTCCTCCCCCACTCTTCCTCCATGCATCGTATTTTTTTTATACGAATAAATGGATATAATAGTTTGCCTGATAAATCAATATAAATTCAAAATATAAGGTGCTACTTTATTAGTGCCCGATATTTTAGTCAGTGCTTCTACTCCTGATTCTGATCAACTTTCCCCAAGGAACTCATAGTCAAATAGAGAAAAATTTTTTGGAGTCTTCATACAAATCGATCAGCCGAGCGGCTAAATTAGTATGAAGAGTCCAAAATTTTTTTTACGATTTGACTATGGGTTCCTTGGAGAAAGTTGATCAGAATCAACAGTAGAAGCATTGACTAAAATATCGGGCACTAATAAAGTAGCACCTTATATAATTCATTAATGTATTGGTAGCAACATTTATAAAAAAATCCAAAAAAACATAGTAGAAAAATCACGGACCTGCCATACTAAGTTTACATACTTAGTTTTTAAGACCTATCAGCTGGTCAAATTGTAAGGGAAATAAAAAAATGTTTTATTAGTTTAAATAGTTTCTGCTGGTTTTGTTAGACCTTATATTTTCAACCGACTTCAAAAAAAGGAGGAGGTTCTCAATTCGTCGGAATCTTTTTTTTTTTATGTATGTTCACCGATTACTCGAAGACGCCTGAACCGATTTCGAAAATTCTTTTTTTGTTTAAAAGGGTATACTTCACAGGTGGTCCCATATAAATTTTATCGAAATCGATTCAGCGGGTTTTGAGAAATCAACAAAAACGTAGCAAAATTGTAGTTGTTGCGATTGAAGTCGGTTGTTTTTAACGTATTCAGCGTGGTCAATTTTTATTTCCCAACAATTCAAGTTTCCGTTGAAACTCCTAATATTCTAACGAGCTCATACCGACCAAGAAGTCGCGTTGTATTTATGGAAACAACCTAAAGTGGTTCCGTAGAATATGCAAGCATATTTGCATCTCATTATCCCACCTGTTATTTCAGTGGTTTGTTTACAAATGTGCTGCATATCGCGTATACTGCAGTTTGGTTCCTATTAAACAGGATAATAAAATATTATCTTAATTTTATTTTCATTATAATGGTAGTAATTAAAGTGTCTTAATTCTCGTAAATAGTTACAAGTATATTTTTACTTTTAATAATAATATAATAATAATATTAGTTTACTTTTAATAACAAATACTGTTTTGTCTTGATTTGTATTTTGTACAGAATGCGAGACATTAAATAACGAATAGAAAAAGCCCGAAACAGGGGATTTTTCTTACCAAACTGAACAAAATTAGTTCTTAAACTTTGTTGCAGTTGTAAAAAATGTAGTCTTATCACACAATTGTTAAATAAATTTTGTAAGGTGAAACCAAAACGTTTTATTTAATTTCAGCAAAATCATATACATGTTAAGCTATTTTTAACACTCTATTTTCAAACGTAGAAATTATTTAAACTGGGGCCTCTACTCGTAAAACAAAACAACTATACCAAAGAAATCCATAGTCAATATGTTTTTTTTTTTGGTGAAAATTCTGTAGTTTGCGTTATTAACATCGTTCGCATTATTGCTTTTGCCTATTTCCCTCAGTTCGGTTTCTTCAAATAAAACATAATATACAATATTATTGAACGTGAAAACGACAAAATGATATTAGCATAAAAGCATTTGAATCAAAACCAACCCTCGCATCCGGCAGCTACTTGTAAATACAATATTGGATTTAGATTTGAATTTATAGCAATTGCTTCAACTGCATGGCGTCAAAGCCCGCTCATGGTATCAAAAAATTACATCGAACTTTATCGATAAAACAGGGCGTTGTGTGTTTTCAATACCCTATACATGAAAACGACGTAGGTTTTTGTGCGTTATAATTTTATATCTTTTAGTAACATTTTGATGGATTAATTAATACAGATTGTCTCTATAATTCGTGGTGTCTCTGTGGTATTGTATATTAAATATTGAAAGAGTTTAAATTTTTCGATAATTTTTTTTAATATGCATTGATCACAAAGTTTATTAGGCTAATCTGCAAATACTGTTTACGTTAACAATGCATATAGTCCCCTAGTTACGGAGCACGGGTCTTTTCATAACCTTAATTTATAAACCCTATTCCGGACCCTAAACCCAAAATAGCCCACACACACGGGGGCTAATTACAGATTGGCTGAAGTTGTGGATTTAGTGCCTAACCCAGTTTCAAAAGTTTCAAGCCGCCTGTATGGCCTCTGACATGGCTCTACTGGCACCAATAGGTTAGAGTCCGTTGCGAAGGCAAGAGAATAACAATAGCCAACAAGAGCGACGCTAATAGTATACACTTTTTAAAAATGCACATAATTAGTGACAGTTTTAAAATTAAATGTACCCAAGTTTGATTTCATTTTACCTACTGGCAATCACGCGAAAGTATTCGTCAATGAATTTCTTGAAAATATTTTTATATTAAAAAATTCGTTTCTTTTGGTTTCAGGTCTAAAGTGTGTGCAGTGCCAGTGCACTGTAAGTCAGTCAATACTGACTCGGTGGCTCTGCTTGGTGGCTGAGTACCAATCTGGGAGTCGTTGGCTCGAAGCCTCTAACATCGTAAAACAATTCTGCGATAAGTGGACTCTTTGTCACGGTGTATTATACCTATATAGCTATTTATTTAAACGTATTTATGTATATTTATCAGTCTCCAGTTCCTTTAATATATAGAATCCTAGTTTAGGGCCAGATGTCCCTGTGTAACTTGCGCCTTATTTAGTATGAATGCAATTCAAATAAATTTCGACTAATTATAAGACTAGACCGATGATTTAAAGCAATTACACATTATATCTGAAGATAGTGATATGATTCTTCAGACAGAGTGCAATGGAAACAGATTCTCATCATATAGGGGATCAGGCGTAGGCGCCGCGATGTGCACGGGGTAAGCTAACGCTATTTCACGGCGGGCATGTCACACATGCATATTTCATTGTAGTACAACAGTGGGATTTCGTCGTGGGAAATCAGCCGTGTTGTAGGGGCGAAACGTGTTAGGTAGGTACGAGTGTTACATTATTTGGACATGTCATCACACTTGTATTTGATATTATCGATAGCTCTGGGAATGGCCGAACCTAAATTAGTTCGTAGATTGCTATTTTTTGGAAAAGCGATATTTTGGGAATATGTTTGCGTGTTTCGCAGCAAAAGTTTACTTTTACTTTTACCGTTACTCTTTTCGTTATCTTTTTTTTCGTTCAGCATTTTGATAAATAATTGGTATACTGTATTAGGTACACTTTTTAAACTAAAGATTTAAATGCGTTTAACCACATCTCACCTAATAGAAAGTGGCGATGTAATCGAGGATGGTGCACGCAAGCTCAAATAATTTCTATTCATTCTTGCCTTGAAGATCCCCAGATTGTAGGAATCGGGAAACACAGACGCAAGGAAAGAGTAACACTCCTTTACAGTCCGTATAATAGATGAGGAAGGATTGCACTTCATGTAAATAGGTGGAATATCAACTGCATCATCATCATTATCATCAGCCAAAAGACGTCCACTTCTGGACAAAGGTCTCCCAAAAGGATTTCCACACGGACCGGTCCTGTGCTGCTCGCATCCAACGGCTTCCCGCAACCTTCACCAGGTCTTCCGATGCGCGGTCGCCACTCTAGAACTTTACTGCCCCAACGGTCATATGTTACTACAAAGGGATAGAAACGCCCTCTGCGTCTATAATTGTTCGAAAGTGAAGTAGAGGCGGGGGAAACACTTTCCGAATTATTAAAGCTATACGTATAATATAGGTTCTGTAGTATCAAAACCGACAAGTTGCGAGATGAAAAGCCCCGACTCTATCTTAAAGATAAGGCCAAAAAACCAATGAATTTATTTGTTATTGACAACAAAATTGAAGTGGTCGTGGCTCAGTGCGGCTTGCGTGGTCGCGTCGATCACGCAAGTTAACTGACTACAGACATGGTCATAACATGGATGGGTTTGAATGTTAGTGGTATTTATCTCGACCGTATCCGTGCTTCGCAAGGCATGTTAAGCCGTTGGTACGATCACTAGATGGCAGTCGTTAAGCACGTCAGAAAACATGTGACACTGGGGTTGGCGACTAGCCCCATAACCTCCACCAATTCGGACTTGGCCCGCGTGTGTTGAGTATGGCCTAACCTTTCCGAGGTATGGGAAGAGACCCGTGCCCCGCGTGTGTTGAGTATGGCCTAAACTTTCCGAGGTATGGGAAGAGACCCGTGCCCCTGCAGGGGGACGATTTGGGTTGTTAACTGCCAACAAAAACGTATTTATTAGACTTGCGAAAAGCTAAAAGAAAAAGTTTACCGATATTTTCTTTTGGAGGCAAACTAATTAGATAAAGTCTTGCTTACTCGTAAGACGTTACGGTGTACTTTACAGGTTTTGAGAATGGAGTTGTTAATTAAACCGTTCAAGCGTTCTTCGTTGAAGAGGTTATCAACCATTCTGTGTGAACGAAAATTAATATTACATTAAGGATACCAATTTATTCAAATTTTATTTTGTTTGCTCCATGTTTTACAGGCAAAGTTTCTTATAAAAATATTAGTAGTACCTACAGTGTTTATTTGATCGTATTGTATAAGTGTTATTTTACTTAATATATTTATGTTTTCTTTTAATTTCGCTGACAAATTGCCATAAATTAAGAATTATGTAAATAAATAAAAAAATACAATAATACTGCGGTCAAGTTGACACCCAACTCATTCATATACTAGTAATAAAAAATGGAAGAGCCCTAAGATATTTTTACACTTGTGCACCTGTGGGTAAGGACGCTGCATTTATTACCCATACATTTAAAAAATTAATAACATTGAAGTTAAGGTAGACCTATAATAAAGTGTGGTTTAAATATCATTAAAATTTGTTAGGATCCAAGTTTTTTTAATTTTTATTCAATTTCAAAGGCCATTACTAGATGTTGCTTATAAATTAAGTCACTTAGGAATTGTTAGTTTTGTTGTAAATGGTCTTTGTACACACTTTTTTAGGGTTCCGTAGCCAAATGGCAAAAAACGGAACCCTTATGTTCGTCATGTCTGTCTGTCACACAGCCACTTTTTTCAGAAACTATAAGAACTATACTATTGAAACTTGGTAAGTAGATGTATTCTGTGAACCGCATTAATATTTTCACACAAAAATAGAAAAAAAAAACAATAAATTTTGGGGGTTCCCCATACTTAGAACTGAAACTCAAAAAATTTTTTTTTCATCAAACCCATACGTGTGGGGTATCTATGGATAGGTCTTCAAAAATGATATTGAGGTTTCTAATATCATTTTTTTCTAAAGTGAATAGTTTGCGCGAGAGACACTTCTAAAGTGGTAAAATGTGTGTCCCCCCCCCTGTAACTTGTAAAATAAGAGAAAGATAAAACTAAAAAAAATATATGATGTACATTACCATGCAAACTTCCACCGAAAATTTGTTTGAACAAGATCTAGTAAGTACTTTTTTTTAATACATCATAAATCGTAAACCGCAATTTACCTACAACGAACTACAAGAACTTTTATATTATGTTACTTGCTGCTACGGAACCCTTCATGGGCGAGTCCGACTCACACTTGGCCGCTTTTTATATTCATTGTTATGGCCAGACTAATACAGATTAACGTCCCCAGCCTAGCACACGTCATTGAGTTAGACATATCCAACCACTAATATCCAATCAAATCCATAACTCAATTACCAATCAGAGATTAGTACATCAACGTCCGGAAGATTAATGACCTCAAAGCGGATATGGGTTCGAATCGCGAGTTATGTATGTTTATGATAACTGTAGGTGCGATTTTAAAGTACGACAAAATTGTAAAAACAGAAGACCTATTTTTAACCGACTTCAAAAAAAGGAGGAGGTTCTCAATTCGTCGGAATCTTTTTTTTAACGTATGTTCACCGATTACTCGAAGACGCCTGAACCGATTTGGAAAGTTATTTTTTTGTTTAAAAGGGCCCCATGGTATACTTCACAGGTGGCCCCATGTAAATTTTATCGAACTCGATTCAGCGGTTTTAGAGAAAATCTACAAAAACATAGCAAAATTGGAGTTGTTGCGATTGAAATCGGTTGTTTTTAACGTATTCAGTGTGGTCATAATATGTTTTATGCTCCTCCTCAGCTGAATGGAATCGGATGAGAGAGAGGTCGGTCGATCGAATGAAATGAGACCTATGTACAAATTAAAGAAGAAATCGGTTAGATTCTTTCTCCGGTTTGTCTAGGTAGGTCTGTGGTCTGGCTAGTTTTCTTTTTAATGACGATTAAATAAGGTAAAAAACAAGGAAAGTTTTCATCAGCTGTAAATCGTTTTTTATTCAAATTATTGATCTCCACAAGACAGGCCTAGCTTAGCAAAGGATTTATAAAATTGGTTTGCGATATCAAGTGTTTTCATTAATAAACGAATTTTATTTTTTTCATTTAATCAATCATACTTTATTCTCTTGGAAGTAAAATTAATTGAAAATAAAGTCGTGCAATATTCGTTGTTTATTCACAATGCAGTCTTTATTTGTATTGCAAATTAATTCCTGAATCCGTTCAAAGTGCAGTACTCGTACCAAACATTATCGACTCCACCGAATCGAAAGCGGCCTGTGATTTCCGCAGGAATTATTTATACTTAATCACATTGATGCTTCGATTTTTACTAAGAATTGCTCATGTGAATCCGCTGAATCCGCTTTTAAATGAAATTTTAGTTTTTCATTACTACTTATACACGTAGAAGATATCGAAAGGGGTACAGTTTCAATTAGAAAACTATTTCGTTATAAAATAAATGAAAATCGAATCGGACAGACGGATGAACGATTAGGCTGTATGGGAGTAAGTGTGGTGTTACTGTAATATCAAAAAGAGGTCCCACTTTGTTTTTTTTTTTTTTGGAACTTTTTACATAGTACTATACAAAGCCACTACTAGGTCAGTTTGCAAAAGGAAATAATAATAAATAAATCTATGATGCGTAATCCCTTCCCTAAACTCCAGCAAGCGAACCAAACATGAAATAACGTAAACATTATCCATATTAATAATATACCTATTATAAGATTAAAAATAACAGAATAGTAATTAAGAAGTCCATAAGACAAAAGTTAAAAATACAAGTGTATAAATGATAACTGTGTTATTTACAGATTCCATTAAACAGTAACGTTTAAACTAGACATGGGCGTTATCAGTTTTTTTGGAAAACGGTTTTGTAACCGATATGAAGTTTTCATATCGATATCGAAAACCGTTTTCAGATATCGATATGGGTAGCACGATATTAATCGCTTTTCAAACGTAACTTATCTATTTGTTTAGAAAACGAACGGAAACGCAAACTCACGCGTTACCAAGTCCAATCTAAACCGTATTGCAATAACCGTAATGTTCAATTCGCCTATCATCCGCTGATATCCGTCCCGGTTCAATATTCGCTGCATTTCTTTCGCACTTATGAAATGTCTTTTTGTTAGAAAGAGAGAAAGCGAATATATCAAACCGTTCGATATCATATGCTTGGGTTGCGGGAGTTTGTGTTTCGCGCGTTACTTAGCCTATGTATAGTTTTACTAATATCCGATAAATAAAACTGCCATATCGATATGTTATGATATGAATCTCATATCCGTTTTTAGTTACGTTTTGATATATCGGACTCATGCCTAGTTTAAACACCGTAATAATGAGCAATATGGTGTAACATAAATGAACAATACGCCATAATTATAGCCACAATGAACTGTCGTGTGCGATTGTAGCATTGACTATCGTGGGGTGATCCGATATACGACATCTAATGTTTTGGGGTTGTGGGAAAAGTCAGGAGATGAAGCGGTTGAAAAAAGTGTTGTTGTTGTTGTTGTTGTTTTAAATGGTAAGGCAAAGGTAAAAGAAAACCAAGCGATGGTATTCTACTGGGTAAAGTACGATAAGGTATGAAAAAATATATAGGCCCTTGTTAAATAAGATTCAGTGTAGATAAAGAGAAATAAGGAGCTCTACACACTAAATGTCAGGCGAATAGTTTATGTACTTAATATATAAGACAATGTATGCAAAACAGGTTGGTTTGGCGTAGTTATCCATAGAAGAAGTAGATCTGTACCAAATTCAATTTAAGTTATTTATTTATTATCATTTATTTATGTTCGAAGTATGAAGCCCCTTATTATCATTATTCGCTTAATTTTCTGCCATGCAGTTTTTATTAAACTCTTGCTTAATTCTTGAATTGCATAATTTATTATAATAAACTGAGAAAAATACCATTTCTTTTAACTACTCACTGTATTTTATCTATTCAATTTTTTTACCGCTTTCTATGACTTGTACCACATCTGTAGCAATGGAGTTTAGTAGCAAGTGACAGCCTACGTTCTAAGTAACCCGACCCGCGATACATATGTCCTTTATTTCTTTGTATTCATCCAACGAGGGTCGACATTAAATTTATGTCATATTCGTCCCAATATTCTCGCGACAGCAAGTTCAATTTTGATATTTGTATTATAAGGTACAGGATGTGTTCAAGATACTGGATTATTATTTTTATGTTCCTAAAGTACATTTTCTTAGCGGTACAAGCAAAACATTAATTGTTGCTCAGATTTTCATTTCCTTGCTCGCGAGCCGCCTGATGCCACGCACCTTCAACACAGTCACAAAAATGATATCCACGCGTTTGGACTCGCGAGCAAAAGCTAGTGATATGATAGAGAGTTAAAAAAGAGCAAATCCATAAAACTCTGAATCATTAATTTAACTTTTAAAACAACAACTTACTTCAGTATGATAATATTTAAAAATTAAATAGGCAATAAAAATCAATTAAAACCTATTCAACTCCTGTTTGTGATCACCCTATGTAACGTTAAAGACAGTAACAAACCCCGCGCAAGCGCAGAGGTTAATCATTTTATTCAACAGTGTACAGTTACCGGAATTATTATTGACACACCAACTGTCGGGGGTGTGCCAAATTGAATATGTAACTGGGAAATCGATAGACGAAGCATTAACGAAGGAAAAGGTAATAAACGTTTTTAAATGTTTGAGTATAATCGCTTATTTGAAACAAACTGAGCTAACATAATGTAACTAGCTTCAAATTTCTTAAGTAGTTTTGAAAGTTAGAAATTCTAAAGGCTTCAACTTGTTTTACAGTGGAGACTGAATTGATGTTAACAACATCCAAAGATAAACTTCAAAACAAATTATTCAAGTAGTTAAAGTCTAGAAATAACTGAATTGAACTTAAATTAGCTTAAGAACACTTAGGAATGAATGAAATAAACTTTACCCAATTCAATTGTAGTTACTGAACCTTGGACAAACTGTCGTAATAAACAACCTTCCCAAATACAATTTACAGGCTTATCTGTAAGACAGGAGGCTGAAAAGCGAAACGCTTCCGCATATTATATCAATGATTTCGATCGATTCGCATCCATGGAATGAAATCAATTTCAGAACTAGTACAGCCTTCGGTTCGGTCGCGGTTACACTACATAATCTGGTGAGAGATAATGAACCTTAATATAAAGCTGTAGATTGCAAAATAGCTTAAAACCCCTCGAAGGATAATGTAACTAACGCCATTGCGGGGTTGTAAATGATCGAATCTCGAGTACCGTTCTTCATTAACTCGATTTTATCAAGAGCGATTTTAATAATAATTGGAATCTCCTTCAGATTTTTTACGCACCGATTAAATTTTAACTGATAAAAATCTGTTCTTCTGATAAAATTCCCTTCTCCAAATATAAAGTCTATATGTATTTCAAAGTTTTCATTATGGAGGCGCCTAAGAGCGCCATACTCAATTTATTGTCAGTACTTTACATTTATTCATTATGTTTTATATTCGATATGTACCAATTATTTTTTAATATTTTGTTTTGTTAATTTGTCATTGAATAATAAATAATTCATCTACTGCTAAGAAGAAAATTGTATTTTGCAAGTAAATATTGAAAGTTAGTTATGTAAGCTCTTTTTTGCCTGAAATACAGGAATACCTAGTTCAGGCACGTGTGTTTTCTGTACTCTAATAATATGTTTAGTTTTTAGTCATTATCTTGTCAATTAAGTTTTCTTTCAATAATAATAATAATAATTATTATTATTATAAACAGTCCTAAAAATAAACCTATAATGTTTCGTGCTTTGTTGAATTAATTTAATTAAGTATTTCATTGAATAAATTTTAGTTTTGGATAGTTTATTTGTAGAATAACAATGATGTCATACGATACCTAGTCAATACGTAATGAGTTTTCGAAAAACTCAGTAACTGACTTAACTATCGCATATTTTTCAAGAAATAACGTCTCTTACGAAACACCACACGCATTCAATATTATCTCCCTTTATCTGATTCTCACTAACAATCGCACTGGTTCTATCGGCTTTAGATTTTATTGTTTTAAAATCAGCTACGGCCATTATGGAGCGAGCAAAGAGATTTTATCTAAGCTAAATGTTTTGTGAATAAAATTGGTCGCGCCCGTTGGAATCGGATCCCGATCGATCGATCGATACAGCCTCTGATACTATCTGATCATGTTACATAATTACAGGGAATTTTCATTGGAAGTTTTATTCATTCAGCGTCAGCGCATACATAATTCAACTTTTTTGCATAATGTGACACTATACATTTAATGCGTTTCAGTGTTACTACATTTTCATGTAAATAATTGAATACTTGTGATGGTATGCACCACTAATCTCTTGCGCAGGTGGTGCTTTAAGTATCTATTTAAAACTTTACATCTTGTTAAACTAATAAAATATATTTAAATTGACTTATAACAATAAAAATAAACACAGCGAAATAAAAAGTTATTTCAATGAAAAGGCTGTACCTTCGCCTTTACTGATGTAACTTGAAATAGGTACAATATAATTTTTCAACCATTAGTATTCTTTTAGAGGCCCTAGACGTGATCGCAGGTGATACTAAGTGAAAAACTAGGCAACCGTGCCATTCGATAAATGAGAGAGATTTACGTCACCAAACGATTTGTTCTATTTTAGTTAATTCAGATAAAGGGATAAAATCGTAGTAATTTGATTTAAAAAAATAAACTATTAGATAAAAATCTACATAGACCCGCAATGATGTTTAATTATTTATCTTACCAACCAGAAGCAAAAGAATTTCACAACTCAGTTTAACCACAGCACGAACAGTCGTAGATGAAGTATAAATAAATATCCGGGACAAATCACACACGGTCATCTGGTCCCATACTAGGATTCCCTGTATTGTGGGAACCAGAGACTGATATACATACATATATACGTTTAAATACATATATTTATAGATAGTTATATACCCAGACACAGAGCAAATAAATCTGCTCATCACACAAATGTTTGATCGAACCCACGACTTTCGGATCAGTAGTCAGGATCACTAACCACTGCGCCACCGAGTCAGTCATAAGTCAGTGAAAAGTAAAAAGATTATTAAAACTGAAACAGACAATGACTTTTGTATCACGTAGAACATCTGACGTCTTACTCACTGCGCTTATTCTTTATAAATTGCAATTAGGTCGGCTCGATTCAAGTCTGCCTGTTAAGATTCTAACTTTGAAGTGTCGTATAAGGGTTGAAGCAGACGAATGGGAAATGACGTGCTTCGCATTCGGAACGCTCCCATTAACTTCGCATCGCTTTTGAGATGCAAATTAGAAATTTTTTTCTTCATAAAAATCTCTTCATTGAATATTTGAAGCCGCTCCTGCTGGAGAATTTATTTCTTTTCTCGCGCTGAATGACAAACGAATAAAGATATTCAAAATGTAGGCATTACTCGCATTATTGATCGCAAATTCTTCACCTTCAAGAGTGTTTTCAATGACTTTGTTAACTGTAATATTATTCAGGCTAATTTCATTTGGTATACAATATTAGTGCAGCAATCTATTTGTCACTGATTGATTCGCTTTCTGGCTAGTGTCCATTCTACGTTTACCATTCAGATTATAACATTAGGCGTAATTAAAATTTACAATAACCAATTTGCAATACAGACTCAAAATTAAGTTCAAATGACGCGCGATTGAATTTCGCAGACAATAGCCAAAAGCATCGCATCCACGAATAGGGTAAATGTGGCAATAACGCACCATTGTCGCACCCCTAGCTGTTGTCACATAATGTCAGGATCGGGGGCTCAAAGTGTCACGATCGCCAGACGAGTGCACTTGCTACATGTTATCCAGATATGTTGTGAATTCGCCGTGGCACTTTGAATGACGACTAATTCCATTGTTACAGCTTTGGCATTGGCTTTGGCATATGGGCGACGCGGTTTAGGGATTGCCAACATAGAGCTGCGTTGTTTGTATTTTTATTTTATTTTTATTTGTCATTGTTTCGTGCAGGTTTTTCTCATACTCTTCCTCACTTTTCAATTACACTTAGCTAACAATGTGGTTCTGAAAATTTGTGAATTACCAGCTGGTTATATTTTAATATTTAGTTATTAAACCCAAAAATGTATTAACTTATTTATTTACTTTATTAAAAAAATAAAAATATCAAACTGAAAGTATTGACTCAGCTAAAAGGATAATCGCAAAACTTTGAGAATAGCAAATCTGCGAAATATCACAGCGACATTCGGCCGTAAAATAGCAAACAAAAACACAATTAGCTCCAGTAGGGGTAAGGTCACAATAGAGCCCAGGCGTGGTCCACGCTTAGCCCGCTTCACCCTAATTTGTTATTACTGTCATTCGGTTATTTTGCGGCCTGCTTTATGCAAATATAATCGTAGCCTTTAAATTGGCAGTACTCTCGGATTACGCAGGTTAACTGACTACAGACAAGGTCACAACCTGGATGTGGTTGACTGTTAGTGGCATTTATCTCGACTGTTTCTGTGCTTCGCAAGGTACGTTAAGCCGTTGGTGCCGGCTGCTGTCACTTGATGGCGGTCGTTAAGCCATGTCGGACGCCTTATAGGCGGCTTGAAAACTTCTGATACTGGGGTTGGCCACTAGCCCCACAACCTCCACCAATCCGAACCTGGCCTCCGTGTGTGGAGTATGCGGCCTAACCTTCCCGAGTTATGGGAAGAAACCCGTGCCCCTGCAGTGGGGACGATATACATCTTGGAAAAAATTACACACAGTTGAAACCCTTTGAATACTGAAAATGTGTATAATGGAGTGAATTTTGGAAAGTATATGCTAATAGGTATGTTCAGTAACATTACCTTAGAATTTACGAATTGTCATTCCAAGAAACGCTTTTGACACTTATTTTCGTATTGAAAATAAACATAGACATTAAATATTACACACTTGAGGTTTCGTATTGACACTGCATAGTAACATAATAATTTCATTCATGAATTCATGATAGATACGTTATATTCTGGTTTTCTATTGTCTATTTATTGTACAATACATTTTAAGGTGGAATATTGGTGTGAATTTCAATTTTGTCTTGGCTTTTCGTTGTTTAAGTCTTCATATCATATATTATGATTTATTACATCAGAACTATCAGATCTTTTATTATATTGTTCTAAATACTGAATCATCAGAAACGAAAATACACATAACGGCCTCTCAAGACCTTTCCCACTATTATTGCGTCCTAGGATATCACTATGGATACAAAATACACTTCGTTGTTTTCAGTAAACTAACATTTGTCATGTACTTCAATAATAGCATAAGGAACGATTTGCAAGAGAAACATGCCTTTGATAACCGTTAAGAAACAATATTAATCATAACTTGACTCATCTTTTATCGTTCTAACTTGTTTGTTCCATGTTCTATAGGCTGAACGCTATAAATCAAGGATGGACATCTAAGAGTGAGTGCACAGAATTATTTTTACCCGACTACTCAGTGGAGGGTAATGTTTTAGGTGTATGTACACATCTATAATGTACCTGTATAATGTATATATCGGTTTAATTGTTACCATCTGTAGCCAAAAGGACTTGATAGACTTTAAACTTCAGACACCAATCTGATTTCATTGTCGTCATTTTAACAAGAAAGTATTATTACAGAAATACACGCAAAAATTTTAAGAGAAACTTTTGATGAGGTAGAAGAAAGTTCAAAGTTATTATACGAGTATAAGCTACTCTCAAATGGACATAACAAGCCCTTAGGTTCTGTAAATACCTAGAATCATGATAGACCTGAATCAATATTGTTCTCATACTGTGCCCGCGTGCCGAGATGTAATAAACATAGGGATATTAAAATAACATCAGTCCGGATTGGACTTGGCCTCATACGGTCTTTGGAGTTGCTATGGATTGATAATGTTAGCATTAATAATATTTCAAATAATTTGTTTTTTTTTTGTGTTTCTCTTAAGCTTTCCGTGTACCACAATATCTATCATAAATACATAATACATATCGATACTTCTGGGCTCAAAGGGCGTATACGCCTAAGGTCTATTTAGCGTTTACGCCCTTTGGGCCCAGAAGTATCGATATGTAGTTAACGAATAACTATCATCATAGTAACATAGAGTGCATAGTATAAAATGTAGGCATTATGACATTGTATACAGGATGAAATTACATGAAGTAACAAATGATAACTTGAAGGTACTACTCGAGAAACTGCAAAAATCCTCCAATAGAAGAAAACTATACTATTGGTTCAAAAAATCTGATATCCCACACTAATTGTTAGGATATTTTGTATGGTAACTATATTTTTTGGCTTCTATTGTATAGTTACTTAGTGATCAGGATATTGTTCAGTTTGTTTTTAATAGGATCTCCCATTTGTCACTTGTCAAAGAATAACATATCGACTTGTACATTATACAAGTTATTATACCATGTATAACTTAGCAATCTGTTTGTTTCCCATATCACCAGCTTGAACGATGTGCACTAGAATAAAATTAATGGTCTCAGCATCGAAAATCGTTTGTTGCTACAATGTTAACGCGTTTTATGCTGGAAATTTCTCCTCGATCATATTTCATGGTGGCATCTGTAATATAATTTTGATACTATGACGTTTTATCTTCGACAGTATAATGCGAAACTTTTGCCTTTACTGCTTTCTTCTTACTACGTATTGTGAGGAGGTGGGTGTTGAAATATGATGTATTGAATTTTTGTTTTCTTGTGTATTAGTGCTATAGGCAAAAAAATACAAAATTTCTGGTGGATTATAATAAGTAGAATGGAAAATTAATGAATACTTTTTTCCTTTTTTTAATTGTTAATATGTAAGAAAAACATGACTATGATTACTTGTTAAACTAGATAAACTGAATAAGTATCTCATTTTTCTATGACATAATATAATAAATATGTCGCTAGTTAGAAGACAAAATGTAAAAACCAATCTCAAGTTTTTCAAAGGTTTCTAAACAAGACCGGAACTATAAAATTTCAAAATATTCCCCCTTCTTCTTCTTCTTAAGAACTAAGCTTTTGTCGGTGGAGCATATTCTTAATATTCCAATTAAAAAAGTTCCAGTAAATTCCAGTTAAAAAAGACACACTATGTTGAACTTTACCACTTGAATTTTATTACTAACTGTATCGGATCATACAGTTTCCAGTTTACACATTCAATTTCGTAGATATTTTTAGTCTTTACCAGACTAACCTAATCATTTTTAGGGTAGGCAGTTTTCTTTTACTAGATAAATGATCGTATGCTTTTCGACGTTTTCAAGAATCAGTAATGCAGGCCCTAAATCAGACAGGCCAGACCCCATTTGCATATGACTGGGGCGACAAAGAACAAAGGATATATATATTTTTTTCATTTCTGTCAGATACGCTATCGGCAAAGGCTGTGGCATAACTCTCTGCCTATCTGTCCGCTGTAAATCATTTACTTGTGGAATAAAATTCTGTGTATTTCTTTATTCGGTAATATTCAGTTTCCTTTGGTAACTTTTTCGAGATGACTTGCTTTTTTCTTGGACCTTGTCGCTAAAGGA
The DNA here is from genome assembly GCA_958295455.1 of Coleophora deauratella. Lineage (NCBI taxonomy): Eukaryota > Metazoa > Arthropoda > Insecta > Lepidoptera > Coleophoridae > Coleophora > Coleophora deauratella. The sequence goes on along the minus strand of OY282405.1, from coordinate 4,638,014 downwards.
GAATCATAATTCTTCTGTGTGTTCTGTTAATATAAAGAAAATTAAGGTGTTCTTCATAAGTTCTTTGTAATAGGTGCGTGATTAAAAAATAATCAAGGACATAAGTTAAATTCATCCGTTCGTGCAAAATGGGTAATCAGTTTAAATCGCTTTGGAAAAATGATGAAATAGAAAAAGAGAAACATTGGTCCAAGAAACATCCCTTTAAAATAAGTACTAGTATACAGGATGTTAGAAAAGTGCGTTTGAAATTTTAAGGGCTTACTCAGAATCACGTATAGATTACAGGAAAAATATTAAAAAAAAAAACGATCTACAATATTTTTTCAGTTTCCTATACTTTTGAATAGTGAATCAAGAATTTGTATGGCAAACTAAAAAAAAATTGGTCAGATTTTTTTCAATATTTTTCCTGTATTCTAAATTTGATTCTGAGTAATCCCATAAAATTTCAAATGCACATTTTTAAGCCTCCTGTATAATGATGACTAAAGAGACAATTACTGTTTTTTTACTAAAAATATAGCGCCAGAAATTCTTTTTAATAGCCTTTAACATTTTGAAACATGCTTCAAACAAATCGTTTCGGCTATTTGTCCAAGGAAGACATTCATCACTGCCTGACGACGAGAACTGACACCGTCCACATTGTAATGCGCTGCTTAAATTTTCGTTTTATGACCATTCAAATATTTGTTTGAATACACTTTGATATGCTGCTAAAGTTCCATTTAAAAGTTTATTGTACTTTGGCACGTGTCACTGTTAGACATATTTTGAAAGTCGAATGTCGTATGATTCCACTAAAACAGTTATATGTACCTTTTTATATGCATAACTTAATTTCAAACAAGGAGTATGTATTGATTGATTTATTCTATTTCCCCATTAAATTTGATGTCTAGATAACGGTTTATTAAAGTAAATAATACCCCGGGAGTTTGATTGTTTATTTGTTCCGCTTTCAAGTCGAAACTACTGAACGTATTTAGGTGAAATTTTGTAGGTAGATAGATCAAATACTAGTTTAATACATAGGCTACATTTTTGTTCCGGGAAAGTGCATGGTTCCGTAGGATACCTTAGAGATAGTCTTAGAGCGACATCCACGCAGGCGGAGCCGCGGGCAAAAACTAGTCAAAAATAAATTATGAGATATTGTTTACGAAATCTATTTTTATAGAAATTGCAGGAAAATGTACTCGCTTGGATATCCCAACTAATACAGGGTGCAACACAATTGGTGTAGGATCCGTTAACTGGGGATTCTACTCATCGCACTGAACAACTTTTGTTCTACGACTTTGTTCAAATCACAAAAAAAAATTGGAAATTTCATACAAATTGATCATCTGTTTTGTCATTTTTGTATGGAGAGTCCAATATTTTTTTTGCGATTTGAGCAAAGTCGTAGAACAAAAGTTGTTCACTTCGATGAGTAGAATCCCCAGTTAACCCGTTAACACTAATTACAAAACGATAAAAAGGATTTTCTTATCGTGTGGCACATTTAACCGTTCTATCCACAAGGTATAGACGGCGGCGGCGGTTATCTAGTGTTGCACTTAGCATCACCCGCGGTCACGTGTAGGGCATTTAAATTTACATTTACGGACGTAAAAAGGACAAAAGCTATAGAAAATATTGGTGTTGACCTAAACCTTAAAAAATTACAACAAATTAATGGTAATTATAAATAGTAAATTACACTCCCCTCTCGATTGACGATTTTTATTCTGTCACTTGGTTGATTTGACGGAGATTAAGACTGTTGTCATTATAATGTTAAGATTCACTTGGATAAAATAATAAAATATTAAGGAGTAGTTGTACGGCCTGCATTTGGCAATGTTACTCATAATATCGAAATGAAATTGAATAACAAAATTCCATGCAATTACTGATTGTTAAGTTTCATTTTACTATTAGGTTTGCCTTGTTGTGATTGACGTAATTTCTAGTACATTTATTATGATATTATCGCATTGATTGTAGTATGCCTAAGTCAATAATATTATTGGTCCGTATTGTTGCTTTCTTGCTTTTATTGCTTGCTTGCTTGTATTCATTTCCGTCTTTTGCAAAAAAAAAAAAACAGCTTTTATTACAATTCATAAAGTTCATTATAAATAAATACAATTATTTTTAAAACGTTCTCAAGTACGTTTTTGATTAAACAAATAAACCTTTAATGTTAACAAGCACATTATTTCTTCGTTCTCATGTAAACCAATAACATTACCAGCAATTTTGTCATCACTATTTGCATTTGCGTGGGAATAAATGAAATTGATATAGTTACTTTATCCTTTTGTGCAGAATTTGCGACAAAAAATAATACTACGTAACTCTGTGACAGGTTACGTAGGCAGACCAGTGTTGCTGTCAAACCAAAAATATTTTATTTTATAAATAATCGTTTAAATTAAAACATAATAAATATTGATATCTCTAAATTTTATGCAATCTTTCATGCTGAATCAATTCTCTATAATACTCCGTATTCTGCAACAAAATTGTAATAAAAGTTTTGTGGGAAATTTACCAAAAATGCGTTATTCTTTTAAAATTAAAGAACATATAAATATAACATGCGTAGTCACTATATTTATTATTTTATTTTGCTACTTATAAATTTGACCGCAACATCCAAATAAAATCCGGTTTACTAATAAAGACATTCGCAGACATTTTAAAGAGCATTTCGATTTTAATGACATGCCTAAAAATCGAATTGATTCCAATGCCCCGGGTGGACAATTAAAATGCAAATCAGATCATTGAGGAACCGCCTGTGATTCTGGTACCTAACTCTATATTATATGGACGAAGCACAACATACTAGAAAGAAAAAGAAAAAATACTATGGTTTGGAAATGTAATGTAAATTATATAGGAAATATATTCATCTTAACAGATTTAAGTAATGCAACTGAGATAATATGTCAGTGAGACAATATGGACAGTTTTGTTGCTAATACTCTTTATTATACAAAGAAAAAAACCAGCCAAGTGCGAGTCGGACTCGCGCACCGAGAGTTCCGTATAAATTCATAATCACACATGTCTTGAACTCAATATTTTTTTATATTTGAGTTGATTGAATGAAAGGTAATTTGCGGTTTACGATTTATGACGTATTAAAAAAAACTACTTACTAGATTTCGTTCATACCAATTTTCGGTGGAAGTTTGCATGGTAATGTACATCATAATATATTTTTTCTAGTTTTATCATTCTCTTATTTTAGAAGTTACGGGGGGGGGGACACATTTTACCACTTTGGAAGTGTCTCTCGCGCAAACTATTCGGTTTAGAAAAAAATTGATATTAGAAACCACAATATTATTTTTGAAGACCTATTCATAGATTTAGGTTATAGGTTTGATGAAAAATAAATTTTTGGGTTTCAGTTCTAAGTATGGGGAACCCCCAAAATTTATTGTTTTTTTTTCTATTTTTGTGTGAATATCTTAATGCGGTTCACAGAATACATCTACTTACCAAGTTTCAACAGTATAGTTCTTATAGTTTCGGAAAAAAGTGGCTGTGACATACGGACGGACAGACAGACAGACAGACATGACGAATCCATAAGGGTTCCGTTTTTTGCCATTTGGCTATGGAACCCTAAAAATACATGCCCAAGTAAGCGGACTTATCCCATATAGGAATATCTTCCAGCTTCCATATTAATCCTCTACTCTTACTCTTGTGTGTAAGGATTACTAGTACCAGATAGATGGTAGCTGATGAGCAAAACAGGTTGACGAATGTTGTGCAAAACTGAATCTGGTGTCTGAGTTATTGTGGGACAGAAAGGTTGAAAAGGACATTACAAAGAAGTCATCAAATATGAGTATTTTTGCGCTGATGACTAGTCGGTCAATCTAGGTGAGAATGGAACTCAGTAGTATAATTTTTGGACCCAAATATATCTAGGTACAATTTACAAACGATCTTTTGATTCCAAACTATTTCCTTTAGTATAGTAACCAGAGATATAGGTCATACATACACTCATACGTTTACATAAATATAATGGATATTTAACAACACCATTAAAGCAAACAATTCTCTCATAGAAACATTTTCTCTTGGTGGTAATCAAACCTTCGGACCAGTAGTCAGAAATAATAACCACGAAACCATTGGGTCTCTCAAAATTTATACTGATTATCAAGTAGAGATAGCAGCTTAGTTACCCTTAAGAATAATTTAAGGGCTTTTGAAACTATCCAGGTTTGTCGATGGCCCAAGTTGTCAATTCGAGTGATATTTTCGACATCCCATATTTTGCGGATCAAGATAAAAAATAAAAATGTTTAAGATGACAAAAATTTCATCAGGGTTAATAATCTTTGTAGCAAAAGTATTTACCTAGTTACATGAGTAGAAGTTTCACGTTTAGTAGTGTTTGCTTCTTTTTAGGGTTCCGTAGCCAAATGGCAAAAAACGGAACCCTTATGGATTCGTCATGTCTGTCTGTCTGTCTGTCTGTTTGTCCGTCCATATGTCACGGCCACTTTTTTACGAAACTATAAGAACTATACTGTTGAAACTTGGAAAGTAGATGTATTCTGTGAACCGCATTAAGATTTTTACACAAAAATAGAAAAAAAAACCAATGAATTTTGGGGGTTCCCCATACTTAGAACCACGGAAGATTACCTCTTTTTTCCGTGCTTAGAACTGAAACTCAAAAAAAATTTTTTATCGAACCTATACGTGTGGGGTATCATGGATAGGTCTTCAAAAATGATATTGAGGTTTCTAATAACATTTATTTCTAAACCGAATAGTTTGCGCGAGAGACACTTCCAAAGTGGTAAAATATGTGTCCCTCCCTGTAACTTCTTAAATAAGAGAATGATAAAACTATAAAAAATATATGATGTACATTACCATGCAAACTTACACCGAAAATTGGTTTGAACGAGATCTAGTAAGTAGTTTTTTTTAATACGTCATAAATTGTAAACCGCATATTACCTTTCATTCAATCAACTCAAATATAAAATATATAGAGTTCAAGACATGTATGATTATGAATTTATACGGAACCCTCGGTGCGCGAGTCCGACTCGCACTTGTTTTATTCAATAATTGGTTAGCTCTCGCAAAATATCTCACCTGATCATAAGTAATGTTTTGTCAAGACCCAATACGTGATGAAAGATTCAAGAAAATACGATACAATACACGTAGTAATGATACAAATTCAGATTCAATACACTTTGTAAACACAACTTTTCAAACGGTTTACTGGGATCATGATGAAGTATGACTTAACAGATGGCAGGCAAGATATACCGTGATTCGAGATAGAACAAGCTCGATTATATTATGCCTATTCATTCTCGCCCTGATGATATCCTGATCGTATCTCTTTATACAAACGCCGACAAGCGAGAAGTACATATTTACAAATAAAGGTTATAAAACACACAGAGTAAAATGTAGGTAAATATAAACATATAAATGAACCAAAAGTCATTTGCATTTAATACTAATTTAGATAGTGCCACGTATGTAATAGGCGTTGTAAAGTTTTACAGTACCCTCATAAAGGACAATGCCCAAAATTTGGACGTTATATTAGGAGTGGATTAAAAGGGGTTTCGGACGTTATTACAGTTCTAGATGAGATATATTTTTAGAGTCAAACTAAAATTAGTTTTTGAGTATAGTTAATGAAAATACACTTAGTAGAGTCTTATTCTTATTATGTATCACATTTAAGCGATTTTTCCGACAAGGTATAGAAGGCGGTTGTCTAGTAACTACTTACTTAGAAGAGTTTAACAGTATATTTAGTCTTCTTAATAATAGTATTGTCATATTTTTCAAAGGTCTTAATACTATTTTTATATTTTTGAGTAGCCAGAGTTGTTAGAATTATATATAATATGATTAACTAAGTTCACACTTTCAATAATATTGTGAATATTATATTGACGATATCATGATTCTATGAAAATGTAAATAATTACCATCAATATTGCTCGTTCGGTTCAATATAAATACAGTAAGAGACCATCTCGATCTCGACTTACATAGTTTAGGTTCAGCAGTTGGATTTGGTGCAGTTTCATAATACTTGCTGGTTGGGAGAAGCACAGGACGATTTTTCGCTCGATTGCTTGCAAAGAAGCTGAGTTGCAGTCTACGAAAATCAAATCAAAGCGGCGGAGCAAACGAAAGGACAAGAAAATTGAGAGCACCCTGACTCGGATGGTTACTTGTACGCTTGGAAGGTAATGCACGACGTTTGTTCACTTACATGATTTACTTACCTGCTTTTCTACCTGCATGCATGCTTGCTTGTTCGTTTACAAACGTGCTTACTCGATTGCTCGTTTAAAATATGCTGCTTAAATAAACTGTAAAAATAATAAGTAATTCCTTGCTTCATAAAAATTACGCATAGGTCAAAATATGTTGTAATAAACTAATTTATCGTCTAAATGTTTTAATTTTTAAATATATATAACGTAATAAGTTTTGTATTAAAGTATTTGTCATTAATTTGTTTGTAGAATAAAATTCTACGAAGCAATAATTTATAAATAGTTTTGTTTAAAATACAATAACACAGTCTATTTCTTAAAACAAAATAAATAGAAATTTATGAAAAAAAATTGACAATTTCTGTTGTTGTTATTACTTACAACAGTTTGGTCTATAATAATTTAATAAAGAACAAGGCATCTGCACAAGGGTAGGTATCAGTAATGGAGCACTAAATCCCATTGTCTTAAATGGCGATCCAAAGATAATGTGTCCCATACGAATGCAGAATGGGCGTACAGAATCAACAATGAAGCAGTTCCATACCGCCCTTATCTCGGCACCCTATTGAAACGGTCACACAATATGTCATAATTATTTAATTAATTCAGACCCACCCAGGGTTATCTGGGACCTCTATAACTCAAACCACCTACACGTGCCCAGACTTGAAAACCACAGAGAAGAAAAGTCTCCTGTCACAATTTTTAACACTGCATTTTTAGTTCTACGTACTGCACAATTTTTTCTACTCTACGGAAGGCTAACCAATGCAGAGCAACCAGATCAAACCGCAGCGGAGAAAAGCCTCTCCTTATAATTTGAGACTCAGCTGGCTCTGTTCTGGGAGTTAAAATTTTGCAATATATCATGTCCTAAGAGATAGAGCAGCAAAAAGTTTTGCATCTTTAACAGTCATTTCTTCACTAAATTATTAACTCTGTGGATTAATTTCTTTGATTTCTGTGCCATTGTTTGTGAAGCCAGCTTGCAAAGCGAACTCTAGCCCACGCCACTCTTAATTATCGGATCGTATGCCTACACTCGTGTCAATTAATTGTACGATATGGTTTGTTTTATTGTTATGTTTTCGTTTTACAATTGCAATTATGCTTTGTTTTTTGATATAAGCATGAAAGCTTGCTTTTGTAACATCGATGTATATGTACATTTAAAAGTTCTCTTAATCTTTTTGTTTAGTTTCTATAGAAATTCTCACTATCGAAGGCTTTATCTAAGAGACTACAAACAATGCCTGCTATAATACCGAAACGCATTGTATTACATAGTCAAGCAGCAAGGTCATGAACTTTGTTTAGGTCAAATCGATTTATTTAACCTATAACGTCCAAAAAGTTTTGATCGTGAGGTCAAATACTAAGCGAATGCTAGGTAACTAAAGTAATATAGTGTTAGTATTTAGACGATGTTCTTTATTTTACTAAAATGAAACAATAAGCCTTAAAAGCTATGCTGTAAAGATTTTGTTTTTTAAACTAAACTACTAAAATAAAATTTAAGTATAGCATGTTTTTATGATTGCTCCGTAACTTACATCGAACAATCTGCTAAATATCAGAAATTCTCATCTGTTTTGAGATTTTTTAATCATACAGTTTGAACACTTGTATCTACCTTAAGATATTCATTATTTACTGTCAACTACAATCTTTAGTGGCCATCTCGATTGTAGAGCATCATCAAATTTGGAAACAATAAAAGTCAAGGTTACTAAACCATCAATTGTGCTGTCAAAAGTTGCATAACAAAAAAATACTAGGCAAAGGGCGTCATTCAAGCTTGCTCACGAGGTACCTATCGTGAAACAATTCCCAAAGTAATGTCAAACAAAACAAAAAGTAAAGTGTTGCAGCTTTATTCGCATATCAATAACGTAATGAGGTTGTGTCGTGACTTTTTGTAAATTCTGACAGATGAAGGACACCCTGTATTGTATTGTGTCTTTGTTACTACTCCAAGAGACATTGTGAATTTCTCATGTCTTCAAGATTAGTAAACGTCGTTTTCGATAAGTGTTTCGTAACTCACGATCAAAGGAATCTTTTTAATATATTTTACATTAGATAAAATATTAGTCATTGTAATTATAAGCTTGCAGAAATGATAACCAATGGGAAAAACGTTTCTGGAGTGGCGAGCCGGAAGACTTTAAGGCCAGCAACACACTTGTTGTTTTATGTGTTTTTATCTTAGTAAGTATATTTATCTTATCTTATCTTGTGACTCCTCTGGTGTTGCGGATGTCTATGGGCGGCGGTAATCGCTTACCATCAGGTGATCCGTCTGCTCGTTTGCCAGCTATACCATTTAAAAAAAATTGTTCTTGAAGACCTCCCATCAGATGGGCCGATGATCATCTTGTCAAAGTGTCAGGAATTAAGTTGCTGCTGGTTGCATTTGGTTTACAGCCGTGCCAAGTGGAAGTATATGAAAAACGCATTAATGTTCTAGTGGTTAGTCTCCGCTCTTTTGCATCCTGATGAAAATCCACGACCTCCTGAGGTCACGGGTTTGATTCCCGGTGGGGTTAAACTTTATAGGACTCGGTTTGTTATGGCATTTTCTGAGCCCATCTGGCAACCTACGACCATCTTATTATATGAGTCTTGCAGCCAAACATCAACCTTATTACCATTGATGTATTCCGCCAAATAGATAAGACAAAGTTCCAAGTTCCCTATTGCGTAGCAGAATCTTGGTAAGTCCGCTTCCATCATCGGCATCATTATCACTTACCATCAGGTAGGTACTAAGGGTTATCAACTGTGGATAAAATAAAATATGTACTTAAATAACTATTAGAAACTTAGTGTTTTTGAGAGTAATTGTTGAATCTATCTTTGGTAAGGCATTGGGAATAATGGTCCCAACTGCTTGGAAGATAAAATCGTTGTGTCGCCTCGCGCTGCCTTCGGCTCGAATCGTGATTCGTACAGGGTGGTCCTATATTTCGCACGTAATTATACGATCAGATATTTACGTAAGAATGGAATAAATAAAATAAGCGATTCTTGTTTTTTTCAAAGGCGCACCTGCTGGTTTGCGATTAATAATCGGAATTTAATTGATATATAGGTACTTATAAATATATTGATGATACTTAATTTGATCATTGTACTGTACATTTGATGATTTTATTCCAAAACTTTATATTTATGAAGGAATGTACGATGAAAAAAGGAAAATATGAAACCATACGACTGACTCGGTGGCTAAGTGGTCAGCGATCCTGACCTCTGATCCGAGAGTCGTGGGTTCGATCCCCACACAGGGCAAACTTTTCTGTGATGAGCAGAATTGTTTGCTCCGAGTCTGGGTGTATAATATCTATATAATTATGTATTTAAATGTATATGTGTATGTATATCAGTCTCTGGTTCCCAAGATACAGGGAATACTAGGTTGGGGCTAGATGACCGTGTGTGATTTGTCCTGGTTATTAGTATTATATTATTTTTATTATATATATTGTATTATGATAAAATAATGATCTAAATACAACGCGAAATCGATAACTCGAATATAAAATTATATTCAATAGCATTTTTTGTGACGACGCACGAATAGGTGATAAATGTCTTTATCATTCCGTTTCCTCTGTACCACAGATTTAATTATAGTTATTCTGTCCTGACTGATAACTAAGAACTTCTATTAAACTCAGGTTATGAGTTTTCCCACATCCTAAATCCCTATCCAGCCTGTAGTGGTTAGTGGTGGCGCCTGAGCATTTATCTAATACCTTCCTTGCATATTCGCGGTACGAGTCCATTTTTATCTGACCGATGCAGCACTTTTGCTCCCCGTAATTGGTTGAAGTTATCTACATCATTACATCTCGACTGTTCCCTTTTTTGCCGGCTTTATTTCTTTCTTTCTCTCCTTCTTGGCCCCAGCGACTTTCGTTTGTTTTTGATTCAATTACTTTTAATGCCCGCTGGATCATATCTCAAGGAATCGCCTCGTTGGAAAATTTGCGCTCGCTACTTACTTGCTAACTTGCAGAATTTTATTTCCCTTTTTTCTGTGGAGAAAAGATAATTTGGTTTTCAGAGACATCATATAGTATTATAGTTAGTAGTTATAGTATAAGTTTTATACTGTATAGCTTTTATAAGAGTAGTTAAGATCTTTGAAGTTACATACGAGGTATCGGAAGAGACACGTACCCAACACTGGAGACGATTTGGTTTGTGATAATGAATGATTGCGCAGAGTCATAAAATAAATCTACTTAAAAGCGCCGAAGGCACTGTTTAATAACATTCATGATGAGCATTAAAATGTTTCCAGATCAGATGATCCAGATAAGGCATTATTTTTCATTCTTCATCCTTGTTTATGCGCTCTTAAGCCGATATTCTTAAGGACACAAAATAATTCATGTAGTATCGTAACTCGCATCGGTATTTCACTAAATGAACGCGTCCAGGAGCCTTATATTTATAGCTTCGGTGGACATAATTTAATAAACAAAGCAGGACCGAGCCGACATTTTAATGCCACCCCAGGCATAGGATCTGATAATGGATCATAACTGGTTTCCAGCCTTGGGAGATAGCATTGTAAGGGACTAGTACCACTTCGTTACAAGCTCCCGGTAAATGCACTCGCGAACCAATCGTTAAGCAAAAACCCTATCTACGGCGAAGCTATTAATAATATTCCACAGTGTAATATCTGATATGCGAGTCAATGCATATTTTATGGATCAGTGCTTTAAATATTGTGCTGTTTTTGATCTCTATAAAGTACGTTAAGCGGATAAGATTTATAAGCAAAGCATGATGAGATGTAAAACGTTGAGTCTTCAAAATAAAAAGAACGCCTTCGAAAGTAAGTAATCTAAACGATTTAAATTAAAATAAATTAATATAATCAAAACTGAAGAAGCCACTCCATAATTATTCAAAGAATCAAAAGTTCTTACATTATAGCAATTACAATATCGTAAAAGAGGTTGTCAAACAATATACTCAACACATGTAACTTTGAAACAATACTGTCAAGAGCTTTTAAGCTTACGAGTACGTCAAGAGGACCATGACCAATTGTTAAACAGAGAGCAGTCAGGTTCGAAACAAATGCTTGAAATATTCAATCCAACGCATGACAAATGACTGGCATGCCTCATATCAGAGAAGTCAGATGAAAATCGGCCAGACGAGCAACAAACGAGAAAGTATAAACATTTACATTTGAGGGACGTACGGCCAACAAAATCGGATCGTGCTTCAATTTCAGCGTTATCTATTCGAGTCTTTGTTTCCTTGACAGGTGCATTAGTGTGCTATCACACAACAATTAAATGCATCGATGTGCCGCATCATGGTGAGTGGGTGGAAATTGAGCCAATAGCTACGGATTGTTTGATACCAGCTCGAAACGTATCGCGACTATCGCTTACCTTACATCTGACTCGTCGACTTGATTAAGGAATTCCTTTGTTTCCTAATACTGTTTATACTCCGTTGTCGGGTGACTGACAAAACCCAATTTGTATCGTAGGTAGGTATCACTGATTGTAATATTCTTGATATGGGAGCTAAGACGTCGATTCGATATTGGACAAACCATTTGAGGCTATTATTCCTGATGTGGAATTTCTAGGTAATTATTAAACATATGAATATTTATTTATTATTTATTTACAAATTTATTGCACACTTAAAAAAAGATATACACACATGATTACACATTTTATGTACAATTGGTATGAATAACTCTGTAAGAGCATACGAGTTCCTAACTTTATTATTATAATACTTGCAGTTTACATATACCTAAATTCATAGTAAGTAATTTAATATATCCTTATATGAACATAGAAACAGATGACATTCATTGACAACTTAGGGTGCTCCATATAAAGCGTCTAAAAATAAATATGCTATCAATCATTCATCCACTTCTACTTATCCATCCGCTTCGACAAATATGTAAAGTAGATAATAAGCACTAATTTGTTACGCTTGTACAACAAAAGTATGTTAAGCGTGATATAATAAGGGTAATTCCATGCTATCTTCATTTCCACATTAAATACTATTAAATAATCTCCTATCTTATAAAGCAATTTGAGATTCAAAAGCAGGTTCGTTTAATCCACGAGCTCAACTTTGAACACGGTCGCCTCAGGGTAATTCTACTACTTTTTGGGGAGAAATTTGGCTATTAAAAGAACATGTTTTCACGCACCTAATATTAGTTTGAGTGGTTCAAAAAGCGGTTTTATTACTTTTAAATAGCAGGTAACTCTGTGGTAGATGAGTCGTAAAAACCAGACTATCGTGCAATGTCTCTCGGGCACAATCAAAAGTTCAAAACACAAGTAAACGTGGGCAGACAAAGATACGAGCGATCATACTTATTTATATTTTTGGACAAATATGTTAAAAGTACCGGAATTTCATGGACCTTTGACTCATCATGCATTTTTACGAGCTTATTTAGATCTGTTGATGGTATTATTGCTCTTCTATAAAAAGAAAGGCATGCGTTTATTAGGTGACAAGTTTGTGTATAGCGACAACTGGGAAAAATTTTGTGATATTGCCGTAGTCAGACTCTTGAAGACTACAAACGAAATACTGAAAGATCGCAACAAAGATGAATTTTCCTATAATTTTATTATGTTGAATGATATTTGTATCGATACGTCTCTTTGATGGTAATTTACATTCAACAGATATTGTCAAGGTATCAAACAGTACAAATTTGCAGCGAGTTTCACACGAGTACGTAAACAAACATTGATTACCATAATACGACCCATATCTGCCACTGTTCATATCGAAGCATAACATTTCAACGGCTTTACAGTAGTCATAAAACGGCCGGTCGAGTTAAACAAAATCTAATCGCTACCAAAGTGCATTTTATGAGCACATATCGTGTTTCCGGGTCGGTTCGGCGCCAGGGCTATGGTCCCAGTTCACGAATCGCCGCTTGCGCCCAAGGAAATCGTATCAAAGTTAGAGATGGGGTTCAGGAGACTGTCTGATTTTTGAGATTTTCAAAAATCGGGGTTTGCCGAAAGTATCAAACAAACAGTACAAAGCCTCAAAGTCATTTAGTTCATTTTATATTACTTACGCTCCGACCGCTAGAATAAAACAAATGGGTCCATCGTTAGTTTAAGGGACGTGCACTGTTAAACAGACCTCAAAATGAGAATCTTTATTATTGGCCACAGTACAAACATCTTAACAGTTGCTCAAAAATGCATACATTAGTTTCTCTATCTTGATTATAAGGCATATAAATACTATAAGCTTCCTGCAAAGTTCTTCTGCTTGATATTTGACGTATAATTATTACATTTGCATTTTTGCATTCATGGTTCTACGCTTCTACAATTCTTGATAGCGTAATATATTGTTTATGAATAGGCTAGGGTTTTCTCAAGAACTTATACAGATTGACAAATGCAGATGTTGTTAATTTATATACTTTGTCAGTTTATATCCGAACCTGAATAAATTTTAAACAACTCTAGTGAATAGTATCAAACATTGTTACTGCATTCGGAACTCGGGACATACCGTATTTAGAACTGGATTCGAATTTGCATGAACAAACTGACTAAGTCAAAAAATGAATAGTTTTTGATCGCGTCGCTTGTGTCGTAAATATGTCTTATCTCTAAAATCTACTTTATTAGCAATAGGTTGGTATTAGGACAAATTATGAATACATAATTGATTGAGGATCACAATATTATAATACATATAACCATTAAATTAGTATTTTATTAGCTATGAGTTGCGAATTTTGTCGTTAAAAATAAATTAGCATTTTTTTTATTACCTACCTACTTGAACACGAAAAACCGATATTTTCGCCTCTTTTCGACTTAAGCAGTTTGCTTTCATAAGTTACGAAAGGTCAGAGTAAATATGTAATAGATATGACACTTATTTAACCCAATGTGTGTGGGCAAGGCCTTAAGAGGTGGCTTTACGTTCATGGGAATGCCACAGCGGCATTACATGTTACAACCACTCGAATTTATTTGCTACATCAATTGGAATTATTGGAAAAGGTTTCGAGGTGCCGTGATATACTTTTACTGCCTAGTTACCGGAGTAAGCTGTTAATGTATTGAAGGGCAATGTTAAAACGCAGTATTTGTTATGTAATCGTATAATAACTCTTAAAGGAATTATTAGAGCTATAAAAAAGAGTATTACTTTTATAAAAGGGCAAGACAACTGCTATGAAATAAAAGGTTGGGAAGTATTCTGTTTTTCAATCAAATATCATATATAGGTAGAATGTACATAGTCCATTTTTATTGTTTCAATATGAAGAGATTTACTGCTTGCGCAACGCAGTTATGACGATGGCTACAGTATTATTTGTTGCCATTACATAGACGGCAGTATAGTTTTAAAACAGCGGTTGTTATCGGGTAGTTATTCAAAGCAGCCGATAATAACGTTTATACAGCGGCTGACAACCGGCTGCTTATCCGATTCAATACCAAAAAGCGATTTTTTTTTGCTCGCAATCATTTTTATTCTTTTATCGAGTAGGGGTCACTCAGGGGAACACTTTTGGTCATGTGAAGTTTTTCGTAGGATCAACCGTTTCCGGAAAAAACGGGTCCGAAGTTGAGCGTTTATAAAGGGGCCAGGGATTTTTTTTTGTTCGCGACCCCCCTTTTTATTGTCGTATCGAGTAGGGGTACGACTACTACTACAACTACACTACTACCGGCTTCACATCTATAGACGGCAGTGACCTGTTATTGCACTTAGTATCACTAGCTTTATGTAAAACGTGGAAGTTATGAAAATAAATAATAATAATACACTACTGAAAAAAAGACAAAAGATTAAAAATAAAACAGTATTAAGCAGTAAAAAAACTGAAAGGCTTTAAATAAACGCAAATATGAATCCAGATGAAGGTAAAGTAGCGTTCACATATCCAGCTGAAAATATGTTATATTTGAAAGTTCTGAAAGTTAATATTGACAGTAAAATGGCTTTTCTGTTTGAAATTAATCTATAAATTCATTTACAGTTTGAAAATTCAGAATTTATTATTTCAGACATAATTCAAATAAGGACGAGTTTTCGTAGGAAGCCTAAAGCTTTATGTGATAAACTACTATTAATATTAGCAGAAATACAAAAATACATATTAGCAAAAATAACGTCTATTCCGTTTTTTAAGTTTAATTACTTTCTCACTTAAAAAGTGTATTATGCGATATAATAAAACTGCGGAAAAAAAATCATACATTTCCTAACTTGGTAACGATAAGAAACATACGCTTAATGTCTGCCTTGTAAACGTATCTTTACTACTGAGACGAACGATATTCTTAGGGCACCCGAAGCGTGGGTCGACGTAAATGGCAGTGAAACGAACAGGCCCTATATGAGACAGTGTATCATTTGCAATTACATGTTATTGTGCCTTTGTACTATTTAATGTCCGACGCGACGGTCCGTTCGGTTCACTTTTCATAAGATGCTCGTATTGTACGCAAAGTAGCGAGTGTAGGGATTATCTTTATATATGTTGAAATTTTATGTATCTATTATACAGAATGTTCAAAAAGTGCGTTTGAAATTTTAAGGGAGATAATCAGTATCAAGTATAGAATACAGGAAAAATATTTTAAAAATCCGCTCTTCAATATTTTTTTTCAGATTCCCTAACGAATATAGCTGAAGATCGGATTTATTAATTTTTTTAATTGTATTCTATACTTGATTCTGAGTAACCCCTTAAAATTTCAAACTCACTTTTTTGACATCCTATAAGTATATTTAGGTACGGAAAATGTACCCCAACAGTAGCGACGCTATGGGTTGTAAACAATTATTTATCTTAATTAAGCTTTAAATTCCGAAAGGAAAATAAAATATAGTAGCTATTTGTTTTAAATACGTACGTTATTATTTTAATCGGGATCAAATTTACCAAAGGTTTACTCAGCTGCCTCATTCCAGTTCACAGCCAGCTCAATAAACAACCCATCAAGCCTCCAAAAACACGCATAAAACCTTGGGCGTACCATAAACCAAGAAACAAACATCCAGCCTTCATTAATCCCCGCGCAACGTTAAGCAAATCCTTCAAAATAATCCACTAGAACACGACGACGAGGACTTGAACGTAATTTTCTCAAGTTTGCATCGTATTTACATTTCTACACATTAAAGTAAATGCTTCACATCCACGAGTTGCGATTGCGAGTGTAAATGAAAATAGCGATTCATCACAACTTTTAATCTGTTCTGGAATTTTAGGGAGACCAGACCGGCCTATGAAACACTAGTTTTGTAGATTGAAATAGCACTGCAATTTTGTAATCTTTTCTTACTAGTTTAAAACGTAAAGATGAAAGGGATACAAGAAGAAGGTGGCCGTTATGACATACACAACGAAAAGAATAAATAAATAAATATCCGGGACAAATCACACATTTATTCTCTGACTGACTCGGTGGCTAAGTAGTTAGCGATCCTGACCTCTGATCCGAGAGTCGTGGGTTCGATCCCCACATAGGGCAAACTTTTCTGTGACGAGCAGAATTGTTTGCTCTGAGTCTGGGTGTATTATATCTATATATGTATGTATTTAAAAGTATATGTGTATGTATATCAGTCTTTGGTTCCCAAGATACAGGGAATCCTAGTTTGGGGCCAGATGACCGTGTGTGATTTGTCCCAGATATTATTTTTATTATTATTGTGTATACGTAATAAAATAATTATAAAAATGTAAAAAAATTACACATATCAACTTCAATATTAGCATGATGGAAGCAATTACTTGCTCGGATTACATAAAAGGAACACATCACATCTTGAAAACTGGTAGCGCTCAATATTCTTTTTGCTGTTCAAGTGAAGCGGATGATTGGTCAATTACTACGTTATTTTAAAATAATATAATTCTACGGCATATTGAGAAGTGTTATGCAAAAAACAGAGGTAGAGAAATCTGTTCATAAGAATATAGTGCTGTACCTGAACCATGTAAAAACAATAACCATTATACACGTTGCCAATTAAAAGTTACACAGCGCTAGAACGCCGTTTGGATCGCTCGAGGTTTTCCTGTTCCGATCAATTTTGAAGTTTGTTGTTCGGAATGGAATGGAACTACTGATTGCAATTCACTTCCCCTTACTGTATTGTAGCTGTAAAAATATCATCTTTAAAGACAATAATTATTATGATTTTTTTGTATTGGACAGGTACAGATGACCACTTTGTCTTTGAGGTTTATAAGCAGCTCTCGAAAATTATTTGGAGGGCAAAAAAGTGCTGTAGAAGATGTAACTCTTTGAGTTTATTTTTCCACATCCCATTTATGTAAAGCATCTGATCGAATGACTTTCAAAGTGGTCAAATAATAAAATATCTATGCGCTTTAAAGTGTTAAAATTTTAAAATATAGGAATAATGTGATGTCGTAAAGAGAATATTATGTAAGTATCATTAATTATTAGTAACAAAACATACATGTAAGAGAAGAGAGAAAGTATGGAATAGATATACGTAGGACTAGTAACTTAAGGCCCCAAAGTTTAGATGGCTATTTTGTAGTGGGCGCGACTTCGGTTGAAATCTTACAGTTTAATCCTGGGATGGCGCAGTGACATAAGTACCAACTCCCAGATGCGAAAAGATATATGATATTGCATTGTGTTTAGTGAGGGACCAACCTCCCCCCCAATTCCCCCCATCACCACATCCATGGTCTATGGGCGGCGGTAATCGCTTACATCAGGTGATCCGTCTGCTCATTTGCCACCTATCACATAAAAAAAATTAGAAATAATTTGCTAAATAGTAGAACCAGTCAATCAAATGATTTCATAAGATCAAAGCCTAAACTAAAAGGAAATGTGGGATTGATGATTGTTGATATTCACCCAAATTAAACCGTTTGCACAATTTTATGCCGATGTTTATAGCGTATCAGCTGTTCTCATTAAATCAGCGGTTTAATAGTTAACAATCCGTTATCTGTCAGTTAACTGGAACTCGGGAACCACATAATGTCTATGTTTACGCGCTAACGTAACAGAATCGGAGTTTATTTGTGAGCTGAAATATTGGAGGCAAATTGTTGGCAGGTAAAGACATTTTAACTAAGATAAGATAACTTGAAAGTGTTCAATATTGGTTATATTAACATATATCGGTTTGTTTCATAATAGGAATTTAACGTACATTTATGAAGTATTTTGCATTGAAATTGAAACTGGATAATCTTATCAAACTTTGGTCTACATTGGACACCAATCACTTCCATTATGTGAGGATACAATAGTCATCATCATCATCAGACGAAATACGTCCATTGCTGCACAAAGGTCTCCCCCTAAGGATTTCCTCATTGACCGGTCCTGAGCTGCCCGAATCCAGCGGCATCCCGCAATCCCAGGTCATCGGTCCACCGAGTGGGAGGCCTGCCTATACACTGCGTTTTTGGGTGCGCGGTCGCCACTCGAGAACTTTATTATAATACAATAGTAAAAGAAAATATCAGAACTTTAGGTTTTGGGTTCAATAATTTATTTACATTATCTTAAAGTAATTAAATATACTAAAGGGGAATTTTGATAGGCACGAGTGCTATTAACACAGCTCTCACAATCTTCACAAAGCCACTGATACGGCGACAAGCTTATAAAAATACTTCTTTTAATATTAATGGCCCATCTCTAGTGAGCTTGTAGAAGTTATCGGACCCTTTGTAACGCTACACCGACGCGTCAACTTCTAATTGATGCTGTCACTCAGCATAAAAACGGCCTTTATAAAGGGCGTCTTTAAACATTCCGATTATATTATACTTATCGTTTAGAAATAAATACGACAAACGTCTGAACTAGTACACGTAATGTGCTTGATTTTTTCCTAAACCAGAAAAAAACAAGTGATTTCATAGAGAAAAACTTGAATAGCATTAGATAGGTTCGGTATGATTAGAAAGAGTCTACAATCCTACAAAACCAAACATTACCACAGTACATAATGAGTTAATGATATGAATAATTACAATATTATGAAATTGAGTATGCATAAATAAAATTTACTTCGAAAATAAGATGTTAAAATAATTAGGTTGTGAACATAGAGGCAGATATAGTACGACAGTAGCACGCACGGTTTAATCCCCATTTGAAATTTTAGTACCCATTTCAAATCTTATGAGGTAGACAAAAAAAAGATATTCGAAAAGTGCAAAGTACGACCTACTTCGAATAAAATATGTTCATTTTATTGTGCTTTAGTCAGTATCCTTTTAATAATTAGTATTAAATAAAATTATATTATATTCTTATCGTATATTCTAAAAAAGCCCGCTACATATACAGCATGTATCCGTTTAATAGTCCTCTGGGAATGTCCCGAGTTATTCGATTAAGCTCTCACTTTATTGGCTAAGCCAAAGAAAGGGCCGAATTTCAATCTAGTCGCATCTGGATCGGAGAGGATCCAAAAATTAATCTGTATACATAATATAATTGAATCGATAAAAAGTATTTAGGGAGAGAGTATTAGTGCAGACGAGAGTTAAATTATTTTAATGTCTTAACAATAGTTAAGTTTGGATTTGATTTTTGGTTTTTCCTAAATTATTTAAATTATTTTTTTATTATAAAGATATAAAAAAATACTTCAAAATTATCTCACACATTTGGTAGTTATCTAAAAATGTAATTACTCAATAAATAATTGTATATAAATATTGTAAATAAAAGGAAACTGACACTTTCACGAAAAGAAGAAGAATTGATTGTGGTGTCTTCAAATAAATATGAAATTTTTGATTCTACATGTTTATGCGCACCACATAAAACGTTACCTAAGAAAACGAATAACGAAACTTATGTTACTTACGTCAAGTTTTCCGGCTTTCTAACGTAATATAAAACAAAGTAAAAGAACTCTTTTTCGATTTACGATAAATCACAAATTTAATTGTGCGAGAAATCGGGGATTAGCCCTGTGATAGTGCCTTCCTGTTTCTGAAGAATCACCCGGAGGACATCCCTTTTTTATTGGAAAGAAGACAAATTATTTTAACACTAGTTTTATGTTTTATCCAAGGAGTTTAGATGTATTGAATACAAAAAATATCTTTGGATAAAATGACAGTTTATTCGCATTAAACATGGTTATAAATATGTATTATAAAGTATCTCACTTTCACCAGATTTGGCATGAAAATATTAATAAATCTTTTTAAAATACTAATACATAATTGTTATTAATAATTTAAATTATCAGTCGTTTTATTATATCGTTATATCAATTGTTATATTCATTTACAGTGTAAAATATTTTTATATAAATATTTTGATATCTTTAACAAGTCACAAGTTTAAGTTTGAATAAATCATTAAACTTAAACTCAAAATGTTTTTTATTTAAGTAGATGCTTTAAACATGCTTTAAAATCGTCAATATTTTTTTCTACCTAGTACAAAGTCCCTACCACGCGGGACTTGTACACTCAACGTTTCGGGAAGTGTTTGCGAAGCGATAGTGATTAGATAGTGATTATGGTTTTGGATGTAGATATTTTAAAATCTACACTTAGGTAGCCCTTTTAAAAGATAAGATGGTGGTTGTTATTTAGGTGAAATGTCCTACCACCAACCTAACTGAGTCCTACAAATTAACCTTCTGCCGGGAATCGAACACGCCATAATGAAAAGTAAATAGACTAACCACTACACCATAGAGGGAGTGGCTATTGATAACGTTTAAAAAAGTCATTGTTAAACATCGACGTAGAAACAAATGGACTTCGGGTCAGCGCTCAAAAGTGTCCGAACCAAAAGAGTAGTAAAACGCAAAAAGAGTTGTAATTTCGCGCCAGTCTTCATTTGGTCGGCCGGCTGACTGCGCGTCCAAAATGGCGTACTGTGTCGTGAAAAGTTGTAAAAACTATTCAAGTAAAGTGAAAAACAGGATGGAGTATCATACTTCCGGTAAGTAAACTCTTGCTTTGTCATTTTAAAGTATTGTTTTCCTAAGAAACACAGTAATTTATTTTAATTTGAATTACGCATTTAGTTTGATTTCCATGAGCGAACAATCGAACATCACAACTTTGGAACAAAAATTTTATAGAGTCACTTTTAAGTATAAAGTTTATTATTAAAATATTTTGTTACTTTTTTCTATTGTTTTTATTACATGAAATATTTTATTTATTCTAGCTTTCCCCGAGATCCCATACGTTGTGCACTATGGCAAAACATTATAGCCGAATCGAGACGAGAGGAATACTTTATTCCGAAAAGTTCCACTTTGTTTGCTCGAATCATATTCACCCTGTATAATTCATAATTAAGCCTGTTTCTGTGTTTGTTATAAAAAACAAGATTCTGGAAAAATAAAAAATACTTATAAAACATAGCCAACAAAAAAACATTATAAGTGAAAGCTACTCCATTACTTCTCTGTCTTCACTCGAAACTGCGTAAAGTGAAGTACGTTCCAGTCGAAGCTTTGTATGGTGATAAATTGTTGTAAACAAAAACAACCGTAATGCAATGACACACGATCTAATTTCAAACGTGTTGTTTCTATGCATATAACTACATGTGTATAGGTTAACTGCGGACGCTTTTTTCGTAAATTATGTACTAGACCCGTCGTCAATTTGTTTCTACGTCGATGTTGTTAAAGCAGGATATTCCTTAAAAAATCTATATACTTAATTAAGAACTATCACCAACAAAAATATCATACAAAAGTTGTATATGCCCGTTTAACGCGCACCAGAAAAATTTAGGTCAACGAGCTTTTAACTAAATTCCAGATGCAGCTTTTGTTATAAAAAAGTTTTTTATTACAACATTTGGAATTTGCAAAATGAGATACAGCTGAAACGAAGCAGACTGCAACAAAGAATAACAAATTTTATTAGCACTATAAGCCACTTAGCCCTCGTTTACGTGTTTTGAAAGCAAAACTAATAAGGGCATTAAAATTATATGAGTAACATAAGTTACATTAAAGGTAAAGCTATCGACGTATGTTTCCAAACACAGAGGTCGTATAATTTTATAACACCTAGTAAACAAATATAATAATGCAGTTACAAACAGTAGCTCTCGAAATGATCTTGCAGTAATCTTAGATACTATTTCTCAACCCAAGTGTAAAAATAAATTTGTAACCGATACAAAGGACCCTAGACAAGCTTGACCAGTGACTGACTCACCAAAACCAATCAGTTAATCCTCAGAGAACTCAAACTGAACACGTAAGCTATAAAATATATGGTATGTGGATGCTCCTGTAATAAAATTTTACGGTGTATTTATTTTAATATCAACACCGATAGCGTTAAAGTGAAGTCGGCATTTAATTTTTATGAATGGTTTAAATCAGATTAATTTGTATTAGATTAAAATATTGCCTATTGTTAATACACGTTCCAAATATTTACATAAGTTCTACGTTTTTAGAGATATTAAATTTAAAAGAAGAAAAATTGTAACAAAACTAAAATTAATTATGACATCGTGGATAAAAAGACAAAATAATTACAAAAGTATTAAAATTACATTTTATTCATTTGTCATTATATAATATTATTTTTAGATTACCTACTTAACAGTTCATAATACATATCATCATTGCTAGGGCACGGGTCCCTTCCAGAAGCTTAGGCCATACTCTACAAATGGTACACAAGTCCGTCTTGGTTATACACCTATACATTATTATAATTACGCTTTACTTATTTTCTCAAAATCAAAATTTCGTACCAAAATCTTCACAATCTTAAGAATTACGACGGCATTGCTTAAAATGTCGGATATTAAGCAGCGCAACACCACATCCTTCTCCTATCTACGAGTCAGAGGTTAAAATCGTTAAGCAATTTTAAATCGAATCGAACTATAATAAATTTTGCTACATCACGTATCACCTTAACTGCTAGCTACTAACTGAGGTTGCGACAATCGATACAGATTGCAATAATGTCAAGGACCTAACAGTCTTTACTCGCTCACTTACCATGATTTAGAGTAATGTCCAACCTTCCACTGCTGCTGTTTACAAATATTCCGAATTTGTATAACGTTCACCGGCATGTAGACAAATTGACTTGTCTTCTATATTGCCACTATTTTTTTTCGCGTGGTACGTGTTGCCGTAAACTATAGTTTAGGGATTCTTCGACTTTAAGTAAACAGTAAATACTCGTATATGTACTATTGACCTTGCAAATTATTACCCTATGCTGTGAAAAAAACTCGGTTGTCAAAGCGGAGGGTAATATTTTTCGGGTATGTGAATGTATGTCAGTTTTACTATTAAGTACCACTTGTGGCAAAAATGGTTTGATGGATTTTGTGGTACGAGATGTCGCTAGATTCATCTTGTTCCCCAGACTGACATTATAGGCCAAATGTGCAATCAATTGTTTTACGGTTAACAAGTAGCTTGAAAGCTGTTATAGGTATAATTAGGTTCATGTGTAGCTTAAAAAATCAAAAATATTGGTTGTCTACGCCATATGGAAGAAAACAGGTACTTGTCTTAACCAGGAATTTATTGTTTTGTTCCAAAACATATTGACTTATTGTTAGAATAAGACAGTGTCCCCTGGTCAAGACAAAAATTGCTTCCATTTGGCGGAGACAACCAATATTCTTGAACTAAAATAACCTTTTTATCCATTATATAATCAGATTTCAGATATGCAGTATTTAAAAAGTCATAATTTTGTATTCAAAATCAGTCCAGAAGCAAGATAAGTACATTTCAAGTTTGTAATGAAAAAAGTGCTTCTAAAACTGTGTGAGCATAAGTAATAAAGGAGCTTACCCTACCTATCTCACTTTTATCAGGAGAATAAAATCTGTGACAACGACTTTAACCATCATAAGTCAAATATTAATTGATCTTGAACAAAGTCTGAAAATTTACTTAAACTTTTTTTAGTTTATCTGTATTAGGTACATCACAGATTGCACGTTATCAAATTTACATCTTCACCAAATTGTAAAGCAGACTCTGTGTTTAAACGCCTTGCAAATAGAAGATTTTGTAGTACATAATTATATGAAAAAATGGGCTTATGACACCAGTAACTATTAAAATATTCAATAACAATTAAACAAATTTCTTAAATAGCTTCAAGTTCTCCACCACCGGATTTGCCTTAGAATGTTTCATCAATTATCTAAGTGTATCTTATTAATTGTTCCACGGCATGTAGTAGATATATGTATTTGTGGAAAAATATGTTAAAGTTTATATGGTATAACTTGCTTGCAATTTTCGCAACGTAGAACAAATAAAGCCAAGAAATCTTATGAACAAAAAATGTGTCTATAAGTTTTTAATATAACGTAACCATAATGTTGTCGCCGTTAGTAGGGAAGAAAAAGTATTCCATGTTTAGTATCTTTATATATGATAGACAGATAAACAATTTTAAATGTTTTACATTGAAAACGTTTGCGAAATGAGAAGCGAGAACTTTTGTATATTTGTATCACTTAAAAGAGGTAATGAATTGATTTCAATATCGTTTTCTACAAAACTTAATTTGATTTAACATCAACTTATCGCCACAACTCACTCATTCAAAAGAAATAGTGTTTTATTTTAATTTTCAATAATTTATCTCATAAAATGTTACTGCTAGAAATATTCAACGCGGACGACGACTTCGCAGGCTCAACTAGTTAGCAAATAAAGTTTTTTAAAACCACCTTAGACACTATTAAGGGTGATGCAATGAATAAACTGGCAACACTGGAAGCAATAAAAGCACACCACATTAATAAACATGACGCGCAATATTTTGCGTGAGAATGGACACCCTGTATAGGACCTCTGGGATGCGTTTAGGGAAACTTACATGAACGCCTCTGGGTAAAGAATGTCTGAAGTTGAATTAATAATGAGCATGTCTACTTACGGTTAAAACCATGTGTTGTGAAACACCTGAAACTTTTTAGACTTTCGCCAAGAATGGTATGGTTGATCTGCCAAAAATAATTGACTTCTATAAATAATCTTCGTAGTACGGGAAATCAAAATTCTTTTTCTCGAACTGACAGTGGGATCTTTGAGACAAAATGTTCAGTTTTATAAATAGAACCTGTACCTATAATAGTGCCTGAGCCTGGACGTCCAGGCCGCCCCTCGTCGTACTCTGGGGGGGCGTAACAGCACTCCATCATCCAGTTGCACAAGGAAGGGCAAACACACTTTGGCACCCCCTGCCACGCTGGCCGTGGACTTCTGCAACATCAGGGGCTTACACTTAAATATTAATACTGTTTACCACCACCTAGAGACAGCAAAGCCGGCCTTGCTCTTCCTGACCGAGACACAGATATCGTCTTCAGCGGACACATCCTACCTCTCCTACCCTGAGTATGGACTGGAACAATTCTTCGTGCCTAGGGCTGGAGTGTGCGTGTACATTAGAGACGATATCAGTTCTCGCCACCTCAGCAACCTTGAAGTTAGGGACCTCTCCACCTTATGGCTCCATGTAGACGGCAATGACCATCCCCGCGTCTACTTGCCTATATAGGTCTAATACCAGCGATTCTGAAACTGACGGACTCATCGAGCAGATCCAAATAGCTGCAGATACTGTGCAGCAGCAGGTCCTATCCGCCGAGATCGTGATACTTGGCGATTTTAACGCCCACCACGCCGAATGGCTCGGTTCTAGCAAAACCGATCATGCGGGGAGATCTGTTAACGACTTCGCCCTGGCATATGGTTTGACACAACTGGTTACTACGCCCACGTGCATCCCAGATGTGGAGAACCATGAACCTTCACTGTTGGACCTTCTGCTGACTTCTGATCCGGACGGCTACCAAGTATCCGTTGGCGCTTCACTCGGCTCTTCGGATCACTGCCTTATCCGGAGTACGGTGCCACTCACGTGCCCGCCGCGACCGCGAGTTGCTTGTCGCCGTCGTGTGTGGCACTATAAGTCAGCAGATTGGGATGGGATGCGGTCCTTCTTCACGTCCAACTCTTGGGGGCAGGTTTGCTTCACGCCGAATGACCAAACTGCTGATCCTGTCGCTAATGTGGTGCTGAAGGTCATGGAATCATATTTTTATATTTATATTTATTCCATCCTCGGTGGTCCCCATTGGCGGCAAATCCCAGCCTTGGTTTGGTGGGTCCTACAAAAATGCTTCTCGCCGGAAGCAGCAATGTTACCAAGCCTGGCCAAATGCAGCAAAGGTATGGGATGAAAAGACCAGCGCATTAAAAAAGGAGTTTAACTTTACCTACAGGTCCTTCAAAAGAGAAATTGCCAGGGCGAAGTCGGAGCACATAGGCAGAATTGGCGAGAGTCTAGAGCGTCTTCCTTCGGGAACTCGTGCGTTCTGGCCTCTGGCTAAAGCTGTCCAGGGGAATTTCTGCATGCCATAGTTTCCACCACTGCACATGGGTAATGATTCATTGGCCCACGACGCAAAGGAGAAAGCCGATCTTCTAGGCAAACTCTTTGCGTCCAACTCGACATTGGATGACGGGGAAGACAAGCCGCCGACCATACCGCATACCAAGGGTCACTAGTTTTCTTGCAGACAGAAGCATAAAGGTCGTAGTCGACGATGCATGCTCAGATTCTATGTCTGTGAACGCTGGTGTCCCTCAAGGCTGTGTGCTTTCGCCTATACTGTTCCTTCTGCTTATCAATGATATGCTGCAAATCAGCAGCACTCATTGTTATGCAGATGACAGCACAGGTGATGCCTTCTATACTGGCCGTGCCATCATTTCTCGGGAAAACGTCATCAAGAGCCGAAACAAACTTGTTTCGGAAATTAAGGCTTCTTTAAAGAAAGTGTCAGAATAGGGTCGACTTAATTTGGTCCAATTTAACCCTACTAAAACACAGGTTTGCGCGTTCACTGCCAAGAATACGCCATTTGTCGTACCATCTCATTTTGAGGACACTCCCCTAAATGGCTCAGCTAGTATCGGTATCCTTGGTGCCGACATATCAAGTGAAGTCCAGTTCCGTGGTCATCTAGAGGGTAAGGCTAAATTAGCCTCGAAGAAGCTTGGTATGCTCAATAGATCGAGACAGGATTCACTGCGGCCCATCGCATGCAACTTTATAAGGCGCAGGTTCAGCCTCATATGAAATACTGTGCTCATCTCTGGGCAGGGGCACCCCAGTACCAGCTTGTCCCTCTGGACCGCATTCAACGGAGAGCAACTCGAATCGTCGGCTGTCAGGATATTTCAGATCGGCTTGACTCCTTGGCGCTGCGTACAGATGTAGCCTTGCTCTGCATTCTCTTTCGCTTGTACAATGGGGAGTGCTCCGAGGAATTCCTCGGTTCGAATTGATCCCTGTCACCTATTTCCGCCATCGTTCTACGCGACAACAATGTCATCCCCATCACTTAGATGGTTGGCAGTCCACAACTGTGCGTTTCACTAGAAACTTTCTGCCTCGCACAACCAAACTTTGGAATGAATTTCGCCTGCCGTATTTCCGGACCCAAAACGACATTTGAATGTCGTTTAGGTCCGGATGTGTCGTTTTAGGTTTGAACCTTCAAGAAAAAAGCGTACTCCTATATTAAAGGCCGGCAACGCACTTGTGACTCCTCTGGTGTTGCGGGTGTCTATGGGCGGCGGTAATCGCTTACCATCAGATGATCCGTCTGCTCGTTTGCCACCTCTGCTATAAAAAAAGAACCCTCAGTTTTAACACATTCAGCTCATTTTGTTAGATCTGTCAGTCGGTCTGTCTGTTTTAAAGTGTATTTTTTAACGTAGCAAGTATTAAATATTATTTTACAATCGGTATACAAACGTCAAACCTGTTGTGATTCTTATAATGTGAAACTGAAAGTAGTAAATATTACCCCAGAACTAAATGAAAGACAACTCAGAATTTTGGCAAATACAAATATATTTTGTGGCTATAGATACGGAATCCTCTGTCTGCGGTTTCAACTCGGTCTTGATCTGTACTTTTTCTAATCCAGTCCTCCGCTAATTGTAAGATATTGAGTACTGTAACAACAAAAAACTCATTATACTCTTAGCTAAATCATATGAAATTACCAACTGCCTATTTAAGAGTATCTCAGCAATTAGATTTCTTTCCCAACCGGCTTAACGTTTTGTACTGAGTTTCCCGTATTATCCATTAAATACATGCTGTTTTTCTACCTAGTTTTTGTCTTTAACAATAACTATACACTTTTAACGCGGAACAGAATACCCAACATGTTTGTAACGCACGGCATTTCGTTATTATAGGACCTTCTAACACCAGTTTCTCTTGATCCTTCTGCTCTTTTAGTTTGGGAGTAATGTCCTCATATACCAAAGTTTTGAGGGTATGTGAGGTATCAGTTTATGCTGGTAACTTTGTACGTGAGAGCATGCTTCATTTGCCGACGCTTGAGGCGGTAGCACCCGGTCCATTGTTTATGAGAAGAGCCAATTATGTCTTTACAACACACTTCTTTCTTGCTATACGGTATATTTTTAATAATACACCAGCCAGCAACATTGCGATGATAGTGTTGTTTGTGGTTTATCTAATTTGTAGTTTTGGTGTAACAAAGACATTTATTAGATTAGGGCAAGAAGTAATTTATAGTTCCTTTGAGCACATATGAATGTTTCATGATAAATTTATACTTTTTATTCAAATACATAATTGAAAACGCTAAACACGTTAGAAACAACCGACTTCAATCGTAACAACTAAATTTTTTTTTGAGTTGATCTTTTCAAAAAGCGCTAAATCTATTTCGTTAAAATTTGTATGGGGCCACCTTTTAAGTACGACGAAACAAAAAAGAATCATCAAAATCAACTTGCAATTGGCGGAGTAATCGCATAACATATATACAAAAAAACAGCCTCCCCCTTTTTGAAGTCGGTTAAAAATCACTTTGAGTTATTGCAATCGTCTTTTTCCGGACTTAAACGAAGTATACTTACAATTCTCAAAACAATAACCGACATATATATGTGTAGGCACATACTGGATCATCCAATAAAATTTCGCGTTTATACTTACTACAACTATATAAAAATATGACGTTTGTGCATGTGTGCTGCGTGTAAGCATCCGTCACCGGATCTAACCCGCCGCAGTGAGATGAAATCGCTTTGAAGAAGGACAGACAGCGCCCATACTATAATATATGAAAATACCAATGTACATACGTATACTATAGTATAGGTATGTATTTGCATCATTATTCCCCATTATGTCATCGGCGATTAATTCAGCCTACACCTGTCTCCAATAATCTTATATAAAGGGACCCTTACAGCTACGTACCAATAAGAATCTTCTTTACAAAATTAGTGAGTCTTACAAATATAGGCTCCTTTCACATTGAGGAAATGGGTTAAAAAATTGTGTTTTTCCTATTGTTCAAGTTACACGTGGCGTTTTGTCAAAGAAAATAGAAGTAGGATTAATTTCTGTTTATATCTTTACGTGGGTTGGCTGTTTTGTTTTTATTTACCCCTTATTTTGTTTGAAATCTTAAAAGAATTTCCATTGGGCATACTTGTGAGATATTTCTTTGTAAGAACAGTATATTTTAGATTAAATAAATACTACTTCCAAGGAACCTTTAATCGCAATTCTTTGAGATTTGCCTGTAGGTTCCATGAAGTTAGTTGTTATTTAAATATCAGATACTAAAAGAATTCTCTAGTCACCTTATAATTTTAAAGTAAACGAATATAAACGGTATCTTGTTTTTACTGTTATTAAATTATTTTCTGTATAAGGCCACGTTAATGTCACAAATGGAATGAGTTTTAACATTTAAAGACACATTATAATAATAAAATTGTTTTATTTTATGTATATTTCTTATTTTAAATAGTCATTCATATAACATTTTGTTTATTTCCACCTCAAATAAAATAAAAAACCGGCCAAGTGCGAGTCGGACTCGCGCAACGAGGGTTCCGTATAAATTAATAATCACACATGTTTTGAACTCTATATTTTTTATATTTGAGTTGATTGAATGAAAGGTAATTTGCGGTTTACGATTTATGACGTATTAAAAAAACTACTTACTAGATCTCGTTCAAACCATTTTTTGGTGGAAGTTTGCATGGTAATGTACATTATATATTTTTTCTAGTTTTATCATTCTCTTATTTTAGAAGTTACAGGGGGGGACACATTTTACCACATTGGAAGTGTCTCTCGCGTAAACTATTCGGTTTAGAAAAAAATGATATTAGAAACCTAATATCATTTTTGAAGACCTATCCATAGATAATCCACACGTATAGGTTTGATGAAAAAAAAATTTTGAGTTTCAGTTCTAAGTATGGGGAACCCCCAAAATGTATTGTTTTTTTTTCTATTTTTGTGTGAAAATCTTAATGCGGTTCACAGAATACGTCTACTTACCAAGTTTCAACAGTATAGTTCTTATAGTTTCGGAAAAAAGTGGCAGTGACATACGGACGGACAGACAGACAGACAGACAGACATGACGAATCCATAAGGGTTCCGTTTTTTGCCATTTGGCTACGGAACCCTAAAAAGTAGTTTGAGAAAGAACGCTATAACTGCAGTGAAGTCGGGCCACTTCCTTAAATAACCATACTTCCATACTTTTCCATTTCCAAAGTTCTCCGCTTCCTAATTCGTCCACTGCTACAACGTCCTTTTCCTATGTTGTCATAAATGTAGGGTCGTTCTAAATTACCTGAAAAAATTAAACACTGCCTTCTACTCATGAAACTGAACAACTTTCCCCAAGGAACCTATACTCAATTCATTCAAAAAAATATTGAACTTCCCATACAAAATTGGCGGTTCAGTTGATCAATTAGTATGAGCACTCCAAAAAAATTTTTTTGAGAAAAGTTGTTCAGTTTTATAAGTAGCAGCCATGGATAAAAAAATTTCATGTATTTCATAAGGGGCCTATACATATAATTTCTTGTTTAAACAAATTAAATACATTATTTATTATGCATTCAATTTTAACACTGATCGAAAATAAGGATACAAGAAATAATCATGTTTACTTCAGTATGAACAAGACTTTCTTGTAAAGAGAGGGCCAGGAGCGCTCGCGCATTTTTCTAAGTGCGTACTTCGTACATCCACCTCGAGGGGACAATTTACCCTACTTTACCGTACAGCATCATGTGATTGTTAACTATACTCCACAGATTATAAGTTATCGACATTACGGATGCACGATACTGCCTCGCATTGCTTCGGTTAATATAAAGCATATTTTTCGTATCTCTTTTATGTTTTGTTGCTATTATAGCACTTCAATATTAGAGTTAGGAAAAGTACAAGCGAGTACAAAAATAAATCTCTATTTTTTTATTATTTCTAAGACCTGTTTATTTTTATACAGGGGTAAAAAAAGTGCGTTTGAAATTTTAAGGGGTTACTCAGAATCAAGTATAGAATCCAGGAAAAATATTTAAAAAATCCGCTCTTAATTTTTTTTTTAAGTTTTTCATACAAATTCTTGATTCATTATTCAGATTTAGTAAGAAAATCTGAAAAAAAATGAAGAGCGAATTTTTTTAAATATTTTTCCTGGGTTCTATACTTGATTCTGAGTAACCCCTTAAAATTTCAAACGCACTTTTTTAACACGCTGTATAAATAAACAAATAGGATTATCTGTCATATACTATGGTGCAAATAATATATGACAATATAATTCGTTTCGAAATCTCATTTTTTTCTTACTACATACGATCTATTTATTTTTGTGTAAATAAACAAATAGGATTGTCTTTTGTCTTCTTTTATGTCTTTAAAGTGCAAATGATATATGATAACAATATTATTCGTTTATTCTATGCAATTGAGGCTTAGTGCGCTTTCCGTGGCCGATTCTGTCATTTCGGTTAACTACAGTTTTTTCGACCATTCGAAAAAGTTATTTAGTATACTTTGTACGAGGAATATACGTATTTTTCCATGTTAGGTATTTTGTTTTTATTATAATTTAAGAAGTATTTTAATTAAACTAAATACTAAAATATGAATATATGAATGAAAAAAACTTTCTTGCACAACATAAAAAAGGAAAATATAATCAGGATACATAAATAAGTACATCTCGCTAATATTATAAATGCGAAAGTATGGAGGTTTGTTTATTTGTTTGTTTATTCGGTTTTCACGCCGAAACTAATAAACGGATTTGGATTAAATTTGGTAGGTACATATATATAAAGTACTCGGCTAACACTTTTTATCCCGGAAAACTTAAAGATTCCCGTAGGAATGCTTAAAACTCAAAATTTCCACTTCGTCTCGAGATTGCGTCACCTAGACATTTTCATTCTCTCTGGTTCCAATACTAAAGTCTACGCAGACGATGTCGCGGGCGGAAGCTAGTTACAGTAATATTGTACTTTGAGCAATTAGTCTGAAATACTAAAACTAAAAATGTTTGCAAAATTTTCAACATTACACTTTATTTAAATTAAATTAATCTTTGAGACCATTAGACCCTGTAATTGGGAAAACCCTTAAATATCTGATGCTAACAAATTCTCTTTTTAAACGTTCACCGTTTTGCTTTAGATAATTTTCTTTTCAAAATTCGTTCGTTGCCTCCGTCTCACCGTTTCTTTAAAAGCCTGATAAATTATTAATTAGACAAGGAATTTCTGAACTCTTTGACTCGCAAGAAGCAAATTTAACCCAGGAATTAATGTGATTCTTGGAGCTTCGCAAATAAATATTCAAAACGCAATTTTGGGCCTGCGCTGTACTGGAAAAAATCGGTGTATCGTTTTGTTTTTGCTCAGTTTGTCTTGTTATTTAGTATTCTGTCGCTCTTATATGTTAAGTGTTTTTCTGGACATGGTGAAGTTTTAGTAAATTTGTTACATCATGAGAGCATCTGCTATTTTTTATTCGATATGTCTATCGGACACTTTTGATTTTTGTATCTTGTGTAATGTCAAATGTGTCATCTTACACAATAAAAAATAAAAAAGTATTATTTTATCTCTTTACCAAAAAAAATATGAATTTTAATTTATCGTCATTTTCCTATACTATTAGTTCACAGTGTAAACTTGTGAAGGCAGGTCATACACCCTGAGTGATGCCGATGGCAGTCGCCTTTGACTCCAAATCGCTCATACGTCAGTTTGACGCGCTCGTTAACATTCATAGTCCGGGATTTGAAAAAGTAATTAAGGGAGTTTTAATTAAGGTACCTACGCAAGCAGTTTTAAGAAACCCTGAAAATGTTTGTTTACTTTTAATTTAAAATGTGTTACGTCATTATTTTTACACAAAACACTAATAAGATAAAGCTATGTATTAGTAAAACACAAGTTTTCTGCAAATAGTAGAGTATTTTTCTTTGAATAAAATCATTCATGCATGTCCACAAGAAAATAAAACCGAAACTAATGTTATGCGTTGACTAAAAGGCAATAAGAAACAATGTTATATGACACCTACACATATGTTTATCCTAAAGAGTAAGTCTGTTCATTAACACAGTTTCCCAAAGGCCGGTCTATAGATCAGGGCCACATCACCCAACCGCCGCCGGACCATCCGTAATGATTCATTAAGTGCCTCCCTGGGATTACCTTTTTGTAATTGACCGATGATGCGAGAGCCGTATCACTGCTTCTCTTTTACACTCCTGTATAGGATCAAGATAAAAGCTGCAGCGGAATCAGAAATTTGTCAGCAACTACATAGTTCTGACTGGTGGACCACAAGTATATGACCATAAGTGTATGAAAAAGCGTCGGTGGCGCAGCAGGTAGTGATTCCATCCTCGTAATCAGTCGTGGGTTCAAATCCTGGCCAGTACAGCAATGAGTTTTTCGAAACTGACGTGCATTTTCATACCGACTGCTTTAACGGTAAAGGAAAACATCGTTAGAAACCTGCCCATCTGATTTCTAGATGTGTATGATGGCCGCGTTGCACACGTCCGTAGGTGTAAATTTAAATGTCCTATACGTAACCGCGAATGATGCTAAGTGCAACACTGGGCAACCGCCGTCTATACCTTGTGGATAGGACGGTTAAATGTGCCACACGATAAGAATAAGAGTATATGACCATACCTAGAGGATGTAAGACCGTACTCCATACGAAGATGATGAGTGCCAAGTTAAAGAAGTTTCCTTTTAATACCGTCGTGAAAAAATACATAGCTTTATATCAGAGGAACCTAATAAAATGTTAACTAAGGTTTGGCATGATAAACTTGTGTATCTTTTATAACTTGTACCAAACATACACCTACGTCAGAGTACATTGACCATGACTGCTCATGACTTTCATAAAGCTTATTACAGCCTATTGAAATGGATATGGAAACAGCAAAATACTGTAGTGTAACTTATTGTACTAGTTTTTACTTAATATTAAGAGCTCGTGTCAGTTTTTTTGTTAAAAGCATTAATAAAGTAATTAAAGTCGAATACATATTGGCTGAAAAAACGGGGAGACCTTTGCTCAGCAGTGGGACAAATTGGGCTAGTAAAAAATGTTTATATTGACAGTGAATTATAATATATATTATATAATATATTTTTATTGTATTGTCGATTATTTTTTAAACTGCCATGTCAATTTTGACCCACTGTGTCGATATCCGATTGAGTTGAAATTTTGCATACGTAAGTATCATCATCGCTTACCATCACGTGAGATAATGCGAAGGGCTTACCATCAAAAAAACCTATAAATGCTTGTTTAAGAAAAAATATAATATGTATTTATAAAAATATTTTTTTTTAAATATAAAAACCTCGCAAACATTTTCTTTCAGATTTGTTTTAATAAAGTTTAGAAATGGCTCTTAACAAGCAGCAGCCATTAGTAATTATAAATCGTGTTACGAAAGCCTACTAACAATAAACTAATAAAAAAAAGAGGTCGGAGATTATGCCCCAGAAAAGAGAAGTTAAAAAATATTACTGGCAAAATCTATATATTCAGATCAATATTCTTGCATTTTCGGTTAAATGAATATAATTTTTTTTTCTGTGTATGGAATTTGGCCAGTTTTGTGATGACATTTGCATAAAATATTAGTTTACCAAACCCTTATTTTACCGGTGTATACAGTATCAATAGGTATATAAATAAATAAAGTAATAATATCACAAAAGCAGCTATTTCCATCATCATATATTTGTATTTTGTGAGTTTTATCTCCGTGGTTTCTATTTAGCACACTTTGGTAACCAAACATACCACGTATAGTAACGTTGCGAGGGGGATGTATAAATTGAAACATCAAATATGCGTTAATTCGTACATCATAATGCTTTTTATTTTACAGCGCCTACCTCTCTCCGTTGGAGAAACATGTAGGTAATAATGCTACTTCCCTGAGCATATATACGTAGGTACATAGGTATAATAAATTTCAATACGTAGATTGTTCGTAGAAATAAAATTCAGTATGATAGTTACATTACAAGTTTTTTTTGGATTTCCTATAGTTCTGTTAGAAATGTTTGAATTTAGTTAGTTATAGGATAAGTTTATTTATAAAAACATACATATATAGGTAAATAGAAAGTGCTTTTTTTAAAAGCATCATACATATTTATAAAACTGTTATTTTTTTTTTGTTTTATAATTGTACGTCTTTACTGAAATCTAGAAGATCAATTTATTTAACTTCCATGAGTAGTCAAATTATTGCTTTGAATTTCAGTTACATTTTATGTTAATACGGCAAATATTGAACCAGAGATTGTGCAGTTTAAGTTAAATTTAAAAAAATGCATTTATAACCTTAAGATGGTTGCGAGAAATCATAATCATATCAGTTTAATATCAAGACAGTAGCAAACCCCACGGATGCGGAGGTCGTAATGGAAATAAAAAGATAAAGAATCTGGTTATCGAGAATTACAGGGAACCAGTCTCCACAACATCAGATCAGACAAAATATCCACATTACTTCCAATCAAACCAGTATAAAGATGACGGTTTAAATTGATAGTTTGAAATGCAGTTAATATTACAATAACATTAATATTCTGAGACAACATAGACGTCTGTCTGTCCTGGCTTATTCTCACGAATCTGTGCAGCTTTCCCCAGGAAATAAATGTTCAAATCTATTCTAATATCTAACTTATCACCTCGTGAACTTAGTCCAAATATTTTTTTGCGAATACACTAGCTAAGCAAAGAAGTTTGATATCGTCGCTTAGCGGAGTGAAAGTCTGTGACACTAGGTTCCTTTATAAGAGATTTTTAGATTTACGAGTTGAATATTCGGGTTTTTCAAATATTTTACAAGAGCCACAATCAAAGCTAATCTGATATGGACTACAGTCGTATTAACAAAAGGTAATGATGCAGGCTTGTATTAAAAATAACATTTGAATGCGTTTGCGCACATCAGGCTTACAAGCTCGGCTAATTGAGTCATTGCCAGCCACTGCGCAGCGACAAACTGCATGATTAGAAGCATATAAATTCTTCAATAAGCATGACCCAAACCGGCTCATATGACTTTGTCTGCTACGCTCCAAAATATTGTTCTTGTTATCTTCTTCTCTGATTTAAGAGCTGGGCTCTTGTCGGTGTAGCGCACACTATTCGCTCCTATTCAGGGCCTTCTCTTTGACTTCCCTGTACGACATCACATCAACCTTCTTCTTAATTTGGTCCATAAAATGTATCCTTGGTCTTCCCTTTCCACGCTTCCCTTCAATCTTTCCTTCCATTATGTTTTTGCTGAATACGTCATGTCTTATAAGATGGCCGATCATCTTTCCTCTTCTTGTAATATCGTCATTTATACAGGGTGTAACAGAAAGGTGTGATAATACTTCAAGGTGGGCTTTTACCCATCAAGCTGAACAACTTTTGTTCTACAACTTTGTTGAAATCGCAAAGAAATTTTCGGACTTTTTATACAAACTTGGTTCGCCAGCTGATCGATTTGTATGAAAAGTCCAACAAAAATTTTGCGATTTGAATAAAGTTGTAGAACAAAAGTTGTTTAGTTTTATGGGTAAAAGCCCACCTTGAAGTATTATCACACCTTTCTGTTACACCCTGTATATTGTGAGAGTACCAATTGATGACTTTGGTATTTATGAACCCCGCAATAAAAAAGGAGTGTTATAAGTTTGAAGCATGTGTGTGTATATGTGTATGTTTGTGGTATATATTGGTCTGTCTATTACATTACATCGTAGTTCTCAAATAGGTGAACCGATTTGAATTAAATTTTATTCACTTGTAATCAAGATTTATAACAGCGGTCCTTTTAAATTTTTAGTTATTTAACTTTTACTTACGGGCGCCTTTTTTTTATAAGCTTCAATTTAGACCTATGAGTTTAGACTGTTAGATATTTATCAGAATCAGTTTTCCGGAATGTGCTCGGATATGACTTGCAAAGCCGAATTTGGTTTTAAATATTCGGTTGCAAATAGCACAGTGAAGTGTAGGAGGGTTTGGGTCGAGATTTGATCCAAACTGACAGGGTGTCGCCGTCGACGGATACGTCTGGGAGGACATCGTCATCATCATCATTTATCAGAAGCATCGTTTTGGAATTTTATTCCTTGATTTATTAAAAAATCACATTTGATTTTATTTCGCTAAATTGTAACAGCCTCAGGTTGGAACCTCTTTATAAGTTTTAAAAATATTTGTGTTTGGATATCTCTCTCCCCTAATCCCCTACCTGATTTTTTAATGTAGCAAACAAAAATTCTATATTTTTATGTTAATTTAAAATTAAATTAAAGAAAGTTTGCAAAAAAATGGATAAAGAAGCTGGCCAGCAGATCGATATTTTTCTGAGATTAGAGCGAAGTCTTTCAAAATTTTTTTCCGTATCATAAGTGAGGTCCTTTAAGTTGTTATGCACTATATGATTGGTTAATGCTAAAATAAACTTCTTCCATACGTTACAATAATTTTAGAGAATAAAATAGAAAAAATTACTTGGGACCAATTGGAGCAAACCAACCTCGGTGATTATGGATTTGACATGCGTGCGACATGCTGCGACATACCGGAGAGTGTGTAAACACGTTAATCGTAAAATATGATTTTTATTTTTATGATTACTTCATGATTGGGCTTTAAGGATTCTGCCTGCAGTTTTACGAGGTACAACGGTAGATTTGATACGTACACAGCAATAAAAAACCGAAAAGAATGAAACGGATATTTGTATATTTACAGGGCATGAAGTAGAAATTTTGATATATATGACAAAAAAAAATATAAATTAAAAGAGTTATTCCTGTTGCCACCAAAATATTATCTTATTTCAGTCATCTAATATGATATCTCAAGGAAATAATACAGGATGTTAAAAAAGAGCGTTTGAAATTTTAAGGGGTTACTCAGAATCAAGTATAAAATCTAGGAAAAATATTGTGAAAATCCGCTCTTCGATTTTTTTTTCTGATACCCATACTAAATCTGAATAGTAAATCAAGAATTTGTATGGAAAACTGAAAAAAATTTTGTAGATCGGATATTTCCAATATTTTTCCTGTATTGTATACCTGATTCTGAGTAACCCCTTAAATCTCAAATGCACTTTTTTAACACTCTGTATATAAGATAACTTCTGTATTTCATCTCATTAAGATTAATGATATATTATGTATTATTTGCCAGGCCAAGGTATGGCCAAGGCAGAGTCTGTCTAACGACGGTATTTCATTCCATACCTTTTGTTAGCCTGACATGGTTCGCGATAATATTGAGATACCGCACGTGCATGGACTCCTATTCAGTTTTAGGTGGTAACCTTAGAGTATACACACTGCTAAGTTCAAATTGAATATATTTTATGAAAGCGTAGTTATTATAAGTTATATTTAATCTTCTATAAAAATCTCTATCCCATCCAGACATGACATCCATCCATATATTTATCTCTTTTGAATCCTTTCTTTCTTTATTCTTATTTTTGTATATTTTATTTACAGACATGACATTGTATAATTCATTTATTGATCTAGCATTAAGATGTAATAGAATATAAGACTTTTTTAAAAAGAATGTGTTGGAGGGAGTTTCTTTAGGGCCCGCCGTTTCTTCTCACTCCGCAAACACTCCCCGAAACGGTGGGTATACGAGTTCCGAGTGGTAGGAACCTCGTATTAGGTAGATAAAAGAATGACGTTTGAAAAGTGTACACTGCTACCCACTTCGAATAAAATATTTTCATTTTCATTTTGATGTTCTAAGAACTTGCTATAAATCTACGAGTAAAACTACAACTTCATCTACCTATCCTGATGTGTGACCTCATATGTGGTATAGGATCATCTATAGCCTTAATATTCTTGCAATATGGCAACATACTGAATTGTTCTTTAATATTATAATTATTATCTTCTAGAAACCTATGATTCGCATTTAGAGATGGGTTTTTGCCCGGGCAGTTTTGAGTAAATGCCCAATAAATGCCCAATTTGTATGGCGCAAATGGACGTTTATTGGGCATTTATTCAAAATGCCCAAAAGTGCCCGGGCAAAAACCCATCTATATTCGCATTTATTATCCATTAAAAAAAAAAGGTTTTTGTTCGCAGTTTCAGCAAACTTGTACAACAAAAGTTGTTCATGAGTAGAGCCAGTTTTGAAGTCTTTATTAACATTCTATTGTATATAAATGTAGCTGCTGGGCGAGTCCCATAAGATTAAATATGACAAGAACTCTGTAGATACTGAACACAGACTTCCCCCAGTTACTTCCTTTTAACACTTCTTTAAGTTAAGAACTCTGTAGATACTGAACACAGACTTCCCCCAATTACTCCCTTTTGACACTTCTCTAAGTTACAAATATACAGTACAGTCAAGTGGCCAGTAGCTTCACAACAAAAGATTATTGTTGATGTTCCAAAACCTAAAACAATTATTTTAAAAGCACTTTAAAATGAAGACAGTGCGCAAACTTTTTCATCTGTGTGTATCTTACCACAATTTTAAAATCTTGCACAGCGTGTGATTAGTCTATTGTATGTGAGCTATCGTTTTATACATTGACAAGGTTGACGTAACCAAAATACTATTGAAATATAATTACGAGTGCTTTTCGTCCATACTGATTGCATTCGCTTTTGTAACATTCGATCGAATGGAAATTACATAATACATCAGTTGGCCCGTTGTTATTCGGACATTAATAGATACGATATTCAATTATTTGGGATGTTACGTGTATTTTGGGTCTTTGAATTTAATGCGAGGGGTAATTTGATTTTGAAAATTTCAATTTGAAAAGGTTGATGTTGTTGTGAATTAATTTTGTTTTCTTTTTTGCTGAGGTTGATATATGTACTTATTTGGAACTATGGAACTAGCTGGTGCCCGCGAGTTTCCCCTATTTCATCCTCTTCAGGTTTTATTTTCTCGACAGAAAGTAACCCATATCCTTCTCCAAGGTCTCATCTATTTCTATACCATTAATCTATTCATACAATCCACCTGGCAAAACATCGTAGTCGGACTTTATATGTGATTTAAAAAAATAAGTATAGATAATTATCATTTCTACTAACAACTAAACTTCTTAGCACGCATACAGAGACAGGCAATTTCAAAACAATTTTCTATTTCTCTATTTCATGGCTAGAAATTACTCCTAAGTGCAAGTGTCTACTTAAATGCACAAGTTGTCGTTTGTCGC
Organism: Coleophora deauratella; assembly: GCA_958295455.1. Lineage (NCBI taxonomy): Eukaryota > Metazoa > Arthropoda > Insecta > Lepidoptera > Coleophoridae > Coleophora > Coleophora deauratella. The sequence continues at coordinate 4,597,030 of OY282405.1, read as the reverse complement.
AGATTCTCGTCGCTATAGAAAGTATGTCATACAAGTAGTTACGTGTTACAAGAGTTTCGTAATTCCTATTATTGACGAACAGATGTCGAACCAGTGGTCATCGTTGAGTGACGTTGAGTAATCTTAAATATCGATAAATGTATCGATAAAGCAATTGGTTCATTTAACATAATGTTGCCAAGCAATTTTATTCGACTCAAGGTTATTAAAGTTGTTGCAATTTTGTTTACTTTTACGTCCATTATCAAAAACCTACAGTTTTATGTGATCACGATTTCTTCAACTGTAAGATGAATTGTCTTTGTCATTGAAATAAAAGTTTGAGTCATCTATGACTTTCACAAATGAGCTTTAATAGACGATTACTCAAAAAATTCTTGAACCGTCTGGTTTGTATCGATTTTTAAAAACATATAATATCGATTTCGTCCCACCACTACTGTCATTTACGCAATAAGCAAATTACTAGTGTGGTCTCATTCACTGTATAATTAGTCGGACATTTCTTGAATCATCCGACTGTATAATACAGAACACAACATGGCCATATGCGAAATATGAAATTAAATGGAGAGGCTCTATTTATTACGTAAATGTTCTGTCATGTATGGGGTCATTTACAGGGTCATAAATGAAGATGAAGTTCTCGATATTCAGGAAAGATTACACACGGGCATATTGATGACATAGAGCCAGTCTCATCTTAGGATTTCCTGTACTTTGAGAAACAGAGGCTGTGTTTACTGACTTTAAATTGTTTCTTGATACGAAAGGCATGTACTCATGATAACAAACATCTTTACCTAAGAAACACATAGTTAAATCGCAAAAAATATTTGGACTCTTCATACTAAATTGGCCGATCGGTTCGATTTGTATTTAGGGAAAGTTGTTTGTTATCATGAGTACATGCCATGAGTACATGAGTAGCCTTTCGTATTAAGAACTAAGTCAAAGTCGCCCTATATAAATTGAAACCCATAATTAGATATTTAACACTCTGACAGAGAGCAAACATATCCCCACTCATCAAACAAGTTGTTTGGTGGGAATCGAACCAACAACCCTTGGCGTACATGTCAAGAGCAACTAAAATCGACGCTACGCCATCGAGTGAGTCAAAACTTACTGAAGTACTTATTCCAAAGTATAGTTAAAAAAATACTGTTTCACTTGCACGCATGCCATGAATAATTGATACGGTGGAAAGTAATTACTTTCGGAAGTACAATTTGAGGGGAAAGAGTTGCGATAATTATGAGCAACCCTCCACACTGCACCTATGTCAGAATGTCAGTTGATTGACAGGCTATTACGTGTAGTTATGTCAGTTTGTACCTGAGCATTTCACAAAAAGTAATAAAAATCATTTTAACTGCCACTTATGCAGTGATTAAATACAAATACTGATATTTGTTTTGAAAAAACTGACTATATCGGTCAGTGCTCATGAACGGTGCACTAGGTTAAACCTGTGTCGTATAGTTCATAAGCGAGGGTTAATTAACAATGTTACAATTTGTACCGGCCTTAGTATATTAGGATAAATATTTTTTTAAACAAATTTTTTTGTTTACTTATACGTATACTACTTAAATTAGCTGTGTGTGTGTGATTATTATTAAATTAAAAACTTTAACTTAAGAACTTAATCATTATCCATTGTCAAATCGACATAAAAGATTACTTATAGTTTAGCTATAGTAGATTCTATAAAAAACTATGCATGCATTAGGGCTGTGACCGCGGGTGGCGGTTTGTTTGGCCACAATGCGCCGCGCTAACGAGTCGCGGGCCTGAATAAAACATACTGTTTTATCGGTCTAAAAAATTGTAAGAAGCGATTTTAAACATCTCACTATGACATTAAAATGACAAATTATAATTAGAGAACTAGGTTTTTATTATGTCAACTAAAATGCCAACAGTTCTGCCTGACTTATGCATGTCTTACGGTATAATAAGGCCTTATTAAGTCTAAGCTACGAGATAAACGAGATGCGAAAACATTTTTAAAATTTGAAATGACGAAGAAAGTATCTGTAGTGTAACAAATTTATGTTTTTTTCTAACTTGTGGAATAGTTTTATACGCATCGATGTGACTTTGTCACATCGATGCGTATAAAACACAACAACCATTTATTTCGCTTTTCAAAAAAATTACACTGTGTTAAAATAACACAAGTTTTTAACCCAGAATACTGCGATGGCTTGTACCAAACCACAAACCGGGGACGATTCACTTTGCACAATAGACCCGGTTTGGCTGTAACCTAAATATCGGATTGTGCACAAGCATTCTACGGAAATGTCGCCACTTGTTCAATAGAATAAATTATTCGCATTCCGTCCTAGCCGTGAATAAGATTTGCCTATTTATCAAGATAGTTGCAGTTGAGCAATCCATCATAGTTAGAACGCTTATAGTGGATGAAGTATGTGGGTGGGGTCGTCGAATCTCTTATAAAGACCAGATAGTTGAACTACCGAATAAGGACAGTAAAACAGGTGAGATAATCTCTAGTAACTAGGACAATCAGGCAGGTAATAAAGAATAACAGTATTAACATTAAATACAGTGGTTAAGAGTAAAACAAGCTTAATAGCAAAGCAAATTAAGATGTTGCAGAGAAAACGTCTATTAAATTGCCAAAGGAGCTAAAATATGACATAGCTATAAACATTAAGGGTAATAAAAACAAGAAGGTAAACGTAATAACATAGAAAGAGCGTATATTGCCTGTAAAATTCTCACCAATATGAATAAAGGCTCACTAGTTAGGCTTTATATGTGTGTATATTTGCAGTCTATTTTTGAACAAGCACCTGTACGGGGCATTGATAACTAGTTAACTCGCTCCCGGCTTGCAGTTGCAAGAGCAATCAAACTGTTAATGGTGACATTATGGTGGTACAAATAGAATTTTAATGAAGCAAAGGACGGGACGAAGATTAAATGAATGGATGCAGATAAAGTTGATTGAGCATTAAGTTCAAAAAAATCCCCGGTTATCCTAAAATTTTCAAGTAAACTTTTTTAAGTCCAAATCAAAATCCTAAGCTTAAATATAAGTTTAAGTTAAAATAACGTATATAGTAAAATGTGATCAAAATAAAAAGATTAATCCTGATAACGTGCTGTATAGATTAACAAATGATAAACATATCATATAAAATTATATAAGCATATAAAAAGTTTACCTATAAAAAAAAATCTCTATGATACACTTATATCCGTGAAAAAATATTCGATAGTGTAAGATCAATTATAATTAATAACAATCACATACAAACTATTCGTATCAGCTCAGGTTGAATTTTTCTTCTCTAGAAAAATATAAATAAAATATAAACTAGTAAGCAATATCATCTCTAAAAATCAGCTGTTTCCTGGCTTGACGCTATTTTCGCTCCTGTTTATAAACAAGGTGTCCTCGCTTACATCCTCAAGTGTCTCAACAGCGTACAAGTAATCATAAATGCAGTCAATGTCACTATTTTAATAGGTGACACTAAAATGTCGCCTGGCTATCTTGATCATCAACAAGGCAGGTGGACCATGCACTGCAGATTTCTATCAGCTCTTTTTGTCATTATAATTACAACTTGATTGCTATGACTGACGGCGTGTCATCCAGGAGCCTGTTCCGAAACCGCATTCTGCTGTTTCTTTATTAAAAGTGAAAATGTATTCTGTACGCGTACTAGACATTATTATTTATGTATTAGATGTAAAATGCAGAGATGTACCGAATAACTTTTATAGTAGGTACTCGTAACTAGTCGGCATTGTTGAAAAGCTGGGGTGCTATTCCGTAAGCTCTCGTTAACCTCTCGCAAACTCGATTTTAAATTTGGAAGCGATTGGAGTTGTCAAATTTAAAATTTCGAATGCTAAAATCGCTTATGAGAGGGGTTTGCGATAGAATGAATAATTTGATTGAGTAGTTCATAGTTTATAAAAACACCAAAAAGAAAAGTTGCAAGTTTAAAACACTTCTTGGTTTTTAGTTTATATCACCAAAAAGGAAAGTTGCAAGTAGTCCACTTTGAAATTAATAAAAAGTTTAAATATAATTCTTGGTAAATTTCAACATAGGTACTCTTTGCTACATATCTCTTTGTTACAACTGTAACTACTATAACATTCTGCCCTCATAAGAAAGAAGGTGGCAAAGTATATGGAGTTTCCGTACATTTTGCGGTCTTCTTTCTGAGACGGATATCACACACTGGTGCGGAAATCGGGCGGGAGTCTGGAGCGACGAAATTCGCATGCGGCAGCGTTCCGGACTACCGAATTTCGTTCGAAGCTGCGGTGCACGATTTTCGTTATGCATTCATTTAATATTCGAAGGTTTATGTATGTATACATTTTTGACTCGGGTACTTGTTTTTGTTTGTAACAAGGGTCATTTCGTGACACAAACCCCCTCCCCCGCCCCGCACTCCCAGCCCCCGCGCCACGCAACCCCCTCTCCCCCTCTCCCCCGCGCCCTGCAACACACCCCGCGCGTCGCACCCCTCTTCCCCCCAAAACACCCTCTCGTGCCCAGCAACATCCACCCTGTGCCCCGTAACGCCACCCCGCGCGCCGCATATCCCCTCCCTCCCGCACCCCGCAACTCCCTCCCCCCGGCCTCGCAACACTCGCGCCACGCAACTTCCTCCCCCCGCGCTGCACCCCCTCACCCCTTCCCCTAGTCGAACCCAATCCCGCCGCACCTTACCCCTACGCCTTCCCCTACGTTTCAATAAATCCTTAGTTTCATGTTTAATTGAGAATGTTGTCAGACTCACACTTTTCTATACAAAAATCCGGACGGTACTGCGGAGCAGTATAGCATACCCTGCGAATCGCACCGCATCTCCGTCCGGGAGCATGGATCCGTCGTGCAAATCGCACATCCGGATGGAGATGCGGCGTCAGTGTGTGGTACCCTGCGGTTTTTGTATACAACTTAACATTTTACAGTACAAAGTTTAAATCCGGCCCACCGCAATTCGTTGCGGTGTCCGGAGCAGTGTGTTTTCCGCCTTATAAGAGGGCAGTATCAGTAAGAAGATTTTATGTCCATTGGTAAATCATTTTTACATCAACTTTATTTTAAAGACATTTTAGTCTGAAGTTTTATGTTATAAAATAGCGTACCTACTTACTCCCTGTTGCTCATGAATTAAAAAACGATTGAATTTCTGTCTACCGAATTGTCTAAAGAATTGCAATTTTTGAATTCTTGTTTGTTCTGCGTTTGGATTATATGAATATTATGTTATAAAAATCTTTTTAGTTTCAAAAAAGGTTATTTTAAAAAGACGTACTATGTTTGTGTGAAGGTATTGTAATTAAACAAATAAAAAATATTATAACTTTTAATTATATTACAAAAATTTGACATGACAGTCATATGGTTTTACATTCCACTTTATTATGGATTTGCCTTTATTAACATAAATACAAACTATATCATGCTTCTATTACAGAAAAAACTGTTGTGTTCAGTCAGTTGTTCTCAGTATGTCGATTCCCACGGCGTCAACGCGGATTTACTGCCAAACCCATCACATTGATTACCCATCACGTCAACTCAATTTAAATATTATGTACAGTCCTCAGCCAACGTTATGTTTTTATATTTCACACTTACAAAACACTTACAAAAATGTGCATATGGCTTACAGGCTTATTCCCTTTTAATTGATACCATGCTTGGCACACTCAGCAGCTGCTGTCCTTTCTTCGTATCTGGGACTTGGTAGAAACTCAAGTAAAGTTACCATACTGTTATTACTTAGCTCGTACTTGGAATTCCTGAAACAACAATAAATCTCTAAAATGATGGTAACTACTAGCAATTCTTTAAAGTTTAAAAAATTACTATCAATGGGTACTTACTCCGACTAGTGTGCTATTGTAGGTCAATGTATAGCCTAAGCGACATACAGTGGTGATAATGTTCTACTAATATGCAAAAATCAGAGGAATAATCTCACTTTTTTGTAAGTAGGTAGGTAGTTATGAAATTCTAGAGAAGATTAGATCAATAGCGTCTTGGTCCATATTCCGTTTTTCATCCTCAAGATCTTTGCCCATCATCACCACCCTCCTATTTTCACTTCAGTAATGTTCACAAGTTTGTCCTTTAGGTAAGCTCAAAACTCTCACAAATAAAATCCGCTACAATTCGATTAGGATATACCATTGGATATACCTACTTGAGAGGTCTGTCAAGACTTCTCTTCTGAGGAGTTATCGCCTATCATGCTCCTACAAAATCTTTTAGTAAATGATATTGAACAATGGTAAAGTGTGTCCTTTTGTAAAATTCGATTCAAACAAACTAACAAAACTTATACTTTGTTTACATTTTCAAGTTTTTTAAATTTTGGCGTCATTCGGTCGCACTGCGTTTTTATGTTTAATAATTTAATCTTAAGATAGAGAATGAGCGAGAAAAAGAGTGAGCTGACATATATGAAAACATATTTTTCGTCTACTCCACGTCAGCAAATGTTGTACAAAAAAAACGCATCAATGATGGCATAACAAACGTCGATGTTGCCGTTTAATCAAAAAGTATGGCCGCTGTTTTTAACTTCCATTTTGGTAATATTTGGTACTTACAGAGACTTTTAAAAATAAAGGCAATTTATGAGTCTGTTGTTTACAGTTAACATTAAATAACGTGTATATGAACGTATTATAAGTTAAAATTCTCATTTAATAAACATTAGTAGCTATTTGCCAGTTAGCGATGAGTTAGCGGAACCTCCCAGAGTAGCCGCTTTGTCTGACACTCGCTATCGCTTTGGACTGTCATTGAACTGCCAAAAAATGAGATGTATCCATTCATGCATTCATTCAATCGCAAACTTTTGTATAGGTTTTGTTCTTACGGAATACGAATTTTTGACCACTCGCTATCGTAAACCGTGAGTTAACGATTGCGATTTGGTCCCTTACAGAATACGACCCCTGGTTACTGGCAATACTACTTTACTTACCTTTTGTTATTTACCAAGATTGTGTATTATTTACAATTCTTTTTTTCAATTATCACATTTTCTTATTTTGTTATGGTGTGAATCTTATTTTGTCAAAATAACATTTTATATTAAGCGTTATTAATACAGTTTGCGATATCACGTCACTCACTACATGCCTTTCACACATAATTCTCTATAATTAATGCTGAACCAAGGCTTCATTGGACACTTCATAATCTATTGAATTATAAGCAATCGCATCAAAGTTTATTTTTACTTGTGTATCGCCTGAGGTCTTGTCTAACTGGTTGTCTTGCCGGTCTTTGAGTCCAGACTCGTAATTGTTAAGCACATTGTCTCAATGTGTTTTATTACTTCTGATGGTGGATTACATATGTGGATTGTGACTGTTTTGATAATGGGACCGTAAACCCTAAACATGTAATGCAGTATCTTCCAGACACAATTAAAGAGTTCTCAGTAATAAAATGAATCGTGTGGCGATTGCGGTTTTTTCACGTTTCTTTTCCTTCTAAATGATAGTGATAAAGTTTAATTTTAATGAAACTTTCATATAAAAAGTAGTTTTTTTGTATACGAAATACATAGTTTGTATAAAAAACAGAAAATTTACTTTCATTTAAAATTTCAATCATCTTATATTAAAAAGCTATTCGATCATAAAATAAGTTTTTATAATATATGTGCATATATGGCGACTTGGCGAGTGAAGGTTACATAGTATCGATATATTTTTTTATCGATGTTTTCTTCTGTCGCGCGCCCTCTGAGCAATTACTGCAAAACTAGTGCTCCGAAACTTGTTCTGTAATTAACTGCCATCTGCTTGTTGCATATTGTGTCAAGAACTGGCTTTAAATAAATTGTTCTCTACGATGGTAAAGTTTATTTTCTTACTGATGATTTATGAAAAGTGATCATGAATGTTATTAAATGTAATAAAAAAAACATTATTCTCTGTTTGTACATATAATATTTGAGACTGCTAAAAAGAAATATACATTTTAAAATTACATCGAATTCAAAATATAGTAATAAAAGTACTATAATTTTGTCTAAGACCAATATATCCGACACAAAACGACATAACACCCATGAAACGAGTGATAGCATAAATAAAGCAAATAGGGACGGCCGTCAACGCGTTGAAATTCCCCACAAAAACCCTAACACCTCGACATACCCCCATTAAGCCAACAAACTATCGTGGACGTCATAAAATATATTTTGCGATAGTCAAATTGCTGCATCGGCGGACCTACAAATCCTTTACGATAAATTTTGTACAGCTGCTGTGGTACTGGGATTTTGTCCATGCTTAAACCGATTCTTGCTTATTTTATTCAACTGTCCCTGAAAGAGTTGCGTTTATCGGGTGGAGTCGTATTTATGTTATGTCCGATTATTTAGCATAACTTGTAGAATACACGTGATGAGCGATTTTAAGCGTGAAGTGATATTTGGTGTTTATTTTAAAGCCAAGCTTTAAATTTAATTACAATTAAAACAAACAAACAAACGCAAATCCAGATAGTTTGTTCTTGAGTGCTCAAAAAACATAAAGATGTAAAATAAGGCATTTTAAATTATTTCACAAGACGTACTTAGTTCCTAAACGAGGCAACACCATAACTTTATTTTTGCTCGACAAGTTTACAAAAGAAGTAATTTCGTTTTTATTCGCCGAAAGTTTGCTTCCACATTGTTGCTTAAAATTAGGAAACGCAACCTTTCACCTCTTTCATAAAATTCTCAGCCATAATACTTTTATAGCTATGAAAGTTGTAACATAAGGTGACAAAGTGGTGACACCGCGTGGTACCGCCGCAGTTTAGCGAGCGGTCGTAAATGCATTTCGTGAATTATGCTCCTCTTAGGCGGTGACTGTGGCATTTGGCTTGCAGGTGGAGGCGCTTAACACCTGGCTAGCTGCTGTTATGAAATCTTTGAGAAATGATTCATCGGATTTTGCTGACCGTCAGGTGATTGGCTTCGACTGACTCTGGTCAGCTCTGGCTACTAATATGAGGGTTATGTTACGAGTATTGCCGCCCACCGCAAATTTATTTTCATCTTCTTATCGTGTGGCACAATTTCCAGGTGACTTTAATATCTTAGTTATCACTTCAAATTATTAATTGATTTAAAAAAATATATTAGGTATTACAAAATAAGGTAATCGCAATCTCATCTCACCTTTCTCTTTTATGTTCTCTAAATACGTACTTGACAACTGACAAGGTAATCTTGATACTTTTCAAATAAATCACGTTTAGCTTTTGAATTATTGTATATTATATCTATATTATGTGGCTGTTACACAATGACTTAGTCATTGGTTTCTGCTTACTTATTGCTCCGTTTAAGGTACTTTGTTTCCTATTGCAAAAACGGTTATAACTAGATTATTGTGTACCAATAAAGGTATCGACGCCAAACTGTTCTATATTTTATAATTATATTATTTAACTGTTACTCACTTAGCTGTTGTAATTATTAGAAGAATAAAGTTTTATTCGTAAAGTATTTTTATCAGACTTTGTGGAGATTTAGTTTATGCACTTCAATTTTAATATAGCCTAGAACTAGAACTAGAACTAGTGGAAGCTTTTTGGGAAGATAGGTACATAATGTGATTATAGATTTAATTATAACTGTATTTGTTTATTTACTAGCGATGCCTGCGACTTCGCCTAAATCCGAATAAATAGCTTTTATTCAGGTAGCATTATTTTTGGGTTCTTGGTATGATTCTCGAGGAAACTCAATAATTTTACAGGACTAGCTCATTCACAGCAGTGTCACAGCGTAAAACATCATCGTCATCGTCAGCCAGTCAAAAGACGTCCACTGCTGGACACTATGACTGCCATAATGATATTTAGAATTTAAATATTCGCAAAACCATTAAATCAGGTAATCTTCTGGCCTACATAGAATGTCATTATGTCACTAAACTGATTACGGTAACGAATGGTAATAAAGCTAAACATGTCTCTAGTCTCGAACTTTACACTAAAAGTGAGAGGTGAAGTGCTCAATAAATATTAAAAGGATGCAGTTTGACTGATTACTAAAATTTCATGTTGATGCAAAATGACTGCTTTGCGTTTATGCTTGGTTTAACTTGAATGTTGCTATTCATACGAAAAATACGGTAAATTAGTTGGAATGATGTTAAAATAAACATTAATAAAAAACTCAATACAGTGAAGCCAAATTGAGAAAGAAAATTCTCTTTACATCCGTTTCATTTAAGTCATATGTATAGACATAGGATCTACTCAATGGATCTACTGTGAACGAAGGCTTCTTTCCAGTGCCGATTACGAGTGATTATGTAATTTTATTTAACAAATGGCAGTAAAGTGCAAAACAAAACAGCTACTTACTACTTATGCATTCATGACATTATGCAAATCAGACAATATGAGTCTTACTTAACCATTATATCTGAATAGACTAAGCGGCTCTTACTATCAGTCGCCATTTTATTTGTCACGTCTGGCCTGACACTGCTGGCATTTCTGTTAAAATTCATAATCGGTCAAAAGTGTGCAAGAAAAAGGTCATAACTCAAAAGTCGCGTATTTTGTTTTAATAAAAAAACATTATATAATATTATAACATACTTATTAACAAAATGTTCAACCTAATAAATACTAGCTTTTGCCCGCGGCTCCGCCAGCGTGGATGGGGCTTTATGACTGTCTCTAAGGTATCCTACGGGAACCATGCATTCTCCCGGAACAAAAAGTTACCTACCTACCAAATACCCAAGTCCGTTGAGTAGTTCGACGTGAAAGCGCAACAAACAAACATCCCCCTTTCGCATTTATAATATTACTAAGCTAAGATAAAAAATATTGGAGAGCTTTAAGTCTGAAAAAGTATATTAAAGTCAGATACTGAACAAAACAATACACAAATGCAAACCTTTTTCTTATGTTCATTATGTAGTGTATCATAGTCATCTCACTAATATTATAAATGCGAAAGTATGGATGTTTGTTTGTTTGTCAGTTTGTTTGTTTATTTGTTTGTTTGTTTGTTCCGCTTTCACGCCGAAACTACTGAACGGATCTGGATGAAATTTGGTAGGTAGATAGATAAAGCACTCGACTAACACATAGGATACTTTTTATCCCGGAAAACTTAAGGGTTCCCGAAGGAATGCTTAAAAACTCAAAATTTCTAGATTCTGAAGTCCACGCGGACGAAGTCGCGGGCGGAAGCTAGTATATAAATATTTTACGTCAAAATCATATTTATTTCGATTCAAACATTTCATTATTGTGATTTATAAACTTACAGCCTTTTAAACTCTGACCGCAGTCTGCAGAGAACAAGCTTCAGAAGTTTGCTCACGCCCGGCCTTTTAACGATTTTATCAAAATACCAGTGAGTTTACAACATACTCCTAAGTTGAAATGATTGTTATCAAAAGTCAATCGGTGTCATTATTGAAGTTCGCTTAAAAACTTCTTTCACAAGAACTGTCAATTTTTATCCGAGTTTTAAACCTCTACACACTTAGCATTATTTTTAACCGACTTCAAAAAAGGAGGAGGTTCTCAATTCGTTGGAATCTTTCTTTTTTATGTCTGTTCACCGATTACTCGAAGACGCCTGAACCGATTTGGAAAATTCTTTTTTGTTTAAAACCAAGTATACCCACTTCACAGGTGGTCCATACCATATAAATTTTATCGAAATCGATTTAGCGGTTTTTGAGAAAATCAACAAGAACATAGCAAAATTGGAGTTGTTGCGATTGAAGTCGGTTGTTTTTAACGTATTCAGCGTGGTCAATTATCTATACACGGCGTAACAAAATATATATAGACCCAATAGGTTTGACCACTAGCCCGACAACCTGCACCAATCCGCATTTGGTCCCCATGTGTCGAGTATGGCCTAACCTTCCCGAGGTATGGGAAGAGACCCGTGTCCCTGCAGTGCGGACGATATGGGTTGTTAACATTAATCACAGGCTTCTACTTAACATATTCAAGAACTTATGTTCTACGACTTAGATCTCTAAATTCTGAAAATCTCAAAAAAATCTCCAAAAAAATTATCAGTTGTTGACCAATTTAGTATGGAGAGTCTTGTTGCGATTTGTGCTAATTCGTAGTTTTTTTTTTAATACAGGGTGTTAAAAAACTGCGTTTGAAACTTTAAGGGGTTTCTCAGAATTAAGTACAGAACCCAGGAAAAATATTTAAAAAATCCGCTCTTCTATTTTTTTTACCGATTCTCATACTAAATCTGAATAGTATCAGGAATTTGTATGAAAAACAGAAAAAAAATTTGAAGAGCGGATTTTTTAAATATTTTTCCTGGATTCCATACTTGATTCTGAGTAACCCCTTAACATTTCAAACGCACTTTTTTAACAGTATAGTAAGAAAAAAGGAGTCCTTAGAACAAAATTTGTTCGGTGCAGTGAGTAATTGATCGTTTTGTATGAAGAGTTCAAACTTTTTTACGTTTATTAAATGTTTGTAAAAATCACTTTACATAGTTATCATATAAATGATATATCGTCAAGTAATTTAATAAAGTAAGTGGCAATACGATTTTGCGCTGTTCTATATTTTATTAGTTTTTGACAAAACCTAATATTTTTTCTGAAACCTGATATGATTACGGTTATTAAGATTTTTTTAATTCTAAAGATGAAGGCTCATTCCTTACCTCATTTAATTTGATCTTAAGAGAAAGTCTCTGAGTTCAAACGTTTGGACTAGGGTGGGTAACGGGGCCAGAGGGTAATTTATCAAAAGGAATTTTCAAAATTGAGTCCTTTGGATGTTTAGACGAGATAATTAGATCATGGTGTTTATTTTCAGAACATTTCCGTAAACAATTTTATGTCTTCCTATCTTTTAAAATAGAAGTGATTACTAGATCTTTATGATCCTCCATCCTTATCGTGTGACACAGTTTGACCGTTCTGTCCACAAGGTATAGACGGCGGTTGCCTAGTGTTGCACTTAGCATCACCCTAGGTCACGTGTAGAGCATTTAGATTTACACCGCGACCATCATACGCATCTAGAAATCAGATGTGCAGGTTTCCTCACGATGTTTTCCTTCACCGTTAAAGCAGTCGGTATTAAAATGCAGGTAAGTTTAGAAAATTTATTGGTGCACTGGCCAGGATTTGAACCCATGATGTGTATGATGGTCGCGTGGCACACGTCCATAGGTGTAAATCTTAACGCCCTACACGTGAACTCGGGCGATGCTAAGTGCAACATCAGGTAACCGCCCCGTCTATATCTTGTGGATAGTACGATTAAATTGTGCCACACGAAAAGAGAAGGAGAATACGAGTAGAACAAAAATTACACTCAAAATTCGAAAAGTAAAATGAAACACTCGGTGCACTGCAGACTATTTATGAGACAATATTTCTTATCTGCGGTGGCAATATCCAGGAATATTAGCTCTCTCTCTCACGAGAGCACTGCCGAAGTTTGACTAACATAAGCAAGTTCAACGTATGGTCCGGTGCTAGATATGTCTTGTGGCAACAGAATGTTAGACTGTTTATAGAACTAGTGTTCTGCCCGCGGCTTCGTTAATTCCTAGGGAACTACTTCAGGATCGGGATAAAATGTATCCTATGTCCTTTTTCATGTCACAGGCTACACGTTCATGTGCATCAAAATTAGTGTCAACCTCGGCGTTAAGGCGTCCACAGGGAACAAACAAACACACACAATTTCTCATTTAAAAGTTAGGATATGAAAAGAAAATCAAACTGATGATGCATAGATAGAAATGTACAAGTAAAACCATGACGGGTGTTATATATCAGATTTATCAAGATACCTTAACTTAAGGGTAAAAAGAAACGTAAATGTATATTTTATTGTAACATTAGCAGGAAGAAAATAGATAACATATATCTCCTACTAATATTAAATCTAAAGTACTCTTCTTATTGTCCGGTAAGGAAATGCCAAATGGTAAGAACATGTGACGGTGCCAAGAAAAATGACAATATTTCGTGAAGTTTAGAAGTTTGAACAATATTGAGGCACTCCGCTGTGTTAGCCGTCGAACTTGTGGGCTCTATCGTGTTCACATAATAAGGTGACCATGAAGTATGGTACTTAATTTTCATAAGTGATTAAAGAAATAACTCAGACTTGGAAAGAGAATAGGAAATTAAGGTATATTAACCATCATAATTATGATATAACGTTTTGTGACTAGTCTAACAATTTTTACCAACAAAAGTCTAACTGCATACATGTATGGTATGTCTGTCGTGTCGTTTCACTCTTTCTCACTTTAAAATCAATCAACCGTTTTTTCTACAGGTAGTAAAAATTAAAATGAAAATACGTACATGAACTACGCACCTACACAGCTGAAGAATTTTTCAAGATGTAATCGCCGGTTACGTGGAAGAAAACGACAACCGCAAAAACCAAATTTTACAGGAAAAATGAAAAACCGAAACGTTGTAATATCTTCAAAACTACAAGTTTTTGCATTTCATTTATGGTACCAAAAGTAAGCTAATTTTTTCCCCTACCTCTGGGTATAGCCTTCCATCGTATATTTTTTGAGGTAATTAAGTTATTTAACAAAGTTAATTTTACCACAATATAGCACATTTTTTAAGTACCGCAATAATAATTTGCGACTTTCTTCAGGTAAAATATTTCACCCGCAACACCAGAGGAGTCACAAGTGCGTTGCCGGCCTTTGATTTGGGAGTACGCTCTTTTCTTGAAGGTTTGAATGTCGTATCGGTCCGGAAATACCGCAGGCGACAATTCATTCCACAGTTTGGTTTTGGTAAATTCAGCTGAAAACGGCAAAACTCACCACTGGCCAGCAAGAGGGACAGAACTATAGGTTAGACAAGGACGTAGTTACATCTTCACCACATCTTCACTCTACTTTCACATAGTCCCTCTTGCTGGCCAGTGATGGCCCATCGTGTAGACGAGCTATTATTTGTATAGCGTTTTCACATAAGGAGACTTAGTAACAGCGCGACTGGCTGCAGTACATCAACTCATGTTAAAATTGTAGCGAATCATTCGATACCTTTATTTTTATTTACGCATAATATTGCACTGCAAAGTCACCTGATGTGCTAGCGCTATTATTTATAATGGAAACACTATACAGGGCATGTTAAAAATGCGTTTCAGATTTTAAGGGGTTACTCAAAATCAAGCATAGAATACAGGAGAATATTTAAAAAATTCGATCCACAACGTTTTTTCCATTTCACATAGGTACTAAATCTGAATAGTGAATCAAGAATTTGTATGGGAAAGTGGTAAAAATTGTAGATCGGATTTTTTCAATATTTTTCCCGAATTCTATACATGATTCTGAGTAACTCCTTAAAAATACAACACTTCAAAAACTTTTTTTAACACCATTGTATATAAATAATATGACAAAAATAAACCCAACGTATGTATTGATTTTAACTTTATTTATTTTAATAATTAAAAGAAGATTGATAACATAATAATAATTATAATCAGTAATATAATATTATTATTGTCTTTTAATGTAACACCCACCTAATCTTACTTCGCAGTTTTCATATTGTAGTGTTAATGTAAGTAGTAATTTTTTCTCATTATCGCTACGAAATTTGCATTTTTAACATTATTTGTGAATACTGACTCCCTTTTTAGGGTTCCGTAGCTAAATGGCAAAAAACGGAACCCTTATAGATTCGTCATGTCTGTCTGTCTGTCTGTCTGTCCATCCGTATGTCACAGCCACTTTTTTCCGAAACTATAAGGACTATACTGTTGAAACTTGGTAAGTAGATGTATTCTGTGAACCGCATTAAGATTTTCACACAAAAATAGAAAAAAAACAAAAAAATTTGGGGTTACCTCTACTTAGAACTGAAACTCAAAAAAAAAATTATCATCAAACTCATACGTGTGGGGTTTCTATGGATAGGTCTTCAAAAATGATATTGAGGTTTCTAATACATTTTTTTTCTAAACTGTAACTTCTAAAATAAGAAAATGATAAATCTAAAAAAAAATATGATGTACATTACCACGCAAACTTCCACCGAAAATTAGTTTGAACGAGATCTAGTAAGTAGTTTTTTTTAAAATAGGTCATAAATCGTAAACCGCAATTTACCTTTCATTCAGTGAGCTCAAATATAAAAATAAAGAAAAAACATTTAATTTAATAACAAGAACTTTTATATTATGTTACTTGCTGCTACGGAACCCTTCATAGGCGAGTCCGACTCGCACTTGGCCGCTTTTTTATTCTGTGTAAACAGTTATCTTTCCGGTGCAATTATTTAAATAACTTGCGTTAAAGTTGCAGTTTGGTACACTTAAGAAACTATGCGTAAAAAATTCACGTACACTTATGAAACTATGCGTAAAACGTTCACCAAGATAATATCGAGGGTTCACGGGCTATTTGTATTGAGCGACATTTTTGGAAATGTTCAGGAGATTGTTTTAATTTCTTTTTCTTAGAAAAATAATCATAAAAAAATAATTTCTTAGTATTCTATAGATTCTCGATATTCATAATAATTTCAATATTATTAAGAAGTTACTTTTTTATGTGGAAAGTAAGAAATTAATTTTTAAAATAACCTCCTAAATGTTTCCAAAAATGTCGCCTTATACAATTAATAGCCCGTGAACCCTCGAATGTATGGATGTATTGATTAATTTTAATAATAATAATAGGTAATACTGATAAGAATCAGTAACGAAAATATCTAATATTAATTATTATTGCGTTTTTAATTTCACACCTACCCAATCTTACTTCCTAGTTTTCATTAAGTCTTGAATGTAGTTATTTTTTCTCACTATAGTTAACCAATATTTATGCATTTGTAACGTTTACTGTGACTATTTACTCCATTCTTTGTCAACAATAATCATTCTTGTGCATCATTATTACGACTACTCGCACTGGCTTGCAATAGATCAAATACCTTTATTGTAATACAATTAATTATAATTAATAATTAACATAAAACAATAATAATAATTAATTTTATTAATAAAGGTATATTAATTCTTGTTGATTATCATTATTATAATTATTTTTTTAACATAAAAAAACTGATGTCATCAGTAACTGCTCATAAAAAATCTTAGCTACTTGTACATTCATCTCACTCTTGATTGAGTCTTCATTTTTGTGCATTATTGTTAAGACTACTCGCACTGGCTTGCAATAGATCAATTAACATAAAACAATTATAATTATTATTATAATTAATTTTATTACAATAAAGGTATATAAATTATTGTTGATAATAATTATTTAAATTATTTTTAACACAAAAATAAACTGATGTCATCAGTAACTGCTCATAAAAAATCTTAACTACTTGTACAGTCATCTCACTCTTGATTCAGTCTTCATTTTTGTACATTACTATTAAGACTACTCGCACTGGCTTGCAATAGATCAATTAACATAAAACAATAATTATTATTATAATTAATTTTATTACAATAAAGGTATATTGATTCTTGTTGATTATCATTATTATAAAGATTTTTTATGGGCAGTTACTGATGACATCAGTTTATTTTTATGTTAAAAATAATTAAAATAATTATTATCAACAAGAAATTATATACCTTTATTGAAATAAAATGAATTATAATAATAATAATAATTAATTTATGTTAATATCTATTGCAAGCCAGTGCGAGTAGTCTTAATAATAATGCACAAAAATGAAGACTGAATCAAGAGTGTACAAGTAGTTAAGATTTTTTATGGGCAGTTACTGATGACATCAGTTTATTTTTGTGTTAAAAATAATTTAAATAATTATTATCAACAATAATTTATATACCTTTATTGTAATAAAATTAATTATAATAATAATAATTATTGTTTTATGTTAATTGATATATTGCAAGCCAGTGCGAGTAGTCTTAATAATAATGCACAAAAATGAAGACTGAATCAAGAGTGAGATGACTGTACAAGTAGTTAAGATTTTTTATGAGCAGTTACTGATGACATCAGTTTTTTTATGTTAAAAAAATAATTATAATAATGATAATCAACAAGAATTAATATACCTTTATTAATAAAATTAATTATAATTATTATTGTTTTATGTTAATTATTAATTATAATTAATTTTATTACAATAAAGGTATTTGATCTATTGCAAGCCAGTGTGAGTAGTCGTAATAATGATGCACAAGAATGATTATTGTTGACACAGAATGGAGTAAATAGTCACAGTAAACGTTACAAATGCATAAATATTGGTTAACTATAGTGAGAAAAAATAACTACATTCAAGACTTAATGAAAACTAGGAAGTAAGATTGGGTAGGTGTGAAATTAAAAAGACAATAATAATTAATATTAGATATTTTCGTTACTGATTCTAATCAGTATTACCTATTATTATTATTAACATTAATCAATACATCCATACATTCGAGGGTTCACGGGCTATTAATTGTATAAGGCGACATTTTTGGAAACATTTAGGAGGTTATTTTAAAAATTAATTTCTTACTTTCCACATAAAAAAGTAACTTCTTAATAATATTGAAATTATTATGAATATCGAGAATCTATAGAATACTAAGAAATTATTTTTTTATGATTATTTTTCTAAGAAAAAGAAATTAAAACAATCTCCTGAACATTTCCAAAAATGTCGCTCAATACAAATAGCCCGTGAACCCTCGATATTATCTTGGTGAACGTTTTACGCATAGTTTCATAAGTGTTTCAATGTGTTGACACAGAATAAAAAAGGGAGTCAGCATTCACAAATAATGTTAAAAATGCAAATTTCGTAGCGATAATGAGAAAAAATTACTACTTACATTAACACTACAATATGAAAACTGCGAAGTAAGATTAGGTGGGTGTTACATTAAAAGACAATAATAATATTATATTACTGATTATAATTATTATTATGTTATCAATCTTCTTTTAATTATTAAAATAAATAAAGTTAAAATCAATACATACGTTGGGTTTATTTTTGTCAAATTATTTATATACAATGGTGTTAAAAAAAGTTTTTGAAGTGTTGTATTTTTAAGGAGTTACTCAGAATCATGTATAGAATTCGGGAAAAATATTGAAAAAATCCGATCTACAATTTTTACCACTTTTCCATACAAATTCTTGATTCACTATTCAGATTTAGTATGTGAAATGGAAAAAACGTTGCGGATCGAATTTTTTAAATATTCTCCTGTATTCTATGCTTGATTTTGAGTAACCCCTTAAAATCTCAAACGCATTTTTAACATGCCCTGTATAAATAAATAAATAAATAAAAATTGTTTATTTCGGATAACTATTTAAATGATCCATAGCAGGGTTAGTAAGACTTAAGATAGGTTAGTAACAGGACATTTACAGATATAATAATAGTTTTAATTGTGCCGAGCACTTAGTGCGATCACCGAGACGACAATGCTTCAGTGATCACCCTTCGCACAAGGCACTTCCACAGCGGTGATGTGTACCGATTTGCTAATGTCTCTAGGATGATGTTGCCACTATAGTGTTTCCACCACTCGATGCAACGATTATTCACATTTCGACGGCCACACGTTGCAATGACCACACGTTGTGACGACCATGTGTTGCGATGACCACACGTTGCAATGACCTCATGATTTGACGACCAGACCTTAGGACGACCACACGTTGCGATGATTACATGATTCGATAATGCCACGCTGCGCGTCCACACGTTGCGACGACCACAAGTTTTGACGTTTTGATGCTCACACGATGCCGCGAAATTATTGAAGCCGGTTAAAAATATTGTCAGTTTTAACATGAACTACCTTATAATATTTTTATAATAAAATTTATTATAAAATTTTATATTATAAATTATTATTATTTTATAATAAAATTATTATAAAATATTATAAGGTAGTTCATGCTAAAACTAACAATACTTTTAACCGGCTTCAAATATTTTTTATTTTAATATTTTAAAGTGAAGTCGCTGGACCAGGCTTTTTGATGGAAGGTAGGATTATAGGCTGCAATTTTGATTTGTTTAAAAATTGGTGCTGGATAATGAAAATGGTCCTTCAAAGTTCTCACAATAAACCGTTTTACTGCAAGTCATCCAGTCAGAATTAATGAATCATGTGTTTACCATTACTTCTATATTTTAGCATTCACTAAACTTTTCCTCATAAGAAAGAAGGCCGGAAGTTATACCTAGGTAGGTATTTGATTTGAACCATCATAATTTTAAGTAGTTATTGAGGTAGTTAATAATATATTATTTAAATGGATCAAGATAACTGACAGATTATTCAAAAGTAGGCTGATTAGAAGACTAATAATTAGAAAATTCATAAATACCTACCTAGATTAGGTACCAGGGCAGTCTAGATCTATCAAATTTTACAGTTAAAGCTATCAAATAAAACCATATTATCTGAAGTAAATTAAACGTTATAAACTTTACAACTGAATGTGTAAAATTAATAACGAAAACTAAAGACTAATTCAAAATAAATTGTCAATTAGACACATTTATTTCCTGGAATACCGTAGCAATCAATATTGCAGGTAGTTAATATCTGTCTTAATTACTAAATGAAAATGGCAATAGCGTTTACATGTACGAACGTAAGATCATGTTTATGGTACTCATCATTACTTGGATATTCCAGTTATAAAATTGTAATTACATAACTTGAACAAAGTCGCTTTTTTTGTAACTTCGTGGTTTTCAATAGAAAAAATCTGGAAAAAATTCACAAGGTGTATTCGAGGCCCTAGATGTCAAAAATGACATTACCCGAAAACTGTCGCAATGGCTATTGTCGGCTTCCTCCTCGCGACCGGCGAAGTTTAATTTCAATAATATTATCGATATTGTTTTTTTTTCAGAAAAATATTTTTACCTTTGATTTTTTTATTGCTTATTTTTTATATTTAAGTACTATTGTTATATAATGTAATTATTTTTATGGCGTATAATGGATATTTCTAATAGTTTAATATGTAATGTGATATGAAATGGAGAAACATTTGAAAAATATTAATTTCTGTTTAGGTAGACGGGTAAAAAAACAACGAAGAACCTCAATCGAAAGAAGAACTTTTAACGTATAATTAAAATGCAACAGTAAACTACAAAATAAGATTGTCATTTCTCTGGAAAAGTACCACAGATATAACCATACAAGCATAATGTTTCGACTGACCTGCCGAGGTGTGGCCACCACTCCATGTGTGCCTTGGGGCATGACCCAGTACCAACATACTAAACGTGAGCCAAACCTGTCAAACTCGGCCGAAAGGTGCACTCGAAAACAAACTTTGGCCAAGTTTTAATTGCAGTAGATTGTACCGTTGTGACAAACTTGAATCGAACGTGCGATTCATGCACTTGTCTTAAGTTTGTCAATATAAATGCATTAACTTACTTGGAAATTCAACATTGAATCGAAAACTTTGTGGGTCGCGGATTTGTTAATTTAGAGCACAGATTATACAAACAATGACTGTACTAAAAAACTAACTTAGTAAAATTTTGGAAATACATGTTTTGAACTTTGTTTGGGTAGCTGGCGAGTGTATTGTTTATAGGTGAGAGTGTTGTTTCAATGTAAATAATGTTGTTCTGTACAAAATCCTCTTACAACGGAACTAACTAGATTCTCTTTTGCGAACGTACTCGTAACTAAAATACCTAGTAACTAGAATTAGATGATGAAACAGTAAGAATAAAGGAAGCCTCTTAGGAAGCTTGCGACTCTCGAAGTATGTACTAAATACCAATTCTCGTATTATGAAATGAGACAAAATGACAAGATATTCTTGCCTTTACAGAACATTGAAGACAAATTCTGTTCAAAATTTACAATTAAACGCAATTGGTTCTTATAAATGGATACTAATTTCAAATTACTCGAATACTTAATAATCCTTACCTTATAAATATTATTATAATTGAATCCCTTCGAATATTAAAGTTGACAAATACTGTAAACCCTATTTATGGAAAATTGAAGAAGAATAATAAAATATGGAAGACATGCATTCAGTTGCATCTTCATTAGGATTCAATACATGTTTCCCGCATATGAATTCAGCCGCAAAGAAATATGCAACAGATTTCATGGATTTATAGCGGACCGAAATACGGAAAAAGAATCGAAATATAGAAGAAAGTAACGTGAGTGCTGTGAGAGCGAGGACGGATTTTCCTAAACTATTAACAACACTGTGATCAGCTTTTATTAAACTATTAAAAACACAACCTATTAATATTTCTTAAGTTGAAATTGTATTCATCGCTGTTGTTAGCGATAGCAATAAGTAATTCTATTATGTAAGGAACGTAACCTCTCTGTCTATATGTGTGTAATAAAATAGGAGCATAGGCCAACGAGCATGCACTTACTCACACAAATATATTTTCGCAAATCGCCAGTACCTATTCGGACCTCAGGTAGCAAAGGCACGCTCGTTAGCCCTTACTCTGTGTTAACCAAAATTGTCTCGCGAGTTTTTCTATGAATCCCATTCCCCATCAGCGACCCCTATCATCTACAGCTGCTGTACTAAACAAATGCAAAATTATTGTAAAGATACACCTATATGAACAGATTTTCTATGTGTAAAAGAAAAAGTAACGATAGACTTAATGTATAAGTATGTTAAAAGTATCACTTAATCACTGAGTTTAGTAATGAAATAATCAAGTTAGACCCACGCATGAACCTGTTTGGTGACTAGAGATATGAAATTAGTGCCAATCCGTGTACACGGGTACAATATACTTTGCATATTTTGCAGAGAAGCTAGCAATCAGCCCACACTATAAGTAAACGGTTTTATTTTAATTTCCTTTTAATGTAAACCGTTGCTGGAATTACGCTACTGGAATACTTAATGCTACCTTTTAGTCTAAGTTGGCAAAGTAAAAGCATATCTGTGTATGAAATAGCTCGTGAAATAAAATATTACTATGAAAAATACAAACAAAATTCAACGTAAAAAAAAAGCTTTCATTTAGCGAAAAGAAGACGCTGTAAAGCTTAATACGCTTTTGAAAATGTAAGGTAAATGAAATCTGATAACGTTGAAAAATAAAAACTAAGTACGTTTTTTCAACAACCAAAACAAAAGCAATCCCATTGGGATCAATTATAACAGAGTTTTGTCACATAACATTAAACGCGACCACTGGTGCGGCGCTATCTGGCGAAATTGCAGCAAGACAAATGCGCCACAGCGGCGTGTAGCGGTAACCGCTCCAGTTCCCAGCCTTTGTCGCAGCGCAGAGCCCTCTTTGTGACTTGACTCTATCTGGATCACACACTGTACCATGCCACTTGTGGTTCAAGTTGTAAGCGGTGGCGAAGTGTGTTTTTAATAGATTTTCCTAAATTGATACTAATGTATTAGCTCATGATCTATATAACCATGAAGTGGAATTTTGAAATTTATTTATTTATGGCGGCATGATTTTGTTTAATTTTGCTTTCTAATTTAGTTTTTACTCATTATTTAAGATCTATTTACAATAAATTGAAACTTGACTTTATATTACTCACACTCTAACTCGTAAACTTTGTGGTGCAAGATGTAAGAGAAGGTAATTTGTGGTTTTTAGACACACACGGTCATATGGCCCCAAACTAGGATTCCCTGTATCTTGGGAGACTGATACACATACACATATACTTTTAAATACATACTTAAATAGATATAATACACCCAGACTCAGAGCAAACAATTCTGCTCATCACAGAAAAGTTTTCCCTGTGTGGGGATCGAACCCACGACTCTCGGATCAGAGGTCAGGACAGCTAACCACTTAGCCACCGAATCAGTCAAAATGAACTACAACTATAAAGTTTATACGTAAGAATAATCGCTTGGTCTTTTGTTTTATATCCCTAATAGCAACACATAGCGTATAACCTCTTACAGTAAGACCTGTCCATAGTATAGTAATACTGCCGACCTTGCTTTCTAATAGAATATTTGTATTCCATTCGCAGTTGACTATATTATTATAATTTTAATGAGCCAATAATAAGCCAAGGTTGGTGATTGGTCCGATAATACTTATTGGGGTTTTGTCCCTAATTACCATCCGGCATCTGGGTGACACGATAAGATCATCTGTGGTATCTCTTTCGGTCTATTTGTAGTTTGCTATCAGATTGAACTGCGTAACAGTCTTGCAAAAGGTTATGTAATATTGTTAGCTCTAATTAATAAGTAGCTGTTTCTGCAGGTTTGTTTTCATAAATATCCACTTCAGTTTAAAATGCCGTTTTTATGATCCTAATTTATTTTAAACTAACCGTAATATCGTCTTCAAGTATTCCCTTGAAACCTGATCTTTTTAAATTAAAATGCATTATACCTATTTCTTGTTATATTTTTTGTTCAGATATTCATTTTGGTACAGGTATTTGCTTTTCGGTCGTGGCTCAGTGCGGCTTGCGTGGTCGCATCGATCATGCAGGTTAACTGACTACAGACACGGTCATAACCTGGATGGGTTTGACTGTTAGTGGCATTTTATCTCGACCGTTGCCGTGCTTCGCAAGGCATGTTAAGCCATTGGTGCCGGCTGCTATCGCTAGCAGTCGTTAAGCCATATCAGAGGCCTTATAGGCGGCTTGAAAACTTCTGACACTGGGGTTGGCCACTAGCCCCACAACCTCCACCAATCCGGACTTAGCCCCCGTGTGTGGAGTAAGGACTAAAAACCTTCCCGAGTTATGGGAAGAGACCCGTGCCCCTGCAGTAATGGGTTGTTAACAATTTATTTTTAATTTCTCGAGTAATAAGCTGGAACTGCTATAATTAACCACGCTGAATAGGTTAAAAACAACCGACTTCAATCGCAACAACTCTAATTTTGCTATGTTTTTGTTGATTTTCTCAAAAACCGCTGAATCGATTTCGATAAAATTTATACGGGACCACCTGTGAAGTATACCCTTTTAAACAATAAAATAATTTACCAAATCGGTTCAGGCGTCTTCGAGTAATCGGTGAACATAAATAAAAAAAATAATAATAATAAAAAAGATTCCGGCGAATTGAGAACCTCCTCCTTTTTTGAAGTCGGTTAAAAATTAAAATGAATTTCAGCTCTCCACCTTTGCATTCCTTACCTGTGACCTATCACCTCCTTTTTTGTACCGTCATCTAAATTGTATAATTATTATTAATCTGATTCAACCTCTAGGTCGACCCGAACTGTCATAACTACATATTCAAAACTCATTACAAAGCAATCACATGACGACCTTAAAATAGTTCCATTATAATTATCCACAATCCGACATAATAGTATCACACCTACCTAACCGTCCTCGAGTAACTTTGACGATATAATAACATACCTATGTAGTGTAAAATGTACAATTAAGAATTTTTAGCTGACTTACCAGCTGTGTGAAAATTTAATGGAAACAATTAGACATCAACTTAAACATTCAGATTGGTAGCGGAAGTAATTTGACTACAAAATGGTTAATTAAATAAAGTTTTGCATCATCGTTCTGTTTGGTTTTTATTTTTGAGTCGCTGGCACATCTTTTTATCTGTAGAATGTTAAGTATTGTACAAGGTGCTCTCAAAATATCTGCCAGATTTAAACTGGGGTATTTTCTTATAAATCTGAACAAATTATCTCCAAAAATTAGGTATAAAATTGTCATTAGGTTTAAGATGTCTCTGCCTGATTAACGACCATTTTTAAAACTGACTTGATTGAATCGACTGTTAAAGTTACTGCTCTTTATACTGATTCGAGAGTCGTAGCTTCAGTTTTCACCTAAAGCGAACATTTCTGTGAATAGCAGAATTGTCTGCCCTGTATCTGGGTTGTATTTTTTATAAGTATCTGGGTCTATCTTCATATGTAAATATTTTATTAAGTATGTATAGCTTATGTTACAAGGAATCCTATTTTAAGGCCGTATGATCGTGTATATTTGTTCCTGAATATTTATTTAAAACCTAGAAAATTCAGCGGCTAATAATATTGATATGTGTAAATCTTTACAATATTAGTTCAAAGTTTCAGTTTTTACTAAGCATACCGACAAATTATTATATCACACTGACTCGCTATTTCATACTGTAATTTATAGGTATATTTAATATACCTAAGTACATCAGAACATCCGGTAGTTTAACGAAATTTTTAACCAATCTCGTTTCACATCTGAGTATTACTCATACTTTATTCATAACTATTTGTGGTTTTGAATTAAGTGAGACAGTTACGAGAAGCGGCAAATATCAGACATATTGCGACCACTCTTGCAAAAAGTTGACATTTTGACTTCGTAATATGCAGCGTGAAGAATTAATCATGATTAATGTTCTATCGTTTTCCTTTACAAACATTTAAATCTGCCTGTTTGTTTCTGGCTTCAACGAAAACAAAGAAGTTGCTACAGGATGTTGGATGAGGATGTTGATTAGCTATTTGGCCAATTTTGTAATATTAGGGAATTGACTATGGGTTAGTTCAGTATGATGAGGAGAAGATTTAAAATATCTATTTCGTATTTTGTGTTGTATATTTAGGGTTGTGTAAGAAAATAAGTGTACGTCCCGTTTACTGAGGGTTCTACACCATATAATGACGATGAAAACTTTTATGATACTTATCTACGATTTTGCTGAAAAGATAAGAAATAAGAATCTAATGAAATTTTCAATTGAAGTATTTGTATAAATTTATCTTCATAATATTCATAATTTTTGACGATAACTACAATATTTATAAATATTTCAATATCATAAAAAAATATGTACTGTTTCTATTTTAACTATGGTATTAAAAATTGCATAGACTAACTAACCCTAGGAGTACCCACTCTCCTATGCAACATTGGACATAAGAAAGCTTTAATTTCACGATAAATCTATTCTAACAATGCCATAGTGCAGGCCGTTTCGCATTGCGATAACTGTCGTACAAACTCTTATTGGTGTACCCGGCGTCTGCGCCATAAATCCAGCTTTGTACCGGGAAGACATTTCCGATTTCGAAATATCTGATGTTTGTAATACGCCGCATTGAAGGGCCCATGTGTTGTTTTAGAGGTAAGATGCCTGTACAATTTTCTATAACTAACTTGGGTAAAATTTGTTTAAGTTGATTAATTTCTTGTTTTTATTTTAAGTTTTTTATGGGACTTGACTGTAGACACTTTTATGTTTTGTAAATGAACGAAAATAGTCTAATTATTCTAGAAGTTTTATTTTTTTCAAGTTCCTCCGGTGGTGTATATATTCGCGTCATATTAGATGTTGTGAGTTTGATTCCAAGCGGGATCCAACTTTAGAGAATTCGATTCAGTTGAAGGTGGAGCATTTTCTAAGCCCACCTTACTAGTTACCATCATCTGACTGCCAAACATCAATGTTAACAGAATTGATGTCCAGCATGGAGTTAACGATAGGCGGTGCCAACCCCGCAAAAAAAAAAGTTTGCAAAGTTTTATATTAGATATTATTTTGTCCGGTATTTCTCCGTCTATATATACTTTGAATCAAAAATCTTTCACTTTTCCTTTACATTAGAAGTGTTGTCTAACTTCAGACAGAAAACGTTTAAGTTTTAACCTGTATCTTAAGAAATTACTATTCTGAAGCAGGGCCTCATCTTCCCACATTACCCATTCAGTAGATCAAATGACTCTCCAGAGATGCCACCTCGCTTATCAGTTCTACGCCAATAATAACAATAACTATGCATGTAAATTCACCATTAAATTCAAATCCTTCTCCATCTTACAGTATTTCTACTACGAAGTGACGTGAAACATTAGTTTCTCTAACCAGGTGGGCGTTGGAATTTTCATGTGCTTCGTGAAAGTCATACTGCGTTTATGTTTACTGATAAATTTGTAGTGACTACAGATGTAATGTTATTCCCTTTCCAACGGGTGTTATTAACTTTAAATACGCAGCAACTATTCCGTGTTTTTATTTTTCATTTCTAAAGATATAATTATTATCATGATTTTGCAATTTAAATACAGGGTTTAATAAAACAGGTGTAGAAACCATTCACTGGTCAAACTGAATAGCTTAATTTCATGAAATACTGAAACGAACTCTATGTTTCAGGAAAGTCTATCTACTTAAGAAAATACTCTTTTAGAATTTATTATCGGTATTTACGAAGGAAGTTGTTCAGTTTGATGAGAAGGAACTCCTGGAAATTGATCCTG
This sequence comes from Coleophora deauratella, assembly GCA_958295455.1. NCBI lineage: Eukaryota > Metazoa > Arthropoda > Insecta > Lepidoptera > Coleophoridae > Coleophora > Coleophora deauratella. The sequence continues at coordinate 4,568,772 of OY282405.1, read as the reverse complement.
AATCTATTTATAAAATCTTTTTCTATTACACACCCTGTGTAATAAAACAAAAATTTACGAGATCGTATACAAGTTATCATTCGCTTCATTAGAATTCTTATAACATGGCTGGATAATGCTCCATCATGTACTCTGTCTGCTATTAATAATCTAATCAAACTAATATCTAATATCCTATTAAGCATTAGTGCGTTGCCAGACGTTCTATCGGACATCAAGAGCCAGGAGGACAACAAAGGGTCTTCTAATCCATAAATTGCTGGACAACATGTCTGCCCGACAAAGAACAGAGATCAAACAGATAGGTATATTGAGAAGGTTTGTTATGGCTTTGTGAAAGCGTTCGTTGACCTTGCCTGGGAATTTAATGATATAACAGGTATACGTAAGGTAAAATAATCTTTAAAAGATGACGATAGATCTGTTAGAACCGAACTAAACAACCATGTCGCGTAAAAGTTTCTGATATTCTTTATATTTGGCGCGTTCGCCGCGGATTTGTATATGAGGTTTAATATCATATGATACATATAACACAAAAAATTTGGTTCGTTTGCCTTAAATTTCTGCGCGTGTAAATGCGCGGTCAGCTTTAAAGTGATCTTCTTTCTTTTATTTAATGAAGTAATGAACCCTTCTTCTCTCCAATATGAATGAACTACTCGATGAGTATACATAGTTAAAAACTGAATTTCCAATTATAACAGCAAAGTAAAGTAAAACTCAAACATTGAATCATGAAAATATGGAAATGATGCGCTTATAAAATGCTCATTTATTATCCTCGGTCTCAACGGAAAATTATTTGATATGATTAATTAAAAGCGATAATTAATGTGAGAGCAATATTGCATAGGTGTGCCGCGCAAGTGCTATTAATATGAATTTATTGTGTTATAAATTTTTGTGGCTTAGTTTTTTATTCACGTAAAGACTTTCGAAAATGTCCAATTTTAAATTCTTAAACATTTTGTATCATCATTGTCTTTCGTGTTTATAAGAGAGAGATCAATCAGAATTACGAGTGAATAAGAGCAAAACTACAGAGCCAGATCTGTTGCAGCTGGAGACTACTGGATTTACAAATTAACTACTTACATAAGAGTATAAAAATAAAGAACATAATATTATATAAAACAAAAACGGATTTCCTTCCCAATTTCTGTCTCTCAATATTCTTTATACAAAAAGAGAGAATAAAACTTCTACGTAACAACTTAGGCTAAATCTCAACGTATTTCCCGTACAAGTAAACAAAGTTGAAATGTAAAGGAACGTGTCGAAGTTTGTGTGCAACTCAATCTAACTACGGAAGATTGGGAAGCTGATTAGAAGGCCCGGGGCGAGAACATTAGACTACAGTCGCAATACGGGTTGGGAGCAACAAGTTAACTTATACTGATGTAAGCTTTTTATTGACAAAGTTAAAAGTTAAAAATCAAAAGCCTAATAATATATATGTAATTTCCTTTTTTTCTAATGAACTGGAACTTATGACTAAGGTGAAAGTTGAAGATCTGGTTAAGTGGAGAAGATTTAGTTTATTTCAATATACTTTAGTGTTATTGAACATACATAGAAGAATAAAGTTAAGGTAAAGTCGAACGTAAGGCTATGATAATGCTAGGAGTAGAAAAAAATGTTGAGTTGTAAACTGAGAGCTTTAATTATTCTATCATTTAATTCATACTTCATTCTCCAAAATTCACGAAATCATTTTAGTGTGGATATCAGGGCTCAAATTGTTTTTGTATCTAAAAATTTGTTGCAAATAAAGATATTATGTGGTTCGGTAACCAATAACATGCCTACATACATACCTGTACATTCACCCTAAAAACATTACCCATCGCTAGGGCAATCCGATAATATAGATATTTTATTAGTAATTCCATCTTTAAAGTTGACTTTAAAAATATATATCGTGCAATACCTAATTATTAGTCATTTTGTTGATATTGTTTTTGACGGCATAACATTACTTAAAATACTTTTGCAATACAAATTGTCTGACACTGTCACAAATTAAGATAAATAACACTGAAACGTTGTATTTGCCATTAATCGCGTTTGAGATATTTGCGATAATGATAATTGATATCCCCGTCAGTTAAATTTTATCAATTAAAGTCCCACTTATCTTTAGCGATCTGGTTTTAGTAACTAAATCAAAGGTAGCTGCAATCTTTCACATTGATCAATAGACACAGAGCTATTGCACAAAACGTCATTTTGACCCGCGACGTATTTTTAATAGAGCAACGTTTCGACATCGATCAAACTCAACCTCATGCATGCATGACAGTGCGTTTCATATAGGATTACGTACCGTTGACATTTTGTTACGCTACTTTGTTCATTAGCATAAAATTCGTCGTCCATTGAAATGTTGTTCTGCAGGTGTTTCGGAGGTTAGAAGCTATCAAATTATTAGGAGTGTTGCGTAAATAGCTATGAATTTTTGTAGCAAGATTTATACTCGTATTTTAGAAGTTTCAATTGTAAGTTATTACCGAAATTGAAAAACCACATGTACTTACACCAAAATACCAGTACTGAGCATGCTTAAAGTCAGTAATATAAATACAACTAAATGAACGAAGTTTTAACAAATAAATTAACAACAAATAATTACATAAAACGCAATAAAAGCGCATTAAATTCAAACGAGGTAAAACCTTAATGTAAATCAGCGGAAACTTTTCATTGAATGCTTACCAAGCTGTGCTTACTTTAAGTTTTAACTAGGTTTAATGAATTCGTCAAGCAGTTTTAGTTCGGTATTGCTCGCCGAGCGAGTTGGAACCACGTTCCCCGTTAATGTTCGTACAACTTCTAACAATAATACTAAACTAACAGAATGAAACTTTACATCTTTTGAGGGAGTAAATTTTCGAAACAAAACAGTACTAACACTAACGGGCACAGTCAAATGGTATTCATGTGGTGTTCCTGGAGGTCTTATCTATGGTCTTTATGTCTCACTGTCCGAACCTGTTTCACGAGCGAGATCAACAATGGCCGCTGGCAGTCCAGCTCTTTATTATCATTTATTTTTTGGAGAAAGTTACAAGCGAATGTCTTTTAAAATGTTTATCTCGTCTGGTTTTATTGTATAATTTTCTAGAGTTCTGCACATTTGTTACAATAATAATATATTTTACATTATGTCTATTATTTAGCTCACAGTTTGTAAATTGCTACTGAATAAGTAAGTCTTCTCTGAAATCAAGTCCAAAATTTGCTAACACGTTCTGAATAGTTTAGATTTTAAATGTACATTTTTGATAATTGCTATTCATATTGTACTCGACTTAATAGGCTTCTCTCTTTTAACTTAAGGCTTCAGATTTTATAGTATACAGCTATTTGGTAGTGCTTTTATGTCGTCACAAATGTCTTTAAGCTTTGTATTATAGCTACATGACACAAACTGAACTCGTGGGATAACACTTTTTCAGTGTCATATGTCATTTTGACAAACATTACGTCGAAATGGTGGGAATGTGATGAACTTTCGGACTTCCCAAATCTACTGTACCTTTTCGGGTAAAATGCCTTTGTTGTTTCAAGACATCCTTTTACCTTGTACTCTGTTTTATGTGAAAGTTATCCTATCCACTTTTTTGTTTTTCATAAACATGCTACACAATGGATGGGTTCTTTAAACGGAATACCCATAAAGAGAAAATTTATTCGCTCACACATTGCAGAATGAAATAGGTGTAATTTAAAACGAGATGGTAGATGCAAATAAGATTTTATTACTATCATTGTAAATATAAATACTTGGGACAACGTAGAGTTCGGTGGAGTCTACCTCCACCCACACGAGACTCAGAATCGTGTTTATTCTGAAGGTGGATCAAATATCCTATACCACCTCTAGGAAATTACATTAAGTTCACCTCAGGATGTGGCATTACCGTAGCTCTTGGAAAACTGGATTCAACTGTCAGATGTTACAATAAAGACAAACACAACAGATGTTACATCCAAAACTTTTACTTTTACCTTACGCAATTGGTTTTTATTGCAGTTTATTATATACCAAACATAATTTCTGCTCTACAACCGCTTATTGCAATTTGATGAGGACAAAATTGTACGTTACTTTGTACAGACGTCGTTTCAACGGTAATTACTTGGACTTGCCTTTCAAAAGCTCCAAAGGTTACAATGCTACTGTAGTTCGATGGTATCTCGGTTATTAATTATTGAGTCTCATTAGTGTGGCAATCGATGAGAGACCAGTTTTTGGGTCAATGATGTTCGCAAACTATTTGATCAATTTACCCTTTCATGTACTATGAACATTAATTAGTTTTAGTTTTAATTGTATTTTGCGTTGTGTATCGTATCTATTGAAAGGTATTTTGAAACAGCATTTGTAATTATTGTTTGAGTATCATCATTCATTACCTTCTCCTGTATCGTCTTATACAGGGTGAGTGGTTGATTGACGAATGCAAAGTTGACAAATCCAACTTTTTTATTCAGATTGGCCTGAGGTAATTGGGGACATGAGGAACAAAAATAACTAGATGGTGCAAATATGTCTAGATTAATAGCAAAAATATCATAAAGGTATACGCAATATAAACCTACTGAATAGAGAGCAGCAACATAGTTGTACAGTTTTTGCTTTCGCAGTAATAAGCAGGCAGGCATACAGCCTACTTACAATATTTTATTGTCATTGACGTTAATATAATACATTTATTGTCTGCACGAACTTTATATGGTTTTTAACACAGCGCCATCTGTTATGTTTAAATGTGTAACTGAAATTTCAAAAGTATAGTATCCAATCCATATTCATCTTAATAATCTGAAAATTGTTTCACCCTGTAAATAGCTGATGGCCATGTTAGCTATATCCTGCTGAGGCTTAAAACGTATGTTGCGTCTGACATCTTGGTTTCGGTAGATGTTAGAGAAGGTTAAGATTTATGGTTTCTAGTAGGTGTCATGGACACTGCTAGGGTATTGTTTGCGGTCAGATATTAGAACACAGATAGCTTTGTATCTGTAAAATGAAATTTTGCAGCGTTTGCACCTTATAATGATTTTTTATTGTTGCTTCGTTCTAAATGTTATTGATTTTGAACCTATCGATCGTACGATCTGAACCTTAGATTTCTAAGTAAAACATCTTCTGTTTACCTTCACAACCTGATATTTTTAAATTCGGATATAGGAACGAGTGTTCAAGGCATCGGTATTCATAACATTTCTCGTTCCTAGGTTTGCGGGGCGGGAAAACTCTTAAAACTGGGTCAAGATGTCTATATATATAACTTACTCGTAAATTTATTTTCAGAGTATAAATGGTAGGTGGAAGTGGCTTGCAGTGACTACAAAGTAGCTTAATTAATTATGCACAAAAAGTGGTACCTCAACTGTGCACTGCGAAAAATTTTAATAAGCAAAAATTTTCAGAGGTTTATATATTTACATATATTTAGAATACAGTCAGATTATATATAAAAGTGGATGTCGAAACGTGTCATATAACTATTGCACTTTGAATTAAGATCACAATGACTATAATCATATATTTATTGTCATGCATCTGTTGCCGTGTGTTTAAAAAAAAAGGCATATCGGTCTGAACACTAGCATCAGATTTCAAAAGAGGTAAAACCTCCGTTAATGCAACAAAGAACTTGTGGTATCCACTGCACTGAGAAAAAAATACGTATTCGGGCTACGTAATTTACATAGCAAAACAGTACAGCATGACAGTTGTAGCCGGAACCGTGTCGCATACGTAGCTAGTATTAAGTAGGCGGTGCCATGAAGTTTGTCATCAACCGGCATACGTAAATTACTGCTGTGTTGTTTTGCTACATATGTAAGTAGCTGGTAGAATGGTGTTTACTACGTACATAGGAATATCTATACAGGCGTAGGCTCCGCAAGGCATGGAATTTCCTACTCATGTACTGGTGATGGATGCGTACAATACTGGTAAGGGATCCGTAAAGCATTGTGGTGCCTACGTATGAAAGGTTGTTGTACAGGTTCTATACTGGGCTAAGCTCTGTAGAACATTGTGTAGCCTACGTATGAAATGTTGGTTCACAGGTTCTATACTGGACTAGGCTCCTTAAAGCTTGGAGTCTCCTACTTATGTACTGATGATGGATGCGTAGAATACTGGCACGGGATCCGTAAAGCATTGTGAAGTCTACGTATGAAATGTTGTTGCACAGGTTCTATACTGTACTAAGCTCCGTAAGGCATGGAGTGTCCTACTTATGCACTGGTGATGTATGCGTACAGTAATGCCACGGGATCCGTAAAGCATTGTGTAGCCTACGTATGAAATGATGCTGCACTGATTCTATACTGGGCTAGGCTACGTAAGGCATGGAGTCTCCTACTTATGTACTGATGATGAATGCGTACAACACTGGCACGGCATCCGTAAAGCATTGTGTAGCCTACGTATGAATTGATGCTGCAGGCTCTGTAAACACATTTTACCCTGTATGACTCCGCAATGATTTTATCTATTAATTACGGATTTAACCTTATCTCGCAATTAATTAATAAGATCATTGCAGAATCATACAGGGTAAAATGTGTTTACAGACCCTGCAGCATCAATTCATACGTAGCTATACAATGCTTTACGGTTCCCGTGCTAGTATTCTACGCATCCATCATCAGTACATAAGTAGGAGACTCAAAGCCCTACGGCGCGACGCTTAGCCCAGTGTAGAACCTGTGAAGCAACAATACATACGTAGTAAACTCAATGCTTTAGCGGTCCCGTGCCAGTATTGTAGGAATTACATCACCTGTAAGTAAACAGCAAATAATAAACATGTGTTTTTTGTATTAACAGATAAGGATGAAAAATTAATAATCATACATTATAGAAAATTGAATCACATTTATTAAAAAAAATGCATGTAACAGACTGAAATATGTAACATTATATTTAATCAAATTAATGTTATTTATTATATTACAATGTCATTAATAATAGATATCTATTATTTCCGCAAACAACAAATATGTCGATTCCGAAATATCTTATAAAATTGTCAATAATTATTTTATACCATGATGCTGAGTTACAATAATCATCACAAATATCTTCAGATTGGAAATTTAACCTAACACTGAATACCTCAGACGTTGCTACCATTTTTTGAGTCCCAGATGATAACGGAGTTAACTGTATATTTTTGTGAAATACATCATTTAATATAAACTGATTACGTTTAGTATTCTGTATACCTGAAACAGAAAATAACAAGTCAATTAAAAGTGGCCAAGTGCGTGCATGTTCAAAGTTGGGTTCCATAGTTTAAATTCAAATTAAAAAAATTAAATGTATATTTTAAAAAACAAAATTATTTTTGCAGTTATAAACATTTTGTATGAAAACCTTGAACTTTTAAAAATTAACTACACATGCATGACAAAGGGTTCCTTGTTGACTTTGAAACCTTAAAAACATACATATTATTATGTACTCACACTATCTTTGTTGTCGGTTCCAGCTACGGGTAAAGATGACATAGATTCTGTCTCCTTTCCTGTATAATGTCAGATCCCGCTATGGGTAATGATGGCAAAGCTTCTACATTGTTCTTCTCTGTTTTTGAAGCAAGGAAATCAGGATCCAGGAGCTGAAATTTATCCAAAATACATTATATAAGGGAAACCTAAGAAATAAAGATCGACCGCCTTTACATCATCGTTTAGTAAGTGCTTCAGTATGAATGAATGGGCTCATATTATAGATCCTAACACACTTAAATCATGTAAGGAAGAAGCTATTATAAGTAAATGAAATAAAGAAGCTAACTTACCGAATTTTTAATACTATCTTGGAGTTGTTTTTAATGTATTATTGGATTTTCACCCAGTCCCCAATTTTGGATACTAATTCTTGAAAATCCTCAGTCTCCAGTAAAAGCAAGAGCTCAATGTTGTTTTCTGAAAAAGGAAATTTCCTTTGTATTTAATTAAAAACAAAGTAAGAACAGGAAGTGAATTCGCGCGTTTTGCAATGCGACGTCGCATCATGAATTTAGCTACTAATATTTATTTTACGTACCACAAACAAATAACTTCTTTCAATCTGAGCCTTACATTTTCACAGTTAGTTAAAAACTCTTCCATTCTTCCATTTTCCAGGCTTTCTTTTTGTAGTAAGGTTCTCTGTGAACGCACGCGGCGGCGGCGCGGGCGCGCGGAACAACAATGCCGGCCACTAAAACAGTGTTGCCCGGTCTGGTTTTCATTTCACCCCGTGGCCTCGTCTCAATTTACCCTAGATTTTACATATTTCGTAGTTCTTTGAAAATAGTGGTCTATCTTTGAATATTTTTAAACAAAAATTGTAAAGTTTTACTTTTTTGTGATTGCATAGCGGTAAGTCATGGTAAAAAATAAATATCGCCATGTCTTGTGTTTTATGAAAACTGATAACTGGTGTTCTATTGAGTCAATAGGCGTTTTTTCAGAGTTTTCATAAAACACAACAACAAAAAACGCCTATTGACTCAATAGGCGTTTTTTAAGAGTTTTCATAAAATAAGACATGGCGATATTTATTTTTTTACCATGACTTACCGCTATGGGCAGTGGGTTTTAACGCATTCATTCCATTTGGGTTAAAACCGGGTTTTTTGAGTTTTAACCCAGTTATAACCCATTATCGCTTATTTTAGTGGGTGAAAACGTGGGAAAGGAATGAGATGACTTAAAATGATTCGGGAAGCTCCACAATATTTTCACGTTCAAAATATCGCAAGGTCTCAAGACTAAAGTCTTTAACCAGTGTGTGTTGCCAGTGATGACATATGGAACCAATACATGGTCGCTTACCTACTATGGGCCTAATAAGAAGACTCAAGGTTACCCAAAGGACGATGGAGCGTAATATGTTTGGTGTTTTCCTACGTGATCAAATCAGAAATGAGGAGATACGTAGGAGAACTAAAGTAACCGACATAGCTCACAGAATCGCTAAACTTAAGTGGCAGTAGGCGGAGCACATTTGCGGGAAGCCGTTGGATGCGAGCAGCACAGGACCAGTCGGTGTGGAAATCCTTGTGCGAGGCCTTTGTGCAGCAGTGGACGTCTTTCGGCTGATGATGATGATGACATTGAAAAGCCTTAAAAACAACACCCATATTGAAATGTTTTGAGAAATACATATCCGACATCTCGGATTTCGGAAAAAAGTATAGCTTTTGTGAGCACCCTGAAAAATATCGAATATGCCACTCATTCAATACTTGTTTTAAAAATATCCATCATCTTAAGTTTAAAAACAAAGATAATTTTCGTAATCAGCACCCTGCTAAAACTCGAAAATGACGCCCATGGCGATATTTTTTGACAAATGCATGGTCGCCTTCTTAGATTCAAAAATGGATGTCATTTTCGTAATCAGTACCTCGAAATTTTTTTTAAATGATACCCATATCGATTTATAAAAATGCATGTCCGCCATCTTGGCTTCAAAAGTAGATGCTATTTTTGTTCTGGTCTACTCAAAAATTACTCCTATATCAATGCTTTTCGAGAAACGCATACCTATTCATAGGTTTCGCCTTGAAAGACAATGCAAAAATCCACTGTCACCCTCACCAAGCATTACTAATATACAGAATATATTTATATACCCATCTTTTTACAAATACGGACTAAATCCAATCAATATGACGTATGGCTTTTAAATAATATAATATATAATATATTAGTCGTTAATCATTTAACTATTTTTCTTTCTTCTTTCTTTCCTTCTTTAATCAGATTAAGATTGTAGAGAACTTAAATTAATCGATTCATACTTAAATCTCGATTACATTTTCAATCGATTGATTAAATGATTAAAGAAATTAATGTATGAATGCTAAATTGCCAACACTGGTTGATAATTAATTTACTTAAATCTTACATACAAAGAAAGAAAAAAGATGAACTCAAAATCATTCAGGTACTTTTTATTTATTTGTTTCAACAAACAGATATATCAGTAATCAGTTTGTTTTTATATCTAACTGCCCTCATTATCACTTGACGTTGTCGATGCAAGCGGAAAAAATAAAATTTGTGACTGACTTACGTCATTGCTTTTGGACTACACACAGTTTAAGGACATACATACACGCATACATAATAAACGTATGTATATTTTATACATAATATACATACCATATACATATACTTGAAAAAAATTACCCTCCACCAAGCAGTTTGTTTTCACCCACCCTAACGGGTTAAAACTGGGTGATAACTGGGTTGTTACTGGGTTATAAGACATCAGTGGGTTAAAACACGGGTCATTACCCATCTCCACTATTGACTTCAATAGGACCACACCATCACATTTTTAAGAGTAGTTTCTTTTTTTTAGTAGAGAGCACATTATTTACAGAGAAGGTAAGATTGGCATAGGTTATTATTAATTGTGAACGGTTTGAAAGTCGTTGATCTGTGAAGAAAGAAAAAATTATAAGTTCCAATACGGTTAACTGTACTTAATAAAAAAACACTGTTTACTTACTACTTTAAATACTTAAAAAATAAAATACTTTAAATACTTATTTTTTCGACGTTAAATTTTCGCTTGCGCATTAACTCTAGCATAAAAAAATGGAGAAAATCGTTTTCACATGAACGCTTTTGCCCCATTAAAAATTGTGCAGTATTTTGAGTACAGTGGTAGTATACTCTTTAAATTTTTGCTTGAATTTTATTAACCGATTTTAGGTACAAAAGGAAGCGAAACTTTGATTTCATTTTAAATATTATTAAACACTGTATATTTTTAACTTATAATAGAAGACCAATAAATAACATGTTTTATTTTTTAACACTCCATCACTTTTGGTTTACGAATACTCCTGTTTAAAAAATTACGTTTTCAGTGAGGGACACTTCTCAAAGATATGCGGAACACGAGGCGCAAGCGGTCAAAGATAACCTTAGACAACATTGCCAAAACTACCTTTAAACATCGAGGGTTCACGGGCGACTTGTATTAAGCGACATTTTTGGAAACACAGGTAACCTCTACTTTAAAATTTTACTTCTTACAAATTACCTCACAAAAATAACTTCTGAATAATATTTAAAATATTAAGAATATCGAGAATCTATATAATACTAAGAAAAGTAAAGTTTTAATGATTATTTTTCTAAGAAATATTTTTTTTTAATCAGTCTCCTGAACATTTCTAAAAATGTCGCTTAATACAAGTCGCCCGTGAACCCTCGACATTATTCTAAGCTAAATAAACCTTAAATAATGTGACCAAAAATACTTAGATAGCCTTCCATAAAAAATCCCTCAAGTAAGTCATTACGCTAAAGGTATTCTTATAAATGTATAAAATACTAAACGTAAAATTAACCGCTTGTTTAATTTTTTCCCGTAAATTCAGGGTAAATCACCCTAAGTTGATAACACTCTGAGAGCGTTTGTGTGTACGTATGCGGTATAATTAAACACCGGAGCCGAATACGTACTGTAATGCCCGGACTACTTCCCAAAGATATACCACTTCTTGTTCAAATGTATGTTGCCTACAGACGTAATGGTGTGGGCTACGTATAATACGTAGCTTTAAACTTGTTAAAAGTATGATGCTTACAAACGTCATGCCATGGGTAACGTAAAATATGTAGCTTTAAACTAGTTGAAAGTATGATGTTTACAAACGTAATGCCATCGGCTACGTAAGTAAGTAGTGAGGCAGCTCAATCGATTACGAGATTAGCCTTCAATTTAATTAAACCTGGGTTCGATTCTCGGCGGAAGCGTGAAATCCTTATGATGTTGTTATTTTATTTTTGAGTTAATTTTGTTAAATAAAAATAATGAAAGTGTTATTTTCACACAAAAATATTATAGGCTGCCTACTTAAAGTAATATAGCTGTCCACCTTAAATAAGCAGCCGGCTTACTTAATAACAGCAAGATATCGGCTACTTATTGTACGTAGGTAGCCACAAGCTGTAATTATGCCGGCATGCTGACCAAGTAGGCTCACTAGGTATAACTTACTGATGTTGCCTAATTTCGTACGGATTGTCTGCTGATTCATTATTGTCATGATGAAACATAATTACTACGTATGATACATACGTTTCTGTAATACCATTATTGAAAATTGGGTTTCATACTTTCACGTCAGTATGATGTTCCATTGGTAAGGAAGCGCCACAATTATTACGTGTGTTACTAACGTAGTAAGTAGCAAATTGCAAGCACATTACAAAATTGCGTTCTGTAAGGAGCTTTTTTTTCTCAGTGTGTTAAGGCCCCAAGGCTTCTGGCTGAGGCCAGGCTGTAATCATCCAACATTTTGAGGAACGTAATTGGCCAACTAATGAGACAGCCAAAGGCACTGCTCCAGTTTACGCAACAGAAATCGCCGGTGTCACTTGTGATTCCGTAGAGTCGGATGCTAAAAGAGGTTTTTATGAAAGGAATGGAAATACTCAAAGTGGATGAAAAGTATGAGTTACAAATAATTAATTTTATTTAAATGAATAAGTGACACATGTTATATTTTTAGTAAATGCCTCGAGCTTTGCAGTTTTCTTGGAAGAATACAACATATACCTATATACAGACAATACTGATGCAAATAACGTATATTAAATATATGTGAGACAACATATACCGGTTATCAACTGTTTTCGGCGTAAAAAGAATAGATTCAAATGTTTTTGTATTACGTGCACAAAATAAAGTTATATACAATGAAATAAAAAAAGCTTTTTTACGATTTCAACAAAGTGGTTTGAAAAAAAAGATTCCACTGTAAAGTATGGTTAAACCCCCTTGCTTCCTGTATAGGTTGTAAAAAATATTGACCATGTTACTTATTTAACAATATTTTACTTAAAATACAAACAAAGATAAATAAAGACAAAAATATTAATAATACCTACTAATATGATTCAATATAATACTTAAGACATTACGAATTCAAACAGATTTGGTCAAACATAAATTCTAAAGACATAAGATAACGTGTTTTACAGCGCAAAGCCTACAGGGCTTCTGATCGGGTAGAACCTTTTACTGCATTGTCAGTAAACTTTAAATAAAGACTTTTCACACTAACATAACATAAACGCTGTATTTTTATGGTGATGAAAACGGATGATAAATTATTGAATATGATAAAGAAAAATAGAATAAGTGAAGTGTAACCAAAAATGTGTACGTCATGTAAACTTGAGCTCCTTTTATTTATCAATGTTTGTTATAGTTCTACTGAAATCGAAAACAACATTTTGAAACTCCATATAAAACCACATGCATCAAAAAATTGGCCACACAGTTGATACAATTTTATTAATAGTCCATATTTGGCGACTTAAACTTTGTCATAAAATGAAAACTTTTCATTTAATGACTAGAAGCCCCAGTTATATTATTATTAATATTCTATGTTTCTCTAAGAGCAGAAAATTAAATTTATCGAAATCAAAATTGAAAAAAATATATTTGAAATAACTTTTAGTAACGCGAAAAGTCACAATTCCTGTTACTAAGAAATAACTAAACTAACTATAAATACTATGAATCACGGCTGTACATATGAACAGCCTTTACTGTGCGTTGAGAACTCTTGAGACCACATTATTTGTTTTGTCCTCAAAATTCTGTTAGGCGATCGATAAAATATTGTTTGACTTTCTAAGCCCCATGTTATTTTTTGTAATGGTCGCACTACTGTATTTAATGTTTAAGGATATTGACTTTAAACTGACAGTGTACAAGGTAATGTTAATATAAATAGATAAAAAAAGTCTAAAATGGATCGACACATACAAAGTATTTTTAAGACGGATTATGGAAAAAAGTTTCAGTAGCGATTATGAGAAAATATTTTATTAGTATTAAACTAGTGTTATTATGTAATTTACATATGGAAAATTTTAATTTTATTAAAGACATTCTAGGTATTCAATAAAAATAAAACTCAAAATCTTTTAGTGATTATTTCCAAAAAGAAATTCCGGACTTGATCAAAACTATCATTTTCTCCATGTCTTCTTCTGAAACGTTTTATTGGTATATTTTAGCTTCACATTACGCAACTTTTATTTAGTAACAAATATCTTGTTCAAGAAGCTGTAACAATGCTTCAAGGCAGCCTTTTACTCATAAATCTGTACAACTTTTGTTCTACGACTTGTCTTAAATCAAAAAAATTGTGGACTTCTCATACAAACTTGGCCTAATCTAGTTATTTGAGAATTTGTGGAGCAAAATTTGTTCAGTTTCAACGCACTTGTGACCTCTGGTGTTGCGAGTGTCTATGGCCGTCGGTAATCACTTACCATCTAGTGATCCGTCAGCTCGTCTGCCAACTATCCCATAAAAAAAAAAAACAAATAGAAGGCCAGCTTATGTATTTTTCGCGGGACTCCTTTATACGCTCACACCAGTATTTTTTCGGAGGTCTTCAATGATATGGCTAGTTATTTAATGATATGTCCAATTCTAGGATCTATACACGACATATCCATATGATCTCTACTGTTATTAAAAAACTTTTGAACAAAAAATATTTTTTATATATCTCAAAGTTACAGAAGTTGTACCTACAAACGAAAACCGACTAAGTAATTACAACTATTGTCTCAAACTAAATTAAAAGCAATAACCAAGTCTAACAACTCAAGCGCTAAGTAATAAGTGACATCTTTATGGGCTCGAGTCAACCCACGCTAATATCAGTCTAGAGATTTTACTGCCAGCTACCACAGCAGGCTTGGAAGTTGAATTATAGTATTTAATATTATTTTATTTTGTATTGTATATGTATAGGTAGTTTTAAGTAATTTAAAATACGGGTAGTCCTCAGCTTATCAAACTGACTGTATAAATGTAAATATACTTTAAAAAAAATGTACCTTACATATAATTTCGTTTGATACCAGCTACATGTCATAAATTCATTGAGTAATATTCAAGGATAATTAATACATATGAGTTCTTTATTTAAATTAATAATTAAAATAAAAAATATTTCATCCTACTTAAGCCTAATTACAGCTTAGCTTAAAATATTTTACTTAGGATAATTAGGTATATGAATGCTAAATGCTTATTTACATTTACATTACATGAAGACATATTTTCTTGGATATTCTTGTATGTAGAACTGAGTAATATCATACAATAAAAATAATCGATTTTCCTTTTTTTACATTTACTTACCTTCAGTAAAGTTTTCTGAAAATTTCATAAATGTTCTTTTTTTAAATAATGTAACAATTTTAACGTATCTACTAAGACATCCGCCCACTGAACCTTCACGTGGATTCCACATTTCAAAAGAGACTCTTAAGAAACGTACTCTTTTCTTTCTTTCTTTTTTTTAATATACATCATGTTGTGACAAACAATTACTCACAAAGATTTGACGTACAGAAACTACATTAGTATCAATCAATGTCGCATTAATTAAACCTGATACACCCACCTAACTGGTCCAATACGGTAGCTTAAGTATGCATATCATAGATTATTACCGGATAGCAAGAAATGAAATGATTTTCGAAGAAAAAGAGACTAGATCTTTCAACAGGTTATAAATTTAAAAAATATGTGTACTTCTAACAAGAATTTAAAAAAAGAAATTGAAAACAAGAATTTAAAATAGATATGTTGAAATAATATCAGAAATGGTTAGATTAAATGGTACAGTAGCTATAAGCCATATCAAAGATTATTGATGGTATGATTTTGAGATAATGTTCTAAGAAACAGAAACAAATTCTGTCAGCAACTAATAAATTAAGAAAAAACTTGATCAAGATTTGAAGCATAACAGGTAATCAGAAATATTAAGTAGATCTGATACATCTGGATCTAAATGTAGGCTGGTTTCTATGATTCTACAAAATGCGTTGGATATTAATTTCACAAAAAAATTTCAAACAAGTAGATAGCTTCGCATGATGCTAAATGTAATCAGGTAACCGGCGTAGACGGTTAATGCGCTATATGATAAGAAGGTTGGTTATACTCGGTATACGAATTCCAAGTGGTAGGAAGTTTTTATTAGGCTTTTTTCATGTGATAGGTGGCAAACGAACAGTCGGATCACCTGATAAACTTGGAAATAAATAATTGACCACGCTGAAAACGTTAAAAACAACCGACTTCAATCGCAACAACTCCAATTTTGCTATGTTTTTGTTGATTTTTTCAAAAACCGCTGAATCGGTTTCGATAAAATTTATATGGGACCACCTGTGAAGTATACCCTTTTAAACAAAAAAAGAATATTCCAAATCGGTTCAGGCGTCTTCGAGTAATCGGTGAACATATATAAAAAAAAAGATTCCGACGAATTGAGAACCCCTCCTCCTTTTTTGGAAGTCGGTTAAAACTGGCTTTTGAAAAGTGTTCAGTACTTCCGTATTTCGATTGACCACACTATCAAGACCCCTTACTTCGCTACGGAGCTCGCTGAAAAACGAAAACATAGATGTTGTTCCCTTTTGAATGAGGCCTATCTCTTTGTTATTATACTTTTGCTGTGGAGACCAGTGGATGCTGGGATCGGAGGCAAGAGATTTTGTCAGGGAAAAAGGGTGTCGTATCAGGCAAAGAGGGGGTGACCCTGCTCTAGGACCTTTTTGATGGAAAGGTTGTCCATCGCCATCCAGCGCAAGCGTAATGGGAACGTCTAAGAGAGGACTTTTCGGCTAACAAAACATTTTGGTGGATTTCAATTTAATTAATGTTCAACTTTATAAATAAAATTGTTTTAATTTCGTGCTACATAAATTTTGACTTGATTTGAGTTTGATTTGATTAGCTCAGGGTCCGTGGCTGTCATTAATGTTATTGAAACACATTATTTAACTTATTTCTAAGCCGCTGGGTAAATTTTGGGAGCCGCATATTATACAAGGTGTTAACAAACAGTTGTCAGTACTTAAACTGGGGGTTCTACTCACGAAACTGAACAACTTTCCCAAAGGAACCCATAGTGAATTAAAATATACATAAACACATTATACATATAAAGTTTCTTCTGTGAAGGCGTTAAAACTGGATTTCATGGAGAAAAAACATTGTAATTTTTTTTTATTAAGGAACATAAACGAAGCTTTCTTTTTTATTAACAAAATGCTGGCTTCCTAAATAAATAAAAAAACAATCAATAAGAGACACTGATAAGAAGGCGTCTGGCTTAGCTTAAATATTGGGTCAAGGCTTTTAAGTGACTGGTCAAAAGACATAGATACGATCTAGATAAATGAACAGGCCAGATAATCGATTAAATAACTCGGTTTAGGCTTTGGACTACGCGTTTGTGTTAAGGAAAAGGCGCATTAGAATATTAAACTAAATTGTTTGAAATATTTGTATGAATATTAATATAAAGGTAGTTACAGAAATTTACGCAACCACTTTCCGGTTTTATTTACGACTTACCCGGCTCCCCTGTCATTTGTGCTTATAACTGCAAAGACATTAAATTTTGTAATAACTGCTTTTAAATAAAATATATTCAAGGAGTTTTGATATCGAATAAGTCACAAACTAAAGGTTTATAGGTATTACGTAAAAAAAGCTTCCCTACTGAAAGTCAATTAATTAAGAATCATAACTATCCAAACAAGGGTCGTGTGACTTTTTAAAAATCCTGAATGCTGCTTTTAATCAGGTCTTGATTAAAACTTTTTTTCCATTTTCTCCTTTGTTTCCGCTGAGCCAAGTCGGGACAAAAAAGATTTTATGCCCATAATAAGAACGTTCGGAATTCAAAACTTAACAGGTCTCATACTGGGGTTAATTATCGGGTGCCAGAGAGAAATCAATCGCATTAAAGCTGTTTCACACGTACCGATTTTAATCGGTAACGATTACAATGGTAATTTACGTCGCATTCATTTTTTTATTTAATAAAATAAAACAGTAATTAGCGTAGCGTTCGTTTTTTATTTCGATATATAAAGGTGCTATTATATAAGGCACCATACTACAGATCCACGTAAAATGTGTTTGAAACATTAATCTTGTTAGAACTAAACCCGAAGAGCTCAATGGTGACAATTATATCGGTAAGTCTAAAACCGAACTCACTAATGCTGGATTTTCTCGTAAACGACCAAAAATAACAAACTTAAAGTGCGACGCGAAATTCAATAAGAGACCCTTCCAACCGTGTCCTGCTCCCGTGGTTTATGCGTCGGGTTCAAGAGAAAGATGTATGTGGACATGCCCTGATTCGTGTATATAGAAGAATTGATCTTGCTCTATTTTAACAGTTCTTGGTTTCTTTCTCTTAGACTTTAATAGTTGAAAAAAGTAAAAAGTAGTAAGTAAAAGTAGTAGTTGGTTTAGATGAAGTTATGCAAGAAGATTTGGATATTCAATTTTATACCTGACTGAGAAACTTTAATGGACATATAAGTACACTTTAGTGGTGAAAGTGATAAATTATTTGTGGAAACTAGATTAAATACACTATGAAAAAAGTATTCAAAATCAGTTTAATTGCATACCAAAATAGAGAAAAACGCATCAAAAAGATAAAATAACTTATGCCAAGGTGGAGACAAGATAGTTAAAATGCAATGGCGTGTGTGTCCCTTTCATATGCCGTCATATAAAAATATATATATACATACATTTACTTGAACAGCTATATGACCATTGTATTTATTTTATTTATACTAAAGCTTTCCTCAATCATCAATAACATCCATATACACCCAAAGTTAAACCGAACCGTAAGTTTCCGCAAAGAAAGATTTTTATTGCACAAAGAACAATGGCACTGTTTTGAGGAATTAACATCTGGATTAATTAACATATTCACCGTCCGTATCTAATTACCTTCCCCTTTAATTAAAAGTTAAAACCTTCGCTTTATTTGCCTTCGAATAGCAACAATAGCTATTTATGCATGTAAACTGCATTCCGGTTTGCAGCCGCGACACTTCGGTTTATATTGTGCTGCAAGGAGCTCGAATGTGGCTCGTAAGGGGTTAAGTGACTACATAATTATAGTGCTGTAATCGTGCTGTACTATAAGTGTTATCATATTTTTAGTCAGTGTCTTAGATATCTTCTTTCTTCTTCTTTTTTCTCTTTGACATTCCACAACTTTAAAAAGTGATTTTGCCAATATCAAGTGAAAAGAGATAAGCGAATATTTTTGATTCTTCAGTAATAAAGCGAAACTCTAATGTCAAGTGAATGTTACGGCTTTAAGGGTGATGGGCACTTAAAGACACTCCACGTGGTGGTTTGCTGCTGAAACTCGGAAAACAGACTTGTCTCCCCAGTTAAGCCTCTTCTTAATATCGCTTATCTCAGAGTCTGGATCACAGCTATTTCTCCATGATAAAAATAACGTTGAAACTATCCTAAAACGGTAAAAATTGTAAAATTAACTCAACAAGCGTGTACTCGGTACAGAGTCCCGGTAACCAACCAGATATCTTCTTTAAAGAGTCGGCATCGCTGAAAACTGAGTTTGACGGTACCATAAAAATTACAACTAACGTTTATTTTGTACCAATCGCATCAAAGCGTACTTTATAATGAAATAATGTGATTAAAATGTTATTAAAACGACAAAAACATAATAATTTTGCGTCGCAGGAAGACATACATATTTGCAAACTTAAAACGAAATGAAAATAATTTAAAAATAAAAATTGTTTTCACCTGAGAAGGTTATTCCAATCTGCCAATCAATCTGCCAAATCTAAGTTCAAACGTTGTTTGAATTTGTGATATTTTCTTTACGATTCTCCCATATGTTCCCAAATAAAAACCTTAAAGAATATAATTATGGTTTCTTGTTCTCGTTACTAACTTAGTGTAGAAAATATGTCGGTAGAAAAATAATAAACATTGTGTTTTCATTGATTCATTCATTCATAAGTCAGAATTGGTCAAGACCGCAGAATTGATAAATAATTGAGTTATGTTTAGATTTTTGAAGTTCTCTATTTGAGCCTAACCCAAATTCACGGGGTATAAGTACGATATTTTCAAATTTTTTTACGTCAGGTTCAAAACGTAGGTCTACGAGTATTTTCTGGTTACCGCTTGCAATTATGTGCAAGATATGTTCCCATTTCAAAATCGGAAACGTTAGAGAGATAGTCAAAGATACGGCGTATCAGGTCATGCGTATCGGGTATCAGGAGCGCGAGACAGGTTACCAACCCACCCAGCCCGGCATTCCGCTGTCTCATGATGAGAAATTGTATAGAGCTGTACACATCTTCGAGCTGTAAGTTGAGCAATTTCATTTATCATGTATTTTTATGTCTTTCGATTACTCCATCGTCAGTATTTTTCAAAATATTATACCATTAATGACACACAAGCTAAGTATCCTGTACTTTTAGAAGCGTGCGCAGCATATGCCAAATTCCAAGTTAATATTTAAGTTTACCTAAAAATTTTTTATGCTAAACGTGTCAAAAATACTGGTGACCTAGATCCTTGTAAAGTCAGCCAGCAGAATAAGTAAGGTAGACTTTAAATTCGAAACATATAACATTATTATGCTTTCCAAGCATTTTAACTCACCATTTAAGGGCCCATTCACATTTGTTTCGAGAAATCGCACTTTTTGAGCTCGTAATTTTCTACTGTCGGAAAGAGTTATACATTTAAAAAAATATATGTTCAGTAGATTCGTGTTTCTTATTGTTAGTTAATGTTTCAGATTCTTAAACATTTGTTCCATTATTTTATATAAAAAATAACACGCAGTCATGTTTTCGCAAAAAAGGTTAGCACGGTCATTTTCAAGCCCCTAATTCTCTAAATAGAAAACATTTATTGTACCAGAAAAATATATTTTCAAATCACTTAAATAAATTTATTGTTAGTTAATGTTCTCGTTTTTCAATTAAACGTCACAATCTCTAGTAAAAAAATATATTTCTAACATCAATTTCAGTGAAATACGTCTATACTAAACCGCGATTTTTTATAAAAAAACCAAAATATTTTTGATTGAAACTGACATCAAAATAAACACTGTTATTTTCCCAATAAAAATCAATAAATATATCTGCATTAATTAAAAAGGTTTCAAAAATACAATAAATTATATTGTACCAGAAATCTACGATATATTTCATTGCCTCCGCGTGGACCGATCAGTACGGCGCGAGCGCCCGTCGAGGAAGGACCTGTGTCAGTTTTGCCGCGCTCCGATAGTACTAATTATACGCTGCCCCGCAACGTTTTGATCTTTGTGAATATATATGTTTTTTAAATTAATATTCTGAGTGACATCTACTTTAAGCATAAAAATGTTAAACATATAGGTACTTTGAATATTAAATTTACATAAAAATAACATTGTTATTTTTCCATATTTTCTAGGGTGGTCGCTCTTATTAGATAATATGGAAAAAATACATTGTCGTTTTCATATGAATATACAAAGTACATACATGCTTGTAATTTCTTTATCCTTGAAGTACATGTCAGCCCGTATATTTAACACGGAAGAAAAAAGGAAGTAGGTGTATCTTTCGTGTTATAAATTAGCACTACAGTGCTTACTCGCGTTAATTATCAGTAGCTTGCTATACCTGACGTTCTCGACACAAGAAATAAAAAAGTATGAAAATATGTAGTGTTCTAGGGCGAAAAAAGATGCATGTTTTTACCCTGCTTCGAATGTATGTATTTATGCACCAAAGGGTGCGCTGTACAACCTTAACCGTTTGATGGATTTCCACACATGAAATTTAATTAGATTCTTCTTAGATTGTGGGAGTGATTATAGGATATATTAAAATTAAAAAAATAACAAGTTTGCTTTATGGTACCTGTTTACAAAGCGGCTAGTCCGTTTCTTAATAGACTAATAGGGCAATAAGGCTACTTAACGTTCATGTCAAAAACCTTTTAATTTATGAAGCTCGCTCCAAGACAGGGTTATTTTTTTTTGTTAAATCTCCTCCTCCGTTTTTTTGCCAAAAATGCAAATATCTCGGATAACGGTAAAAGATATCAGAAATCTGACAGAAATTTTGAAAAACTTAATTAAAAGCATATAATACATGAGACGCATATTGACTATAAAAAAATAACCAAACTCAATTTTTTTACAGCTTCCTACACAAATTCCTTACTATTCAGATATCTCGGAAACGGTAAAAGATATCGGAAATCCGACAGAAATTTTCAAAAACTTAATCAACAAAATTTCCCTACAAATTCTTAATTCTTACTTTTATAAAAATCGGTAGTGAATCTTTAATAAATGTTTCTAATTATGATATTGCAGCTTCATATTGCCGTAAAAATGGTAAAAATAGGGGTGGAGTTTGCGTACTCGTACGAAAAGGATTAGCATACAAAGAACTGGACGACATTAAATTATTTTCGCAGGATTTTACTTATGAATGTTGTGGTATACGTTTGTCTGGCTATAATATTAATATTATTTGTCTCTACAGAACCCCAAACTCAAATGTCAACACATTTCTAACAAGATTAGATGATACATTAAAAAAATACACGAGAAATCCAAAATCACGAGTTGTTTTGGCGGGTGATATCAATATTAACACGCTAATACGATCAAACAGCACAAAAGATCTTATTGACATTACAAAAAATTACGATTTAAAGTTGCATGTAACTGAACCAACTCGGAAAAAGACATGCATCGATCATTTGATAAGTAATATTTGCGAGGCTACTGCTGAGTTACATCATTTGTACTTGTCTGATCATAACACAGCCCAGATGCTGAACATATCTGTCCAAAAAAAAAATGTTCAACCGCTAAAATATTACATATTAGTGAGAGACTATTGTCAACAAAATTTAATTAAATTTCGTAATATGTTAAAGGAATTGTCATTCTCTAACATTTTCGAAGAACCTGATATTAATAAATCTTTTAAGATCTTTCATGAAATCTTGACCACTTTGTTTCAGTTATGTTTCCCTCATAAGAAAATTAAAATTTCAAATACGTATAACAAATCTAAGTGGATTACAAAAGGTCTTGTGAAAAGTTGTAAGACCAAAAGATTATTACGGTATAAATATTATGAAAGCAAATGCATAGAAATCAAAAAACAATATAGGTCTTATTCTAAGCTATTACGTAGATGTTTGTATGCGTCGCAAAAAAATCACAATGACAAAGTTATGAGAAACGCTAAAAATAAGTGTAAAACTTCCTGGCGAATAATTAAAAACGAAACAAACAACCTTCATTGTCATCAGTTTGTAAATAAAATAATAGTAGAGGGAAAACAAATAGTAGACCCAGAAACAATGGCTAAGGAGTTTAACGATTACTTAATAAATTTAACAAATTCTCATAAAAATATAAATAAAAACACAAACAAATTTACACTAACGAGTAGGGTTTTTGTGAAACCTTTAATGACAAAAGAATTAGGAAACATAATAAATTCTCTTAATAATACGAATGCAACTGGCTTCGATGAAATATCCACAAAGGTGATCAAGTTTTGTGCAAAGGAACTAAATGCACCACTAGTATATTTGATAAATTTGTCATTCCAAAATGGAGTGTTCCCTGAACTATTAAAAAAATCTATAGTGAAACCCTTGTTTAAAAAAGGAACTAGACCTTCCATGGAAAACTACAGACCTATCACACTAGTTCCAGTGCTCTCCAAGATTTTTGAAAAAGCTATGAAGATAAGATTAATAGATTTTTGTCACAAAAATAACATTATAAGTAAAGATCAGTATGGATTCCAAGCAAAAAAGTCCACTACTTTGGCAATATTCCATTTAGAGCGTGAAATAGCAGAAAACATCAACGCCAAAATTCCTACTACAACTGTATTTTTCGACATGAGCCGTGCCTTTGATTTTGTATCGCACAAGCTATTGATTGAAAAACTGAATAATTTAGGTATAAGAGGTTTAGCTCTCGATTGGTTCACATCCTATTTAAGTAAAAGAACACAGGCTGTCGAAATAAGACATATGGATGAAAAATTCAGTGTTATTTCATCGAAATCTGAATATAAACTGAATGAATGTGGTGTGCCTCAAGGGAGTATACTTGGCCCATTGTTGTTTTTACTATACATAAACGACCTTCCTGAGATAACACACCACAAAGTTATTTTATTTGCAGATGATGTTTCTGTCACAGTACCCTACAAAAATAATTTGCATGACTATGAAATAGAAATAAATAATACAATTAAAAATGTAATAGACTGGATGAATCAAAATAACTTAACAGCAAATTTAAATAAGACAAGTTATATACAATTTGGCACAAACAGACACAACAAATTTAAACTTAATATACATAACAATGGAACAAATATACAAGAGCTCACTAGTACAAAATTTCTCGGTATTATATTGGATGACAATTTTAGTTGGGAAAAACATACAGAGACTCTTAGAGACAAACTTAGTCGCTATGTGTATGTATTAAGCAGACTTAGAAATGTATCAACAGTAGAGACTACACTTTCAGCATACCACGGATACGTTGCGTCTATTATCAAGTACGGCTTGTTGATATGGGGAAATTCTGTTCACTCTAAAAATGTCTTTATTGCACAAAAAAATGCATACGAGCTATGTGTGGTAAAACATCCCGGGAGCCATGTAGACCTTTGTTCAAATCTTTAGGATTATTGCCCCTGCCATCCATGTATATTCTTGAAGTGGCTACTTTTGTTAAGAATAATCTACATCTTTTTAAAAAGACTACAGATATACATAATAGAAATGTACGAAACCCAAATAAATTAGTATTAAATAGTATTCCTAAACTGACATATTATAATAAACAATGTATAGTAATGTGTGTTAGAATTTATAATGCTTTACCCGATGACATAAAATCACTACCTTATGTATTATTTCAACGCAAACTTGTGAAATTTCTTAAAAATAAAATATTTTATTCAGTTAATGAATTTTTTAACAAACATTATTGATAGTTTAATTTAATTGTGACATATGGGAATTGTAATGCTATGTATATTTTAATGTGATTTAATTAGTATTTTAATTTAATTTATTAATATTTGCATGCCAGATTTGGTAAAACGTGAGGGACCTACAGCAATATTTAACATCTATGTATAACCATGTTTTATGCGAATAAATTTTCATTTTCATTTTTCATTTTCATTTTCATTTTCTTGATTCAGTTTTCAGTTATCTCGACCACCGCTTTTTTTTTATAAAAAAATGCGAATATCTCTGAAACGGTAAGAGATATCGAAAATCTAACAGAAATTTTGAAAAGCTTAAACAAAAGCAAATAATACATGAGACGCGTATTGACTATAAAAAAAATTGCTAAACTATTTTTTAGTTACCCAAACATACACATTATATTATAAACACATACAATACATAAACAACATTATTATTTTTTTCTTTTTTTGCAAAATTGAAAAAAAAAATATAGTTTAGCCATTTTTTTTTTCATAGTCAATGTGCGTTACATGTAATACACGCCTTTCGTTAACCTTTTCAAATTTTCTGTCAAATTTTTGATATATTTTACCTTTTCCCAGATATTTGCAGTTTTTGCAAAAAAAAAAAACGTTTTTTTTTTTATAAAAAATGCAAATATCTCTGAAACGGTAAGAGATATCGAAAATCTAACAAAAATTTTGAAAAGCCTACATCAAACCAAATAATACATGAGACGCATGTTGACTATGAGAGAAATGGCCTAACTCATTTTTTTTCGATTTCCCATACTAAATGTGAAAAGTGAGTAAGGAGTTTGTATGGGAAACTGAAAAAAAAATGAGTTTGGCTATTTTTTTATAGTCAATTTGCGTCTCATATATCAGAATAACATGCTTTTACCTCAGTTTTTCAAAATTTCTGTCAGATTTCCGATATCTTTTACCGTTTCCGAGATATTTGCAATTTTTGCAAAAAAAAAAAAACGGTGGTCAAGATATCTGAATAGTGAGTAAAGAATTTGTATGGAAAACAAAAAAATAGTTTAGCTTTTTTTATAGTCAGTACGCGTCTCATGTATCTTTTGCTTTTATTTAAGCTTTTCAAAATTTCTGTTAGATTTTCGATATCTCTTACCGTTTCAGAGATATTCGCATTTTTTTATAAAAAAAAAAACGGTGGTCGCGATAACTGAAAACTGAATCAAGAATTTGTAGGGAAAATTGAAAAAAAAAGTTTTGCCATTTTTTTCATAGTCAATGTGCGTATCATGCAATACACGCCTTTCGTTAACCTTTTCAAATTAACTGTCAGATTTTCGATATATTTTACCTTTTCCCAGATATTTGCAGTTTTTGCAAAAAAAAACGGAGGTCGAGATCAAATTTAGATGGTTTTTTTTTTCAATATTTTTCCTGTACTCAATACTTTATTCTGAGTAGTGATTTAAATAAATAAAAAATTTATCACATTTCACAGTCTTGAAAAAACACAAAAAAATAGCCAAACTCATTTTTTTTTCAGTTTCCCATACAAATTCTTTACTCACTTTTCACATTTAGTATGGGAAATCGGATAAAAAATGAGTTAGATCATTTTTCTCATAGTCAACATGCGTCTCATGTATTATATGCTTTTAATGAAGCTTTTCAAAATTTCTGTTAGATTTTCGATATCTCTTACCGTTTCAGAGATATTTGCATTTTTTACAAAAAAAAACGGTGGTCGAGGTATCTGAATAGTGAATCAAGAATTTGTATGTAAAATTGAAAAAAAAAAATGTTTTGCCATTTTTTTCCATAGTCAATGTGCGTATCATGTAATGCACGCCTTTCGTTAACCTTTTCAAATTTTCTGTCAGATTTTCGATATATTTTACCTTTTCCCAGATATTTGCAGTTTTTGCAAAAAGTAACGGAAGTTTAGATAATGTAGATAGATTTTTTCAATTTCACAGTCTTGAAAAAATCCAAAAAATATTGGCTATTTTTTCTCTCTCAATTTTTTTTTCAGTTTCCCATACAAACTCCTTACTCACTTTTCACATTTAGTATGGAAAGTCTGATAAAAAATGAGTTAGACCGCTTTTCTCATAGTCAACATGCGTCTCATGTATTATATACTTTGACTTAAGCTTTTCAAAATTTCTGTTAGGTTTTTCGATATCTTTTACCGTTACAGAGATATTTGAATTTTTCAAAAAAAAAAAAACGGTGGTCGAGATATCTGAATAGTGAATCAAGAATTTGTATGGAAAATTGAAAAAAAAATGAGGTAGCCATTTTTTTCATAGTCAATGTGCGTAATTTCGTATCACGTAATACACGCCTTTCATTAACCTTTTCAAAATTTCTGTCAGATTTTCGGTATCTCTTACGGTTTCAGAGATATTTGCATTTTTTGCACAAAAAAACGGTGGTTGAGATATCTGAATAGTGAATCAAGAATTTGTATGGAAAACTGAAAAAAAAAATATGAGTTTAGCCATTTTTTTTTCATATTCAATGTGCCGTATTATGTAACACACGCCCTTCGTGAACTTTTTCAATTTTTTTGTCAGATTTTCGATATATTTTACCTTTTCCCAGACATTTGCAGTTTTTTGAGGTCGAGATCAAATGTAGATCGATTTTTTTCAATATTTTTCCTGTATTCTATACTTCATCCTGAGTAGTGATGTAAATAAAAAAAAAAAAAAAAAAAATAAATCATATTTCATAATCTTGAAAAAATACAGGTTTCTAAAGGTTCTTTTTTTCTTTCAGAGAACGGAATACACAACTGAAATGTAATAAACATAAAAAGTGATGGGTTTATTCCGATTTTAATTGATAAAATAAATTAAATTCTACATTTATATAAGATCTAAACCCAACAAGGATTGGAGAAATTCTGTCCCTCAGTAAAAATTAAACATCAGTGAGTGCCAACTATTTCAAGCTATTTAATTACTATAAAAAACAAATATTAAAAATTAATAAAAAAAACAATTATACACCTGAAAAAAAACCTGTGCCAGAAAAAAAATTTCGTGTTTTTATAACGTTTTTTTTACCTCAGAAAAAACCGTTTTTAAATCTCTAATTCTATCCCCTTAAAATTTCAAACACACTTTTTTATAATCCTGTAAGTATAAGTTGTTGATAAAAAATTAAAAATCTCAATATTGTTTAAGAGCACGTTTTTTTAAATTCTGCTACCGCCTTGTTACAACCTGTATTTAACTAATACCCATCAATATAGGATGAATATAGGATGTTAGTTACTAGGTGAGAATAATTTTATAGTCAAAAAGACAAATCAAAATGTTTTTTTATTTACAATAAATCGATGTTATACACATACTTTTAAATCTACTAATCATAATATGTAATACTATTTTCATCATTTTGAATTACTTATTTTTATCCTTTAATAACTGATTTAATGTTCAATGTAGCTTAAACATGGAACTAAATTTAAAAAATATATATAACCTAAAATAGTAAGGTCAAAATATAACGTTATCTTATAAACGTCATAGTAAATACGTTCTCGGCAATTACAGTAAACAATACACGCAAAACAATGCAACGGCTGTTTCATTTCACGGCTAGCTTAGAACGAGCGGATAAAAGAATCAAAATCTGTTAGTCCGTCGCGCGATACGGTTGTGTGCGTGGAGTAACGCGATTATACAAGCGTACGACGCTCCGTGTCGATGCCTAAACTTGAGCGCTTGCGTTTCGATAAAGGCCTCTTAAAGCTCGTCCTGTAAAACTTTGCCGCCAGACGTCAAAATTATAGTTATAGCATTTATAGTCTCGTTTCAAAGATAAAAAATCTGGTTTTATGTGTATTTGAAGATGCTTAGTAAGTCAGCAACAACGGTATAACAAATATGATTAAAAAGTTTATGATTATGATTAAGCCCACCTTCGTCCATAAGTTCCCATCTACAGATTATCATCGCTTGCCATCATGTGATGAAACAAAACACAGAATACAAAGTGTTGAGCTGAACAATTGAAAAAACAATTTATGAGTTTCGAATTACCTTCATACTAGAGTCACTATATTATCTGTATTATACATTAAATACACAATGTTAAATTCATATTTACTTAACATTATAAATGTGAAAATAGTTTGTTTTCCTTTGTCCTTATTTCACGTCTCAACGGAGAAACGGAACGTATTTTTTTTTGTCGTAAAGATAGCCGATGGGACGGGAAGTGACATAGGCTACATTTTATCCTGCAGAAATACAGTTCTCCTTCGAGAATCACACCTAAAACCTCAAAAACAATGCTGCTTGACAAAGTAACGGTATTTATTGCTGTAATAATTATTATATTGTCTATAACATCCTTATTTTTTACTTCACTATCACACTTATAATTGATTGATGGATTTTAAATGACCTAAGTTTTATCTATACTGCCTGAAGCGTGATACTAATCAAAGCGAAACTGTTGAAAGCCTGTTGCAAAAACAATATCAACAACAGTTAGGAACATATCTAATTCTTTAATGTTTAATTAATCGGTCTTCGTGATCTTATTGGTGTTTTTATATTTAAGTAGCCTTATATTTTTATGTAAATTGTGTTGCTATTAAATCAAATTGATATTAACAATCGCATGTCTCACAATTGTTGGGCTATGAACGAATTCGCTAACATATCTCTAAAACGTGAGGTTGGGGTACCCATATATGGGTAGCGAACTAAGTTCACATTGGTATATATGTATATTAATTGGTAATATCTTCAAATCTCGTTGTAATTAAAATCCACCGCAAGAGCTGCAATTCCATTAGCTCTACACAGGTAGAGAACTGCAATACTATAGAAAGAGTGAGCTGCATTCGGTACCTGGGTATAGTTCTGGATGACAAATTAACCTTTAAAAATTACGTAGTAACTCTGGCAGGCAGGGTCCGCAAAATTATTCATATAATGAAAATCCTGCGTAGTCGAGTCGACGGGAAAATTCTTAAAATGGTATATCTGGCACTATGTCAATCAGTTATAGCTTACTGTATTCTGGCGTGGGGTGGTACAGGCTCTTCTGTGGTTATAATGGTAGAAAGAGCACAAAGAGCGGTCCTGAAGGTCGCTATTGGGAAGCCTTGGAGGTACTCCACTTCAGCAGTTTATGCCGACACTGGGGTCCTCAGCGTTAGGAAACTCTACGTGTTGAGTTTGACTACCATTGCGCATAAATCTGTCATTCACTCTCCAGCTTACAGCAGTATGTTAAAGAAACGAATTTTTGCACTAGAAATACCCTCAGTTAAAACCACTTATGCTAGACGATTCATATCCTTCCTCTCTCCCTATATTTACAATAAAATTGTCCACATCTGTTCTATAAAGGACTGTAATACACTCACACACACACAAACACAAATACACACACACACACACACATACAAACGTTCACACACACCAATTATTTTTATGTTATGTTATGTTTATGTTATGTTTAGTTATTACTTCTAAACTAATATCCTTAGAATATAAATATTGTCAACGTCTATTATTTTTCATAATTCATAATTGTTATCACAGACTCAGCCGCGTTAATATTTTCATGGTAACCAATAAACTTCGACTTCCACGATACAGGCACTGCCTAGTGTGGGGTCAATGTTAATGTTTTGTAAGGTACTGGTATTTTGTAATAAAGATTTTATTTATTATTATTATTATTATAATATACTGAGAAATTATGTAATTAAATCAACTATCTTTCGAAATGTACAAAAGTCTCCAAACTTTATTATTGCCCCCACCGTAACAAACTTTGGCACTCAGTTTGTAGCTTAAATTACAATTGGGTATGAAACAAACACCTTTGAATACCTGTTCAACTTCTGATCTAAATAAAGTACTTGAAACAGAAGTATCCAAAGATTCACCCTAATAAGTTCGCAACTAACCTCCAACGGGAAACAATCTCATACCTAAGCCAACAACAGTTAGTTATCCAACTCAGATTGTTGTGTAGGTGTTTAATATTGAGAGATCGTGTTATAACTCACTCAAACTATCTCCAAGACAATTTCCTCATAACAGCCGGTAGTTTAAATTATTCAGAGCAGTTACGGTTAGTTCAGAAACTGTCTCAGGTGGTCAACTTGCAAAATGTCCTGTCCTTTCTAATTCACATAGCAATGCAGCTGTTTTGCTGGTGTTTCACACGTGCTTTTTGCAACGCGGATTTCAACTGAAGGCTCATAAAAATAAATTCATAAAAAGATTTTATTTTAAATAGATTTTTAATAACGTATTTATTATTTATTATTTTTATAATACCCAGTCATTCTTATTCAGTAAATTAGCTAGAATATGTTTTTATGACTACTTCCTTGTGATCAGACCATTTAAAATCCAGTCACACGATGAGAATAAAAAGTATAGAAAATAAACAAACATTTCATATTACAGATTTGGTGTGCTAAAAACTGTAAATCAATAAAGTACTGAGAGCAGCCCAACTTCTACGCTGACGAAGTCGCCGACACCACCTAGTGCATTTATTATAAAACTGTAACTATTTTAAGCAAGAGCTGAAAAATCGTAGACGTTGTAAAGAATACAACTGAATAAAATGAAAGTTTGTTTTTATTGTAAATACTATTTTCAACATTTGAAAAAAGCTTGCTGAAAACGCGTCGATTTTGTTTGCTTGTATGAACACACAAACACTACCATAAAACCGGTTGTTGAGTTATTATTATCTATCGGCGGGACTGTTAGCGCCGCGGCATGGTGTAAATGCTATTGTAAATAAATTGTCAGTTTTCTAGACTGCTGACCGTAAAGCGACTGACAGGCATCGCACTGCCATTCGCGGTGGTATGTGAGAATCGATTGTTAGATAGCTTTTTGCAGCTTGCTACGATGAGTTTATTTACTCCTATCCGGAGAACAAGAGCAGATATAATACAGCGTATGATGTAACTTTGAAATGATAAGTTTTTTGTGATGAATGAGGAAATACAGGACGTTAAAAAGTGCGTTTGAAATTTAAAGGGATTACACAGAATTCAGTATAGAATACAGAAAAAGTTCAGTTCAGTTTCCCATAAAAAATCGTGATTTACTATTCAGATTTAGTGTGGAAAACTGAAAAAAATTGTAGATCGGATTTTTTCAATATTTTTCCTGTATTTTTACTTGATTCTGAGAAACCTCTTAAAAGTTCAAACTAAATGTTTGTATAGATATAATATGAAGGGTAGTTAAATCAATATTGAGTATTTCGATTATTAGAGTTTTTACCCATTGATATCAGTATTCTCTTATACCTTGAAAGTCAATTTAACTTGTCACACAAATTTGCTTTCCTTAAACAAAACTCCGTGTGAAATCAGTTATAAGAGTTAAGTATTAATGAGGAGCAAAAGTTGAAACACATTACCACAAACAATTGAACCAAAACGTTTGAAAGTTTGTTTCTAGCAATAAACCTTATGAAGTATATTAGCTTAATTCAATCTGAGCAACATCGATATTAAATTCCGGCAGAAATACGAAAACCTTCGCTCGCGAACCCAACGTTAATTTCATTCTAAGTGATTCGAGTGGACTTTATCGGATTCAGCCAACAAAAAGTGAAAATGAAACAATTATGTAAATTACCAACAAAATAAAATTCATTTTATTAATAACCAAAGACGGGAGTTCGTATTCGTAAATGAAATAAAATTTCTTAAATGGTGACATTAATTGTCAGGATAGGCGGAAAAGGGGGGTGAGTACTCTCTCCACTCCCCTCCCCTTTTTCTTTGCGCCTCCCAAACAGAAGTTATCTCAAAGGGGAGAACTTTTAATAAAATTCCAATGCCTCAGGCATTTAGAAAACAGACAGATTCAAATCTTATATGCCATATCTTCTAGTTATAAGAGTGGCAACTTAGTAGAAATGTCTGGTGAACGGATGCCTTTGAGAAACTTCAATATCAAGCTTCTATATACACGTGTTGGTAGCGAGATAGATACGTATAATATACCTCTGATCTCATAAAACTGAATGTGGGTGTACGCCATCAAAAGGTCTCTGAAAATATGCGCAATTACCTTTGTATATTTATTCAGGCTTTGCTTCTGATGAGCTAATATTGAAGATGGTTTAATAAATATCCATTGTCTTTTGGTTTTGACGTGAGGACACAGGGCAATCTTTATTTATATAACCTGCCTATTTATATTTGCAAATTTTTCATTAGAAGCACTTTGCTTTTGGAACGAGAACATCAAAACAAAAAGTTTTATTTCATCCAATAGACGTCCAATAAATTGATAAAATTTTTTTTTACTCATTTTTATGTGTATTTTATGAAGAATAGTCAATAATAAAATAGCAACATTTTTCACTTTTCAAAAATTACACATTTCTCGAGATAATGTTTTTTTTTTCTGTTAAGATTTTGAAAGCTGTGTGGATGTTGCATACGTTGCTACCTGGGTGATATATTTTTTAATTTAACCAAAGCTAAATTTTTTCATCTATTCATCCTTTTCTCAGGAATAATATAAAAATATGGTCGTCTTCTTATCGCCTGTTCTTCAATTCAATTCAATTCAATTCAATATTCAATTCAATATACTTTATTGTAATAAATACATACTTATACAAAAGTGTGGTTACAAATGGAAAAGAGATACAATAGGCATAACATGTTCTTCATACATAACTTCACCTCTGATCTCATACAAATTCAGATCAGTACAATTTTCAAAATATTATCAATTCGTTCACCCGTTTCCCGGTAGACAATATCATAATCAACTAATTTGTAATTACTGGTGGCGCTTACCCCGGTATTGTCAAGTTCAAAGCAGCCATAAGAAATTTCGTTAGACTCAATTAAGGCGATCTTAGCTGGTAAATATTTCACTGTTTCTCCGCTAGCTATTTATGGTACCTTCTAAGGCTTAATTAAGGCTTCTTTGATGTTCAATCTGTTACCCGAAACCCGGTAATTGCGCACCGAGTGGTATTTTTCCAGGGCCTCTGAATATTAACGTAAAGTGCTGGATAGAGCTCGAATTCGTTTATTAATACTATTCCATGAATTCTGAGAGAGATATTGTGTTTAAATAGCAGTGATTTAAAATAGAATTGTAGTTGTCAGACAGACAGCGGAAGTACAAATACAGTGTCTGTTAACGACGACTTCGTTAACACTAGAAATGGTTTAAAATTATTTCACACATTTTCTTATATAATCGATAAAGTTCTTAAATTATTATTCAACGAAAAATCGATATACAGAAGACTTATCGATAAACCCACATCACTATCACGTGCTAATCTGTGACCGCACAAAAACTTAATTAACCGCAACATATACAGCGTGCGTAAACAAACAGCCGCCGCGAAGTCGCTCCCTTTCCCTAGTCCGCTGGGAGTTTATACGGGGTGATACTATTTCGTGTAATGACTCTGGAATGAGGATACACCTTCCCTTATAAATACGATATATGAGGTGGATAAAGATGATAATGTTTTAGCTGGATGAGTTCCGTTTTGTTATATAAAGTGTTTTTTTACGGCAGATGTGAATATTTCCATGTTATAAAATAGGTCAAATGTAACGACTTTTTCAATAAACTTCAATGTTTCTTGAGTTTCCATACATCAATCCGCTGATCTATTAGAACGGAGTGTCCAAGAAAGAATATGTTTTCAAAACTGGTAGAAAAAAAGTTGACACACCTATTTGAGCCCGATAATATCATGAGTATTAGCGTTAATGGGTCTTGTAGCAATACCTCAAAAGATGGTTTTATCAGATTGAACAACTTTATAAATTATTGCTTATTTCGCAAAAAAAGTGGAGCTTTCATACAAATTATCCAACTGATTTGGCTAAATAAGTATGGAAAGTTCATAAGTGCGTTACAATTTTAAGGAGTACTTTCTAGTAATATGTAGATTAGTTGCGATATCTTCCAGTAGGGGACAACGGACGATTTTTGTAGCGTTGTACTGGTACTGGTGGACATCGCAACTTTTTTCCCGATGTCCGCCAGTGGTGGACAAAATGTAGGGGAATGTAATGTATCATAGTTAAACATAAGCTTCCGAGACTTCAAATAATTGACCACGCTGAATTGAATACGTTAAAAACAACCGACTTCAATCGCAACAAATTTTTGCTATGTTTTTGTTGATTTTCTCTAAAACCGCTGAATCGATTTCGATAAAATTTATATGGGACCAGCTGTGAAGTATACCCTTTTAAACAAAAAAGAGAAAAAATTTCCAAATCGGTTCAGGTGTCTTCGAGTAATCAGTGAACATACATAAAAAAAAACCGACGAATTGAGAACCTCCTCCTTTTTTTGAAGTCGGTTAATAAAAGCCACTCAATGGCATTATTCCTTTCCATCATCGTATCCTACAGCTCAAATTCCTACATCTGTGTATTTCACAGCGAACGAACACCCTAATTCATACACATCACGTTTCAGAGAGTCTCTCATCTACCTTCTCGCGAATCGAGTAACATGGAATGAAATCACCATTAAAGTATCGTTTCCATTTCTCCATTAAAAGGTACCCGGAACTTATTGTTGAAATTCGGCATATTAGTTTATGAGACTATACGTATAATTGCATTGTTTCAACCCGATTTATAACATTTTTAACTGAATTCAAAAAAAAAGAGGTTCTCTGTTTGACCTGTATGTATGTATGTTTGTATGTACGTAGTATGTTTGTCCACGATTATCTCGCGTTTGGCTGAACTGATTTTAATGCGGTTTTCAGAAAAGTATTTGTTACATTTAGTAAAAAGTTTTAGTATTTTAACCGACTTCAAAAAAAGGAGGTTCTCAGTTTGACCCGTATGTTACGCGATTAAAGTCGGTTTTTTGACGCTTTCAGCGTTGTCGATTATTGTTTGGTATATAATTTCCATGACTACATAATTAAACAATAACTTTCAATATACGTAATTCTTTAATCTTTTTATTATAGATTTTTACTTTTTAAGCTTATGATATACTTTTTTTTTTCAATACTTTAAGAATGCATAGCAGTTTAATAATACAATAATAAAGTCACACATATCGTAATCGTTTAATGTTTTTTCTGCATTATCATCTTTTTGCTGTGTCGTTTTTTTAAATCATATAATGGTGCTAGTAGATTTATTAGTATCTTCTCCTTGTACTGTATTCACACTTACATGTCTTCTTTAATTTTTATTATCTTCATAATGTAACCACTTATTACAATTTTTCAAAATAATTCAATTCAGATATGTATTCTTGTACATTGCTGCATTGAGTACGCGAGGCACGCACAACCCCTCCCCCTCCCTCCTCCTAATACGGCCCTTTATATGAATATTTGTCTCAATGAAAATGGAATTATGACTCGTATAAACCCCCCCTTTCCCCAGTTGTGGGTCACACGATTTATGTGAATTCCACTTGTGGAATTTTTCATATACGCGCATATTATACGTATTATTTTAAAATACTCCTTCAATAGCGAGAGGTAAGGTTTGGTCTTTCATAATGGTATCTTTATTTATGCTGCTGACCTTTTTAGATGCTCTTTGAATATTTTATTAGATGTAACCTAGTTTTGACTATCATGGAAGATATAAGAGGATGTAATTACGTGTTCTGTTTTATAATATTTCATTATTTCTTTTTATCTACAATTATTAGGCTCCTGGCGTCATCTCATCTGATTGTAAGTGCTAAACCCAAAGATTGGGGTACTGGCTATCTTATCTCCAAGCCATGATAGATTAGTAATGTTTAAACTCGTGTTTGGCTGCAAGATTCATGATAAAGGTAGTCAGGTGGGCGCTAACGTCCTACCAACCAATCTGAGTTCCAAGGTTCGAACACACCGAGAATCGAAACCGCGACCTCCTGATATGAAGCAAGTAAACTGGCTACTACGCCATGATAGCAGTTAAATATCATTAGTTCATTCATTTTTTGTTGTACCTCTGTGGCTTCATTGCTAACTTACGTTGACGTTTTTTTTTTTGCCACATTTAAAATGATTTCGTTTTACTCTTAACCTATCAAAAAACTTCATTGAAATTAACATAAGGTGGACTGCTACCTGGAACATCTTTTTCGCAAAATTTTGTAAGACATTCTGCCGCGTTTGAAAGGAAAAGTATTTTTATTCTGTTTGCATAAGATATTAAACTGAGATATTTGTTTAGGGTTACATCAAATATTTGATGGGAGATTTTTATTGACATTATTGATTTAGAGTACGCTCCTTGTTACATTATAGGTGCTTTATGTATTTTGATCTCGATGATGAATGAATCTATTTAGATTATATAAATTATACGTTTCGTTTTTCTTATTAGTAAGTAATTATACCTTTTATAACAAAAGGTATAATTACTAATAATAGAGAAGCGATTGTTGAAGTAAGCCTTATTGTTCATTAGGTAAATCATTCAATTTACTAACAGAACATCACAATATATTAATTAGGATTTGTTTAATCGCTTTAGCATGAAAGTGCACACATTTTCGTGTTACATTATTATTCAGCGACAATAGAAGACAATATAATTTTGTGGGAATTCGGTAATTAGATACATGATAAAAGTAGGCTGTCACTTTTCTAGCCAACACCTTAATCTGTGAAGTAAGAAAGAACGCAAAAACAAAAACAATTTCGCATTAATTTTTAGTAAGTATACGATGTCAAGTAACTACCTAACTACAACCTAACATCAATGCTATCCTTACTCTAAACTCTAAGCTAAAGGAAGGTCTAATTATTACACATAAAGCATGCAGCCTTAAGCTCCCTCCTATGCCTCCCTTAACAAATGATAGCAATTAATTTGCTCTGGCGTCTGTCATTCTGAAGAATAGTCAGTTAGCCCGAGGCAGTGCAGTTGCTGGCATAATTGCCTTTGTTAAATCAACAGTCATCGTAGAAGGCCCTATTAGTTCTTTGTCACTTTTCTAACGTGTACCAATATTAGCTGCTTAATTAGTTTTGGAAATGAATTTTAAGTTTGAAAGGGTTTCAATGTTCGTGAGCCAATGGTTTTGTTTCATGTTATTTTTTTATATTTTAAGTCAGAGTGGATGAGACGAAAATTATATTTTTTTAAATAAAGCTCTAAGGCTAACATTTACTTTCACTAAAACGAAACCGAAAACCAAAAAGTAACATTGCATCACATAGAATTCAATCAGTCACAAAAAGTTACGACGAGAGCAATTTAATAGAACAATAGTCACTTTCTGTTATGATTTCTTGTAACAGCGCAGTTTACTCGCGATTTCGTAACCATTACAAAATGAGGGTACACGGAAAAAGTGCGTAAGCTGATTTGCGATGCAAATTGTCTGGCGTCGACGCAACTTCAATAGTGATGGATCCGGTAGTTGCCTTTGGTACTAAGTGGCTTTTCGAAAAAACTTATTTTTATCTTATTTTTTATTTCAATCAAGTCTTTACTAGATATTTTTTAGACCTATTGTAATATTAAATGTTATTTGAAGTTAGTCACTAGTAATCGTAATCGATGTTTTTTTTTAAATTTAGAGTGGGAAAAGGCCTACCTGGTGAAAAGTGGCTATTGCCATCGCCTATGAATATCAGTAACCCCATATAGAAGAGTTATAAGTGCATCCTCTTCGGTGCATCCTCTTCGGTAGGTATAGAGCGAGCAACGATACCCACTCAGTTATAATAACAACTAAGGACCAAAGACCACACCTTACCAACTACTACTAACCCAACGCAACTGACTGATGGCTCTACCTCCGCAAATGCCTATAATGACTAATATTTCACTTTAACGTCCCTTGGAGGCTGCTCTAAAAAAACTAATTATCCGACGAAAGCTGGCCAAGCGATCGAAACGCTATAATCACACGATCGTAAATACAAATTACGGGATTTTTCGTCAAAAATTTATAACATTGTATTTTAGTACCAAACAGAATCGATTACAGTCTTTGAACATTAAATTATCCGCTGACAAAAGAATGGAGGAAGCGATAAGCGAAATGAATTTTGATTTTGACTTCTTACTTATTATTGAGCGATAATATGTCATTATTCTGGAGTTACGAATTTTTTTATTACGAATTTCACTCAATTTTCATTGTGTAAGAATCATTTTGTCTTTTCAATAAGCAACAAAGGCTTTTCATCTCGTTTTAAGAGAGTTTCTATTGTTGAGCGAAACAATAAAGTTGACAAGTTATAATGATTTGGGAAAATGTATTTTTTTTTCACATTTGTTTTCATGGTTTTGATCATAGGAAACATTGTGCGTAGGGTGTTTTACTCGTTTCGTTCCAGTTAACTTGGAACCAGATGAAAATGGACACGACGAAGATTGTGTCAAATGTCCATGTCATCTACTCTCCCAAAGTTAAAAACTCTATATTCGAATTTGTTGACGAATATGTATACCTAGGACAAACTGAACAACTTACCCCGAGGAACGAATGTGATCAGAACAAAACAATTTTGAACTCTCTATAATAACATAAGTTGTTTAACGCTTTTAATGAGAAGACCAATAACCTTTTTGGTTTCTTGTATTGGATCCTTGGGTTAATATTTTTTTTGTAGACACCACAGTTAACACGAATGAAACGAATACGATTTTAACCTTTATAAAAAGACTAGCAAAGGTTCACTTCACAGCTTAGCTCCCACAAGATAAGCCCCATAAATTTTTCTGTATGCAATTCGCGAACTCTGCGCATGACTACCCGTAAATTTTGAATTTCAAACAGTATCGCTAGACCACTATTTGTCCGAGGGCGAAGCGTGCGCTATTAATTTTGCTTATTCAGAACTGTTAAAAGAAGTATATTTTTGTATTACTCTCAAATATGTAAGACTTTCCCTGCTTATAATAAAATCTTTATTAGGTAATGCTCTAGATATTAAAATTTGGGTTATTTACGATAATTTGGGCTACTCAAATGCTACAAAAAATTAAACTTCGTCATCATAAAAGTAAAGTCAGTTTGATATAGATAAATAGGTAGGTAGGTTTGTCCCGGATATTAGTATTATTATTATTATTATTATATAGGTAAAAACATATATTATTCTTCGCTGAAGGTTGTTTTTGAGGCGAGTACAAAAAATAAACTTTTGTATGTACGAGTATAGGGTTTATGACAAAATAATTCTATGGCCCATTTTTATATTACACTACTACACTACATACTATACATATATATTATATGTATAGTATATATGTATAGTATGTAACTATGTAGGTAGAGAACCCTATATCTGGGGCTTGTACAAACTACACTGAACAACGTTTGTTCTACAAATATGAATACTCCATATAAATTGCCAAATTATTATATTTTTTCTGCAATTCCTGTGATCTCGGGAACCTTTGCCAACTTTCTCAGTATGCCTACTTTTAGAACAGTCAGTACAAACGTTCCTAAAATGGGTATTTTTTCAGATATTTCTATTAGTAGTTACCCTTTCGTCAACTTTTGTATATTTTTTCTATATTTATTCCTATTTTACAAACTTCAATCAAATAACGTATTAAAAGACTCAGTTTGCCATCTTTTGGACAGTATGAAACAATTTAATATCAGTACACACGGAGGGACCAAGGGAGGGATCCCTGGGGGTCATGAGAGGGATCAGGGGGATCAAAGGAGGGACACCGGGTGATCAAGGGACGGATACCAATGGATACCAAGGGATCGAGGGAGTGATCCCAGGGAATTAAGCGAGGGATTAAGGAGGTATCCCGGGGGATCCCGGAGATCAACAAGTGACGTTGGCTCTGGCGCTTCGCCGGCCGCTGCCGCGACACGCTTGCTTTGCTCGCTCGCGCGTTGTCTGTTCTATCAACTTAACCAACTAAACCTAGTTTAAATATTGAATACCGTGTTGATCCCTCTTGGTCCCCCGTAATCCCTCCCTTGATCCCCAGGGATCCGTCCCTTAATCCCTCCATTGATCCCCAGGGATTCCTCCCTTGATCCCCGGGGATCCCTCCCTTGATCCCCAGGGATCCCTCCCTCTCTACCTCCCTTGATCGCCAGGGATCCCT
This sequence comes from Coleophora deauratella, assembly GCA_958295455.1. Lineage (NCBI taxonomy): Eukaryota > Metazoa > Arthropoda > Insecta > Lepidoptera > Coleophoridae > Coleophora > Coleophora deauratella. Next base: position 4,527,770 of record OY282405.1, on the reverse strand, counting down.
CCCTCTATCCATACCTTGTTCCCCATGGATCTCTCTCTTGGTCCCCAGGGATCCCTTCCTTGAACCCCCTTAAACTACTACCATTAAACTACTTTTGTTATCGATTGTTGAAATTGATGGCGATATGGGATACTATTATATGAACAAATGCATTTGTTGGCAAAGTGAAGTAGATAATAAGAAAACGTTATAAAGTTGGCTAACCGGGAAAGTCGGCGATTTGGAACTACTTGTATGAACGAATAAAAAATTCCCCAAAACAGGAGTGTTTGTATTAAATATCTAAAAGGTAGGCAAACTGTGAAAGTTGGCGAAGGTCCCACAGGTCCCTATACTCGTACATACAAAAGTATATTTTTTGTACTCGCCTCAAAACTAATTATGATAAAACATAAACAGAATGTATATTCTGTTTATGTTTTAATATATGTAATTAGTCTTTAGGTCTACTGAGAAAAGTAAAGCCATAAACAAAGCAAAAGCAAAAAAAAAGCAAAGTGGCAATATTCTAAGATGGGTTAATTCTACTCTTACAAATTAAAGTGCAAGTTTCATAAGTGTATGATTTGGTCAGATTATTGTAGTAAGCCTTAAAACCTCCTAAGGCCCAAAACTTTTTTTGGCTTTCTAGTAATTACCGCCCAAGGTTCTACCAATAGGACTTTTAGTTAATAGCGGATTATGCCCTACTAGAACTGCTCTCACAAGAAAGAAGGTCGTGAAGTATATGGAGTTCCCGTATACTTTGCGACCTCTTTTCTTATGAGGGGAGAGAAGGACCCTGGGCCGTACATGCCATAAAAAAATTAAATTAAAAAGACGATCTTGGGTCTGAATGACCAATGACATTTGGTCCTACGAGTAGGCTTTGGGCCTTAGGAGGTTAACAAATTAATAAATCCTGATGTGACTTCCGAAGGAAATTGATTATGGCAAAATTTTTGCCAATGTCAATTTCCATCCATCAACTATCTCTGTGCAAAAAAATCATTTCGATCCATTGCAACGTAAGAGAAGGACAAAGAAACTTATTTTTGCATTTATAGTATTTACTAAGGATTAATAAGTGAATTTTAAATCCATTTTCGCAACCTTATAAACGTTTATCTCAGGGTTACTAACCGGTCCTATCAATACTTATTGAAAGACACTTAAAATATCGCTTCGTGAGCGCTAAAATGAATTCAAGTTATAGGTCTTGTTATAGATTAATTACCAGACTAAGAGACCTAGTTTTTGACCTTTTGAAGTTTAAGTCTAATAACAATTATTAGTGGAGCATCATTTTACGGCATCGGGGCGGATGGTCGAAAAATTGCTAAAATTGTTAACAACCAAGAACTATTTTCGGTCATTGAAGAAATATTTTAATAATGATTTTGATTGGACTCGCGGAAAATGGAGATCACGCACACATTTACATGTATACAAATATGGATGTCTATGTAGTAAACAATGGAGCGTTTGTATGAAGTGTCCGGGATGTGGGTTATACATAATCTATCTACCTGGAACAGTTGGATGGAATAGGATAGGTTCATAAGCCTATGAACCTTATGGGATTTTACTGTTAGAGGCATTTATTTCGACCATTTTCGTACTTTGAAATACACGTTAAGACATTAGTGCCGATTACTATTACTGGATGGCGATCGTTGGGCTCTGTTGGAGGCCTTATAAGCGGTTTGGAAACTTATGACAATGGGCTTGGCTACTAGCCCCACAACTTCCACAAATCCGGACTTGGTCCTTGCGTGTGAAATACGGTTTAACCTTTCTGATGTAGGAGAAGATATCCCTGCCCCAGCAATGGGGACGATATGGTTTGTTAATGGATAATAGATAATAATGAAGTAACGTGCAACAATAAGCATACGCAAGTCTTTTTAGCAATGAAAGATACCAATATTACTGTCACTGTTTACACTGTGCCCCATTGTATTATTCAATTCGTCACCGAAATTAACTGGCTCAGCCTACCCAAGAAGACTTCGTATTTCTTATACCAAATAACACCGTCTTATTCTTTCTTGTATCACTTCACTACAATCAGCGTTGGAAGGCTTCTGATGTCACAGAGTAAATAGTACTATAAATATGAAAAGGTTATCCTTTGGGGTTTTCTTCATAACAAGTACTATTTATTTCGATACACTCCAATAAAGTTATTCACGCACATCAAACTCTCAATCGATCCGCCTAAAGAAATTCTCATTATTTTGCAGTAAATTCTTTTACCCTGAGCCAATATTGATAAGCCGAATCAATATTCCCACCATCTTCGTTTCGGTAACCATTTCGCGGCTAAAGCTTAAACCCAAAACCCGTACTTTACGGATCTCTGTATTTCGCCACATTTTTGCTTCGACGATTTTTTCCCTTAAAGCCCGAAGCAGAGAAACTAAATTTGTGTGAGATTTTTTCAACGAAATGTCCAATATTGTATACGGTAATATATAGACAGCACGTTCTGCGAACAAAGAGTTATCGGATTCACGATTTTTCTGACGCATTTCGTTAAATGAAGGAAAAGATTATATTAAGCGAACTGGTAGTTAAAATAAATTGCTGACTTTGATGAAGTAAGTTAGGTGTTGCTTTTATTGGTTATGCCTTGGGTTAATTTTAGCACTCATCTCAAGTTTTAAGCTAACATAGCAATTATAAAACTTGCAACAATTAAAAGCTCTCATACTACATTAACTGTCTAACTTATATTATTATTTTGTATGTATTCTTGTAATTTCATATTCTGTATATTTATATAATTTAATTTACATAATTCATTATGTTTTTAATCTTAATAGCGTTCACTTTTCTACGAATGGTTTGTTTTCTTTAATAGGCCTTGAAATACTAGTAGCAGTTTTATTTACGTATATTTTTGTAAACAAATTGATCGGCAACAGTTAGTATGTTTTATTTCCTTGAATATAAAAAAAAATTGCAGTTGATAAAATATTTTTAAATAGTTAAAGTGGCATAATAATAATACCTACCCATTAAACTTTTCAAAATTTCTAGAAATTTGAATACCTACGTTTAAAAATCAGACACAGGCTTCGGTCGTGAAGTATTCATATGAAAAGGAAGCCACGACAAAACCTTACCAATCCGTCCAATTAGACGCATCGCGTTTGGAAAACCAAATCGAACAATAGACCCCTTGATATCGCACGCTAAAACTGCCTGTAAGGTTGGATTCCCAGTTGTACGAGTAGTAGAATGTAATATTGAGCTAATAGGGCGTTTTCTATTCAGTTTATATTTATTTACACTAATATTTATATAATTATCCTGAGTACTTATAGATTTCCCTACGAGATTAATGTTGACCTTTTATCATTTGTGAGTCGTTACTGGTTACGCAAAAAGGGACCTGAAGGGATTGTAAATGGTTTTTTGTTTTTCATGAATTTTGTTTCTGTGGACTTGAAGCTTTGTTTTGGTCTAATCAGAATATTTTTAGGTGCCGTAGTTTTTTTTATGGATTTTTTAGTGAGCCGTGGCTCGAGGCGAAACTCATTTAGACTCAAAACTTTAAACCCGATTTACTCGAAATCAGTTATTTTCCTTTGAGGTCCCTTTTTACGTAACCACTCACATTTGGTCTTGCTACGCTAAATATAAAAATGTAATTATATTATGTATATAGACATAGACAATCTTTATTTTTGGCATCATAAATAACATTTTGGTACAAAATGAAAATAAAAATACCGATAATAATCAGTCCTTGTTTGCTATAAGACAAGGTATCGCATGAAATCATAGTTTAAGAAGAATAATTATTTATTTTGATTTTCTGTACTATTCGGCGAAATGAAACGGTAGAATCATAGAAAACATCTAAAGGGTGTGTGTCGTGCCCATCACCAATATTAAACTATCATTGCCTGATAATGACATAAATAATTTCGTATTTTTATGTAGCACCAGATTATCATAAACACTGGCTGCAAATGACCTTTTTTAAAAATAGAATAAAATAAAACTTTATTTTTAAGTTTAAAAATTACTAAAAAAGTAGTATAAATTTATGTAGTACCAGTTTTTTGCATCAGGCACTCTCACAATAACACCCAACCCTAAGGCGGAGGCACACGGACACGAACTCCTGCGCGGCTTGAAATACAGCACCAATTAAAGTTGACACCAAACGCCTCCGTTCGCACCTCGCTAAAGCCAACCACACCAACACGTGAATGGTTCTCACGTGAGGTAAGGTGCTTAAGCATAATGATGGGGAGGTAGTGAGTTATTCAATTTTGGGAAACACGTGATCAGTGGTCATGAAATGCAACGGTATACATTCCAATAAGGTTCTCTCTGAATTTTTACGGAATTTTAACTAACTATTATAAATTGGGTGATTGTAAACGGAATTTATGAGCTTCTATGAAATCTAATTTCCTGTTAACATTTTCGTTTATGAGAGCCAATTTGGCTTCATAGCCTGTCAAATCAAACTCAGATACAGTCGTGATATATAGGGTCCTTAGGAAATACCTCGAAAAATTTTAATCACGGTTTCTACTCCAGAAACTGAACAACTTTCTCAAAGAAACCTATACTCAATTTGCAAAAAAAAATCAAGTCATACTAAAAGATCATTTTGTATGGGAAGTCCAAAATTTTTTTTGCGAATCGAGTGGAAGTTTCTTGGGGAAAGTTGTTCAATTTCATTATTAGAAGCCACTGTTAAATTATTTTCAGGTTTTTAAAAGGACCCTATATACCTACATATAATATGTACAGAATCTGGGTAAATTAAATTATGTTTTGTTTTGTAAACATGTAGCTTATCTTTCAAATATGATGGTCAACAAAAAGATACAATGTAGAAAATAGAAACTAGATAAATATTATGACTGTATTGAATACCCAGACCATTGTGTACATTCGATTCTACTGAAATTAAAGTTGCTGCTCAAGACATCGTGCTAGGTCATACTTTCTTAATATGAAATGTCCTAATTTTCATTAAATTAGGACATTTCCCTTCAAACAGAAATTTTTTGAATCACTTTCTCAAAAAAACGGATAGTGACTTTGAAAAAACAACTTTGACTTTCCATTCGCACCTCTCAATTTTTAGGATTTGACTATACCAGGTTCGTTAGGAAAAGAAGAGAAACCGTATTAAAAAGAGTGGACACTAACAAACTGGGACCTTGATTTATACTATAACTAATAACACCAAATCTTTCTGTGATACGTACTATGACTCAGATACATTTTATCTTCAAATATAGTCTAGTCAAACTCTTTTTTATTTAAGTAAGTAGTTCTTTTAAATCGTATTTTTTTATACAATCTGATACTTAACTCCACTGTTACATGTGGCATTACTATGATACAATGCGCTACTATCCATACAATGAAGCTGATATTGCCTGCTATGCCATAACATAGAGATCGTAAACTCCATGGGTATTCACCATATCATGTTTTTATAGAAAACTGTCTCTCTTTACGGCGCCTTGTCCCCTTCTGGGGTGGTCTCACTATACATAAAGAACGTTTTCGTGCGAAATGGGTTTGCGACAGTTTTCGCTTTCAATAATATTTGAATTTGTAATTTTGACATCTCCCTTTACTACAGTAAGATGGATGTTGTCAGGTTTTGTATGAAATATGCTAGCATCGCGTGTGAAAAATGGAAATTTTGGATGTCTGGCGCGAAAATTATTGTTCTGTAAGTTTTTAACATTTTAAATTTTTTTAAGATTTATTTTGTTTGAAAAAATATTATTTCTAATAAAGACCTTGTACAAAATATCTAACTTTTTTTAAATTATATTCATAAAGGGTGATTAATGTTCAAAAAAACCCATAAGTATATTTTACCTTTAAAAATTTACGTTACAGACATTTGAAATCCATAAAAATTTAAATGTCTTATTTCATCTAATAAGAAATTTTAAAATCTTTCATTGTTTCAATCAATGTAGGTTCCGATTTTCAGGTAAGTTTTCACCTTGGATGGTTTAGGCTGTGTATTGTCCGCCAGTCAGTCAGAACGTTCAATTAGAAATCTTCAAGACAATTCCAAAACAGAAATAATCTTCTCGTCGAAACAATTTGTAAAAGGAACCCATTCTGCCACCCGACCTAGGGCAATGACCTCGAATATTTCACCCTCGCTCCACCCATTTCCCTAATGTACGCGACTTATGATAAAAGCGTTATATTTTTTTATACCAGATGTAAGTACATATACATACGTATAAGTGAGCAAAAGCGTCTGTTTCCAGAAGTTAGGAGAAGTTGTGCAATCTTTTGTGATCTTTTATGGTTAGAAAATTTGGGGTCTCAAAACGGTGTTGACACTATTTTAAGTTTGCTTACTATTAGTTTCAAATAATACTCAATCATATGATCAAACTGCAAAAAAAGGAAAACAACAGTTTGAGACCTTATTTTAAGTATTTGGCAATAAAATGGCGGACAATATTGCGGTTGATGTATGTTTTGTGAAATAACGCACTTTTAATGCTATTCAGCTATATTTCCCGTCAAATAAACTTTTTATTGCGGCTCCTAGATATGACGAATGTGAGATATGATTCGTGGATCGTTTATGGCATATTAGATTAGTTTAGTGTGTTTGCTCCAAAAATAAAAAGACTCGTCGACTAAGGCACATAAAAGTTCTTGCAGACATAAAAGGGAAACCAAAATGTTTTAGTAAATAATAATATAAATCTAACATATTTAAAATGTATAATCGGTAAGCACTTTTCATCATTTCACGTGATGGTAAGTAATGATGAAGCTGAATGTAGAAGCAGAATTCATTACACCCTAGAATCCTAGATAATGTGTATAGCTATATTTTATCCAATACTCGGTGGACCGATGACCTGGTAAAGGTTGCGGGAAGCCGCTGCATAGGAAACCTTAGAGGAGGCCTTTGTCCAGCAGTGGATGTCTTTTGGCTGATGATGATGCTATCCTATACATCATGTTGGGTCTACAGACGATTAGGGATCTGGAAAACATGTATTAGTTTTAATTGTAAAAGTCTACTCTTTTTTTCTTTAACTGATGCTTTTCTGCATGATATTTAACTTCCCCTTCGGTATAAATTTAAATATCATTTATTACCATGTAAGATAATACCAAGAGCTTCACAACAGCCATTCTAGGTTTATCAAGAAATAACTATCTATTTTCAATTATAAACTGGACATTATTTTCTCATTTGCATGGATCTCATCTCCAGAACCCTGCACGGAATTAAGTAACCAATTTGCTTGCAAACCATCTAAATAGCGGATCCAATCAGCATTGTTCCTTCTAATAACCGATTGGTTAGACTCAGCGATAATCGATTTTCATTCGTTATCTATTCTCAGATTGCAATTGAAAGCGATTTTATCGCTCATATAAACAGCGTAGCGTTTTCTCGTTTTACGTTCAACTTTACGTCTAGTTACTATCGCTTTTACAACTACTGTTTCTATTTCAGCGCTGATTGATATGTTCTATTTTTTATTTTGCTATATGAAAAATTTAATCAGCACATTCGATTTATGATTGGCTGTGTCTGTTATTTCTATTTGATTGTTGGAACTGATTGATTGATTGAAGATTTGAAATGAACTAACAAAATATTGTTCAAAATTATAGTGTTTAAAAAGTAGGTGTAGGGATTCGTTTAATGGGGTTTCGACTCATGTAACAACTAAACAAGTTTTCTTCCTTAATTTTGCTGGAAAAGTAAATATTTTTTTATAGTTGTCTTTGATTCTCCTAGAGAAATTTGTTCAATTTGAAAAGCATAAAATCCAGTTAACGATTCCCATACTTTGTTTGTTACTCTCAGTTTATCCAAAAAGCTCTTAATCTTAAAGATCCGTCTATGTCCCATAAGTATAAATATCTTCACGAATAAATCGATCTCAACTCACTTATCCTCCATATAAAGAAGCTCTTTTAAATCATCTAAGTACTTAATACAGTACTAATTAAAACCACTTGACTTCAATTCAATGCTTCCATACAGATGTGATATGATAGGATCGTGTACCTCGGTCCTCGGTACGTGACGGTGGCTATCTGGGTTCTGGTTTAATTGAACATGCCCAGCTTGGCTGACCGCTATTCCGCGGTACGGCTTTAGAGCCAGCGATTAAACGTTTGAAAACTATTTACATTCAACATTAGAAAAGGCGTTGAAAGTAGTCATTACTGCTTTAGAGGATGTTTCGAGTAGAACACGATATTCAAATGTCGAATTCAGCAGCAGTTATAAAGAAAAACGAGGTTAATAAGTAGAAAAGTACCTACACTTTCCCAGATTTGCTTGCTAAAACATGTCTTTTTTCATCTTGGTAAATCCTCACCAGCCAGCCTTCAGCATTTGCGAACGATATTAAACAAGGAGGGAAATACTAGAGACGTATTATTTTTGAGAACGACAACGCTCTCTTTTTTTTAGGAAACGCCTTTATGTCTTACGACTAATTTCGAAAACTTCATGGCCTCAACCTTTATCGAATACTGAAAATTGACTAGATATTCCTAGTTGTTAAATACAAAGAAGAAAAGCATTGGTTTTATAAAAAAAGAATTATCATAAATCGTTGTTTATTGTATGTCTAGTCATCAACTATTTATGTTATTCATGTTAGTGAAAAAGACTTTTTATTTTATACATAATAACCTTGTGTTATTATTTACTTATTGGAAATAAAATATAAGAATTCTGATGGTTTAGCAATTTCAATTATATTTTTAATTAAATATCAGTCATGAGTTTCCCAATATGCTATTTACTAAGTGAGGGTTTTTAATCTTGCACGACCTTAAACCATCGAACTCATATTGTGTTCCGAATAAAAATAAATAACCTGTCACATCAAAATGGCACAGACAACGCACGAGTTGCGCGATTGTACACTTGATAATAAAATAATTTGACTCCGCCGCCTTGTAAACCACCAGCTTCACAAGACCTCTATCTCCTCCTAACGTTCCTATCCAAACTTCAATCCCTTTAATCTACTACGGATCATTTTAAAGCAGCCGCTCGAAATGACGGACCCACATTACATACGTGTGAGAATTGTGTACGTGGTTTTTTTAATTACTCTCCGTCAATAAGACGGGCAATCATCAATCAATGAGTCAGTAAGATTGATGAATAGAAACTGTGAAAACAATTCAGTGATGAACAGTTTTGCTAGTTAATTTGACACTAAACACGGTCGATGAGGGTATTTAAATTTTAATGCATTGAAGTGTTGGGTATAAACATTTCTGAGGCTAATGTGACGTGCCATCAGTCGGGACGGCTATCTGGAGTCAAATCTGGTCTGGAAGCGGGTGTACAATGAAGTCTTAAATAACGTCGGGTCGGCGCCTGCGCACGTCGTCGGGTGCTCTCGGCACTGGAGTGACGGACAATGCTGCTGCCTTGACTTGGCTACCACCGGCACTCATTCAAGTGAGGAAAGCCGGCAACACCGATCGCATATCCGCGTTCTGAAAGTGCAACTTCTACTTGTGTATTGATATGTTTCTCAATTCAGATGTACTTATGTTAAATATCGTATAATTGACAAAGGTAAACAAGTTTCAAACAACCAACTTCAGTCGTAATAACTACAATAGTGCTATGTTTTTGTTGATCTGCTTAAGAACGTACCGAAATTATAAAAAAAAATATATGTATATGATACCAACCTGGTGTCTATGGAATAATAAAAAAACCTTATTAAAGTTGATTCACAGTCGGCGAATTTTGCTTAAAAACAACACAAAAAATAGTTAAATTGAAACCTCATCATTTTTTTTAAGTAAGCTAAAAATCATGAATTTGGCCTTTAATTTAATTTAACTTTAGATTTCAATATCAACTGGATAAATGTTAAAACTAAAAAATAAAAAAAGCAAAGCTGAAAAAATATGCTCCATATTTTCTATTATTGACATGTTACTTACCATGACAGCCTAAATCTGAAGCTTTAATATCATGCGCTGTACTGTAGCATGTTCCTCAACAAAAACCAATAAACACGTCATAAGCCTCACGTCACACCAAGCCTTATTGAAACTCGGTTATAATAACAGATGCATACTATATTTTGTAAGAACTGTTGTGTCGGTTGCGACATTGTACCGGGTTTCCGTGTCATACTAATTGACGTATCAGACGTGGAATACAACCTTAGTATTAAACCGTATCATAACATGTCATTACGCGGCATCGTTACAAAATGTAGGTTTAACGAGTTGCTACAATATCGCCCGTGAATAATTAAATTGTTAGTAGCAAAGCTAATATTAGACGCTTTTAATGTTGTGCAAACATTTATTCTGTGAGTTGAGCTTGCGATGGAAAATGACGTTGAAGCTTTTTCAAACCTTTCGACTATTTTGGAAACATAATTTAAAAGAATTCATTAAATCAAAGAATATATTCAAATATAACTCTACAGAAACAGAAATCCCAACTATAATAGGAATATTCCGCAGAGTAAGACCAGACTGGAAGGCGCATAGGCAAAGTGCGCTTAACAAGAAATGTCAGACGACAATGCAACAACGACGGTGACATCTCTAGACGCGGCCCGTGATTGCGCGGCGCGACACCCTGAGATATTAGACTTGCCCTGTCTCTGTGCACTGGCTTGCACCCAGTGAAATAAAGAGAACGAAGAATTAAAGTGCTGGATGTGACTTCTACTAAAACTTAAATTTAGGTTTATGATGTAAAGATTAAATTTTAATAACAGTAGTGAAAGACAGTGACTTATATGCAAAAAGATCTCAAATGTGTAGATTGGACACAGGATTGGTTTAACAATAAATTGTCAAGTTTTTTAAATCTACTTAATTCACTTTGGAAGGTCATCAGTGATTTATCTACACTGAATGAAGAGTTGATCATCTATTGTCACATTTATTCAATCCAGTCAAATTTTATTTCAACGATTACAACTTTTGAGTCCAAGATTCTCTTCTGCTGCAGGTTATTAATGTAGTTTTAAAATGTGCGCTCTAAATGACTTTATCTAAGTTAAACCGCGGTTTAAGCTTGTCTTTGTGCTTTTGACGGAACCATTTAACTCCTCTTCATGAGTAATAGCATTGAAAGATTATGAAAAGAATGCTTTTGTCTTAGAGGGAAAGTGTGAAGAATACCTTTTCTGGTAGATTAATAATATAGATTAGGAAGTAGTAACACGAAGGATTACGATATAAAATGGGTTGTATCGAGAAAGTTTGGTCATTTTTTATTATTATATTATATTAGAACAGATTTTATATTATATTAGAACACGTCATTATATACCAGTTTCAACAGAAATATAAATTTTCTTAAGAACAAGAATCAACCGACATTTTTGCAGTAAACAAAATTTATGTGCAAATATTTTGAGAGACTATACATTAGTTAATGAATGCAGCTCTTGGCATGTGTACGCAACTTCTTCTTTGTCCTTATTCTGGATATTATTTTCATATTTTAATGCTTTAGGGTCATCAAATTTCAATGTTAAGTTTCAGATTCCACTTTTTTCATATTTAATTTTTTCACTTCTTCGATTCATCATCAACCAAAGCACTCATCATCTCACTATCAATGAATGTTTCTTATTTAAGTGTTTTTTATATGGTGGAGGTTTTTTGAATTTTACTTATTTTTTTCATCTTGTTCTTAATTTTACTTTAATAAAGAGACATCTTATTTTAAATATTTCACGTTCCATCTTTAACACCCTTGTCGTGCAATAACATCAGAATAAGACTGCGTTATAATGGATGGTGCCGCGGCTGTCACTTGACGCACCCCAGCAATACCATTACAGCCTCCACTACCTATCTCCCTCGTTGGTAAAGCGATAATTCGTTTAGCTGCATTTGAGTCAACCATGAGTCCACGCCTTTAGTTTTCATAGTTCATAATTCTATTAAAATGTATTGCAAAACTAATTTTAACTTTCTGTGCTGCAATGTCCTGTGTTCTGTCACAGTCTTTCATATTGTTTTGTTTTATATTTTTGTCATGAGAAAAAGGGAAGGCTTGCTCTTTGATATTTAATTGGTCTAAGATTGTTATAAAATTGTTTATATTATTTAATATGACAAAAACAATAACAACAATTTTCATACAAACACCTCTTCAATTAAAGTAATTTTAAGGGTTACCTACATAGTTTATTTATACAACTTATTAGCTTCACCACAAAAATTGTAGCTAACGACAAAATAATTACATCACTAATACCAATCCAAACTAACATGCAAGCCGCAGGTCATAATAAAATTATTTTCCTCTAGAACTCGGGCATTTCGCAATAGCGGCGCGTCGGTCCATAAATCGGCAACAAAACGCCGCTGAAACAAAACGCCCGAACGTTCAACCATTAATTACGTTGGCCTATTTAAAAGGCCTGTAAAAAGTTAAAATATTTCATCTGTAAAGGCGGTAAGTCCTGTTTACGTTTCCCTTTGACCACGTCAAACCGTTAGTCTTCTTCAAGCTAATCTGGATTACAAAAAACATGTCTTGCTCGCTAGTAAAGCGGACAGCGCGAGCGATGAAAAAACACTTGTAAGCCAGATACGTGATATATTTCAGTGTTACGTTTTGTCCTATACAGGGTGTAACAAAATAGGTGGAGAGCTTAACTGTGGCTCCTCCTCGTCATAATCATCACTTAGTTTAAATAATGTCAGTATGCATATTGTTTTTTCTTCAAAATATGTTTTTCACGCGAGTATCAACTGCGTAGAAACAACCAAAATGATACTACCTTTTCCAATTGGACGCACCATGTCAAAAACATATGTAACACAATATTTTACTAATTTTACGCCTGTAAGAAAATCTGCGCAGTCACCTCGCGTATTCTATTATAACGTCATCACAACACTTGTAAGTGAAATAACACCATTGCATTAAGGCTCAAATCGTGGAGTCACCGTTACACTAACTGTAATAATGCGGAAAATATGAGGCACAATACGTCAGCAACACCCTTCTCTATTAGAGCTCGGCTGGCTAAGCCAGGCTTATTTTTCACCATCATTAACTTAGCCCGGAGACGTGAAAGGATAATGCATTCTTTCCAGAAAGGTGATATGCGTTTTCGACGTAAGCATATTACAATAAAAATAATAATATTTCAAAATGGAAATGCATTGGGACTTTTATTTATTCATATTTTGCATTATAATGCGAATTTGCATTTTTTTTTGTTGTTGGTTTTTCTTATGCAAACTTATGTTGGTTTGTATTTTGTGTGAGGCTTGACTTTATGCATAGTTTCCAGTGGATTATATTTACCGTTTGTCTATTGTTATTACTCTTAACTATGTATTGTATACATGGTGTAACAAAATTGATGTAGGACCCGTTAACTGGGGATTCTATTCATCGTACTGAACAACTTTTGTTTTACAACTTTGCTCAAATCGCAAAAATTTGGACTCTCCATACAAAAATGGCAAAACAGATGATTAATTTGTATGGAGAGTCCAACAATTTTTTTGCGATTCGAGCAAAGTCGTAGAACAAAAGTTGTTCAGTAAGATGAGTAGAATTCCCAGTTAACGGGTCCTACACCAATTTTGCTACACCCTATATACACTGTAAGACAATAGGTGAAGGATCCATGCTGTGTGGGCCAGAGCGTTCCATTCGTCATACTAAGCAACTTCTGAGCACTTTTCTGTAATCGCAAAATAAATCTTGAATTTTCCATAAGTCAGTTGTTTGGTAAATTTTACATGGAGGACTAAAAACATTTTTCTATTTCAGCAACGTTATTGTTAGGATATTTAACAAAAAACTATTTTATTTGAATTAATTTATTGCAGCACACACGGTACGTACAGAGCTTAAAAGAGAAGAGAGGGAGGGGAGGGCTCAAGGTTGCCAACACATAGATTTAATGCGTTTTATTTATACATAATTCCCCCCGCGAGTAAAACTTAAATAACATTATTTGTTAAAGCTAAGTTTTTAATTACTTAAAGTATCGATCTACTTAAATAAACTCAGTATCTACTGAAAAATTAAAAAATATGTATTCTAACTTTAACAAAAGGAAAATGCTCTTCTTCGAGTAACTTAACATGTTAATTAATTACTAACAGGTAAAACAGCTATTTTATTAATAGCCCTGGTATGCAAGAAGCCATTTTTTGTTTTAATTTCTACGGCTCTCACAAGACCATCTTTACCTTTAAATACATTTGTGATTCTGCCTACTGGCCAGTGCAATGGAGATACCTTTTCACCAATCAATAAAACCAAAGCTCCAATTTCAACATTAGCTTGTACATTATGCCACGTAGGGCGATTTAATAATTGTGACAAATAAGACTTGTGCCAAGCACGCCAAAAATCCTGACTTAGTTTTGTACATCTTTTCCAAAAACCTAAATAATTTAAATTGTTACATGATATTGCAGGTTCAGGAGGTGCTGTCATTGCTTGGTTAATAAGAAAATGAGCAGGTGTCAAAAAGCTAAAGTCTGTTAAATCACCAGTAAACTGAGTTATCGGTCTTGAATTTAAGATGCCTTCGACCTGAACAATAACTGTGTTAAATTGCTCATAGGTTAAATTTTGATTTCCAATTATTCTTTTAAAATGATATTTTGCAGATTTAACGGCTGCTTCCCACAAACCACCCCATGTTGGGGAATAGCTGGGTATAAATTTGAAATCAATACCGCGTCCATTGCAATAGTCAATGACAACACTCTGATGGTCTTGTGAATTACACAAATTATACAATTTTCTTAACTGATTGTTTGCACCCTTGAATGTGGCAGCATTGTCACAATGCACAGTATGAGGTAAACCTCTTCTAGAGTGAAATCTTTTGAATGCTGCTAAAAAGCAATCTGTGGTCATGTCAGACACTAATTCCAAATGTACACATTTTGTAATAAAACATACAAAAATGCAAACATATCCTTTAGAAATTACAGACCGTCTCATACTAGACTGCTTTGTGTTAAACGGTCCACAATAATCAATTCCTACTTTACTAAATACTTTAGCCTGTACAACCCTGTCCTCCGGCAGGGCTGCCATTAATTGTTCTGCTCTTTGAGCCCTAAACTTGAAACATGCCATACATTTATTTATAATACTTTTTACAAGTATTGTAGCACTTATTATATAATACTTGGTGGACAGACTGGACAATGTCAACTTCAACCCAGCATGCAGTAGAGCATGATGCTCGTGCCGAATAACCAAATTTGTAAAATTACAATTTTTGGGTAATATTAGTGGATGTTTTTGGGAAAATGGTACATTAGCATTATCCAATCTTCCCCCCACTCGCAACAATCCGTCACTATCCACGAATGGACATAATTTTTTCAATACAGATTTCTTGAGTTTATTGTTTTTAATACGTTCGATTTCTTCATTGAAATGTAAAAATTGGACATGTTTTACAATAGTTTGCATTGATAGCCTATATTCATTAACATTTAACTGTATGGAGCTATTACGTTCCTCTTTTTTTATACGACAATTTTTTACAAATCTTAATACATAGCATACTACACGCTGCAATTTTAACATTGATGAAAACTTTGATATTGGTAATATTTCTTCTGTTACATTACAATTGACAGATTGTAAGTTTTCATTTTCAATTTTGTCTTTTACATGTGAGTCATTACAGTTAAATGTACAAGGAGCAAAATCTATATTTTTTAATTCTGGAGGACCTTGCCACCACATGACATTTGAGTGTAGCTCTGAAGGCATAAGGCCTCTTGATAAGCAATCAGCTGGATTACATGATCCACTCACGTGTGCCCATGTGTAACTACTTGTTTTTTCCTGTATAGATACAGCTCTACGTGCTACATAGCTATCCTTTTTAGGTGGGTTTTGAATCCAGCAGAGAGCTATTTGAGAGTCACTGTATAAAATTTTATTTTTTATATTCCAGTTTTGTAGCAAGTTACAAACTCTTGAGTACAATATGGCCAACAACAAACATGCATTTAATTCTAATCTAGGTATTGTTTGTTTCGTTTTTGTTGGTGCAATTCTAGATTTACTACATACTAACGTAACATTGACATTGCCATTCTGTACTGCTCTTACATATACACAAGCTCCATAAGCTATACTGGAAGCATCACAATATCCTATCAGATCTATAGTGTTAGCGTCACTCATAAATAAATTACGGTTTATGCTAATTGGCTTCATAGACATCAAATCAGTGAAAAATGAATTCCACGGAATTAATACCTCATCAGGGAGGGGTGTATCCCAGTCTAAATTTAACAGCCAAACTTTCTGGAGGAATTCCTTAGCACGGGTAACTATAGGACCAGCCAAACCCATGGGATCGAAGAAAGAGCCAATGAAGCTTAGAACAGTACGCTTAGTCCACTGATTGAATATGTGACCAAAGGGTTGAGTTATTATGAATTGATCTGAATTTAAATTTAACTGAAGACCTAAGGCCTTGACATTCAACTCATTATTATTTACATTTACA
Source organism: Coleophora deauratella (assembly GCA_958295455.1). NCBI lineage: Eukaryota > Metazoa > Arthropoda > Insecta > Lepidoptera > Coleophoridae > Coleophora > Coleophora deauratella. Next base: position 4,511,268 of record OY282405.1, on the reverse strand, counting down.
TTATCAAATCGCTGCTTAGAATTGTCAATTCCAGTAAGAACACTTGGGTGACTAGCGGACCATTTATGAAGCTCAAAACTTCCTTGTGCCAACAGCTTAGTTAGCTCATCACAAATTTGCTGTAAATCTTCAATGGTTGAGGACCCAAATAAGAAATCATCAACATAGCCATTATTAATTACCACAGACGCAGCACGGGGATATTCCTCACCGTACTGATGAGCTAACTCGACCAGGCATCTCGTTGCAAGGAAGCTTGAACTTGTTACACCATAGGTTACCGTTTGCAATTGTAAACATGACAATGGATCGTCTAAGCTTTCTTTCCACAAAATCAATAATAAATGAGTCTGAGCAGGATCTATTCTTACTTGCCTATACATTTGTTTGATATCTGTCATCGCTACGTACTTGTATGTGCGAAATAGGAGCAAAATATCAAAAAGTTCTTTCTGTACTACTGGTCCTGACCGTAAAATATCATTCAAACTCAAATTTAATTCTGTTTTTGCGCTGGCATCGAAAACCACTCGAAGTTTTGTTGTCACACTATCCTGTTTAATTACAGCATGGTGTGGTAATATATAGCAACACTCCAATGGTTTTTCCAGCTTGAATAAATCAATTTTCTTTGCATGACCTAAGTCTAAATACTCGTTTATGAATTTGACATAATCGTCTTTTAACTTTTTATCTTTTTTAAATTTTTTGCACAAAACATTTAATCTTTGTAGCGCTATATTAAATGAGTCTCCCAATTCTACTTTTTCGATAGGCATTTTTAAGGGTAAGTTTACTTGAAATCTGTTATGCTCTAACTTGACTGTGTTTTTAAACTCTATTTCGCACACATTTTCATTTACTATACCCTCATTCTTGATTTCAGGAGTATGCTGTTCTTCCCAAAATCTTTGCAAGAGGGATCCTACTTTGTCTTCGGTTAATATAGCATGCATAACTACATTATGATTATTTGAAACATCCTGTGATAAAAGACAAGCGTTGTCTTTTTGTATGTCGCCAGATACAACATAACCATATTTTGTAGCTAGCAAGAACAGATTCCTGGTCAGATTTATTTTGTCTGGCAGCATTATCCTGCAGAAAATATTGGCCGAAACCAGAAACTGAATTTCGCCAGGAATGTTAAATTCATCATCCGCTAGTTTGATGGCATCTGGAATTGCAATATTACTTAGGTCACATTTTGTCTGTGGAAGAAGAGATGTGATATTGTCTACCACAGAAAACAGTGTATTACAGCTGTAGTCGTCGTGCCTTGAGTACATTGATAAATTGACAGCCTTGCTGATTGGTTTTTGAAGTTGGCCAATGGCTGTTACATTCACATTATGGTTGAATACAGGGGTATCTAATTTATTCAACAATTTAGTCTGTATGAAAGAAACTTGGCTGCCACTATCAACCAACCCTCTGGCTGTAACGAACGAACCATCTTTTGTCTTGAAATTAACTTTTATTGTAGGCAGCAAAACCATTGATTTACTTACTTCAGATTTTGAAAAATTGCAAACATTTTCTTCAGAGTGCAACAGAGAATTATGTTCCTTACTTTTACATATCGAGCATTTAAAATGAAATTGACATTTTTTAGGATGTACATTTAAACAGATTTTACACAAAGCTTGACTAGACGCAAAATTTATTCGTTCCATAGCACTGAGAGATTGAAATTCCTTGCAAGCAAATATTTTGTGCCCTTCATTTTTACAAAATAAACATGGTTTTATTTTATCATTACAGACATTGGCCAAATTCGCAACTCTATTAAAATTGGATTAAGTGACAGACGACTTACCAACAGACATTTGCGACTCTTCAAAGCTCATTGCTCTTCTCTCCACATAATTTAGAAGCTCTTCCAACGTAGGCAGTTTTGTAGTATCCCGCTCCGAATAATATATCCTGGAAGAAAGAGGGTCTAGTTTTCGCAAAAGAATAGGGATTATGAGCATGTCCCAATATTGGGTCTGCTGGCCTAAATTCTTTAATGCCCCCAAATGTTGTCTAAATGTGGAAACTAAATGCCTAAGCTCTAAGGAAGTTCCCCGTGAAGTTGGCTGGAAATCCAGCAAAGCATTAACATGATGAGTGACAACTAAACACTTGTTATCATATCGCTTATCAAGTAATTGTAATGCTTGAGTATAAGACTCATTGATTAAGGGCAACCCGTCTATTAATAAAAGTGCATCACCTTTTAAGTATTTTTTCAAATAGAACAACTTTTGAACTGAAGTTAATGTCGCATCTTGATCAACCACCGCTATGAAGATGTCCTTAAATGGCTTATACGCAGTTATTTCCTTGCCATCAAACTGTGCAATGTCCAGTTGTGGTAGCCTGCTATGATGTTGAGGCGAAGCTGGATTCTGGTGCATCATTGAATGTGTTTTGGATGTTATTTCCTCGATTTTTGCTTGGTTAAGAACCTTCATTACCTCAGACATTATTTGAAAACACCTATCTTCGGTTTCATCTTCTTGCCCTGGTTGTTCGTCTGTCAGCATAAGCAGCTCCAGGGTGAAAGATCTATAGTTTTGCAGTCCATTTCGCAACTCCTCCAAACGCACAGATAGACCTTCTTGGTCGATCAAAACATGCGATTGTTGTTCCTGCACAAATTTTTCTGTTCGCGTAAGCAGCGACTTGAATTGTCCAATTTGCATTCGCAAACGTTTAGCGTCTGCCATTTTGAGCGAATGAACGAGTGATTGAATATCGATGAGTGATCGATTGACAGTTGACGTCTGCGGCTTCGTTCCAAAATTATGCCAGACCACGTAAGGCACGTTTGTTGTGGCTCGTTTCGTTTGGCTCTCTCACTCACTTATTTGTTGTCTCGCTCACACGCTAAAATATGCGACACGCCGGCAAAAATGGCGTCGCCCTTCACATGCGCCCGGCGGAACTGATGGTACTCTCACAGTTGAAGTCGACTTTCTTATGCACTAAAAACACTCCCACAGGAACACAAAGTTATGGCTTTCGTCACGGCACCAATTTTGTTAGGATATTTAACAAAAAACTATTTTATTTGAATTAATTTATTGCAGCACACACGGTACGTACAGAGCTTAAAAGAGAAGAGAGGGAGGGGAGGGCTCAAGGTTGCCAACACATAGATTTAATGCGTTTTATTTATACAATGTAAAGGAAATTTTTCAGAATAATGAACGAACCCTTTACACCCTGTATAGGGGTATAGTTATACGCAATTTGGCCTGTCAAGATGTGACAAGCGAGTATATTGTAATAATATGTTTTATTTTACTTCATATGCTTTTGTTCATATTCCTAATGATCTACATTTTATGGGACCTAGGTACATTACTTACTATAAGATAATAATATTGCTTTTGATGTCAAGTTTCTTTTGATGATTCAATAGTAAATAAAGTATCATAAAATACGAGTAAATAACTATCTACGAGTACCTACTCACTGCCGTAATATTTTATCTTTCAACGTTATTTTCTTAAAGATCAACCACCCACCCGGCCATCGCGTGACTACAGTACAGAAACTAAGTGAAAACGCTCCGAGAATTTCACCAATTCTTCACTGACTTTGGTGAAATGTCGCCGAAGCATGCGAATGCAATAGCAGAAGCAAATATTGTGGCGAAATAACAGAATTTGTAGTGTCTGCGTCGCAAATTCGTGACACAACTTTATTACTTACTTATATTATATATTTTTTTGATCACACGCTAGGGAAATGTATTTTATTATAAATAATAACGTAGAATTATCTTACACTAAATAAAAATAAGGCTTATTAGATTAACAAGTTCGAATAATACAAAGAATCAGAAAACCGATTTTGTTTATTGAAGTTGAAATTAACTGATATCGTATTAATGTAAAATTATTTTTGTACTTAACTGATATTATACTTATGCATGAAGTATGTTACAAAATCTAGATAATACGGTAATAACTTGCTAGTCATTTTAAATTTTCTACATTTTATGAAATGTCAAAGACAGCTGTTCTAAAAGTGTTCGAAATTCAAGGACGTCATTATTCAAAATAGTTGTTTACTTAGGAGCCATCCATAAATTACGTCACATGTTAAGGGGGAGGTAGGAGGTCAACGAAGTGTGACATTATGTGACAAGGGGTGGGGGGAGTCATAAACGTTGTGACGTCACATAATAAATCATGAAAAATATATAAATTTGGAATTTCTAATTTTTATTTATTCAATTCTGTGCGAAAAATCGCAAAATATGTGACGTCACAAAAGGGAGGGGGTGGTCCTACAAATGTGACCATCTGTGACAAGGACAGGGGAGGGGTCAAAAAATCATGAAATTCGTGTGACGTAATTTATGGATGATCCCTTAATAATTATGTTTTTTTTTTTAATAAATAAACAAATGCACCTGAATTGAAAATTCTAGCGAATATGTTTCCGTGTTCCTTTCTTGGAATGACTAAGTTATAGAAGAAGGAAAGTCTTTGATTGCTTGGTACCTATTTTATTACATAAAATACATATTTAAGACTCTACACTAGACCTGCTTGTAAACAAAGATTAATTGATACAAAGAGCATTTCATTAAAATATTTTTACCCTATTTTTAAGCCCATTTCCTAGATATCCACTTCCCGTCCAATCCAGTTTGTCCCACAACCCGAACACGGCACCGAGTTTCAGACGAAAGCCGACTTATCACGCGATTTGCTTTATTTCATTATCTACCTACTACATTACTGCTGTTTGTTTTTTATTCACCTAGTTTCTGTGGTAAAATATGGTATGCCAGATTGCAGTGACCGCTCCTTGCGTTAAAAGCTCTTTCATATTATGGTATTCTTTTGAACCAGTTCTCATTCACGACGAAACTACGCTTAAGAAGTATCATCTTTATTTCAACTCTAAAACGTTCTTTCTATGTTGAACTAAGGTCTCTCTCATAGACTTCCACTTAGAATGATTCTAAGGGACGTGCATTCAACAAATTTCGTAATCTTCAATAAATTTTAAATTCCCCTGACGGGGCTGCCGAATAAGGCATTCACGAATAATTAAAATCATGACTAAAAAAATTAACAAAATATAGGTATGTAGCATCTACCCTGGCCATAAAATTCGAATATTTGAAAACCACTGAACCGATTTTTATCCTACAAAACCATCGCAAATAATTTGCTTCCAAATCAGAAAATAGGTATGTACAATACCTACAAGATGTGGTTTATGCTGATACGAGTATACATGGTTTAGATGCATGGTGCTGTTTTTCTAAGCAAATTCTTCTTTTCCAGCTGCCATATCCGCTAGGATGTAGGCGATCAGCATGCGGAACTCGTCTCTCTCTCTTTAGCCATCCTGCAAAGAGTGGCTGCGTCTTTGATTCCTAATTGACTTTCCATAAAAACTTGACCGATCAGGCGAACTAATTTGTATGAAACATATAAAAAAATGTGGAGAAAGATTTAATTTCCGTTAAGAGCATCCGTATCGTCATAATCATATACAGGGTGTAACAGAAGTGTGTGACAATACTTCAAGGTTGGCTTTTACCCATCAAACTGAACAACTTTTGTTCTACACTTTGTTGAAATCGCAAAAATTTTTTTGGACTTTTCATACAAACTTGGTTCGCCAGCTGATCGATTTGTATGAAAAGTCCAAAAAAAATTTTGCGATTTCAACAAAGTTGTAGAACAAAAGTTGTTCAGTTTGATGGGTAAAAGCCAACCTTGAAGTATTGTCACACACTTCTGTTACAGCCTGTATATCGCCGAAAAATCATATTATTATCTATCAATGTATTGCACTATATTCTCTCAAACAATTTTCTATAAACAGCAAAACAAGTGACAAAAGCTTTTAAAACAAGTATAGCGCCAGACAAAGCTGAATGCACTATCAGCGCTTCTAGCTTGAAATCTCTTGAGAGATAAGCCGATCTAATGGACCTATTTTGTGCAAAACTGCACTAGAAATATAGAAAAATGGTAGCAGATTTTCAGTTGACGTTAAACTACACACATTAAAAAAGTCTAAGCAAAATTTTCATCAGTTGTTTTACTAATAGCCGTATCTGTTTTTTTTCATAAAGGGTGTATTTGTTTTAAGTAATAATATTTTATTTAAAACAATTAGAAAAGTATGTAACTAAAAAGGTCTAAGCTAGAAAAACGTACTTGTACGTTTATGTTTTATTGATTAACCGAAAACCTTGTTCTGTAAAACATTGAAAAGGCAGTTACGCCAGTTAGTGATTTAAGCGAGAATATTTTACCTGAATATGGACGCAAAAGTCTAAGTTCGATACAACCGCAGACTCGAAGGAATTGCTACTTTTAGCCTTAGGAGAAAACACTTGAAAACTGTTGTGTATAGTCTCGCTCGACGAAACGAAAATAATCTTGATAGCAAAGTTGCTGGCAAGTTCCTAAGAGCGACAGCCAGATGCTAAAAATACTTGGCCAGGTGCCTATAGTACACGCCTGTTAGGTTCCGTAGTTAAATATCTAGTTATTATTGTCAATATTTTATAAGTTCAGGAATCAATTCAGGAAAGCTTCCCTGCATGTAGGCAGCGCAGAACCTGTTGTTGTGGAAATTTTTGGGGACCCTTAGTCCTGAAGCTAATGTCTTTTAGCTGATATGATGATGATGTTTAAAAGTCATGATTTTGAGTATCATTTTGTTTTATCTCCATAATTTAATACTGTCCATCACAGTATATTCAAAGTCTTATTAAGGTCCGTATATACGTATAGGTAATTTAATTATCTAGATCAAACAATATAAAAGAGTTTTTACATCGTCGAGCAAAATCATTGAAACGATACATCTGATTACGTTATGTTCTTTGTGTGCAATCCGTTCCGTTCCAGTAGCACAATGACTAGAAGTTTTTCTGCAAGGACATTGATATCAGCAGATAAAGAAGGTGATCAAGGATGATGCACCCTACGTTACAAGCATGCCCGTCGTGGCGGCACCTGGCATGCGACGGGTCTCTGAGGTATATGCGGTCTGCTACCTCGGATTCCTTTGTAGCCTACTAGGTACAGCCGGCGGTGGGCAAGCCAATAAAGTTGGAGGTGATGCATTTGTTGACCCACGGTCGTTATGCAACTGAAATCTACCCGAGACATCAGTGGCTACTCGTAAAAAATTATAAACCCCCTCCCCCTTACATAATGGGAGAAGTATTCAAAATTTAGAACTATACTCAAATTATTTATTTTTGTGGTAAATATATAGATTTGTTTAAATCTGCAAAATTTAATGACTTTCTTAGATAGTCATAATGATACTATAAGGTTTCCACCACGGGATTATGGACCCTTAAAAGATCCTGTAATTAAATATACAGGGTGTAACAGAAATGTGTGACAATACTTCAAGGTTGGCTTTTACCCATCAAACTGAACAACATTTGTTCTACAACTTTGTTGAAATTGCAAAAAAAATTTTGGACTTTTCATACAAACTTGGTTCGCCAGCTGATCGATTTATATGAAAAGTCCAAAAAAAATTTTGCAATTTCAAGAAAGTTGTAGAACAAAAGTTGTTCAGTTTGATGGGTAAAAGCCAACCTTGAAGTATTGTCACACCTTTCTGTTACACCCTGTATAAGTACGATACTTGACTAATTCATAAAAGGATTTGAAGAAATATTATGTCCAAGCGGGAAGGAAGCGGTCGTGGCTCAGTGCAGCTTGCGTGGTCGCATCGATCACGCAGGTTAACTGACTACAGAAACGGTCATAACAAGGATGGGTTTGACTGTCAGTGGCATTTATTTCGACCGCTTCCGTGCTTCGCAAGGCACGTTAAGCCGTTGGTGCCGGCTGCTATCGCTAGCAGTGGTTAAGCCATGTCAGAGGCCTTATAGGCGGCTTGAAAACTTCTGACACTGGGGTTGGCCACTAGCCCCACAACCTCCACCAATCCGGACTTGGCCCCCGTGTGTGGAGTATGGCCTAAACCTTCCCGAGTTATGGGAAGAGACCCGTGCCCCTGCAGTGGGGACGTAATGGGTTGTTAACAATTATGTCCAAAGTTTTTTTTATTACGCTGATTCTATTATTTTTATTAGATGATCGCTGCCATATTTGACTGCCCCAAAAATACTGGGTGGGGTTTGTCACTGAAATTAAAAATAATTACACCCCTGTAATCTTTACTAACATACTAACATAGATATTATTTAAATTGTTACCAACACATTAATATTCTATGGATTCCCTTGGTTCAAAATAAAGAGTTATTTAATTATTTATTTATTTATTTTTACGCTCCTACGTCAAGACCACACACCGTGATTTTTATTTGACAAAAATATACAGTAATTTGTTTCACTAAACTATATAGATATAAAAAGTCTTGCTACTAACAAACTTTATTTGCATATTTAAATATTATTATCAATCTGTTATAATACAGACAAATTCTCAAAATGTTTTTTATTGTATTTAGTACCATAATTTAATTTCCCTAGATTGATTTACATTTCATTGTATAGCTCTATAAATTGTGGCATAAAGTTTAGTTTCTTAAACACTTAATGTAATGTTTTCTTCTGCGTTTAAGTCTTACTTATATCCCTAACTTACTCATCGATAGATGCCCATTTTACACAACCATAAATCTCAACGCCTCAAACGTCATCACTCTCCTCTTTGATCTCAACAAATTGATTATCCACTTCCAAGACATCATCAAAGTCTTCCTTCCCTTCTCTATCCGTTCCCGGGTCCACAGCCAAAGCTGTTTCGGACGCGACGAAAGCGTAGGAATTAATGACGCTAATAAAATAAATGTGCTACATTCGTTTACACGTCCCTGTGTTTATGTCTCATTTAAGACGACATATTCTTTTACAACTTAGTCGTAAAGTGTCCCATGTGGCGCTGTATCAGGGAAACTCGGTAAGAAGCCGATCTCCGTTGCTTTCTAATGATACGCAACGAGCGGATGAATTGTATTTGTATTATCGTATTTTATGGATGCTCTAGTTTATTGCACATCTAATTCAATAATTGATGGTAGGGTTTTGTATATTATGCCAAGTTAAACGGTTGTGATGAGATTTTAAAATCAATATTTCTAAAAGAAATTTAAACGTGATCTGAATAATCACTATTGGTTACGGCTCCGTACAAAGTAGTTATAAATGTCATATGGTTTAAACTTAATCATATCACATTTAATAAAATGAGAAAATTAATTGTGAGTCAGAAAAAAAACTGTGAGAGAACAACAGTATCTTTTATAGTAGACATTCATCATTTTCACGCTCAACTCATCTCGTCAAAACAGTTTATCAAACTCCACAATCCTTACCACGAAAATACGAACATTTTAAAACAACAGAAAATGGTTTTCCTTCACGAAAAATTTATGTCACACAATTAGCTCGAATCAAAAGAATTGCGTCGCCATTAAGAATCTTAATGATCTGTTACTATCTATAATACAAAATATTATTGTTGGGGGACACTGTAGTGCATATATGATAAATATCGTTATAGAAATAAAAGATCAAGAACTGATACAACCATCAGTTCTCGATGCATTTTTATTGGTAAACATATCATAATTAGATACGTGAATTTAAGGCTGACGAGAATCGTAATAATTGGATGATAAATAAATATGAGTTTCAACATAAATATAATTGTAGCAAACGGAGAGAAAAACAGAGAAAATAATATAACACTTAGCATGGTGAGAACTTGTAGTAGATATCATAATAATGTCCCTATTATTTGTGATGGGCGGAAAGAGAAAGCGAATGAGAACTAAATCTGTTTAGCTGTTGTTGACGTAACAAGTGTTATAATGTTTCTGTCACGAACATATCTTGAGAATAGCCCTCCCATATGGGCCAGGGTAGTGTAACAATGAACAATTCTTACTTATTTATCGAGAAAGTAATCTTAATGTGCAAATAAATAGAAACCTGCTGAGACAACAGAATCAGCGACTTAATGGTTCGAAGTTCGTTCGTCTGACTCCTTAGCAGTCTGCGAATTCCAATCCCGCCCAGGGCGAAGCTACCACATGCAGATTGCAGTGTTTGTGTATATATATTTGTAAATATGGGAATAAATTAGTTTGTATTAACTCGCCGAGAAATTTTATTACTAAATCAGGACTGTGCTCAGACTTAAGTGTTTTGGAATTGATATCTTTGTGACCGTGTTTGATATAGCGAAATAATATAGCGAAAATATACTGAATGTATATCAGTCATTAATGAATCCTGTTATGCGACCAAATGATTGTGCTTGATTTTTATGCCCGCCATATTTATAACCAAAATCATAACTTTATTAGAGCGTGACCATAAAAATAAGTTTCATAACCATATAGTTCAATCACATACTAAATCTCAGTAATAGTAAAACCAGTTGGTAAATCAGGTCCATTTACAAATGATCCTTTAAACCGTATATTCCGATACAATCAAACCGAATCTATCGTTAGATCTCCATACCGAATTATCGAACAATAAAATCTAAGGAAAACAATGGTCGATTTCGTAATCTTAGATACAGGAGCATCGTGCTATAATATCAATACGGAGCATGCGAAGTACAGTTATCAACGTGTTAAACTAAAGAATAACTCTAGCAGAAAATTGCAGTGCAACGAAAAAAGAAACTAAAGTATACTCGTACAGAGTGACTTTTTATTCAGTGGCAATTGGAAAACGGTAGACGCTACACATAAAACTGAATAACTTTCCTCAAAAAATCCTTGAATACAAGGTTTTTTTGAGGAAAGTGTAACCTTGTACAATATATAGAAATATCACTAACTTTATATTATGTCTACACAGAAGTCATAAAGAATTTTAGAACTTTACGTATATAACTATCAAATAATTTGTCAAATGAACACAAAATTATCTACATTATGGTAACGATGGTATAGAGTAATGGATAAATATTTTCATACAAACATGACACGTAAAACTATGACTCAAACATTTATTGCCATAAAACAATGTAAATACTGTATTATTAACCTCTATAAACATTTGATAAATACTATACAGTAATACCCCACTTAACGCGACCCCTTTTTACGCGGATTCGTTATAGTGCGATTTTTAAAATTCGCGCTAATTTACCCCGCTTTACGCGAATGCGTTGATTGGTTCATTTGCATTGCAGTGGTGTGATTTCATTGACCAATAGCAACCCGTAACTGCTCATTAATTGAAAAACGATTGACGGTTGACTCGCCGGTAACTCCAAAGATAGGAAAATAGTTTTTAGAATGTTGCAAGAGCGCAAACAAAATGCGACACAAAAAACCTTACACAGCTATTTTTCTAAAGTGCGAAAAAAAAGTGCAAGTGATTAATATTTTGTGTCAATTTTCTCTAACAAAAGTACATTGATTTATATTTTAGCTCGTTATTTGTTTGTGCCCCGTTATGCGCGAATTTCGCTTAACGCGATTTTGTCTGGAACGCATCACTCGCGTTAAGCGGGGTATTACTGTATTCGATATAACACTGTTATGAGCAAAGTTGTTTAAAGAAAAATCCAATTCATATCTTATTTTCCTCAGTTTAAATATTTTTCTCGCTTGGTTGGTCTCTTGCTTGGTTCCAAAGAATTTCAGGCATTTCAAGCCGATAATTTCTCACCACCGTATGTGGCAGCTTGTTAGCGCTGCCGACTGTACGTGCGGTACCGATTAGATCGCCGGATAAAATCTCATTTTGCACCAACTTTCGCACGATAACTTTAACTTACTATGTGTTTAGTTTCATTGTTTTCCTCGTGAAGTGTTTCGTAATGGTTCATTGCATAATTCAGGGATCTTTTAGTTCTAGTTTGCATAAGGTTATCGAGGCAGAAATAGCTAACCTGTGCTCGCTCGTTAGGTATGTGGAAATGGTTCGTTTCTTATTTATCTTAAACACATATCGAGGCTCTTTTATGAAATTCATTGTGGTGCAATATTTATGTAATGAAGTCAATGAATATTTTTTGAGTTAAATATGTTTACTGTGAGCAATAATCGAAATTATATTTTACACATATTGATGGAATCGTCTTCTACACACATCAACACAATCTAGGGATATTTACAATTTCATCGATTATTAAAAAAGCTATGCAAAATTTGCTAAGGTAATCAATGGAATAATAAAAGGTAATTTCGTGACCTGTAATAAAAAATAAAAACACTATGAGAATTAGTTTTTTTTTAATTAATAAAATTGTTAAATTAATGAACCCATACAAAATTACTTAAGTAAACAAAAATATCATTTTCTTATACAATTAAGAAATTAAATTAAAATTGAAAAAATCTAATTAAATCAAATTTTTAATAATCAGTATTGCCTCCTCCACGCATCGGAAACGATTACCCATACTTAAAATTAGGGTCAAGGTCTTGCTTGATATGCGGCAAGCTATCCAACGCGTCGTTGCTGAGGCTCTACGTACCATTTTTTTTTTTAACGTTGGGAAATCCGTCATGGATACCCAGTCGCTGCGGGAGCAGCAATCTGGTTATGCCGAACTCCTACCGGCTAAAACCCAACGGCGTTCCCGCTTCGCCGTATGGCAGGGTTCTGGGAAACTGGCAGAGCCATTACATCCAGACCCCCACCGGCGACTGCCACCCAAAGGCGGCCCGGCTGCGTGAAGGGCAGATAATCTGCCCACCCGCGTTTTTAGGGCGCACCGGACGCAGAGTGCACCCTCCAACTGCTTCCTCAAAGTGGACAGCATCGCTTCCAGACAGTAGACCCCCGGTCTACTGTCTAGAAGCGATGGGGGCCAGGAGACCCGACCCCCTGCGGCGGATAAGATGTTAGGCTCCGCCGCCAACCGACGCCGCGCAGAGATGAAAATCTCTGGCAGCACCCGCCTGGGGCATCGATAAAATCGACGCCCCCGAGCATCCCTTTATTGGACCCTTCAGCAAGGGTCCAAGGGAGCTCCTCCGCGGTTGGCACGAGACACATCCCTAGGGATAGTATCAAGCGCCCCCTCCTGTGCTGCGTTTCGTCTGGTCCCTCGCTTCAAGCCTGTCCGGTATGGGTAACCCTATCCGGCATAGCCTTGAAGGTCATTAGGACACGCAAGCCCCCCCACCAACGACAAGGTGGCAGCACAACGGGGGGGGGGGAGGCTCTACGTACCAGCCAAAACGTGATATCGAGGTTGTGGTCATGTTATCGCGCTACTGGGGATATAGCAGAATGGCATACGGGTAGATATCGCATTACCACTCGGAAACAGGTTCGATTTCTCCAAATGACCGCCAGAAGGCAACCCAATATTACAGCGATGCAACTGGTGTAAAGGCTCTAGGAGGACCACCAGCTGTTGGTAAGCGACCAAACCGTTCGAAGAAGATTGCATGAAGTTTGTCTTCGTGCTCGAAGACCGCTACGAGTCCCAGCACTGCGATATGGCAATCGCAGTCGGCGACTTTCATGGGCTCGGGATCATTTGGCGTGGAGTGACCAACAATGGACATTGGTGCTATTTACAGATGAGTCCCGTTTTGGATTTCATCCAGATTCGCGACGAATATGCGTTTGGAGAACTCCAGGCAGAACCAGCCGTCTCCGGTACCCTCAGGAGGTCCATACATACCAAGGCGGGACAATCATGGTGTAGGCAGGAATTCGAATAGCCGGGCGAACCCACCTCTTTTGAATACGAGGCAGCATGACTGCTGAAAAATACAACGAGGAGGTAATAGAACCCATTATTGTTCCGCGCCGAATCCAAATTGGTCAGGAATTTCAACTGATACACGATAATTCATCTTCCCACACGGCACGGCTAGTGTCAGTCGCCCTCCGAGACCACGATGTTCGGGTTTTGGATTGGCCTGCACAGTCGCCCGACTTAAGTCCTATCGAACGTGCCTGGGACATGTTACAGCGAAGGGCTTTGAGGAATTTCCCACCCTATTTGACAACGGAACAGTAACTTTTCCAACATTTGGAAAGAACATGGGACCGCATATCCCAGCAGGACCTTTACAACCTAATTTTAATTATGGGTAATCGTTGCCAATGCGTGAAGGAGTCACGAGGTCACGAAATTACCATTTAAAAATCCATTGACTACCTTAACAAATTTTGCATAGCTTTTTTGATAATCGATGAAACTGTAAATATCCCTAGATTGTGTTGATGTGTGTATACTAATAATACATAACAATGATATTACTGACTGAAGGACATCCGAAATATAAACCACTGAAGAAAAAATACTTTAAAATTGGATTGTGAGTGGGTGTAGAGAAGTACTAAGAAATATACAAATATCAACATCTTAATTTATAAAACAGATTATTAAAATCCGGGAGTCGACTGCATCAAAAATATATCTTTTAAAATTGTTCACTAAATAGCTCTTTTTTGAAATTGCAGAAAAAATGTTTCTCGCTTGGAATTTCATAACATGTTCAAATATAAATTTATACTAAGTTTGTAATAATGCTAAGTTTGTAATTAATATGTATATTAACTATACTTAACTACGAAATTGTCGTTCACAATTACAAATATTTTTATAATAAAATTTAGTTTTAAATTTGATAAAAAGTAACTCTGACTCTAGCAGTCAACGACCGGATAAAATTTTTAATTTCTAGAAAGCTTGACGTACAGTTTACATTCTGAATTCTATAGGGATAAAACTATATGTGCTTCTCTTGTTAAACTTTATTACTTTTGACGCCTCTATTTAAATAACCACCGCAACCAATGCATCGAATCATTCTATAGAAAATCTGTGACATATTTTTAAGCGCCCTTCAACGTCCCACAATATGTCACTATTAACACCACTGTTTACATACTACTACACTACACAACAAAAAGATAGATTTTATAGGAAAAAAAATTGCAAGACCATCACATAGAAGACAAGTTAAAATTGCTATCACATTTCACATTGGGCAAGAGATGTCGTAACAAAGTGTACTCAGGACCGCGGGAATGGTGTTTGCTCGCAAACAAAAGGATATCAAAGACCTTTGTTTGCCTCAAACAGACGATAAACGATTCTTGACGTGAGAAAAAATGATGTGATTCTTGGTGCGAGGAAAAGTGACGGCTTTGATAGTGAATTGAGACGTGGCGCAAAAAAAACAGCATTGGCGAAGGTTGTTAAACATATACTTTACAAAATAAAGTCTTGAACTTGCAAGTGCAAATGAGTAAAAAGAAAAAAAACAAAGTAGATATAATTTTTTAAAATTTGTCTGTAAAGATGAAGGATAAATTGTAAACGATATCACTTCTAACCAACAAGTTAAACAAATATTACAGGTATTTTCCTATAAGAATATGCCTTCCAAAAATGTGAGTAATAACTACCTACTTACCTATATTATGTTGTTACTAAATTTGAATAATGCATGCGGGCGAACGCCATCGTATTTCATACTTCCATTAGTAGCTCCCCTTCCCATCCACTCGTACTTTTAGTACTTTTATACTCTGCCTACTCAAACTGGAACTAGGAAGAAAATCGATACTTGGAATATTAAATTATTTTAATAGACCATTTTTATAGTGAGATAATTCAATTGATACTTATTATAATGCGAAACAAAACCGAGGGGAGGCTTGTTATTGGTAGAAATAGTAATGTAAACGAATTATAAATATGTATAATATTTGTTTTAGAAACAAATTTATTTATATCGGATTAGCATAAGAGTTATGGAGATCAACAATATTTTCTTTTGTTGTGGGGCCTATATTTTTATCTTTAGCATAGATAAAACTAGCTGTTGCCCGCGGCTCCGCCCGCGTGGATATTATATTTGTGACGGTTCTTGATGATGGCATGGAAATGTTATATTCAGATCCCCCTTAAACTATGTTCTACTATGTTGTTTTCCAACCTTTACTTAAAAGTATTCTGTGTTAACCGAGTGCTTTATCTATCTACCTACCAAATGTCATCCCAATCCGTTCAGTAGTTTCAGCGTGAAAGCGGAACAAACATGATGAACTAAAAATGTCACTTTCTAGATATTTTTCCAGGAACCCTCAAGTTTTCTGGAATAAAAAGTATACTATATGTTAGCCTAGTGCTTTGTCTATCTACTTACTAAATTTTATCCAAATCCGTTCAGTAGTTTCGGCGTGAAAGTGGCACAAACGTGATAAAGTAAATGTTTCACTTTTTAGCCATTCCTCCGGGAACTTTCATGTTTTCCGTGATTAAAAGTACCATATGTGTAAACCGAGTGCTTTATCTATCTACTTACCGAATTTTAGCCCAATCCGTTCAGTAGTTTCAGCGTGAAAGCGGAACAAACAAATAAATAAACAAACATTTATGCCATTCCTCCGGGAACTTTCAAGTTTTCCGGAATAAAAAGTATCCTATCTGTTAACCGAGTGCTTTATCTATCTACGTACCAAATTTCATACCAATCCGTTCAGTAGTTTTAGCGTGAAAGCGGAACAAACATGATGAAGTAAATATTTTACTTTTTAGTCATTCCTCCGGGAACCTTCAGGTTTTCCGGAATAAAAAGTATCTGATGTGTTAACCGAGTACTTTATCTATCTACCTACCAAATTTCATCCCAATTCGTTCAGTAGTTTCAGCGTGAAAGCGGAACAAACATGATGAACTAAAAATTTCACTTTTAGCCATTCCTCCGGGAACCCTCAAGTTTCCGGGATAAAAAGTATCCTATGTATTAACTAAGTGCTTTACTTATCTACCTACCAAATTATATCCCTATTCGTTCAGTAGTTTCAGCGTGAAAGCGGAACAAACAAACAAACAAACAAACATTTTAGCCATTCCTTCGAAAACCTTCAAGTTTTCCGAAATAAAAAGTATCCTATCTGTTAACCGAGTGCTTTATCTATTTTTTTACCAAATTTCATCCCAATCCGTTCAGCAGTTTCACTGTGAAAGCGGAACAAACATGATGAAGTAAATATTTCACTTTTTAGCCATTCCTCCGGGAACCTTCAAGTTTTCCAAAATAAAAAGTATCTTATGTGTTAAACGAGTACTTTATCTATCTACCTACCAAATTTCATCCCAATCCGTTCAGTAGTTTCAGCGTGAAATCGGAACAAACATGATGAAGCAAAAACTTCACTTTTAGCCATTCCTCCGGGAACCTTCAAGATTTCCGGGATAAAAAGTATCCTATGTGTTAACCGAATGTTTTTTTTATCTACCTACCAAATTTCATCCCAACCCGGTCAGTAGTTTTAGTGTGAAAGCGGAACAAACAAACAAATAAACAAACAAACAAACATCCATACTTTCGCATTTATAATATTATATAATATAATATAATATAATATAATATAATATAATATAATATAATATAATATAATATAATATAATATAATATAATATAATATAATATAATATAATATAATATAATATAATATAATATAATATAATATAATATAATATAATATAATATAATATAATATAATATAATATAATTATATCCTTATAATATAATTATAATAAATTAAAAAAAAAAAAAAAAAAAAATAATAATAATAATATAATTAATTAATTAATAATTAATATTAATAAATTAAAGTGTGATGTATTTGGCACAGGATAAAAAATGTAACTGAATAACATATAGCAGCATGTCTGTCATTGTATAATTTTGTATGTTTTGATTTTTCATATTATTTACTATGTTTTCGTCGTTTCATACTGATTCACGTATATTTCGTTAACAACCCATATCGTCGCCACTGTAGAGGTACGGGTCTTTTCCCATACCTCGGGAAAGTCAGGCCATACTCCACACACGGGGGCCAACTCCAGATTGGTGGAGGTTGTGGGGCTAGTGGCCAACCCCAGTGTCAGAAGTTCTCAAGCCTCCTATAAGGCCTCAGACGTATATTTATATAAGAAAGAAAGAAATTGTTTCAGTGACAATTAGCCAGTTTCTCATTGTATTGGGAAATCTTAGAAAACCTGGTTCCATAATGGTGGAATGATACCTAAGTCTTCACCAGTAAACACTTTTTAAAACTGCGGGTATACGATACTGCAGGCACCTCGTATTAGATACACAAAATATTGCCTTTGAAAAAATAAAATTTCCTTCATTTATTTTCATTTTCTGGCAAAAATAAACTAAAATGTATTTATTTTTACCATATTTGTATGGAAATGTATACCTATTATAGGTAGCTGTTTAAAACATTTTTTATTTGTTTAAAGCATATGATACACATATAGTAATGTGTAATATGTAAAAAAAGTGCGTTTGAAATTTTAAGGGGTTACTCAGAATCAAGTACAGAACCCAGGAAAAATATTGAAAAAATCCGCTCTTCAATTATTTTTTCAGATTCTCATACTAAATCTAAATAGTGAATCGAGAATTTGTATGAAAAACTGCAAAAAAAATTGAAGAGCGAATTTTTTCAATATTTTTCCTGGATTCTATACTTGATTCTGAGTAACCCCTTAAAATTTCAAACGCATTTTTTTTAACACCCTGTATAATTATACAGATTTTATGTACAACTAGGTATGAATAACGGTTTAAATTTTCTGTTATTAAAAACCTTTTTTTTTCAATGCAATTTCCCTTTATATTTTTTTATTGTATCCACAGAAACTCGAGAAGAATCAGTTAGCTACATGCTCATCTTCCGTGACAGTGACGTCACAATTAATGTTAACCCTTTTCATATTCCCTGTCGTGGCAAATGGTGCGGAGAAAAACTTTCCTGTCATCGGATCTGACGCCGTCTTTTTTCGACAATCCACTTTACTTGATGCTCCACCACTCTGTCGTCAACTTTCAGGGAAACTGAGCAATATACTGTTTGATATGAATAGATAGACCTACTATATAAGTAATATAAACATTTGAATATCAATAAAAAATCTCCAGCATTTAATAAGAAACCAAGATGCATGTATGTTTTCATTTTCTAGCTTTACTTCTCAATGTTCTTGTGATTTTCAGAACTGGCCAAGTACGAGTTGCACTCACGCGCCGAGGGTTCATTATTTTTTTTAAATTCAGATTGTATTTGACTAACATTAAGTCGGCTTTTATTATACATGTAGGTATATTTTTTTCATTAGAATTTGGACAAATAAATCATACCAGATTTGAACCTTGTATAACAGTTTTTAAGACAGAGCATAAACAAGAAATATCTGAAAAACACGTTTTTTGTCGTGGCCTTGAATTTTATATATTTTTAAGTATTATTTGTTTATTTATTCACCATTATCATCAGCCGAAAGACGTCCACTGCTGGACATAGGATATTTATTCACCTTAATAACACATAATTTTGTGTAAAAATGTAAATGCGTTAATTGTTTAGGTTAAATGATACAACCATCTAAAGGTACGATGGACGGTGATAAACTAAAAAAAAAAGTATGTGAGAATAAAAAATTTTACTTCAAAATCTCACATATTACTCTTATGAGAATATGTTGCTAAGCATAATTATGTACGATTTCTGCAGACGTCATTTGTTCGCTAATTAACCAAATCGCGATATAACACGTCAAGCGTAACCTTGAAACCATATACATCTATACGTATATGCAGCATTTTTCTTTTTACCCTTCGCAATTGGTAGGTAGAAAAAAATATCATTAGTGCATCTTTCGTTTCAGAAATTAAAACGGTACAACCACATTTCCCTGCAAAATACAATATACATCACGGTCTCCCCAGGGAATGGTTACACGGAAAATATTTTACTTCAACGTTCTACTGCGAGTCCATTAAAAAAACAAACTGTATACAGCATGATCTAATTGGTAACCACCAGGGCGGGAATAACGTTTGCATAAGCCGGGCGAAGCAGAGCGAAGCAAGGGGCTGGGACGGAGCGAAGCATACCGGCTTTATTTTTGCACGTACTCAATTTCTCGCCTCAGTGGATGTCTCGGAGAATAGATATTAATTTACATGAATAAATAAAATTTGCATTAAGAGCGTCCAAGATGCTGTAGCGGCAAGGAAACTGTTACTTAAGCAGTCTGATGGTTCATTCCGGTAGCGAGTTTCCTTCCACACGATATGGTTCGAGAAGGAACTATTTTTCCAGAAAGTGTTTTTCTTCATCACATTAAGCACTGAACTGGATGTATTGATAGATATCTTTATAATATTAAAAGTATAAGTAAATGTACTTACGGGACGTACATACGGGAAATGCTTAGTACACCTTTTTTCAGGGGGTGGGTAAACGGTCAATTGTACCGCTCGAGAAGGAGAAGCCCTGATTTCAGAAGTAAGATAAGATTATTGTGACATTTTATAGCTGTTGGTCTTCCGAACATGTAGTTTTTTTTTAAAGAAATAGGGTGTACGGTATAATAATTTAGAAAATAAAAGTAAATGCTTTTCATAATATTGAACAACTTTCTAAAAAAACGTAATAAAATCAGAACGAAATGACTTCGCGCACTTTACAATAATTTATAAGGTAATTTTCAAACTTTGTCATAAAATCCCTGCACATTAGCTAAACCAAAAAAAAAACGAAAAAATAGAAGGGAAATAAAATGTCAACAACTCTAAATTGGTTGTTCACTTGCTCAGTGTGTTTGAGAAGTCAAATTTATATTTCGACCTATTCACAAAATATTGTATTTTTATATTTATCTGTTTAATTTTGTTTGCTGTAACACCATTACTTAGTCACTTTGTTAGTCTACGCCTCTTCTGCAAATCCCTATGGAATCTTAATGCATTTTTCCTTCAACTTTTCTTGAGAGGGGTTGTGATGAATTTTTGTATTCCATAATAGAAACATGAAATCTTATTTATGGAATACAATAAACTTGTATACCGGTTTCTTTAACTGAACTGCTCCATCATCACAGTAAATTTTCTTCGAATGTTTTTCTTGTCTAGATTTAGTTTTCTCCATAATTTTGTGTAATTCGATATCGGTTCGAACTTGACCGCGGTCTCACCTGGGAATCCCACATAGCAAAACTGTGTGGGAAACTAGGTGGAGTTAGCTTTGCTCTACGTCGGCTATCCTGGGTGGTTCCGAGAGAGGTGGTGAGGTCCAGCTACTTTGCGACGGCACAGGCAATCTTGCAATATGGTGTGGAGCTGTGGGGGTGCGCGGCTGACTGGGAGCGCGCCTTCCGTATGCAAAAGAGGGCCGTACGGGCAATAGTGCAGGTATCACGCTTCACATCGGTGAGGCCGTACTTTAAAAGTTTAGGCATACTAACCTTACCCTCGCTACTGATCCATCAGGTGGCTGTGTATGTGTACAACAATCGACACGAGTACGTGACACCGAGAGATGTGCACACGCGCAATCATCGCAATATGGACCGGCTCTTACCTGTGCCATGTAGACTCGCCAAATCTGGGAAGATGACTCATATTTTGGGCCCTTCAGTCTATAATAAACTGCCTACTAATATTACTGAAGCTCTCACACAATCAAGCTTTAAATTGAAACTAAAACGCTGGCTTCTCGAGCACACGTTTTATAGTATCAATGAATTTTTAAATTTTAAGTAATTACAAAAGTAACTCATTGTGTACAAATATGTACCAATTGTTTTTATTTTTTTGTGTAATTTTGTTTGATTTAATGTTTGATTTAATGTTCGATTCAATGTTTTATTTTTTAATTATTATTTTTTTAAATTTCTTTATTGCTATTTTTTGTAGTAATTTTATAACTTTCTTTTATATAAATTGTATTTGACATCACATTATTGAAAACCAAAAATTACTAAATTGACATGTAAATTTATTTTTTACCAATAAAATATTATGATTATGATTATGATTATGATAATTGTAAATGCTTGCTTCAAATGAAGCATGATAGAATAAAGTTTCTAAAGCTAAATATATTTCTTTGTTCGTTTTTCATATTCAGCTTTTAAGCTTATATTATAATTAATACAGCAGCTTTTCATTTATTGAAATAATTGAAACGTCTCTTCAAGTAAAGTATCTAATTCTTATCTGTCTTTAATTCTGGCCTAATTACCTACCATAAGCTCAAGTCTATTTACTATACGAAACTCGAGTAAGCACGTGAAAATATAAATTGACTTACTTATGAAAATTCTCTAATTAAGCTTTGTAATAGGTAAAGAAACTTGAAGAAATGAAATAGGCTCCTTTGATTTGAAAATCTTTACATTCTAGATCTAGATATATTCAGACTTAAGCCCATTTCGATTTTAATAAATTATGAAATACATAATTTCAAAATTTTAGGAAGAACTACAAAGTACAATAAAATGCTTTTAAACTAAAAGTGAAACTCTCTTTTTTCTACGAATTTATTAAAGGGATTTTATAGAGTTTCTTTTATTGTACATTGTAATTCTAAAAATGTTCATGGATTGTTTAGATAAAGCTATTCATTATCATATTTATTCAAACTTTGAAGCACCCTGTTTTATTAGTTCCTGCCTATATAAACAAACCTTCAAAGCAACGAGTCAAAATTTCATCTCACTTGATTCAAAATATTTTCTTATCTATTGCCAACATTCTAATAATAACAAAAGGGTTTTACATCCATTTATCATAAAATTTATCGTTGAACCTTTTCAAACCTGCAAGAAGAGATTGGAATATTGTTTTCAACTATCCCTTCCGTTATGTCCATCCATAAAGGGTTCCTATTCAAAAGAAATGGATTATGAAAAGCGAATTCCCATACCGTAACAAAATTGTGCCTTTTAGGTTAGTTTGACAATCAATTTGTGCAAACTGTGTATTTTCATAAAATAACTATTCAATATTAAAAACTCACAGTGAGACACTGTTATTCGTAATTTGATTTTGTTTGAAACCTAGCGTTGTTATTTAATTGGACGTTTTCTTAAATGTTGATAATTTTTGCGTTTTAATTTAAGTTTTAGAACTTCTTCTTCTCATACATATTTAAGAGAAAATCTGTTGTCAGTTGAGCAATCTCCAACTGTTCCTGTCCTCAGCCAGCATCTTGGTCTCCCGATACGACATGACAGCGACCTTCATTTATAGATCAAACGTTATTAATTTTTTGGAGTCTTATATTGTATAATCGAATTATGAAGTCTCCTCGAATTATCCTTAGTATTATCGCGGGCAATATTGCCAACGATAAGAAGTCAATTCCATCTATCTACTTAGGGACTTACCAGATTTTATAGAAGACTTTCTTGCAGTTAGTTACCTGTCTCCAGAATCCTGGCGTTCCCAATCGGCCGTGTTTTACAACGGCCATAAAAGGTCCCGGTGAATCCGATCTGAACGACTGTTCTCAAAGCCTACGGGTTCTTGATACGGAAGAATCCACTGAGGTAATCTGAGATGGACGCGAATTGCTTTCTAAAATGAAATTTCACAGAGTAATGGTGATCGATTTCCGTATTCGACGATTGAGATTGTGGGAAGGACATTTGGTTTGTGATTTTTATTGTTGATCGTATGAATTTTTTAGGTTTTAGTAAATTGGTTTGAATTTAAGTTGAATCGAGTTATTCCATGATATTATCTTATATAAGTTTTAAAAGTATATTTAATTTAAATATACATATATTGCCAACATTTTATTGAAGAAAATTCACTTATGTGTAAACCTAGATATTCTTTTTGATAATATATTCAATGCAAAAAATCTTATAGTACTTAAAATCCTATATAGAAGTCATCACTAAGCTCGTTAGGGAAATCTTGGATACCGAAAACGAATAAAACCAATTTTAAAGGTCGGACTTCCAAAGGATTTCGTGACCCATTTATCCGGGTCGAGTTTTCTTTACATCTCGGCTTTTCGAATACTCCCTGATAGATTGCCCTCCCCGATGTTCGATGTTCAATAAGCTTGAATAATTTGTGAGAAAAAGACCCAAATACGTAGGTTGCACAGGGTAAAAGTACTGATAAACAAACAAGGGATCTAATTTCGCTGCGAGGTTTTTAATTAAAAAGGAATTTAGTAATTACTCAAGAAGGTATTTTGGTAGGATCCAATTTTTAATAAAATTTCTAGTAATAACCTTTTTAGCTTCTAACGATATAAGTACCTATATATCAGTTTTTTTACTCTCAATTGGTAAGCCCTCGGCATCATCTCACCTGATGGTAAGTGACGATGATGCCGAAGATGGAAGCGGGCTTACCAAGATTCCCCAACGCAATGGGGCACTGGCTATCTTATCTTCATGCCGGAACACATCAATGCTGTTAACATTGATGTTTGTAGGCAAGACTTAGATAAGTTGGTGGTAGCCAGGCAGGCTCAGAAAATGCCCTACCACCAACCAAACCGAGTCCTATAAAGTTGGACCCCGCCAGGAATCGAACCCGCGACCTGATTTGAAGTGAGTGGACTAGCCACTGGGCTACGGAGGTGGTTATTACTTAAAGTGAGTCTCAAACAATCACTCTACCGTATTTTGTTCGTTTACTGATGTAAACAAAACCAAGCACAGAAAATTATTGAGATTGGCAGAAAATAGAACCGAAAATATTTACGCTATTTACCCACAATATGATAATGCATTTCTCCCAAACAAATCCTACAAAATACATCGAGCCCAAATAATAGGCGAAGCCGAGAAATAAACAGGTTTCCACCTTGTATTTTCCGTATTAAGTATTTTGTTGAAAATCCTCTCTTGCGGCCCTCTTTGTATCGCATTCGATATCAGCCCTTCAAAATTATGAAAGTGTATAAACATTTTCACGCCCCCGAGCTCACTCCCCCTCATTTCCTCATTTCCCGTCTAAAAGTTATTATTATCAAATCAAGCTATAGATACCTGTTATGATAACACAGTTGCATGTCGATTCACTCGCTCCCCCTGTCCTAATGGAAAAATAAGACCGAATTCGAAATTCTAAATCATTGTTTTATGATACTGTAATTTTGTTCTGAATGGCTGGTTTGTTTTCTTTTTTTTTTTTTTGATAATTTATTGCAAGTGGTTGGTTACTCTCATTGATTATTATTTTTGCCTTTCACGTTGATACCCATTACTTTTGACACTTGGTCTTGGCTGATGTGTAAAATATGAGTGAAGTTAATACCTACTCATCTTTTTAATTATTTACGCAAGCTTACTACTCGTAGGTTCGGCACTAGAATGAAAACCAGCACTCTGATTGACTAATAGGTTCTATTTTATACCACACGCAGAAGAGTAGTGTTAGTTATACAGTATATTCTTTAAAAAAAAAAAAAAAAAAACAAACTTGTTTTAACCCCTCAAAGCAAAATAAGAGTGTTATATTCCACCTTATATGTTTATCTGTAGCAAGCAGCGAAGCTCTCTGGCCAGTGGACTAATTTTATTCGTGTATAGGCAATTCTATAGGTTAGATTTCGATTTTTGTTTTTATTATATTTTATTTCGTTGTTTTCGATTCCCATTTATAACTTTATAATTTCTTTCTTAATATTAATGTTTGTGTCAAATAAATTACTGAATCTGAAGTAATTTTCAGCTCTTAAGGTCTAAGGTTTTTTTTTCAAAAAATCCAAACAAATCAAAACTCTACTCAAGTTTTGTATATGATAGACCTTTAAAACTCATTTGTATTATTTTTTTGCTCAGTCGATCTGCAACTACAAAAACGCGAATTTTCCCAGCATTAAATTCCACTCATTTTTGAAAAGAATTTCACCGTGTCGCTACAAAACCTTGCAGTACTTACTCCGTTAAAGTGAAATCCGAGTGACGCAAGCGCATCGTTTGTTTGCTTTCTGCTTTGCACCCGGCGGCTGGTATTAAAAGAAAATTAACGGAATTTGATGCATGGATTATGTAAATCGACGCATATCCGACTCGCTTCTCTGTTATCACGTACAAAATGAGTTTTAATGGTGACAGTATGATCATCTCATCTCACTAATATTATAAATGTGAAAGTATGGATGTTTATTTGTTTGTTTGTTCCATTTTCACGCCGAAACTATTGAACGGATTCAGATGAAATTTGGTAGGTAGATAGAAAAAGTACTCGGATAACACACAGTATTTTATCCCGTAAAACTTAAGGGTTCCCGGAGGAATGCTGTAAAACACAAAATTTCCACTTCGTCACTAGATTGCGCCACCTTAACATTTTATTTATCTCTGGACCCAATTCTAAAGTCCACGCAGACAAAGTCGCAGGCGGAAGCTAGTGTTTTTTTTATAATTTGTTGCTTGTTATTTCTCTGTTTATGGTTTTTTTTGTTTTAATGTGAGAGTTAACCGAAATTAAATTCAAATAATTGATTGATTTACGTTATACTCGTAAGAAATACATAAAAGCTATAAAAGATACTAAACGTTTTTTACGGCTTCAGTATCTAACTTAGCTTAAACTACGCAAAACGTCTAGCTTCACACAACAATGTGACTCTACTTCGTTCAAAGCCTTGCCATCTTCAAGTCTACTCTGTGGGATGTTAATATTCATTACGTCTCGTCTCCCGGGAGACGACGCTCAGACAAATAGACTGGGTACTGTCGCAAACTTGTCAGACACACGTATGTCGCTGTTGATACCAATGATGTTGTATGCTGTGGTTTGATATATGATTTCGTTGGTCAGATCACGCGTATCCAACAAATTCTTGATCTTGAATTATACATATTACAGGTAAACTTAAAATAAACCTAACAATTAAAGGGAGATAGTTCTTGGTCTAAATGATAAGCCTCATTAACTACGTAAAAGCTTAAGGCACTAAGTTGAAACAGTCTTCACAGTTGCGGGTGTCTATGGGCGGCGGTAATCGCATTACCATCAGGTGATCCGTCTGCTCGTTTGCCACCTATCACATAAAAAAAAACTTTTTCTCAACATCACTCTTCTGTAAAGTTGTCAAAATTTGCTTACACCCCTTCGTGATCCGACTGACGATTTCTATTCGTTTTCACCGTACCTAAATGATAGTGTTAAATCCCTTTTTTCAGTAATTAGTACAAAGCGTACTTGGCTCCTCGGTAGTAACTCTGATATCCTGACCAGGGGTTCTCGGGTTCGAATCCTGGCCCAATGTACCAAAATGAGTTTGTCGAAACTTAAGTACATTTTCATACCGATTGATTTAACGGTGTATAAAAATATTGTGAGGAAAGGTTTCTTCACTTGCACCTCTGATTACTAGATAGTTGTAAATCTAATTGTAAATGCAACACAAGGCAAGCACCTTCTATAACAATGGAGTAATTTTTTTGTAAAGTTTCTTAGCCTGGAGTCGAGTCCTTCAGCTGATATTGGAGATAGTTGGTTAGTTGTTCCACGTGATAGAAAGAAGAGTGAATGCACTATGAAGTTTGCATTACTGTAATTTTTGAGTTCAGAATTAATTCTTCAAGTCTAATGCAATACATACGCTTTCTTCCTAATTCTTATTTTCTTGAAAGTAGCTTTGGTTGTTTCAGTAACTGACATACACACAAATATCCTAACATAGGCGAATAAGTTTAAGATAATAACATTTATGAAAATCATATACCTACTTCTAAATTAAAAATATGTCAATGGAACATCTAATGTCGAAGAACATGCTTCGGTTTAATTTTAGGCGGTTTTTATTATGTATAATAAAATCGTTGACGCCCGTTAGTCAAACAAGTGATTGAAGAATAACCATTTAATATTTTTTCCAAAACTACATAATAAAATATCATTATGTGCAATGTTTGTATTGCAAACAGCAACTATATTTAGTTCAATATCCAAAAGCTTGCCTCGATCATCAGGTTGGACTATAATTATTCAAACAGTAGAGCCTCATATACTTTTGTATTTTTTTTGCAAGGCGTAGTATACGAGGACCAAGCCGCGGGCGCTGACTAGTCTGCTATTAATAATAATTAACTTATACTCAGTATCCATCCCGTTTGACTCATGCGTTTCGTTTTATTTTTTAAGACAACGCATGAACAGCACAGTATGATGAATTTTGCCGACGGCTATGAGTAAATTATTTAATGACCTTAATTTCAAACATAATTTTGTACCCTGATCCTCATTACGAATAAGTCACATCGCTTGCATCTCGCATCGTCAGGCGTCAGGTCCAAAAATACAATACTTACCTTGTTTTTTAATTTTATACAATATCTGTTACATGAGAATATTTTTGCCTTAGTAAAGCTGTGATATTTTGAAATAAACCGTTTAAAATATATACTTTTTAATTAACTAAGACTATTCTTAATCCCAGTATCTACTTAAGAAACTCACAACACTATGTATCGTAGCATACCACCGATTTTGTTTGAAACCACAAGAAATGCGTTTGTTCTCAGAAGTTAATTTAGCAGTTCCTTTGAAGGACTTACTGAGCCTTTTCTGTCCCTTAATTTCCTTCAAAGGAACTAATCATCAATAACCATCATATCTGCTCAACATGCGTAAATGATAGCTGTCTCTTTTGTCAACCAGACAAATAGCAAATCGAGCATAATAGTGAAGGAGTACTCGGCTACATAGCAAACACGGTAACCGTGCACAATGTCAACAAATCAAGACAAATCTAGATCTGGCGTGTTTGCTATCCTGTTTCAAAGGATCCCTGTGGGTTTAAGGGGTATGCATAAATAAATGATTAATAAAATTTGAGTGTATAATTTAATAGCTATTATAGTTAGCCGCTTATTAGCTATGGTTGAATTAAATAAACAATTATATTAATAATTAATAAAAATAATATATATATATATACAGGGTGTTAAAAAAAGTGCGTTTGAAATTTTGAGGGGTTACTCAGAATCAAGTATAGAATCCAGGAAAAATATTGAAAAAATCCGCTCTTCAAATTTTTTTTTAGTTTTTCATACAAATTCTTAATTCACTATTCAGATTTAGTTTAACTGTATATATATATTTTACAATTTTACCTTATTATTAACTAGCTTCCACCCGCGACTTCGTTTACGTAGACTTCAAAAATGGGCCCAGAGAGTGCTTTATCTATCTACCTACCAATCCGTTAGTAGTTTCAGCATGAAAGTGGAACAAACAAACAAACATCCATATTTTTGCATTTATAATATTAGTGAGATGAGATTAGATGTTTTTTATATATTTTTTTATTAATATATTTTTAATGTTTTCTTTGTGTGCAATACATACACAATTTAGATGTTTTCAAAATTATTATTTGTATTTGAATAACTAGTACTTACTTGAACTTTTAATAATAAATGAATACTTACATTATAATTTCCTTAAAAGTGTCACTGTACAGGATACAAAAAAAAAACAGTTCAGGAAACTTAAACGGTGGGTTCCATTCATAAAACTGATCAACAATACCAAATACTTACTGAACATATTTATTTTATACAAAATTACTTAAAAGATAATATTTGAAATAATAATAATCCAATTTATGGAGTCGTCAAACTTACTTATCTAAAAGGCCGCCCCAAGTCGCACCCGGTGGGAACGTACCCATTACGCTGGCCACGTTTCCACGCTGGATGGCCAGTGCGATGCGTTGCACCAGGTACGACTCGGCGCGGGGGACTTACTGAACTCTCAAACTAAATTTTGGACTCTCCATACAAAATCAGTTATCATTTGTTTGAAAATACGTTTCTTTTTTGCGAATTCAGTATGTTTTCCATAGGAAAAGCTGATCGGATTCTCAACCCTGGTAAAGTTTCCCTAAGAAGTCTTCTTATATACTTCATAACACTTTTGTAGGTGGTCTGTTACTGGGGTGGTCCTGGGGGGATCCAGATTTGACTAGGGGCTCACATTCCCTTCTGAAAAATCCTACAACAAATAAATTTTCCATCAGTTTCCTAAACAAAAATCTGAATGCCTGCATTTTTTGCGGCGGTTATCGCTTACCATCAGGTGATCCGTCTGCTCGTTTGCAATCCATGCCAAAAAAAAATGAGAATTCTAAAGGTTTATGACGGAAAACATGAATCACCAAATTGTGCACATCTCCTTATCTCCAAGTCTCAAGGCATCCAATAGATAATTCACCAGCACACAGTTAGGGACGGCTGTATTAATATTCATTACTATGAGTCTTGGATAAACCTTGGTTGCTGCGTCTCAAGACTCTCGGGGTTGTTCAGCAGAACTTAGTAACTTGCACGCTTGCTTATGTGTTGATGCCAAACCGCAGGCTTGTTTGGATGTCGAATATTATACTAGGCGTAAATAAAATAGATTTTCTGAGAGAACCTGAAATCTCGAGTTTTGATGAAGTTTGTATAGGTACGTAACATACTAATTAACTTTTTTGTTTGTTTAAAAAGTTTATTGGAATATGATGTTAATTAATCTTCCAATTAAGAGGGTATTAATAATTTGGATAAGTGATTTAAGCTATTTATTATTCTATTTTACTATAACAATGTGATGCGTAATTTAGTTTTATTCGCTCTGTTCGTGTATACCTACATATATCGCTAAAGTCCCAGTTAACTAAAACATAATACCGCCAGCTCATACCGTACTTTATTACCCATAAATAACACATCGTCCACATAAGGTCAGATAATAGACAGACATACTGCCAGTTCCTTCGCAATAAAGCCATCAACGATCATATACCCAGTTTTACTATTCAGCACTCGCCAGAGCACTCACTGTTGTAACAACACGATATGGCGGCGTACTATGATTTGCAATCTCTTTTTGCAATGGCTTTCACTGCTGAAAAGAGATACAATATTATTTATTTTATATTTCTGTGTGCTATTTCGGTTACTTTAGTTGTACTGCGTATCTCCTCATTTCTGATTCGACCACGTACAGAAATTTTAAGTATAGCACGCCCCATCGCCCTTTCCAGCACAGGAACGGTCGGTGTGGAAATCCTTGGGGAGGCCTTTTCCAGTAGTGGACGGCTTTTGACTGATGATGATGATGATTTTATATTTAATACCATTTACTTAATACGTACTGTTAGCTTCAGGAATTTTTCTTTACGAAAAAAGGAGTTTTAAATAATAGTTACTTTGAATATAAAACAAACAGAAAACTGCTCGCGTCTTAGTTTGCGTAGAAGTATTAAAAATCAAATTTTTCATAAAAAAAAACTCTTTATTACATCATTAATAAAAAAGTATTAAAAAGTTTAATCGCGCATCAGAAAAATAAATTAGAAAAATACAAATTAACTTAACTGTAAATCTAATCTACCTAACCTCTATATTACGTTAACCTGTAGGTGTACAAAATATATTTTTTTGCTGTGCAATTCAGTATTTTTTATGGGCGATATTAAATATTTCCCATAATTCGTTTTAATGTCCAGAAATTTAAACTGAGAATTTATAAATTATTTATACAGTGCGTAGAAAGCAATATGTAGAATTTAATGACGTGTGTGGGATGTGCAAATCATAATAGCAGTATTGATCGAAATCCCCATGTCCCAAGGCTTTTGGGACAGGCTATTTTGTTCCTGATCCTGTAATCCCCGCACGCGTGTTATTTTAAACTATTTTTTGTTCTTATTGAATTTAATAGTATCGTATACCATACAGAGTCTATAATCTTTTATCTGAAAGTAGTCAGATATTAAAAAAACCGGTAAAAGGAAAAGAAAAACTAAGAAAAAAGGCGAGTAGCTTACACAGGGAGTAGATGTCATCACGAGCGGTTGCAACCGAACCTAATAGGAAACGCGATCGTTGTCTTTAATCGAATCTGTGCCGAGTCCGTTGCCACGGAGTTATAAAAGAATTTTGTTCCGTAAAATGAAACTAGGACTTTCCCACTGACTTCGTCAAAAGCTAAAAAGCTTCATGGAAAATGCAACCTGGAAAATTGAGTTTCATTTGTAGGTCTTCTCATGGAGCAGGTCTTATGATAAAACTATTTCTGTAGTTGTAGAAGTGAACCATTTATTAGAAGCTTGTACCTACAATAGTATTAATTGTAGAACTCCTATCAGGCCATTGTTTCTTCTGTGCAGGTGTTTATACAGCGTTCAACAAAAAGGTGTATATACCTTGACGTAGGATTCTACTCATGAAACTGAACAACTTTAAACAACAACCCTGCTCAAAATACAAAAAAGTGGAGATTTTTATAAACAGTTGTTTGGCTAATCATAATATTCACATTCAGGGTAAGGTTACACACGGTCATCAAGTCCTAAAGCAGGAGTATTGATTGTTGTTGGAGAATGTAGTATAATGGAGAGCCTTTTTTTTTTAGAATTGACTATTGTTCTTTTGGAGAAAGTTGTTCAGTATTATAAGGAAAAAAATCGTAGTTAACTGGAACCTAACCTACTTTGTTGCACACTGAACTATTATTATTTTATTAGTAAGAATTCAACGTGATTGTCTATAGTTTAGTTAAGTTTGAATCATTATCGTCAGCCAAAAAAGGTCCACAGCTGTACAAAGGTCTCCCCAAGGATTTCCTAGCTCTGACCAGTCTTGCGCTGCCCACTTCCATCGATCGGGTTCCCGCAACCTTCAGCTCATCGGTCCACCGAGTGGGAGACCTGCTTTTGCTACGTCTTCCGGTGCGTGGTCGCTACTCTAGAACTTTAATACCCTAATGGCTATCTATTATCAGAGCCACTCGTATATGTAAGTTTCAATTTCAATCCATTGCAGATATTTTTTAGCTCTATGTTAATTCTTACAGAAGCTATACAGACAATGTTGTTGCTCGATCAAATTAAATCATTGCTGCACAATAGCTTACATACAATGTCTCTTGAATTTGTTCTTCTCTTTATTGCCCTTCTACAAAGTAGTGTAAATGTCTTTTATCCACGATTTCACGAACAACGGAAGTGTTTATCGAGCAGAAAATCCGAACTGTCTTGAAATCAACCGATTAGTTTGAACAAAGCTATACATAGTTCTATTCTATCCGTAAGTTTGAAGTTTTAAGTTGATAAAAAGTGTTTTTGGTAACTTTGTAACAAAATATACGGTAGAATTAATTTAATTAATTTACAAATGTTTTTGATATATGTGTATAGACAGACCCCTACAAGATTTATTATGTGTAAGACATGTTACCTTATCAGTTCTGTTCATCATACCAAAAAAAAAACTCAAGCGACCCTTAGCAAATTCTTCCTTTTTTAATTTTTTTTTTACAAATTGATTAGATAAAATAAATATACTTTATTGCACACCAAAATAATAAAAATTTAACAGAATGAAAACACAAAATACGTACTTACTTAATTGATCCGCTGCTTGTCCACTTTTTTATAGAGAATATTATATTATATTTTTAATGGAATTTTGTTGTGTATAATAACACAAAAAAGAGAAGCTTTAGTTTGGTCTTATTCTATTAGTTTTTAGAACTGAATTTTTAGAGCAAGCTTTCAACTTATGAAAACTTACCCTACTTTCACGTGACATACGAGTATATGCGTCACCTCTCTTGCTTCTGCGAACACCTGCTATAAGCTCCTATACGCTATAAAACTGTAATACCACTAATGGCATTCACGTGTCTTTATTTATTTAATGCCCCGTAAAAGTATAAGCTAATTTATTGTAACTCTTTGTTTTAAATTTAACTTTAATGATAATTACAAAGATAGGGAAGAAGACAACTTTGTAGATGTTGTAATTTAATTAAAATTATTTTAATTTTAATATTAAATTATATATTTTTATCATATTAACTTTTAAAGTATTACATTTGAGACACAAAAACGTTTTAGAAATAAATCGTTCTAGCTACACGTATTATATAAAATAGATAGGTATTTTTTAAAGTTAAAAAACATAAGACGATAAAGTTGCAAAATCTTTACAAAATATACTTTTTTTCGTTTTAAAAATTCTTGGAGCAGGGACAACCCTAAAAAATACACTGTTAATAACATTAAATAAAATGCTAATGAAACAGACTAGGTAAAGTGCAGTAACGAGATTTTTGCAGCAGACTAAGTATGTGTCTATGAATCTCCATTAGTTTTTAATAGAGATGGAATGCGAAACGTTGCTTTTATAGCCGCCATTGCATATCCTCGACCAGCAAACACTGACCTCTAAGTTAAGGATAACGGTTCTCCTATTTAATATCTGCTTAAGAAACAAGAAGGGGAAAGGAGGTCAAGTTACACTGGTAGACTTACTACGAAGAATTTTCTGAAAGATCCGAATATTACAGCGAGATACATGGATGTAGGAGGCCTTAAGTTGCATTAACTTCAGTCGTGAAGGGTGTTATAGCGAGTCTATTGCAAATGGAATGAAATAAAGGAATAAAGGAAAGCCGTGAACTTGGCAACAATAAAAAAAAGGAGAAAGGAAATTTTGAGGACGGCTCAAGTATTCTATAAGAAATAAATAATTGTATCAATATTTCATTTATATCATAAATGATGAACTAAACAGTGGTAGTACCAATCGACCATTAAATAAGAGTTTATAATTCCTGCATAATATTTCAAAGACTCATTAGCATTCATGGCTCCTTGAAACACCATAAACTAGAGGAGATCAATTCACCGAAGGTACCAGCCGCTGGCGCGCAAGTAAAATCTTTTGTAGCTCAGGTGGCGTTATTTAGACTACCATTGACATGTAAATCCCTTTAGGCTATTAAATTTG
Organism: Coleophora deauratella; assembly: GCA_958295455.1. Classification (NCBI taxonomy): domain Eukaryota; kingdom Metazoa; phylum Arthropoda; class Insecta; order Lepidoptera; family Coleophoridae; genus Coleophora; species Coleophora deauratella. The sequence continues at coordinate 4,476,727 of OY282405.1, read as the reverse complement.
CATTCTAATTAAGACAGGACACCACTGGTTTTGTTTCTCGCTCGCCTGGCCTTTTCTCTTTCATTCTCACAATATATAAGTCGCGCAAAGGTTAAGGGGTTTCAGGTGTGGTTCAGCTGTCGTAAAATTTTGTGCATCGTTGCACTTTGCGTTCTTAGCCTCAGCTTGGTATGTGGTTCTACGATAACACTAAAACTGAAAAATACTGATTTACGATGATTCGTGAAGAACGAATCAAAATGAAATACATATAGCCCGAAGACATGCTAACCTGATTGAAATATTGTTTTAAACTAACTTAGAACAGAAGACTTAGGATGTGTGTGAATTAATTCAGATTTTATGGTTTATTTCTCTACTAACTTTCTGCTGGCAGCACGCTCGCAGACAATTTTAGGTTATGCTTCGTAAACCGCTTTAGCTATCCCACGGGACCCACTTGCGGAATTGAGATGAAAGAGATTTTATTCAAGTTTATGCCCATTTTGTAGTATATGCAATGTGCATCCCAAATTTTGTCAACATTCAGTGAGACGTTGAGACAATACGGAAGGAAAGATCAAATCATCATAGTCCGTCTACCACGGACCAACAGTAGTCGTAGCCGAAATCGGCGAGGGAGTATATATACGCAAGGAACAAACACATTTTGACATTTATAATAATATTAGTGAGGATACTAAAATTTAAATTCAATTCAAAAATGCATACAGCATATTTATGAAAATGGACGTTTCTTGCAGGTATTCTTCATGTTTCGAACACATTTTGTATGCATCGGCGGATAGGATAGTGCAAATAATTGTATTCCTTCGGCCGTTCGGTCGGCAGCGACGACGGTACGCGTGATAATGCATTATTTATAGTTGTACGACCTAAGACGACCAAAATGAATGCAGATACTAACGAAAAGGAAGGTGGGGATCCTTTTGTCTCAACGACAAAACGTGCCTCGTGAATAAATAACAAATAAAAATCCTATAAATATTGAACAACCGTATATTTCACACTTTACCGGGAGCCCTGTAACTGAGATATATTATGACATGCATACGTCGATGCCGAGGTTTTTGGGTGGCGTTTTTACGAATCTTTGTTTGTAAACGAATCCGAACAATGCACAAGTTTTTTACTCTTGGCTGACATTTATTTTTCTTCGAGCCGAATTCGGTGTGGGCAACAAAAAATATCGAGGGAAGAATAAAACTGTGATGACATGAAGGAGCGTCGTAACTTTTTGCGAATGCGATTCCTTATGCCATTGTCAGATTTTTTGCAGTTTCAGCGTCATCATCAAAAATTTACGTACCTTTTCAGTCGTAATCGTAAACTTTTAGATTTTGATCGCTTAGCGGTACATGGGAGTACATTGCACATTAAACTCCCAATGTGAAAGCTGTTAGCGTATACATTATTTTACGTATTATGTATCGAAAAACTACTATAAGTCTTAATGTACCGGTGCACATTAAAAGACTACATTAAATGGATGGATGGAATCTGACAGTAAATTCCGTCTGTATAAAATGTACTAACAACAGGTAGTAATTAAACGTAAGTACAAACATATACAGAGTGTAACAAAATATGTATAGGACCCGTTAATTGGAAGAAATACATATCATAATAAACAACTTTTGCACTTCGACTTAAACTTAAATTTCATTCTCACATAATAGATCCAACACCTATTTTGTTACAGACTATGTAAATACATACATACACTCGAAAACATTACCCTTCATTTGGACAATTGAGCAAAAACAATAGCGGTCATATTTTGGCTGCCAAATCAGCACCTTTAAAAGCCAGCGACAGCGGTGAGCACTGATGAAATATTTGGTGTGTTTGACGGGAATAGTGGAACAGAAAAAAATGTGGCCGGCGGACGGCGGCCGACTGCTCGCGTGCCATAGATTTGTTTAGTTTTCGATCAATATTTCATCGTCACATGCAGCCGCCTCGTACCGTCAACGTTGACAAAGTGGAATACGGATGCAGTTGAGACACAGAAGTTTCTGGGAAATTGGAAGTTATATAATTAGGTACCTATATTAAAATGGGCATGGAGATTCTTGGAACTAGTCGGTGCCATTTCGGACTTAACGGTATAAAATTAAATCTGAATATTATGATTTTCCTGAGAATTCTACATATTGCTATGGCTGTTTTCGGAACCAAATGAAAAACTCAAACTCAAAATGTTTTTTTATTTAAGTACATATTTTACACATACTTTCAAATTGAATCGTCATTTTTTTTCTACCTAGTACAAAGTTCCTCTAACACTCGGAACTTGTACACTCAACGTTTCGGGAAATACGATAAAATATTTTTATTTTTTTATTTTTTTTATGGCATAGGTGGCAAACGAGCAGACGGATCACCTGATGGTAAGCGATTACCGCCGCCCATAGACACCCGCAACACCAGAGGAGTCACAAGTGCGTTGCCGGCCTTTGATATGGGAGTACACTCTTTTCTTGAAGGTTTGAATGTCGTATCGGTCCGGAAATACCGCAGGCGACAATTCATTCCATAGTTTGGTTGTGCGAGGCAGAAAGTTTCTAGTGAAACGCACAGTTGTGGACTGCCAACCATCTATGTGATGGGGATGAATATATTGTCGCGTAGATCGATGGAGAAAAGAGGCATTGTACATGCGATAGAGAATGCAGAGCGAGGCTACATCTCTACGCAGGGCCAAGGAATCAAGCCGATCTGAGATATCCTGGCAGCCGACGATTCGAGTTGCTCTCCGTTGAATACGGTCCAGAGGGAGAAGCTGGTACTGGGGTGCCCCTGCCCAGAGATGAGAACAGTATTCCATGTGAGGCCGAACCTGCGCCTTATAAAGTTGCAGGCGATGGGCCGCAGTGAAATACCGTCTCGATCTATTGAGCACACCAAGCTTCTTCGAGGCTAATTTAGCCTTACCCTCTAGATGACCACGGAACTGGACTTCACTCGATATGTCGACACCAAGGATTCCGATACTAGCTGAGGCATTAAGGGGAGTGTCCTCAAAACGAGGTGATACGACAAATGGCATTTTCTTGGCAGTGAACGCGCAAACTTGTGTCTTAGTGGGGTTAAATTGGACCAAGTTAATCCGACCCCATTCTGAGACTTTCTTTAAAGAGTCCTCAATTTCTGACACAAGTTTGTTTCGGCTCTCGATGACGTTTTCCCGAGAAATGTTAGCACGGCCGGTATAAAAGGCATCACCTGTGCTGTCATCCGCATAACAATGAGTGCTGCTGATTTGCAGCATATCATTGATATGCAGAAGGAACAGTGTAGGCGAAAGCACACAGCCTTGAGGGACACCAGCATTCACAGACATAGAATCTGAGCATGCACCGTCGACTACGACCTTTATGCTTCTGTCTGCAAGAAAACTAGTGACCCATTTGCATAATTCCTCGGGAAGCCCATAAGAAGGAAGCTTCGCAAGAAGTGCTTTGTGCCAAACCCGATCGAAGGCCTTCGCTATGTCCAAACTAACCGCCAATGCTTCCCCCTTAGTCTCGATCGCCTGTGCCCAACGATGTGTCAGGTAGACAAGAAGATCACCAGCGGACCGGCCCTTACGGAAACCGTACTGTCGGTCGCTAAGCAGCTGGCGGTCCTCTAGATACCGAAGGAGCTGGCTATTGATAATGGACTCCATTATCTTTGAGAATAAGGGGGTTATGGCTATCGGCCTGTAGTTGGACGGATTCGAGCGGTCACCTTTTTTAGGGATCGGGTGCACCAAAGCTGTTTTCCATGACTTCGGGACTACGCCAGAAGAGTAGGAAAGCCGAAAAAGGCGCGTTAAAACTGGAGCCAACTCTGGAGCACACACCTTCAACACGATGGGAGGGATTCCATCGGGCCCACTCGACTTATGAATGTCGAGGGAAAAAAGTGCTTTACGCACTGAGCGTTGGTGGAACCGGATATCCGGCATACAGCTCTTGCACCGCGGTATGGTCGGCGGCTCGTTTCCCCCGTCATCCAATGTCGAATTGGACGCAAAGAGTTTGCCTAGAAGATCGGCTTTCTCCTTTGCGTCGTGGCCAATGAATCATTTCCCATGTGCAGTGGTGGAAATGATGGCGTGCAGAAATTCCCCTGGACAGCTTTGGCCAGAGACCAGAACGCACGAGTTCCCGAAGGAAGACGCTCTAGTCTCTCGCCAATTCTGCCTATGTGCGCCGACTTCTCCCTGGCAATGTCTCTTTTGAAGGACCTGGAGGCAAAGTTAAACTCCTTTTTCAATGCGCTGGTCTTTTCATCCCGTACCTTCGCTGCATTTGCCCAGGCTTGGTAACATTCCTGCTTCCGGCGAGAAGCCTTTTTGCAGGACCGACCAAACCAAGGCTGTGATTTGCCGCCAATGGGGACCACCGAGGATGGGATAAAAAGCTCCATACCCTGCAGCACCACATCAGCGACAGAATCAGCAGCGAAGTTAGGATCATCCGGCGTGAAGCAAATCTGCCCCCAAGGGTAGGACGCAAAGAAAGACCGCATCCCATCCCAATCTGCTGACTTGTAGTGCCACACACGACGGCGACAAGCAACTCGCGGTCGCGGCGGGCACGTGAGTGGCACCGTACTCCGGATCAGGCAGTGATCCGAAGAGCCGAGTGAAGCGTCAACGGATACTTGGTAGCCGTCCGGATGAGAAGTCAGCAGAAGGTCCAACAGTGAAGGTTCATGGTTCTCCACATCTGGGATTTGCGTGGGCGTAGTAACCAGTTGTGTCAAACCATATGCCAGGGCGAAGTCGTGAACAGATCTCCCCGCATGATCGGTTTTGCTAGAACCGAGCCATTCGGCGTGGTGGGCGTTAAAATCGCCGAGTACCACGATCTCAGCGGATGGGATCTGCTGCTGCACAGTATCTGCAGCCATTTGGACGTGCTCAATGAGTCGGTCAGTTTCGCCATCGCCGGTATGGGACCTATATAGGCACGAATAGACGCGGGGATGGTCATCGCCGTCTACACGTAGCCATATGGTGGAGAGGTCCCTACCTTCAAGGTTGCTGAGGCGGCGAGAACTGATATCGTCTCTGACGTACACGCACACTCCAGCCCTAGGCACAAAGGAGTGTTCCAGACCGTACCCAGGGTAGGAGAGGTACGATGTGTCCGCTGGAGACGATATCTGTGTCTCGGTCAAAAAAAGCAAGGCCGGCTTTGCTGTCTCAAGGTGGTGGTGTACAGCATTTAGGTTGGAATGTAAGCCCCTGATGTTGCAGAAGTCCACAGTCAGCGTGGCAGGGGGTGCCACAGTGTCTTTGCCCTTGCCTCGTGCAGTTGAAAGCGCGGTTTTGCCCCCCCCAGAGTACGACGAGGGGCGGCCTGGACATCCAGGCTCAGGGACGTTGTGTTCTAAGCCTGGACGTCCAGGGAGGGATTCTCCAGCGCTCGCGCAGCTGGTACCCTCCTGGGGTAGCGAATTTGGGAACTGCGCTATCATTGGGGGGGGGAAGGGGTTGGGCCTCCGGTATCCTCACTAACTCGGCGAAACACAACGCAAGCGTTGCTTCACGCCGGTTTCCTGTGAGGCCGTGGTATCACTCCGGTCGAGCCGGCCCATACGTGCCGAAGCATGGCTCTCCCACGGTATAAAGGTATAAAATATGTAAAAATCCTGTAATAAAAAAAAACTATGGACGTTGAGAGATTTTGTTTTTGCTGGGTTGCCTTATTAGGTTGTGTAACCGCCTCCGTAGCCTTTTGGCTTGTCTGCTCGCTTCACATCAGGAGGTCGCGGGTTCGATTCCCGGTGGGGTCCAACTTTGTAGGACTCGGTTTGGTTGGTAGTAGGTCATTTTCGAGCCCGCCTGGCTAGCTACCACCATCTTGTCTAAGTATTGCCGCCAAACATCAATGTTAACGGCATTGATGTGTTCCGGCATGACGACAAGATAGCCAGTTCCCCATTGCGTTGGGTAATTTTGGTAAGCCCGCTTCCATCTTCGGCATCATCATCACTTACCATCAGGTGAGATGATGCCAAGGGCTTACCAATTTAGGGTAAAAAAAGAGACGTTGGGATGAAACACCCAAGTCGCGGGTCGAACGTGTAATGCCAATTAAAATAATAATATCATCATTATATTGAGAACACTTAACTTAGTTTAACATGTAAAGCAAAACACAGGTGCGTATACACTACAAAGTAACCCAATTTTAGAAAATAAAATAATATTGGCTCCATAGCACTTTTGACCCAAATATGGAGAGCTAGAATTGTAAATGACCGCGATATAGTGCATAACTACCGTTGCTAAACCATTAATATACGAAACTGCATTGTTCTACGTTCACAGTTGCCTGTACCGCTGAGCTGTTGAAAAATTTTGGCAGAATTCAATTTCAATAGTACTGGAAATTTGAAAATTCGCTTTAGCAAACTTTGGATAAGATTATTATGATGAAACAGATTTTGTATTATTCTTTTACTAAACTAAATGTTTTATTTTTAACATACATCGGCTGAGAATTTACTGAAAAAAGGTACAACGGTTTTTGGGACCTCTATTTGAAAACGTCTGTTTGAAAAAATTGTGACACCAAAAAAAAGTATTTTTATAAGTTATTAAATAAAATACTCTTTATTATCATACAATGAATTTGAATACAAAGAAAAATAACAAAAGATGAAGAAACAAGTAGTGTACTATATTTGGGCGGTCTTATCGCTAAAAGCGAATTCTTCCAGACAACCCGTTACAACAACAATTTATCTGTCCTATTTAATAGTAATTAGGCCTGTTTTATTTGACTGTTGGATATATATTTTGATAACAATTCAATATCAATATTTATAAAGAAAATGTTAACTAAATTTAGTATTTATTAATGTGATATCTTATAAGATTCTATTTTCACAGCACTTTCAAAACTCATTGCCAAACTAAACATGGTCTCCGATTTCTCACCTGGGACGACTTGTAATTAGGTTACATGTCCGACTGAGCATGGTGATATTCAAACCAAAACTCCTGCTAAATCTACAAATTAGCTTATTCCTGATCCTGATACCACAGTGTGTAGTGTGAGCTTTGCACACTCGTAATAAACTATTGAAGAGAACATTTTTGTATGATATCGTTAGATTTTTGCTGTTTTTCGTGCAGTTTGTTTTGTTTGATTTGAATATCAAATCATTGAGGTGAACATGGAACAAACAAGATACTTTTATATTTTGTTGATATATGTATATCTTTCCAGTGTTCCCCAGGGCTCATTACTAGGTCCCTTACTGTAAATGCTCTAAGGACTTTCGAAATAAATTAGTTATGTTCTAGTCTAGTGATTTTAAACGATGTTATATCATTGTAAGGATAACAGACGGACCCTTGTTTAAGGACTTTATAATCGTGCTCCCAATTGGCTATTATCTCGTATGCCAGTTTCGCAACAGTCGAAGTTCGTGATCCAGTTGGAAACTAGAATAATATGAGTATTTGTGGAATAAGCTTATTATATAACTTTAAACAGGGTGTTAACAAATTAGTCGTCATTACTTAAACTGGGGCTTCTACTCATGAAACTGAACAACTTTTCCAAAGGAACCCATAGTGAATTCGCAAAAAAATTGGACATCCCATACTAAGTGGGCCGATCAGGTGACCGGCTTGTTAGAAAAGTGCAACAATTTTTTTTTGCGAATTGACTATGGGTTCCTAGGGAAAAGATATTCTGTTTCACTAGTAGAAGCCCCAGTTTAAGTAATGACAACTAATTTCTTAACACCTTATATAGGCGTTACAAAAATGATTGGACTAGTCCAGTGAAGCTACGATTGCAGTTTTGATCAATTTTTGAAATATTATACACTAGCTTCCGCCCGCGACTTCGTCCGCGTGGACTTCAGAATTAAAAGAAAATGTTAAGATAGCGCCAACTAGTGACGAAGTGGAAATTTTGAGTTTTTAAGCATTCCTACGGGAACCCTTAAGTTTTCCAGGATAAAAAGTATCCTATGTGTTAGCCGAGTGCTTCATCTATCTACCTACCAAATTTCATCCAAATCCGTTCAGTAGTTTCGGCGTGAAAGCGGAACAAACAAATAAACAAACTGACAAACAAACAAACAAACTGACAAACAAACAAACAAACTGACAAACAAACAAACATCCATACTTTCGCATTTATAATAGTGAGATGAGATGAGATGAGATGAGATGAGATGAGATGAGATATAAGTTTTAAAAATAATAAAAAACAAAACTTACACTCATTAACCAATTTCTTATGTTTTGGTTCCCCATTTAAGGGATGTACTTTAAAATTAACCAATTATTAAGGTTCGTTGTTTGCTATGGTCAGTAAACGTTCCATAAATGGACATCATTCTCTAATCGACCTTGATTTCGTTTATAATTAAAAAAATAAAATAAGTTTTAGGTAAAAACAACTTTTCATAGCAGTTGTTGTTATCTTCTAATACAAAATGTATTTGATATATATAAGCCTATTTTTCCAATAGATCAACTGTAATGTATTTTGAGAGTTTCTACTCTACATTAAATAAACCCAAATGAAAGACCTGAACCCACAAAGGCTTGAGAAAAAGATGTGATTTTGTATTGTGATCCCTTTCCCGATTCGTAAAAGAAGCTTTTATTTACCATTATAAAATGTTGTAGGTCTTAACATTGCCGAAACCACGTATTTAAGGAATAAAAAGGTAAAAGGGTCAAAACATTTACTGGAATCTTGATGCAAACTGTAAAAGTAACATCATTGCCTTTTAAAAGGATCCTTAATAAACTTAAATCCATGGAATTATGTATCTAGAGCAGATTCCAAAAAATTAACACGACTACTGAAACAGTTCAAAAGTCGATGTGAAGATGCTCCATTAGTGTTCAGAAATGGTCTTGCAACCTGCAGTTATTTATTAGATGGCAGCCCTAATGGGGATACCCTCTTTGTTAATTAAAGCCTCCCAGCAACCTTTGTTATGTGAATCGATAGCGCAGAGCAGAACATGGCCGTTCTTGGGATTCGCGAATGCCGCAGTGTAAGCTTCACTTGTAGTTGTATTGTATGTGAACACGTTCTAACTTACCTTGATTTATGTTTATTATCTTATTGAATTGTGGCAGGTACAGACTAATTAATAGCGCTTTTGGTGGATAAAGCTAGGTTGGTCAGATGTTAAGGAGGAATGTATTATTATCTAGTTGAAGCATGTTTATTTCTGATTGGTTGTACAGTGAATAGTTAACAATAAGAGAAATGATAAAACTTAATTGAACTTATGTTTAAATTCCCTATTTTTTTTTTTTTTTTTTATGTGATAGGTGGCAAACGAGCAGACGGATCACCTGATTGTAAGCGATTACCGCCGCCCATGGACACCCGCAACACCAGAGGAGTCACAAGTGCATTGCCGACCTTTGAAATGGGATGGGGGATGGGGAAATGGGGAGGGGGAGGGGGGGTTGGGCCTCCGGTACCCTCACTCACTCGGCGAAACACAACAAACGTTGCTTCACGCCGGTTTTCTGTGAGGCCGTGGTATCACTCCGGTCGAGCCGGCCCATTCGTGCCGAAGTATGGCTCTCCCACGTCAAATCTCTCACGTCCTCAATTCTAATGTAAATGTAATATATAATTTTATTTATGTCTAAAATTATATAATTTTATTTATGTCTAAAATTATATACTTTAATATTTCTACGATTAGTTAACGATTTCCATTAACTTAAATTTTATTGACGTCATGTCTGTTTCTTTGTAATACTCTGTACCGGTATCTTATTTTCCACATATCTCTCATCTTCAAAAGTTATATTGTTATCTCGATCATAATATTTGTAGCCAACCTCCACTTTTCATTTCATCCCTGTGATCAAAGTGTGCCGTTTAGAAGAATTACATTAATTTACGTAGATATCCGAAGCGGAAGATATCTGAAGCGGTCGTGGCTCAGTGCGGCTTGCATGGTCGCGTCGATCACGCATGTTAACTGACTACAGACACGGTTATAACCTAGATGGGTTAGACTGTTAGTGGCATTTATCTCGACCGTTTCCGTGCTTCGCAAGGCACGTTAAGCCGTTGGTGCCGGCTGCTATCGCTAGATGGCAGTCGTTAAACCCTGTCGGAGGCCTTATAGGCGGCTTGAAAACTTCTGACACTGGGGTTGGCCACTAGCCCCACAACCTCCACCAATCTGGACGTGGCCCCCGTGTGTGGAGTATGGCCTAACCTTCCCAATATAGGTATGGAAAGAGACCCGTGCCCCTACAGTGGGGACGTAATGGGTTGTAAACGTAGATATCCCATTAAAATCACACACATAATTATTTTCCTGCCTTAATCTGCTTAGTGCAATCTAACACTTACCTATATTTATAGACATTTATTTATTTTTCCAGAATCCCCAACCAGTTTCCAACAACCCCCGTCTCTCAAAGGTGGAAGCGGTGATATTTGCACTGCAGTCCATTACCATAATTAACTGCAAACACACCTTGCAGTGCGGTGACGAACTCAAACAGTACGGTGCGGTGTATCGGTGAAAATTGTGTTCAAATAATAACTCCGGGTTCGAGATACTGTTTGTGGATGATAGGGTTGCGGTTGTGGGTTAGGTGTGTAAAATGCTGCTTTATTTAATGTTATTTATATTTCCATAAAAATTCAATAATGTGTTTTGAAGTGTTTTACTTCGAATGTGTTTATTGACGAGCAACATGTCACAAAATTTTATTTTGATAAATAAAAGCAAAGTTATATTTATATTAATTAAAAATGAACATTATGTATTTTTATAATATTTTGGATATATTACTGACTTAAAGCGCGCTTTTTGTAATGTTTTTGACTTAGTATATAATACATTAAGTTCCTACTTAGTTGTAAAATCTAAATCGCAACTTGGACTAGCAGTTTTACATGAAGTTACAAAGAAACATTTTTAAAATAATTCAAAGATCTGTAGCAAAATCTTTGTCTAAAACCACGAATGATGTGGTATATAGAAAATATATTAATATTTATTTAGAGTAAAAAAGCTGCATCTCCCCCCACTCCCTCTTTTAACTTATACTTAAACATATTATAATATCTTAATCATAATATAATACTTTAACAAACATCAGTCTCTGGTTCCCATAGTACATGGAATCTTAGTTTGGGGCCAGACGACCGTGTGTGATTTGTCCCGGATATTTATTATTATTTATAATAATAGCATTTTAAGCCCAAATAAAATCAACGTAATGCGAAACAAACTCCTGAGCAAACTGAGATCTGCGGTATCAAACACGAAAGATATACTATTGAAGGCTTCGCAGAACTTTTAATGATCGTTTGATATTGAACGAGTTTAAACAAGTTCGCTTTAAATATTGAATTTGTCTTAAGAGTCGGAGTTAACACCCCAGGCTGTTTCAAGATACCAAACTTCCTCCGTTAAATTGTTAAGAATTATAGAGATAGTAAATAAAGGTATTAAATAAAATATAAAATGTATCTTCCTTGATCTTCGAAGTATTCATAGAACAAGATTTTGAAAAAATATTGCTGGTTCAATTGTCATTACAATTTGAAAAAAACCGGCCAAGTGCGAGTCGGTCTCGCGCACCGAGGTTTCCGTATAAATTTCATAATCACACATGTCTTGAACACTATATCAAATTCTCAGGCCTGCAATTCCTTGAAGCTGTGAAAAAAAAATCAAACTTATATGCCAACGCAATCAAGAGGTACTGCCGTTTATGCCACATATTATGACACTATATGGGTGGGAATCAAAACCTATAGGGTGGGTATTTCCCGTTGACCTAGAATCATGAAATTTGGCAACGAGCAGTGCTTATAGCACAAGTAAAAGGAAAAGTCGGAAGCCAAAAATTTTTTGTTACATCACAATTTGTTTGTTTGGTTTTCGGACTTTTCACTTTACTTGTCCTATCTTTTTCTTCTTATCATGTGGCACATTTAACCGTTCTACCCACAAAGTATAGACGGCGGTTGCCTAGTGGTGCACTAAGCATTACCCGCGCTCACGGGTCTACGGACATGTGCAACGCGACCATCATACATATCTAGAAATCAGATGTGTAGGTTTCCTCACGATGTTTTCCTTCACCGTTAAAGCAGTTGGTATGAAAATGCACGTAAGTTTTGAAAATTCATTGGTGCACTGGCCAGGATTTAAACCCACGACCTGTGGTTAGGAGGACGGAGTCACTAACCGCTGCGCCACCGACGCTCTATAAAACAGAGATACTGATATTAGTTTAGGTAGGTACGTTAGATGCATTAGGAGCTGAAAATAGGAAGATAATTATACCAATATTTTATCTTATACTTGTTCTCGTGTTATTTTTCTTATTTTCATTAAAATCATATAATTCGGGAGTTGTCCACTGTTGAAAATAGCACAGTTTTACGCCGCATGTGTCAAGTCCGAATTAACCTTTATTTAGGCATTCAACACTAAGTCCCGAAACAAGATGATAGAAAATTGGGAGTCCAGTATAAATATATGAATTTAAAATTTAAAAAAAGTTAAGTTAGTAAGTAAAGTAAATATACTTTATTAAAAACCAACATCAAAATACAAGATATTTCAAAATATAATAACGCTTAATTGAATAATTTTGTAATAAAGATGAACTGATGATAAAAGTAGTAAATATAACTTATGCAAATAAATAACATTATATTTTAAAAACTTTGTAAAAATATCGTCTTATTAAAAGAAAACTGTCAAGTGGTGCCTAATATTTCATGTGATATCTCAAAATACCAAAAAAGTAAGACGTAACATGAGTTTACGCCAAAATATATCAGACACATTATTCCTGATGCTCTAAACCCCCATAAACTATCGATCATTGAAGTATTTCTAATCGAAGACAGAGGCATCTTCAAATCAAATTAATACAAATTGGCATTCCATTCATACCTTTTGTTCAGATAAAGCCTTGAATCTAGACGCTGACACACATACAGACTGTCCCACTGAACCGATTCAGCTTAATCAAACCCAGATTGGACTATTCGAACTATTCGTGGTGATTGAAGCGAGAACTCGAGTTGACGAGCAATCTTCTAGTAATATCCTTCGTGACAACTCAATTACAAGGTATATGCGATGCGAGCGACTAATTTCCTTGGTGTACTGAAGTTGCATCTTGCTTTCCTTACAAAGCGGCGCTTGCTGTGATCTCCGTTTTAATTATATGGGGCTAGCCGTTTAAATTTTTTCTTTCTCATTTACATTTAAATTTAATTCTCGTACTGTTTACTTTAATTTTTTTCTAAAACTTTGTTAATGCTGAAGTTGTCATAGAACTGTGACACTTTTAAATTACCTGTGCTTCAAAGGTTTCAGTTTTCCGAATAACAACAAAAAATCCGGTATGTAGTCTGTTAATAAAAGATTACTACGTTTGTCAGTAAGTTCCCTTCAGTAGCCTTAACCGTAATAAGTCAAACATATACATGTTCATTTTAACGTTTCTCTAAACCTATAATTCCTACCCTCTCTATAGCGATACATAGATTTACAGTAAAGCGAGTTCCAATTTGAATAGGTCTTGCAATAGCCGCTTGTCATTGGTTCCCACTCCCAGCAGTATTCTGTATCGCAGCCGCAGGTGTCGATTAGAAACAGATCCCTTCCAAGATAGAGGCACGCAACTCGACTACGGGCTGTAATGTTTTGTTGCCAAGGATGGTCTTTCGTAGAATGGCGCAAAAGAATTTGCATATTATGTTTTCCACAACTTATATTTCTTATTTTTATTCGTCTTCAGATCAATCTCATCATAACTACGGTCGCCGGCATTATGTAATGGTAAAACATCGGATTCCATTACTGAAAAAAAAATGGTATCTTATAAGAACAAACAAAAATGTATTATAATATACAAATATAAGAATTATTTATTTTTTATCATCAAACAGTAACTCAAACCTTATTCTAAGACTTAATAAGACTGAAAACATACAAACAATATTCAGGTAAGTATCTCATTTTAAAATACAATTATAAATTACTGTCGAATATTACTTAAACTATCACCTATCTTTCACAATCCTCAAAGTTATTGATAGAAATAAGTGTCAACTATAAACTTGATAATTTATACCAAATTCCAGTTCTGCACAATCTCGAGGCAGCTTAGTCTCTGATATACGGTGGCGCAGCTTTAATATCATCCCAGATAACGACTACCAATAACTGGATTCACCAAGACATATTCCCTACGCAGTTCGATCGCTGATAACAATAGAATAAACTTTGTCTCGAGGCACAAAATAATGTACATTTTAATTACACTTCCTCGCTTCTAAATTATGCGTCGGAGTCATGTCGTTGTTCTTAATGGCCAGGATAAAATCCCGAACGATTATTCTGTCATTATAAATTTAGTTACGATCCAGATTCAGCTCGATTTCTAAACGGTTTATGAAGCGAGCAATTTTTATTAAATTATTTTTGTTGGAAAAAATAATTAAAGTTTTTGAAGAAAAAATATTTGAACAAGAAGCGAAGGGAGAAAAAATAACAAGTTTAAAAGCGACAGCGATCCAAATAATCCGTAGCTGGATGATACGAGGTCGCGTTAGTAAAATGTCATTGGCAGTCGTGGCACGTTCCACCAGCCAGCGACATCAAGCCTGCGGATACAGAGAAAAAAAATACGAGCAACTTTCACGAAAGTGGAAGAAGTCATTTATCAAGCTAGCGCTAAGAACTCTCGACAGCAGGAACTTTTGATACAGGATACGCCACAAGACATTAATATTAAGGATATCATAGTACACCAAGTGTTTTTCGTATGTCCTCGACGTGTTTTATCACTTAAGCTGCAAAACTTTCCTCTTAACGTTGTCGAGTTTTTGCTCTCGTTTAATGTTAACTGGTATCTATACAAGGGGAGTTTTAGTTTTCCTATTATATCAAAAGGAAGCCTCTTTGTTGTAAGCAACTGGGTTTTATTTAACTTCACTTTTATGTTGTTATTTCTTTTCATATTCTTTTAATAGGTTAAAGTTTCTTCATTTTCTCGGTCGTTACTGTTAGAAAAGAAGGTTCAAGTTTTACGGGACTATTTCAATTATGAGCAAAGAGCGGAAATTAAGCCAAGTTTACGAGGTCACTGTGGAATTTTAACCGCAAACAAGCTAAAAGACGTAAGTATCTATCTTGGGTTGCAAGGTTCCATTCCTGAACTTCGTGTTCCTTAGAAAGCTAACTTTGGTGCAGAACCTAAACGACTTTACGTATTGAACAACGAAATTAAATTATCAACTTCCTCTAAATTTGAACTGTACGCGTTACGACTGTCTATATAGCGCTTAAGATAATTCGTTGTCCGAATACGGCATCGCCCTTACTGTTTGAAAATTCGGTACGTTTCCTTAGACAAAAAATATGTGAGGGTTTCACCGTGCCAAACAAGCTTTATTGGGTATCTTGACTAAAGCGTGTGAGTCGGGAATTCAATAAGTGTCAACAAAACGAATTAAAGAAGGTGGAACAATTTCCGCATCTAGCTTTTTACTGTCACGTTTGATATCAAGTTTAGAATATATTTAATAAATTGCTCATTTTGCTTAGTTAAAAGCTTTTGAAGATTGGTCAGTGAAGCTCCACATTTATAAAAGAAAGAGCCATCAGAAATCAGACATGAAATTACAGCCTACTCTCATAATAAATTCAATACTTTATTGGCTCTTCGAGCAACTGCTGTGATGTAGCAGCAATAATAATTTCTACGGCATAGACTTCCTTTTTTAACCGGCCGCAGTGGCTCGATTAAGAAAACATTACATAATTGTGCGAGAGCGGGCTGGCGCGCAAGTGGCGCCATGCGAGGGTACGTGTAACTATGTGGGGGTGAGGGTGTGAGGGGAGGAGGGGCGGCGGGGCGGCTAGAGTCCACCACTCTTGCCGTTCTGGCGGAGTGGAGCGGAGCGCGCGTCCGCCAGTCGCACACGAGTCACGATGAGGATGGCACGCGCCAGCGCTGCCTCTGTTACCGCACGCACTCACGCCGCGACGTAAACAACCAGTGAAGTGAACATAAAGTTGATTAAAATCTGTATAATCATAGTGAATCAGTGACTGGATTTTTGTATACCGTTTCGTTCAGATCGGCAAAGACAAATGTGTGTAAACAATGTTTCAATTGCTGACTTTTTTGTTGGTGACTTTGGGTGTTAATGCCGCGTATGCTCCGAGGGGCGTGGATGACTGTAACCGCTACACCAGGGGCGATGAGCCGAGTACCCTATGTCGTATTCGGACACTGGAAGCTGACGGATCCAGTGTTGCAACTGCACTTGAGACAACTAAGAGACTCACGGTCGAATGCAACCAGCTGTTACTCTTTGAAAGTTCCCTCGAGGCAAACTATTTTCAGAGATTTTCAGCACTCTCCGAACTAACGCTTCACAACTGCAAACTTCTCAGGATTCCAGGCAACGCGTTTGAAGGATTACGTGAACTGAAAAAGTTGTCTATCCGATCTAAAAACTACGATTGGAGCCCGAATAAAAACTTAGAACTCTCGCTTGGAACTTTCAACGGATTGCGCGAACTACAAACACTCGATTTGGGTGAAAACAATTTGAAAGCTATACCTTCAGATGTTTTCTGTCCACTAGATAATTTGCAAGTTCTGAATATCACTTACAATAAAATCAAAAGTGTCGACCGCCTGGGATTCGGCAAGAGCTGCGGTTCAGGCCTCCAAAGCTTGGACTTGAGCCATAATGAAATCAAAACGCTGTCAGAAGACTCTGAAATTGCTGGACTGAGAAGACTTCAAGAGCTGAAACTACAACACAACAACATTACAGACATATCGGGTGAAACGTTCAATGGACTTATTTCTTTAAGAGTATTGAATATTTCTTATAATAACCTTCAATTAATACCGGAGGGCACTTTCGCAAACACGAAAGAGTTGCGTGAGATATATTTGAATAATAACTTGCTGTTTGAACTAGCCAGAGGCGTATTCCACCGATTAGACCAGCTGCTTGTCTTAGATTTATCTAATAATCAGCTCTCAAGCGCTCATATCGATGGCGGGACATTCATTGGCCTTATTCGCTTAATCATTCTGAATTTATCAAATAACGCCTTGACGAGGATAGACGGTAAGACGTTTAAGGATTTGTTCTTCCTACAAATACTAGATTTAAGAAATAATTCTATTGGTTACATTGAAGAAAACACATTTCTTCCCCTGTACAATTTGCATACGTTAAATTTAGCAGAAAACCGCTTGCACACAATAGACGAGTTCCTCTTTAATGGATTGTTTGTACTTAGCAAATTAAATTTAAATAATAATCTTTTAATAAATATTGACCCGAAGGCTTTTAAAAATTGTTCAGATTTAAAGGAATTAGATTTGAGTTCAAACCAACTCACAGAGGTGCCGGCGGCGGTTTGGGAATTATCGCTTTTGAAAACATTAGATCTAGGCGAGAATCTCATATCAGATATAAAGAATGGTTCTTTCAAAAACTTAGACCAGTTAACCGGTTTGAGACTTATAGATAACCAAATCGGCAATTTATCTGTTGGTATGTTCTGGGATTTGCCGAGCTTACAAGTTTTGAATTTGGCTAAAAATAAAATACAAGCCATAGAAAGGGGGAGTTTTCAGAGAAACAAACAACTAGAAGCGATAAGATTAGACGGCAACTTCATATCAGATATAAATGGAATTTTCGCAGCACTGATGAGCCTATTGTGGCTAAATTTATCTGAAAATCATTTAGTATGGTTTGATTATGCTTTCGTACCGAGTAACCTAAAATGGTTGGATATACATGGAAATTTTATTGAACATTTGGGAAATTACTATAAACTTCAAGATGAAATTCACATAAAAACTTTAGACGTCAGTCATAACCGTATTGTTGAAATATCCTCATTAGCAATCCCAAACAGCGTTGAGTTACTTTTCATAAACAATAACCACATAAATAACATACAATTAAATACATTTATGGAAAAACGCAATCTCACTCGAGTCGATATTTACGCAAATGAGATATCTCATTTAGATATCAATAGTCTCCGGTTGTCCCCGGTGCCTTCAAACAAGTCATTACCAGAGTTCTATATCGGAGGAAATCCGTTTAACTGTGATTGTTCCATGGAATGGCTGCCTTTGATAAACAACATGACTGCAATGAGACAACACCCGAGGATAATGGACCTCGAGAACGTGCTCTGTAAGATGACACACACGAGAGGCGTAACTCACATACCTCTGAGCAATTTGAAGTCGACCGATTTCTTGTGCACTTACGAGACCCACTGCTTCACTTTATGCCATTGCTGCGATTACGTCGCCTGCGACTGCCAAATGACTTGCCCCAATAATTGCTCTTGTTATCACGACCCCACTTGGCACACAAATGTAGTAGACTGCTCCAGCCAATTGGCAATTGAAATACCTGAAAAAATACCAATGGATGCAACAGAAGTATATTTAGATGGTAATGATTTTAAATTATTGCAAAATTATGCATTCATCGGCCGAAAAAATATGAGGTCGCTTTATGTAAATTCGAGTGAAGTAGAAAGCATACAAAACAAGACATTCGCGGGCTTATCTTCGCTCATTATTTTGCATCTTGGGAACAATAAGCTTAAACATTTGAATGGGTACGAATTTGAACATCTTAGTCAGTTAAATGAGCTCTATTTACAGAACAATTTAATAAGCTACGTAGCAAACTCCACATTTATATCGTTATATTCACTGAAAATCTTGAGATTAGATGGTAATAGATTGATAGATTTTTCAATTTGGAGTTTAAATTCAAATAAAAATTTGAATAGTTTAGCTCTCGGTAACAATATGTGGTCATGCAAATGTAGATATTTACAAAAGTTTACCGCGTTTATATCGGATAATATACCAAAAGTAATTGATATGGCAGACGTTTGGTGTTGGAGTAGTGAGTCTAAGTCACCGCAAAAGAAAGAGCTTAACTTGAATGGTACAATATGCAGCGATTATTATGCCGGAGATTCTGTAATAGATAATATGCTAGTATCAAATTACATGCCAATGATGGTGACTATGTTCTCCGGATTCATGCTGATCATGCTAGTCATCCTTGTAATATTCTTGTTTCGAGACACAATTCGCATATGGCTCTACACGAGTTGCGGGATAAGATTGTTTTCATTCGCCGGAGCGTACGACGACACTGATAAATTATACGATGCCTACGTTTGCTACAGCCCTAAGGATGATGACTTTGTTATTCAAACGTTAGCCGCTGAGTTGGAAAATGGAAATCCCTCGTATCACCTATGTTTACACTATAGGGACATACCTCAGCACAATGTCGCTTACATGCAATGTACATTACCGCTCCCTGAAGCAGCAGAAGCATCTAAACGTATTGTACTTGTGCTTACAAGAAATTTTATTGAAACGGAATGGTCACGCTTTGAATTTCGACAAGCACTTCATGAAATCATTAAAACTCGAATTTATACCCTAGTTGTAGTTGAAGAGAATTCAGTCTTACCAGAAGCTGAGTGTGATCCTGATTTGAGGCCATATTTAAAGACAAGCGTGAGGATAAGATGGGGCCAAAATAAATTTTGGGAAAAGTTGCGGTATGCGATGCCGGATTGTAAATATAAAAATAAAACATCCAGTTACAGAAATAACATAAATTCTTATACTATGCGAAGTGGAATGCAAAATGGTACTATGAGATCATTTTCTTTCACTGATAAAATGAGAGGGTCAACTGATGGTGTGAGTGGAACTCCACAGTTTGTGGAGGAACGTGCGCAACAAATTCATTCTTCATCTTACGGAAATGATGGTAGGCCACCATCTGATCATATATACTCGTCTATAGACTCAGATTATTCGTCATTAGAACTAGGTGGAAGTAATCCTAATAGGCGTAGGGAATTCAGGCACTGGCCGCCGCCGCCTCCTCTAATCGATACGCAGCCGTCAGGGCAAGCCTATCTTGTCTAGTCCATATGCTTCTTACAATTCCAATATAAATAAAACAACTAATTAGTCAAAGCTTCTTGTTAATATTGTGTAATCGCAACGCGCGCTTTTACCAAATAATTAAAATTTTAATCCTATATTTTTGTAAATTCCCGCCGTTACAAAGGGCGTTTATTTCATAAGTGTCAGTGTAAATAAATTCTATAAGACTGTTGTAGAAATATGTGAATTTGTATATAGAATTGTAAATAGATGTCCATATAAGTCATGAGTATACTATTTATATACTTTAATAAAGCCATTGTGATAATTTTTGCATATATCGTTTTTGTTTCATTTACAGTCCCTTTAGAGCGAAATTTTTGTCGTATAGTCAATCCAGTTAAACTAATTATAAAAAAAGTTAAAACCAATTACTTACTTTATATCCCAATGTCATACTTTTATTATAAAATTTGATACAAAACCTACCTAGAAAAAGAGACGCAGATAAGATCTACTCTACTGAGCTCAAAGGGCTCTACCTGCACTATCTAAATCTGACAAAGCACGGGGCACAAACGTGACAAGAATATACCTGAACCATAACTGAACTGTACTGGAGGAGAATTTTTAGGATTTTATCACTAGAAATGTATACCTGTGTGTAAGTAAAGAAGAGATAGGAATACACTAGCTTTTAGTTAGATAATTTTTCATACATTTATAGTATATTCATATTAACAAAAAATAATTAAAACTCAGTAGTAAATGTTTGCTGTTATTTGAGCTACAAAAACGCAACATATACTTATAAAGTAAAAAAAGACTATCAAACATTTTTCTTTATTTTAATTGACTGGAAAATATAAAAGGGGTATCTGATATTTTTAAATACTCGTTTGTAGTTTTGACAAAATTGTTTCCTTCTAAAGCTTTACATTTGAATAGTCGTAACATAATAATATGAACTCTAAACTGTAACAGATCTCAGATCAGCGACCAAGGGTCCAAATATCACCATAATAGCAACTCAGAAGCGCCAACTGAATTTAAAATTGAAGTAGGAGGTGAGTACAGAGAAGGCCGCACAACTAATTGTGATGCAGAATTGGGTATATTAAAGCTGTTTCTGAAGTTTTGCTTTCATTTATGAAAATGGAACCGAAGACACTTGTTTTTTTTTAGAGTAGGTGTAGGAAAACTCTGTATAAAACCACTGCATTATATCGAAGTATTTATTTGTCAGATTGGAGCCTTAACAGATTTAAAAGATTCCTTTTTGGTTTTCAAAATAGTTTTTGGCATTCTACATAACGTATGAAGCGTGACAGAAGTTTCTTATTTATCTTGGTGCCAAATTATGCTATTATATAAAATTTTATCTTTTATCCATATAAATTGGTCCTTAAAAAAAGGTTAACAAATAAAGTAAGTAGAAAACGAGCGGAATTACATTAACTACAGGACCAACTCGATGGCTCAGTGGTTAGCGCTCCTGACTACTGATCCGAGAGTCGTGAGTTCGATCCCCACCCAGGGCAAACATTTGTTTTCTCTGTGTCTGGGTGTATTATATCTATATATGTATGTATTTAAAATGTATATGTGTATGTATATCAGTCTTTGGTTCCCATAGTACAGGGAATCCTAGTTTGGGGCCAGATAACCCTATGTGACTTGTCCCGGATATTATTATATTACATCTTTCAACTCATTTAACGAGTTTCGTGCACCCAAATTATTTACTTTTAGCAAACTTATTATATATGGCTTAGCCTACGATCTATGTTCATACTTAATTTCAAACTTAATTGTACTGTCGTTTAATGAAAATGTATTCGTTTTTCAACATGTCCTTCCTTTCATTCAAAAGTTTTAATTTATACATCTTCCATCACATCGTGGTCGTAAAGGAAATAGCTCTTTTTATAGCCCTTTCCCTTTCGTAGAAATTAGTATGGAAGCTTTTATGGTCGTATAAAACACGTCATCTTTATGAGTCACTTTTGCGTCTATCTCACAATTCATTCGGTCAACTATGAATTAACCAAATAGGATCTAATTGAGCTGTCGCCTGCTATGCAAGATACCCGCTGAGGGCGGATGTGTCATTTGCGGATTGACCCAGCTTTGTTTCACTGAAATATTCTCCTTTTTAACCATTCTATCCACAAGGTATAGACGGCGGTGGCCTAGTGTTACACTTAGCGTCACCCGCGGTCATAATTATGTAAGGCATTTAGATTCACACCTACGGACGTGTGCAACGCGACTATCATACACATCTATAAAACAGATATGCAGGTTTCCTCACGATGTTTTCTTTCACCGTTAAATCAGTCGGTATGAAAATGCACTGAACTATTGGAAAGAAAGGAGATTGTGTGCAGGAGTATTGTCTTTATACAGTTTTTTTTTTTTAATATTGAATTCATTAAGTAAAAACTTCTTCAGATTTCGCATCAAATCTTACTAATTGTTTGTTCCACTTTCACGCCAAAATTACTGAACGGATTTGGATGAAATTTGGTAGGTCTATAGATAAAGCACTCGGCTAACACTTAGGGTACTTTTTATCCCGGAAAACTTAAGGGTTCCCGGAGGAATGCTTAAAAACTCAAAATTTCCACTTCGTCACTAGATGGCGCCACTTTAACATTTTCTTTCTCTCTGGATCCAGTTCTAAAGTCCACGCAGACGAAATCGCGGACGGAAGCTAGTATACAAATGTGTATATTACGATTAATCGTGTAGCGACTTGTTTGTTATACAATATGGTTTAGATCTAAGTAAATATTTTCATGAATGTATTTGTGATACTAGGTTAATTAAAGTAAGTTTTATAGAAGTGAGTCTTCTTCTGCTTTGAATTCCAGCTGTTGCCACTGCATACAGGACATAGGGGTAAAACTATTTGTAGTCCTTTTTAGATTTACTAAACATGTATACAGGAATATTTTTGATGTTAGCTTCTTATTTAGAAATATACAACTGTTTTGAACAACAATAAGTAAGTAGAAAGGTCTCTAGGAAAGAAGAATGAATAAGTATTAAAATAATATCACAAAAAACCCATTGTTCTATTCTAAAAGCCTAGTAGCCATTTTATAGATAACAAAAAGTTTATGGGGTTCACTCGTAAAAGTTTTGAAAAGTTATGATTCATTGTTTGCATTATTGACGTAAATACGTAGCCAGTAATAAAAAGGTTCTCAAAGAATACAAAAGTAAAGTTTGCTGTAAACATCTGTTGGCTTTTGTCAATGTTTTCTAATCAGTGTTACCAGTAACAGCTTCTTGCGATTCTTTGAGCGTATTAAGGGAAAAATACTAGATAATTATACAGAGTGTTAAAAAAGTGCGTTTGAAATTTTAAGGGGTTACATTTTAAGTATAGAATCCAAGAAAAATATTGAAAAAATCCGCTCTTCAATTTTTTTCAGATTCTGATAATTTGTATGAAAAACTGAAAAAAATTTGAAGAGCGGATTTTTTCAATATTTTTCCTGGATTCCATACTTGATTCTGAGTAACCCCTTCAAATTTCAAACGCACTTTTTTAACACCTTGTATAGAGTCTTTATGAAATACCTTTAAAAAAAATAACTACGGCTTCTACTCATGAAACTGAACAACTTTCCCCAAGGAACCTGTAATCAATTCGCAAAAACATTTTCGGACTCCTCATACTAATTAATCAATAGATCCGCCAATTTTGTATGGGAAGTATAATTTTTTTTGCGAATTGAGTATCACATAAGTTCCTTGGGAAAAGTTGTTCAGTTTCATGAGTAGAAGCCACTGTTAATTTTTTTTTCAGGTATTTTAGAAGGGCCCTATATTATACAGCTTTCTCTTAAACCAAAAGAAAATTGAGTCTAAAATGTTCTCCCTTATTAAACTTGTAATCAATCAAGTGATGTTCTTAATTCATATTTAATTCATAAATTGGCGTCTAACGACCGGATTGGTGAATGTGTGGATGATAGCGAAACGTTTTGTTATTCATCAAAATAATTAAGTGATTACCAACATGCAAAATAGTTATAAACTTATGAGCTATTATACAAAGTGATTGCCTAAGTATGTTCAAAGTTTCTAATATTGTATTTGACTATAATGTTTATTTTAACTACACAGGACCAAACCATTGCAAGTAATCCCTGTTTGTTAGCTATGTCTTTCTTATCTATTTTTATATATTCCAAAGCACTTACTAAACCTTTTGAGGTGCAATTTCCGAGTTGCTCTTTGATTTACTTTTTAATATAACTCGAGCCATTTGTCAAAAAGAAGGAAAAAACTGCGCAATATTATCTGTAACGACAAAAACATCTGATACCGTGTTCCCTTAACTTCGAATTTATGGATAGGCACCATATAATCGTTGCCATGTAAACTTGTAGGGAATAAAACTGTTATTTTGATCGAATGTATTTTTTACACTGTTATTTCAACATCTAAGTAAGTATTCTAATGTAAGTATTCTTTGTCTTTATTAAATAAGCAAAGTACAATTTTATTCAATTTATCAAACTGAACAACTTTTGTTTTACAACTTTGTTGAAATCGCAAAGAAATTTTCGGACTTTTCATACAAACTTGGTTCGCCAGCTGATCGATTTGTATGAAAAGTCCAAAAAAAATTTTGCGATTTGAACAAAGTTGTAGAACAAAAGTTGTTCAGTTTGATGGGTAAAAGCCAACCTTGAAATATTATCACACCTTTCTGTTACACCATGTATAACCGAAAACCTGTTCTCAAAGAAGCCATAAAATCCAAACAAATATTAATATTTAGACTCTCCATAAACAGTAGGTAAACCACAATTATCAATTTGCATGAAAACCCCATACGTTTTTTGATCCCGTGGGTCCAAAAGTGGATTTTTTGGGAAAGTCGTACCTACAGTGAACTGAAACAATATGAATGGCATTAACAACTCACAAAAATTATCAATCTTTGTGCATTTTTTAAGGGTTCCGTACCTCAAAAGGAAAAAAGGAACCCTTATATAAGATCACTTTGTTGTCCGTCCGTCTGCCTGTCTGTCAAGACCCTTTTTCTCAGGAATGCGTAGACGTATCAATTTGAAATTTATAACAAATACTCAGGCCTGCAATCCCTTGAAGCTGTGAAAAAATCTAATTTCTATGCCAACGCAATCAAGAGATACGACCGTTTATGCCGCATATTTGTACACTCGCGTGGGTGTCCAATTCTCTTGATTGCGTTGGCATAGAAGTTTGATTTTTCACAGCTTCAAGGAATTGCAGGCCTGAGAATTTGATATAGAGTTCAAGACATGTGTGATAATGAATTTATACGGAACCCTCGGTGCGCGAGTCTACCTCGCACTTGGCCGTTTTTTTTTAAATATCAAAAATAATTATTTTGAAACTATTCAACTTACCTAAGTCAAAGTCAAAAGTCAAAAATATTTATTTGCGAAATAAACCAATAAGGCATGCAAATACAATATAAATGTCATTCCTTAAATAACACAATTCAAAAATAATAACAATAATTCATCTAAAATAAAAACGATCAAAAGTAATACATTTTCATTTCTAAATAGAATTAAAAATACTATATTAATAAATAAATTTAAAAATAATAACAAATTGTAGAAAAAAGAAAAATCACGGTTAAAGGTAACATCTTATTAAATATTAAATATAACCCATATAAATAACTTCATTACAACAACAAAACAATAACATTACAAATTGTCAAAATCAAATTGCTTTTTGTCAAAAAATTCGTTAACACTATAATAAGGTCTATTAATGAAAAAAATCCAAAGGTTCCTTTTAAATTCTACGAGGCTATCAGTATCTTTCAGATCATCAGTTAGGTTATTAAATATTTTAATGGCTATAAAGTTTATGTTATTTTGGTAGTTAGTAAAATGACTAGAGGGTATTTGGAGCATATTCTTATATCTTAAATTTCTAGGTATGTCACTTCGCGTTAAGTAATTACTTTTGTTATTAAATACATAAATGCAAATACAATATAAATACAGTGAGACAACAGTAAATATTTCATTCTTTACAAACAATGTCCTGTGTGTGTCAGGAATGTAGCTACACTTTTCAATAAGCCTCAAAGCCCTTTTTTGTTTAAGTAAAACAGAGTTTATTAAGCAACCATTGCCCCATACCTCTACACAATATCTTATAATACTTTCAAAATAAGAGTAGTATACAGTTTTCAAAGTAGCTTTATCAGTAAATTTGGAAAGAGTCTTAAGAGCATAACAAGCACTCGCCAGTCTGTCATTAATCTTTTCTATCTGGTTATGCCATCTCAGATATGGATCAAGATCTACCCCTAAGAAACGTATACAATCTGATTTATCAATAGTTAGGTTGCAGTGAAAATCAGGACTGTTCACATGACGCCTAAATATCATGTAAAAACTCTTACTACAATTCATTTTTTTACTATTTATTACCTATTACCTATTTAACTATTCTTCTTGCACTCATCATAATCCAAGGCCCTTCTTGATTAGTTCTGTCGTCTACAATTAACGGCGATCACATTTTAATTACTTTTGCACATAAATCTATAGCACATATATCTTAAGACATTCGCTTGATCATTACGCAACTCCTCATCGCTTGTTGAACTCTTTTGAACATGTTCATCAATATCTTCAATTTTGTTTACGAAATCTTCCATCAGAGGTATATCACGTATCCATTCATTAGTTCACGATAGCTTTTCAAGACCTCTCCTTAATTACACAATGGGGCAACACTTCATTAAAGTGTCACTCATGTATGAGGCTTTTCGTAATGATGTGTTAAAGATGTTGCGAGATTTAATAAAATATTTTAAATTAAAGTATCATCTTTTATCGTGTATAAAGGTAAGTAGGTAATGAAGATGGAATTGAATAAGAATCGAAGGTATTATCTATATCCGACTATCTAAAGAGTGGGTAAGGTTTTTCAGGTATATGTATTATGTTTGTTTAATTTTTAGTTCCTTATAACAAAATGACTTGATGGATTTTGAAGTGCAAGATTTTGTTAGACCTCTATAAATTGATCCTTAGATTGTTAAGTTTTTTTGTTTACTGTATGATTCTTTTTCGTTTAGTATCAATCTTCTTATCTTATCGACGGGACATTTTGGTGACTATTACTGCAAAAAATATATTTTGCAGCATAAAAGCTAATAATAAAGAAATCATTAAACTAGCGCTGATAAAAGATATAAAAGAAATGTTATAAAAAGTTCCTACTTCAAAAAAATGTACGGAAATTTAAAAAATAATGAGAAAGCAGGTCAAATGCCAACAACACTTTGCGAACAATGACTCAACCCTTTACAACACAATTCTTGAGCGGAAATTCGACGTCTCCCTCCCACACAAAGCTAATCATTAATTTTCCTTTGTCATAACCGCATCTGTTATCTTAAGTCACGAAACAGCCAGTTCTTTAAGATGTTTTTACAAACAAGATTCTTACCAAGCTAACGAAAACTCGACCGGTCGTAAAAAAATCCAAATATTAGCCAAATGATTACAAACTTAACGACCAAAGAGATGGTAGATGAGAATAATTTTATGACGTCAAAATAGGTCACATCTCGGAATATCTCGCTCATTATGTCGGCTCTTTATTTACCTTGTCAACGTTCCATGTTTGAATTAAGAGACTTTCATGGGTAACCGGGATACCTGGAAGGGATAAACGTGGTCGTAAATTATAAAAGCGTAGCCGTGTCAGATACGATGAATTAATTTACTTAAAATGTTTACTTTTCCGTTTTAAGATACATAAAAGTGTAAACACACCTGTCATTCTTGCCACAATGAGTCATGCTGTTAAAACATTTCTCAAAAATTCCTATTTCAATTATGAGTTGACATTAAACTCCAAATTACTAAAGCGGGGAAATTTATAACGCAATGAAAACAAGCCGCGAACACATAAATTACGAATTTAATGAACAGTTTTATTTGTCTGATGGCCCGGGGATTCTTACCGAAACCATCCCTATTTAACGACATTGTTCGCAAAAACATTGTTCTGCGACAAAATTTTCTGGTAGTTTGAGCTTAATTAGTATAATAATATAATTTTGGTTTCGTTTCTTTGGAGGACCTATTATTCCCTTTCACGGTTTGTTGAGCGCCTTAAATGGCAACATTATTTTCACCATCTAGGTATACCATTGTGCAAATTTCATTTGAGGTTTCATTCATTCGTAAGACTTTATAATTATTTAGTATCCCTACAAGAAGTCGTCTCGCTTTCAAACTTTTAATTCAAACTGGAAAATAAACAGCCCTATTCTGATGGTACAAAATACTCGTAGCCAAATTCCTAAGTTTAGGAAAATGTACGTGTGCTTTTTTGAAACCAAGAATGAAGAGAAGTAGAATGTCAAAAAAATTATACGTACGTCATAATAAAAAAGAAATATTCCATAGTCTTGGAATATTTTTTATTTTTAAATATACGACCAATTCAAAGTTATACTTTGTTTTATTGAAAATAGACTCTATAACCGATGGCAGTACCACAGACTTGTTGTAGCGTAAAATATATTTTTTTGTACTGGCAATAAATCAGATTTCAGGTGAAATCTGATTTATTGCCAGTTTTACCTATTTCGAATACAGGTATATTCTATAATTATTTTTAAATCAGCCAATTAGTTTTAAAAAAATCCAACGATCATGTTTTCACGAAATTTAGGCCCCACTTCAATACCCTCTTAAATAGAGTGATTTTAATGTTTTATTAAATTCATATTCATTTTAAAAATTACATTCTAATAAAAATATATTTTGTTAATGAAGACGAGCAGGTACCCTTAAATGTCTCACTCACCACATACTGTCAGTGGATTTCGCTTCAAAATCCGGCCACTTGCTTGCTAGCCGTAAAATTGTACGTTTAGTCGCATCTTAATGAAGGTTTCTTTCACATAATGAAAGAAAAGCATCTCCCTTTAATTAGATTTTAATTTTCATTCCAAATTCCAGGCTTTTGTAACATTGTCTAATGTCTAATTAGCTAGCTCCCTTCTAGCCTCTTTGTTGTGATGTAGTAACTGCAGATAAATATTGTTTTCCTCTGTTCCTTTTGAAAACAATGCTTTTTAATTAGAAGCTTCGGTATCTTATACATATTTGATTACTAGTAATTTGAGAACCTATATTTTATCGAGGTGTCTTTTTAAGAATGTATTTTGTTCTGTTTTGTGTGTTGTTGGGGAGTGACGTCATGCTTTTTGGGGGACAATTTTTTTGTTCTTTTACTCTGGTAATTTATTTTTGATGTTTTCAGATATTATTATGTATGTGCCCTACAATTATGCGTATATCATCATCATCATCAGCTGAAAGACGTCCACTGCTGGATAAAGGCCTCCCCCACGGATGGGTGTATATTCGATAATAAAATATACGCTAAGATCTTTTCTTTTATACTTATATTTTTATACGTAATTAAAAAATCCGGTATAAAAGAATCGAAATAGATTTATAAAAAAATACAGCTTCCTATTTTTTAAAATCTTCAGTAGCTTTTTTGTGAACAATGAACGGTAGAACTAAAATACTTATGATGTTGAGGTTAATACTTAAATAAACTTACCCATTTTGGCAAATAAAGCAGCGGATAGCGGAAGACATTCAACTCAATAAAACAGATGTTCGCATTTCGAGTGGTCACGCCTCGCTGGGGATCCTTTGAGTTTGTCATGGGCAGACAGGCTCAAAAGAAGACTGTCAACAAAAGATTGTTATTACAAGTGTGATCAAAGTTGTATAAACAAGTTTAACAATTGAGCGTGAAGTTGGCAACCCTGTCGGTTTATCTTTGGAGGACGTGAATCTGTATTCGAAATTAGTTAGGTAGAACTCAGAGCTTCTGAAGTCTACGTTGTTTTGTAAAATTGTATTTGTAGCCATGTAGGTACATTGTGTATTTGTAAGAGAAAAAAATGCAAATTATTAGTTTTTTATTCATACTAGGTATATAACGCGTTCTGGAAATCATTTAGTAGTTTTTAATATTGTATTTTTTCATTTTGTTATTCCCGAAACTAGAATTCCCCGTATAAGAGAATATGAGAATTTAGCTCCAAAGAAATGTGTTAGAGCAATCTGTGGCAACAGCATTATGAGTTGTGTAAGCCGCAATTTTAATATTTCTGTATTATAATGCTTCAATCTATGTACATCCTGGAATTTAGAAAGAAGAATTATCAGTTTTTCAAAACAGCGCAAGACTTTTCCCCCGTTTTCCCAGATTATCCTTCTACCGACAACAATGTCATTCTAGGTGTGTTAAAATATATAATGCCTTGCCAAAGATACTTATGGAAATTCCTGAAACATATTTTATAAGAAAGCTAATTGCCAAACATGATCCACGAACGAACGAAACCACACACTATCATCTGGGGCCAGATAACTAGCCCCGCTAGGATTCCCGCTACTTTAGGGACCAGAGACTAATATACATACACATAAACATTTAAATACATAAGTACGTATAATTATAGATATAATACACCCAGTTACAAAGAGGTTATAAACGTAAATGTTTTTTAAATGATAATTTTCGCGTAGCATACGACGAAAAAGTATGCTGAATTATTGTTTTAACATCTTATGTGACCGTGTTTTTTTTTTTTTTTATGGCAGAGGTGGCGAACGAGCAGACAGATCACCTGATGGTAAGCGAATAAATACTTTTTACTATTTAAATAAATACTTTTTATTTAAATAAAACCTTTTTTTATAGGTTATAATGTGGACGTTTCTAGTGCGTCTAACAATAAGATCTTAATAAATAAATTCAAACAATACGCTAAGTAATTAATCATTCATCACAGAAAACACCTCGTCCTTATCATGAGAAAATCTCATAACCTAAAAGCATTACCAAGGCTTAGATCCAAGGCATATAATTTTATACTTTCTACTTTAACTTAAATTCAACTTACTAGTAAAGTTACGGTTAGTAATTACATGCTTTGACGCTTATCTGGCTACCAACTTGACAGCTCTATATCTGTAAGCAACATTTTTTAAGTTAATTTAAATTTTATCTGCCTCCGTGTTCTAGTGATTAGTCTGCTTGCTTGAACATAAGGAGGTTGCGGGTTCGATTCCCGGCGGGGTCCAATTTGGTGGTGGTAGAGCATTTTTGGAACCCACCTTGCTAATTAACACTATGTTATCTGAAACTTGCAACCAAACATTAGCATTGATGTGTATGTGACGGCATGAAAATAAGGTAGCCAGTTCCCCATTGCGTTGGGGAATCTTGGTAAGCCCGCATCCATCTTCGGCATCATCGTCACTTGCCATGGTGAGATAATGCTAAGGACTTGTGGATTGAGGAATTGTGGATAAAAAATACGTTACGTCTGCGTAGACTATACTGTTAAAAAAGTACGTTTGAAATTTTAAGAGTTACCATTTTTTTTCAGTTTTCTATACAAATTCTTGATCCACTACTCAGATTTACTATGGCAATGTGAAAAAAAATTAAAAGTGGATTTTTCAATATTTTTCCTGTATTCTATACTTACTTGATTCTGAGTAACCCCTTCAAATTTTAAACGCACTTTTGTATCATTCTGTATATTAGCTTTCTACCCGACACGCTTCGCTCGCAAAAAAATTTGGATATCCCACGGGAACTGTTTGAGGCATCGATCGGGATAAAATATAGCCTTATTCCTTCTGCATGTCACAAGCTAAACGCATGTTTTTCGTCAAGTTGGTTGGGTCGTTAAGGGGTCAAAAATGAACAAATAAACAGAAGTAAATCAACACATTTTCAGAATGTTTTACATAACCTTTTGTACCAACAGTTGTATCCAATTGAGGGCAGTTTTTTTTAAAGTATGTATGTATGCATGTACTCTAAAAGACTTGATGGATCTTTTATTTATTTTAAACTTATCTTGGTCAATTCGTCTGAACCCCTTGAGTGTATTTTCATATTTTAAGCAGCTGGTTTTCAGTTTTTTTATTGTATTTGTTTTATTAATGGCTGAATAGTTGCTAGCTGTATCTTTTTATATATATATTTTTTATATTTTATCATATAGTAGTATGGAGTATAAACTATCTTATGTTTATTTGGGATTCTGTGCTCCAACTCACAAGGTTCTATTCTATTATATTGGATCCCGTTGCAACCAAACCAGCGATATCCAGTTGTGAAGCTAATTTACAGGATATTGTTGTTGAGGAAGAATTTTTGATACTTTTTTGCCATCAGTATCATGTATACTCATACTCATACTGCTACGTTTAAAAGAAATAACTCTGAATCTTGTATAGACAACATATTAACTAATATACATATGGACTCTATTGAGAATGCCTCGGTTGATCATAACGGGCTTGCAGATGGACACGCAGCAATAACGGCAAGCTTAATGGTAGAAAGCCCTAAGCGGGAAAAATGGATTGAAGAGGTTATCTTTATTGAACAAAGGATTCTCAATAGTACAAATAATCATAATTTTAGACAAAATTTAGACAAAATTGATTGGGAAAGTTTAGGAATAAATGGTTTTTTGACAAAATTCGTAGGTGCATTCAAAAAAAGCTTTCGAAAAAGGAAGAAAAAGGTAAAGACAAAGAAAATAGGAGAGGTTAAGTGGATAACAAAAGGCATTAAGGTATCTAGTATCATGAAAAGAGTTTTATGCAACACGGATATTTCAAGTAATGACATTAGTATAATAATATATAAAAAGGCGTATATAAGTATTTATAGGAGGGTCCTCAGGGCAGCCAGGAATCTAGCAGTACAGGTTAAAATCAATAAGGAAAGATATCAGGCAAAGGGGGTTTGGAAAGTCGTTAATAATGAGACAGGAAAGAACAGAAGCAATGGAAGTCAGGATATAGCATTAAAGATAAACGGTAAAATCATAAATGATCCTTCAAAAGTAGCTATGGCTTTTTCAAAGCATTTTGACCGTAGTCTTATGCTTTCCTCTGGAAACAGTATGCTAGCTTCAAAATATTTGTGTGAACATACTGCGCGGGTTCAGAATAACATAGAGTTTGGGTTTGTGTCTGCAATAGAAATTTCCCGTATTGTAAGACAAATGGAATCGAAATCATCCTGTGGGTATGATGAAAACCCCATTTCAATTATTAAAGATAACATTGACGTGTTAGATAAAAGTCTTGCCACATTCTTTAATCAATGTTTAGATGACTGTACGTTTCCAGACCAATTGAAGATAGCAAAAATAATACCAGTTTATAAGAAAAATTGTAAACTTGACCTCAATAATTACAGGCCAATTTCCTTATTGCCAACATTATCTAAGATCTTCGAAAAAGTTATAAAATCTAGACTTCTTGCTCATTTAACCCAAAACCAGGTTCTAAATCCTAAACAATATGGTTATCAAAAAGGAATTGGCACTTCTGATGCTATTGATGCCTTAGTCAATGAAGTAGTTATTAAATTAAATGAAAAGCTTAAAGTTGTTGGCTTATTTTTAGACTTAAGCTCAGCTTTTGATATGGTCAACCATAGCATACTTTTAAATAAGCTTGAACACTATGGTGTTAGGGGTAGGGCCTTGAAATTACTAGAGTCATATCTCAAAAATAGAAAACAGTTTGTAGAGTTAAAATCAATGGGAAACGATAATAGCGTAACAACTAAAACCTCTGAACTTGTTAATATCATCAGAGGTGTACCGCAAGGTTCCATCTTGGGCCCTATTTTTTTCATCATATTTGTCAATGACTTGATAAATTATGTCAGTTCGAAAGTACCGAATGCTAAATTAATATTATTCGCTGATGATTCAAATGCAGTTCTGTCGGGTACTAACGTTAAAGAAATTAATGATTGCGCAAATTCTGCTCTAGCAGCTTTTCACACGTGGTTTGAGGTAAATGACCTAATGCTGAACCCTCAAAAAACAAACGCAATCCTATTTAAGTCCACTGCAAGAAATCAGGATTCTTTTAAATAATTAGGCTAGTTTTAAATAATGATAAAATTGAGTTAGTAAATAAAGTAAAATTTCTAGGTATACAAATTGACTCTTTACTAAATTGGAAACCAGAACTAAGTGCTCTAGAAAGTTCAATCAGCTCTGCCTGTTATGCACTGAGAAGTCTAAGGGATGTACTAACACTAGACCAGTTAAAATGTGTTTATTTTGCTTTAATAGAATCAAGGTTGCGGTATAGTATTAAGTATTGGGGAAATAGTTATAAATATAATTTGAATAAAGCCTTTACTGTTCAAAAAAGAGCTATAAGAACGATAGCTAGAATTCCTCCGTGGGAATCTTGCAGAGATTACTTTAAAAAGTACCAAATTTTAACAGTTCCTGGTCTCTATATATTTATTCTTTTAGTGGATTTGATAAAACATAAATCAGTTTTCGAATCAGATGATGATATGAAATTGCGACTTGGTACTAGGAGAAAGGATCTGAATCACGTTATAAAGCCATGTCTAAATATAGCAAATCACTGTCCACTATATCAAGCCGTGGCATTCTTTAATAGACTTCCGAATGATATAAAATCTGAAAGTAGGGTTAATATTTTTAAAAATAAATTAAAATTGTTATTATTAGAAAATACTTGTTATTCCTTAGATGATTTTTAAATATGACATTAAGAGTATTAGGTAATTGAATATTGTGATAAATTGATGAATATTATTATTATTTTGAAATTTATAATTTTATATTTTTGTTATGGTTTAGTATTACATATTTTTATTACAATTGATAAATTTTTGTTTAAAATTTGACATTTTAAAATTTTATATTTTTTGTTATTTATTAGATTTTATATTTTTTAATAGACTTGATGAATTATTGTTTGAATTTTGACATTTTAAAATTTTAATTTTTTTGTATTTTAAAATTAGATTTAAGAAATTGTTAACACACAGATGTCTGTTTTTGAATGAATAAATAACATATACTATCACCACTGAAAAGGCGTTTCTGACCAAAACAACATCCCGTATTAGCTGGCGGCTTTGTGGGCGAAATTACCATTCAAAGGTGTATCACTTTTAATTGTATGAGAACTAAAATAACTATGCAAACTTCTTTACGTATAAACTATAACGAGAGCGGAACACAAAGACTGTTCGGAACAGAAAAACGTTATAGGTAACTGTCGCGATAAGAAAAAATATTTCATAAAGATGTATATTTACAACGCTGTTTATGTAAATTAATTCATATTATTATTTTTTGTTTGATTTCACGTTAACGAGAAGTTGAATTCCGAGTTCCTGTTGTCTTGTTGGAATCTCGTTAGGCGGAATATAGAGGTTTATTATCATAAGATTGTTATTTATAGCAATGTCACTTATTATTTTCATGTAAAGTAAGATTTATTTGTTTTAAATTCGTAGATATTTTAATATTATAAAACTTGTTACTAAGTAGGATTAAAAACGTAACTAGTATTTAACACTATTAATTTTGTATTATTAAGTACCATATACATATGATAGTTAAAGAAATAGTTTAGGATAACGTTAACATCTTTTTCTCTTATTGTAAGCTTTTCCTAAAAGTTTGAAGAAATGATTACCTTTTTTGTATTCAAAACAATACCACAAAAATATAAGAGTAAAGTACCTAACAAAGGGGAAAAAGATAAACTTGTACTGTCTTATTGCTAGGCAACAATTTCTTCCAAGCAACCTTTCGGTAGAAAACAACTATATATAAAGTAGGTGGCAGCAATAAAGAAAAAATATAATAACTTTTGAAAAATACATATCAGTTAATGCTGTCATAAATAATAATATGTAAGTCATTCCGTTTAAATCGTCATTTCGGATTTTGTGACCAAAAATTTTGTTAAGATACTGCTTTTGTGTTCTATTGTGTATTTTCTTGTTTTTTTTTTTGGTTAAATCTTTTTCTCCTTAACTAACGTATATGATACAAATATCTGCAATAGGATTAGAGAGAGAGTTCTTCAGACTAAGCCGCAACCTTAAGTTAACCTTAGCGACTTTATAATATACTGGTAGTATAAATGAGCACTGAAATATAAGAAAAAAACTTTACTTTTTATTATGTAATATTTTATAGTAGTTTTAGAGACACAAGGAATTGTACTAAAGCTTAAACAGCGCAGTAGTACTAGTGATCCTGAGGTAGAACTTTCCTCATTTATTACACGAAAATGTACACAGTAGTCGTAGATGTGGCTAATAAATTAATTTATTCAATTCAATTCAATATAATTTATTGTAATAAATACATACTTATACAAAAGTGAGTTACCACAGGGATTCTTGTAATGGTCTTTGGTACACATTTTAGTAAGACATACATATAGAAGCACACCATGCCACGACGTCCGCCACTATAGTATAAATAAATACACATAATATAGCTTATTTATTTATTAATACTGTTGTACAGAATAGCCACTCGCCGCAAAAGACATATACTCGTACATAACACAGTAAATACACATAATGTGGTACAGAAAAGTCACTCTCTCAAAATCCGGTGCCAATACATATCTACACATTCAATTCACATTCACAAGTAAGTATATAAACTTCAATTTTTTATAGAAATAAGCAATTTTGAAGTAACGGTTTTTTAGAGTATCCGAGGTGTAATGCCTCTGCGAGACGCATCGTGTAGTCGCTGATAGATGCATGAATATGGTCAAGCATCTTAAAAACCGTAAGTAGCTCCACGGTAGTGACTTCGGCCTCCTAACTAGAGATCTGGGGTTCGAATCCTGGCCAGTGCATCAGTGAATTTTTCGAAACTTACATATATTTTCACGCCGATTACTTTAACGGTGAAGGAAAACATCGTAAGGAAACCTGCACATTCCATTACTATATGTGTATGATGATCGCATTGCACACATCCGTAGGTGTAAAACTTAAAATGCGCTACACGTGATCGCGGGTGATGCTAAGTGCAACACTAGGAAACAGCCGCATATCCCTTATGATAGCATGGATAATAGGGTATTTCACCATTTTTTGAAAAGTATCTCAAATTGATCACTACGTGGGAAAAAGTCAAACATATTTTTTTAATTTTCTTTTGAAACCTATAAGTACCCCAAAATCACATTTTAAATTACCATTTCCAATTAGCGCGCGAAAACGCTAGCCGCCATGATGTTTAGGTCGTGACGTCATTTCAGGAGTAAGCAAAACAGCTCTGTACTAAAATTTTGACACATATTGCGAACAAAATGTCATTGTTTACCACTATTGTGACGTCACATGACAACCAGCATGGCGGCTGTCGTTTCAGATATTTGAATTACAGATTAAAAAACTAGATTTTTGTAAATCAAAAATAAAATATTTTTTCTCATTTTATTATATAGAAATCATATTAATTCGATTACTTATTACAAATACCACAGTAAATAAGCAGTTTTTGATTTTTTCTTGTATAGAGTAAAATACCCTGAAGAATAATGATGGCCAATGGCACTGAACGTTGATATGCAAACAAAAAGACAAACTCAAAAGTGTGAATGTGTTTATTTTATTTCGTTTATAACAAGCAGTGCTATGTGTGTGTGTGACATATAAGTTTTTTTGAGGAAATAATATTTTCTGTGCATTTTAAAATATCATCTCTAGACTGAGAGTGAAGTGTATAGTGTATACAGATAATGCAGTGTTATGTGATACCGAATTAGTGCACTAAAAATCATAAATACATAGTTAGGTTCAACTACAGGACTGTGCTGTTATTCTTATAAATTGCTGTGCTGTATTGTATTTTAGACAAAGACATGAGACAGCCTTAAGTTACAGTAAGGCGACGAGATTCCCAGGAACGCAAACAGGATGTAAAAAATGAGTATTTGAATACCACTTTCTGCGCCTTTTGAATTGTATAATATTGCGCCGCGTGCAGCTTTCAAAAGAATCGCCACATCTGGTCTAGCATGGTTGGTAATAACGTTAAAGTTGTAACAAAAACCAAGAAACCATTAGAGTGGATAGTATAACTACGAGAACAAAGCTTTAGGCCCGATTTAATAACATCAAAATTACGAGACATTCGACGAAACACGGAAGATACAACTCCGAAAAAAGGATAAACTGTAACACCGATGCAGGACAAAGAATAAAGCGTCAAGTCGCAACGGATTAAAGAGTACAGCTCATTCATCCGATAACTTGATACATGAAACATCTCCGCAAAATTCCTACTGATAAAGCATAGAACATAAAAAGACAGTACAATTGAATCTGAAGACACCCTTCTACTGCAACTACTTCAAAACAAGCAGTCATACTTTCCTCCCTGTAAATGTTACACACCAAGTATAGTATCTATCTTCCACATGCTGACTCGTTGCTGGTATACTTGTCGGCCCTATCCATCCCCCCGCCCCCCATCCCGACTGCAAAAGCCACCTACACTCCTGATCCTATCTACGTGGCCACTGGTGTCTTGGGTAGATCTCAGCTGCATAGAGGCACAAGGACGAGAGTTGATACGTCCCCAGGTGAACGGTCTCCTGTGCTGCCGGCACGATTCAGTAAATGACCTCGGAACCTGAGACTGTGTCACGCACGTACCCTCAGGAT
This sequence comes from Coleophora deauratella, assembly GCA_958295455.1. Lineage (NCBI taxonomy): Eukaryota > Metazoa > Arthropoda > Insecta > Lepidoptera > Coleophoridae > Coleophora > Coleophora deauratella. The sequence goes on along the minus strand of OY282405.1, from coordinate 4,438,146 downwards.
CCGGTTGGATGCTGGACACCGTCTCGGTGCTCGAGCCACTCACTTAGGGTGTTACAACTTCGCCCATGATCCCTTATGCTCTGACCTCAACGCCCCTGCAGAAGAACTTCTGGTCAGTGAGCCACCGGAACGGAACGGAACGGTATAGAGTAAAATACCCTATTGTGCCACATGATAAGAAGAAAAAGAAGCATCGTTAAGTCGAGTCGCTTCTTGGTTTGTATTGAGGTCTTTGGTTGCATTCTCGCAAAAACAACCTTAGCACGATAAACTGTCACTACTTCACATTGAATAACAACAGGTGATCTGCATATCCTGTAGACTGGGAAACAACAAAAAAATATGAATATAAAGTGACAGGGAGGCGACCAAAATATTGTCTTTTTAGCGCACAGAGTTTGAGCAAAAACAACACAGCACACGAGCTGAGTGATTGACAGGCGAGCTTGTTAAAAGTTCGTTATTTCTGACGAAAAATGTTCACTACAGTAAATTATGTATGCTCCGAAACCAATTTATAAATCCCCTATTTTAGTACATTATTTTGTTACACTTGAATTGCAGAGTGTGTGAGTTAGGGAAAATTGTCAGTTCCTTGAAAGAATTTAAGGTTCGAGCTATATACTGCGAACTTTGTAAAGCGAAGCTGTCCCTATGGTACACCGATAATCGATATTATTATTCGAACTACCATTTAACTTTCACCAACAAATGATGCCATACCTATATAAAAAAAAATTATTAAATTCAGTAGATATGAAACGTGTTAGTAATCCGGGAGTTAAAAGTAAACCTTCGAATAAAGAAATACAAATCATTTATTTACCGTAGGTACAAAAACGTTAAAGTTGTATATTGTCATAACTCTTTTTCAGTCAAACTTAAACGTGGCAAAATCGCCTTCACTATTTACGACACATAAGTATGAAGTATCGATCTATTAGCCCTAGGCAGACATCAATCACCCTGCGCAAACACACCACCCATTATATTGGGCAAACACTGCCTTTGGATCACCTACGCACTGTTTCTTCGAGACTGGTAACCTTGCATGACCTGACCCAAGAAAACGGTAGAATATATTGTAATTCAAGCTAAAACTATATTACTTTCGATGAAACTTAACATAGAGATAAAACGAAGGGCGGGGAACAAAAACGAACAATTTTATCCCAAAATATTTTAGGTATTACTAAACTATTTTTCTGCAAGCGTTTTTACAAGAAATTTTAATGTTCTAAGTAGCGGGAAAAATAATATTTATGTATAAAAAGGTGAAATGATATTTAAGACTTTATGGAATTTTGTTCTTCTCTGCTGAAAACGTAAAACAATGTTTGGACTATTCATACAAATCGATCAGCTAAAAGACAACTTTGTCTGGAAATCCAAAACCTTTTGAGTTATTAGTGAAGAAAAAAGTAGTTTAGTTTGATGAGTAGCAATCACACCCTATTCAATTCAATCTATTTATTGATTTACATGGTAAATACCTACATACAACTTGAACAACAAAATCAATTTTTAAAACAAAACTGCAATGAAGTCTTGACTCATGAGCATTATTCTAATCTTTTACCTTCTTTTCAATGTCAGTGTACCTACATACATAGATAAGACATTAGGTGACATCCAAAAATAATACAAACGTTATTTGTCTAGACACTAGACGCACTAGGATCATGTTTAGGCTTTTAGCCGCCCGCCCCAGGCTTCATAAAGTGGATGATCTCTCCTGTCTAACCTTTATTTGATTTAGACAAAGAAATAACAGTAACTTTGACTTTTTCAGTATCTAATCTATCTTTACCTTTACCTTGTCCAGTAACTTAGTTTGTAATTTGACAAGATTTATCAGTCCAGTTGACTCTGGATTAATAAACCAATATAAAGTGACGGACCAAGTTTTGTAATCATTAAGAATATCGAAAATAAATACCAAAATATTAATCGACTGTCTTGCACTTACAGAGTTCAAAAAATAAAAACAATTGTGTGTCTGTCCGTCCCGTGCTCTAGCGCCAAGACCAATAGACAGATTTGAACGTTTATTGCGCACAAAACAGATCGCTTAAAAATATTACGATATCGTTATGAAAAAAAAATGGAAATAAAATTTTTGGTAAGTAACAAAAAATACTTTCCTAACCTTATAGTTGTATAGGCGCTAGGACAGCAAAAGAAAAGTAAATACAAAGTGGTGAGAAATAATCTAAATATTGCCTTTTTACTTATATAATTAAAACTAACATAGCACATACTATAAAGTGATAGATATGTGTAAGGGGCTTGTTAAAATAACAAGGCATATGTTTTTTTATTTTCAAATCCAATTTCCAATTTCCAAACTGAAAGTTGTTCCCCAATCTATTCGAAATTATATTAACTGGGTTGTTGCATAATTTACATAAATACATATAACGTAACCTGAATTCCCAAATTACTAATTACTTAGAATTTATATCGACTGCTGGTGTAAGATACTATTCTCAGTTTGCTCGTTATTCATGATAGTTGAAGACACACAGAGACATTAAAACCATGTATACACATACTATTGTTTAACTCGATCGTTCAGAATAGGACCATACTACCTTTTTATAAGATACTAGCTATGAGAACGTAATTATATGTATAATCTGGAAACGAAATATTTTAAAAATCAGACAGAAATGTATTAGTAACACGTTATAGAGGTGAATAAAGATATACAAAAAATAAAATAAACGAGAGTTTCTATATATCATCCTTAACAACATTCTCTAAAGAACCCATAATGAATTCTCCAGGAACCCTATTTTTTGACATTTTTACAGAGTGATTATAAAATGTCTGGCAATATTTTAACTGTGGCTTCTACTCATCAAACTGAACAACTTGCTCCGAGAAACTCATACTCAAAATGCAAAATTTTTTTTTGGATTCTTCATACAAATCCAGTTGGTGATTGATGAAATTTGTATGGGAAGCCGAATTTTCTTTTTTTTGACCATGACTTTCATGGGGATAGTTGTTCAGTTTGAAGAGTAGGAGCCACAGTAAAATATTGCCAGACATTTTATAATCACCCGGTATAGCTATAACTGTATACTGTGTGGTACTAAACCCTGAATCGCGAATCTGACTCGCACTTGGACGGTTTTTTTATTTTGTTTCTACGAGGACAACACATTTTTGTGGATTTGTTTGTGATTTTATTGTTTCACATAATCCAAGGCCAGGGTAAGTGGATAAAGTATGACTTTACAACTCAAAGTACCTATGTTTGCTACAATACCATTATCAAGTCTCGCAAATATTCTCAACCCTTATAGCCCATTATTGAGGTGATAACAGCATAATGCCTACGCACTCTGGGAGGCAATGGAGATGTCTCTACCTAGAACGTAATGACCGTCGCTGCCTTTATCTTCTGTACTATCTGTGGCCGTTACTTATTCTATACACGGAACGCAGTGAGATACATCGTTATTGGAGAATGGGTCTAGGTAATGTCCAATATCCAGTTTGGTAATATCTTGTGGAAATAAATCAAGATTGGAAAGAGCTGTAAATAAACTAATGCAAGATTACTCGTATCCACCCAGGGTATATACAAAATATTAAAAATATTGGTGTACAAAAAGGCCTTCTACTCATTATATTTAACATTCTTTTTATTATGATTTTAAGTAAAATTCCACAATTTTGTTTGAAATGCCCATAAAAACTTCTTTTTAAGATTTCTGCAAAATCGTAGTTATTCAGTGAGCTGAAAAGAAAAACAGTTAATAACAAATACTGTACTCGAAACTGATCGATTTTACCAAAGGAACCCATAAAATAGGCGCTAAAACAATGACTTTATCGTCCTATGAAAAAAAGAAAGAAAGAAACAAAAAGAAAGAAAAAAGTTTATTCAGCAACAAAACAAAGAAAATAGAACAAAACATAAATCAAAAGAAACTAGTGAGGAAACAATTCAAAACATGCACAAATTAATACATGCATGTTGCCGAAAAGGCCCGAACTCAGCATAGTGCTGTGGCTATATAGCTCATAACCACAGCGCTGATATAAAAACAATCGGTAACTAAATTAATCTATTTACATACGCTATATTATATGGTAGAATACAATCCTCAGTAGACGAGCGAGCCCGACTCGCTGTTGACAGATTTTTTGTCGCAGTTACAGTTGGTACCTATACATTACTCTGTTCATAATTATAGCTGCCAAATAGTTTATTTTCCAAATGCGAAGTTAACAGGTAAAAGTACAAAACGGATTCACCCCAAGCTATTTGGAAACCTGACTTTAATATCCAGATTCACTATTGTATTTTTACGTGGGGCTCAAAATTAATGAGTCAGAAGTAGAAACAGGGCATTGATCTTAAACGAAGCGGCGCCGAACCGCATCCGGCAAATAATTAAAACTTTTACAAGAACCAGTGAAATGTAGAAGAAAGAAATAAATTTTCTACGCGAACGCACACTTTCGTTTTTATCCTTCTCGCCTGTGATTTACTCAGCAACATCGTTTGCAGTTGCCATTACAACTTGAACTATAACTTTAGTCTTTGGTGCTTTATTAATAACATCTGTTTTAGTAAAACCGAAACTTTCGCAGCTATCTTTATTTATGTTTCCACCCAATGCCAGTATTTAAACGTTCGGTTTTTGCTCTTAAGCCACTATTTTTGATTCTGCTTTTTGTATTTTCTTTTACAATCCAATTCCTTTATACTGTGTAGTTTTTCAATAAACAAAATCACTTAACTATTTCCTAATTGAGTGCATTTACTGTGATCCGTTTCTCTTTTTTGTAAAGATTTATCGTGATGTAATCTTATTAATTTTCGCGAATCGGTCGAGGGAATAAAACCCGCCCCGAATTTCCCTTTTCAATCCGAGCTTGGATTGGAGTAACGGGAAATTACTAAGGAATTACGGTGGCTGGACTTGCCCGGTCTTAGTCAAAGTGAAGCCAGAACTCGCATAGAAATAGAAATGCTTTGATCTGCGAAATATAACGCGGAGCAAGCAATATTATTGAAAATTTCAAGATGCCGGGTGACTATTAGCTTCTAATTACGAAATACCTATTAAATGAGACTGCCGAGATCAATTATTAGTTTTTGGTAGTGTTAGAACTACTTTTGCTATCGAGACCTGAGACAATTTAAGAAAATCATTTGCATATTACAATACTAAGCTAGCAGTATGAAAAAGAAAATACTACCTACATATGATGATTTATTTTTGAATAGAATCAATTTACAGTTTATTTATTTGTCAAATATCATTCAAAATAACTAGTGGGTTTCTAACATATAAGGTTTTTTCCAATTTTAGACCTTAAATATAATTTAAATAACCAGGCTCTCCGTGGAGTAGAAAGGCTAACATTTTGTTGTCTAGCTGAATAAAGAAGGAGCTTCCAAGCTGCAAGATTGCTGAAAACGATATCCAGGATAAAGCGAAGTGGAGGGAGTTGTCAAAGAGAGCACACCCCGTTACTTGCGCGATTCAGTAATACTTAGAAGAAAAAGAAAGAAGGATAGGCAAGGCTTTTTGTACTATCAGGTGATACAGGTGCACATTTATACTTACAATTAGATCACCTCAAAATACAAAAATATACAGTTTTATCAGACAAACTAAAACATAACATCGTTTAGCTCTTTCATTAGCACACTTAATCTTTTATTCTTGATTAACATAATAAATAGTTTCATCCTTCTCTACGCCAAAAACGATAAGCACTTAACAAAACACTCTCAAATCTCATTCTTAGCTTTTGGGATTAGGGGGACCCTTTCGTGGGTCCGTTCGTGGGTGTTTCTAACCTCAAGTAGGAGACTGACAAATGGGTGTCACTGCAAACTTTGTGAGCCGAGTGAGCCATCCAGCGCTAGAGCCGCTTGTGGGTCATTGAGGTCACTAAATCTTTGCCTCGGGGTGCAATAAAGATATTTGAAGCTTAATTGCGTGGACAGTTTAATCTTTTCATAATTTATTGTCAGGCAGGTTGAGGTGGGTGTTACGACTTGGTTGATACTTTGGTTGAAAGTTTGGTTGATTCGGATAATTGAGTTTTTGGATTTATCTGTAAAGTTTCACGTGAGTAGTTCTAATGAGTACCTACTCAAAATTGAGAATAACGGCTTATAAATACATTATAAACTAATAAAAAGAAGATTGTCATTTTTCGAGATTTTGCAGTATTATTTATACATTAACTTGATGGTACATAAATATGATCGATGCTTAAAAATATTTTTTTATTTTATTTTCATATTCTTTTAACATACATTACAAACAATCCATTTTATTATACATTTCCATTTTTAAGATTCACCTTGGCAAAACTAGCAACACAAAGTTATAAAAAAATACTCAGAAATTTGTTTCAGACGTTTTAACTCTTAAATCTTACAAAGAACAAAAAGAACACCGCCGTTCGACATTCCTCAAAAACAAACAAACCAAAGGTGTGTACACAATATTCGCTACCGCCGCTTACAGTATCGTATTACGGTTATAATTGCTTGGACCTTCACCGGTGAATGTGAAACTAATGCAACAGTTTACGCATCAGCTAATCTGCAAATTGGTGCAGCTTTGTCGGGAGGCTGCGTCGCTGCGTACGGGCCGGCCCATGTGGAATCGGCTTTATAGGGTATCGGTATAGAGAGCTATCAGAGAGTCTAGCGTGGCCGATCGATAACAGATGTATATTAAAATGCGAGTGATCGAACAAATATAGAAATATACAATTAAATTTATAAAAAAACAGGACACACTGGCAGCATGTAATACTGAGATTTGCCTTAATGCATATGAATATTAAAGGACAAGTTTGTTGACACCACCAAATTATCAACTGGCTTTTAAAACAGTAAAATTAAAAAAGTAAAATGTGTAAAAATGACATTAATTAAAGTGCAGCAAAGGTGAAAATGGATTGCATAAATAAAGGGAGAAGTATTTAAATGGTTTGTAATGGAGTTACAAGGAGCACATCACAGGACATAAAACGTACTTGTAAAGTGATGTTTATCATTAAAAAAAATATGATGCAAATCTTCAGTAAAGTCAGTTGAGAGAGTATATTTGAATTCAAACATGAAATAAGTAAATTATCCAGTCAAAATGTCGTATTCAGTTAGTTAAATTTTAACTAAAACTATATTGTATTTATGCCATTGAACATGTTACTTTAACGAAAAGAATAAAAGAAAAATATAATACATAAAATGTACTATTTGACTAGCTCGGTCTGGGCAAGACTGCGGCAAGTTTTATAGGCTAAAATTAAGTCGCTTTTAGTTTATTAACCGCTTCTCCTGTGCACTCTGCTATCTCCCTTACCGCGGGCATGGGCGTAGGTTTCGTTTGGTCCACTTGCGCTAGTAATTAATTTAACTCCAGCATCGGGTACTACGGCAGCCGCAAACACTTACAAGTTTAATTATTAGAATTAAACACGACACTAACCAATTTACTGCAAAAATATACTCGAATGCTTCGAATAAATTCTTAAATAATATGGGAATAAGCGCAGAGCACTCTAAATTCAACGTTTCGCATAACATGTTATGCGAAACTGTTATGCAGACATAAAACTAATCTCCTGTTGGGCAAAATAAAATCAGACAACAGAATTCTAATAAACACTTAGCATTAGGCGATTCTTGGTTTCTTTTGTATATCAAATATTTGCTCCGAAACTTTTCAAAAATAGGGAATGTAATAACTTAATAAGTCTATCCACCAAGGCTTTTTGGAATATTTTGGAATATGAAAGGCTAAAAATATAAATTAAATGTTGAAAGTGACAAGTTTATTTTTAGCAAGTAATCGGACTTATGAAAAAAGTTACTTTCGTACCTAGATTTGAGAATAAAACACAGAAAGGTTCAAGTCTAACGTCAATCAAGATTTAGGTAAAAGCCAACAATGTTTTTTCACACAATTAAAATGCGTTTAAGGATAACATACACCTGGCGACGATAAACATCGTAACTATTGTGAAACCCAAGAATTTTGAGCCTCAATTTTGACAACAAAAAGGCCATAATCGATTTTTGTAATACAAAGAGTGTATTATATTTGACGATTGGAGTGAGGAACGCTGTTTGCGGTAGAGATTATTTCGGTTGAAATGAATGAAAGCAAAACACGATCCTGTGAATATGTTGGTACGTAATTCGTAATTGAAATCCGAGCGGAGCCCTCAAGGATGGATTTTTTATATTTTTTGTCGTGGTTTTGGAGAATAGGTTCGAGTGTCGCATTCAAATGTCTTTGAGAAATCAATTTATTTCGAATATAGGCGAATATGTTTATGAAAGGTTTATTTATGTATCGCGGATGTGAAACTTTTAGGAGTTCTATTATACTTTTCGATTTGATTCTACACGCAATGTTGTCATTATGGTTATTGGTAAAAAATCAAAATGTGGTGACACATTGATTGGACGGTTTAAAAAGTGTCAGTTGCAATCGGAGGCGTAGTTTCTAATTCACCCTCACTTAGAAGCAATTTGTTAACACGCGTTACATCCCAACCCCTTTCTAACGTTTTCTTCACAAAACCACAACAGAATACAAAAAAGTATACCTTCTATCAACCCATTATTATCGTGGTTCATTGATTAATAGACGAAAAAGAAATATTGATAGAAACAGGAAACGTTTGGGCCTTATGGCCACGGCTAGACAGAGACCCCTGCGGGCATTCGTCATTACCTCTTGTTCTCGAAGGGTCGGCATGAAATAATGATAAATTATATAATTTGGACCATGTCATCGGCCCACATGCCGTCGAGGCCCTCCCAACAGTTTAATCTAAGCCAGGTGCTATTTTATCTGATGGCTCACCGTAAAAGGGTTTAAATGGACATCAAGATAAAGAGTCGCAGCGAAATTTGTTTTGGGCCGCTTTCGGTGTGTTGTATTTTGTAAGGCTATGCCTACTTGATTAAAGATAAATCATTGCAGTTGTTTGGTAAAGGAGTTTTGTGAAATTCTCGCAGTGGTTGTCCAAAATGCAGTTTTGTGACTTAAAGATTTTGCAATATATTATACTTTATTTCAATGCACAGAATCTTGGAACCTTATCTCTGGATCTTTCATGTTTTTCTGAGTAAAATGCGTATCTATCTATCTATCTATCAGCCGAAAGACGTCCACTGCTGGACAAAGGCCTCCCCCAAGGATTTCCACACCGACCGGTCCTGTGCGGCTCGCATCCAGCGGCTTCCTGCAACCTTTACCAGGTCGTCGGTCCACCGAGTCGGGGGCCTGCCCACACTGCGCCTTCCGGTGCGCGGTCGCCATTCGAGAACTTTACTGCCCCAACGGCCATCTGTTCTACGAGCTATGTGCCCTGCCCACTGCCACAAAATGCGTATACGTTATAATAATGAAATTTTACCTATCCAATCTCAACTCATCTCACTAATATTATAAATGCGAAAGTGTGGATGGTTGTTTGTTTATTTGTTCCACTTTCACGCCGAAACTACTCAGATTTGGATGAAATTTGGTTGATAGATCGATAAAGCACTCGGTTAATACATAGCATACTTTCTATCCCGGAAAACTCGAGTGTTCCTGGAGGAATGGCTAAAAACTAAAATTTTTACTTGGTCACTGGATTTCGCTACCTTAACATTTTATTTCTGTCTGGACCTAATTCTGAAGTCCACGCAAACAGAGTCGCGGGCAGAAGCTAGTAAATCATAGTTATGAACTTTTGCAGTAGCCATGTCATTAAAGTAGTATAATATATGCAATAAACTGCCTTTTTAAGTATTTTGAATGAAGTTATATCACCTATTAAACTAGAATTTTTAGAGTCCATACCGTATTTACAACTGGTTCTTATATCTATAGTTAGAATAATGTTTTACCACCAGATTGGCTGACATCCAACCCCCATCCCCAATACAAAACATTCGTTTCTCCAAACTAACCATTACCTACGAAGAATTTTAAAACAGAACAGTGGGAGTCCGACTCGTACACTGAGGGTTCTGCACAAAGTCACATGTACCTAAGTAAATATGTAGTTCGTCCGAAACGGAAATCGCGTCCTGAAGATTTTTACTTAATTGAAGAACAAACTCAACTTTGTAAGCGTTAATTCTCCAAGTGCAAGTTTGTTTGTAATCGCAGTTTTCTTTAAATAATTACAAAGTTACGATATTTGAATTGTTTACTTATGCTGTGAGACCTACTTGCTTTTAATAATTCAGGCCAAGGAGGAGGAATCATGTTGGTTTTAATATAATATTTGCGAGTATCAAAACATAAACGACCGTATTTTTTGTGGATTTCGAAGCTTGATTTTTACTTTTTAAAGTTGTATGGTAGATTTTAATATTCGGTATAAATTCCAACTTGATACCTCCACGCGTTCCTAAGAAACGATCTTAACAGACAGACAGACAACCAAGTGATCCAATAATCCCTTTGTGATCCCTTTTTCCTTTTTAGGTACGGGCCCCTAAAAAAAACGATTAACAGAACTCAAAAAGTTCCAATAACACGTAACTACCTAACGACGGGCAAATAGCGTGCATGCCCACACAAACAATAGCCAGGCAGGACAGGGCGCGCTGCACAAAGAGCAGACATACATCAAACAACAAAAACAGCACTCGTCGGGATCACGAATGAACGAACACTATCATTTGTGCAACGATTTGTCATCGAGATTCGGGGGAAGTTTTAAATTGCCCCTACTACGAGTATAAGACTGTAGTGTTTAAGTGAGAAAATTATGAGATGAGATTCGAAATTCGCTATAGATATATTTTTTTCTCTAACCTAAATTGAGAAGTAGTTTCAGTTCTACCCATTTATTTTATATCAGTAATAAGTGAAAGTCTAATCAAGGAATTATTAGAACTTTGTAGAACTTTTTTTTTTAATTGAGGTAAAAATAATAATTGAGTGATAAGCAAGGCAAACTAGTCATAAATCCAAAAACCTAAAACTTTAACATAACTTAGAAAATATGTATAAATGAATAATACCAATAATCATAAATACTCTTTCAGAGGCAAATCACACACGGTTATCTGAACCCAAGCAAAGACTTTTAAGAATCCATTGGGGTCCATTGAGGTGAGTCAACAGTTTCAACGAGTCCCAGAAAGAAACGTAGTAGGAGTCCCGGAAACTGGATTAACGCTTGTCAAGTTTGATGTACGACGTGCGCAAGTTACACGACAATGGAATGCCGGCTTCCGTCCCGTTTCGCCGCCAAAACGGACCGCCTGATACCGGGGAGGATTAATTATGAATCAATTTTGAAGCAGACGTAAACGCATAAACAATGTGGACACACCGACCGAAGAGTTTGAGTTTTTCTGAGAATTGAAATAGAAGTCCATTTTATTATCCACAGTTGATAAGCCCTAGGCATTATCTCATCTGCTGGTAAGTAATGATAATGCCGAAATATGGAAGCGGGAAATATAGAATTCAGCAAAATAAAATGACGAAAACTTAAGTGACTTTTACCAAATTGCCAATACGGAGGATAAAGTGTTCCAGGTGTCTTTTTCTATGGCTAAAACGGTTTGATGAATTTTTGAGAACGTGTCGCTAGGCGTCCCCTATTAGCCTTCTTCTTGAGGTTTTTTCCGTCTTACTGCGTAATTTTTCTTACGTAGACAAACAAAATTCTGGATAACACTGAGAAGTTTGGCTTCACCTATAAACAGTCCCGAAACGATACGCTGACTAAACATGTTCTGTTCTGGTGTTCAAAAAAAATTATAACAAAGAGCTAATGTTAAGTAACCAGTGGGTAGTACATTATTTAATTAGTTCCAATTTACAAAACGGAACATTCGAAGATAAGCAATTGTTTCGAATAAAAGACTTTTACACTCATAAAATGTCGAACAAAGAATATTTTTAGAAACCTGTCGAGGCACGCGACAAGTGTCACCAAAATTGACGTTTAGACACTATTATGGCTATTTCCAAGAGAATGGATGTACAGTTTATGGACACAAAGGCATGTCAGTGGAAGTACCTTTAATGTAAAAGAATATGACAATAACAACTGACTGGATACAAATCGATACTTTATTTATGAACAATTGGAGACTGTTTTTAATATTTTTTTGATGAATTTCTATTATTGTTAAGTCAGACAATATCTTAGTGCTTACATATTTGTTAATTTCTGTATTCGTAATTGGAGAACTTTTCTTCTTCGAAGTCGCTTCTATATGTCACGGAGGGAGATCGTAACTCGTGCCCATGACACAAGTATATTACTATACTAAGTATGGGTACGTGTTGCATGGCATTTCTGAAGAACTTAGAATAAGCCAGATTTTGTTATTATGTAATTAATTAATTATGGGAATTGTAATATGTGGAAAAATTAAAATAGAAGTATGTATCATTTTTTCAAGTTGCTCTATGTAAATGCTTTCAGAATACTGTGTGTGTTAAATGGTAATAAAAAATGTTAGGAAGAATAATAGGTAATAATTATCTCAAATATTCGTGTTATTTTTTTATAAAAATTGCATGAGGTATTAAAATAAACTCATTTTGAAATATAAATCATTCTTAAATAGAGTGTAAAAAAATCACATGGAAACTTAAACGGTTGTTTCTACTAATAAAACTCAAGCACTTGTATTAAACAACACATACTGAATTCTCAAAATAAAATTTGGACTTTATACGAAATTGGTTGGAGTGACTGATTAGTTTGTATGAAAAGCCTCTTTTCTTCTGGAATTCAGTATTCATAGGAATTTTCTTCAGTTTCATAAGCAAAAAACTCTGTTAATTTTTCTGTAAATGCTCTTGTTACACATTGTATCTTACGTTAATCTTTCCAGTTTACGCAACGTAGGTATCTAGGAAATTCAAATGTCTATAATAAGTCCAGGAGTATACAATTTAAGGCTAAGAGAACTAAATAAACCATCGGATTACACCCCATGGCTCCATTGACCTTGCTTGCCGCCATTTTCATAAGGTTAGAGGTGCACTTACGAGGATTTATAGTTTAATCACAAGCCTACCACGGCGTTTGTAAATTGAGGAGACATTGGATTACTTACTTCATTCCTCCGTCACAGTATACACCACACCCCGGACACTTCATACAAATTTCGCGCCATGGTTTACTACAAAGACATTCATGTTTGTACACATGTAAATGTGTGCGTGATGTACTAGGGTTGAATCGAGATTCAATTAGCCCTCACTGTTCTTTAGTATTAGCTAGACTTTTACAAATAAAGTAAAGACTATATACACCAGACAAGGCTGTATAGCCTTAGAAGACTTGGCTCTTTCTTTAAAAAATAAAATTGTCTTTGGTTATAATACTGTGCTTTGGAACCGTTTTGGAACTGTGCCAGCCTCTTGACACATGGTCACAGATCGGTCACACGGGGGGGTGAGGTAGCCTTCAGAGAGCGGCAGGGAGTGTCCATACTGTATTATGTCCATATACTGTGGTATACAAATGTTATACAGTATAGGCACCCCATTGCCCTTTCTTCCCCCTCCCCTCCCTTCTGCGGATAAGGTCCATCGTTGGAGGTAGTTTCTTTGGGCCCGACGTTCTTCTCTCTCCGCAAACACTTCCCTAAATGTTGGGTATACAAGTTTCAAGTGGTAGACGCTTAATATTAGGTAGAAAAAAAAGTATGACCTTCGAAAATTGTACAGTGAAACCTACTTCGAATAAATATTATTTTGATTGACTGAACCTCGAATGAATAAAACTTACACTCAAATTTTACTTGACTTCCTGGAATTCCTAATAAATGTAGCTCAAGTTAAATATTTTGGTAAAAGAGTTAAAAACACGTCTATCAATCTAAATTAATTCAACTGCAAAAGAAATTACAGACAATAGAAAACGGGCCTTTTATAAATTCCCCCAATTTGTTTTAAGTGGGAACAGTAGATTATCAGTAAATGTGTGGTCTCCGTCCGTTTAAAGATGTATCAGATTAGATGGTCACGAAGATAACACGTAAAGAGCTCCCTAAGACACCTCTAAATTTTGTTCTAGTCACAACACAAAATAAAATAAAAAGAATATTTGAATTTCGAAGGGCGAAGCGTAAAACTAATTCCAAATTTAAATTCTGACGGTTTTTATGCGGGTGTCAAATTAATCCTATTAAAAAGGACACATCACAGGTGGTTTAATGACACATGTCTTGAAGGGCATAGATTATAATAATCGCCTTTTCGGTTTATGGAATTTCAAATACTTAAATTCGTTCCATCACTTTTTATTGTAAAGTAATCAAAAATAATAACGTTTGTTAAGTTTTCGAGTAGCATTGGGATTTAGTTAAATTGTTACTTTCCTTTAAATTTATCAAAATAGATTTCTTTTAACACCAAAACTGTTACTATAACGTAATGTAATAAACTTCATACTAATATTTGAATCAACATTTTTATTTAACTTTTGCAAATGTTTTGATCTTCCTTCTGAAATGTCAACAACAGTGAGTATAAAATAAAACGTTTGCCTTAAACATCGCACATAATTCTATTGTAAAAAATAAAAGCATAGCGCTTATTCAACAAATACATACGTATAGCAGCAATAGAGATAAACAAAGCCTGGAGTTTCACGCCAAATACAACGAGAAATATTCTAAAATCTGTTACAGCGTTGTTACAGTGTTAAAGGACCTCTTATCCTTGCATCACAAAGGACATAAAAACTTATTACACAGAAGACTCCTTTTTACAACCTTCTAAGAACTGTTGAACGGGCTCCCGCAGAGAAAAACAATGAGCGTTGCATTTTGTGACGACTTCGCAGTGTTGTGCTTTTGTCTCCGTGAAAACGGTAGCAAATCGCATTGTGGCAGTATTGAGATGCTTCCAAATCTTTTTTATAACAGCTCCTGATGGGTGGCTGGCCATTGCTACCCTAATGACCCATATATTGACGCATGACGGCCGTTTCATTTTATTGTTCCAAATTGAAACGTGTTGAATTGTGAAATTGATGGCTTTGAAAGGATGTTCGGATTTTAAATTTAGTTCCTATTGTGTTTTGTTAATTATTACCGATTATTAATTGTTTTTTTTTTTTGACTGCAGCATTTAAATTCGTCGTGGGTTTTTTCAAAATGTTTAGTAAATTATAAATTGTAAATAGATGTCTATTAGTTTGAATCTAAATTTTTCATTTGATGCCATTATAATAGCACAATTTGCCAAAGAAACCTGAACCACATAATGAAATCGCTACATTATGAGCGCCAAATTAAATAATAAAAGTCTTAAAATGAAGATTAAAAGTTTGGTCAAATAAACTAATTAAGGCGTTTAATAGCATACCCAGTGGACACATGTCGTGAAAACTGGAAAGAAAGAAACATAACATCTCAATAAGGAGATGGAGCTTGCATTTACATAAACATCGATTCGAACGCGTTCTCTACAAGTGGCCAGTCAGTTTGAATACATTATAGACGCGTTCTTTTTTATAGCGTCAATATTTTTTGGATTAAAGTCTTCTTGCTGTGTCTTCGGACCTTTTTTCGGCGTTTCCGTAATTTCCTAGCTCCCCGCGGATTTAAACACCCTGTGGGTCCACTAGTGCTGCTTGGTTATATACGTTTAACTTATCGATTCTTATCCATATCCTCCAAATATGGCAGTATTGAACAGTTTCACGTTTGATTTATTTTTAGTAACTAGTCGAATTTTTCGAACAAAGAGTGTCGGTCAATATACTTTGCTTATATCAGTTTGAAGTTACTTAAACCCTTTACACCCCATAATAAATTATTATAACATTACGATGTTATTATAATATCGATTGTCATTACTATGGATACCTGAATGCAGGGTTGACAAAAATACCTTACGAAATATTGTTCACTAAACAGCACTTTCATTGAAATTGCAGAAAAACTTACCCCCTTGGATGTTCATTACATGTACACGATAAAGGATTTAGAATATTTTTTAAACAAAATTTCGTTTTTACATTTCATGAAAATTAACTCAAATCACTAGCAGTTTACTATTGGATTGAACGAATGAATGAACCCTTCGACCGATTTCGGTTATATAGTCGGTTTAGTGGCGCCGCGACTGCCGATACCGGTGCACTGCGTCCAAAAAAATTATCGATAATTCAGCAACACTAAATAATGTCGAATAGTCGTAAAAATCGATTGCTTTATTTTACAACCCGTCCCATCGTTAATGATTGAAAGGGAAATACAGCTCTGTCCTTTTTATGGACACAAGAGACGTGTAATAGGATCTTTTTATACTTTTTCGTCTTCTTTACCTTTAATGAATTCATTACAAGTTCGTCTGGAGTGGGGACCATGAATATCATTGTTTCTTTAAGGATACATTAAAAGTCTATTGTCCTTTCACGGTCACTTTGTCAATTAATGACCCATTAGTTTCGTTTCACACCATTCTTTAATTCTGAACACCTATCTAAGGACACACCGCTTCTTATGTTAGGGCTAAAATACAGCGAAAAAAGATTATGTTGTAGTTTTTGTACATATCTCGATAATAATGGTGACTACACTAGTGCATTCGTCATACGGAAACTTTCACAAAAGAACTAGCCGAGTAGTCTAAATGTAGTTTTCATAAAGCCTTACAAAAGATTCAAATTTTAGCTTATAAATAGCATCTTTCCTTTACTTTACATTGTATTTTTAGTTCGAGAACATTATTAACGGTCTTTTTTATGATTTTTATTTAAAAAGTAATCTATTTTAGACTGCAGGTATGTTTTAGCCCTTCTGCAATTAATACTTAACTGCATTTGGAAGCATAAAGATAAGTGACACAAAAGAAAGTAAAGCAAGTTTTCAACAAAACAATGCCCTTGTACTTTAGTCGGAAACGGTTAACTATTTACTGGCTTACCTACAGTCTACTCACTTTTACCACTTTACACAATTATTGTTTATATTTATAATTGACCACGCTGAATACGTTAAAAACAACCGACTTCAATCGCAACAACTCCAATTTTGCTATGTTTTTGTTGATTTTCTCAAAAACCGTTGAATCGATTTCGATAAAATTTATACGGAACCACCTATGAAGTATATCCTTTTAAACAAAAAAAGAATTTTCCAAATCGGTTCCAGTAATCGGTGAACATACATAAAAAAAAGATTCCGACGAATTAAGAACCTCCTCCTTTTTTTGAAGTCGGTTAAAAATGGAGAATAGGTAAATAAATTTGGGGATCATCATACCTAGAACTTCAAAATCAATCAAGCGGTTTTCGCTACAAGTAGTAAAGATGAAACCTACATAAATACACCCGAAACCCCCGATTACCCTTCGATTCGGAAGTCGGTCGATGATATTGAAATAAAATATAGCAAACAAGATTTGTGATTCAAGAGTCAACGTTTCGAGTAGCTTATTGCGAAAAACAACTGTTTCTTTGAGAGTTTGAGACCAATAATACATAATTTAATAAACACTACCTACAGTTATGACAATTTCAGTATCAATTTTAAAGAAAAACATACCTACACCATGATTGATACGGTCTTTATCGAAATTGTGAATCAAAATACAATACTCTTGCGAGTAGGAACCAACAGCAGACCTGACAAGTAACTACTAATTGTACGCCTGAACAGTCGCTACCAAATTGTTACGACATTTGTCGTCTGACCAATCGAAATAGAATTTTCGCCTCACCATTTGTATACTAAATCGAAAATGAATCCGCTGTTTGTTTGTAAACTCTTTATTGCATACAATAACACATTAAACAGAAAATACAAAACAAATTATAGCAAAGGCGGACTTATCCCTTTCGGGATCTTCTCTGTTATGTTTTTCTAAGATTTTTGTTTCTCTTATTTACCTACTGAGTTAAGCTGTAAACAAGTTTGTACATATTTATAGCTAAAAATGGCAATTAAGTCATATAATTTAAACGAAAGATAATACACACTCAAATCCAGGGTAATACGATTACCATTTAGATATAAAAGCATTTAGCATAATCATCTTTATATGTATACAGTAGCCTCAGGATTTATAAGACAGGGTCAATATCTCTATTCCGAATAATTCCGATTTATCAAGTTGGCATCTAACGTTAGGTCAGATTATAATAGGTAGTGGCTGTCAAACTAATGAGAATATATACCAAAATGGTAGATAGTAAATTAAATGCGATCTCGAGTAGAACGGCATATTAATTGGATATTAGTTACATTAGTATGCGTCGACACCTCTTCACGGTGAAATAAAATAACACTTACCATAAGCAAAATAAATGGCATACAAAGACGTGGAAACGCCTTTGAAGATAATTATAGAGCTATAAAATTAAAACGATTGTCTCATTTGATTTTTTAATTTTTAATTTATTTGTTTAGTTTCCGCATATTAACAAATAATGCTGCGGAAAAGCTTTTTCAGAATATGATTGATTGTCTTATACCCAAAAGAATAAAAAAAAAAGCTCAAATGATAAATAAAATTTTACACCAACCCCCGACCTTACAGTTTAGTTAACTTAAAAAACTACTGAACCGAATTTATTCTAAACATAGCTGATTCAAATAAAGCTAAATGTCACAAACCTGTCATAGACTGTCACACGGACACAAAAAGGTTTCACACGTAAAGGTACCCTTTTTTCGTTGGAGATTAACAAAGAAGTTAATTATTGTAATTACAGAGGAAAACAAAATTTTGAAATAAAATTAAATAAATGTAATAATAATAAAATCGACTTCAATATCTGTAAATGCATATTGAAACTTCCATCGTTTATTATAAATCAACTATTGAAACTCTAAGAACGACAGATGAAACCCAGATAAGATTTCATTAAAAATATATTTCATTCCAATCAGTCCCGTCTTCTTTTCCGAGAAAATCATAGACATACATATATGGAGACGGTTGTTAAGGAGAAGTTTCTCTTTTTTGTTCATTTCTCTAAAGGAAATCACTAAAATGGTGTCACTGTTTATGATATACATTTTAACGTCTGTGTTTATTAGATAGTGGATGTTTATTAAAGAACGTGACAGTTAAAAAATAAAACTGTTATTTTCATATAATGAAGTGTCTGCGACTTCGTCCATGTTTCAGTTTCAATTTTCGATCTATATTTTAATAAATATTTCTTATTGCTCCTCGAGATAAATTCCACTAACAGACAAATCCATCAAATTAGTTACCGTGTCTGTAATCAGTTAACCTGCGTGATCGACGCGACCATGCAAGCCGCACTGAGTCACAATCATTTCCTTTCGGAAGGCCCCTTTAGCCGTGGCTCGAGTATCGGTTTAAAACTTTTAATACTGGCGTTGACGACCAGTCCAAAAACCTCCACCAATCAGGACTCTCCGCCCTACGTAGAGTATAGCCTAACCTTCCTTAGGGTACGGGGAAATACTGCCTCATACCTTTCTACACATTCTCCACCCTCACTCTGAGGAACGTATGTTCAACTTTTTAAGTTCCTACATTAGTTGGTTTAGGCTTGAAATATCTGTCAGTCAGTTTGTTACGACATCTTACTAATATGTGTTATCGTATAAATGCGAAAGTATGGTTGTTTGCTTGTTTGTTCCGCTTTCACGTCGAAACTACTTAAGAGATTTGGGTGAAATTTGGTAGGTAGATAGATCAAAAACTGGATTAACACATAGTTTACTTGTTGTTGCGGGAAAATACTGTTCCTGGAGAATACCTAAGAGACTGTCATAAAGCTACATCCATGCGGGTGGAGCCGTGGGCAGAAGCTAGAGTATATTTAAAGCCCGTTCGAACATCTGTATTCACACCAAAAACTCCTTAGCCATAAATATCTGGCTAGACATTACTTTTGTCTCAGCAAATTGAATTCCACGGAACCTCGCAGTAAGATTGACTGACCACAAATTGGGGGTCCGTTGTCAAGCAAGATAACACTGGAGGAATCTCATTACGCAGCTGCCGCTTTCGGCTTGGGATCGGTCCGCTTTATATCTTGTGTTACGTCTAACTTTGCGGAATCTTGGGGTGAGTATTGATTTTGTACAATGTCCGGTCAGTTTGCTTTAATAACTGTGTGTTAATAAAGGCAGTGCCTCTTAAAAAACTTTGTTATAAGCCATGCTAAAACTGTTTTTGAACATTTTGGTGTCGCATGGGGCTGAATAAGTCGTCCCTCGCACGAATAACTCTCCTATCTCATTTTTATTAAGTTTTTAAAAACAACCCTATTTCAATTACATAAAGTCCAAACTCAATTCACCAAAAAATTTAGATAGGAGAGTTAGTCGTGCGAGGGAGGAAGTGACCTAGGTGTACTAGTATCTGACCTCTATAAGATAATCCTCTAATATTGACTAAAAGCTAATTTTTTCTATTATTTTACTCGATTCATTCACAATAAGTGAATGAACTTGAACAAATTTCGTCTTTTTCTGCATGTTTGTCTTGTGATTAAGAGTGTTTTCGTTAATGGAGGTTTTTGTTTATTCCGTGGTTTTTTAGATCTGACTAGTCAGCTAGTCAAACATTAACTGTCTGAGGTTCTTTTAACCTTATTGTGATTGCTTTAAGCTCTCTATTGAATATAACTAAATTTATATATAATATAACTAAAGTTAAATGTGCCATACGATAAAAATTCTATTTCTGAAGTATTTATCTATCAATATTTGCAACGCTGATTTGGAATATTTCTGCAGCAAGCTTAGTCTCTTCAAACAATCCTGCAATGACTTGGAATTGAATCAAGCCGTATCAACCCTTTATACCAACCAGTAAAACACACCATTTTAACTTACCTTCTCAATATTTCTACAACTTATCCCGTATAATAGAAAGAGCCTCATTGTACCAACAAGTCTGTAGGAGTAGCCGAGCGAGATTGAATCAACCGCAACTGCAAATCCCGACGCCCGACGGCGCGGGGAAAATTAAAAAGCACAACGACAGACTGCGCCGCCATTCTTTTTAATTTAACTTGAACGGCTGAAGGCTTAAATGTCATAAGTGAGTATATTATATTGTATTATTGCTATACCTTATGACACGATTCCCACGAATATATCTACGCGTAATGATATGAAAAAAATTTAAATATTCGCTCATTAGATACTTGTTAAATTAAACAATGGTCTAGCTATAACTTTATTATTTTATATATCGTTAAAAATCGTTATCGTCCCCACTGCAGGGGCACGGGTCTCTTTCAATAACTCGGCTAAAGTAAGGCCATACTCCATACACGGGGCCAAGTCCGGATTGGTGGATTATTTTAGATCTATAACAAAAAAAAAACAGGAAAACTGATATCCTTTAATCATGCACTGTACAATTTTTAATTTCTCACTGCATTACCAGACCGAATAATTAAAACTACAAATAACATGAAATTCACATTTATAATATAAAACCTAAACTTACAGTTTACACAAACCACAGTATTAGCAAAAAACACAAATTCACATAAAAAAAGTAATACACAAGCAAAAACGTTATTTCCCATAAATTTTCCATAATCCTCTTAGCATTATGCCAAAGTAAATAGGATTTGGCCTGCCTAATAAAAAGTAACATACTGTGAAAAGGTAACAAATGACAGTCGTTTCATTAGCGAGTCAAATGTATGGCCACTAATGCGGTCAGAATAGTTCCAGCTATAAATTACGTCTCGAAAAACAAGTAGTTAACCTCTTAATAAATAGAAAGAACAAAAAGTCCCGATCGAATTTACATATAACATTCAAATTGGACTAAACGTATAATGTCTTATTTTAAGAAGCCGATCACTGTATTGAGACATTGGTTGGGTATCACAGAGTTCTTGATAAAATAAGAATCATGTGGTTATGAAAGATTATATTATTTAAAAAAATCCACACTGCTCTACATTTACATTCTAAATTCTATTTTTTTACATTTCAGTAATCATAGACTCAGATCACATAATAATCAGTATAATTTATAAAAAAATATATCAACTATACAACAACGCACTTTTTTTAACACCTGTGTACAAAACTTAAAATAATAAAATGAACACATAACACTATAAAATCTTTTGGCACATCTTTAAAAACTAATAGACACGCCCATCTATCCAATATTACAAGAATTCATCGAGTTAGTCGATATTGTGTTCCCATATCGATATAGGAATTTCATCGATATCTATAGTGAATCGACGTAATTTGCAAGATCAGATACAAAACGCACACATTTCTCTAAGACTAGATAGACAAACAAACGGTTGAACATTTTATACTTTATAGTTGCTATTTAATACATTTAGTTCCTTATTAAGCGCCTATTATCGGCTTTTGAATCGAGCGTGGGATACAGGCAACAAATGTGTGGATTCAACTTAATTTATTGTTTCTACTTAGATATTTTCTACTTATACATATGCAGAAAGTAGCAAAATGGGTGTAGAACCCGTTGAATTTGTTAAACCATAACTTATTTCCTAAATAGTGGTGTTAAAATCTAGATTTTTGTAAGGGATTTTGTCCTACCTACATACAATTATTTTAAAATAAAATTTCGTTTAATAATTCAGACTCTACTTTGAGTAATTACGATAAGCACGAAAATGTTTTAACTATCGTTATAATTTAAATAGGTTATAACATTTTTAATAACACTAATTAAAAGATGGTAATAAAATTCATTAAAATATTATTTAAGTAGCTAATATTTAACACATATATGATTATCCTTTATAAACGAGGTCATATCTAATTGCCATCACAAATTACAATCCCCATATCCATACAGTACTCAATGTTCTCATAAACTTTTTCAACGAACACGTGTAAAGGAACGCAAAGTGGGCCACAACAGCAGCTGCCAAACAGATGCGCCTGTGGTTATCATAGCGAAATATCTGATGCCAACTCGCCATAAAATAAACATGATGATGTCATAGATGCCATTGTTTATTCTAAGTAACTAGATGACACTTTTCTTAGTCTGTTACTGGATACTACACAATATTATGATGAAAATGCAGTAGTGAGACCATAAGACTGACTTCATATTAATATATCAATCCACGGCAATTTTTTTTGTCAGGGTGACTTTTATTGTTGTATTAATTGATCAATTATTTAGAAAGTCAGTCAATTTGTGCTCCGATTTTATGGATTCCTTGTGAAAAAAAAAAATCAACAAATCAAAAGTCACCCCGTAGATGTAATGAAACCAGTTAATAGGTAGCTGTATTGATACAAATAATAAACGACTAGTTAAATATTATAACAGAAAAAATAAGGTAACAAGTGAAACCAATACTGTTACTTAGAACAAATGTAGACTAGAAGGTTTTGGTGTGATATGATGTCCCCTGGAACGTTACCAACGCTATTATCCTTGCGTTCCAAACTGTGCTGTGATATTCTTAAATTGTAAATAGGTAAGTTGGAATCTTGTAAAATTATTTTTGTTTAAGTATGATGATAACAATGAGAGATAAAGCCTTAAGTAAAGAATTAATTCGTGTTTATAGATAAATCCAACTCATCAGATCCCAATCTAGGATTTACTGTACTATTAGGAACCAGAGATGTATGTACTTATGCACATTTAAATACATACATTATTGAACACCCAGATAGAGAGCAAATAAATCTGTTCATCATACAAATATTAACCCTGGGCAGGTACTCACGACCTTTGGCGTAGAATTCAGCAGCGCTAACCACTATCTCACCAAATCGGTGAATACACAACTGTAAAAACGAATTAAGTAAAGCCACAAAACTGGAAGAATAGATTGACAAAGATTAGCTCACAGACGACATTGTAAATCTTAACAATGATGTTTAACGCTAATATACAAATAAATATGATGTAAGAGCAACAAAACATCTTAATAACTCATACGAAGATGTCAAGTATACAACAAAAAAGTTTTCATATTAATTACAACGCCTTAACAAAAGTTGATGCATCCACACTAGCTATTACTCAACAAATTTTTCGTGTTAAGGGTCGACACCCCTTTCAGTCGTTTCGACAATTCGTAAAAAAAACTGTAGAGCTGTTTATACAATAGTTCTAAATAATTTTGTGCCTATAGGTAACTTAATAAATATACAAAATGTAACGTAAACAAAAATATTGTTGCTTAATATATAAGGCAATATTTTGCTGTAACGGTAAATTGCTGTTTTCTAATTTTTAATGAATTTCTCGACCATTTTTTTATGAGCTCAGAAATGTTAACCACAGTGATACCTTATTCTTCTTCTTTAATTTAAGAGCTGGGCTCTTTTCAGTGCAGGTTATGTATGACCTGCCAAATGCCAAATGAATGGTATGCCATTCAGTCCTATTCAAGGCTTTCTCCTCGACTTATTTGTACAACATCACATCAATATAATAAAGTTACACTTAATCTCTTTTACTATCGATAAATACAATGCAGTTTAATTTTAAAGACATAAACACCTACAGATGTTTACTATCCTTTTCTCACGAAAGGCAAAACCCTGTTTTAGGATAGGTGCGGCCCTTAATTTATTAGGTTATTTCTCATGCGACAAAGTCGTCTCGTAATTTAGTCGGATGCCCGGCGCCCGCGCCGCCCCGCGGGCCAACTTCTCGACAATACAGCACTATGCAGAGACATTAATTACAAGTTATCGTAAAACACGAGCTCAAGTTCCTTCCATATTTTCATAGACATGCACAAGCTTTATGATAGAGTAAGATAAGTTTTTCGTGAAAAGCAAAGTTTTAAATAGAAGATAGTTTTGGTATCCGAAGTTAAATTACGACAATATTATGAAAAGTTTTGTCACTTTGTTGTACAAATATTTTTTAAGTACCTATTTTA
Source organism: Coleophora deauratella (assembly GCA_958295455.1). NCBI lineage: Eukaryota > Metazoa > Arthropoda > Insecta > Lepidoptera > Coleophoridae > Coleophora > Coleophora deauratella. The sequence continues at coordinate 4,413,297 of OY282405.1, read as the reverse complement.
AGACAATTACAAGAAAATCTTTAATTGTAAGTATTATACAGGAAATGATAGACACAAATCAGACGGCTGATAAGAAGAAAAAACTGAAACAACAACAAACATTAATTGGATTTGAAAATCCGACTGCATTCAATGCGTCGTAAGTGAATCTAGGGATCAAAAGAAATATAACCTAACATTTAACTCAGTGAAGCCGTTTGGTTACAGCCGTTAACAATAAAACAGAAATACATACATAAACACTTCCAAATTATGAATAAAAAAGATACGTACCTACATAAAAACAAACAGTAGAGTTCACTCCGCTTCAGTAGTTCAGCAAAAAGCGATTTGACCCTAAAGGTTTCTTGGGGGAAAGTATAAAGATAAGAATCATCGTCTCCTTAATCACACTCTAATGCTTCGACCCTTCGATCCTCCATTCTCAGTAGTACGAAAAAGAAAGTATATTTTTTTTTTATACATTTCAGCACCTCATAAAACATCTTAGAGTACTAACTCGAACTAAACGAACACGAGTTGTGAACACAAAAAGGCATGGCATTTATTGGTAATTATGAATAGTCACAAGACATGATATGCAGTCTGATTTATTGTATCTGCGGCTGCCTATAAATCCTGGGCTCGTTAGGAACGTAGTGCTTCAAGTTAATTTTCGAACACCGATTTAGAATGCTTATAGTCGGCAAAGTTTGACAAATGATTTGGATTAATAAAACGCAGAAACGGAATCAGTGAAAATCCTTGGAGAATTGTTTTTTTAAAGTGAAATACTCTTTAGCTGTAAGATGTAACTTTTTGTCAGTTGAATTTCTGTGAATTTAATTTCTTTAATGTGTAATTAAATTGGTATAAATGTGATTTTAGGTAATTATTGAAAATTTAAGGACACAATATTTACAGGTTAAATTTGCCGATAAACAGCAAATGATAGGTGCTATTCATGAAGTCAATGATCAACTTTTCCTAAGAAACAAAGTCTACAATCAATGGAAATAATTACTTTCCATGAAATTGAGATTTGTCCATAATATGGGAAGCATATGGGAAGGATAATTAGTTTCGTGAGTAACACCTTATGATTTTCAGCTTGCCAGTAAATAAAAATTTTGCTTTTTTTATTTACAGATTTTCGAATACACACATATTAAAATTCTAATTTTTAAAGAAATACAAGTAAAACTTTGTATGTTTGAAACAAAATATTTATATTTGATTTGATTAAAATGCCAATGTTCCGATGTCAAGGAATGCGCAAAAACATTGTAAGAAATAAAGGGGGAAATTTAAAATTACAGTGTACGTAAATAAAAGAAAATCTGATTGCATTCGCGGTGGCATGGAGGGATAATTGAAAAAATGTCTCTTGAATTGTTGGCAGCGAGTCAGGCGAGGCAGTGATTCTTAAAGTGTTTTAAAGCAATTGCAACTCGAGTTAAAATGTCATACTTATATACAATTTAAATTAATAAATAAATATCCAGGATAATCACATTCCCTATATATATTATGGGAACTAAAAATTGATATACATACATTGCTTGCTCTGTTGGGTGTAAAATATCTATATATGTATGTATTTAATCCTAACAACAACGAACAATTTAATCTAACAAATCTGCTAATCACAGAAATGTTTGTCCTTGGTAGGAATCGAACCCACAACCCTCGGATCAATAGTCAGGAGCGTTAACCACTGAATCACCGAGTCAGTCTTTGTTTATCTTTGGAGGAGGTAAGGGGAGTGAAATTTACTATAGAAAACTGGACTAATTTTCACTAGTTATAAGGTTGTTTATGATATCACGCTTACGAACTAATTTCTTAGTCGAATTTTCATCAGCGAGAAGTCAAGCATAAGTATTAGACTGTTTAAAAAAATGTTTGAAAAGAGACAATTTTATATTACCTACTCACCGAGTGAAACGATTACCTGCACAATGCTCCTAACTTTTATTATCCTATAAAAGTTAATCAGTTGCTAATACAGTGAATGCACATTGCTACGTCAGTAATTTGCAGCATTTAAAACCTCAAAAGTGATTTGTTTGTGAAGATGATGAAAATATACTCGTAAAAACTCAATAAAATTTGGCATTGTTTAAAGTGCAATACGACAGTTTGAGAACCTATGAGTTAGACCACGGTAATGAGATAGGATTGCGTCCCCATCCCATGTTATTGCTCTGAGAGAACCGTGCAGAAATAATTTTGTTGAGGTTTTTTTTGTTGCGCCGTTTTGCGTTAGGAACATGAGATGGTAAATTAGTGAGGTCGATATTATGATCAACTTTTTAGGTTGCTTTATTTAAGTGATAATTTAGTTTAACGCGTTTGAGATTCAAGGACGCGCTTCAGTGTTTATAAATTTTTGTGATTTCTTTTGAAATTGCTTTCTTTTTTACTATTGGAAACATTCTCAACATTTCCTTAATAATCTCATTTAAACATCCACTTTTAATGTCAAAGATAAAACAATGAAAACTAGGCTTTTCTCTCAGAGATGTCCTGTCCCTTGAGATTAAGGCATGAGATTAAAACAGTTTCGAGTAGGTAACAAGAGCCTTCGTTAATAGATAGGAAAAGTTCCCTAATTACACATAACAGTTGTAAATTTCTTGGGCTAAGTTTTATATAAATGGAAAAGGGCGCTTGAAAGTCTTTGATGTTAATTTACTTCGATCTCCAATAAAAAGTTTTGATGAAAATGTTTTCTGAGTTCTCAATTTGAAGAAGTTTTTGAAAGCGGCAAGTATTGATTTTATTGTTTACTCTTGTTGTTATTGACGATAAAGTCTCAAAATATGTTTCATTTTTGAAAGCCTTATTCCCTCGATATAAACTATCTATTTTTATTGTATTTTGAAGCCTATATTTTTTGGCGGAATGTTGTGTCATGGGTCTCAATTGGTTGGATCAATTTGAATGCGGTTTTTTCTACTTAAAATTTTATCGCGATGGTTTTTTATTTAAAGTTTGGTGAAAATCGGTTCTGTGATGTTCGACTTATTTAACTGTAAAGGTGGGTCAAATTTTATATTTTTACAATTTTGTCTACCTACCTTGTAGTGATTTAAAAGTTAATACCATTTGGAACGCGTATTACCGCTGTGTTTTTAAAATGTTTTTTTTAAATGAAAAGGAATATAGGTATATATTAGTACTTATTCAAAAGAAACTCCCAAAACATTTTTAGTCTTTCCTACTATAGCATTTCTTGCCACTCCAATTTTCGAAAGGTGGCGACTGGGATATATTACATATCATGATATCACTTCTAACCAGGAAAATATCATTTAATCATCTTAAAAGTTAAGAAATATTTAAATTTTTGAATAACAACTACGGACCCATTAATGGGGCAGCGATGGCGTAACAAAGAAAATAATTAATATAATATTCTGCGGTGGTCGACGACTCGACAAGTCACTTAACCGTAACTCGAGATTAAAGTTGATGGGTTGGTATTTGCGCAGTAACGTTACACCGAACAGAAGCACTAAAGGACCCTCTCCACCTCACCGGGATAAGCCGGTAGTTGACTACTAGTCATCTGAATTACATTTTATAAAATGTCAAACGCCAATTTTTCTTCTAAATCTGTTTTGCAATTGTGAACGAATATGTCATTGTTCAAGTAGTAGTTGGTATATTAACTACTGGGATTTTTATAAATTAATAATTGTACATTGTAATGAAAATGTAGCTTTCCTGTACGATTTCCTGCATTTAAATATAACATATATTTAGTGAATAATATCTCATTATTTTTAGTTTTTACAGATTCAGCTCCCGGATTCACTTGTGAATAATGTTACAAATAAATAAATAGTTTAAACCCAACAGAATGAAATATATTCAATCAGTCAAATATACATGCATATTTACACCTAGAAATTAGTACTATCTTGCCATGTAAGCCTTTTTTATCGTGATAAAGGATTCCATAAGTAACAATAGGCTATCGATTAACTAGAGCTTCTACTTATCGTACTGAATAAAACAAAAATTTGGACTCTTCATACACATTGATTGGTTTTTAGAAAATTTTGTATTATTATATTTTGTTGTGTATTTTGTTCTAATATTACAATAAATAGTATTTGATTAAACTTGTACGGAGTGAATGTTTTTTGAATGGCAAAACTTTTTCGTTTAATTTATATAAACCCCCTGCTTATAGATTCTACGCTTGTCTTGTTACATTCATGTATTTTGTTGTATGATTACTGACCAATGTCCTGCGCAGTTAGAGTTCCCGATGTACACGCACCTTTATGTCGTTATGTCCTAGTTTCTGTTTGAATTTCTTACTCAAATACCTACAGCATTGTCCGAATAAATACACGAGTACGAATGTTGGATGACTGCAGCTTATTTCGTAATGGAATATACAGGGTGTAACAGAAGTGTGTTACAATACTTCAAGGTTTGCTTTTATCCATCAAACTGAACAACTTTGTTCTACAATTTTGTTGAAATCGCAAAAAAAATTTTGGACTTTTCATACAAACTTGGTTCGCCAGCTGATCGATTTGTATGAAAAGTCCAAAAAAAATTTGCGATTTTAACAAAGTTGTAGAACAAAAGTTGTTCAGTTTGATGGGTAAAAGCCAACCTTGAAGTATTGTCACACACTTCTGTTACACCCTGTATATTTAGATATCATTTGGTATAAAGTTATTTTGTTGTTTACAAACAAGCTCGAGATTTCTGATGCTTTTACCACAGATGATATCATATTTGCACCCTTTACTGTAAAGTATAATACCTATATCGAAAAATAACACATTCCTATATTGATGTGTAATTAAATTATCAAAAGTCATTGATTCAATTCAATATTTAATTTAAATGTCCTATTCCCTCTAAACTGCTAAATCTTATTAACTTTTCTAATATTCTTTTATCAAAATTAAATTGTTTATAGTAAACAGAAGCGCACGCGCCTTGCCACGCTTAATGATAACTAGTGCCACATAAATTTCGTCGTCTATTACATTTCTAGCTTCTAATCTCCGAAACTCAGCGTTTATCTAGGCATAAATTTATTTTAGTCAAATAAGCTGTCCCTTGTGAGCCGTTGCGGTATAATTTTATGCTCGTTCGGATTATATTCCTTTTATCACGACCCCACAAAGTGTGGGTCACGAATCACATGGTTATTGAATTATCATCTGAATATGATTTATGTGTTGATAGTGAAATCTGGGGGGCAGACAATGTCTGTAAAATTGTTGGGGCACTCGCGATTAGACGTGTTATTTATGGGGTATCCGATGGTGAGAATGATTGTATGAATAAATAATAAGGTTTGGATAAATTGTTTTTGGATAACAGTAAGTAAGATGAAGTGATTTTTGATCAGAATGCAGTAGTTTTTATCAATATTGTTAATAATACGAGTACTGTTTATACGTAGGTAGGTAATCATACACTAAATGATGGAATTTAAATACATGAGATCGTTATCAAACAACAAGTAAATACACAGAATCTGAGGATGACGCCGACGCCACAGGAACGGAGCTAACTGAAAACACAAAGCCCAATTTCAATGTAAACAATGTTATGTCTACGGTTTCAAATTTAGAATATTAGGGAAACGAGTCATCAGTTTAAAAGCAATTTGTCTCTAAATAGCGCAACGCGGTAGGCGCATCGCAGCTGCGAAGTTTCAGAAGGGAAGACACACAATTAAAATATCAGCCTAATGGACTAAAAGGAATTCGAACTATGTTAATGAACATATTGGTTTCTTGCTCTTCATTTGTTAGCACCGAAGCGAAATTTTCAATTTGTGAAAAATGAAAGAATAAACTTGGGTAGATTCCTCATTAATTAAAACTTCGACGGATGCCGTCTGTCATATTCTTGTTAAAAGTTTGAAGAAGCGATAAATTAAAAATAAATTAATTGTGTTATATTTCCGTTTTGGCTCTCTTAATTAAAACTTTTTTGAAAATTCAGTTTGTTGCAATAATTACATAAAAAACTTTGATATGACATTTATAAACCTTTCTTTGAAGTGAAAGAAAATCAGTTTATTCTATAAACAGATATTTGATTTTATTAAAAACACGTTTGTTTATTTTATAAATTTGTATATGTGATACGTCTGCACAGATGCATCTCTATCTAATGAGTATTAATAACCAGAGTTATAGATATTTTGAATTCTTTAGTTATAGTTTGATGCTCAGCGTTAATCTTTTTGGTATCTGCTATTGTTGTTAGGTTTAGTTTTAGTTTTTATTTTTGATCTTTTTTTTTACTTACGAGGATAGCAGGAGTACAGTGATTGTCTGACTTAAAGATTTTGACGAAAATGTGCTTAAAAGTAAGAGAAAATTAGTACAGACACTAAAAAGAGTTCTAGAAAATGTTTCTGTGTATGTAAAATGTAATACGAGTATGCGTAGCGGTATTACTGTTTTACTAAAAAACCAATTGAATCAATTTTGATGATTGATTGTAAATTTAAATACAGGAAATTCGATAATCTTTTCTATAAATCTTTTTTTACTTCATAACACATTTTTGCGATAAAGTTTTCACGACTAAGCGCATGAAAAAGAAATAAGCGATATCAAGAAAAGAGCGTACTCCTATATCAAAGGCCGGCAACGCACTTGTGACTCCTCTGGTGTTGCGGGTGTCTATGGGCGGCGGTAATCGCTTACCATCAGGTGATCCGTCTGCTCGCTTGCCACCTCTGCCATTAAAAAAAAATGCTGTTTATTTTTTGTAAATTTTCTTGTTTGGTACCTCTATTCATAATACAGGTTAAATAAAATTATTGTATGTACTATACTCAGACAAAAAGAAACAGTCTGTGTTAGAATATTTCAAATATCCAAACAAATAAATACACTTAATTTCTAAAACTTTCCAAAAACGATAGCAAAATTCTTAAAAATATACAGTAGAAGTAACGAATCATTTTTCTTGTAATTGTGAACAATATTGAGTTTTGTTTTATTTATTTGAAGAAGGGTAATTACCTCAGCCCTATTAATGCTATTTATGAGTACGTATACTTCATTTATTTTTACAATGCATGACTCCGTGTGCTCTGATTATTATTTTTTGCGCAAAGCGTAAAGTTCTGCATGAACCAACAGGCGCTAGGCACGCAAAGTTTCGTATAGAACGAGCGCATAATTTACTCCTCACAACCCTGTTAATTGCAACCTACATTTAAAATTGTGGCGTTAGTACTTGCAGTGTGCACACCTACATTTTAAATTTCAATTGAAATTCAGGCAGTGCAAAGGATTTGCATTTGTATACGTAATTTCTTGTCATGGAACTGAAAAAATATTCCAAAAGAAAAACAACCAAGTTACTTTAAGAAAAAAACTTGCCATCAAAGAGTAGAAGAATATACTGGGAATAAAATTTATATATTCCCTTACAGAATGATGACGTGCTTATTTTGTTGGAAAAGTTCTACATTTGCTTTGTGGTTTGACAAGGCTCCTACAGGGTCATTGATTCAGTTTTATCAGATGCCCCGCTCTTAATAGTGTTAGCATCTTTTTAACAACCTGTATTGTTAGATGAACCAAAATATTAAAAGAGTCGCTAAGATCCAGATATGAGTAATCGCCGGACCTAATACCCCTAACGAGGAGACGCAAAAACTGGACAAACACTTAAAAGCAACGTCAGCATTTGTCCCGTAAGTCCCGTACAGGCTTTAACGCAAATGTATCCGTAAGCCGTCCGTAGAGCTGAGCTGAATCTCTTAATTTACGCCCCAAAGGGATTTGTTAAAGCCAAACATTGTTCGCTAATTATAACAGAACGCATATGCTCTGTGTCCCACGAGGATCGCAAACTTAACGAGACGCTTTTGTTTTGGTAGGTTTTTGAAGGATTTTACAAAAGCAAGCTTATTATGTGCGTATTTTTTTATTATTTAATCGATACATATAATCATTATTGATAGTTTGAGTTATTAATAGTTATAGCTATTATTAGTACAATATACATGTTAATAATATTCGGTGACAAATCACACCAGGTCATCTATTTTTTTTTTTTTTTTTTTTTTTTATTAAAGGTAACCAACAGCTTATAATAAAATGTTGTGGTACAGTACTATTTATGAAAGTTAAGCCAATAACAGATTACCCTAGAGTACATAGCCTCAAACTAAGCCTACATCATAGCCTCAAACTAAGCCTACATACATCTAGCCTCAAACTAAGGTCACCTGTGCTATGGGAACCAGAAATTGAAAAACATACACGATTCAAAAATTTCACAATACTTTTCTTAGAAGTTAGTCAGCTCAAACTCAATTTTTTCACGAACTGAGAAAAGTTGTTTAGTTTCACAAATATAAGTTAAAGTTAAAATAGTATCAACCGATTTTGTTAAATCTTATGTTATACGTCTTATGTGAAACACATAGTTCCAATCATAAAATATCCAAATAAAATTTCGCGAAAAGGAGACATTTCTCTATGATAAAAATCTGTTTCGCCAGAACACATTAGCACATGGTACAATCACGTCCACCCTTTGTCTCGTCAAAAACTCTATAAGCACCTATCAGACGGACCCATCTGCATGCACACTTAGCTTTACCTTCACCAAACACATTTGCTGATACAAACTATACTTTATTACTTTGGATGGAAAAGTTTTGCGGATTATAGGAGAGCGCGAATGTAAATTTGTTGTTGCGGTGGGCTAATCTGTCAGCTGAGCCTTTGGAGATCGTTTAAAAGCAGTGTCCCCTCCTTGTTATTGTTTATTTAGGATGGCGATTCGCGAGCGGGTTTTTGAGGCGTACTCTAATGCGATTGTTCCAGCCACCAAGTGGCGCTCGAGTGTTCGGGATGATGATACGTGTCCACGTGTGGATGAGGATTTGAAGGACAAGGGAGTTTATAGAGACATCACAATTGAGTATGCGCAAAAGAGGAGTATGGTACACAGTTAACTCTCGAAGGAATTAGCACGAATTCGAATAGTTATCTGTCTTTATTAACTTAACATGATTTTACACAGAAAATATAATTTATTTTTGCAATACTTCTTCATATCTGATATATTAAGTATGTATATAGGTTGTAACAAAGCATATAGTAACACTTTGAGGTGGCACGAGAAAAAAAATTGGACCTTTCATAATAATTTGTTTTGCTATTTCAGTGAAGTTATCAAACAATAAAGCCGTGTCCGTTTCATAAGTATAGCCCATCAGTATCTTTACATCATATAATATATAAAACTTTTTCAGAGAAAATAAAAAAAATGTTATATGAATTGAGTTTAATAGTTGTAGCTATAGTTTTCAACATCGTTCTAACGTTACTTAGTAACGTTCATCAAAGATAACTCCCAGAGATGATCAATTTTACTATCAGTCCGTGCCAATATCGAACAGAACCAAACTACAAAAGCACAATTAAGTACAGCAGGGGCCTTAACAAAGGGCGGGAGATTTGCTGCAGCCATCTTTATCTGGCCCACTATTGACCCTTTACCCTAATTTACTGAATTCATTCCCCCGTCCTTTAACCACAGAGCAAAATCTACTACATATTAAATTTTCTTGCACTGTTTTTCCCTCTTGTAATTCAAAGGTAAATTTATATTCTGTGGCTCCAGCAAAAACGGTCTGTAGGACGGTCTGTGGGTTATTATTACTTCTCGATGTGAACAAAACATGTGGTCGAATTATTTACGCCTCGATGACACTTCGTGATTCGCAGTACGCTGTACGGTTCTGTATTAGACCCTTACACATTACATTAATGTGTCGCTAATTATGCCTACCATTACTTTTGAAAGCGCACGTGTTTAGTAACTGGGTTGGAAGATGGTTACATGATATCGTGCATACACATTTACCTTATATCATCGTCATCATCATTACTATATCTTCCGTGATTTCGTGTTCCGCGTTCTGGAGGCATATGCCTCTCCCATAGACTTTAACTCAGCAGTTCTAAGCCACAAACTTCCAGTGACTTTCAGTAAGTGTAGCTAGCTAGATCATTATCAACAATCAATGTAATGGCAAGCGTTCATCACCACATCTTGCGGCCCGCGATCACCACTAGAGAGAACTTTTCTTGTCCATCGGCTATCGATTCTTAACTTGCAGAATAACCTGTATTATTAAGACTCATGTTTCATCATATCAGCTGGTAGAATTCCAATGTTGATCATAGGCCTCCCCATATAGACTTCCACCTGAATTCTACAAACAAATTGAAGAAATCTACAAACATTCAGCAATACGAGTACTTACTTTTTTCTCTATCGGTTATCAGTTCTGCATTAACTTGCTTATTATAAAGCTATATAGATAACATTTAAGGACTTCGACATATTTTCTCGTTTCAAATTTGACTCGGTGGCTAAGTGATTAGCGATCCTGACCTCTGTTCCGAGAGTCGTGGGTTCGATCCCCACTCAGGGCAAACTTTTCTGTGATGAGCAGAATTGTTTGCTCTGAGTCTGGGTGTATTATATCTATATATGTATGTATTTAAAAGTATATGTGTATGTATTTAAAAGTATATGTGTATGTATGTATATCAGTCTCTGGTTCCCAAGATACAGGGAATTCTATTTTGTGGCCAGATGACCGTGTGTGATTTGTCCCAGATATTACATGCCATTAATTCGTTTGGTAGATCTTTTCAAAATGAAATGAATTTAAACCCGTAAAATGTTTTCGATACACACGTACTCGTTAATGGTTTAATATAACAATTTTTATTTTATATTAGTAGGTAGTTTCATATTTAATTTCCGTCGTTCTTTCTTACTCTACTGCAGTGAACTTACCATTCTCGGACCTATGTCAAAACTATGATAAAAGTAACTTCACACTTGCCAACCTTTTAAAAACGGAACGTCGAAAACGTAGCGTTCCGTTTCATGCAGCAGTCCGCACCTTTGCTTCGTTCATTCCGCATCAATGCATGCGCTAATTAGAACTGCGACACTCGACACCACACCGGCTCCCAAAGGAAACTTCCAGAATAACCAGCGTGTGAAATTGACGGACTTTTTATAGTTTTTAATTTGATGCAATCGGGGATGTGTTTTCGATAACTTTTTAATTTTTAAAGTAGGGTAAGTTTGGTTGATAAAGATAGGTTTTATCCAGTTTTATCAGATAAAAATTGTGGAAGGTAACTGGGGTCAAATTTGACAAACACAGTTTATTATTATGTTCCAACTGACTCAAATTTAAATAAAGCTTTCTTTAGATTTTCAGCGTTTGAACGCCTCATGCTCGCCTGAAAGAAACTTTATTATTGTTATTCTGCATGGTGTTTTTATGCTATAAAGTATAACGTGGTATTGTATTGTAATAATTTGTATTTTTTATGTATACCTTGTTTAATTTATGAAATTATTTAGGATTATTTTTTATTATATAAAAAGTAAAACATTTTCCAAAGGACCTCTATAAGGTCCAGCTTACTCCTCTTAGTATAGGTTCCTTTAGAAAAGTTATAGATTTTCATATAGTTTCATGAGTAGAATCCACCGTTCGCAATTTTATTTACAGTACGTACAAAGTTTCAAAATTTTTGCCTTTTCTTACCCCAAATACCTAACATACCATGAAACACAATAGCACAAAGTAGAAATCTGTGTTACCCGCACACAGTGCAGTAAACCACCAAAATTTCAGTCCCAAATAACCACACCTGTTAAAACTTTGCAACACCCCAAACGGAACAGTGCAGAACAAAGCTTCAACAAACTTTCTTTGTGCAGGACGACGCGACGAAGGTATTTGGTGGAATGTACTAATTAGTATCTCGTCTGTGGAGTTATTCGCTGAGTGCAATGGAAAGTTCTCGAAGCCTGGTTGACCCGAGTCCGCACACTGTCATTTGTTGGAAATTGAATGGTTTTGCTCCAATTACTTTATTTCGGGGTGAGAACAGTTCACTCTTATAAGAAGGATAGAAAAGGATTCATGTCAAATAGAAAAGGAATCATGTCAAAATTACATTTCATTTGAAATAATAAAATATTTAGAAAGATAGAAAAGAAAAGATAGAAAAAAGTTTACATAATCAAACAATTAATCACAATGAGTATCTTGTTGGCGAAATGAGAAGAAATGTTGAGTCTAAAAGAAACTCACTTTAAAATACGATATTTTAAAAATTTTAGTTCTAATTCACTGAAATCATGACTTCGAGACTCTTTCATGTAGATATTGGTTCTCCTAAAATACCAGTTATAATTTAACGGTGGCTTCTACTCATGAAACTGAACAACTTTCAAAAACTTGCAAAAAAAATGTGGACTTCCCATACAAATTTAGTATAAGGAATCATTTTTTTTTTGTGAATTAAATATGGGGAAGTATATATATGAATTTCCTTGGGGAAACCTGTTCAGTTTCAGGAATCGAAGCCGTGGTTAATTACTTTTCAGGTACATATTTCAAAAGGACCCTATACAGGGTGTAACAGAAGTGTGTGACAATACTTCAAGGTTGGCTTTTACCCATCAAACTGAACAACTTTTGTTCTACAACTTTGTTGAAATCGCAAAAATTGTTTTGGACTTTTCATACAAACTTGGTTCGCCTACAACTTCGATCGATTTGTATGAAAAGTCCAAAAAAAATTTTGCGATTTCAACAAAGTTGTAGAACAAAAGTTGTTCAGTTTGATGGGTAAAAGCCAACCTTGAAGTATTGTCACACACTTCTGTTACACCCTGTATACTCGTACGCAAAACACAGTCTTTCGTCATACCCTTGGGATATTCACGCATAACCGTTTTCCACAAGTTAAGTGACAAGAACCCCACTAAAGATCGAACGAAACTAACTAATAATCGACCACAGATATATAAACTATATATTTTATATAGTTTATATATCTGTGTAATCGACAACGCTGAACACGTTAAAAACAACCGACTTCAATCATAACAACTACAATTTTGTTATGTTTTTGTTTATGTTGATTTTTTCAAAAAGCGCTGAATCAATTTAGGTCACCTCTGAAGTATTACTTACCGAACAAAAAAGAATCATCAAAATCAATTAATAATTGGCGGAGTAATCGCGTAACATACATACAAAAAGAAACCAACATACAGTCGAATTGAGAACCTCCTCCTTTTTGAAATCGGTTAAAAATAAAACCATAACTAATGTACAAGACAACAAAATGCTACTTTCTTCACAAATCAATTTAGTTTATAATTTTCATATTTTATGTACTAGCTATGAAACCATCATTATAAATCATGTAGAATTCAAATTATACCTAGTTGAACTTAGTTTGTGCTTTTAAATGGGATTCCTTGAACAAATTTCCTTTTAAAGTCATCAATGAATATGCAGCTGGCAATTTTGTTCGCATAATCAAAAGTTCTGGGTAGGAATTGAATTCAGGTCACAGTTTCTATGCAGCGCCTAATTAGAGGTTGTCGTATGCAACCGCTGCAGTTAGAAGTTCTCTGTGGAAAGTTTCAGTTGAAACCTAGAATAATTTATTGGGGATAGGGCTATACGTACCTGCGACATTAATATTTGTTCAGTGCTATGAACTGTTATAAGAAACTTTTTATTTTTTTATTAACCTATATTTTGTATTCTACCTTCTTACGCTAAGTCTGAAAATGTTTCCATTTAAGACTTTATAATATACGATGTAGTGAGTAAAAACCCCACTTAATGGACTCTACAGTATTCTACATCTATTTTAATACCCTCTATACCTACCTTAAGTTATCTAAAAACACCTTCCTTGAAATTCATTATTTTGTTTAAAAATACGTTACTATAGTTCAACAAATGTAAAAGTGTTTTAAAATATGTAATATTTAACTAAACAACTATATGTCTAAAGAATATGCTAAAAATATTAGTGACTTAGTGACAATATATACTTTAGCACTGATGAGTGTAAAGTGTAAATGTAATGATAAAATATAGCTGACTGCAAAAGCAGTTGTAGATAAACATATAGGCTCTGCGGTTATCTCAATTCATTTTAAAGTTATCGATACTTCAACTATGTATATGACACAGGAGAACGGACACCAATATTCCTTTTGCGTTGACATCCATCACAAAATATGAGATTTTTGTTCCACCGCAAAACGAGATAGGTGTAGTAAAGCTGATGAGTTAACCACGAAAGTTAATAAGACTTGAGGTGTAGAGGCTTTCTGGTATATTCAAGCAGCAGGTAAATGAACAACCTTTGTGGTATAAAGCTTAAGAACAAAGTCTCAGCATGTGAGATATATTAAATATAGGTAAGAAAGAACGTATTGTGAATATTTTTTACCCCCGATGAAAGCAATAATGTAATTTAGTAATTATGTAATTTAGCATGAAAAAAATATTGGATTTATCATAATATTATAGGTCGGGGAGAAAGTCTTTTCGTATTTTTTAGGTATAAAGTTTTTATATTTTATATTGTTGTACTGTTTGTATTTGGCTGATTTTAATACCATTATCTGCTGATACTTTTAAAAAACAAAAAGTCATAATTGTGTTTTTACCATGGTTTAAATGAGTCGAAGTATTACAGGAATTCGGTACATCTTTTCATTCAAGCTTCAGAAAACAAAACAGACTGTATATAAGCCTAGTACAGTTTCAGTAACAGTAGTAAAAAGTCGTTTCAAGCGTTTCCAGTCTGGGAGTATTTTCGTTCAAGATGCACATAAATCGAAGAAAATATTGAATTTCCATACAAAATATGAAGACATTTTTTCCCCGACATAATATATTGTAGTTGGAGTATCGGCTGGTCAATCAGTAAGAGAAGTAAAAAAAAGAATTAGTAATTAAGAATTAGGTAAGTATTGGTTTCTTGGGAAAAGTTCAAAGTATTTAAAAAGAATCCTTTTTAACACAATCACGATATATCAACTATTTAAAGCCCCAAATTATCAATGGCATAATTCATGGCATCCGTAAATTTCAGCACTATCCATCTCATTACCGAAGTCCCACCGATAAATCCGGCTTATTTGCAATTTTTACGACGCCCTCTTTTGTCGAATAAAAATAACGAGATAAGGATAAGAGCCCTTTGTAACGTAAAGGGCAATACTTCAATTTTATAGTTCATAGTTCAGCCGAAGATCGGGGAGAGAAAAGGGTCTAAGTATCAAATGATTTAAGGCGGTCATATAATCTGGATAATCGGTGGTTAGCACTTAAAGCTATGCTTTTGACCGTTTGGATGATGTGAGGTAAGAAATAGGTAGTTTCAATAAAAGTTACAAAAAATTGCTTTTTTCATCTTTAACTGGCGCTACACCAGCCTGAGTTGGTGCTTAGCATGTGTCTTGTTCATCTGAAATTTTGCACTTCTGAACGTCGCTTAATGCCTTCGATAATATCTTAAATGCATTTGTTTTCAGTGTGTTTATTGCCACACTTTAGATTTGTTTTAACCTTTTTCACCGATTTTCTTCTATAGTTTTTTTATAAGTACTACAGTAAAGCTATAAATAAAAAAATAGCTAAATAGGTACAGAGCTCTTAGATGTTTCATTGTATTTCTTGGTTTCCACTGGCACTGAAACAGTTTTATCTTCTATGATTTAAAAGGAAATATTATCACAATTGCAGTAGTACCATTTTAAATTTTTTCTGACTTCTGTTTTTAGTTATTACATACTTTCAACCCTATTGCATAGGCAGTTACTTACCGTGTTGAGTCAGCTTTTCATTGAAGTCACACAATATTTATGTCCAGCCGAGTCACCTCGAAGGCAGCCTGTTGGAATATTTATGTAGCCTTATTACTTTTTTTACTTTTACTGTCATCTTCGACTAATAAGTGGGCATAAAATTCATAAAAGTGTGCAAAATTACCCAACTCAATATTCCGATTCTCGGAATAAACCTCAAAGTGTTTTTGAATATTATTAATTTCTTATCATGAATTAAATGCTAAATTGCGGAGGTTACAGAGCTTATTTTTTCGTTTACATTTAAAAGGCACATGTTAAAAATTTAATGCCAATAGTGATTTCCGTTCAACGGTGCGACTCCTTAGTAATCTACCATACCAACAATCTTCAAAAATTAATATCTTTCGAAGGTACCTCAATAAACATTAGTCTAGTTTACATACTTAATCGAACAGCAATCTTCCCCTGCACAAAATTGTATGAAACAAAAAACCGGCACTCAATTCTCGAATTATTACAAAATTAGTCATCGCTACGAGCGATCTATTTCTCGTGGTCCCTCATTATAATGCTGTTACTATCATTCTACATAGAGTATAATAATTTAGTATTAGCATTTAATTTTCCAGAAGAACGCTCAATGCTGTCGATGTTGATGTGTACCGTTCCCACAAAATTATAAACATTTTAAATTACTAGCTTTTGTCTTTAGACGTTTATAAAATTATTATTGTTACGAAGCTATGATCAAAATTATTAGTCTTATCTTTACGTGCTGTTAAATTTTAAAGGAATCCATTTCTAAAATTATTTTTGGAATATTTAGTAAAAGCAGAATACATAATATAAAGCATACCTCTAATTGTAGGTCTGTTAAGTATACTGAATATTTAATAGTTTTTTCAAATAATGTTAACTATAAATAATTTCTAATGTAAAACAATATCAATTTAAAGTTTGAAAGTTTGCTTCATCAATTTTTAAAAGTTTCTTTAAAGGATGTCTTTAACCTTGGATAGACGTTCCTCGTAAGCTGAAATTATAGAAATTTGGCGAATAATTTTTATAATCATAACCCTACTGGTGATTCCCTCAATTAAACCACGCTTAGGAAGGCTAAAATGGCTCTTCGTGGAATGAGAGCCGAGAAATTTGACAGCGCTTAGTAATCTTGTATGAGTAACATAATGAGCTCCCATGGTAAGTATACTGTAACAAACGAAGTTCAAAGACTGTTAAATGCTTATTACGGCTAATCGAGGAGATGTAAGGAAGCATAACGCTGAGCCATTATAAAAGATACTTAATTTATATTATAAGAATTTTAGATTTATAAAACAGTTGATGACATAATGGGATAGGTAATTTTGGGTTGGCGCAAACGCTTGCTCGGTCGCATGTGAAGATCGCGAGGCAAGCCTCATGAATAAATAATATGGAATCAAAATTTGGGTTGCCATTAAGCAATTATGCCGTTGTTACCATTATGATGTTTTCGAAATGCTTTTAATTTTTTATTAGATCAAATTACTGAGTGAGCTAAGGTGTTCAGAGACGATGCCAATATAAACGGACTGCCATTAAAAATCAATCAGGTTGTTGATCGCGTGTGAGTTTTCAAAACTGGGGTCGATTCAACGGTCCTTTATATCTTAACACGGAATAGGTTGATAGAGATGAGTTCTTTGTAACATGGTTATAAAACTGAAATGAAATGAAAAAATTAAAATAAAAAAATATTTATTTGGAACCAAAAACTTAAAGATTTAGATATGTGTGTTCGATAACAGCAGCATTAGCTTTCGCTGTGTCGCTGCAGTTAGCGCCCACCCCTGGTTATAGAGGCATTCCGACATATTCTTATATGTATAGCAAAAATGAAAACACATACTAATTATATACTAACAATAACAAAACATGAAATTTTTAAACCTATAACTTAAACTAATGTGTGTGTGTTTGCGTGTGTGTGGGTGTGTGTGTGTGTGTGTGTGTGTGTGTGTGTGTGTGTGTGTGTGTGTGTGTGTGTATGTGTGTGTCTATGTGTTTGAGTTCAGTCAATAATGTTTTCAGTGTCATTATATGTGAGACTTTTGAGCCAATTGGTACATTTTATTTTACATTCATGTAGGGATAGTGGGTAGATATTAATTATCCGATTTACTCTATTGTAAATTTTGGGACTAAGGTAGTAATAGTGGCAACTTGCAACCGAACTGTCTATCAAAGTCAAATTTGAACTTCTCTTAGAAAACCATACCTTTTAAAATAATATAAAAATGTAAATCCATGTACTTAAAAATAAGATTGTATAGAAATATTCAGGTAGGTAAAGATAAATTTTAATCATTAGTTAAGCGAGATAGAAATAAAATCATCAATTATGCTACTGAAACCTGTTCCAGTCAATCCATTAGGACCAACCTAACCCAGATCCGAGAAGATTAGGCAAGAACCCTAAAAGCTAATTGGTAGCGAACCGTCTCTTCATACCGGCTCATGTTAGGTAACTTTTTCGAAATTCTTATTAAGCAGTGAGGCAAAATAATATACTTACAACTAACAAAATTAAACCAACAATAAACTATTAAACCCAAATATATTGTAGTTATAAACCACCGCGATAAAAAAAACGCATTCATTCCGGTCCGGTCCATCCGTTGAAGTGCTTGATCTCAGAGTTAGACAAAAGATATACAGACATACATAGGATTCAAAGGTATAAAGAAATTAATTTTGCAACGGGGGTTAAAGTAAATATGTCTTCAATAAAAAGAAATAAGAATGAAATAATGAGATGTGTGTATAAATATTATTGAAAGCTATTCGTAGAAAAGATAAAGCAGGCAATTACAAAAGGAAAGATTTGCAACATTCCAAAAATAAGTTTAAAATATTATTTTACAATAATGAAGTGAACAATGACGATATCTTAAATTCTCTAGAAGAAAATTAACAATTTATAAATATAAATAAAGCTATAAGGAAGAGTAGTAAACCCTCGAATCGTAGTCCGGATTCAGACCATCAATCATTAGGTATAACTTTACCACGAAGAAGATTAGACAAGAACCCTAAAAACACACGGCTGATAGCCGCCGACCGTCGTGTAGGCTTGTGAAGGATAAAATTGTAATCCTTTTAAGTAATGAGAAGGTACAGAACATAGAGACAAAAACATTTAGATTTGACACTCGTAAATTACATTACCAGAAAATATTAGTTGATGTTTGATAGTCATCATTTTACGGAATTCTTGGATAGCAACATGAGATAATAGCAAATTCGGTATAGTCAACTGACAACCCTCAAAGTATTTGATAGGAAGATATAGTCTAGAATTATTAAAGCAAACGAAATACATTTTATTTACGAGACAAAAGTGACCATTCAAAAATCTATATTAAACAGCTCTATGGTTACATACTTACAGATCAAACAGCTTTCATACCTTTTGGAACACAGTTTCTTACAACTATGTACATTATTACTTTAAGCAACATGAAACATTATCTGTGACCAAATAATTTTATTTCCTCGCAACGAGGTGCAAGTCTGTGTCTGCGACATACTAAACTCTATATCGAAAGACTGAGGGTGAGCTTATCAATCTACATCATGATCCTTCATTATTAAGAGTGATGGGATAGCTGCGATGCGAGTGCAGATTTGTCTGAGGTTTAGCTCTAACGACGGGTAGGGGGTGGGTATGGCATGGGTCCATTAGGGGACGGATGGACAGTGTTTACTTTGGGCATAATCGAGGTTATCTGGCAGGTTGACCGATTGATTTTATAGGCAATTCCTTTTGAGAGTTTGATAGAGAAAAAGGGAATTTGTAAAGATACCCATATAAGATAATTAAGTATCATTGATGATAATGATTATCATATCAGCGGGCAGACGTCTGTTGTTGACTGTAAGCCAACACCATAGACTTTTATTTAACACGGTTCCAAGTCACATGCTCCATGTGACGAGGACTGCCTGATACATGCAGTGACATGCATCAGGCAGGGCAGTGGCTTCCTACAAGCCTGTTTTGATTATCAACTCCACCTGACCACCGGACTACCCAACAGTTCGTCGCCCATCCCACAGTCTGCACTCTAGAACCTTTCTTTCTTATCAGTTTTTAGTTTTCGAGCTTTTCGACTTGTACATTTTCACTTATCGAGAATACAATATAATTCGCAATGATATTCTAAAAGTAGATTTATACATCATATAAATTCATAATGAGATTCGCAATATAGGGCCGATAACATGACTTTCTAAAGATATAAATGAAAATGTGTATATTCAGCGTAAGTAGATCATAAATAAATTCAATTCCCTAAGGCCGGTATGCCAAATTTCAACGAAATTATTCAAGAAACGAGACGAAAAATTGGAGCCGTATTTCACGTTTTATCGCTGTGTAACTCAACCGTCTTAAAATAAGAGACAATAGAAGTTATTCTAAAGAAAATACACAGTGTCGTGGCAAACGAAACAAATGTGCCACGCCAACATAACAAATTAAGACAATTCGAAATTAACAGAGACTGCAAAGTCTGAAATATGTGCGTTGAGAGTTAAAGCCACATAACGTTCTTGAATTACTCGGTACCGACTGAGCGAGACGCGACTGAATGCTAGTGGGGCACGTGCTATATTCCCACACTTTCGCCACCATTTCTTATAACCTGCCACAGCTTAGTTATACCCTGTAAAAATTCGAACTCAAAATTGCAGTAAACCAAAATATACAACATCGAATTTTTATGCTGTGTCATCCAGTAGCGTAATAAGGCCGTGCGCTCACGGATGGCTCTCAAGTGCTGAAGGACCCCTTTTGCGAGGGGCTGAGGCCCCTTAGGCCCCTACCTAGCGGAGCGGGGTCCCTAATGAGTCGCCGGAGCACTAGAGCTGTAGGTCGTCTCGTGTTAAAACTTGCTAGTCTCCCCGTACTACACTAGACGGTTACTTCGCGCGGAAACGACGGCAGAGGGAGGATTTTTCTTTGCTTTGTTTTGTGAGAGTATTGTGATGGGGAAGTAGGTAGGATGATTCTGCGTGTAGATTTACTATATTCGTATTTATGTAGACAGGAAAAAGGTATAGGAATACTTGCACCTATGAAACAAAACAAGTTTTATTTACTACTTTGCTGAAATAGCAAAAAGGTTTTGGTCTCTTAATACAAAGTTGTAACAATCAACGGATCGATTTGTTTAAAAACTCTTTACTTGTGGTTTCAGTCAAGTAATAGAATAACACAATAGTTTTATGACTTAGCACTAGTGACCATAATATCTCTAGAATTCTAACTAAGGTTCAGTCGAGGTAAAAAAGGATTTTTTTAAGTCCATTAAAAATTACAGCTAACAGAATTTGTTAAGATTAAGAATGTTTAATTTCTATTTTGACCCGCGGGTGGTTATAGAAGTTGGCTTTTAAAAGTTATTTCTAATTTAAGTAATAAAAAAATATAAAGATGCTAAGTTTCTTTTATGTCAAATACGACAATTTATAAAATAAAATCGGCCAAGTGCGAGTCGGAGCGAGGGTTCCGTATAAATTCATAATCATACATGTTTTGAACTCTACATCAAATTCTCAGGCCTGCAATCCCTTGAAGCTGTGAAAAAATCAAACTTCTATGCCAAGGCAATCAAGAGATACGGCCGATTATGCCGCATATTTGGACACTCGCATGGGAATCAAAATATGCGGCATAAACGGCCGTATCTCTTGATTGCGTTGGCATAGAAGTAAGACTTTTTTCACAGCTTCAAGAGATTGCAGGCTTGAGTATTTAATGTAAATTTCAACTTGATACGTCTACGAGTCTCTGAGAAAAAGGGTCTTGACAGACAGACGGACAGACGGACGGACAACGAAGTGTTTTTTTTTGTTTTTGAGGTACGGAACCCTAAAAATAGATTTATGTACTAACCTATTGCGTAAAAATATAATGAAAAGCAATAAAAATATTTTAATAGGGAGCAATATACATTTTTCAATGATAATTTTTCGAGTACCTAATACGAGATTCCTAACACTTGAAACTCTAATACCCACGTTTAAAAAAACGTTGGGCCCAAAGAAACTCTCCAACACAATATAGGTAATATCTCCTTCTGTAGCTACTTATTACGAACTTTTTATAAATTAATTATTTTATTGCATACAGTAAGATTTTCTACTTCTTCTTCTTATCGGGTGGCACATTTTAACAGATTTATCCACTTGCCTAGTGTTGCATTTAGCATCACTCGCGGTCACTTGTAGGGCATTTAGGGCATTATCAACGATTTCAATAAAATATTTTTTTATGAACAACATTTCATTCCTTCTTTATTTTGGATGCAATCCTTATCAAACTATTTCAACCGGAACAAGTACAACAACTGAAATTACAGTCGACTTTACGGCGCCTAGATTCTGGGTCCGAGCAACTATGAATTACAATTTACGAGTCTATCGCCTTAGAAAACAATAGAGAGGTTTAAATAAGTAACGTGTACAACTTAGTAAGCTGTGAAGGCCTCATTAAGGCTTTTATTTCGGCCTCAACGTGGGAGGGCAGAGGCGAGAAACAAAAGGTTCCCTTTATTTATTCATAATATAACGCGGATTCAGATTTGTTCAGAAAGATAGTGCACTGTCCATTTGTGAGACCTTTCATTGTAATTGTATGGTAATGGTAGAAAGGATTTTGTTTCGTGGTGGGCATTCGAGTATGTTTTGTTTATTATTCTTAAGGACAATCACTTTGGATGAGAAGATGATAAAATCTAGTTGATATTTGTAATCCACTACTTTGAATAAATTATAATCATTCTGTAATCAATCAATCATTTTAAATGAAATTTCAGTTAATATGCTAAAATGAACTGAAAAGATTTGAAGTACTACAAAGTATCGTATAATAAATTATTCTCATATACAGCATCGATAGCCGATAACCGCGAAAATTGTGACGCGACTCCTCAGACCAAGAAACTCTTAAAACCATATTTCCGGGTCAGAGCCTACAGGAAAACAAATCTAAATGAAGGAATATCGAGAATTATATTAAATTACTGTGTACCGATTGCTTTAACGGTGAAAGATAGCATCGTAAGGAATCTTATTTATTACATAATTATATCTACTGTGGATGTTAAAAATACGAGTTTAATAAAACGTTTGAACTCGTATCTAAATTTCCTTTACATGACCTGCGAGTGTTACGAATTACACAATTAAGTTTGTGCCATACAGTAAGAAATACAAGTAATAGATGAGAATAAACCTAACATTTCTGTACCTACTTCGCTCAAGTTATAATAAAATAATTCAAACAAAAACGCAGTAAATATTCTGCAAATAAATACAAGATCCCTACAAAGATATCGTGTATCAAAAACGAAAAGAAATAAACTCTTACAAAGACAAATATTTGATTTAATTACTAAGATAACCTTTTATAAGCCCGTCTTTCTAGACAAGGTGATCCTTCGGACGTTGCAGATATTAGATTTCAAAATAAATATATCATTTCATTCCAATTATCACAGGACTTGGAATAATTCTTTTAATTTATTGGAAATAAATATATATTTTTTTCTGATTTCTGAGTTTTCCTCAGCATTGCGAAATTTCAAAATATTCATCTCTATCCAAACACTGGCGTAGTTTACTTTTTATACATTACCTCAGGTTGCTGCCACCTAAAAAAAACATACAACAACGAAACGTAAGAAAAATTGGTCACTTCACATCACATCAAAACAATAAAAATGACGCAATATACAGCGACAATAGTTAAGTATCACTTGCAGATAAATCTATCATCAGAGATAGTCCCACACAGATACAAATTGAGTTCTTTGATGTACCTTCTCCCCGTATAATTATGCGTATTCTTACAATCCACGTAGGTGTTGATAGATTCAGATATCAAAAAGTGGGGGCGTTATTATATCTTCATTGTTACAATTTTGTTTCCCATTAGGTGGCCGACCTTATGGAAATTGAAACTAACTGTTCATAGAAATTGCTGCTGTCGTATGAGCATGTCGTAGCCCGTAGATAACTGCAAGGATAGATAGGGCACGCCTCTTTGGAATCTATTTGCTTATCCGCTTACTAGTAAAAACGTATCCTTGAAAATTTATGCTGTACTGCTTAGTGAATGCGTAAATGCGGTTTCCCATACAAAATGATTAGCTGATTGACTTTGTATAAATAAAATACAACATTTCCTCACACAGAAAAATGTATTAGAAACCTCTGTTTAAGTTCCTGGGACAGGTGTTTTTATACACTGTATAAATATACCGCTTCGTCACAAATTTCGTTGAACATTGTCTTCTTCTTATTCTTAGCATTTATTAATACCACTTGATGGCGGGAGTCTACTCTTTTTGACAACTTCCTCTACTTCGCTCTGTCCTAGACATGGTCCTGTTCATTGAACATTCCATTAGTTAATAAAATCATCAAGTGTCATTTATAATAGGTCCTTTCCTTCGAATAATACTGTAACAAATCCATCGTTTTAGACCGCGTGTTTGTAACAAGGACCGTAATTTAGTCATCACTCCATCACCAATCGGGCGGCCATCAAAGCTCACGTATTCAAAAGTCGTTAACAAAATGCGTGTCCACACATCCTCCCGTACCTAATTGAGACATTTTACACTAAAGGATGTGATTACGAGCGAACATAAAACTCTGTATTATTCCAGTGTGTCCCAAAAGCGGAACTTTAAAAATAGAGATGTGGATTTGGAGGGTTAAAATTTTGGTGTTGGTTATGCTGCGACACGCTCTGATAATGGCACTGGTATATTTAATTTTGTTAAAATATGTTTAATGCTATCATACAAGCAAGGGATTTCAACAGAATAACATACATTGGTCGGTATATATAACAAATATTGGGAGGCTTAAGGCTGATAGCTGGTGGTTCTCCCAACAAGCTACCACCTGTGGTATTCACCATCATCATGTCCACATTTCTTCAGCTGTTCTACTTCAGTAAAAGTCATTCGTTGCTCTCTGAGTTGCTCTGCTGTGACTCGCAAAGCCAAACTTTAGTTACTATGGCAGCCTTTATTGCAAAATTTGCCTTCCTCTTGAACACATTACCTACATATATTCACTAAACTGAATCATTAGTAGCGTTTAAACTCTGCTTTTGAGAGTTTATCCTTTCGCATAGTTATATGTGTTATTTGTTTGTTAGTTTATGTCATATTTTTATGTTGTTATTGCCCTCTTGGGAAGCCACTGGATGCGGGCACCGCAGGACCGGTCGGTGTGGAAATCCGAGGCTTTGTCCACCAGTGGACGTCTTTCGGCTGATGTTAATGATTGACCCGTGTTTCTGTGGAAGTTATTACAATATGTTTTTCATATACAGGGTGTAAGGGACAGGTTTCCGAAAACTTTAAGGGCTTGCTCAGTAGACGAAACTGAACAACTTTCCACAAGAATTTTTTTCAGGAAACGAAAAAAAAATTCGGCTTCTCCATACAAACTGTCCAATCAAGATTATAATTTTGTATGGAGAAGCCGATTTTTGTTTTCGTTTCCTGAAAAAAATTCTTGTGGAAAGTTGTTCAGTTTCGTCTACTGAGCAAGCCCTTAAAGTTTTCGGAAACCTGTCCCTTACACCCTGTATGTAAATAAATACATTCATACAAATCTTAAAATTTTCAATACAGTCAAAGGAGTAAATGACATCAAATAATACCTCACACCCCAAACTCCATCTAGCGATTCAGGCTTCGAAGTTAGCCTAACAAAACCCACTTCCTGTGACAGCTTCAACACGGGATATCAATCTCCTTAATGATATAGTAGGTTGTTTTCAATTTAATACAAGACTCTAAATTGATACCGAGACATTTTCACTTTAGCAGAGCAAATTAATTTCAAGCGAATGACGATAATGATGTTAATTTACGAAGGTGATATCTAAAGATAATTTACTATGTACATTTTATAGACCTATCGGTTAAGTAATAGATAAGTAGTAATCTGTAGTCTCAACCAAAGTACGTTGTAATTAAGACATGCTATCAAAAAGGTCTGTTAGGATCTATTACTAAATAGATGGTGCAATTCTTTCTGATAGTGTTTTTGATCTTAGTTTTATGTTCGGATTAACGGCAGTAATATAGATAAGGAAAATTTTATGTTTCTGTTAAGATACTTACGATATAAATGTTTCCATCGAGGTTTTAAGTACATAAAATAGTCATCAATATTTTTAAGTCCTTTGGTTATTTATTACGAATTGCGGGAACTACCGAACAACAAATATGCAGAAAAAAAAGGAATTAAAAAAAATATGTACAATTTTTTTTATTATTGTATATGTATTATGTTGTCAAAAAGCCACCTGATGGAAATTGCCTATGGCGGCCTATGGGCATGGACAATTGGCCATAACTGACTCGGTGGCTCAGTGGTTAGTGATCCTGACTTCTAATCCGAGAGTCGTGGGTTTGGTCCCCACCCAGGGCAAAAAATTCTATGATGAGCAGAATTGTTTGCTCTGTGTCTAGGTGTATTATATCTCTATACAGGGTGTGACAATATTTGTGTAGGACCCGTTAACTGGGGATTCTACTCATCGTACTGACCAACTTTTGTTCTACGACTTTGCTCAAATTGCAAAAAAAATCCCCAGTTAACGGGTCCTACACCAATTTTGTTACCCCCTGTATATGTTTTTGTATGTATTTAAACGTACATGTGTATGTATATCAGTCTCTGGTTCCCATAATACAGGCAGCTAGGTTGGGGCCAGATGACCGTGTGTGATTCGTCCCTAATATTTATTTATTTACTACACCAGAAGAGTTATCAAAATTCCAAAAAAATGTTGATGCGTCCCATAATGAAGCCATTATAAAAAAATCTTGGATGGAAGCTCTTTCCATGCTTTGAGGGTTCTAAGGAGAAAATACCATTATCTCTATTTTTAAATGTTGTACTAGCATAGCTTACTATCAGGTGATCCGCCTGCTCGTTTGCCACCTATCACATAAAAAAAAAAAAAAAAAAAGTTTGTAAGACCTTTGTTACCAACTATTATGGATTTTGTTAACACAGATTAAATAATAGTTATCTAAAATAATTTAATTAACACAGATTAAATAATAGTTAAATTAAATAAATCAAGACTGTCTAAAGACCACATATCAGTTTCTATAGCAATTTAATACTGCAACAAGTATTGATTCTAAATTGGTTCTTTAGAGCTATTCTTGTTAGAGCTATTGATATCCAGACTCTCAAGAGATGATCAAACGGTTTGATATGACACTGCGCACCCGAGCCCCTTTCTAATTTCTCACTGAGTTTGGGACTTACTTTGAAATGTGATGCCGTGTTGGGAATGAGGGATTAATGAGAAACTATCTATGAAACAAGATCAGAAAAATAATTAAAAATATACTGCTGTGAAATTGAGGGGCTCCGCACATAGCATCGAATGTTGCTGCTAGAAAATTCGAGATCGAAAAAATATTGTTAAATTCATAATCGCACCTTTTTTACTCGTGGAAAAAAAAATGGAGTGAATGTATGTTTCATTGTCACCATCGGAAGCCAAACCTACTTGAGGGATTTTAAAGTGCGATATGTTATTTTATTACTTTTTTTTATTCCCTAAGTGACTTATGCTATACACATCCTGAGTAGTATTTATTTTAATTGATATTTAAATTGGTAAAGTCTTTTCTGCTTCATTAAGGATGTCGGGAAAAAAGGGGTACCAAGAGGGTTTTTCATTTTACTATTTTCTTAATCAAGGTTTTTTTAACGTTATTTGATAGGAAAAAAATATATATCAAAATTCACAACCAGATAAGTAAATTTTGGTATGTATACCATTGATGTCAACACAATGCAGCGTACACTCCAAGTACTTTTGACAAGCACCTTTCGACGTAATATTTTTCCATGTAGCAAATTTCATAAAGTGTCTATATGGAACACGAGTATAGTGATATACGCATATGTGTAATTGCGGCTTTCGTTAGTGGCCAGTGACTCGTATTCACACACGCTGGTGTAAATTTTGCGAAAATTTTGCCTTTAATAATTCTACTGTCAAATTGCAATTAAAATCGCATTTAAATGTTATTTTGAATGCATTCATTCATTGTGTTGTTGCAATGTTTCATAATATGAGGTAAACAATGTATGCTGTCATTTTTATTAAGTTTGACTTAAAAATAAATGAAATAGATAGTGGCTTTGGTTGCCGGAATGCTATACTAAATAATGTTGTATTTAAATTACTTAATGAGTTGCATCTACCTATTTTTATTTAATTGCAATTGAATAGGACTTTCAAATATTTCACTTTTTTTAATAGGACTTTCAATGTTACTTTTGGTCAAGAAATAGCTGTGATTCCAATTCTGGAAGACTTCGTCATAAGAAGAAACCGTCACGTGAAACTTCTTGAACTTACCCTCCTCACAAGTGTGGCCTTCAAGTTGTCTTTGACATGTCAAGAACGCTTCGGCGGATTTGGACTTCAAATAAAAATGTCAACTTTTTAAAATGACTACTTCTTCATAACTAGAAGTGGTAATTTCCAGAAGTGGTCGTTTCTAGAAGTTGTAATTTTTATTTGTAGCCCAAATCCGCCGAAGCGGTCTGGATGATTGTTACTCAACCACGCAAAAACAGCTAAATGGATATGGGTGAAATTTGATACACAGATAGTTTATAACCTGAATTTATACACAGGATACTTTTAATTCCATTAAATGACAATTCAGTAGTCCACGCAGACGAATTCGCGTGCAGAAGCGAGTTAAAAAAATTATCTAATTAATAAATAATAATAAGCAATATCTGCATTTGATTTTCCTGCCTAGCAAACCTAAAAGTAATCTCGAGTAAGGACGAAATGACTAAACCTACCCTTATCGGAATGAAAACGTCAGAGCGAAAAGCTCATCGAGCTCATCGAATGCCGGGAAATTTCGGTTTTTAAATTCAAAATTGGATTTCGTTCGAGAGCTCTAGTTGGCGCGGACAATGCTACGGCTATGAGAGGCTCTCTGATTGGTCAGATTCTGCTGCGGAAAATATTTCGTCTTGGATATCTAATTTTCTTCTAAGTAACAGGATATTTATTTCTCCTGCCTTGCTCCAGGTAATCTGAAAAAGAAAAAACAATACCATCTCAAATAAGAACTATCACAAAAATACATGTTTTAGATCTCATTTTACTAATTTTATCGCAGAAATTTATTTTACAATCAGTACTGCCAAAAAATAAGAGCAAGAGAGGCACAGAGAGAAAATTAGAAGGCATTCCTGTTTTTTAAACAAAACTATCTTATTTACTGTTTTTACGTAATTAAACGGTACCGATGCAAAAAAACGATTGTAAAAAAATGTTTCATAAAGATCCAGCGTTGAAAAGTTATTTCATTTTTATAGCTGAGTTATATAGAATAATCATGGCTGAAATGCTTTCAGATTGCATAGATTTGGTCCTGGAAATGTGCAATCCCATTCGTACCTATGTGGGCGCTGTTAGCGCATTAACTTCCTAATGGGGGTTTATTTTTAGTTCTATTTTTGGGGTGCCGGCACGCGACTGGGTGTCCAAGTATTTGAGATGCTGACTGTCACACCGTCATGAAGTATGTTTCGATGACTAACTGTTATTAATAATATATAATGTACTAAAAATATGTAATGTACTAGCGGACTCGACAGATGATGTCCTGCCCGAACGACGGCAGTACCACCTACCGAGTCCAGTTGCGAATCAAACCATTAGAATGCACACAAAAAATGCATTGAAATCGGCCCAGCCGTTTAGGAGGAGTTCGGTGACATACCTATACTCGTACAGAAGAATTATATGTATAAAGATTTTATTTAAAATTGCTATAAAAATATCACTTAACTCTTCCGTAAGTAAGTAGAACTTTATCAATAAAAGTTTTTAATCTTGTGAAATATTTGCACCCTGTACGGTTAAAGACGAATTTTTTGAAACTGTCAAAGAATAAACAAACAAATAATTGTTATTATATTTATAATTTACACTTTAGCATCAAACATCAAACGGTTTCAAAATACAATGCATATTTATAATGGATAACTAGACTGCTTCCAAAAAAACTACCTACGCTCCATGCAATGAAAGCGGTGTAATAGGCGTCCAGTTTTCAGACTGCGCTGTTTTTGCGCTTCCATACAGCAGCATATTGGTACGACACGCGGCCGCCACGTGCGCCCGTGTGTACGGCTCCTTATCTGCAGTTACGATGCACGTTCACAACTCGACGCGTTTTTGACGTGTCCCAAATGCTGTGATTGGATTATGGGTAGTATTAAATGGGGAATGATATTTGTTGGAGTCTTGTCTCTTTATTTTGTGAATCTTCAAATATAATGTCTTTTTTAAATAAACACATTGTAAATAAACAGAAATTCCACTTATATTAGTTATCTCCTATCAAAAAATCTATTGAATAAGGCGAAGAACACACGATTCGTAGTAATCCGCGCGTATTCCGCGCCGCGCGATTATAGTATTTCAATGCATTGAATCGCTGCGCCCCTACCGTTGTTATAACATTGTAGTGCATCGATTTGTTTGTTGTAAATTTAATTAGAAGATTGTATGAAAGTAAAAAGGTACGAGGGATATATTTATAAAAAGCAATTTGTATTATTTCATTCAGTTGGGGATCATCAGCGCGAGTTCGACTCGTACTTAATAGTTTTTATAAAACAGTCGTCAAAATCACACGACAAGCCAAATTAGTGAAATCTCATTCTAATTAATTAATTAGTTTTATTGTATATTGTTTGTATAATAGGTATAATATGCAAATGTTCTTTGTTACTTGATTTAAATATAAATTAGAAGAGGCACGCTTGATCTCAGCTCAAAAATGTGACTAATAAACCTAAAACACAATATAAATAAAATGATAACATATTCTTAAACAGTTATTCGAAATAATAATATAATATTATGTTTCACCAAATTAAATAGAACTGCCAATATACAGAGTCCAATAGTTTCATCTAGACTACAACGATGACAAAATAATAGGGTTTTTCACCATTTTTTGAAAAGTATCTCAAATTGATCATTAGGTGGGAAAAAGTAAAAAATATTTTTTTAAATTTTTTTTGAAACCTATAAGTACCCCAAAAGTATATTTTAAATTACCATTGCCAATAAGCGCGCGAAAACGATAGCCGCCATGATGCTTAGGTCGTGACGTCATTTCAGGAGTAAACAAAACAGCTCTGTACTAAAATTTTGACACATATCGTGAACAAAATGTCATTGTTTACCACTATTGTGACGTCACCTGACAACCAGCATGGCGGCTGTCGTTTCAGACATTTGAATAACAGATTAAAAAACTTGATTTTTGTAAATCAAAAATAAAATGTTTTTTCTCATTTTATTGTATAGAAATCATATTAAATCGATTACGTATTACAAATACCACAGTAAATAAGCAGTTTTAGATTTTTTCTTGTATAGAGTAAAATACCCTATTGACCACGCTGAGTACGTTAAAAACAACCAACTTCAATCGCAACAACTCCAGTTTTGCTATGTTTTTGTTGATTTTTTCAAAAACCGCTGAATCAATTTCGATAAAATTTATATGAGACCACCTGTGAAGTATACCCTTTTAAACAAAAAAAGAATTTTCCAAATCGGTTCAGGCGTCTTCGAGTAATCGGTGAACTAACATAAAAAAAAAACAAGATTCCGACGAATTGAGAACCTCCTCCTTTTTTTTGAAGTCGGTTAATAAAAGAGATTCTTATCAATTCCCAATACTCTATACAATATTTTAATGTATTAATTCGAATATCATGGCAACCTATTAACGCCTACGCGAAGTCGTTAATATTGACAGGTAATTTTCTTATTTTTATTCGAATGTGTTTCATGTAAACGTGATATAAATGTTACACATTATTTTACGTTGATTATAGATGAAGATTACTATAGTTTCCGCCAATTTATTTGATTGGTCGATGGAGACTGTTATTTTAAACACAAAAGAGGATACGCGAAAGAGGAGTGTTGTTGTTTAAAACCTATTTTAAAAGACATAAATGTGTCTATGTTTCTAGCTCTCAAAGGAAAAACCAGATTAGGCGCATTTTTTTTTTCAACTTTTACGCTTATACATAGTAATTTCTATAAAGAGTGTTAAAAAAGTGCGTTTGAGACTTTAAGGGGTTACTCAGAATCAAGTATACAGGGTGTAACAGAAGTGTGTGGCAATACTTCAAGGTTGGCGTTTACCCATCAAACTAAACAACTTTTGTTCTACAACTTTGTTGAAATCGCAAAAATTCTTTTGGACTTTTCATACAAACTTGGTTCGCCAGCTGATCGATTTGTATGAAAAGTCCAAAAAAAAATTTGCGATTTCAACAAAGTTGTAGAACAAAAGTTGTTCAGTTTGATGGGTAAAAGCCAACCTTGAAGTATTGTCACACAATTCTGTTACACCCTGTAGAATACAGGAAAAATATTGATAAAAACTGCTCTTAAATTTTTTTCAGTTTCCCATACTAAACCTGAATAGTGAATCAAGAGTTAGTATAGAAAACTAAAAAAAGTTGTAGATGGGATTTTTTCAATATTTTTCCTGTATTCTATACTAGATTCTGAGTAAACCCTTAAAATATCAAACGCACTTTTTTAACACCCTGATGAAATTGGAAGATTCGACAAAAAACCTGACGCTGTTTTGAATGAAATGTTATTTCTAATAAATCCTTTTTGCTAACTCGTATAATAAATTTAGCATTGACTGACAGAAGTATATTGTGTCGATCTAAATATGGAACATTTAAATAAACGCCAGCCTTATTCCTCATTTCGTTACTTTTCGTGTGTGACTTCATTTTGAATAAGCATAAATTCTAATTTAGAACATGTTTATAGAAATCTTTTTTACGAGTATTTCGGCTTTTTGATAACACTATTAATGAATAAGAAAGCTCTGCTGAATTTCAAATTGATCAAATTAGAACTAAAATTGTTTTAAAAGTAGTAAATTACAGTATTATAGACAGTTTTCTATTAAGTATTCAATAACATAAAAAATCTATCAATAGGTTAAGAAAAGAAGTAGAAAAGTATAAAAAATATATTGATAAATTTATTTTACGCCGATTTTGCTAATCATTCAGTTAAAAATATAAATATTAAGTGATGGTTGTGTTCAGGCGTCAGATTTAGCACAGCAGCATTTATATTGAAAAGAATACTTAACAATTATAATTTTTATTGTTATACACAGGGAATCCTAGTTTGGGGCCAGATGACCGTGTGTGATTTGTCCTGGAATTTATTTATTTAGTACGATATTTTTAATTTATTTATTGGTCAACACAAATCAAACTCAATTTAAAAATATTTAACCGGAGTCCAATTTGTTGAAACATGCACCCAAAGAAAGTTGAAAATCTACCACTAGGTGACCATAAGTATCATATTAAGTAGTAAAAAATAAACTGACAAATCGCTATTACCTTACCAATAAATAATTATAGAACCTGCGGCTGGTTGCATTTGATTGTATAAGGTTCTATCTAACCTCGTAAAAGATTACATACCAACTGCAGTTTGGAGAAGTCTCCTATAATGCGGTTAACTTTCCTCAAAATGTTGAGAAAGCTATCGAATTTGTATAAAGTCGATTGCCTGAAGAGTCAGAGGGTATAGATGCCGCATCAGTCATCACTCCCTTTTGCCTTATCCAAGCGTCATATTTTGCACTAAACAAAATATCTCACAAACAAAAACCTTCTCTACACTATACGAGACTAACTTCAAATTTCAATGGCTCATTCAGAATAATAAGGCAAGGGTTGTTAAATAGAAAATGATCTTTCTGTAATATAACAGAAGGTCGAATTTTGTGGATCTGGTAGCAATATGTCTGAGAAACTGGACGTCGAGGTTGTCAGAGGTAACGTGTTGGTCTTTAACTCAATAAAGACTACCCAAATTGACTCAGATGTGCCCGAAGTTTCAGGCCAAACTAATTAGATAGCAAACAATATAACGAGTATTTTAAAGCATTTAATGTGGAAAGGTTTGATATATTATTGTTGAGATTATTAAAAAATACATCTGAAAAATTGTCTCATTTGATATAAACACAAAGAGTACAAATGCGGCATTTTGGTAATTTCTTCCAGACAATCTTAGTCAATTATAGAATAGTATCTTTGTATATTCATTCCTAATTAATGTACGTCTTTGTCTTTTTTGTGTATAATAAAGTGTAAATAAATAGATAAAATAGTATGATGAGATGGTGGTATAAGATCCTTTCATATTGGCAAGAAAAATAGACATGAGTATAGTGTAGGCTTGTTAATTTGTTAATAATAATAAGTAAAACTTCTAGTCAAATTCCTTTCATTCCAAAAAGCCTCCATAACTAATATTTACTACATATTTCACACGTTTTCTCGAAAATAAATCAATCTTTCATTTTGACGCTCTATAGCCATTTCTGACACAAATGCAAATTGGAACGAAGGTTTAATTATAAATCTCTCACATAATGATTAATGTTCTAATGTAATATGTTTTATTTTGGTTTGGTCATTTTAATGTGTGAACTTTTCGTAGGTCTGATAAGTTATATAATTAATCGCATGTATGTATATATTAGAATAAATAATTATCGTATATATGTATATGCGTTTAAATTGCTGTGATACAGTCAAATATACTCGAAATTTTAAATACAAGAAGTAGATTTTATTTTGAATACAATTTTTACGCGTTTACAGACTTGGCTAATTGATGTCGACATGAAAGTATATCTTCTTCTTTAACATCGTGTTCAGGCTCAAACACTGGCAAACGAGTTATACAAGAAATGCATAAAAACCATCGACCGTCACATAAAAATTAAATCATTCCAAGATTTACAGCCAAAACTTTGAAATATAATAACACCCCAGCTCAGGTTACCGAAGAGCACAATAAATTTGGATTTAAGCACGCCTTTTGAAGAACGAACCACTTCACAATATAATAATTTGGTGTCTTAAAAGTTATGATTTACTATTTAAGTAATTGATGGATGTAAATGCGAGCAGGTCACAATGCGGCATTAATTTTGGAAAAAGTCGTAAACCTAAATTTAAGTTTAAATTATCGAAATGAAGGATGAGAGAAACTGAATTAGGCGAAGCTCTCGGAAACAAAAAAGTATCAGGTAGACAAGAATGGAATTAGGATTTAAGTTGATGCCCACAGTGAGAGAATTTGCACAAAATGCATTAAAATCAATACGATTCAGAACAACATGACCAATATATTTACTTTTTAAAAAACTAACATTTTCCAACGTGTAAAAGTGATGGAATAGGGAATATTGCATAAATGTATTTACTGTAGGCAAGTATTAGTTTTACCTTTGACAGACAACTTTAAATATTGAGGTTCTATTGGTCAAATTTTCAAACGTAATTCCAACCAAAACCAATTGGACTGCGAAAAAAAACGACAACCGTGTGTTCGGTGATTTGTGGCTCGCATTCGTTGTAGTGACATGCTTGTTCGGACAGGGACGGGCCACACTACTCGATTCTTAAGCATCAAAGTGGAAAGTGTTTAAGTTATTTGTAGCCACAAAATTTTATAAAAAAATTATTAAACAGAGTAAACAAAATTCAGTTTAATGAATCGCTGACTTTATGGAAATGAAGTGACATCGAGAATAAGGCAAAGGTATACATATAAGTTATCTTTATTAAGAAGAAGTAAAACACACTTTCAATAAGATGGAGCGATAACCTTTTCGTCATGGTATTTTAAAAAGTTCTCGTCTTTGATGACAAGAACCTATTTGTATACTCTGCAAATTTTGAATCGATTATAAAACTATCGATAAAATTATCAGAATCACAACACTACGCCATCTCACAGACATCGAATCCGCAAACAAAATCCAGTGCGTACGTAACTTGTTAAATTCGCGTCCAAACGGACTGATGTTGATTGAATTACGAGTTTCCCTGCAATAAGTCTTGAAAACACGTACAATATCAATGGAAAATAAAGTTTCCGTTTTTGCCTTGTACTAGAAATAAATGGAGAAAGTCTTTCATTAGAGCCCGTGGATTTTTCCCCTGTTATGTAAGTGTCACCGTCTACGTTGGGAGACATTTATAACGCCGAGATAAGAATGAAATGCTCTGAAAATCATTTCTAAATCTGAAAGCGCTTTTTCGTTTCTTTAAATTACTGTCCTGACCTTTCATTTATTTTTAATCTTATTTTATTACAGAATTCCTTGTGATTATTTTATTTTTATACCTACTTTTGTGTTTGTACCTATTTTTGATAGATTATACCTTATGACGGTTTTAATGTTTATTGTTAAACTGGCTGTCCTAAAAATAAAGGGCACTTTTTTATGTTATTTTATACAGGGTGATTGTTTCATACCTTCAAACCATTTTACTCATGAAACTGAACAACTTTTGTCTACAACTTTGCTGAAATCGCAAATCTTTAAAACAAATATAGACTAAGAAATTAACTCATGTGCTATGTACGGAAAGTCACTCCACGTCTATAAAAGGAATACCTATTTCTAAAATCCCACCTCTTATTAACAAATTAAACGTTATAGAAAACCTGAAAACAAATAAACGTTATATCTAAAACATTATCTTTACCTGCTTTTAACAACAAATTGTAAAACCTCATGTGTTTGCGTTTCCCGAACCAAACAAAACAAGCCACCTTAATTTGTTTACAATTAATTAATACCGATAAAAGGTTAAACATTTTGAAAGGAATAAGAATCACCTAATATGATACGGGCCGATATTTTATTTTGGTCCTTCGGTCGTCCTCGTTGAGAGGTTAGTTAAAAGCGTAATTGGTTTCAAGTGCTCCCTCAGACCATGATACGTTGTTTTTATGACATCCTGAATTCTGATCGCTTTTAGACAAAAGCCGGCACGTGTTCCTGAATGGAAATAGGTAAGTGCATAAATCGTAAAGCTGAAGAATCAGTAAAATCAAGGATTTGCAAAACCTGACTTCGTTTTAGAATCAACAATATTTAGGTAAGTATCAAGATTAAAATATAGTACATAAACAGAACATTATTACCTAAATACGTATTATTCTTTGTTGTGAAAGAATCCATTCATTCTCATTACGACCTTCGCAAATACTAATGAAGACATTTTCATCACCTGAAATCCAGAGAAGCAAAACTTTGTCTCATAAAAACTAACATTCTGAGACTTCCACTGTAGACCAACGCGACTCTATCACTGTAAAGGCAGTGGCCATAAGTCATGGATCGTCTGAGCCTTGACCTCTATAATTTACCCAAAAGTAGAGATTAACTATCCTCATTCGGTTGGGAAAAGTTGGTAACCCTACGTCTATCACCGGCATCATCATCGATGCCTTTAGATGGGACGATGCTAAGAGCTCACCAATTATGGATAAAAACTGTATTTTACTCCAAGAAAATATTGCTTCAGTGGTCAATTTCTCATCAAAAATACAATACAGTCCTCACAAGGAAAGTAATTAGTATTAAATCACAGCCCTCAAGTGTACAACTATGAAACATTTCCATACGGTTCGCAATTTTGTACTGCTTCATAATCGGCATGTCATACAGTATCATTGTCTTCTGGATTTGTTATGATTGCTTTTTCAACTTTGTTTAAATTGTATGGATATTTTTAAATTAGGTTAGGTTAGGTTAGGTTAGTTAGGTTAAATGTAATTGCGCGCTTTTTACGTGCCCTTACACTCCATACAAGTCGGCCTACGAAATTGGTACCTATCTATGTGTTTCTCTTTCTAAATATCTAAGAGTGAGTGGGATAGTCGAGAGACGAAAGTATGACATTGCCACTTCGTGTAGGTACCACTTCTTCCCTTCTAATAATTGAGATACTTCTTTCTATTATATCATGTAGTTACTACGATATATACGTATTTAATATTTTGGTCTTAGGAGTCGCAGATGCCTGTAGGTACAAATAACCAACATTTGACCACGGGTGAATAAAAAGAATTCAAGGTAGCCGTCGAACTTGGGACACGAATCGAAAAATATATTCTCCTTATCCATCTCACAAAACTAGAACAACGAGATATTACCGCTCCATAGAGGTTGAGATGACAGTGTCTCTGATACGTACAAGCACTCATTTCAATCTTTATCAGCATTCAACAAAAATAAACGCACATATTAAGCGATGACGTTCACAAAAACATCAAAAACACCGCTTACACTTTTACCCTCTAAAAGAGTGATAATGATTTTTACGGAAAAAGTGTTTTAAGTGATGTAGGTGAGAGGGAACATCAGTGCGGATTGTATTCAATCATACCAGGCCCCGGGGGGCGGATAAAAAAGGTTCGTATTCGTGTGAAAATTAACAACACAAGTCTAAACTGTATTCGGATTGCGTGACTGTTGTCAACTGAAATGATTAAAACAAGTGCTTTTTTATCCCACTGCCCCGGTATAAATGTAATGCTTTTTTGGGTTAATAAATCTAGTTAGACTCTAAAGTGTGAAGTACTATTAGATATGTCCTAATCTCTTCAGTGTCTTTAGAGGACACCTTTATTTTAAGCTAAGAAGGTTTTAAGCTAATTTAATAAGCAGCTTTAAAGATTTGGAAAATGCTTTTAAAATGAGACACTACTAACTACTAGAGACTTCACTGAGGAGTCAATAAAACATTTGATAGCTAAACGGAGTTCTGTTCTTGAATTAGGTACCTATTTTGTTTCGCCTTTAAAAATCAAAAGATCAAGAACTATTGAATAAGTTAATTACCTTAATACAGAGAATTAGGAAAAAAATTTAACCAACTGTAAATAAATAATGCGTGATTTTATAAGATATCCAACAGAAAAGGTTATAGTCGTCATCACATATGATATGATAAACTTTACAAAATCAAAAGGAATTTCTTATTTTAAATATTTATGTTTCGTTTCCAAAGCAACTTTTTGTTGCTTTTAACTTTTTACCTTAAAAAGACCTTTTCAATCTCTGTTTTTATGAATGTTAGCGAAGCTTAGCGACTTCTGAGAGGAAATAAGATTAGATAAGCAACTCAACCGGTGTTCAGCGATGCCAGGGGGAATCGTAGTAATTAACAAGTGGATTACATAAATTTTAATAAATGAGTATGTTTTAATATAAGTAACAGGAGTTGTATCTATAATTTTGTAATTTAAAATTAATCGAATGGATCTGATAAAGGAAATGGCAGAGGAATAGCTAAGTAAAACTGTGAATAAATATGTGCTTTAAAATTATTATTATTTTTATCAAGGTATTGTTTTATTGGCGGTTGTAAATGTATTCTATCACTTTTTAAATAAATGACAAAGAAAACTCTACCACTACTACCATTTTAGATAGTATGGAGATAGAGTCCAATGTCGTTAATGTAAAAGACCCGAATGTCTGGATATGTACAGTCTTATTAGAAAAAACGTCTCTTTGGATTTTTATGCCAAAAACTTAAGTTTGAACGACTGCAGTTTGAATTTGTTAAGAATTCTGGATAACCCTTTTAATCAGCCAAAATTGGTTCAACATGATAAGCACAAAACCTTGTTAACGAGTTCTACGTCTATTTTGTAACATTTTTAATATATATAACATCTGATATTAGAGTTTATTAATACAATTGATAAGTTTCCTTCTTAAAGTTTCCACCTATTACAGTAGCTCCAGTGGTGAATAGGTTTAATTATACGAAAATAATTTATAGTTTATTTTTTATTTACAACAACTGAGAAGACCAGACAATCTTACTTGCCCACGCTTAAGATCCTTTCGCAAACAGCAAGCAATAATTCAAAAAGTTTTTACACCTACTTTTATTTATGATGGATCCTAATGCAAATGGCGGCGGTAGGGCGCCCGCGCCGCTTACGAATGTTTCCGCTCCTAAAAGGGCAGGTTTTGTCGAATCTGTGTCTTGAATTCTGACTCAAAACAGGTGGCCGTGTTTAAGATAATCCATGTTAATGCCGCATCTGTCCGTCTGATGTATCACTCTGACATGCGCGCCTTAAATTCGTTTAAAATATGGTCCCATTTTCTGACACATGTTAATACCAAAAAATATGCGAGGTATCAACTTGTGACCTGACATCTAAAATAATTAATATGGATAAAGTGATAATTTATTGCAATGTTATATTTGAAGGTCAAACAACTGAATATTTTATTTCAAATGAACTCGAAATGTTGCATAGAAATAAATAAATAGTCTTTATTTCAGACGCTCCAAATTCAGAGAAACAGAGTTTCGCCCACAGTAAATTTAATTAAATAAAATTAGACTGAGATAAAATTTATAAGGTATATGTATACAGTAATTAATGAATTCGTTATAAATATCGAATAAATATTATAAATTTCAGACTTATTTAGCTGTACTAGAAGTTTCAATTAAATTGCTTTGAGCATTTAATTATTCTACGTGAAATGACATTCGTACGTCTAAGGCTGTTTTTTATTGTTATGAATTTAAGTGCGTTTGACTACATCTCACCTGATGGAAAGCGATGGTACATCGTAGTTGAGGGTGGTACACGCAAACTCAAATAATGCCTATTCACTCTCGCCATGAAGATCCCTAGTTTGTAAGAATCGGGAAACACAGACGCAGAAAGGAGTTCCACTCATTCGCAGTTCGCATAATAACTGAGGAAGCATAGCGCTTCGTACGAATAAGTAGAATATCAACTACAAAGGGATGAAAATT
Source organism: Coleophora deauratella (assembly GCA_958295455.1). Taxonomy (NCBI): domain Eukaryota; kingdom Metazoa; phylum Arthropoda; class Insecta; order Lepidoptera; family Coleophoridae; genus Coleophora; species Coleophora deauratella. The sequence goes on along the minus strand of OY282405.1, from coordinate 4,372,809 downwards.
ACTACATAGAACTACAACATAGAAATTATTAACTCTTTTCTCTGCGAACACATCAAATGCACTACATCGCCACACTAAGACATAATATTATACATACTATGAAAAGATCAAACTTATTAAAAATGCAAAAAGGAATATCTCTTCTATATCGAAATTTGATATGTGTTACGTGCGTTGCGTGGTAGCGATTATATCTAACACTGTTGTGAGCGAAAAAACTTACAGTAATATCTTAACGGATATTGTGATATTACTTATATTTCTTTTGAGATTCAAGAAGCACTAGAGCATTACAAGAACCTTCATCACTTAAGGCGTTCGCCCCCAGCTGAGTCTTCGGAGTCGTTACTGCGTGACATATGGTTGTCAAAATTAGTCGGATTAGTGATTTTACGGAGCTTGAAACCAGCTCGTATCCAATTACGAGCGGAACTGAAGAATTGACAGAGGAAAAAACAAACATGACAATTGGGTTTTAAAAAGGGAACGGAATTCGTTCGAAATCTGATTTTAATTTTCGAACGCGTTGCGGATGCTGATTTTGGTGGTTATGAAAAGCAGATGATGATGGTGTGATAATTACTTGATTTATTTTATGGTGTTTTCTTCCTACTTTATGTTATTCTGGCTGTTTGTTAGGTTGTGTGCCTGACATAGATGGAACTAAGAAAAAACTATGCTCAGTATTTTTTTTTTTTCATATTATTTAGTCCATCTATTTGGTACCTAGTATCCAAAGTTAATTTTGGCCTTTCTAAGGTAATCATGAATTCTGGAAATAAAATAAAGAAAAAAAATTTTTTATAACGGAGTTAATTTTATAACTATAATGTATTAAAACCTCAATCGGCTTGATTGTTCGACGTCTTTCTTTCAAAATACGATATATTTGCTCCCAAAGTTCACTACAGCTGCGCTTGCGCATTCGATACAATTAGCGCCATCTGTGTAGTTTGTGATACACTAAAAGTTGTCGCTACTCGACAACAGATAGAGCTTTTTTGTTACTGACATTAATCTTTTTGATTATTTTAACAAAAGTGAGATATTATATTTTGTCCACGTAAATTATTTATCTCTCTTGTATATACAGTAGGTATATAAAAAAGTGCATTTGAAATATTAAAGAGTTACTAAGAATCAAGTATAGAATACAGGAAAAATATTGGAAAAATCCGCTCTTTATACATACTTTTTCAGATTTCCATACTAATTCTGAATATTGAATCAAGAATTTGTATGGAAAGCTGAAAAAAAAAGTTGTAGATCGGATTTTTTCAATATTTTTCCTGTATTTTATACTTGATTCTGAGTAAACCCTTAAAACTTCAAACGCACTTTTTTAATATATGTAGGGTAGATTCTAAGAGAGATAATATTAAAAGAGATTTTTAGATAACAGGATTCAATGCACATTATAATTTTTTATAGAATATCACCATCACATGTAAACATAAACAGAGGTCCCCTAAACACCATCCATCTTAAACAAAATCTCCTGTCAGCGTAAAACATTTCCCCCGCCTTGAATTCACAACTTTAATTAAAACGATTCATAATTATAACTTGAAAATTATAAAATGATTCCCTTTAAGCTGACTGTCAACTGAACAATTCCGTACAGTCCATCAAAATTAATCTAACCTAATCCGGGGCTGTCCCAAGTTTAAACAAAGATATCGCTAAGTGAATATCAAGTGCTTGATGGCTGAAAACTTACGGGACCACAAACCTGTTTATTAACGCGAGCGGAACGTCCCTAATGCTGTTTGTAGGTAAAAATGTATGAATGTCCTTTGAATTGTTACCATCTGTAGTCATATTTTTTAATATAAGATACCGTTAGATAGACCTCGATTATCTATTTACTTAAGGGGCAATGTCACGGAGCTCACTAGCGCTCGAGGTTTTTAATTCATTTTTATTAAACTACATAAGATACATGACTTCCTTTTGTTCGCGAGCATTACACCATAGGGTGGTATTATAGCAAACATTGCAAGCATTAAGAATATCTTCGTATATTTATAAACTTATTTTCTTCCATACGTTTCAGTTCGACACATCATCCAGAGTTTTTCAATTTCATTAGTAGTTATATTTGAAAATATTTTAAAGAAATAATGTACTTTTCGTCGCCTACGCGACTAAAGGGCGAACCTCATTCAAAATATGAATATTATTTATATTTTATTTACGTATCATTTATTGCCCAAGCCTGCAGCATAGTTCTTTTTTATTACCAAAATGTAGTAATGATATTATGGCAAAAAGATTCAACAAATCGGGGAAAGCAAATTGTTTTTTGGCTCTGCTGTAAAATTTTAAAATTTGAGGTTCGCCCTTTAGTCGCGTAGGCGACGTTTTGTTCTGACTCCACACTCCTCTTTTTATCGCGTAGCACAATTAAATCACAATACAAGGGATAGACGGCATTTTTTTGGTTTGATGTTTAAGAAACTTATGATATACATAATACGTATATCCTTCCGCGCGTTTCAGTCCAAAACTCCCTCCAGTGTGTTAACAACTCGTAAAGTTTCCACTGCGCCAAGTTGCACCAGATCGTTAATCGTCGTTTATTATAAACCCTCACCCTTTGTTGTGCAGTTTGTGCACATCAGATGTAGGAATCGATTTTCCAGGACGTCTATAGAAGTTGTTTTTAGTTTCGCCTAAACTAGAGGTCCAGAATAATAATAATAATAAACTTTATTTGAACTAAATGTTACAATATTTTAATGGCATGGAGTTGACTATTGTAAACAATAAGGTGTGATTAACACGAATTTTTTTGTATCTTGGCTTCTGTTTTAGATTAAGTATCTATCCTCGCTATAAATATCATGCGTCTATAGGATATTAGCTTCTTATAAAAGAGTGATTTATACAGAGAAGAGAGATTATAATTACAGATTACAATTTCCCAGTGTCTGTTGAAATTAAAAGTATCATTTATTTTTCTGAAAGAAAATACAAACCACTGAATAATTAAAAAATCACTAAAATAATAGACATACTTAACTAACCGTTTATAATTTCATCAAAGAATAGTTAATTAAAAAATGCCAGCAAAGCTTATTTCAGTGTTCAACAATTTTATAAAACCGTAGAAAGAAAAAATATATATAATTTCCTACCATCTAATTCAAGTTGCTTTTCAGTGAGAAATCTTTTTTCAAAACACAGTTAATAAAATTTAAATTTTTAATTTTATTTATAGTTTTCACAAGCCTATTTCAGTCATGGCAATATACAGTGTGAGTCCTTATAAAGTGCATATATGAAAGGGGGTGAAATAAGAGCCAATTTTATCGCCCAGAAAAATATTAAAAAAAAAATAAAAAAGTAAAAAAAAATGTGGTCGTTTTTTTTTAAATTAACATCTGTTGTCCCCAAGTAAACAAAACGTTGTAACTTTTAAATTAAGCAAGCTAGAATGTAAAACAAAAAAGTGAGGACTGGCAGTTGATGGCCGTACCATAAAAATTAAAAAATACACAAAACTAAGACTAAGAAACCCAAAAATAGCATTTAGAGCAACAGTGTAAAAAATAGCGTATCTGGAATACTACTGTTTAATCGCTCATCGCAAACGTTGTATTTAGGTTAGAAACTTGGGGTTTTTATTATTTGAAAGCTAAACTAATTTTAAATATCTTAAATCAATAAAAATAGGGTTAATAGGTGTTATTTTAATTTTTTTTGGAATGAAACACAAAAAATTAAAAATTTTCTGTAAAAAAATGCTTATATTTAATTGATGGTGTTTATTTTTGTGTATTTTTTTTAGTGGCACGGCCGTCTACTACCAATCCTCACTTTTCTTATTTTAACCTTTCTAACCTATTTAATTTAAAAGTTACAACGTTTTGTTTACTTAGAGACAGCAGATGCTATTTAAATCCATATTTATTTTTTTAATATTTTTCTGGACGATTAAATTGGCTCTTATTTCACCCCCTTTCATATGTGCACTTTATAAAGACTCACCCTGTATAAGCTATATTATATTGTACATATATCTCACGGCCGAAGAACTCTATTATCTCTGTTATTTCTCCAGATATACAAGGTTCAAATTTCAAATTTCAAAATGTTTTATTATAATATTTTATTTAAAAAGATGCTGTACACATTCTTTTGAAACGTCATGTGCCACTTGTACACTAGGGCCACTTCTTTCCCTAAATCTTCAAACTGGTTAAACTCATCCTATATTCCTAATCTTAGACTAGAATCTCAATTATATTGGTAAACTTATCAATGGGGAAACTACTGACTGTCAATCGACTATTCATGCACTGGCACACATAGACACTTGAATATCTAACATTACTAACTACACTTTTAGCGACCCTTGGTTTCTAATACTATACCATACAAAAAACTTCTTTATGTATAAGCTTCCCAAAGCTTTGTCGTAGCAGGCCCCCCTCTCGGTGGACCGACGACCTGATGAAGGTTGTGGGAAGCCATTGGATGCGAGCAGGACAGGTTGATAAGAAAATCCTTGGCGAGGCCTTTATCTAGCAGTGGAAGTCATTTGACATGATGATATAGGACTAAGGTGACAATATTCTGACAGCACACTTGATGGAAAGTGGCTGGCCGCGGCCTTTGGGCATTTATAACCTCCGAAAAGTTATATGTCTTGCCGATTCTATAGGGCTATAGATGGAATTCTCTTAATCTGATGGCTGATCAGCCAAGGTAACGATAGGCATAAGAAAACCTCTTGCCCCACCCAGTCGAACTTACATGAAAGTCCTACCACCATATCGGAAACAAACCTAACAGTAAGAAACTTAACAGCATCGATGCCACACAAAACCTAACCAATCTCATTATTTTTAACAAGCTCGTTTACAAAGGTTTTCTCTTGCCAAAATCGCCAATTTATATGGTGCGAGAGCAAAAAACACCCCGTGCGAGTAATTACCCCGCTTTGTGTGAAAATCGCCAATATCGAGGGTGCAATATTTTATAGGGTGGCTATAATTTCAATAAGCAATCAATGCTGTGGACGTCAGGGCGTACAAAATGTTGCAAAAAATGATTTACGGATATGCCCAGTGTGCTTTTAATAGAAATAGGTTATTTAAAATGATGGTAATGACTTTTTATTACACTCCTTTTAAGAACTCTGTACCCCAAAGGGTGCCAATGAAGCCCCATACCAGGGTCTAAAAAGACCATTCCCAAAAAAACATCACGGTAATAAAATACAGAACTTACGCGGCGGATTCCACTCATGAAATTGAAATACTTTTACCAAGAAACCCATACCGAATTTTCAAAAAAACACTTTGGACACTCCATATAAAATTTGCCGATTGGCCTCTCATTTTGTAAGTACATGTATAAATTTTTTAACATATTTTGTTTATAAATTAAGGGTTGGCTAGAAAATATTCCTCTGAAGGGACAAAGCCGCCTTTTACATATCGATACTTCTGGGTTCAAAGGGCGTAAACGCTAAGTAGACCTTAGGCGTATACGCCCTTTGAACCCAGAAGTATCGATATAAACTTTATTACATTAATATTAAAATATGTTTAACAATGAATCATCATCAACCGAAAGATGTCCACTGCTGGACAAACCGCTTTCCCGCAACCTTCACCAACAATGAATAAGTAAACAAAAATAAACGTTTCGATAAGCTAACTAAACTTTCCGTCAGGCAATAGTTCCCCATTTTCCCCTATTTGGAAACTGCGCGTGAAAGTACCTACAAGCACATGTAGGAAACTCGCGTGACCAAATACTTAAATGCATGTATGGCATTTCATACACATTTCACTTCAGGGCAGACCAATGTTTATATTCTATAGGCTAGCCCTTTCACCTGGGGGCACGATATAAAATACGGGGTCTTAAGAGGGTATTCAAAGGTAAAAGGACCACATTGAATTTATTGTATTGTACAGCTTTCTGCCCTCGGCTTCGCTCAAAAATTTTTTGTTTGGTATCCCCTTGAACTAAATCTGTTATATAGTAGTTATTCGGCGAGAATCAGTTAAGAAATTGAAAAAAATATAGCTTATGTCATTTTCCATGTCACATGCTACGTAGGTGTCAAGATGGTACAAAAAACAAACAAACACATGCTTACATTAGGCATTAAAACTGGCTAATTACAATCGATTTAAATTCGTTTCTTATTAGTTTAAATGAAGTATTTAAGTTGTAGCTTTGCTTTAGAAAAATCAATCAGTTTTTCAATTTGTGTTGTGGTTTCATATTTGTATTTTGCCATACAAAATTATTTAAAAAACGTGTTCAAAACCTGTTAAAAATAACAATCTTACCAAGACTCTTACTAAAGGGTGTAGGAAAACGTGTAATACTTTGCGTATTTACAAGTAGGTAAAAAGAAAAAAAATTGAAAACATTCTATTCTGCAACTTTAATGAAACCCTAAAAATGTTGGCTACAAAGTTGGCTGGTATACAGGTTGTAACAAAAAGGGTGGCAATACTTTAAAAGGGCTTCTAAGTATAAAATTGGTCAACTTTATTATGACTCATTTAATCGAGAAAATATATTATTTCGACTTTTCATGCTTTTCAATTTTGTATGGGAACTTCAACATATTTAAATGACAAATTTAGGCAATGCTAATGCAACAAAACTGCATTTCATATACCTAAATCATACAACAAAAGTAAAGATATTGTTCGATATTACAGGTTCATAACGAGTGCAGTAGAGAGGTCCCTCCAGTAAATTATGGTTTAACCATTTCTACACCCTGTGTAACAGCAAAATATAAGGTGTAAAAAAACTTCTCCCTAAAACATGAACTAAAATATGGAAAAAGTTTTCAACCCACACTAAATTCTGAAAAATATTTCCTACTCCCCATCCATTCTTTGTCTATAATCTGACAGACATTTTGTAAAATAAAAAAACACTAATAAAATGACAAAAAAGTAATTTGAGAATTCAAGTACCTCTAAGATATATTTTCTATGAAAAATTTTGCAGGGTGTTGTTTTGACAAATGACAAAAAAACTAATTTGAGAATTTGAGTACCTCTAAGATATATTTTCTATGAAACATTTTGCAGGGTGTTTTTTTAGTCGATAGTGGCCTTCTAAAGAAAGGACAAAGAATATTTATTCTGAAAATATTATACATATTGTTTTATAATTTGATTCTATTGAAAAAAAGTGCATGCAAATTATCCTTTTTTTTTTTGGATAAAAATACAGAAAAATATTCAATGATACACGTAATATTAGAAAGTTATTTATCATTTATTATGATAATAGTCAGTAATATCAATCAGTTTTGGCGACTTTTTAGATATTTACTTATTGCAAATGTTGATCAGCGCCATCTAGTTGAGTTTAGAGAAAGCCGTGAAAAATTCCCTTTTGCCAAACATGGGGCAGGGCGGCACAATCTTCAGGTATGGTATGTAATTTACTCATACGGCAAAAGTTGGCGCTATCAATAAAAATTCGTTCAAATGTCACTAAAATATTTTTTTATCACTCTTAAGTCTCTTTATTTACATAAGTTCACACAAAATAAAAAATAAAAAGACAAAAAACAATAAAGTCTCGTGGGTGAAATTCGAATCCGGACTTAAAAGCAGCAAAATGTAAGCAGCTCGCATCGAGACCGCTAGGCCATGAAGCACTCACAATAAACGTTAAAAATAAGCATCATATGCGTATACATTTAATGTATATTTCACTCAAATCACTCCTAAAATGAATGTTTGTGAAGATAATTCCCTCATAGATCGATTTCTGGTGATTTTTAAACCCTAACCCTAGATTTTCGTCAAAAGGTTTCAAGCCGTTTTTGAAAGCTTAAGAGATAACTCGTTTAATATTATAAGAGATAAGATACTTACCATACAATTGTTTTGTCTGTATCCATACGAAATTCTCACAACCAATAGTGAACAAATACAAGAATTTTTTGTACTGTAGAGATGGTAATCTAAAAATATATATCAATTTAAGTTATTGTCTATTCGGACTTGGACTAATTTACGTTTGTTTTGGCATTCGTTTGAATAGATCGCTGAATAGAAAACATAAGTGCACTTTGTAGAGTCTTAATATAAGATTATCCAGAAAATATATGCGACTGATTATAAGTTCATTGGTTTTATTTACAGAAAAACCTTAAAGTGAAGGATTCAGGAGTCACAGTACTGTTATCAGTTGTATTGCCACAATGACAACCGATCTTATAGGAAATGTAACTAAAACAAACATTGCAGTGTCCTTTTCTAACTGGCAAATACCTAAATCGTATTAGTTGAAACCCACGTCTGCAAACTGCAGTCCCGGCCAACTAATCGTTTCAGTTCCCGCCTTTCTGAGTACGAACTCTGAATGTTGGAAAACCCGGCTGGATGATCGACGAGGATATCCGAAAAACACGAATATCCGTATCCTAGTTGAAAATTAAAATTGAAATTGAAAATTAATTATTTCATCAACTACTTTAGAAAAACAATCAAACAATTTCTGCAAACTTATTTTAAGTAGTATTGACTACTTGTGTCAGAAGTATCCGCTCTTCTTTAACAAAAGAAAAACATAAATTATATACATAAAGTAGTTGCAAGATACAATAAATAAATTATAGGTATTTATTGTTAAATAATTATTACAATACGTTACTGTTATGGCGACTAGTTGGTACAAGGATATGATATTTTAAATAATAAAGAAACGGAATTTGAGCTGCAATTACTATTTTCAATAGCTATGAGAATTCAGAATAACCACAATGCAACCAAAAGTAATAAAAATAAAATTGACGATCTTTCAATTCACTGAGCAAAATAGATAACACTCATGGTTGAGTAAATGCAGATATAAATAGACTATAGGTGTATCGAGATAGATGAGTAAACAATATCGCATTAAAAAAAAATTCAACATTTACTGACATTAGTAAGTTAAGTGTAGGACTCGTTAACTCAGACATTTATACTGATCATACTGAATCTGTTCTGTGACTATGCTGAAATCATCATCAGTACCAGCAAAAATAAAGAACTGTATTGGATTCCATAATATTATAAGAAAAAAAGAAAGAACGAGAGAGAGATAGAGAGGGAGAAAGAGAGAAAGAGAGAAAAAGAGAAAGAGAGAAAGAGAGAAAGGGAGAAAGAGAGAAATAATGAAATAGTTTATTAGTTCTTAAAGCGTAGCACGATACATAATATTTTCGGTGACCCCTTACCCTAGTCTAAGCCTGTGCCATGGCGGTCGTTATAATACATTTTACTGATTATCAGTTTGCAGCTAACGATCAACATTTAAACAAATAGTACAGTAAAATGTCTAGCAGGATAAGATCGAAGTTTCTAGTAACAGTATTCAGACCCGAAAATATTGTAAAACCTACCCTAGTGAAAACAACGAGGACAGCGCGCCCAGCAAGTTTTCCCTCCGCAATTAAATAAATTGAATGTCGCGGTGCAATTCATTATGTGGCTGCGGGCAGCACTGTACGCCTATGTAATGGTATTAAGTCTGTGATTCTTCCAAGTAGATGTTTTGTCTGGTTTTAGCTATTTAAATATTTTATTTATATTTGGAAAGTATTATTAAATATTTAGCTTCTTGTGAGATTGTATGAAAACGCTCCTGAATTCTAAATTAGAAAATAAATAAGTAAGGTAGGGTTTATACTATAAGTTCTTTAAAAAAATTAAGTTAAGGGAGGTTAACATTTGCCAACAGAATGTTGCCTTTTTGTGTTAAAAATTAACATGTTTCTCTAAACCTGAGCCTTGTAACTTTGTCTCGTGTGACGTATAAGAATAAACATGTTTACAAGAATTAATTGTCAATAATTTATCATTATCGATTCCCAGTTTATAGAGAATGTTAATTTATATAGGTTAGGTAATTGCCTCTTATCAGCGAATAAAAATTCACTCTATTTGCTTCATTGAAAAATAATATTTTTGTGGAAATAAAATTAAGTAAACGAAATATCCCTTTTCATTTCAATTCCATCCCACAGAAAATTGGTATAGATACCCACACAAATAAATCACAACATCAAAATCCACCTGAAACGCAATAACGCTATATTCACCGGTAAAAAAGGAAGAAAACGATAACCGCGCCGGATATCCGGTTTCGTTCTGCAATCAAAGATGGTGGGTAAATGTCGCGAAGCTTGGAAAGATCAGTCGTATAAAGGGTGACAAATTCCAATTTTCCTTAGCGCCTGGGGGTGCGATCGCATCGACCGGTCAGCGGGACCTTTGTTTTATGTCTCGGCAAATTGGACAAATTGATTTAGTATTCGGTTCGGACTAGTCCATGAATCATGAATTACCTCGGGACATGAAATAATGCCCCTTTATTTTGAAATAATGAATAATTGAGATTCGTTAGTAATAATTTTCATGTTCAAGGTTTCTGATATTGATTAAAAGTTACATGCGTAACGGAATTATAATAAAAAGTACAAAATTCTGAGAGGAATTTTGTAAGGTTTTTTGATCACCCCTGGAAAGGGGGTTCTCGAATTCAAATTCTAATTCCAAATATCTAAATTTAAGTACCCATGTACCCAGTTTTTTTAATCGTCATATATTTACTACCCACTACACTGAACCTGTACACAGAAAGCGAGAAGAAACGTCGACCAAACCAACATTCTGTACAATCTTTCAACAAGGGAAATTGATAGTTTTCTTAATAAATCTGTGAATTTATCGTAGTCGAAACAGTACACATGAGCGTTTAACCACTAACTGCCGAATTTCCACAACCGCCCTAGCCATTATTTCCGTAACGTCCGTTCATTACCGAGAACCGGTGAAAACCGATCCCGTAATCATCACACCCTGTATGAATGGTTCTCTTGTTCGCTACTTCTGGCTTTTCAAAGCCACAGATTTTTAGGAAAAATGCAAAGGTTTAGCATGAAGTCCTTTCTTAAGTACATTTAAGATTATTAGGTCACAGATATTAAATAAAATTAATGCCGAACTGTTCAGATTCAAATTAATGTGAAGAAAAATGTTTTAATAATATGTCGATTTGGAAAAAGGTTCATCGTATTCGGTTTTAATTCAACTGCCCGCAACGCCATCGCCACTAACCTACTGGATGACGTTCAAACAATTAGTGACTTTTATTACCTTTCGGCCCATTAGATCCGTTTCCCAAATCACCCAGTAATGCACTATGTCATATTTAAAGATGGCATTTATTGTTTATTTTTACGTACTACTAGCGACCCGCCCCGGCTTCGCACGGGTGCAATGTATTACATACATATAAACATTCCTCTTGAATCACTCTATCTATTAAAAAAACCGCATCAAAATCCGTTGCGTAGTTTTAAAGATCTAAGCATACATAGGGACAGACAGACAGCGGGAAGCAACTTTGTTTTATACTATGTAGTGATTGGTAATCCCTTGACATCGTCTCACCTGAATGTCAATGGCAATGAAAGGTGAATGTCTCAAGTAAAATAAACAAGATCGCGATACTGTAAAAGCAGTCCGTTTGATCTACATATTTCGTGCTAATGAAAGCATTAATAAAAACAATTTCAGATCGGTCGTGGCTTTATAAGACTGCGGTAAATCTATTGCTGAAATTGACGGATACTTTTAACTAGAAAAAAAACGGTGACTTAGCAAAAACAATAAAAATTTATAAATAAATGGTTAACTTAAATAATAAATATATTCTTTTTTTAGTCAGGCAGCGCAGACCTTTCAAGAACAGTAAAAGTAGATACATAAAAAATAAGATAGAAATACACACAAGAATAAAAAATGTAGGCTTTGTATTGTTTTTATAAAACCTAGTAATTTAATTTATGTTAGCTTGTCTTTTCAAGAAAATTTCATCATTTTATGTACCTACCTGGATTGAATTGAAATTGTATAGTACAAGGAATATAATAATATTTTAATAATATAATATTTTTAAAACCTTCGTAATTTGGCAATGTTTTTTTTAAATAACGAATCAAAAATAAATAAAATCTAATACCAGACCTACGCATAACTTTTTAATACAATCAATGTCACTAACGTAATAAAATAATAAAACATTGAAATAAATAATACGATTTCTTGATGAACAAAATAGCAACATCGAACAACATTGCGATGGCGTTGCGAACAATTTTAATATCCTCATAAATTATGAAGATAAGCAAAACGCCACAGTTTTAGTGTTTACCAGAAATCTAATTAACCGTAGGTTTTTTGACTGCGTATTAAGGAAAGCTATAAAAGAAACCAAGATTTATAACATCAACCACAAAGCAATATAAGGGCCTTTACCAAAAATTAGTCATTGTGGATGTCGATGTGTTTCGCAGAAAATAATATGGAGCACGCGAGCCACAAAAGTGGCCGTAAATTTCAAAATAGTGCCTGTTCAGTGATATATTATGGAATTTGTTATGAATTTGCGCGGGAGGATTCAATTTCCGAATTTATTTGGCATTCGTGTTGGTGAACCGCATCCGTCGCGTTCTTCTTTTGAATTCGAATGTCGTGCACCGAAGTTTTCTGGCAGGAGTATAATAAAGTTATGCAATAAATATGAAATGGCAAGATGGCCAATCGTGAAAGTATCGTGCATAACATCATCCATGTAGATAATAGATACATGCAACAGGGTATATTAACCCACTGGAGTATGTTTTATTAAATAATAAGGTCTAACAAAATCAGCTGACATTTATACTGGGGATTCCGCTAATAATTAATTCTTAAATGGTCACCAGCAGCTGATCGACACATGACATAAAATTATTTGTTTCGGTTTCTTAGGTTTGGGTTGAGTTTTACAAGAAGGCTTTTTTGATAATTGCGACAAATTTTATTACAACTTATAATGGTTTACATATCTAGCTCTGTTTCTAACTTTCTTTTAAAAGAAAAAAATAGATGACTGCAAAATGCCTAAGAAGACTGCATATCGTTTACCAGTCAAAAATATGATTAGACTGATTGCTTCTGAAGTCTTAAAACCTTTTCACTTTGACCAATGGAATTATTTTTATTACGCGTACTTAAGATTTTGTTTACATACAAAAATCTTCCAAAAAGCCCTAAATATTTATAGAGATACGGGCTCTCATATGTCATGGCTGAGTCATTTCCAACGAAGCGCTTAACAGCACACTTAATTTACGACTCTGATTGGGTAATGTATAGCCGGCCGCGACTTTTTATGACCCACCTTTTAGGCTTATCTAGATAATTCTGGCTATTAATTGTTTGTAGGTATGTTTTATTGATTTCATCAATTATGTTAACGTTAAGGAAAGTAAGACTTCTACTCATCTGAGTTACTTTTTATCAAATATCAAAAACGTCAATCTCAGTGTCAGAAGTGTTCAAACAGCCTATAAGGCCTCCGACGTGGCGTAACGACTACCATCTAATAGCAGCCGGCACCAACGTCTTGACATGCCTTGCATAGCACGGAAACGGTCGAGATAAATGCCACTAACAGACAAACCCATCCAGATTATACGGAGTCTATAGTCACTTAACCTGCGTAATTGACGCGACCACGCAAGTCGCACTGAGCAACGACCGCTTCATGCAGTCACGCTAAAAAGTTTTTAATTTTTAATGCGATGACGCTTTTTGCAGCGACTGTAGGTACGTATACATGTACAGTCTCGTGCAACTAAATGTATACAGCCAAGTAGTGCAAGTAGTACAAGATGGCACGGCTACTCTGTACACTTTTAGGTGAACAGGACTGTACAAAGATATACACATACAAAACGCGACTCATCTATCTGTGAACTTTCATTGGATCCACCTCCTACTCCTGGGTATTGGGTATTCGTCTAGTTCGCCAGCCAATGGAACCAATTTCCTGCATTTGTGACACCGATATATACCACCCCGGAACCAGTTTCACTAGTTCTGAATTAATAAACTTTGCCGGAGAATGCTTTTGGCTCGGGCAGACTTGAGTTTGACTTGAGTTGAGATGGAACTTTATTTACTTTTGATCAGAAGGAGTGCCGTCATTCCAATTTATTCTGTTAAGTTTAAGTTTGAAAATTTGTTTCAGTTAGTCGGTTGGAGTGTTGTTACGATATTATTTAATTTTGGAGTTTCTTGTCGTTTTTAATTAAAACTATAAAGGTTTTAACAAAATAAATAAATGAATATCCGGGACAAATCACTCACGGTCATCTGGCACCAAACTAGGATTTCCTATATTATGGGAACCAGAAACTGATATATACATACACATATACGTTTAAATACATACACATATATAGATATAATACACCCAGACACAGAGCAAACAAATCTGCTCATCACAGAAAGGTGGGGATCGAACCCACGACTCTCGGATCAGTAGTCAGGATCACTAACCACTGAGCCTGTAAATTCGCAAACTGTAAAGTCAGTTTGTAAATTAGCTGAAAGTTTTTAAACTGGGGCTTTCACTCATAAAACTGAAGAAATAATCCAAGAACCTTTTCTTCATTCACAAATATAAATCCCAATATACAAAAAAAAAATTTATAATAATATGTATCTACTGATTATGAATATTAATTTGCGTTAAGCAACGTCAAAATGTGTATGCCAGACTTCAAAAGGATTTGCAAGAAATTATGCACCGCGTGCCTGTACAATTTATATATTCTTTAAAAATTGTATTGATTAGTTACAGCTTTAAATAAATGCATTGCACTAAGCTACTTTGGATTTGGCTTGGGAGTTCACTCTTTGATTAACATCTTAAAATAAAACGGTTAAGTCTTGAACTGTTTAATTACCGTGCGTCATCCTATGACATTTCGATCTTGTTCTCTATAAATATTAATATTGTGTCGCTTCATAAATGCATCAACAGGGTGAATAATAACTTTTGTTAATACTGTCATATAAATAGGTATACTGTTTAAAGATATTTACCTTTAGAGAGTATAGTAGTTGACTCTACTAAGCTATTGTAGAATTTATTTACTAACTTATTTACTGACAGTCAGTAAATAATAATAATAATAATATCCGGGACAAATCACATACGGTCATCTGTCCCCAAACTAGGATTCCCTGTATCTTGGGAACCAGAGACTGATATACATACACATATACTTTAAATACATACATATATAGATATTATACACCCAGACTCACAGCAAACAATTCTCCTCATCACAGAAAAGTTTGCCCTGTGTGGGGATCGAACCCACGACTCTCGGATCAGAGGTTAGGATCGCAAACCACTTAGCCACCAAGTCAGTCAGTAAATGCAACATGTCTCACTTTTTACATACACTCTCATTTTTCATTAAAATTACATTACTTCTCCAAGTCCCAATATTACGTGGGTATTATCCGTTCATATGGATCCTACATCTGGTCCCCGATCTCCACTCAAGAAATTTTCTTCTTCACCCCTCTACTAGTTCTGCAAATCTATTCAGTTTCTACTTGTTTATATAAGTTAATGTCGATCGATAAGTTTCGTTTTTATACGGACTACTTAATTTTAGATATAATCATACAAAATGTATTCAAGAGATATTAGCTCCTATCGTAGTTTTTTGAGCGAGTATAAGTCTGTGTTGGATGTGGGCGTAACATAGGTCATTACTGGCAACGTCAAAAATAATAGGTTTTGTATAATATCTGCACATAACACTTCAAAGGACAAGATATTATACATATATGTATATATTTTCTCATAATAATTCCCCCTTTAACATAAACCACTCCACACAAGTTTGTTTACAAAAAGTTAATGAAAGAGTACAAGGAGTGACATTGAATGACGAGGTACCGCCCTTTGCGTATCGCAATTTATACAGTTCGTCTGTACCGCTGCCCTTTGCATGCTTCTGCTATATTGATTAACTAGTAATCCCTTTGGGTTGACTTACTGGCCTATTATTACCCTTGATGGATTAGGTTTTACTGGGGGTCCTAGTTTGTTTGTGTTCTAAATCTTCTAATTGGTTTATTGAACTTACAAATTTTGTTTGATTAAGCAAATTGCTACATGATGACGATAATAGCAAATATGCATTGTTCTATCGCTGACCATTATTTAATGAAGACGATTATTTATATAAAGGTTTAAGAATTTTTTTTTATGTTTATTGTGGACGTTTCATACAAAGTTGAATAAGTTGGCCAATCCGTTGATCGACTCGTTAGAAAAGTAAAAAAAAAACGCGTATTGACGATGACTTTGAGACTTTTTTGGCGAAACTCACAGCAGCTGAGCAGTTTATTATTTTTGCTTTATTATCTGAATAAATAAATGATTAAGAGATTTGGTGCATAACGTCGATGGTGTTTTATGCAACAAGTGCCGTTAAAATGTATTGGGTGCAGATAATGAAATAAATGTGTGCGAGTACCCTGAAGAAATCCACAAATGGTTCAGCAAAAATGCTTTAATTTTCTCGAAAAACTGACTGATACCTAATGAAAGAAGACTTCATACTTAAATATTTGAATATATTACAAATTTCATATTATTTTTAACTTTTACAACAAAAATTCTTTAAGGGATATTTATACATCAGACAAGTTTTATGCCCATAGTTCAGTTTTCCTTTTCCTTGTTGCGAAGAGCAGGAAAGAAATAAAAACTTTTTAAAATACGATGGTTTCATTGAAAAAAGTTATACAGTTTTATAAATACAACAGAAGCCCCAGTTTAAGTAACTTCAGCAGATTTTGTTACACCTCCTTATAATAATTAAAAACGGTATTTTACACACTAAACTTTTCAAGCACTCTAAAAGCACCTCATTGTGAACAACTTCTTATTTAGAAAGTAAGTCTATCAATTCATTACTCAGAGAAAATAACATAGATAGATAGATTTTATTGCGTAGTGCCACAGCACTTACTTCTGAATTCCCAGTGCTCTCAGGTAATTTTGCCTAGGACTTTTCGTTCGATTGTATTCTCATTTTCGTGATATTGAAAAATTGCTGCGAATGGCAATTGCCTCTTTGACTTTTCCAGGCGCAAAGGGAGTGGTAGCAAACTACTTTCAAAGATTGCTCTGTCGCTTTAAAATTCTGTTCGACGTTGAAAAATGTACTGAACAGTAAAGTCTCAGGTAGCCGTAGCTCTTGAACTACACGGCCATAGGAAAAGTGGCTTATAAGTAATTTTACATAGATTCTTGTTTATAGAAAACTTTCATAGGAATCTGAATGCTTTTAGATGTGAAAGGTAATCCTATATTTAGTTATATAAATATCAACATCATCTACCTATAGAACAACAAGTTAGGTGTTTTTAACTGCCCGGATTTAGAAGAAAAAAGTATCGAGCAAAATTTGTTCAAACCTGTTTCAAATCTCACACATGTATTTGTCTATTGGATCCTAATAAGCTAGTACACAAATTGTAGACATAATTCCTAGTCCACAAATATATCTATATTGTATAATGTAGTATAGAGATCCTAAAACTAGTCTCTAAAGCTACTTAGTCTATGTAACTTAAAGCCCGGCTACACCAGAAACTTGGTCCGAGATTATTTTACAGGACTTCGTATTGTCAAGTGCATATTCTCTCGAGCGAGACTGCCGCATCTGCTGCGGTGGCTACGAAGCAGCTTATGGAACTATGATGAAGCTTTAGGGTGGTTTTATAGTCATGCTTCGTACTTATCACTTAGGTGAAGAATTAGCACTTAATAGACATTCAAAATCGAAACTACGTTGAGATGGAATTGTTCTTTCAACGGTAATTCGAGAGGCGACCTTCTATATGTCTTTGGATCCAGAAAAAACATAATGGTTTTGTATACTCATGGATTTAAATATAATTCTGTAACTATTTCACTTATGTTCAGTTTCATGAATAGAATCACCAGTTACAGGTTTACAGGTATGTACTAGTTTTTTTGGTAAGCCATTACATTAATTCACCTGATGGTAAGTAATGATGATGCCGAAGCTGGAAGCGGGCTTACTAAGATTTCCTAATGCAATGGGGAACTGGCTATTTTATCTCCATTCCATTTTTTATGCATTTTAGTTTTTTTTTAAACGTAAGCACTCAGTGTTTCTGTATTTTTAATAAATATGAGCACTGAATGACACAATTATATTTTTTTTACTTAACGATTCACGTTAGTCCAAATTCGTCGAAGCAAGCTCGAAACAAGTTTGAGTTTAAAAACTTGACTCTGAAGCCAGCCTGACTCATTGCTATGGTATAGTATATCTGTAATCTATTTAATTAAGACCAGAAGCCAGACAGCTTTCCTCTAGTTCCTTGAACTACCTAACTTTGTACTGTTTCAAATACAACCACCAAGTATAATCCAGTAGTATTAATTATATGTTAGACAAGATTTAATATAATATTGCTGGAGTTTATTAATTTAGTCGGCTAAAAATGTTTTTCTTGCAGACTAAGAAAAGCAAAATAATATAGAGGTGTAAAAGTGTTTCCACATAAGAAGAAAAAGCGGCAAGTGCGAGTCGGACTCGCCCATGAAGGGTTCCGTAGCAGCAAGTAACATAATATAAAAGTTTTTGTAGTTCGTTGTAACTTGAATGAAAGGTAAATTGCGGTTTACGATTTATGACGTATTAAAAAAAACTACTTACTAGATATCGTTCAAACCAATTTTCGGTGGAAGTTTGCATGGTAATGTACATCATATATTTTTTTTAGTTTTATCATTCTCTTATTTTAGAAGTTACGGGGGGGGGGGGGGGGACACACATTTTACAACTTTGGAAGTGTCTCTCGCGCAAACTATTCAGTTTAGAAAAAAATGATATTAGAAACCTCAATATCATTTTTGAAGACCTATCCATAGATACCCCACACATATGGGTTTGATGAAAAAAAATTTTTTGAGTTTCAGTTCTAAGTATGGGGAGCCCCCAAAATTTATTGTTTTTTTTTCTATTTTTGTGTGAAAATCTTAATGCGGTTCACAAAATACATCTAGTTACCAAGTTTCAACAGTATAGTTCTTATGGTTTCGGAAAAAAAGTGGCTGTGACATACGGACAGACAGACAGACAGACAGACAGACAGACATGACGAATCCATAAGGGTTCCGTTTTTTGCCATTTGGCTACGGAACCCTAAAAATTAGTGACTATTCAAAATAAAGAAGTCTCATCAATTATGATTTTATTTAAAATAACATAGTTTTGTGAATATAAAACGATTTATAAATATGTATATTAATTTACGATGAGATTAATTTTAATGAAAGTAGTACAATTCAAAGCGAGTGATACTAATAATCCTCCCTAATTGTTTCGCCGTAGTCGGTTGAAAATGGGTATATTTTTCTTAAGAAGTCTCAAAAAAAAAATCGGTTACTAAATATCATTTAAAAGAAGCTAAACTGTTCCATGATGAGTGTGAATTTTAAAATTGATTTTAAAATCTTAAGACCTATTAAAAGTCCAAAAAATAATCGCATAAGCTCATCTCGATCAACCTCATTAATTTAAGTAAACAAAGCAAAGCAAAGAATCCCAAATAACCAAAACGTCCAATTTAAAATCATAAAAGGGGCAATTGAATCGAAATCGTTATAAAAGAACGACACTTGATTCTTTCAACTCGAGGGTTTAATTAAAACATCGATATATTGAAATGTTAACATCGATATCGACGTTGGCCGAAACGCTTGTGTAATACCAATTAAGAAGTTCGGCGTTTAAGAGATATAGGCGTTTGCATAAATTAAATGAATAATGACATGAACAAGTAAGTTCTTGCAGGCTTTGGATGTGGCAAAAAAGGTGGACGGACATGTTTCTAGTTCGGTTTTGATGATTATTCTTTTTTATGTAACGACCCTATTAACGTATTGTCTCCATAAAACCTAAAAAATATTTTTAAAAAGAACTTCTTGACAGAATATTGTACTTTTTGTTGTTATTTTGTATTTCTTTTCTTGTCACGTCCACTACTTAAGTATATTGTATTCAAGCAGGGGTTCGTTCTAAAATAAAAACCACAATTGCAGCCACTCGTTACTTGCTTTTTAAACTATATAATCCTATCAGTTACCCAGGTTTCCTGGAATAAATCGCTCAAAACGATAAGGCCGCCTTTGCATTTTGGATATTTCTGTTTGTCTGGTGTGCAATGAAGAATATTTATCTTAATTTTCGAATTTCAAAAAGAAATCTTTGTGAGTAATTTTAAAAATACCGTATCAATTTAAATGTATCTACGGCTCCTAAAACCAATAAAATATATCTTTTCATTCAATAGTTAGTGTTTGTACATCAAGTTATATAACTTATCAGTTAAGATCTCTTTTAAAAGCGTCCATAAGTGGCCATAAGTTGTCTTATCTCTTATCTTCATTCCTGTCACCTCTGTGGGTGAGGTACTCGTAATTATATTTTTATATCGAATTGGAATCTCCAATAAACTCCTAGACTGTGCATTCCAATATAAATTGTATTGGGAAATCAATTTAAATGCCAATTATTTTAGTAGTCAACATTTTAACGCGGCAGAAGTAAGCTCTGACGCCAAGAAAAACGGTAGAAATTCTGACTTTTAAAATGTATTGCTATTTCAATTGTTTTTTTAGTTGTATCCACACACATTGATCAGCTGTCTGACCAATTTTTTATGCAGAGTCCAAATTATGCAATTTGAGATGAGATGAGATGAGATACAGTACAGTGAGTGGCGATCCAGGTGAGATGATGGCAAAGGCTTACCGATTGTGAATTAAAAAAAAAGCTGAGTCGTAGAACAAAAATTATTAATTCATTATACACTCAGTAGAACCTCTAATTCACAGGCTCTATAGCAATTGTGATACACTATCGGTATTTGTAAAAGGTATTTTTATTTATTTTTATTTTTGTTAAAAACCCATGTCCAACAATCAAGAAAAGAGCGTACTTCCATATCAAAGGCCGGCAACGCATTTGTGACTCCTCTGGTGTTGCGGGTGTCTATGAGCGGCGGTAATCGCTTACCATCAGGTGATTCGTCTGCTCGTTTGCCGTCTATCACATAAAAAAAAATGTCGTTGACACTGCTTGGGCACGGATTCTCTCTTCTTATACCTCGAGAATGTTAGGCCATACTCCACGTACGGGGACTGTTATTTAGTAAAAGCAACTAGTATCAACGATTTAAGAAGAGATTCTTGAGATTATTAAGAAGTATGGAAATGGTCGAGGTAAATGCCAATAACAGTCAAACTCATCTAGATTACATCCGTTTCTGTAGTCAGATAACCTGCATGATTGACGCGACCTGCTTGGGCACGGATTCTCTCTTCTTATACCTC
Source organism: Coleophora deauratella (assembly GCA_958295455.1). Lineage (NCBI taxonomy): Eukaryota > Metazoa > Arthropoda > Insecta > Lepidoptera > Coleophoridae > Coleophora > Coleophora deauratella. The sequence continues at coordinate 4,351,527 of OY282405.1, read as the reverse complement.
GAGAATGTTAGGCCATACTCCACGTACGGGGACTGTTATTTAGTAAAAGCAACTAGCATCAACGATTTAAGAAGAGATTCTTGAGATTATTAAGAAGTATGGAAATGGTCGAGGTAAATGCCAATAACAGTCAGACTCATCTAGATTACATCCGTTTCTGTAGTCAGATAACCTGCATGATTGACGCGACCACGCAAGCTGCACTGTGCCACGACCGCTTCTAATAATATACTATTTTCATGCAATGAAAGTCACTTAAGCGTTTAAGTCCTTTTGCTTTCTCATTTACATAAGAATAGAGTATTAAGCTTACAATATATTCTACCTGCAACACCTGATTCGCTCCGCATTTTTATGAAAGAGATTAACACATAAATAAAAAAGCGGCCAAGTGCGAGTCAGACTCGCCCATGAAGGGTTCCGTAGCAGCAAGTAACATAATATAAAAGTTCTTGTAGTTCGTTGTAGGGAAATTGCGGTTTACGATTTATGACGTATTAAATAAAAACTACTAACTAGATCTCGTTCAAACCAATTTTCGGTGAAAGTTTGCATGGTAATGTACATCATATATTTTTTTTAGTTTTATCATTCTCTTATTTTAGAAGTTACAGGGGGGGACACACATTTTACCACTTTGGAAGTGTCTCTCGCGCAAACTACTCAGTTTAGAAAAAAATTATATTAAAAACCTCAATATCATTTTTGAAGACCTATCCATAGATACCCCACACGTATGGGTTTGATGAAAAAAATTTTTTTGAGTTTCAGTTCTAAGTATGGGGAACCCCCAAAATTTATTGTTTTTTTTCTATTTTTGTGTGAAAATCTTTATGCGGTTCATAGAATACATCTACTTACCAAGTTTCAACAATATAGTTCTTATAGTTTCGGAAAAAAGTGGCTGTGACATACGGACGGACAGACAGACAGACATGACGAATCCATAAGGGTGCCGTTTTTTGCCATTTGGCTACGGAACCCTAAAAACAGATACAAGATAGCCAATCTCCTTGATCAAGGTTGACACGCATCGTGGTTTATAGCACGTCGGTTTCTTTGACGTAAGGCTGTGCACTTATTAAAGTTATCGATAAAGCTGAGTTACACTGATGAGAGTCGTGGCGATGCATATTAATGAGTCGACAAAGTTGGGTGCGTGAAAACTAGGGATTGGTGTAAATTCTTGTGCTCGCGATCGCTATGTTTGTTTGCAACTCTACTCCTAGTGTGTACAAAGTTTTACTGCTTGAAAACTACTGATGCATTCACATTGCATCTTAAGTTCTTATTACAACTTTTTAATGCGAATATATTTTTTTGTCGTTGTTTTTAATAGCAATACAGTTAATGAAGGGCGAAGGTCATTTTGCTCACATATATTTAATGGGTATGAAGTGTCATAATAACATATCCCATAGAAATACCTGATTCCTTCGGAATTCCCAAGGTTAATTGTATAATAATACAAAAGAAAAGATCTGATGAAGAAAGTTTTCTGTCTTCTACCATATTTGGTACCTTTGGCCAAGATTCTATTTGGGTCGCTTAAGCTGGTTAACCATCGAAGTGAGTAAGTAATAAAGAAACTATATTATAAACGATTTCGTAAGTACAAAACAGTGATGCAGTTTTGAATAATCTCATATTTCCTCTTAGTTTATTTGTTTACCAGGAGCGGAAACACTCAATACGTTTACCTGCAAAACTATTTATTTAACCTAGTTTTCTTTACACATAATAAAAAAGTCACAATCCCGAAAGTGTATGTTTCAGGTGATCGGCTTCGCTTGCCCTACACCTCGTCAAAGGTAGTCAGAAACTATATCCTTGCAGGAGATGACGCGGGCAACGGTTAGTTATATTAATAATAAAATGCCATAGGTCAAAATACAACTCAAATTGACAGAACGGTTCAAACTTCAAAATAAAACAAACAACTGGCAAAATTACGTATAAAGTAAATAAATTCGATATTTGAAATTAATTCAGACATATCATGCACTCACATCAAAAAGCAAATAGATAAATAGAAACAAACCCAACACAGTCAGAGCATTCATTGATTGGGTTGACCCAATTTAATAGCAATAGGTACAAGTTACAAGAACCAACCAATGGATAAAAATACTGAACACACAAGGTATTGTATTTAAACATCAAACCACTTAAAGAAGTAAAGTAACTAATAAGTGTGCTAGACATTATTTAAATAACAGTAGTGTATTTGAAATGAAATGAAAATATTTTATTCGAAGCAGGTAGCAGTGTACACTTTTCGAACGTCATTCTTTTATCAACCTAATACGAGGTTCCTACCACTCGGAACTCGTATACGAGTACCCGCCGTTTCGGGAAGTGTTTGCGGAGTGAGAAGAAACGACGGGCCCTAAAGAAACTCCCTCCAACACATTTTTTGAAAATGTCTTATATTCTGTTACATCTTAATGCTAGGTCAAGAAATGATTTATGCAATAAAATGTCATGACTGTAAAGAAAAATAAAAAAATAAAGGATTCAAAAGATATAAAAGTAAAAGTTATTTGTAGCGAAATTGAAGAATACCACCATTTTTTGTTTTTTATCTTAAAATATACTCTATTAAAAATGAAAAAATATGGTGAAAATTTTTTTTTGATACGTTTGATAGTTTCCGAGATACTGAATTATTTAGGTAGGCAAGTGACGCGGGGTAAGCAAGCTGCTGTGACGTCACTACACAACGGTCGCTCAGTGCGCGCCCTGCTCCCTACCTGTATACGTATGAAGTTTGCGTTGAAAATGTTAAAAATAACGAATCCACAAACTAGAAAATCGTGCTTGTGTCAAAGTGCTTAAATACAACTACCAATATACCCGAAAAGTTACTTTTTACTGTTATATTTGAACCTTAAAGTCAAAAGAAATGGATGAAAAGTCTGATCTACCCAGACCCAAAGCCAAAAGTTGTGTCTATCACATTCTCCTTATCTTATAACTTTTACATAAACAGTAAAGTCGTCGCCGTAGCTATTTCTAGCCGATCTAAAATAAAATAAATATGAGTGAATCTCGCGCAGAGGGCTTTGTCCATACAAACAAACAATATTTTAAATTTTATCAACTTATTTTACGATTTATAGATAACTTCTTAGATATTTTCCTGTAATTTATAAGCGAAGATCTATTTTCTGTAAATAAAAATAGATAAATATACTTATATATAAATAATAATAATATTTCTTATATATATATAAAATTATATGCATAAAACTTAAATATATATATATATATATATATATATATATATATATATATATATATATATATATATATATATATATATATATATATATATATATATATTTAAGTTTTATGCCCAGTATAAAAATATGCTCGGAAATAAGGAGTGAGGGACATGGTAAAGGTGATGATGTCAAAAAAAAAACCAGAATCGATACGAATAAACTGTATGCCAATAGATCCTTTAGAATGAACTTAATCCCCCTAAATAAGTCGTAACCCCCAAATCAATGGGAAATCGGAGCCATGGGGTGACAAAGTATGCATAAAACCTGTTAACTGTATGAGATTTTCAAAACCACTAATGTTATCAACTGTAATATAATGACACAATAACGACACTGAAGCGTACGTGGTCGCGTCAATCACGCAGGTTAACAGACTACAGACACGGTCATAACTTGGATGGGCTTAAATATCAGTAACTATCACTAGATGGCAGTCGTCAAGCTATGTCGGAGGCGTTATAGGCAGCTTGGATGGACTGCTAGTCAAGTCCATCCAAGCTGTGATCGTATTTGAAGTCAGTTAACCTACGTGATCGACGCGACCACGTAAGCAGCGCTAAGCATGACTGCTTCAATGCCGTTATTGTGTCATTAATCGGTCCGGTAGATTCAGACAGTCAGACTGACACACGGGTGATCATAAAAGGGTGCCATTTTTCCTTTTTGGTACGGAACCCTTAAATTAAAAAATACACTTATATTATAACTTAAAAATATAAAATGCATTATATTAAAGAGGAAATAATATGAAAGTTACACCTGATACATTCCCTCTCATCTTAGCTTAAGTATAATCGCCTATATCCTAATATTAACCTACTTTTGAAAACAATATTTATAGGTTCAGTGTTAAGGTTATTTTGCTACAATAGTTTCTTGTTACATTACGTTATAAAATACTAAATGTAAGATATAATAAAAACGATGTCGGCACAATAACTCAAACTCAATATTAGATTTAAATTTTAATATGACCCACCCTGTTACAAATACGCATTCTTCGAGTAAATATCATTATTACCTACATTTTTTAATATTAGTAATGAAAAATAGGTACCTAGGTTCTTATAGGGATCAACGATTTGTGATAAGAAAGAAAAAAAATAAGTTATAAGCAGTACTAAGTAGTAAGTACTTTTACATTTTTAATAATCGCGTCTCGGCGGCCGCGGTAAAGAAATCGGAGTTATTTGAGAAATAGTAGGCTTAGCTTAATTCGTCTATTTAAGGCAAGTTATCAGATTTTTCAATCATTTTTTTAAAACTGTCATCTATTATACTTGAAACACTTCTGTAACACCAATTCACATAAAAAAAACTTCAGTTAGAAATGTTATTGTGGGCGAACATATAGGGACCATCCGATAGCAATGTATGAGGGACACAGTACGATGAGAGCGGCGCGTTGTGTCATGACGTCACGCGCGCTTGGCGCGCCCGCGCGATGTATTTGAAAAAGGCGGAAACTAAAATTATCGTAACTTCAAAATTACTCGCTTGATTTAAATGAAACAAAAACAAGTGTATTTCTAGACATTTAGGCTACACGGTCATAAGGTTTCAAGTGATTTAACGGACCCATTAACATTCTTCATTACAAAAACCAATGACAAGAGAAGGCCAGTTCACATGGACAGCACCCGATCACGAGTATAACGCGAGAGTCAGCCATCGCTCTCCTCAACCATATTTGATGGGGCAGTATGGGGCAAATGGCAAGACAAGTATCCGATGCAACCGCAGGAAGTCTAATTTAGTCCAGTCCAGCATTACGTTGTAGAGATGAAGATTCTACGATGGATGCATGGCGTTATCTGCCTGTCTTAGCCGCATGCATAGCTATAATAACACATCCGTGGCAACCTCGGTGTCCGAGATATAGCAGATTAGCAACTTTTCCCAATCTTTCACATCTTTTTAGGGTTCCGTAGCCAAATGGCAAAAAACGGAACCCTTATTCGCCGTGTCTGTCTGTCTGTCTGTCCGTCCGTATGTCACAGCCACTTTTTTCCGAAACTATAAGAACTATACTGTTGAAACTTGGTAAGTAGATGTATTCTGTGAACCGCATTAAGATTTTCCCACAAAAATATCAAAAAAACAATAAATTTTGGGGGTTCCCCATACTTAGAACTGAAACAAAAAATTTTTTTTTCATCAAATCTATACGTGTGGGATATCTATGGATAGGTCTTGAAAAATGATATTGAGGTTTTTAATATAATTTTTTTCTAAACTAAATAGTTTGCGCGAGAAACACTTCCAAAGTGGTAAAATGTGTATCCCCTGTAACTTCTAAAATAAGAGAATGATGAAACTAAAAAAAATATATTATGTACATTACCATGCAAACTTCCACCGAAAATTGGTTTGAATGAGATCTAGTAAGTAGTTTTTTTTAATACGTCATAAATCGTAAACCGCAATTTACCTTTCATTCAATCAACTCAAATATAAAAAATAAAAATAAAACATTTAATTTCATAAACACAACAAACTACAAGAACTTTTATATAATGTTACTTGCTGTTATGGAACCCTTCATGGGCGGGTCCGACTCGCACTTGGCCGCTTTTTTTTAGTTCCGCTCCGTTAGTTGATGCCGGTTGCTCCACTGGATGACAGTCGTAAAATTAAGTGGAATTTCGTACTCGGTATCAATTCAATCGTTATAATTTGTTAGACTTCTACAACAAAACTTACAACTACTTTTCTCTCTGAAACCTGTAGCACACACTTCTGTCTGTGCCCGCATAATCACGACATAACGAAGTTGAATCACGACAAAGGAATAGTTTCTTCTCGTCGATACTGAGAAGCCTTTGTAGAGCTTTCTTTTTATAGTCTGATGCTTATAAAATAAAAAAATATACGATTTTCAGTTTAGACTGTAGAAAATCTTTCTGTTCTCAGTGTGGTTAGTGTAAAGCATCTATTTATGAACCTAGTTCTTCATACATGTATGATAAATTTGTTTTTATGACGTTGCAATACATTTAGAAAATTTTAGAGATCCGTATCCGAACTTTGACTATTGCTACTAAGCCTACTTAATCTGTCTATTCGTCCGACTGTCCTACCTATAAGTAGCTGTATCTTTTGGTCCATAATAACTAGCTTAATTAATTTTGTCATTGAATATCATGGTCATGACGAATATCCTATTTAATAAAAAAACATAATAAAAATTAAAATAAGTTGCAGTCAATCCATAAAAGAAAAGCGATTTCTATTTCTTTTTTTTTTTGCTCTATCGTAAAAATAGAACGTATCCAAAATACCCAATAGCAAAAGACGACCGAACGTTTCCGGACTCCATATTGCGGTGCTATATTGCATGGTGGTAAGGAACCCTTGGTACGCGAATCCGACTCGCATAAGCCATTTTATTTTGTGTAGATGTTCCTTCTCATTTCGGTGACACCTTATAAATCCAAATCGTTGACTATACAAATTCCGTTTAGTAGGAACAAATTCCGTTTGTATTTGAGGTAAGTCTCATACATTCAGATATACAAAAAGTCATTCAGTACAATACTTTGAATAAAAAAATATAATTTGTCTCACTTATCAGTCAACTTGGATTCAAAATTTTATTCACTTTTAAAAAGTTATTCATTATCAATTATTATGTATAGAAGCTGCTTTTAATATAGATATCAATTAAGCTACGTTTATGTTACGTTACGTTACGTTAACTACTCATATCAACCCCACTGCTGGGTCACACTTAACTTATACCTAATAATTTGAAAATTTTCTTTGAGTCTTCTTATCGTGTGGCACATTTAACTGTCCTATCCACAAGGTATAGCGGCGGTTGTTTAGTGTTGCACTTAGCATTACCCGCGTGTAGGGCATTTAGATTTACACCTACGGATGTGTGTAACGCAACCATCATACACATCTGGAAATCAGATGTGCAGGTTACTCAAAGTGTTTTCCTTCACCGTTAAAACACACAATGAAAATGACTGGTGCACTGGCCAGGTTTTTAATCCGAAACCTCTGGTTAGAAATACCAAATCATAACCCGTTATGCCACCGACTTCTTTGATTTTAAAATATTAACTAGGTTCACCATAGCATGATAAAGCGATTCGGTGAATTCTTTAGTTAGCGCATGCAGAGTTTCTTATCAAGCCACTGCCGGTTGGCTGGTAGGGGTGTTCATAAAAATTTAATGGTTCTAATCTTTTAAAACCCTCCAGGTTTTAGGGTCGACGATAGACATGCTTTTATGAGGGACTGGTGTAAAAACGGTACGGATGTGACACTTCGTTCCATTTTCGTTACGGAATTCAAGAGGAAATAAAAATGTAAAAGAAAGTGAGAATTTTATTGTTTGTGTGTGTAAATTTCTTAGGTATCGCGATACTTGAAAAAGTCCTTAAAAATGTAAAAGAAAACAGTAAACTAAGTGAGAATTTTTGTGTTTGTGTGTATAAATTTCTTAGGTATCGCGGTACTTGAGAAAGTCCTTATTACCATATGTACCTACCAATTTTCAAGTTTCTATCATCAGTTTTATCATCAGGCCATAATAATAAAGTAGATGTGGCCAGTACCTGTCGCCAGCAGTTTTATTGGTAAAGATTTTCACAAAATTGTAGAGTTCAAAAATCTAAAATATATTTCTTGCTTAGCATATTACAACAACTGAATCGCATTGAGCAATACTGCATACTTAACATAGAGTAATATTATAGGTATACAAATAGTGACTATACAAATGGAGTAGTCTGCAGGATCACATTACTCTTTTCAAAACTCAGACAAGAACTCCCGTTACTCTATTTAAAATACATAATATTAATAATGCTTCATTTTCAAATCAGTTTTATAGCCTTTTCGTAATTACAAAACTGCAGTTTGCTCTTCAAGCAGTCAAACACTGAGGCGTAATGTCAGACGTTTTAAATTTCGCGCTGCAACTTTTACATAGTCATCCCTCACCAGACTGTAAGTTAGTCCTTGGTTCCCACTAGTTCAGTTCTACAGTTCAGTTGACTGAACAGGTGGGTACTTTTTTTAAAGACAGGAAATAATAAATATATGTATACCAATGAACATCTGCTTAACTGAACTAATGGGAACTAAAAAAAATTTGGTAGTTTTATACGTATTATTGCATTTTCTTGCAGTAACTTAACCATTCACCGCCCTGGGGTCATACAATAATTTCACAGAGTTTCGTTTCTATAGAGGTGATACAAAATAGTATAGGACCCAAGAATTTGCGTTTCTACTCACGAAAATAAAAAAAAATGATATCCCATACAAAATTGATATATCAGCTAATCAATTCGTATGAGAAGTCCAAAATTTTCGAAATCGATTTTCGCAAAATCATATTATAACAAAATGTTGTTCGTATAGAATACAGGAAAAATATTGAAAACATCCGGTCTACAATTATTTTTTTCAGTACTTTTACCATACAAATTCTTGATTCACTATTCAGATTTATTATGGGAAACTGAAAAATAAAATTATACTTAGATCGAATCCTTCTAATATTTATCCTGTATTCTATACTTGATTCTGAGTAACCCCTTAAAACAAACGCATTTTTTTTAACAACCTGTATAATTATCGTATTTTGGTTTATTTTTAACGTCTGACAAACCGTTGTGGCGATAACGAGGTAGACGGCCAGCGAAGCCTGTCTGGTACACTGATATAGAAGCCTTGGAATAAAGCTAGATTCTTAATGTTGTGGAATGCTTACTACTCAATTATTTGCACTGCTGCAAGGCTTAAGTTAAGTGAAGCCGTGTATTAACAGATGTGCCAATTTTAATATATACACTAGCTTTATGAGCGACTTCAGAATTTTAATTTATTTCTGTTTTAATTTCCATTATCATAAAAATATGGTAATTTGGCTTCAATAATTATGTCACTCTAATTTCAGCTATAAAGTTACGCAGGAGATAAAATGAATACTCCAGGTAGCTACTTATTGTCCATGTGCCATGTTGTGTGAAACCAAATGGCACGAACGTCAATTCCTATAAAAATGTGTCAGAATGATCAAACGAAGTCTTCGTTGCTTTATAAAATAATATGTCGCCGTAACAAATAATATGTCTACCATAAAAAAAAACACATCAAACATTTCAAAGCTTGATATTTCATGAATAAACATGAAATTTTACGAAAAACCGAAGAATCCCCTTATCAATATTTTATTACGCTATCTTACGGAATGTAAACAGCAATTTTGCAAAAAGCTGTTTAAGCCATTAAGATCATATACAGGGTGTAAGGGACAGGTTTCCGAAAACTTTAAGGGCTTGCTCAGTAGACGAAACTGAACAACTTTCCACAATATTTTTTTTTCAGGAAACGAAAAAAAACAGCTTCTCCATACAAACTGTCCAATCAAGTTTATAACTCTCCACAATATTTTTTTAGGAAACGAAAAAACATCAGCTTCTCCATACAAACTGTTCAATCAAGTTTATAATTTTGTATGGAGAAGGCGATTTTCTTTTCGTTTCCTGCAAAAAAATCTTGTAGAAAGTTGTCTACTGAGCAAGCCCTTAATGTTTTCGGAAACCTGTCCCTTACACCCTGTATTATATAGTTTAAAATTAATATATTCAAACGTGGTACATTTTTTCCGAAGACTCCAAGACTATCGCGATCTTACGGATTGAAACATTTCTCATGAAGTTACGCACTGCGTAAGATTTTATAAAAATTCATCATCAGCCGAAAGGTCTTCACTGCTGGACGAAAGGTCTCCCACAAGGATTTCCACACCGACCAGTCCTACGCTTCCTGCATCCAGCGGCTTCCCGCAACCTTCACCAGATCATTAGTCCACCGAGTGTGAGGCCTGCCTACACTGCGTTTTTCGGTGCGCTGTATAAAAAAATAATAGGTATTTTTCCGGCTGCTCATGAAATTACACGTATACAGGTGAAAATGATTACCACGAACTTACGGTGACATACACATTTTGCAAGATTCTATATCCGTGTCAAGATTCCATGATCTGATGGTTGGTTTCTCTCACTGAAGTTTTTTTTTTCCACAAAGTACTTGCCCGTACCTATTCTACTCAGTTTTGATAAGGGTTCACGAGACAGTCTGGAGAGTTTTATTTTACTATTTTCCACCCTGCTGGGAAAGCAGTAATTTTATACCTTAGATTCCTGCAGTTTTCAGCTTGGAAAATTTAAAATTAAAGTATTTATTAAGCTTTACCAAGTGTTTTAAGCAGCAATTTTTGTTACCTACGTCCTTTTTCTTTTTTGACATCAGTCGTGCAAATCGTCTGTGCAAGTGAAAATATTTAGTCTATCGTAGGTAAAAATACTATCAGTGTTTAAAGTGTAACTTTCACTCATGAAACTTAATGACTTTTCCCAAGATTCTTATTATCAGTCAGTCAGTCAGTCATTCAGATCGAAAGAAAAAATACTTTCGACTAAGTTTGCTGATCAGCTGATTGATATTATGCTGTTTTAACTAAGAATACTTAGGAGAAGGCTATACAGATTCATTTGTAAATTCCATTTAAAAATAGTAAAAACCTATACACAAACTTATAAATTTTATGACTTTTAAAATGAAAATTTTTTATGAAGATTGTGTGTGTAAGTTACACACTGATTTATTTTAATTAAACTTGTTTTTGTATATTTAACTTTACAGATAGCCCGTTTTATATACAAACTATTCTCAAAGCATTTTTTCGCAGTGCTAAAACAGTCTCGATTACTTTCCACCAGCTCGCGTGTTCTACCCGCATAACGTATTGCTTTGAAATGAAAGCGCGTTTATTGTTTTAAATTGCCGCCCGCCCTTATATGACAGGGGGCGGAATGTTCTAACTGTGTGATGTAAAGGGAAGTACTCCATGAATTATGCTTCAGACATGAAAATTGGTTGGAAAAGCTGTGATTAGCAGTCTGGCTGGCTGAAACAACAAGCGCCTTAGTTTTAAAATTGTTAACGTTGGGTTGTAGGCAAGGTACTTGCTTTTGCGCTGACGTTGCATTCCAAATTATTTCTTCGTCTACGATTCTTGCGAAACATTTACAGTTTGAAGGCATAACTGGCTAAAGTTAAATGATAGTTTGTGTGAATCTGCCTATAAAATTCAATCAGGACTTACAATTAAGGGGGAACTGTTGATATTTGAACTGATATCAGAAAACTTAATACAACTGAGTACTGTTAAAAGTAATAAAAAAAATAAACTGAACTAGTGAAATAATATGTTTTTATGACTATTCAGATTCTTTGAAACCTCTTTAGAAATTTATGAATTATATGATATTGAGCACAAATGTCACAGAAGAAATCCATTTACTTTATTTTATTATTTATTGTACACGAATACTTAAGAAATACTTGGAATAGTATACATAATTACAAATGGTAACTCCGTAAGAATCTTCTGCCAACAAACCAGTAAATATGAGAAAAAGGGATAATAACGTGTAAAGGCGTGGTAACCCATCGTGTCAACGTCAGTTGACTTTCTGCTTTTAATTGCGAAAAATTACTCTCAGCCCATTTTTACTGGCAATCGCCTTAACACAGTATTATAAGGTAGCTTAAATGACCAGTTATATACAAACAACACGCACTTAGAACTGGGCATATACCTAGAATTCTCCACATTTACCGCGCTAGAATAAACAAATTTCACAGTAATGAAGTGTGTTACTCTCAAATAACTAACTAATAACAATGGGGCTATTAACTGTGACCTCGCATACTGGGGCGGGTATTAACTTCTTACCGCGGGCTCCATAGGGATGTACCCAGTGTAACTTACTGAAAATATTTTTTAACAGTTGTTTCCGTGATCCGCAAGGCACGTTAAGCCGTTGATGTCAGCTGCTATCACTAGAGGCAGTCGATAAGCCATGTCGGAGGCCTTATAGGCGGCTTGAAAACTTCTGACACTAAGATTGGCCACTAGCCCCACAACCTCCACCAATCCGGACTTGGCCCCCGGGTGTGGAGTATGGCCTAATCTTCCCGAAGTATAGGAAGAGACCCGTGCCTCTGCAGTGGGGACGATATGGGTTGTTACATTTTTTTAACAGCGCTAGCGTAGTCCGCATGTAGCGCGTAGCTGCTCATTTGTTTTGTTGTGCATATCTTTGCTGAAGCACAGGTCCCTTCCCATAGCTCGGAAAGATTAGACCATACTCCACACCCAAAAGGCCAAGTTCAGATATTGTGGGGAGTATGGAGAGTCAAACTTTTGTAAATTTATTTAAAATAGTACAGCAAAAGTTTTTACACATGACCCGAATGATAGCCTAGATAATAAGGTCATAGCCACCCTAAAAATCATCTTATATAGCTCGCTAGACACTTGGTAAAGTACCTATATGAACATATTTATTCCAATCCTACGCTAAATTTCCAAAATAAGATCCTAGTGAAAAAAAAGGCTTAGTAATACAAATTACTTTATAAAAGCCCAAAAACTTCACCATCCCCACCCTAACTCCTTGAAACACGCGTGCGTAATAGGCTTCATTGTTATCAGTTAATTTTGAGTTATTAGCGCTGGGCATATTGAATTACCCGCTTTTAGGGGCCGGCATAATTAATAAGTTATTTTTGTAAAAAACAAAACCACAATGAGGAAAATGTATATAAAAAATATAAGGAAGATATTATGCTTGAAGTTATTAAGATTACAGGGGGTATGATAAAATATTTGAGTACAATTAGCGCTTTTGTACGGAGTTTGGTTGCTCCTCCTTCATATCACTGCAAATTATTCTCAAAAAAACAGGTTTTGAAAACTGAATCACCTCAATACTCCTCTCTTCTCTGTGGCCATTTTGGAGTATTACTTATACTTAAGAACCTCGTATTAGGCAGACAAAAGAATGACTTTCGAAAGTGTACACTGCTACCTACTTCGAATAAAATATTTTTATTTCATTTAAAAAAAAAGAGAAAAAGCTTAGTGATTTAAAACGAAAACAATTTTCTGTGTAATCAAATTAAACTGTCCCTTCTAAAGGCGAGGGCGTTTACTAAAAACTTCCAAGCTTGTTTACTGCTAAACAACCCCATAAAAACGCCATGTGCAACGAGAATTTGCATAGCGTTTCATGCTAGCAGAAGAACGCTTGCTATCTATTGCGCCAACAAACGGCCGAGTTATTATTTCAACGGTATTTTTTATTACAGAAAAAAGAGGCGTTTACCAGAAAATAAACAGAGCTATTGACATATCCTACGAGACTGTTGTCCGCATCCTTCTACCATACCACACTTTTCAATGTGCATCCTGACACTTTTCTATCTATTGCTTCATTTTTTCTGCTATAATAAATTTTAAAGCAAACAAAAACGGCAACGAATTCGTAGCGCAACGATGAATTCGACTACAGAGCTTTTTCGGAAAATGCACCTGGTACCGATGTCAGGTCGCGTGCACAACTTGCGTGATTTGTGCCGTACGGAATCGCGCGTGACGTCGCTTAGGGAACTAACCCCACAAGGGGGTTGGGGGGTCAGCACGACCCCCCCGCATTCCAGTGACGGGTGCAGTTACATATCCGACCCCGTTTCGCTATGACATGACAGTTTTATTTCCTGACTTAAGGCATGACTAAGGAACGAGATTGTTAACAGTTGTAAAATGTTGATACTACATATACTAGTTCCGTCTTGCTGACAATTAGAAGCTGTAACACTAAGACTTAAATTTGGAGCAACAGTACCTAAAACGGTATGTTGAGTAGTCAGTCATCTGAAGCAGTCGGTTAAGCAATATTGTCGTGACATTTCCGTGTCATAAATGCATATGAAGGAGCATCCTTCAAATAAACTGAATAAACTTTTGATTTTCCTTTTGTCAAAAAGCAATCGAAAATCTGCAAAATTCATGGTCCAACAAAATAGATAGTAGTAGGAACGAAAAAGAATGGATATTACAAATGATTCAATTTAAGGCGACATTATTTTTTGTAGCCTCCCTTAGCGGACCAGCGATTTCTTTCCAAATCCCTTATTCGTCCCTTTGTATAATGAAGGCAATGAAGGAATTCTGCGCAGTTTGTAATGAGGGGCATTAAAGACTAACAATTTAGTGAACGCTGACTCTTAGCTGACAAAGCTATTTTGGACCGCCCGAATCGAAGGTCTGAATATACGTGGACAGAATTTTCAAGTAAATTTTTTTGTATTACACTGCATTGCTGACATTTGTCCTAGTATGTTTTTAGGGTTCCGTACCTCAAAAAGAAAAAAAGGAACCCTTGTAGGATCACACTTACAGGTGTATGATCAGGTTGGTGTTCACAACCAAGAAGCAAGTTCACATTTTGCGTGAATAGGGATTTTCACCATTTTTTTGAAAATTATCTCAAATTGATCATTAGGTGGGAAAAAGTCAAAATATATATATATATATATTATTTTTGATTTACAAAAATCTAGTTTTTTTGATTTGTTATTCAAATATCTGCAACGACAGCCGCCGTGCTGGTTGTCATGTGACGTCACAATAGTGGTAAACAATGACATTTTGTTCGCAACATGTGTCAAAATTTTAGTACAGAGCTTTTTTGTTTACTCCTGAAATGACGTCACGACTTAAGCATCATGGCGGCTAGCGTTTTCGGGCGCTAATTGGGAATGGTAATTTAAAATGTATTTTTGGGGTACTTAGAACCTCTAAGTACCCCTGTACTAAAATTTTGACACATATTGCGAACAAAATGTCATTGTTTACCACTATTATGACGTCACATGACAACCAGCACGGCGGCTGTCGTTTCAGATATTTGAATAACAGATCAAAAAAACTAGATTTTTGTAAATCAAAAATAAAATGTTTGTTCTCATTTTATTATATAGAAATCATATTAATTCGATTACTTATTACAAATACCACAGTAAATAAGCAGTTTTAGTTTTTTTCTTGTATAGAGTAAAATACCCTATTGTTGAAATTGCTACCAACTCAACTGTTATACTCCAGAAGTATTTTCTAGCTGAAGAATGTAGGCAGTAGATTCTTCCATCACTAATCCTCATAAAAAGCAAAAATGTAAAGGACTGACGTGACGGTTATTAATGATAGCGAGCGATGGATTGACAATATTGATGTAAACATACTCTTAATAATACTGAAAGTGTCTGGCACGCTCCAAAGTGACTATAACCACTAATTATTCCTGTTACCTTTCGGGGGTGAAGTCACCCAAGTTATACACAAGTATAGCTTTCTATAATTTATGTTCTTGTTATAAGCACTAATCTAGGTCAAAAGGCGAAAATCCACATACAAGGTCGGTTATCTAAAGCTGTTCACTCATTGGAAATTCACGTGTAGGTAATTAACATGAAAAGCCTTTAACTGCTCAACTTATTTTGCAAAATGTTCAACAGATAGGTGCCTATTTATGCATTTCACACTCACTTTGCTGAGGAAAAAGCTTTTACTAGCGGACATAATACTGTTATATAGCACTTATGTTGATATTGTGTTTGTTTAGACTGGCAAAAGTAGGTAGTTTCAAATATGTTTAATGAAAAGAACCTTTTCACGTGCAAAATATATAATAATTGAATTTTTCATGTATTTCGGAAGGACCTTGTTATAGGTATAACAAAAATGTGTAAGAACATCTTGTGGTGGACTGAGCAACTTTTGTGACATCGGATCGCTCAATATTCGTCATTTGTTTTTTTTTTTTATTATTGCTAACAATTATTTTAAAACTATCGAACATTTTAAATACAAATATCCACAAAATATTTTTCAATACTTACCTAACTTTGATTCTATTTGGAATTCGTCCAGATTCCTACCATATTGTGAAAGCTAAAATACACAATACAATTTTTAAAAATTCTGCAGTAGCCCCGATGCAATGGTAACAGAATACGAAATATCGTGTGTTCATAGAACGAGTAGAGTCGAGTTTGATCGAGTCTACTCTTGACCCGTATTTATCTTAAACATAAAAGTTACCTTAAAGAGAATGTGAGCATCAATTTGTATGATAGTCTCTTTTCTCTTAAAGTGGATTTTCGTGATTTACGGATTCATGTGTCACTGTTTGTCACGGAAGTTTTATTTTACGAAAATCTAAACTATATTTTGTACTTATTTCAATGCCATTTATCAAGTATAAAGTCGCCAATTTGAGATATTATAATATAACAAAAATCAAAGGAATACATTATTCAATTTGTGGACAAAATGTACTGAATTACCTAACATTTAGTAAATTTAATTGGGTAGGAAATAATATAAGATTTTGGCAAAACATACTTATTACATATAAATACAAGGTGTTAAAAAAGTGCGTTAGAAATAAGGGGTAGCCCAGAATCTAGTATAGAATACACGAAAAATATTCTCCAATTTTATTCAGTTTCCCATACAAATTTTTGATTCACTATTCAGATTTAGTATGGGAAACTGAAAAAATATATATTGTTGAACGGATTTTTTCAATATTTTTCCTGGATTCTATATTTGATTCTGGTTAATCCCATGTGGGATGGCTGGATAAATAACGAATTGAAGCGTAAATCACGAATAACTTTTAAAAAAATTGGAATTCTTAACACATTTTAACCGTGCTTTTGCGCAACATAATGGCGTTTGCCTGGTGTACTTTAGCATTACCCGCGGTCACGTGTAGGACATTTAGATTTACACTTGCACATGCACAATGCGTTTATATGTCTATTCGAAACTAGTAGAGAGAGAAATGTAAATTCCTTATGTTTTTCTTCATTGTTAAAACAATCGGTAGGTAAGTAAATATTTATGTTCTGACACATATTACTCACGGTCGTCTGGGCCATAACTAGGATTCCCTGTTCTCCGACGGTTACATGCAATAGATAGATTACAATCGCCAGCATCAGTACTGCAGAAACTTCAGGTAGAGCTCCGGGAACCAAATGTGATGTACATAATTAATCACCCAGAATCAGAGAAAACAAATACGTTCGTTAACAACCCACATCGTCCCCACTGCAGGGGCACGGGTCTCTTCCCATATGTCGGGAAGGTTAGGCTATACTCCACACATGGGGGCCAAGTCCGGGTTGGTGGAGGTTATGGGGTTAGTGGCCAACCCCAGTGTTAGATGTTTTCAAGCCACCTGTTTTCAAGAAATATGTTGGTCACACAAAATTTTGCCTTAGGTGGGATTCGATTCCACGACTCTTGATGACATATTATGTGTAAGTTTCAAAGAATGTATTATATTTTGGCCGTCCCAAGATACGAACCCGAGAGAGCCGAGTCATACCGCCACAATCTATAGTATTACTATCAAATGTGTAGACGTATCAAACAAGGAGTTGTTTCTGAAGTTTACTGCAGTATGACCACTGGGGACTGCAAAACTGCAACGCATCTGTTGCATGCAACGGTTGTTACTGCTATAAAACTATTTTTTATTTCATGAATCGAGTTCCGTATTAATTTTAACAGGGGGTTTTTTTGTGAGATTGAGAGTGCAAAAGAATAGTAAGACGTTTAAGTACTGTAAAAACGGTGCAGCAATAGTTAAGGTGGACTGTTACTTATAAAACTAAACCACTTTTTCTACGAGTTTAAATTCAACTGATATTTTTTTATAAAAATAAAATTGGATACGTTAACATAAATATAACAAGAACATAAAATAAAACATAATAGTAGAGAACTTAATATACTTTTACTAATTGCTAAAGTTATTATTATTAACAGTATTAATATGAAAATAAATAAATAAATTCATTAACAAAAAAAAAATTTTTGCGATATCAGCTTCACGAGTAGAGGTCCTTTTAAGGTAATAGCGACAGTTTAATAATGTGGAATGGAAAATAGTTGAAAGCTACTTGTCAGCAATAAGTTTGGAAACAAAAAAAGACTTAAATCAATACTGCTTTTCTTTCAATAGGAATCGGAATTCCCTCTACTGTACTCTCGTACTAAGCTCTTTAGGAATCACGTACTGGCGTCTAGCCAACACAGAAACTGGTGTGGTCTTTTTAAATTTAATGCTCTTAAGTTTGATGTAGTGGACTGCGCAACTTACAGATTAATACTGTTTATTTTGCTGAGAGGTTTGCCTCAAATTGCTTTTAGAATTTCGCGGTAGGTGTAATGTTTCGCATCAATTTGGCTCAAGTGTAAGCTCTGGGATTCTCGAATTTACATTGCTGTTCTCATTGGGGTTTTATGTTCTGATAAATAAAGAAAACATTTAAATAAATGATTAAATCGGGACAAATTACACATGGTCATCTGGCCCCATCTGGTTAGGGAATCCTAATTCCCCGCATTATGGTAACAAGAAAGTGACATAGATACCTTCTTGTATAAGTTTAATACACCCAAACATATAAACATATAAATAAAATATTCGATTTTACTACAAACACCTGTTTTTTTTTTATCCGGGACAAATCACCCACGGTCATCTGGCCACAAACTAGAATTATCGTTATTATGGGAACCAGAGACTGATACATACATAGATACATTTAAATACATACATATGTATATAGATTTAATACAACCAGGTATTTTTTTTTTTTTTTAATGTGATAGGTGGCAAACGAGCAGACGGATCACCTGATGGTAAGCGATTACCGTCGCCCATGGACACCCGCAACACCGGAGGAGTCACAAGTGCGTTGCCGACCTTTGAAATGGGATGGGGGATGGGGGAATGGGGAGGGGGAGGGGGGGTTGGGCCTCCGGTACCCTCACTCACTCGGCGAAACACAACAAACGTTGCTTCATGCCAGTTTTCTGTGAGGCCGTGGTATCACTCCGGTCGAGCCGGCCCATTCGTGCCGAAGCATGGCTCTCCCACGTCAAGTATTTGCCTTGAGTGGGAATCTAATCCACGACCCTCAAGATTAGTAGTCAGGAACGCTAACCACTGAACCACCGAGTTCACCGTCCCCGAGTTTTTAATCTGTTTAGAAGTTTAGGCTGTTAAAGGGAACAAAATGCCATTCTCACACCCATACAAAGCTTTTGTAGTCTTAGATGCCTAAATCTGTATCGTTGTGTTTATCTCATTCCATTAGACAGAGTTTTCGCGACGTTTTATAAATCACTTTTAATTTTCCCTTCATACAAATTCTCGTCTCTTGTCAACGTCCGTAGAGCTTTATTTTGAGCTGGCAACATTTGCGGGGAACCTTTTTATTATGCTTGCGTCGTGGTTCAGGTTTAGATCGTCAGATGAGCAAAATGTTTTAGGTTATAATTTATTTTGTTTCAGTAGGTAATTGTTCGACGACTAACACTATGGTTATTTTAATATGCTGATTTAATTTGATAAATAAGCACTTTAATTTCAGCATTTTTTTATTCTTTTAATATCTAAGTAGCTTAGATTTTTCCCAGAAATCTTTTTTATCTTGAATTACGAGTACTTTATTTTGCTCCTGCATGTCATTTTGCGAGCTTGACATTCTGCATCCCTACTGCTTTTATTATGCTCGCGTCGTTTGTCAGCCCGAGACAAGGGAAGCGTTAATTTGACAAGGGATCTTCTACCACACTGACTGGCCTGTTTCACGGCACACAAGATTATGCTGTTGAATAGCCCGCCGTGGTTACTTTGATAAGGTGTGTTAATGTATTAAAATGTATTGATCTGGCTATGGTAAGTACTCGTAATCATGTGGCAGACTGACTTCGTAGGTTGGGTTTGATTCCCACCCAGGATAAACGTTTGTAAATGACAGGTCTATTTTTTTTACATGTCTGAATGTATAAGAGCTTCTGGCTTTACAGATACCGGTGGTACGCACTTTTTAAACAGTTTGGCGTTCACCCTTTTGCCACCTTAAACTTTAATAATATTAGATTAGATAGTCTAATATAATATAAGGTTAACGTGTTAATGTCTTATAATTTTAACAGCTTTTACAACCATTTTTTATGCCAACAAACTTTTATTTCATTTTGATTTTATAAAATCTTGTGTAATTTTCCTTATTCTAAGAGTTTTGTAGGACATTAGGTAAGCCTAGAGATGTAGGGTATTGTTAAAAGTACTGACACTATTTTAACTAAGATTTCTCATCATGCACTGTACTTTATCTAAGAAGAAACCCATAGTCAAATCTTGAAAAAAATTGCACTTTTCATACTAAGTTGGCTAATCAGCTGATTAACATGTTAGCCATTTTTTTCAAATTTTTATCTAAACTTGGCTATAAGTTTCTCAGGGAACGTTGTTCGGTGACATGGGCAGACCTAGTAAAACGGCTTTCCCTCTAGAACCCATACAGAATTCTTACCAACTTTGTATGGAACGAAACTTTTTGAAAATTCGATAAGGGCTCCTTGTAAAAAGTAGTGAAGTATGCTGAATACAAAGCCTTGTTTAAGCTTCTGGAAGAAGTATTTTATGACCTGTATATTAAACTATACCCATTGTTTTAAGTTGTAGTTGTATAATCACCCAACATTGTGCATTAGAGGAACCCGAAAGTTGGTAACTAACAAACTAATTGCTCCCATAGACGCAGATAGTCATAATTGATGGCTCTCTAGAGAAAAACACCCGGGCAAATCTAACTAACCACTGCGATACAATGCTCTCACAGGTTGCTGTACTTTTGGTTGGGTCTGTCTGAATTTTAATTTCATTTTTTAAGTATTAGAATTTAAGTAAGAATTTTAATTGTATTTGGTTGGACTGACTCGGTGGCTCAGTGGTTAGCGCTCCTGACTACTGGTCCGAGAGCCGTGGGTCCGATGCCTACCCAGGGCAAATATTTCTGTAATGAACAGATTTGTTTGCTCTGTGTCTGGATGTATTATGTCTATATATGTATGTATTTAGATGTATATGTGTATGTATATAGGACTGACTCGGTGGCTAAGTGGTTAGCGATCCCGACCCCTGATCCGAGAGTCGTGGGTTCGATCCCCACACAGGGCAAACTTTTCTGTGTTTGCTCTGAGTCTAGGTGTATTATTTCTATATATGTATGTATTAAACGTTATGGCGTGAGATACGCCAATAAAATTAAACAGCTCTTAAATCACAAAAGGATATGAATGGGCAAATTAATATACATCCTAACTTAACTGTCATCACAACGGATATCTTTGTAATGAATATTTAAAAATGTGTGCAACCAAAAAGCATACCAAAAGCGTCAGCACCCATTATAACCAAATTATCGTGGCACTTGACTCCTGTAAAATATACATTAATAAGTGCAACTAGAGTTCATAACAGAGGTCAAGTTAAACTAGACGTGACGCGTCGAGGACCAAGTGCGATTTTATGATCCGTGAATATCGCGGAGGCATTTCTAGATGTTCGGATCACATTTTTATTGTTATGGAAATACGAGTTTCCCGTTAGTTGGAATTTCAAAAGGGTCGATTAGGACGTCTGGTTTTGAAGGTGCACAATACGGAGTTTCCCCCTTATTTGTTGGATATGCTCCCTCTTTGGTTGGATGCAGCGGTACTCGACGGTTTTCTCAATTTTTAACCCCGCGTCTTCTTGTTAACAGGGTGACTTTTAGAGTTCCCTATTGAAATCCACATACCACGACCAGTGATTTAGTTTAACGATTTCTCGGAAAAAGGAGCATCCTTCCGTGTCTCGTTGAATGGAATACTCAATTCTCGTAGTATATTCAGTCCAATTTATAAGCTAAAAGCTTATTACGGGGTTACTTAACTCAAACAACGTCCGTAATGATAGCAATTAAACCGCGATGCTGTCAGAAAGGACAATGTTGGCAAATATTTAAAACGCACGGATGGTGACAAATGGGGTTGACAAGCCGACTCGTAAAAAAACTGAAAACTATTAAATGGACTGATAAAATTTTATTGAATTTTCCGTCCAATATGCAAGACTGAGCGTTATTGATGGGCAATCCGTGACGAGGCTGGGTCGCTAAAATGTCGCACGACACTGTACACAAAAATTAAAGGTCAAAAATAATAACAACTGGTCTGTGTGAATAGGGATTATTGATCAAATAATAGAAAACTATCGAGGCTTGGTTTCACCTCAAATAATAGGTATGGTCAAATATTTACTTCCTATTTTAGATAAATGGTTTTAGCGTGCTTATAGTATAAGTCAAACTTTCGTAAACTTAAAAATACAAACTTCCCTGTTTTTACTTATACATATAGAGTCCCTTCAAATTCGTAACCTGACAAAAGTATTATATAAACCGTGGCTTCTATTTACGAACCTAACGGTGAATCGCGACTTGCAAAGATCGATAGCGATTAAAATATTGCGACTAACAGTCAATCCCATGGTGGTTGGTTATGACCGTGTTTGTAGTCATTTAACCTGTGTGATCGATGCGATCATTCAAGCCGCACTGAGCCACGATATTTCCATATTTTTTTAACCCTATATTTGTTATGCGCTTTAACCGTTATGTTTGATATTTTTACAAAACGCGCGGTCTTTTTAGCGGCCAGTTTATGGCCGAATGTGGAACAATGTTTCATATCAAATTTGAGGGCAACTTTGTATGTATCTTTCTGAAACCTTGGGTGGACATCCATCACGGGACACTAAAGGACATCGCCCGTCCTTATTTGCAAATTGATTGATAAGGGTTTTACTTTTATAATTTTCATCGCATAGTGCGATAGGTATATCTTGTAGGTTTCTGTGGGTAGACTTTTTTAAAATATAATGATACCTACAATTTATGCCGTCTCACGCAGCTCGTATCTCGGTCAAGGCTTCTATTTACTAATTAAATCTTTTAAAATAACTCTACATTCAATGGAAAAGCAAGCTGCAAAATCGTTCAGGGCAGCTTCAAAAAAAATGCTATAGATGACTTTAAGGCTTAATCAATACACCATAGAAACAAAGTCCTATCCATGGTCATGTCTGCCAAAAACGCCGTCTACCTACCAATGAATGTAGTCCTCTTTCTAAATGTCATATTTTATTTATTTAGGGCCGAAACACAAATCTGGGATACGACTTCGCATCGCAGAAATCTGCGAGTTTGCACATAACATATATATACCTATACAGTTTTCTAAATTGCGAATTCACGTCGTACCGATTCGCAGTTTTATATTTAATCCGTAATTCGTACTTCTTTTCGTTTATTAAATTTTTTCACGGTCTACTTCACACTGCTCTGTGACTAGCTTTGTGGTTTCTGTTAAAGTAAATACAACTATGTGTCTGTCTATTTCGGAAGTATCACTAGAGATAACACATAAAAGAAAACAATATTCATTACCTACACAATATAATATGCTACTTCCTTTACAATTTTTTCCATACCTACTTCCTTTATCCCCATCATTCGTGATCAAACAACAGCAACCCAACCTTCTTCACTTCAGACAACTGACAAATCATAACATTTCAGTGGTCATTCAACCCCTGACCGTAGGCCCCAAGGGTATAATGGTGTGCATTTTATAGCTAGCCACGGTCCGCTGGACCCGAGATACGACGGTCCGTGCTATTTGTATGCGTTTTATGATAACTAATAACCCTTCAAGAGCACCCTTTGATGGGGGCTGGTCACTAAAGTTTTGGAGATGATGTCTTTAATTGATCCTTGAAACTCCTGATTGACCTGAAAAACGTATGATGTTAAGTCACAGCGGAGTCTTTGAATGGATGTAGTTGATGTGATATTATTGTTAGGGGACACACATAATACTGTAAGCTGTAAGTCATTTGAGCTACTTTTAATAAACTGTTAAAAATACATTTTATGCTTGGAAAGAGTTTCTTTTGGACCCGACGTTTCTTCTCTCTGCACAAACACTCCCGAAACGTTGGGTATACGAATTCCAAGTGGTAGGAACTTCGTATTAGGTATATTAAAAACTGACCGGACAGGTCAGTTACAAAACATACACTTATTTTGAATTTAAATTTGCTAGTCTTTTACGAACAGAGTTGATGTTTTTAATTATTTTAAATATAAAGTAATATCTTTTTCGCTATTCTAACAATATTCTCTTTACAATAATATTTTTGACGCTGTCAAATGCACTATTTGATAGATTCCTATACTAGATTAGGTTAACATTATTTTAGTGTTTAATCTGTAAATTAAAATAGCCGTTAAATTGTCGTTCTAATCATTTGACATTGGCAGAATTATTGCAAGGCAGTAATTAATATCTATCACAAGAATTAAAATTAATTGCATTATTTAAGTCAACTCAGGTACCTATACATAGACAAATAAAGAAAAGAGTGCGGAAAATTATGTATTAAATTGTCCTGGAATTTCCTAAGATTGTTTAGTTTTGTAGCCTATTACTTTGATCGTGTGGTTTTATGTGTAGGATGAATAGATATGTAATTTTTTTTTATCCAACCATTGGCCCAAACACGTAGCTAAAAATCATAAAGCCAAACTGCAAAAGGGACGTCGACTAGGTAAATTCAAATTTCTTGCTTGAAAAGCAAATAAATTGCCGACGACGCGTAAACTCCTTGGAACGCCTCCCAAATAAGATGAACAAGAATACTGCACATTGCACTTTGACGCTGCACTGGCGAATTATGAAGCAATGTGACGTTTCATTTTTGAGTGCACGCAATTTTGCTTGCTGGGAATTGCATATACCCGGAAAGCGAGTTTTTGAATAAAAATGTAGGAAATTTTCGCAAAAGAGCTTTGGTGATTGAGGTGTCGTGAAATAATCGCTGTACAGATAAAACAAAATAAAAGATCTTTTAGCACATAGGGTTTTCAATGATATTTCGTATAGCATTTATAGATGGCAGGTTCAGGAAACGCAGACTTATCGTGGTGAAGGCAGACATAAGAAAAAAAGATCTCACTTATAGAAATATGTAAATAATATCACCAAGGAGATTGTGTTGAAAATCAAACCTATAGACCGGTAAAGCATCATTTATAAAGAAGAAATTTTTCAAAAGTCGATACCTGTAACTATTTTAAAATTGTATTATAAGTAAGAGGTATTTATTGACTGAATCCAAAATATACCGACGCTTGCTTAATACCCATGGGCGTAGCTAGGGGGGGGGGGCAGGGGGGGCCAGGCCCCCCCTAAAAATCTCTTGGCCCCCCTAGAAAAATCAGCAGTAGGCCTGACTAAGACCGAGGTCATTCTTTAAATTTTCGCGTTCGGTCCTCTCACTACTTTTTACAATATATAAGCAGAACTACTAGATTTTTTCCGACACATAACAAGGTCGAAAACTGACCAAAAAATTTGTTAAATTTCTGCTACAAATCAAAAGTCATTTAAAATATTCGGACTTGCATCGCTCGCGTTTAACATAAAGAACTATTCTACTGTCTGGTAAATAGCATTACAGTGGGATTATCCTCGCTTCGCTCGCGGAGAAAAGATCTCTTATCATGTCAACTTCTTGAGATAAATCTGAAATTTTTGCGCTCGCTTCGCTCGCGCTTTTGTACCAGACTTGCTAAGTACATCTAAAACTATTAAAAAATTCAATTTATTTGAAGAGCTCGGTCACATAAATAGAAAAAAAATTATACATGTATCTATATGACCTAACTACACGATAAGCCAAAAACTGTAACGCTTCTCATCTCAGTAATATTATAAATGCGAAAGTATGGATGTTTATTTGTTCCATACAAACGCAATAAAACTACTACATAATTTTTCGAAACTGCGCGTGGATCGCGTTTTATCGCTTTGCCGGGTCCAAATGACTGTGATAGTACTTCTTCTGTGCGGCCCCCCCTAGAAAAAATCCCTAGCTACGCCAATGTTAATACCTAATCTGGAATTATTTTATATACAATAAACAGAATGTTAAATTCTTAGCGAGTAGATCATTTGGCCTTAAACCAAAATACTATTACAATATCTTGTATACTTATACATTTTTTCTTCATTAAAGCACCTCATCTCTATCACCTATTCACATCGCAATCATCTCCAACCAGACTGCATCTGAAACTAAATAGGCTTCAAACTCATCGGTATCTTCAATCAGTACACAAAAAACGTCAATGTTTAACAAACAGCCGTTTAAGGCTAAACAACTTTTAACATTTCATCAATCATCGGACAGATTGATCGATGGGGCTGACGTTTGACAGTAATGAAATTTTACGCCCGCATCCCGATGCATTGGCTACAGTAATTATGTGTCGGCCATGAGACGAGCTTTTTCTTCTGTTTTGTTTTTTTTATTATTAATTTTGTATAATCGTATGAGTATAGTGTCAATCAGTGTCTTTTTTCCTTATTTGTGCATATGATACCTTTACAATTTTTAAACTACTTATCTTACTTTCGAAGTGTTTTCAACTTTATCGGACATTTATATTTATGTCATATCTGATTTCATTACAATTGTAATACGTAAAAAATATACATTTTTTGAAATTCTAAAGATTCTTATCAACTTATTCGATCGTAAGCAAAGACACGCTTGTCAGTTTTCTTAATCAAAACACAATGCAATGGCGCATTTTTTACGAACGAGAACACCCGCGAGCTAATAAGACATGTATTAAAAGCATTTAAAACGAAACGGCACAAGGAGGCAAGAAACTTGACAGTATCGTGGCTACGAATAAAGAAGACTCTCTGTGACAGCCAGAGATGCCAAGATATAACAATACCACGTTACAAATTCATGCTAAACGCCGCTTTGCTCCAGAAACATGGTCTCTAGGAGCAAAAGAATAAAATATTAATGATTATCCGTCAAAAGCAAAACGTTTAAGAAGGCATGCCGCCGTTTCGACGTCTTTAGGTGTAAATTATTCAAACGCGGCTCATCCAGCGATGCTTGGTTGACTCCACTTTTTTATCGTGAGCTGGCTTTAAACTTAAACGAAGGGAATTATTTAAAGAGCCCGGATCAAGAATTAAACCACCAGATGTCACTGGTGAATGCTGATTATGACCCAGATCGGAATGGCGGGCTGCTTTTTAAATGAAAATAATTATTTTTTTGAGTGTTTTTTTTAAATTATAAAATGGACACTTTGGACGGATCTCATCTCAGAAGTCTTATGCGATTAATCTTTATTCCTTCAAGATCAAGACTTAATGAATTTCTGCATAAGTATGACTTTGTAGAACTGAGTAGCGTCTTTGTTTCTTTTTTTTTAAAAAGTTACAAGTGTTATAATTTTGACACAGTTTTAAATTATGCAACAAATATCGCCATATCACTAGTTAATCAAATTGGATTAATTCATCATCATATAAATAGTTTAGTGTACTCAACTCCAAAAAAAATTACTTCCTTTCCGAAAATGTTTCTGTATTAAGATTTTGTGTAAGAGTCTTTAAAATATCATACCTACTTTTATAACAACTTATGTACTAAAAGCCGTACACGGCAATTTCTGAACACAATAAAATCATCAACGGCTCCGATTAAACTGCCGATCAACATCACGAACTAACAGGACCCAGCAAGCAGTCCCTTAAAGAAAGCCGTGTAAGGCTCGATACACACTGTAGCACATCGTGACTGCAGTGTCCATTCGTTCTGGACTTGTTTATGGCACTGCCGGCGGCACCTCTCCATGCCCCTGTGTGGACACACCCCCATTCGTGTGAGCCTTTTTCGGTATTATAAGGTCTTGACACTGAGCGTACAAGATTTCTAGTGTTAACTTCGCGACCGCCTTGATGGTTGAATCGGTTAATGTGATAGGTTCGCATTGAATCGGTTTGATGTATGGGTTGTTAAGAGCCTGTTCGTGTCGTTCCATTATTTATCTCATTACTTTTTGTGCAAAAAGTTTTGAGACGCGGTTTAATTTTGCGGCGTCTGTCTTTACTCGTTATCGGTGAAAGGTTTGATGATTAAAGATTTTAGGATAACTTTTTAGACTAGTTTTGTTTAAATTTTTTGTTATTCAGTTTATTGACTCATTGGGAAGAGACGTGTGCCCTAGCAGTTGGGACGATATGAGTTCTTAACATAAGTTAACGTAAGTACAAAAATGTGTTATTTAAATTCACGGTACTCATACCTAATGAGCTGCTAGTAGTAAATTGATTGAAAAATATTGGACTGTATAGAAAATTTGATTAAGAGCTGATCGATTTATCAAAAGTCGTTTTTTTTAATTTTGCAGTGTCTATGATTAAAAATTATTCATTATTTAATGAGTAGAATTCCCAGTAAAGGGAGCCTACAATAATATCATTCATATAATAATATAAATCATCATAATAATATAAATCCTAGATTACCTGTCTGCATTTTTTAACATCTGTATGCGTCAAAATGGTCCCACTGCAAATCGCAACAAACTTTCAGAAAGCCAAAAAAAACTGTATTTCTTTTTGGTTGCTCATTATACAATTTTTTTTAAACAAAAAAATATATTTTATGTTTCACAAGCGTGAAAACATCAGTAACAATCCATTTCAGTTAAAATTTCCTCTATTGAGCGTATTTAAAAAAAAAACATTGCGCTATTTTCAGTATGTTTTGCGCCAAGCGTGCAATCCACAGCAGGAGGTCGCATGAATGCACAATACATAAAATGCAAGGGCCGGCTGCGATATGTTTTCGTTTTATTTATGCACGCCTCGTACGTGATGCTACCGTAACAACGAGTCCTATTAGATGAAAATAAACCATCACAAAATCTCTATGCGTGACGTTCTACCCGATGCATATTTGACACGCTTTTCTGTTTCAAATATTTGCCGTTTGCCGTCGATATTGTTCGGGAAATGAAGTCAACAAAGTAAATAAAACAATTCCGGCTAATACCTCCCCTGACTGTGCAATATTTCTCACATTCTCTATCTAAAAAATCCAATTTCGGATCCGTCTACAACACGTGACGCACGCGAAAAAAGCGGAGGCTGACAAAGCCGTCATAAAGTTCCCAAGTAATTCATAAAGTGGGGAAGTGGAAAGTGCCATTCCGCCGGTGCCGGGAACCGGAGCTTGTTCGTCCTCGCGACGGAGATCTATTAATTTTTACGATCCATTTAATTCTTTAACCTGGCGGAATCGATTTATAACAGTTTTATCGCCCGGTTGCGATTAAGCGCGAGCTGTAAAGCTTCTGTCGGTGTCTCGACTCTGTGCCGATGTCGCCCTTCCAGATCACAGCGACCCATTGAGAACTACTCGCCCCTTCTAATTGGATTCCCTATTTTGTATCGTAACGTGAAAAGGCACGTTTACGACTCGTTTACTAGTGAAAAAAGACGAATTGAAGTTTCAATTGTAATTGATGGATTCGGTTTATTCGACGCTTAGTTCAGTGATGCGGAATTGAACAGTTTCGTGATTCAGTCTTCTTTAAATTTTATTTTAATATAAACATTTTTGTGTAAACTATTGCCTTGGCTTGGTAGTTCAAATAAATAAGTTCATTGAGTTTGTTAAGGAAAATTTTACAGAGCTCTTCAGGAGTTTTCAGTCAGCGAAATCCTATTAATGATTCACTAGTCAAAGGAGTGCAGTTCATACAAAACCAATACCTATTAATAGGAAGTAAATTCTTATTCCAAACCAAACAATATACTGTAAACAATCGTGCAATTTTACTGTAAATCAATGAAACTGCATTCACTTTACAATTTACATGCAGCAACTTTTATCACGAAACTATCGTCACGCTATCCCAATTTCAAACCCGGCCTATAACAGTGGGTGCGAGCAAGATGGCGCTCTACAAGAACGCATATTTATCTCTTTTCCTGGTAATGAAAACAAAATTTCGTGCTGACAAAAGCGCTGTATGAACCCTCAACCAGATTTGTTTCAGTTAACTGAGTTATATGTTTCAGACTATTTATTTATGAATATACAAGCTTTATTTTTTAATCTACATACAAAATTGGCCAATCAAATAGTAAAGCAATTTAAGCACAGTGGTCGTAGTCGTAGAAAACATGTGGTTCAGTGTGAGCCATAAAAGCCCAATTATCGAGATCTACGCCTACCATTATTTTTTAACAACCTACATACGTATACGAGTATCTGCATCGAACAGTGATAAAAAAATTGTAATCTCTTTTATAAAAGCCTTTGAAAAGTATTGAATTTTTTTTTCTCAACTGACCACTGTTCTTTGGAATAGCACGGTCTTTAATTTTAATAGGACCCTAGATGTCAAGTCGATGGATGTGGCATACGAAAAAAATGTAACATCCTATTACCATTTCTACTAATATAAAGCTTAAATGAATGAATGCTAGAAAACACTTTATTGCAAAACATTTTGCAATCAGGAAAATAAATTCAAAAACATCCAATACGACACAACGTCAACAACACAATGCTAACATTTCGGATTTATCACAACTGCATTGTGATAAATCGATTATTGAAGTTTATTGCTAGTTGAAAGCTCACAATCAATGATAAAACTTCACAGTCAGCATCTATTTTCATGCTTGAAAACTGTAACACTCTGTGTTACTGCTAAAACGATGAAAATTTTGACAATACTACAAATGACGTGATAGCGTAGTCGTTAGCGCTCCCAACTTCTCCGCCGAGCGTCATGAGTTCGAGCCCCACCCTGAGTTGCACTTTATTTTATCTTTGTATATCTCACTAATATTATAAATGCAAAAGTACGGATGTTTGTTTATTTTATTGTTCCGCTTTCACGTCAAAACTACTGAACGTATTTGGATGAAATTATAGATAGATAGATCAATTACTGGATTAACACAACTTTTTAGTCCGGAAAAACGCATGGTTCCCTTAGGAAACGTAAATGTGTTTGAACTTCTTTCACGTTACAGCTAGGATGTATTTAAACGAATATAAGCATGTATATCAGTCTCTAGTTATACGAGTAGACAGGGAAGGACCATATTAAACTTTTTTCCTCCAAATCACCAAATCGCACACCCCGTTGCGAACCCTGTTGATCATAGAACAAAGAAAAAATCTACTATCCTTTTAGGATTTAAAAACTGGTTACGAATTTACTCCACAAAATTTAATATTTACTCAATTTTACCGTTCGTCGCAGCTAAAGTGCACTAATTGTGTATGCAGTTAGAATTATATATTGTCCCGATGTCTATTCTGAAGCCTGTAATTTTCGCTTCGACTAACGCGTGACCAGACTTAGCAAACAAATTATACCACCCTGGTATGATGGGGAAGCCTACAATAATGATTTCATGATTTATTCAACTAGCTTTCAGTGTTGGACTGAATTCTGGATTCAGGGCATAGGTTTCATAGTAATTTATGGTTACATATTATGTCAACCTATGTGAATGACACGTAGATATAATTATGTTTAGACACACGGAAGTGTGTCAGCCAAGTTCGTGAAGGAAAACGACAACCATTGGCCATGCGTAATATTAGTAATATAACAATGATCATCAATATTTTAAAAGTAATCTCTTTTTTGATTTTCTTATGTCTGGATTTTGCATAAAACCATTCACAAATAATATGGAGAACTTTTAATTTTAAAAAAATACTGGTCAATGTTTCAAATCTTTTACCTCAGGATCAGGGTATTTTGTGTTTTTGTTTAGCGGCAAAAAAAATTCATTGACGTCACGGCATCGCAATTTTTTTTCACCCTCAGTTGGTAAGCCCTTGGCATCATCTCATCTTGGCTATTTACCCGACTACGGCGAAGCAAAAAGGAGGATTATGATTTTAACCCGTATGTATGTATTAATAACTTCTGAACTACTTATCATATTGATGATGATGAAATGATGTATCATTAGAAGCGTTTTGATTGTCTACTGGTTATAGGCTATGTGACGTTACACTAAATTCAATATGGCGCCCTTTAGAGGACATAAAGTCATGTCCAAAAAAGAAATTTCCTTAAAAGGTACCGTGTTGGGTGTCAAATGAATGGGGTTAACGAGCGTATTTCATTAATATATATTACTAAATTAATATATATTACTAAATTAATTTATAATCTAAAACCCGAAATCTTAGATAGATAAATATATAGTTAGATATACAAGTGATGTTCAGAGGATAGCCGTAGTCGCATGTCACGTCCTTGCCCTAAGGATCGGTAGTAACCGATGTAGGTAGTAATCATTATATGGTTCATTCCAATAAAAAAAAAGCAAAACGTAAACAAACTTACTATGGAACTGACACATGTCAATGTCATCTGCATACTACATTTGTTTACCTTTTGCTTTTTTTTGATTGGAATGAACTATTATATATACTATAAAATATGTTGTTGTATAAATAACCCTTAGGATAGGGTGGCATACGACCACGGCTATCCTCTGTACATCACTATTAACATTCTCTTGTTTCATACATTTCAGAGAGATTTTTCAGTAGTAAAATCACAAAAAAATTAAAAAATATATAATTTCATTTCATTTCAAAATGACGCAAAGAATATGACGCCTCTTGCTTTTTCAAACATTTTTTAGAATAAAATGTAGTTTTTGACGGACTGATGTTAAAATTTGCTCAAATAACTAGAAGTCATCTACCCTATTATTATGAACATCCTTTAGTCAAATTATGTGAACCTTCTTGCCAATATTAGATATCACCCTTAACTATAAATACATACGTGAATAATTGTTATTTTCTTCACTCAGAGCATAACAATGCCTTCGGGATGTACGTCCCTAATTATGACAATTCCACAGTACACCCGACAATACTTGCCATATTTATTTCAAATGCAGAAGGGTTTCAAAAGTCTACTAATAGCTGTTTTTAGTAGTACCCACGGGCGAGTTATGACTTTTCAATAACTGGAGCCGTTTTAAATTATGCCTCTTTAGTAATTGCTTTTAAAAATAAGTACAGAAGTTTAATTAAATATAGGTGAAACTTTAAAAAGGTTAAATTGTGAAAAATGTCTTGCGGTACTTATGACAATGTAGTTAATATTTTTTTATGTATGGCTTTAGATATGCATGTCACCATATGGTTGCATAATCAATTTTTCATGAAAATATGTAAATTTTATCGATCGTCTAGTAGAAGGGAGTGTATCCGAACAGTATTTTAGGCAAATATGGGTTGTATTCTATAAGATAACGTTATAAAGCAAGACTGTAACAAAATGATACAGCAACATTTTAAGAAGGGCTTCATTCATAAGGCTGTACAAGTTGTGCACGTCGACTTTATTAAAATCGCAAAAAAATATGTGTACAAATATATTACTTGTTTGATCAACGTTATTTGGGAAGTCGATATTTTATCGAATTCTATAAAATTTTAGAATAAAAGATGTGCATTTTCATGTAGATTTCTGCCAAAAATTATAGTGAAATTTCATTTCCGTTAAAGTACCATTTTTTCCTGCGCAACTTAACAATACAATGCGCTACCAAAAAAATAAAAATAAAAAAATAAAAAATAAAATGGGCATTAAACTATGAAAAATATTTGTACTCTTCATAAAAAAAATATCAATCAGGTGATTGGTTGATTTTGTATGGTGACTCCAAAATTTTTTTGCGAAAAATAGCAAGAACAAAGTTTTAGAACAAACGTCGCGTCATTCAAAATGACAAGTATAAAAGCCTTGCACTTATTTTGCTACACAATATAGACCTTAACCTTGAAACTAGGAACGCAGACTCATCCTTCAGATTAGAAAATTATTTAATCTCAATCATTTTCCGATCTTAGCGAACTCGATCAGCTTATGCCATAACTGACCTATGAAAACCACAGCTCAGTAAACGCCATGGGGTTGCAATGCATGCGTCAGGATCATAAATCAGTTGGATGGCGATCACTTTGTGTGCTCAGCCATTTGGAGGCTTCGATGGTGCGTGACTATAGTCAGGCAGGGGTAATTGCATTAGCAGTGTTTGTTAAAAAAGTTAATGTTCATATTTTTTTGCTTTTGTTAAAAAATATTTAATTAAGGTTGAGTAAAATTCAGTGATGACGCGGAATACTATAGTCAGACGAACAAAAACCTACAGAAGAAGAAAAATAAGTGATCAAATAAGCAATTTAAGAAAAAACTGCATAAAATATGTGATTTAGGGACCAAAACGAATCTAGACGTGTCGCAATTTCAAATCTATAATTGTGGCTACAGACGGTAACAGTGAAATAGGCATACATACGTATACTTCACAAGAATCACTCAAAATAAAATCATACAAATATGAAAAAAGTCTATTTGAGAAACTTCTATTGTTTTGAGAAGTCGGTTAATAAAAGAACTTGTTCAATAACAAATATCTAGGAGTAATCACATATGGTTATCTGACTCCAAACTAGAATCCAGAAACTGCTACAAACATACATATGCATAAATACGTTTAATATAATATCATACACCTAGTCATTAAGCATACAAATCTGCTCACCACACAAATGTTTGCCTAAGCCTAGGTTTGTCCTGGATGGGAATTGAACCCAAGGATTAGTAGTTAGGAGCGCTAACCACTGAGCCATCTAGTCAGTCATTAATATTACCTAACTCTCTACAAATAAAAAACACACCTAGACTTAGTAGGTACCTGCCAACACATGGCTTTGAACAAAAGCCTCTATTGTGGGAGCTCCGAGTTATGACTGATGGCGGGAAATCAATTCCCTTCGACCCCTCGACGTCTCACTTACGACCCTTCTTCCAGAAATGTAGACCGAGAGCTTGATGCTAGAAATCTTTATGTTGTTAGTTAAAAAATAACTCTAAGTTTACAACACGGTAGTTAGATTTTTTGATTTATTGAGAAATTGATTTACATGTGATGGTATTATTTGAATAAGTCTTTGTATGAGATTTTAAATATAAAGCAAGCAAAGTCCACATTTTAAAACAGATTACCTTCTCGCTGTGTCTTAAAAATAGCCATTATTAATGTAATATGATTGTCTTTGAAATCAAGCTTTCTACAAATGGAAAACAGTCCCCCGTCTCCTACACTACACCTCGTTCACCCTACAAGCTGATCGGGCTGTTTTTCGCGTTCGTTGCACACGTCAAAATAACAAGAAATGATGAATGGAAGCGTAGTAGAGGATCACTTACTAGGAGGCAGCCTAATGCGTATTTAAATGTGTTATGTTATTATTGTAGGTAGGTATTATCAACGAATATTTAGGAAAATCCCTGGTTAGTTTGTTTGTTTAATTTGGTGAAATTAAGTGCATTAGTGCATAAGCCAACTGTCCAATCTCCTATGTAGGTACATATATCCACTATTTCTTATCATCTCGCTGGTTTTGTGAAGTTGTAGAATAAAAGTCGTTCAAATCTTTAGTTTAACCAGTACCTTCTTTATACCTTGTCTATTAGTTCATTAAGAGTTCTTTACCAGATTTGAGAAGAAATCCTGATATATAGATAGATAGATATACTCTGATTCTTTATGTAATCCTTTCTCTCTATTAGAGAGAACTTACACGTATAATATTTTAATATATTTAATTGAAAAGCACACCACTGAAATACCTCGCCCAGTTTTGAAATAAACGAATTATTATTATTTTCTATACTCACAAAAATCATAATAACTCCGTAAAAAAACTATGAACCGAGGACTGCTACATGTTTCTTTATTACATTATGCCTAGCCATAATGCAAAGAGGGGTCTATGTTATGCGTGAGTTTGTTGCGATTTAATCGTCTTCGAAAATTTATTCACTTCCGCAGAACCACTTAGGGTTAGGCAATGTGAGGGTAAGGGATCGCCAAATGGACTGTTTAATAACCCGAAAATATGAAGGCTTCAAAGTTTTAATTGCCAAACGCTTAGCGCCCTTTTCATGATTTAACTTTGTGATGTAAACGCGTTTCCCGTGTGTTTAATTAAGAGATTAATTAAAATATTCGTGTTTATGATGAGCAACTAAATAAGAACTGAAATTAGTTTTTGCTCCGCTGATGCCTGGCGTAAATTGGCATTGTATAAGGCATGGTGTAGCCCATTTTGCAAATCTACGCTATACAGTCCTGTGGAACGCTACCTCCTTTACCTATATCTTATAATTAGTTAATCTTAAAATGGACGGTCCAGGATTTCATTTATAAGTAACCTGTTTTCCATTGTTATTTTGCGGAAAAACCTGCAAGTCTCTCTATTGAAACTTCTAGTCCTTTTAAAAACATCAGTAAGATTAGTAAAAATTAAACATTGGTGCATAATAAAAAAAGCGGCCAAGGGTGAGTCGGACTCGCCCATGAAGGGTTCCGTAACAGCAAGTAACATAATATAAAAGTTCTTGTAGTTCGTTGTAGGTAAATTGCGGTTTACGATTTATGACGTATTAAAAAAAAACTACTTACTAGATCTCGTTCAAACCAATTTTCGGTGGAAGTTTGCATGGTAATGTACATCATATATATTTTTTAGTTTTATCATTCTCTTATTTTAGAAGTTACAGTGGGGGAACACATTTTACAACTTTGAAAGTGTCTCTCGCGCAAACTATTCAGTTTAGAAAAAAATGATATTAGAAACCTCAATATCATTTTTGAAGACCTATCCATAGATACCCCACACCTATGGGTTTGATGAAAAAAAATTTTTGAGTTTCAGTTTTAAGTATGGGGAATCCCCAAAATTTATTGTTTTTATTTTTATTTTTGTGTTAAAATCTTAATGCGGTTTACAGAATACATCTACTTACCAAGTTTCAACAGTATAGTTCTTATAGTTTCGGAAAAAAGTGGCTGTGACATACGGACGGACAGACAGACAGACAGACAGACAGACATGACGAATTTTTATTTTTGTGTTAAAATCTTAATGCGGTTTACAGAATACATCTACTTACCAAGTTTCAACAGTATAGTTCTTATAGTTTCGGAAAAAAGTGGCTGTGACATACGGACGGACAGACAGACAGACAGACAGACAGACATGACGAATCCATAAAGGTTCCGTATTTTTGCCAGTTGGCTACGGAACCCTAAAAACGCGTCTTATTCTTGTAACCCTAAGAATATCCTAATATTATCGTATGCTATTTAATCAATAAACTATTTTGATGTCTCAAACAACTTCATCAAACAATCAGATCATGATGGAAATAAACATGAGTCACACTCTGCCCAAAAACCCATGAAATCAGATTCGATACGCCACCAACCTATCTTCTAAACCTTATAACTTGGCGGCATTTATCGCGCGCATAATAAGTTTGACACCAAAACTTGGCCCTCATAAGCAGTTGAGGGGATAAACATTGCTTATGTTACTCTAGATGAGCTGTTTGATAATCAAATTTTTCGTATGTAATCAACGTTAAAACTCGAAATTTCAAGAGAATTCGGGCGTCAAAGTGGTTTATATTTAGTGGTTCATATTTATAGATTTGGTGTAGAGTCTATAATCTGATTGTAAGAATATTGTGTAGTTACCAAATCATTTCTACAAATAACAAAGTAGTCAACACAGGATATTCCAATACTCGAACATGATATTTCGTGATTTTGATAGTAAAGTCACGTAATATGCATTAAATCTTTTATACAATCTTTTGTACATACAGTATACATACATACATATACATACAGTATAGCTATTCCTAGCCCTCCACCCTTCCCCATGTGAGTAAGATCCACTGCTACTTGCCTAGTGTAAGCTATGTGACTTTAAGCGTATACAAACGTCTAAATTTCATATAGTAATAATAGACACTCGATCTGTTGTTGTTATTGGAGTTTCCGGGGTGTGATAAACTTGTATCGTCAGTCCAGTGCATTTAATCATAACAAGGTGTCACATGCTCTTATGTCGAAGGGAAAAAATAAATATTTCACCGACACCCTCACTTCTCCGCTGGCACCCCGCACCCAGCGGCGCAGCGCCCCTGTCGATGGAATCACGCGTCGCTTGCGCGTTGCGCGTATTTCGAAGACAGATCGTGGGTGAGCGCGACAAGTAGTTGTGCAGACGAGCGTTTTCAACGCGAGAAATAATCACGTAGCACGCGTCAACTGAATCAAACATGGGGAACTAAATTAAGAAGTAATAAAATATCTTTCATACATACTTCACTAAGAACGCTAATACAATCAGGTTTGTGATATAGTGTCCCCAGGTAACGTCCAAAGGTATAACTCCCAGAGTCAGTATAATAATAATAATAAAAGTTTTTATTTAAAGTTACCAGGACTCAAAGTGTTAGTAAATTACTTAAACGATGTTAGTATCATAAATTAAATTAAATAATATTCACATCCTACACTGTGCTGGGGACATACCTATGTGCTAGGGACTATACCTGCTTATGCAGTCAAACGCAGACAGAGACAACCTGCGGTAGGAATCAAGACTTGAGTTCTGATACTCCTGGAAGGCGAGTGTCATATGGATGCCTTCCCCAGGGAGGGTTTCAGAAACCATTATCTACGTCCCGGAGCTATAGGCTCCCTCACTACCTTTGGCAGTTCGATACACAGTGGGGACGCCAGAGAACATGACTCTACATTTCCAGTGAGACACCGGAGCTGTACGCTCACTTAATGTCCTTCGTGACATTTACGTGGTCAAATAAACTGGAACCATGATTCTCTGTATCTCCAAGCAAGTAACGCCGGTTGTGTTATTTTTATAGGCTCTCTGAGTCAGTCAAAGTCTATACAGATATCCTCTCTTGTAATTAACAAATCATCATCATTATAGGTCTTATACGTCTACAGACGAAAATACAGACGGTCTAAACAGTGTCTGCTGCAAGGCATATTTTTTGGGGACTATATAGGCCAATATGGGAGCGACAAACTTTTCCACTTTTGGAGCCGGGATATGGAAAAACACCCTTATCTATACTTTATTTATTGGTCAAAATTATAAAATAAATATAAAATTAAATTTTATATTAGTCAAATAACCCGCCCCGAATCGTACCTGACGCAAAAGTCCCCATGACGCTTGCGGCATTGCCACGCTGAATGGCGATGGATAACCTTTGCACGAGATACGATCCGGAACGAGGATCGCACCCTCTGTCCCTAAGGCGACGGCCAATTTCGGAGATGAATCTCCTACCTTCATTGCCCCAGCAACCCATCGTCTCGACGGCGAAAGGAATAAAGTCATAAGACTCCTTTAGAGGGGCGTACTTAGTGTGCTTCCGGTGTGCTGCCGATTCTGCCGCCGAACGAGGCGCCCGAACGGTTCCGCCGATGTGGCAAGCCGCAAACGTGCTGACACACGCTGATACTTTATTTATGTGGACAAACATTTCGCGTCATGAATATCATTGACTCACTCACTATGTTCGCTCGATTCCTTAAGTGGATGACAGACATGCGAGTAAATACGCGAACTTGAAAACCACCAAGTAAGTTCATTATATATCGTCGTAGCAATAATAGTTTATTGCACGCGTCATAAATGCTCGTCTGCAAAATCCGGAATCCCTTGAAGATGGATCATCGAGAACGGCGGGGGGCTCCGATCGAGCGATAAAACCGGCGCGATATGGAAAACAGAAGAATTTGCTCACATACGGACTTAGTGAGGTTTTGTATCAGGAGCTCACTTTAATTTAAGTGATGATGATTCTACAACGCAACGGAGAGCTAACTATCTTACCTATATCTATGGTGGAACACATTAATTCTTCTAATATTTATATTTGGCGGCAAGTTATAGATTAGAAGATGGTAGCTAACTAAGTGCGCTCAAAAACTACTCTACTCTATCGAACACAGTTGGACCCCACCAGGGATCAAAACCTTCCTCCTGATGAAGCAAGTAGCCTAACTACTAAGCCATTAAGGTAATTAGTTGAGACTAGGAGTGCTCAGATTTTAGCCAACTTACTTACATATTATTATATGTTGTCAATATTTTGCTATACAAAAATCTTGCTGATAGAGTCATTGAATTAAAATGATAATAACTAATGATAGTATTGTATAATACATATAAATGAAAGTAGTGATTATTCAACGGTAGCATTTTAGAACTTCAAGATCTCTTGTATGGACTAGACTTGGCCGCAGCCAATGCTTTACTTAGATCAGTTCTAGTGCAATGATTCATAGATGAATATTTCTTCTGTGCTGTATCAATGCAATTAAAAATTCCCATTACGCATTTTTGTCTAATATCCCCTTTGTATACCGACTAGATCCAGCCCTGTCCCGGTCCCCAACTACCGCGTACGACTTGACAGGTTACACTTGTATGTGTATTTGTATTCACTTGTGCCCTTTGCTTGCGCTTCAAAGCGCGCTCGTGCTGTTTTGTGCATTCCTTTAAATGCAAGTGCGATATAAATGCTATGGATATTTTGAATTTTATAGTAGGTAAGGTAGCTTTATTTTTTTATTATTATTTACTGTACTTAATTCTTAATTTGAATCCAATTTCAGTAGCTCTTTAGTAAGTAGTAGTAGTATCAGTAAGCTAAAATTAGCAGTGTTTAAAAACTAAAAAGGTTTCCTTTGTGTCAGTCCTATGACTTATACCTATATGTTGGCAAAAAAACTTTGATAGCATATGTAAAAAGCGTCGGTGGCTAAGCGGTATTGACTTCGACCTCCTAACCAGAGGTTGTGAGTTCAAATCCTGGCCAGTGCACCAATGAGTTTTTCGAAACTTACGTGCATTTTCATACCGACTGCTTTAACGGTGAA
This sequence comes from Coleophora deauratella, assembly GCA_958295455.1. Classification (NCBI taxonomy): domain Eukaryota; kingdom Metazoa; phylum Arthropoda; class Insecta; order Lepidoptera; family Coleophoridae; genus Coleophora; species Coleophora deauratella. The sequence goes on along the minus strand of OY282405.1, from coordinate 4,310,727 downwards.
GGAAAACATCGTGAGGAAACCTGCACATCTGATTTCTAGATGTGTATGATGGTCGCGTTGCACACGTCCGTAGGTGTAAATCTAAATGCCCTACACGTGACCACGGGTGATGCTAAGTGCAACACTAGGCAACCGCCGTCTATACCTTGTGGATAGAACGGTTAAATGTGCCACACGATAAGAAGAAGATATCATATGTTAAATCTATACCTATCAATTCTATCATCATCTTCCACTGTTGATCATACTTATTCATAGATCTCCAACTTCTATACATGCCCATTCATGCATTCCCTAAATAAATATTTAGCGATTATGTCACAGAAAAATCAAAAATGAATTACGGTACATAATAGGACTTTATTACTCCATCATTATTACATAACTATATCTACTACTACCCGTACATTGCATAAACTCAAATTCCCGTCACAAACATTCAAACGCCGCGCTATCTCAAAATTTGAAAGCCTTATACAAATATTTGTTCACTTAAAAGTACTTACTACCCTCGTTTGAAATAAGTAACAACAGCCGAAGACGTAAGTATAAACAGAGCTGAAATAACAAAGTTTTTCAAAATGGCAACACTGCAACGAGAACACACATTTAAGAAGGAATTATCTACTTATTTTTATATTAAACTTTTAGAAGGAATGGAAAGTCTTGTAATCGCCTTGAGTTTTTCTTCATCGACATCTGGTGCACTCTCCCCTTTGCAGAAATTTGCCCAAAGTTTACTTTTCTTATTAAAGCTAATCCCATTGTAATTCCTAGAAAAAATATGGTCCCTGAGTTTGCTTTGATTTAATAGACATTTTAATAATGTCTCTCCCCTGTTTCTTATACAATATATAAAAATAATTTACCTGCCTTATAATAAATACGATTTTTTAATCCGTTTCCAAATTAAAAAAATTAAGTGTATAATTATCATAATTCTTTAAGTTCACCTTAATAAAAAAGTTGTTTACCGTCTCAGTGGTAAGGGTTTGAAAATTTTTGCATCCTCAGGGAGACTTCTATAAGCGACGTGTGTCATTTTAGCTTTCTAGTCATCTTCACCTTAGAATAGAATAGAATAATATCCGGGACAAATCACACACGGTCATCAGGCCCCAAACTAGGATTCCCTGTACTATGGGAACCAGAGACTGATCTACATACACATATACATTTAAATACATACACATATAAATCTATAGCAATCAGGTTGTTGATCGCGTGTGAGTTTTCAAAACTGGGGTCGCTTCAACGCTCCTTTATATTTTGACACGGAATACGTTGATAGAGATGAGTTTTTAGGAACATGGTTATAAAACTGGTTATCAAAGTCAATTATAGACTTCTCAAATATTTTTTTTCTTTGTTATCCTATAATAATAATAATATCCGGGACAAATCACACACGGTCATCTGGCCCGAAACTAGGATTCCCTGTACTATGAAAACCAAAGAAAATTATACATACCCATACATATTTAAATAGATACATATATAGATATAATACACTCAGACAGAGCAAACAAATCTGCTCATCACAGAAATGTGTGCCCTGGGTGGGGATCGAACCCACGACTCTCGGATCAGTAGTCAGGATCGCTAACCACTGAGCCACCGAGACAGTCAAAACGATTCAGTCAGGTAAAACGATTAACTATAAGATAATGGTTACATTATATTGATTTAAAAAAACCCTAATTTAAGTTTAAAAAACAAATGTAAAGTAGTGACCAATAAGTGAAACATCAGTCATATCTCTTGGAATAGTAAGAGACAGATTTAAGGACCTTTTAAATATCAGTTACACTAATAAACACTAAAACCTAGTCTAAAAATCGTCATGACAATATAAAAAAGACTATTAGTATAACTAGGCAGTTCCAATAATACACGCCCCGTTTACAAGAAAAATCCATTTACCCAGTAACACGAGCTGAACAAGAATCTTCTCAACTACTATATCAAACTTTTATAATACGAAGTAAAAGAAACTATTATCGGGGAGTCGGCAAAAAGGTTGGAGCGGTAGAACACGGGAACCCTGAAATGTACGGCAGCGGTCGGTGGCGCGCAACAGAAATTTAATTTCGTTCGGGAACTTTGTATGGCCTCTTAAATTACTGACGTGGTACCGTGAACTTTTCTTATTAGATAGCGAGCGAGGTCATCCGATGCTGGACATGCCACTGTATTGTCTACAGAGTTGTGTGAAAAAAAAGTGTGGGTGTGGTACCAAAGGTTGTTTACGAAAGGTATTGTTGACATTAGGTTCGTGAAAATAAAGATTTTGGCTGACACATGTCTACAAAAATATAATTCCTTATAATTTCAGGGATCCTACATTATGTGTTTGACACAAAATTTTATACAATTTTACGTTTCATGTTTACCAAAAAACATTTGAGGTATTTTTATCCGTATCCTTACTACTCCAAACCTTTCCTTACTACCTTTCTTATTTTATCGTAGTCCGCATTAAACTTGTAGGCTCGACGATTTATGAAAAGTGGCCTGGCCAAGTCGAGGCTTATGCTCTGACACTGATATTGGGAAAATTATTACCACTTTTATGTCTTATATTATTACTTGTAAGCCTCTTTTATAAAATGCAAATATTAATAGATATACTGTCGTATTTTTATCACATGTAAGCATTTATAGAAATCTGTTTTGCTAAAATAAATCAATCTGCCGAGAGCTAAAAGCAAAATCTGTTTTCTTCGCAACTCTCCTATATTCTCGAGAAATGTTTTCGAATATTATTCCCATATTCATATTAGAAATTCCTGCATTCTCATTCTCTAACTCATAACGGAAATCGTGCAAAAGTTCGAAAATAGATCTTTAACGGTCGATAGAGTTTGAGAGTAGGTATGAAAGAAGTTTTGTCCCGGATAATAAATTGCTTCCCATTGGAAACAAACTGTGCATGATAAAAGTTTGGTAAGTATGTTGGTGGAAGAGGAACTTACGTTTTGTTGTGAACAAGCAACTACAATTACTGTTGGTTGCATAATGTGGTTTGAGAGTTATAACGATATTACTGGATGCATATGCGCAAAAGAAGTTGCTCGCGCTTTCTTAACATCATCATCATCATCAGCCGAAAGACGTCCACTGCTGAACAAAGGCCTCCCCCAAGAATTTCCACATCGACCGGTCTTGCGCTGAAACATCCAGCGGCTTCCCGTAACCTTTACCAGGTCACGTTCCATCACCCCTTGGGTGACCTTGAACCTTGTAAGCAGGTGAGTAAGCAGGTGAGTGTTGTACGGCCAGTAGCAATTAATAGTATACTGAATATATAATATAATATTTATGTGTTTTTTTTTTGTTTGTTTTTGTTTTCGCTGCAGCATCCGCTACTCGCTTCCCTGCTGTGATAGCAGGTGTTCACGTAATTGTTTCTTAAATAAGAAAAGCGAAGGAAGAACACGAAGTGGCGGGGGGAGATCGTTCCAGCACTTAGAAGCAAAGAAGCGAAAGCTGCCACGAAACAAAGCAGTTTTATGACTAGGGATAACGAAAACATTTGAACAGAATCGTGCGTCGTAATGATGATTTTCGTAACGCCAATTTAATTTCTTAAACAAGTAATCAGGTTTTTTCATTTTAAGAATTCCAAAAAGCATGGACATGTAGTATAGCTTTTGTCGACCTTGCATTTTTAAGATATTGGAGGCGTTAAGATAAGGCGTTATGCGAGATCGTGGTGATATGTGAAAACAAAACCGGGCACACGCATTCTGCACTCTTTGTATTAGACGCTGCGATTTCTGAAATATACAAGGGCCATACAATGTAACGCAATAATTTAATTTTGATAGAATAATACTCTCGCAAAGTTTACACCGTAGATCTACACTAATAAATGGATGAATTCGATATAAAACTTTCAACCGGTAAAAACAGTTACGCACCGTCTCAGCTATATGTTTTTCAAATCGTAAATTTTCATCAAATAGTACCCCTAGATTACGAGCCTCGTTTACTCTTTCGATGGGTTGGTCATTAATTAATACTTTAGGTTGCAAACGAGAAAGTACTTCAATTTGATGCTTGGTACCTACGATGATATATTTGGACTTAATTGGATTAAGTAGTAAGGAGTTGTTTACTGACCACTCATGAACCCTAGTTAAGTCTCCATTAAGATCTTCAATAGCCTGACGGGTATTGTATAAATCAAGTTTGGTATAAATTTCGAGGTCATCTGCGTATATGTGATAGTTACATTTCTGAATGCTGTAAATAATATCAGCGCTATATATTATAAAAAGAAGTAGGCCGAGAATAGATCCTTGAGGGACTCCTCTTTCCACAGGTAACATTTTCGAGGTGAGTTTGTTTCCGTTTTGTTTATGAAATAAAACCTGTTGGTACCGATTACGCAGGTAACTATCAAACCATTTCACGCTCAAGCAGTCAAAGCCATAAAAAGATAGTTTGGAGAGTAGTAAGGATGTATTTATAGAATCGAATGCACGAGTAAAGTCGAGAAGCGTCAATAAACTTCCCATACCCCCTATCAGAGGACAGCAGTATATTATCAACTACATCAAGTAAAGCGCTAGCCGTGCTGCGGTTATTCCTAAAACCTGATTGTAATTCGGGAAGAATGTTATTAAATTCAACTTTAGCAACCACATTTTCGTGAACAGGTTCAATTTTGAAGGTAGAACTATTGTACCTGTTAAATTCAAAATATGTTAAAAGTGATAAGCTAGTAGAATTATTACCTGGAACATTATGAAAATGTTCATTAATACAGTCAGGATCGTCAAAATGTTCCGGAAGATCAGAGCAGCCTTTTAAGTCAGGAAGAACTGTTGATTTAAGATTTTTCCAAAGATATTTAGCATCATTTATATTTTTATTTATATGTTGATTAAAATACACTACATTTTCTGCATGAATACCAGAGTTAACGAGATGTTTAAGAGACTTATATTGCGCTTGGTCTTTGTCAAATTTAGACTTTCGAAACTTACTATGTGCTTCATCACGTAGTTGCATCATATACTTAATGTTACTTGTAAACCACGGAAGTTGCTTATCACGAGTTAATATAGTCTTTTCAGGCACTAATTTATCAAAAATTCTCCTAATGTTATCATTAAATATTGTAACCATGCCGTCAACATCAGACATCGAAGCGATATCCATCCAGTTCACCATATCCAACTCTCTATCAAGTTCAGCCTGATCAATACTTTTAATAGGTCTAAAGGAAATGTGTTTAGGAGGAATTTGAGGCTTATTCATTTTAAATTCTGCCCAGACTAATGCGTGTCCACCGAGTCCAGGTGATATTATTAAATCTGTTTTTTTAATGGGAGCATCAGTAATAACAAGATCTATGAGAGTTGAGCTGTAATCTGTAAAGTGAGTAGGATTTGAAATACAGTTACTTGCACCAACACAATTCATGAAATCTTGAAGTTTACATGTTTTGGAATCGTTACATAGTAAATCTATATTGAAATCACCGACATCACCAAATGACGAAAGAATTAAAAATTTTCGCACTTGTTCGAGCACTTGTCCGAGCAGTTGTCCGCGTTCGAGCACTTGTTCGAGCACTAGTCCGAGCACTTGTCCGAGCACTTGTTCGAACACTTATCCGAGCACTTCTCCGAGAACTAGTCTAGCACTTGTTCGAGCACTTCTTCGAGCACTTGTCGAGCACTTGACCGAGCAGTTGTCCGAGCACTTGTCCGAGCACGTGTCCAAGCAGTTGTCCGAGCACTTATGCGAGAACTTGTGCGAGCACTCGTGCCCGAGCATTTGTCAGAGAACTTGTCCGAGCACTTGTCCGAGCACTTGATCGAGCACTTGACCGAGCAATTGCCCAAGCACTTGCCTGAGCACTTGATCGAGCACTCTTCCGAGCACTTGGACGAGCACTCGGCCGAGCACTTGTCCGAGCACTTGATCGAGCACTTGTCCGAGCACTTACCGAGCACTTGTCCGAGCACTTGTCCGAGCACTCTTCCGAGCACTTGGTCGAGCACTCGTTCGAGCACTCGTCCGAGCACTTGTCCGAGCAATAGGGTTTTTCACCATTTTTTGAAAAGTATCTCAAATTGATCATTAGGTGAGAAAAAGTAAAAAATATTTTATTTTTATTTTTTTGAAACCTATAAGTACCCCAAAAATACATTTTAAACTACCATTGCAAATTAGCGCGCGAAAACGATAGCCGCCATGATGCTTAGGTCGTGACGTCATTTCAGGAGTAAACAAAACAGCTCTGTACTAAAATTTTGACACATATCACGAACAAAATGTCATTGTTTACCACTATTGTGACGTCACCTGACAACCAGCATGGCGGCTGTCGTTTCAGACATTTGAATAACAGATTAAAAAACTTGATTTTTGTAAATCAAAAATAAAATGTTTTTTCCCATTTTATTGTATAGAAATCATATTAAATCGATTACGTATTACAAATACCACAGTAAATAAGCAATTTTAGATTTTTCCTTGTATAGAGTAAAATACCCTATTGTCCGAGCACTTGTTCGAACACTTGACTTGACTGAGCACTTGTCCAAGCACTTGTCCGAGCACTCGTTCGAGCACTCGTCCAAGCACTTGTCCGAACATTTGTCCGAGCACTTGCCCGAGCACTTGTTCGAGCACTTGACTTAGCACTTGACCGAGCACTTAATCGAGCACTCTTCCGAGCACTTGGTCGAGCACTCGTTCAAGCACTCGGCCGAGTTCTTGTCCGAGCATTTGTCCGAACACTTGTCCAAGCACTTGTTCGAGCACTTGTCCGAGCAATTGATAAAGCACTCGTTCGAGCACTCGTCCGAGCACTTGTCCGAGCATTTGTCCGAGCACTTGCCCGAGCACTTGTTCGAGCACTTGACTGAGCACTCGTTCGAGCACTCGTTTGAGCACTCATCCGAGCACTTATCCGAGCACTCTTTCGAGCACTCGTCCGAGCACTTCTGCGAGCACTTAACCGAGCACTTGACCGAGTACTTGCCCGAGCACTCGTTCGAGCACTCGTCCGAGCACTTGTCCGAACAATTGTCCGAGCCCTTGCCCGAACACTTGTTGGAGCACTTGACTGAGCACTTGACCGAGCACTTGATCGAACACTCTTCCGAGCACTTGGTCGAGCACTCGTTCAAGCACTCGGCCGAGCACTTGTCCGAGCATTTGTCCGAAAACTTGTCCGAGCACTTCTCCGAGCACTTGTCTAGCACTTGTTCGAGCACTTCTTCGAGCACTTGTCGAGCACTTGACCGAGCAGTTGTCCGAGCACTTGTCCGAGCACGTGTCCGAGCAGTTGTCCGAGCACTTATGCGAGCACTTGTGCGAGCACTCGTGCCCGAGCATTTGTCAGAGAACTTGTCCGAGCACTTGTCCGAGCACTTGATCGAGCACTTGACCGAGCAATTGCCTAAGCACTTGCCTGAGCACTTGACCGAGCACTCTTCCGAGCACTTGGACGAGCACTCGGCCGAGCACTTGTCCGAGCACTTGATCGAGCACTTGTCCGAGCACTTACCGAGCACTTGTCCGAGCACTCTTCCGAGAACTTGGTCGAGCACTCGTTCAAGCACTCGTCCGAGCACTTGTCCGAGCAATTGTCCGAGCACTTGCCCGAGCACTTGTTCGAAAACTTGACTTGACTGAGCACTTATCCAAGCACTTGTCCGAGCACTCGTCCGAGCACTTATCCGAACATTTGTCCGAGCACTTGCCCGAGCACTTGTTCGAGCACTTGACTGAGCAATTGACCGAGCACTTGATCGATCACTCTTCCGAGCACTTGTACGAGCACTCGTTCAAGCACTCGGCCGAGCACTTATTCGAGGATTTGTCCGAACACTTGTCCGAGCACTTGTTCGAGCACTTGTCCGAGCACTTGATCAAGCACTCGTTCGAGCACTCGTCCGAGCACTTGTCCGAGCATATGTCCGAGCACTTGCCCGAGCACTTGATCGAGCACTTGACTGAGCACTCGTTCGAGCATTCGTTTGAGCACTCGTCCGAGCACTTGTCCGAGCACTCTTTCGAGCACTCGTTCGAGCACTTATCTGAGCACTTAACCGAGCACTTGACCGAGCACTTGCCCGAGCACTCGTTCGAGCACTCGTCCGAGCACTTGTCCGAGTACATGCTCCAGCACTTGTTCGAGCACTCGTCCGAGCACTTGCCCGAACATTTGTTCAAGCACTTGACTGAGCACTTAACCAAGCACTTGATCGAGCACTCTTCCGAGCACTTGGTCGAGCACTCGTTCAAACACTCAGCCGAGCACTTGTCCGAGCATTTGTCCGAACACTTGTCCGAGCACTTTTTCGAGCTCTTGTCCGAGCACTTGATTAAGCACTCGTTCGAGCACTCGTCCGAGCACTTGTCCGAGCATATGTCCGAGCACTTGCCCGAGCACTTGATCGAGCACTTGACTGAGCACTCGTTCGAGCACTCGTTTGAGCACTCATCCGAGCACTTGTACGAGCACTCGTTCAAGCACTCGGCCGAGCACTTATTCGAGCATTTGTCCGAACACTTGTCCGAGCACTTGTTCGAGCACTTGTCCGAGCACTTGATCAAGCACTCGTTCGAGCACTCGTCCGAGCACTTGTCCGAGCATATGTCCGAGCACTTGCCCGAGCACTTGATCGAGCACTTGACTGAGCACTCGTTCGAGCATTCGTTTGAGCACTCGTCCGAGCACTTGTCCGAGCACTCTTTCGAGCACTCGTTCGAGCACTTATCTGAGCACTTAACCGAGCACTTGACCGAGCACTTGCCCGAGCACTCGTTCGAGCACTCGTCCGAGCACTTGTCCGAGCACATGCTCCAGCACTTGTTCGAGCACTCGTCCGAGCACTTGTACGAACATTTGTCCGAGCACTTGCCCGAACATTTGTTCAAGCACTTGACTGAGCACTTGTCTGAGCAGTTGTCCTCGTTCGAGCACTTGTCTGAGCACTTGTCCGAGCATTTGTCCGAGCACTGGCCCGAGCACTTGTTCGAGCACTTGACTGAGCACTCGTTCGAGCACTCGTTTGAGCACTTGTCCGAGCATTTGTCCGAGCACTTGCCCGAGCACTTGTTCGAGCACTTGACTGAGCACTTAACCGAGCACTTGCCCGAGCACTAGTTCGAGCACTCGTCCGAGCACTTGTCCGAGCACTCGTCCGAGCACTCGTCCGAACATTTGTCCGAGCACTTGCCCAAGCACTTGTCGAGCACTTGACTGAGCAGTTGTCCTCGTTCGAGCACTTGTCCGAGCACTTGTTCGAGCAATAGTCCGAGCACTTGGTCGAGCAATAGTCCGAGCACTTGGTCGAGCACTCGTTCGAGCACTCGTCCGGGCACTTGTCCGAACATTTGTCCGAGCACTTGCCCGAGCACTTGTTCGAGCACTCGACTGAGTACTTAACCAAGCACTTGATCGAGCACTCTTCCGAGCACTTGGTCGAGCACTCGTTCAAACACTCAGCCGAGCACTTGTCCGAGCATTTGTCCGAACACTTGTCCGAGCACTTTTTCGAGCTCTTGTCCGAGCACTTGATTAAGCACTCGTTCGAGCACTCGTCCGATCACTTGTCCGAGCATATGTCCGAGCACTTGCCCGAGCACTTGATCGAGCACTTGACTGAGCACTCGTTCGAGCACTCGTTTGAGCACTCATCCGAGCACTTGTCCGAGCACTCTTTCGAGCACTCGTTCGAGCACTTCTCTGAGCACTTAACCGAGCACTTGACCGAGCACTTGACCGAGCACTTGCCCGAGCACTCGTTCGAGCACTCGTCCGAGCACTTGCCCGAGCACTTGTTTTAGCACTTGACCGAGCACTTGTCCGAGCATTTGTTCGAGCACTAGTCCAAGCACTTGTCCGACACTTGTCCGAGCACGTGCCCGAGCACTTGACCGAGCTTTTGTCCGATCAGTTGTCCACATTCGAGCACAATTACAAGCACTTCTCCGAGCACTTGTCCGAGCCCTTGATCGAGCACTCGTTCGAGCACTCGTCCGAGCATTTGTTCGAGCACTTGTCCGAGCACTTGTTCGAGCACTCATTCGAGCGCTCGTCCGAGCACTTGTCTGAGTGCTAGTCTGAGCACTTCTCCTAGCACTTGTCCGAGCACTTCTCCGAGCAGTTGTCCTCGTTCGAGAACTTGTTCGAGCACTAGTCCAAGCACTTGACTGAGCACTCGTTCGAGCACTCGTTTGAGCACTCGTCCGAGCACTTGTCCGAGCACTTGACCGAGCACTTGTACGAGCACTTTACTGAGCACTCGTTCGAACACTCGGTTGAGCACTCGTCCGAACACTTGTCCGAGCACTCTTTCGAGCACTCGTTTGAGCACTTCTCTGAGCACTTAACCGAGCACTTGACCGAGCACTTGCCCGAGCACTCGTTCGAGCACTCGTCCGAGTACTTGTTCGAGTACTTGTCCGAGCACTTGATCAAGCAGTCGTTCGAGCACTCGTCCGAGCACTTGTCCGAGCATATGTCCGAGCACTTGCCCGAGCACTTGTTCGAGCACTTGACTGAGCACTCGTTTTAGCACTCGTTTGAGCACTTGTCCGAGCACTCTTTCGAGCATTCGCCCAGTACATCGTTTGTGACTATACAATAGCACGTCACCTCAAAATATACGATATTTATTATATCCGACGTTTATTTGGATCGATCGGTGGCGCGACGAGTGTGGTGAGGCACGGAGAGTGGGATGTGTGGAGGTGAGGAGCGGGGTGTGGGGGGGTGAGGAGTGGAGTGCGGGGGTGAAGAGAAGGATGCGGGGAGTTGGCGCGTGGGGGGGGTGAGGATTGGTGTGCGGAGGGGGTCAGGCGCGGGGAGGGGAGCGGGGGGTGATCGCAGCAAGAGGATGGTGAGGATCGGTGTGCAGGTGGAGTGGGTAAAGTGCAGGGGTCAGGGGTGAGCCACGGGGGGTGTTTCGCCGCGGGGGGTGAGGCCTGGGTAGGTTTTAATAAATGAAACCACAGTATAAGGACATTATATACTATGGACACTCCCTGCCGCTCTCTGAAGGCTACCTCACCCCCCCTGTGTGACCGGTCTGTGACTATTTGTCAAAGGGTTGGCAAACCAAAGCACAGTGTAATAACCAAAGATAATTTTATTTTTTTAAGCCAAGAACTTAAGGCTACAGACTTGTCTGGTGTATACTGACTGGTGACTGACTCGGTGGCTAAGTGGTTAGCGATCCTGACCTCTGATCCGAGAGTCGTGGGTTCGATCCCCACACAGGGCAAACTTTTCTGTGATGAGCAGAATTGTTTGCTCTGAGTCTGGGTGTATTATATCTATATATGTATGTATTTAAATGTATATGTGTATGTATATCAGTCTCTGGTTCCCAAGATACAGGGAATCCTAGTTTGGGGCCAGATGACCGTGTGTGATTTGTCCTGAGATATTATTATTATTATTATTATTATTATACAGTCTTCACTTTATTTGTAAAAATCTAGCTAACATAAATCAGGGCTAATTATTGAATCTCGATTCAACCCGAGTACATCACACACATTTATACATGTATACAAACATGAATGTCTATGTAGTAAACAATGGTGCGAAATTTTTATGAAGTGTCCGGGGTGTGAAATAAAACATATTATTTACAAAAGTAAGTACATAGTATATCCAAAAACAAAAGTAATGCCGGCTGCCTCACTATGAAAATCGATTCAACTGTTTAGTCGCGCAGACTCACGTACTGCGCCATTTAAAGTCAACTATCGGCCGACAGTCGCTCAACTGTTTAGTTGAGTCTAGTGCGCGCATTAGCGTACTGCGCCATACAAAGTCACCGATCGACTCAACTGTTTAGTTGAGTTGCGATCGTTCAGTCGTTTGTGATAGTTTGGTCGATCAATTGTTTGGTCGAGAGTGCGCGCACTCCGATATAGCTCCATACTGAATGCAAGATCGAGTAAACTATCGACGGACTAAAAAGTTGATAGTGCGCGGTGGCTGTTAATTATACTTTGTTGTTTGTGCATTATTAAGAAATTGTAGGTAACACATGGGCTCTAATATAGGGTACTTTATATTTTACTAAATTTAATCCGAATCAAGAAAATCTATAACGATGCTTTAATTACACTGTGATATGTAGAAAAACAAAAAATACCAAATGTCTCCATACACATTTTTTAATTGAAGATTAAAACTGTACGGAAATTCATAAACATTTAGGTAGTGTTTAAATTTATAGTCAAGCAAATAAAATATGGAACAAAGACTTTTCCAAGAAAACACTTCCGCAAAAGAGTACTGCAGGTGTTTTCATTTCTTTGAAAGTTTAATGCTTTAATTAAGTAGAGGCAGATACCTACCTACGTTTTGTTCATCGTAAAAGCAGCAAACGAGCTTCGTACAGAAAAGCGCTGTGATTTATACTTTCAAGAATATCTCCCGTGTCACATCGAGGACACTTTATTCGCGGAAAACAAGGAAAAATCTCTAGAAAAATGCTGCTTCATATTCCTTATGTCATAAATCTTAGGGGGCAGGCACATCTGTCAAAAGTGTAAAATATGTATTTCTTGTACGGTACGCGCCAACTTCCCTCGTTCTAAAGTGAATAAGATGCATTTGCGCTTTATGCTGTCAGAAAGACTTATGTATGAGTTCTGTTTAGATGCAATATAAATTTTTGACTGAGTGCAATAAGAGTTACTTGGAAAAGTATTTTGTGTTCCGCTACAATAACTTACCTGCTTTGAGTCTGCTGCAGTCTTTTTGGGATCATTTTCACTCTTTTCCATACTTATAAATACATATTCGCAATACTTACTTAAAAATTTTCTTTTAATTATTTTAAAGATGAATGCAATTGTGTGATTTGAGCAAATTTGTTGAACATTGACTATGCGTTTTGACAAAAAAATACTACCCAAAACCGACATTTTATACCTTTTACATACTAAAAGCTGTTGCAACTGCCCTTAGATATCATCTACAAAACTGATTGTGCACAGACAAAAAAGCATCAGTCACAAGCTTCGTCAAAAATATAAATACTTACTTGAAAAGCAAAACAGCAATAGAATCAGCTCAAGCTGATATCATGTGTATACCTAACATGTATGTATAGTTATCACCATAGTTCCTACATAGATCCCGCTTTGATCATCGTCATCCGGCTCGTCCTTCGAAGGAGACGCGCTCACGTGGAAGTAACCGCTTATTGAAATCGATCCTCGGCCAAACTGGGTCAGCAAACCTATTCCAGCAAGCAAACAAACACATCAAGGAAGAAACTCTTTGAATATGATATTATCTGTAGGATATTGGGTCAGAGATTCTTCTTTGGACGCAGCCGCAGTAATACAATATATCCAGGAGAAAATCACACTCCTTCAGTAGTCACCCTGCCCCGAACTTGGAATCCCTATATTATGGCAACCAGAGACTGATATACGTTAATACGGAATATCGGCCATCTTTCTATTCTCTGTATTTCACTGTAACATGTTGTGGGAGGACCGTCCAATATAAACGTCCTCTGGTCTGCTGGTTATTGTTATCAGTTCTGCGAGTTATATGGCCTATCCATATCCTATTGCTAGTTTAAGTTTTTATAAGATCTTCTTTTCACATATTTTTTATGTCGCCAAGATCAAAAAAGATCCCAACAAATCTTGCTAAAGATATCACTGTCAAAAAAAAATAGCAAGCGCGATCACGCCTCACCGGCTCAGGTCATTGTTACCCATTCAGCACTTCAGCGCTAGATAAAAGACTGTCTTTCGGCTTTCATGTCCCTAATTAGCGAAGCATCGGCATCGTTGGTGCGCCTTCAGCTGGAAGATATTGTTTATTGGAAACAGCTGCTTTCGGGCCACGCCGCTGGCATGGAAAATCGAGGTGAAACCGCGGTGTGATGAGTGATACCTATCTTTAGGTATTGGTTTAGTACAGTAAGATATAGAAGCTTTTGAAGAGCCACGAAGGTCCGATCTGGACAAGAAGCGAGATGTCTTAAAAGCTAGGCTCCCTGCTAATCTCAGTCATGTACGTTAATGGTGACGTGACTGTGCTTGCATGTTCGTCAACAAGACTGGCTATTGTAGCCACTTGAGGGCACACGAGAGGGCAAATCAGCGAAGCCCCCATAACTAAAAAAAGCAGTCGCTGTTGCCGAACCGGCATAGAACAGATGATGACAATATATAATGACTAATGAGAAGTTCTTGAGAAGTTGCCAAAAATTGTATATTACTTTTCATAGAATAATCCAACTACTTAACTGATCACTGTGATACAAGGTGCTATCAAAAAGTAATCACGAGATTCAAAGTAATCAAGATTTCAATGTTTAGACTTTCGACTTTAACTATTACAGATATATTCTATCTTTAGATGGCGTAGATTCACATAAGCATGGCGATAGCGGCTTAGTAAAACTGTCAACGTTAATGTTTCAACGACAAAAATAGAGTCTACTAGCTTTCTGCCGCGGTTTAGTTTGTTGGATATCCCAAGAAAACTATTTGAGTAATCGCGATAATAGATGGCATAAGTCCTTATGTCACAGGTTATGCACATGCCAATGTTGAGTACGTGGGTGTGGTGTTGTGGTGTCAAGAGACAACAAACAAACACGTTTTCACATTTTCAATATACGTATTGATCTTGGCCTGGCAATACGGCCAAAAGTCTGCTCCAACCAAAACGCCTTAAAATGTTTAAAAGTAAGTACATTTTTATGACCACTCTTTTAAAAGGTTACATTTGATTATAAAATATTTTCGCTATAAAGCACAAGAGGCGCATCGTTATGTGTAAAGTTTGCTTGGGACTAAGTTATACGAGAGTTGATAAGTTCTACGTCCTTATGAATACTTTAGCTTAAACACCAACTTCAGTGAAGTATGGAAAAACTGAATAAAACTCGGCGCAGGTGCGCAAACAGTTTATGAAATAACTTTTGTTTGTTAAAGATAGTGGCTTTTGTGCTTTGTAGCCGTGTATTAAATTTTGCTACAGTGTTTTATGCTATTTTCGTAGTAAGAAGTTTATTATCATCTGCTTCTTTATAAAGTTTAACGTTTCTTTATAGAATATGTAGAAATAAAAAATAGTAAGCAGACAGAACACGACACAAATATTCAAACAATGGTGCAGGCGATGTCAGTCAGTAATTTTTTAAAGTTTAATTTTAGGTTTTAATAAAACATTTGGTTTTAATGAGACATATGTAAGAAACATCATCTTAATTATAATGAAAAATATGTATGTTATCAAGTATATTTTAATTTGTAATGGAACCCCGCATTGGCTTTATAATGATAATGCCCTAACATGAGAACAACATTTCATACGGTACAGATTGCATAACATTTAAAAAAATTGACCCCCTAAATTACATAATCGAAATGCATTAATTTAGGTTACACGTCCGTGTTAGGTCGCAGTATTTGTATTTGTATTTTACTGGACTCCTATTTCCGTATTTAGACTCAATTTGGTCCTTTATACGTGTAGGCATGGTCGGCTAGTCCAGCCAACCCAACTCCTTCCAGAAGCACAGAAGTCTCCTGGGACATTCACAGGCTTCTCGGAGCGACCTTACATCTTGAAGGATTTTTGTCCGTTGTTCGGCCAGACCAGTGCATTCCAGGATCACGTGGCTGACTGTTTCCTCTGTTTCGAGACAGCCTCTGCACAGCGGGCTGTCTGTAACGTTCATTGTAAATAGCTGTTTATTAAGGGGTAAGTGCCCAGTAATAGTTCCTACAACTATTCGGAGATCGCGGCGGTCTAGGCTGAGCAGTTTTCGAGTCAATCTTGGCACGACCTGTGTCAACACCATCTTTGACTGCCTGCAGCTAGTTAAATCGGTCCATCTGGTGTTATGTTGGTGATCGGTTTGCAGCCTTATCCATGAGCGCATTTGTCTAAAAGGGATCGGCAGGAGTGGCACGGGGCCAGCTACCGTAGTTTCAGAACCCCTTTTAGCCAGCTCATCAGCTGCATCGTTTCCTAATGAATTGCTATGTCCCTTAATCCACTGCAGGGTGACCCTGTTTACAGAGGCTATTCGCTCCAGTGCTAAGTGACATTCGTTGATTAAACTGGAGTTTATGGTGTTATTCTCCAGAGCAAGTAGTACGGCCATGCTGTCTGAGAGTATCCTGATACTAAAGTCCGTGATACCTCTCTTCATGACCGCGGTTGCAGCATAGGTGATGGCAACACATTCGCATTGAAATATGGAGCTGTGCTCCCCCAGTGCCAGTGATATGTGGATGTTGAGGTCTAGCGAGAAGACGCCTGCACCTGTACCAGACTCCATTTTGGAACCGTCGGTGTATATACGGACCTCATCAATACCCGAGTGGTCCATGTCTTCCTCATAAAGTTGTATTCGATAGTGCTTGTCGAACACATGTTTCGTAGGGATCCTATCACAGGGCGCTACTATAAGTGGCTGAAACTCAACCGCTTTACGTAGCAGAGTCTGGTGAGGACCCTCTTGGTTGTTCCACAGGCCAAGTAGTTTGAGACGAATGGCTGTCATTGTAGCCTCTTGTTGCACAAATAGATCAAGTGGCGGTAAGCCTAAAATCGTCTCTAGGGCTGCTGTGGGGGTTGTACGCATGCAACTTGTGATAGCAGAGCAGGCTTGTCGCTGAAATCGTTGCAGACTATTGATTACAGTGCTGAGTTCGGTTCGTGGCCACCAAGCTATGGCACCGTAGGAGATAATTGGTCTAATGACAGCTGTATATAGCCACCTGATAATTTTTGGCGAAATGCCCCAGGATCTGCCTAGAAGTCTTTTGCATTGCCAAAATATTATGCAAGCTTTTTCCAGCTTGTGGTCTATGTGTCTATTCCATAGTAGTTTGCTGTCAAGGATAACTCCTAGGTATTTAACCTCGTTCGTTAGGGATAGACTGGTATTGAATAGCTTGGGTAATCGTAGATTCCCTAGCCGTCGTTTATGTGTGAACAATATGAGTTCCGTCTTGGATGGGTTCACTGATAGTTGATGTTTATCACACCATTTTTCTACAACTTTTAGGGCTGATCTCATAAGATCGCAGAGCACAGATTCTACTGGCCCGCTGATGAGAATAGCTACATCGTCTGCATAGCCCACTGTAAAGTGCCTCTGCTCGTTAAGCCAACAGATTAGTTCGTTGGCAACGAGGTTCCAGAGGAGAGGTGAAAGGACGCCTCCCTGTGGGCAACCCCGCGCCACTACTCCTCTTGTGGTACTATTTACAGTGAATTGTATAGCTCTGTATTTCAGCATGTTGTCTATCCATCCGGCAATCGTGGAATCGACACCTTGCCTGAGCAGAGCTTGGCTAATGCTGGTGAAGTTGGTTTTATCAAAGGCGCCTTCTATATCGATAAAGACACCTAGTGTTGATTGTTTTGATGAGATGGCAGCTTGAATGCGAGAGGTTACCGCATGTAGCGCCGATTCTGTTGATTTGCCCATAGAATAGGCATGTTGGTTGGGATGAAGGGGATTACGTATCAGCGCGGTGCTCCTTATTTCCCTGTCACATAGCCTTTCTAGAACTTTTAGTAGAAAGGATGTGAGGCTGATGGGCCTGAAGGATTTTGGCTGTGTGTAGTCCCCCTTGCCGGGCTTAGGTATAAATACTACTTTGACTTCTCTCCATTGTGGTGGAACATAGCGGTACGCGATGCATCCTCTATAGATGGTAACGAGATGATTTATTAATGCTGAGTCACACCATTTCAGCAGCCCGGGGAATATTCCATCAAGCCCTGCTGCTTTAAAGGGGAGGAAGCTATTAATCGCCCACTTAACTTTGTCAGGAGTGACAACTTTGTGAGCCGTGGTCCAGTTTGTATACTCTGGTGCGCTGCGTTGTTCATCTTCCCAACACGAATCGTTCGTTATGAGACATCCGGGGAAGTGTGTTTGCAGAAGTAGTTCGCAAGTCTCAGAGTCTGTTTTCGTGTAGGTATCATCAGACTTCTTTAAAAATCCAAGGTTGTGCTCAGGGTCACTACACAATATGTTTTTTACCTTGGCTGCCTGGTTGTTGGTTTCAATGGTACTACAAAAGCGTCTCCAGCTTTCCGTTTTCCTGAGTCTTATACGCTTTTTGTATTGGTATTGAGCTTCTTTATATGCGGTCCAGTCTTGGTCCGTACGTGTGTTTTTCGCTTTGTTGAACAGTTTTCTTACCTTGCGACGAAGTCTATCAAGTACTGGGCCCCACCATTGCTGGCGTGGCTTGTGAACAGTCCTCGGTGTCACAAGTGGGCATGTCTGCTCGAAGCTGTTGATCAGAGATGATGTTAGTTTACTGACGTGGTTGTCAATATCGGAAACATTACCATACGTTGGAGTTGCACCTTTCCCTCCTAGGTCTCGCGCCGTGAGTGCGCTGTACTTAGTGCGATCAATCTTACGAGGGTTTCGTCGGGGTTTCGCGGGTTTGACTGTTAATATCAGATTATACCTAATCCAGCGGTGATCAGAGCACGATGCTTCATCAGATACATGCCAGTCTGAGATACAATCAGAAACGCGCTCGGTAGCAAGAGTTAGGTCGATTATTGTTTGGGCACGACGCGTGACAAAAGTCGGCTCCGAGCCCCGATTGATTATTCTTAATGAAGTCGAAAATAGATAGGTTATGAGTTCCTCACCTCTGGAGTTAGATCTCGCGCTGCCCCACAGAGGATGGTGTGCGTTGGCGTCTGCGGATACGATCAGCTCCAGTCCCTCTCGGTCGCAGTGCTCTACAAGCGCAGCCAACTCGGGCGTGGGGATGTCCGCGTCGCCAGGTAGGTAGGCAGACGCAATCACCACGTCAGGTAGGCCCTGAGAGGGGTCGTTCGGGATCCTGATGGCAGTCAGGTCCCTGGAACAGAACTCGGTCATTAGTATGGTGGTAACATGTTTCGGAGCAAAGATACATGTACGAGGGTTGCTTACTGTTGTATTCAGGAGCAGCTTGCCCCCGATGTTGCTCAGACCGCAGATTCTGCCATTTCTAATCCACGGCTCCTGGATTAGGGCCACGGTCATGGTGTCGACCTCCAGCGTTCTGCGTAGGTTAGCCGTCGCAGTTTGGCTATGCTGGAGGTTAGTTTGGACTACCTTAGACACGAAAAAGAGGCGAGCTGGGGGCATCGTCGCTCCCCAGCAACCTCTCTTCGTCCATCTCCATAGTCGCGCTGTCCCTATCGTCGCCGGGCTGCTTGCTGGACTCCTTCGCAGGAGTCGCAGAGACAGCCGGCAGTGCGCAACCTAAAGACCCTGCGACAGGCTCCAAAGGGCGGACCGATAGGGGAGCCTGCGGAGGCGCTATGCCTGACGAACCTAGGTCTTTGCGGACCTCTCGAGAGGAGTTCGGTTCGGAGGCAGCTGTCGAAGACGCTGAGGTGTCCTTATCCTCAAAGAGACGGACATAGATCGAGCCCAGCTTGAAAGCTACTCTTCGATCTCTCTTTCTGAGGATATCGACGTCGCTCTGCGGTATACCCAGGATGAGGAATAGGGACCTATCCTCGTCCTGCCTTTCGGCATGGTATATCGCCCATTGGGGGATATGATACCAGGGGTTTTGAGCCTGGATCTTCTTGCGAAGTATGTCCAGGTCATCACCTTTGTAGTTGGGTACCAACAATCCCCCTTTAATGCGTCGAGGGATCTCCGATTGCCGCCGAACGACAAGTTTCGATCCCTCACGTGGTGATTTCAGTTGTGGCACAATGCGTTGTAGCCACCGCAGGGCATGCTCGTCTTCGCACCACATCTTTAGAACACCTTCGCTATAGAAGGCTTTCCCTCTAAAGGCTGGAGCAATCACCGGAGCACTACTGGATGTGCGCGGAGCATAAATTTCCGCATCCATTGCTTCATCCAGGGCCTCTTCAATCGCAGAAGCCTGCTCGACGGTGAGGTCCACGAAGGGTTCCAAGAGTATGGCGACGCAGTAATCGTTGCCTTTCACTGCATCGGCATAGTTGGGGCGTTTTTGTTGGGGGGGGAGATTGGCAGTTTTCGCGCGCTTGCCTTTCCCTCCGTCTCTCGGCGACAAGGTGTCGTCAGGCCGAAAACGTTTGGTTGGCTTGGTGACGCTGGGGGCAGCCTCTCCTGCAGCAGCGGTCCTGCCTTTGCCTCCCCGTTTACCTCTGGGTCGAGGAGCTCGGCTGCGCCGTTGGTTCGCACCATCGGCAGCAGCTGCGGTCTGAGGCGCTGAGGGTGTTCCAGCGGGGTTTGCCACTCCTGCTGCAAGGCTTGCGCCATTGCGCTGAGGTGGCTCACCACTCGCCGAAGCATCGTGGGTCCTAGCGGTCCCTTCGGCAGTTTGCAACTGCCTACTCCCCTCTGCAGCCGTACCGCGCTCCTTTCTTGCAGCTGCCCGAGCCTTCACTCGTTTAGCTGCACTAGGTGGTTTTTGTTTGGGGGGGACTTTGGCCTTTTTCTTGCTGCTCTTGACGACCACGTTCCAAATTGGCTCCTCTCGCGAGGATGCGGGTGTGATCGACGGAACAGCTTCTTTCAGAGCGGCCATGTCTATTTCTTTCGGCGCTGTCGTTGACGCAGCCGTGGTGAGGACGGGCGCATCCGAGGACGCTGCCGGTGCGTTAGGCGCATCCGAGGACGCAGCCTTGGTGGTCTTAATTTCCTTTAAAGAGGCCATGTTGATTTGGATTGCATTCATCCTCAGAGGCGTTCCACCCTCCACGGAGCCCTCAGGCGGGGACGTCCCATACGCAAGCGATGTATGGTCGCCAGAACTACCCTGATGATATAGGTCTCCACCTTGACCAGTTACGGGCCGAATCAAGAAGCCAGCGGTCCGAAGCTACCCGTGGGCCGGAAATAACCCACGTATCACTCCGGCGCCAGCAACCGACCGTCCGCACCGCCAATTAGGCGACCTCGCCAGACAGCCCTCTGACGGGGTGTCGCAGCCGATTGACCATAGTTGGCTATTCTATGGCCTCCCGTTTCGGAAGAAATCCGGACCAAAGATGGCGTGTTGCCGACTACGGCCCGCGGACCGCAGCAAGCTCAACCTCCAGGACTCCTTCATCCTCCCATACGGGTCTCCACGCACGGCACAAACACGCGGGTGGCAAAGTGATGCCCCTACCCGCCATCAATCTTATCTTCGAGATGACGAGCTCGCGACCTCATTGCCACATTGGGTCGCAATACGGGGATGCTGGGGGACCAGTTTTAAGGCGCCGGTGGTTCGCCTACGCCCTGCATAGATTAGCTGTTGGACCACGAGGGGGATGGAATGTGCGTAACTCGTATGGTCTCAACATTTCCAGCGTGCACGACCGCTGCGCAAGACAGCGGTCCGCTACAGGTCCGCGGCGGCAGACCTGCAGCGGCGGGGACGTTCTATGCAGGACTTGATGGTGCGCGTCTATGTTCAGGTCCGCACTCCCTGAGCATACGCATTCCGGCATTTCCTGGTTTTTAAGATGGTGGTTTCCTTCCAGCTAGTACGCCACCCCAGGACCCTGTGAGTCACCATCCACGCACGCCGTTAGGTCGCAGTAATCTATACCTATGTGTGAAAAGTTTCAACTTAATCGGTCCACTAGATTCAGAGCTAATTGGCTGTGACAGACGGACAGACAGACCCACGAGTGATCATTATATCCTTTTTTTCCTTTTGAGGTAAGGAACTTTATAAAACGTTTAATGAAGGACACAGCATCAGCATCTTTCGGTAACCTCACAATAGATACTAAGAAAAGCAACCCATTGCCTGCTCAATAGATCGACATAGTTGTAAATAAATTAGCAAGGCCCAAAGCCTAGTCGTCTGGAAGATATTGCTTATTGGAAACTATTCTGCCCTTATAAAAAATAAGGCCGCAAAGTATACGGAAACTCCATATGCAGGGTGTAACAAAATTGGTGTAGGACCCGTTAACTGGAGATTTTACTCATCGCGCAGAAGAACTTTTGTTCTACGACTTTGCTTAAATCGCAAAAAAAATTAAGGACTCTCAATACAAATTGATCATCTGTTTTGCCATTTTTTGCCACTTTTGTATGGAAAGTCATTTTTTTATTGCTATTTGAGCAAAGTCGTAGAACAAAAGTTGTTCAGTACGATGAGTAGAATCCCCAGTTAACGGGTCCTACACCAATTTTGTTACACCCTGTATAATAATTTGCGGCTTTTTTACTTATGAGGGCGGTATTACAGCGTCGCTTGTGGAGCACCGAATCCTCCGTATAAGCCTCAAAAGTGGATCCCACAATATGTTTTTCTAACTGGACTTCCTCCAAATTGACTGTATAATTAATATTATAATAATATTTCGTATTATTTGATTTTTTATGAGGACTTCATACTTAACCATGCGAAGAAAACACAAGTTTTTCATTTAGTTTAGGTCATATTTTTATTTTTTATTTTTTTTAGTAGTGACAATAAAATATCTTGGCCATAAAAAAGACATCAACTAGAAAGGGAATGGTCTTTATTGACTTAATACATAAAACCAAATGGTTTCACTCCAATCCGTCTAGTGGTTTTCGAGAAAACTATGCGAGCGTACGAACATACATACACACATACTTAACGGTCGTTCATGGAATCACTTCATGTAAATTTTCTTGTTGTCCTATTACTATTTTAAAATTAGCCCTTCTAGGCTATAGTGGGTTGAACATTACCTTTTTAAACATATTTCACGTATCCTTTGAAGTAATCATTTAAAAGGTTGCCTTACCGGCAAACTTAACTGTTTGAAAATATACGTATAACAAACAAAGGTTAAACTGAACGTTATAGAAATGTTGACCTACATGCGAATTATGAAAGTGACATTTCATTTGATACCGGCTTTGTTCTTGAGCAGCAACTACGGAAAATGTCAACAACGTTCAACCACGTGATCCTTTTTAAAAATAATACAACATAATGGCGATTTAGAAAATAAAGGAATTTGTAAATGGAGATTTGCTAGGCCACGCCTACATACGCGTATATTATAGATGTTTTTTACAGCCACTAGGAACCTTCTCCGAAGATAATATAATTCTAGACACACACAATAATAATATCATTATTATTTTTTACTTAGAAAAACAAGGGGAGAAATGTGCGGAATCGCACCTTTTTTGATACTTTGTTTTACTTTTTATACTTTTTTTATATTGTCTGTCTTTTATGACTTTGTCTTTCTTCTCTTGTTCTGTTGTTGCTTGCTTCCTAAATATATCAAGTTATCGGTATCAACTTTTGTGAGCTCTTCTTCTTCTCGAGCTTTTAACTGACAACTTTTATACGGAGAATCGTAGGAAGATCAATATTGTCTTAAGATGGAGTCAGATAGTTTCAGATCGATGAAAACTAGATAGTGCTATGAAATAATCAGTTTGTGCTGAAAAGCTACTAAATTACACAGCATTATAATTTACACTAATCTTAACTCAACTTTTATCTTTTTGTTGCGATATCTATCCTGTCTTTTCGTAAAAATATATAATTAAAATGCAATAGAATACAATACAATACACGTATTGTCAATGTAGTTCAATATAAAGATTTATTAGCTTCTACTTAACAATCACAACACTTGTAGCTCGAATTGGTTCATGGCAAAATACACGACTGATGCATGACCTCAGTCTCGTCTCCAAACTTGGCTTGCCACACTGCTGTGTGCCTAGATAAAAATACATGGCATAACAACTTATATTATGTGTATTTCTGAAAACAAAAATTATGCCCTTGGCATCATCTCACCTCTAAAATTTTAAAGTCTACATTTAATTCTCTTGATATATTAGTTCGCCGTAAGGTCCTTTTCCTTTTTGTTAGCAAAGTTTTCTGATAACAATCCGAGGCTGAACAAATTTAGGTCTCTCCATCCCTGGTTTATCCCTGGTACTCAAGTTTTATCTTTTTTCAGGTTGAATTCAGAGCTAATTGTCTGATGGAGGTTTATTTTAAGTTTGTATGTTACTATTTTACATTATTACATTCTGAAAATAATAGTCGGCATACAATATATAGGTACATTTTGATTAATTTAATATACAATTACATAATATTGTATTATATATAATATAATATATATAATACATTGTATTATATATAATATAATATATATAATACAATATATAGTGTAGAACCCGTTAACTGAGGATTCCACTCATCGTACTGAACAACTTTTGTTGCACTACGACTTTGCGCAAATCACAAAAAAAATATCGGTCTCTCCATACAAATTGATCATCTGTTTTACCATTTTTGTATGGAGCCCAAAATTTTTTGGGTATTTGCGCAGAGTCGTAGAACAAAATTTGTTCAGTACGATGAGAAGAATCCTCAGTTAACGGGTCCTACACCAGTTTTGTTACACCCTGTGAAACATTCCCACACCGAACAACTGTGGCTCTATTTAGATACATAGATAGATAGACAACACGTTTATTTGTTACTACAAACACATATATTATTACATCAATACAGAAATGATACACAACTTAGCAAATAAAAAAACAACACTAAGAATATGTGTGTTGCAGTAGTACATAAGGGCATTTGTATTTAGTTACCTACTTATATATAAAATTCGATACGTAGCTACTTCAAATCTTTTTGGCGATACTTGTACCTTAAATTCACATTAAGCCAAATTAAGTAATAAAAAACCACCCGGTGGTGTTTGTGCAATTTCTAAATGAAACCTCTAATTGAAAGATTTGTGTTTGAAGGGAGAGCGGAGAATTTAACAGGGACGAAGAAGGAACATGTTTTCAAATTAACTGTGAAATAAAGTAATGACTTATTAATAAAGCATACCTGCGGAAAAGTTTTAAATGAAAAATAAATACATTTGTAGGCATTTTCCAATAAATCAAACAATGTTGAAAAGACTATTGCGCGACACTGTACTAGTCGATTTTCCGGCGACTAGCCGGATATTCATCTCTAGTCAACACATTCAGTCAACAGATTCCTTATCCTTAAGGCACGAATGTCTCTTTCTGCCCCAGAAACCTCATATACCAAGTCCTAATTAAGGAAGATTGTAGGATCAGTGGCCACCAGACAACCGACACTGAAGCAGAAAAAGGAAAATGCCACTAAACATCATCATACATCCCATTTCAAAGATCGACAACGCACTTGTGACTCCTCTGGTGTTGCGGGTGTCTATGGGCAGCGGTAATCGCTTACCATCAGGTGATCCGTCTACTCGTTTGTCACCTATCATATAAAAAAAAACATTTTTTTAAATCCTTAGTTGGTAAGCCCTTGACATCATCTCACCTGAGGATAAGTGATAATGATGCCGAAGATAGAAGCGTGCTTACTAAGAAACTACATAAAACTCATTCAGGTTATAACTGAGTTTATAATCATCGGCGGGACTACGCTTTTTACAGTAGTATCAACTTAACATACAGCAGTAGTACCGACTTAATTTTTGAACACAATTTGATCATGCTGTAAGTGTAAGCATACTTTCGAAAATGCATATTCCAAAAAGATCTAAACATGTCCCTCTCTCCTGTAGTGTCATCTCAAATTTCAAGCGTATTACACCCGCCTCGCGGTATCGATCTGACTGGCAGACTATCCTGCGGGGATGGGGTCTTCAATTATTCAGCCTACTCGGCCTTTCCTAGACACCTCTGGCCGGCAGCTACGTATAGCTGTCTACTTCAGAGCGCCTTGCCTTAACGCATTGATGTGTCGAGGGATTTTAAAAAGTTGGTTGATGTTGATGTTTTGAAGAGCTGCTCTTCTATTCGGTATGTTTATGTTCACTGTCGCTAATTGAATCCAGTTGAAATTTAGCAATGAATTCATTTAAAACAAATATTCGCGATTGTCTTATATGTATTTCAATCAATTGACTGGTTTGGTACCGAAGTATTCTTGCCCATTTATTTATCTTGATTCCTTTCATCATTTCTGTATTTCTCTATTTTCGACCGACTTCCCAAAAAAAGGAGAAATTCTTTTTATGGATAATGTATATGTCATGGAGTTGAATATTAATCAATATTTTTTTAAAGAGAGTATATCCACGCAGTGCGAGTGCTCACATTTTTTTGGTGATCTGATTATGTGGAATTGATTGACCAATAAATAGTAAACTCTTCAATAATTGCTCCTTGCGCGTGTTAAAAACACACATCGACTTAGTCTATGAGTTAAAAAACGCCTACATCTATACGAAATAACTAGCTCTGTCAGATTTAACAGATGTGAAGGAGATGCAATGCGTGCAGTTTTATATAGTAAAATCATATTTAAAGTTAATAACTTTCTGCAACAGTTTAATGAGGCGTACGTATTTAGCAAATTAACAAAAAAAAAAATTAATTGTAGTTGTTAATAATGAAGTCGGTTGTTTCTAAAGTGTTTACCGTTGCCATTTATGCCTTGTATTTTATCCGAAATCATTTTTTTTTATCCTCAGTTGGTAAGCCCTTGGCATCATTTAAACTTTAAATTTGCTGTTCTTAAACACAAAATTGAAACTATAGTAAATAGACATTAATCTTAACAATTTAGTGGTCTACAGACCTCGCAAACCATTCACTTGATCAATAGCAAGGTAAGCAAACAAAATCAAACTAACGCAAATTTCTGTTTGACCATCGAAATTAGATTTTCATTGTAAACAGTCAATTTGGTCTTGGACGTGCTCTATTGGTGACCACGTTGCATTTCAATGGGATATCGTTAGAGGACCCTGCAGGATTCTATATTGATGGCGTAGTTTCAATTCATAATCTACACGTATACAGGGTGTTAAAAAAGTGCGTTTGAAATTTTAAGGGGTTACTCATAATCAAGTATAGAATACAGGAAAAATATGGGAAAAATCGATCTACAATTTTTTTTAAGGTCCCATACAAATTATTGATTCACTATTCAGATTAAGTTTAGAAAACTAAAAAAATGTAGACCGGTTTTTCGAATATTTCTGTCACTGTATTTCTGTAAGCCTGTACACTTATTAAGCATATTTAGGCAGAAAGAAAATTATGATCTACCATTAATTAATAAAAATATTGAAACTTTTGTAACTGAACCTATTAGCGTTAGGGTCAGTTCACACCAAGCCGCATGCAACGCGTTCCCAAGCTCTCTATTTTAGCGCTCGAACTAAAATATATACCTTTTCTATAATAACTAAATCTTGTATTGCAACATTAGCTTTAAAACTAAACTAACTCTATAACCTTAATGTAAATCTTAGAGTATGAGGTATTTTTAAATTCATCTACACATTGTTTTTATTTTTTTAAGTTAATCAGATTACCTATTTTAAGAAACCTGTCACCAGAGACATTGTTACAATATTACACTGTTAATTACTGTTTTTTTTTGCTTCAATATAACCTGTTACTCGACTGATTGAATCCGTTTTAATGAAGGCACCAACTATGCGATAACAGTTACTGGATTCTGCGTGGTTAGACCAATACCTGTGCTCACTGCATTTACTACCTATTACCTGTTCTAGTGGCAATTGTCCTGAAACAGTGCTTGTTTATGTTATGATGCTGTGTTGCACTTGCATGGAATGACCAACTGAATTACATTACTCTTAACTGCTTCACTAGTGTAAGCATTGTTAAGGTTGAAAGAATCGTTGGTCGAAATCTTTTGACCATAAACAAAAGATTAATTTTTGTTGTTGATGCTTTATTAATGTCATCGATATTACAATTCACACTGTTTTGCTCGTGTGAAGCATCTTTTTTCGTAATAAAAACATGTAATTCTTTATAATTAAGTGTAAAATGCTTTTATGTTTTACAAAATCCAATGATTTTTAACTAACAGCGACTATCTGAAGTAGTACTAGCTTGAACTTTGTAATGAAAATACGCCATTGTTTTAAACGGAGAGCACATTTATTGTAATGCATTTTATCTTTTTCAAAAACTAAATCTGTAATATAATATCCTGTACCAAAGTATCTCACTACAAAATTTTTCACCTAATATTAATACGGCTTTACCAAAATATTTTTCTATAGAAATTTCTTAAGACTTCACCCAATCTTTGAAAGTAATTCAAAAGTCGTTTTATGCTGTCCCCCTCAGCGTCTGTGTCATAACTCAGCTGTTTTCACACAAAACTTCCCTTCTTATGCTGGAGTTAATGTAGCGCATCGGCGTTGCAAAGTGGCCTATGACATTTTTCAATCGCCTAATGGTGCAGCTATATTGGCCTGAATGTCTATAACGGTATAATGTCTTAGATGAGCATGAAGCACAAATTCCCTTGGACAATATTCCGTTTATTTTTGGTTTGATGAGCTATAAACACAATTTATGGGATGTAATAGGTGATTCGAGGGAAATTAATGGTACATTATCAGGAATGGATACTTATTATGCAAACTGACATCAAAATATATTTAAA
Source organism: Coleophora deauratella (assembly GCA_958295455.1). Taxonomy (NCBI): domain Eukaryota; kingdom Metazoa; phylum Arthropoda; class Insecta; order Lepidoptera; family Coleophoridae; genus Coleophora; species Coleophora deauratella. The sequence goes on along the minus strand of OY282405.1, from coordinate 4,282,329 downwards.
TTGCTATTAAAAATATAGGAATAGACTCGTTTTGCTCCTATCGCAATAACGACGTACGGGTTTCATTAGTGCTAATAAGATTGTCTTAGGTATTAAAAATCATATCCATTTCATATCTTAAGTATTTATTATCAATTTATTTACGTTAAGCTAGAGTTAAACAGATTAAAAACTGTCAGATGTAGGTAATTCCTCAATATTATCAGCTGAAAATCTCAATGAGCCGTTAAAAGCATTTGCCAATGGAAACGCCGAAACTGCAAATAAAATTCCCATTGAAACAGCAAACGATGGGCACATAAATAATGTGAGGCTGCGCTCACACCGACGGGACAGTTACAGCGATCGTTTGCAAGCCATTATGGGGCAAAACAAACAAATTGCACAGTTTCATTATTAAGCTAATGAATTTACACAAAATTAGCAAGCGTTCATGTGCCATTTGGCGTGCTGAAATGTTTTGAATGGAATTGGTTTTGTTTTTGTTCATGCAATGCATGATTTGTTTACAAACAAATTTCAGTATTGGAAATATACTATTTATTCACCAATAACCATTACACTACTTTCACCACAGAGCATTGAATCGCCCTGCGCCGACGCAGGGCGATTCAATGCTCTGTGACTTTTACCAAGATTTTTAATCTTTAGAGGATCTGATTAAGGTGTTTTGACAGAGTGCGGTTAACTTTAAATGGGGCACTTTTGTGCAGAAAACCAGGGTCTGCTGAGCCAATATCCTAACTGGCAATGCTTAGTCATGAAATTATAGTAATATTATGGATGATTGATTCAAAAGTTTTATTTGGTATAGCCAAATTACTCTCCTATTTGTAGATAACTGCAAAATGTGTTACATTATCTACAAAGTAAAGAAGTATCATTACCGCTGTTATCTCCAAAAATTACCAGCTATTAGCGGTATCTACGCCGAGGATTGTCCAATTGCACAAGTTCGCCGATTACAAGACGGCAAACTTGAGCGTTTAGCGCAAAAACCCCGAATCCGAGCAATGAAACCAGCTGAGATAAAACTTTTATTTCCGAAATCAACATTATACTATTTTCTTGGAGCAAGAGTTTGTAATGATTCTACAAATATGATGTGTCATATGATGCAAGAGGTCGGTACTAAAAGACATCTTGGAGAAAGCAGTTTCATGAGTTTATCTAATTTCTTGGCACCTAACGTATTTCATAGTTATTTAATATTTCCTTGACTCTGGGATTTGTAAGAAAATCCTATAGATTCGTAAACTTATGACAAATTTATCTTAACGATAACATTCAGGCATTCAGTAAAACAACTTCTATAGTACTAGAAAGGTATATTGAAAAAAGTAAAAATATTAATCAAACAGTTTTAATTTTTTTAAATACTCAGCAGGTAACTGTATTAATACCAGTAGAGGGATCGGTGGCCAATGCCATGCAAATGACTGCTTCTAAGTTAAACCTGGCCATATTGTGAACGCTTACGTTGATGATGTCATTAAAGTGGATCGAGGGAACAAAATTGATGATCGTCATAGGTTCACGAGCTTTGATTTCAGCACCTATATCCAGGATGTATCCGTAATCCATCGTGCATGCGTGAATATCATTGTAGCTTATTCCGGCAGCAAGCGCACAGTCATAAGATCCTTGAAGATAAGCAGGGTAAGGAGGTGAAAATTCGCAAGCCATGTACGAAACTTGGGCATCTTGGTTGCCGTTTAACAAGTGGAGAGCGCATCTGTGAACTCTATTCGCGAAACAGTCGGCAGTCCCGAACTGGCAGGACAGGCTGTTGTCAGAATTCCTCAGCGTTCTTCCCCATGGTACAAACTCGATTTCCAAGAAGTTCTTGTACCTTTCGTAGGCACTGACCAACTGATTGGTAATAAACGCTACGGTGTCTCCGCATCCCGATGTTGTTCCAATGGTAATCTTCACTTTTCCATCTACGGTGGAAATTTGTGCATTAGCACAACTCAGGCTTATAAAACAAAGTGCGATCAACAAGTTTTTCGAAGCCATTTCGCGAAGACAGAAACCTTACTGTAAATTTATTAATTTCATCCTTATTTTATATCAATTACAGCTGGTATACCTAATGATAAATATTTAAGCGTTATCATAGCATGTTATAATTACTGATAGATATGATAGGTACAATTCTCGATACTTCAATCAATCAAATTCAATTAACAATTAATGCGATCAAGAAACTGAAGTTACAAAGTACACAAATAAAGGTACAGGGAAATATAATACGATACCAGTAAGGCAAACAAAATGGATTATTATTCTTATGGACTGGATTTTTCATTTTTCAGTACCACTGAAATTGTCGCTCATCGGTAGCAACTTGGTACCTCCTAACTAGAGTTCCCACCGAAACAGTGAATATCCAGTTTTTAGATAACTCTAACGATGGAGATTCTATCGCAAAGAGATTTTTGTACCCAACATTATTGAGTTACGTGTATGTGCTGCGTAAAATGTAAAAGAAAATGTCTTTTGCAAAGGTAACATCGGTAAGTCTACATAATATACAAACGACGCAATAACATACAGAATAAAAATATCCTACAAAAATGCTTGTGAATCTTAGATATTATAGATACAAATCTTGTTTCGGTAAATAAAATACAAAATTTATTTCTGGATAATTATATCAGCTGGAAGAGAGTCACTGTTGAGCATAGGCGTGTCAGTCATATACTCGTAAATCTATCAAAATATCGGCACCACTTGCATAATACCAGGATCACATGAGCTTTATATTTATTATTTTCTATCTTATGTAAACACCATATGTATATAGAATAAAATTATATGGAAAAGAAGAAAAAATATGTTATCAATATTTCGTGTATTATTGTATGTTGTAAAATGTTTTGTTTTATGATACTCGTATTTGTCTATCTTCTTTTCTTTTTCGATATGCCATCCCATATGTTACGAATCAACTTTCGGCCAATAACTGAGTTGCCACATCAACAGCACTTAAATTGGTCTCACGCAAATCTACGAACTCATTTTTGTATTAAAAACCTTACATTTCCTATTCAAACATGACTGTAGACTTTTCGGAGAAATGATCCATACAGAACTTCCATACAGAGAAATGCTGCCAGTAAAAAAATATTTGTTTTTTATATTAAACAATAAATTTATTAATATTTATTATTTTTACAGTAAGTAAGAGTAACAATCAGTATCATTCAGTAAAAATTCAGGAAGAGGTTTATAAACTGCATGTAAACAACAAAACCTTCTTTCCCAATCAAAAATAGGATGATTTAAATTTGACATTTTGTAACACCGGTGGTAGGGTCTTCTGCCAATGCGAAGCATATGAGACTGCTTAGTCTTGTCATCGCTTGATTGTGGAGGTTGACATCGATAACGTCATTAAAGTGGATAGAGGGAACAAAATTGATGATCGACATGGGTTCTCGTGCCGCTTCTTCTGCAGCAACATCAAGATCACCTCCAGTGACTGATACACAATAATCCATGGTTATGAGGCTAATTCCAGCCGCGTGCGCGCAAGAATACGATCCCTGCATAAACGCCGGTCGTGGCGATGAAAACTCACATTCCATGTATCGAATCTGAGCGTCTTGGTCACATTGCAGTTTATCCAATACACACCTGTGTACACGGTTCGCGAAGCAATCGTTTACACGAAATTGACAAGTCAGACTTCCATCCGCGTTTCTCCGTGTTCTTCCCCAAGGGACAAATTCCACGTCCAAAAAGTCCCTGTACAGTTTATAGGCTGGAACCAACTGATTTAGAATGAAGTTTACAGTATCACCGCATCCTGATGTCGTTCCGATTGTTATCTTTATCTTCCCATTCACAGTTTGGAGTTGTGCAATGATACTGCTTACACTGATAAATAGGCACAGAATTACTAAGAAGTATTTAGTAGCCATGATGACAATGTGTGTTTTCAGCAGCACAATGGCGATTTACGAACTAAATTATGTTTGTTAACATCAACAGACGGTGTCGAATTTTATGACGTAACTCACGATAAAAATACGATTTAGGTGGCTCGAAATGATTGCACGGTTGATATGAGTTTATCATAAACATTGTGATAAGTTAAATTCTTGCCGGCTCATTAAATCCAATCTTTCACGATTACGTATAAACAAGTAAACCTACATGGTGACTTTTCATTCGCTAACAAGCAAGTGACAAATACTAGTTAACAACAAAAATGAACGGAGAAAAATGAAAAGTTTATAAATCGACAGATAAGTATTTTTTTATCCTCAATTGGCAAGCCCTTGGCATTATCTCAGCTGATGGTTGATGATGCCGAAAGATGGAAGCAGCTTACCATGATTCCCCAACGTAATAGGGAACTAGCTATCTTATCTCAGTGCTGGATAGATTATTAATAACAAATATGGTAAGTTAGAAATATTTTGTCTCCGATTGCATGGATAAATTGGGCAAAGTTGTTCAGATCTATAAGTAACATATACTTTTTGAAAAGTCACCTGTATGTTTGTATTTTGTCCTTATTTTCTCACGCGGCAACTGAAATTTACTAAGACCGCTACAATTCTTGGGAAGATTTTTAAGGTCCGTCATCCGTTCAGAATACAAATGAACAGAAACTTATTACCTACCTCTCACCTTGGAAAATTTTGAGTAGACATTCAAATAAATTGGATCATTATTGTAAAGTTATTTGTATAATTTTATAATAAATTTACTTACTAGTTAAAGGTGACTGAAACGTAGAAAAAAAGAAAAAGCCTTGTATTTTCCAGTAGCATGGAAGGAAATTATTTATTAATTTTAAAAAGTTACTTCGTTTGTATCTTCCATTCTCATAATTATTTTTAGACAGCGTAATCCAAATTCATGTCATGGCTTAAAACAGGCGGTGTCTTAAAAATAAGTTTTAATAAAAAAATCTCCCCCAGGTGAGCAAAAAGCAATACCTTAGGAGAACCGCAGTATAATGAAATTGACTACCCCAGGGAGCACCCTGGGACCCCTCCTTTATGTGATGTCCCCTTGCGGCAAGTCTCGGGCTCAGAAACAAAGATATCGATATTCGATCAAATTAACGAGTTTTCTCAAGATTAAAACGAAGTTTTTGACACTGATCCTAATTGTGTGAAACTTATTTGGAAAACGATATTTTGTTTAACACAAAGTTTAAATAATACTAATCTGATTGGATTTTAACAAGTGAATTCTTTGAATTAAGACATAAATGACGTTATTAAATAAGTACAACGTTTTTTATTAAAAATATAAACAAATGTGTAGGTATTGACAAAACAGTTAATTTCAGCTCATCCTTATTCATACTACAAAAGTTTTTTCAATATTCGCTTTCATCCAGTTTGATTGACAGCTAACCGTCGCAATCACAACACGTCACACACTAGGGAGCAACAAAATGCCTCCGCAAATTCACCTAATTTTAATTAATTCTAACTGCAGCCAAGAGTCTGCTCGTATAACTCTAAACCAACCATTCCCTCGGCCCTTAAGCTCCATCCTGTCTACAAACGACTTCTGAAATTAACGACTTCATACATCCACTTCTACAGTTACAATGGTGGTCGTAAAATTAATACCTTACCTTACCTCGGGAACGTCGGGTGGCCTCGTGGTAATTCCCCCTTAAATATTTAAGTTTCCCTGCACCCTCCATCCGCAACAGGATTCAATTTCACGCCGTGGAAAGGGGTCCGTTTTGGGCGATTCCCAGCTCCTCAAACGTCAGGAGACAGACTAAACTAGCCAGTTTATTAAGACCTACATCTAACTGTTGGCCTATGCTTTGCAGTCTAATGGAAGGGCTCAATTTGTGTTGGTATGGCAAGAACCTTTTGAATCATTATTCGGCTGCATAGAGAATGGAAACGGATGTAACACAATTGAATCAATCTTCCGTCAAATTGGTAAAGGTTTGAAAAGAGCCGTGTGTTTTCATTTCTTACTCATTATTTCATCTTGTAGATTGCTATAATATTTGTGTAATTTAAAGGAATTCGAAATATTTTTCATAGATATTTATGAAATCAATAAGACAATAGGTACAACTAAATCCACAATATTATATATTAAAAAATGCCGTCAGTTTCATATATGTATAACAATTTTTTTTCACAATCTATCTGCTATGTTTTATTTTTATGACATTCCTTATAAGAAATCTGGTCAGTTATGGTTCTTTCACTACAAAGTGTCTTTTCAAGGAACTATCCGGCTACCCATCCCACTGTGTTGGTCAGAAACAGTCACAGCATCAAAATTTTTGAATTTTTGCCTGTGGCACAAAATAGTTTAAGTGTAAGCTTTAATAAACTGGGGGGGGGAGGATTTCTCCCCCATTACGGCTTGTCGCCGCGGTGGTAGTAGACTACAACCCTCCAGAGGTAAAAACAAAACCATATCGCAACTTTTAATATCAGATCATTAGTAATTATAATGAAATTTCTAAGGAATACTAACAAAGGTTAAGTTTTAATTGTATTATCAACCGACTTCAAAAAAAGGAGGAGGTTCTCAATTCGTCGGAATCTTTTTTTTTTTTTATGTATGTTCACCGATTACTCGAAGACGCCTGAACCGATTTCGAAAATTCTTTTTTTGTTTGAAAGGGTATACTTCACAGGTGGTCCCATATAAATTTTATCGAAATCGATTCAGCGGTTTTTGAGAAAATCAACAAAACATAGCAAAATTGGAGTTGTTGCGATTGAAGTCGGTTGTTTTTAACGTATTCAGCGTGGTCAATTATATGGAGTATGGTCCGAAATAAATGCTTATTATTATTGTTAGCAAATGAAACAAGAATAACAGAGCTTGAATATGCAATTTTCAAATACAAAATGGGATATTATCGACCTAACAGAGAAAAGGAGAGAAGGAAACATTATAGAAGACAGAGGAAAATACTGGCTCTATTCTTACTTACAACTTACAAACTTATGGTTTGATAAAAGGTCTTTATATAAAAATAAAAAAAACTTTGGAGAAGGCTTTCACCTCTCTTGGACTTTGGAGAAGGTCCTTACATGGAAGATAAGAAGAAGAATATATATCGCAATAAATATTACCCCACACGTATGGCTTTGATGAAAAAAGTTTTTAAGTTTCAGTTCTAAGTATGGGGAACCCCCAAAATTTATTGTTTTTTTTTCTATTTTTGTGTGAAAATCTTAATGCGGTTCACAGAATGCATCTACTTACCAAGTTTCAACAGTATAGTTCTTATAGTTTCAGAAAAAAGTGGCTGTGACATACGGACGGACAGACAGACAGACATGACGAATCCATAAGGGTTCCGTTTTTTGCCATTTGGCTAGGGAACCCTAAAAAGATTTCGGGTATCCTTGTTATAAACACTTTTCAAGTTATGGAGATAAACCATAAAATATGATAATCTTATATAAACACTACCCTATTCATGGTCCTGCACTTGTTAGGTTTTACTATCTTATTTTGCCTTTCCACATAAATGGTTGTCTTTCGTAGAAAACGGGCTACTCTTGAAATGTCGTATATTTCATTGTGCCATCTCTGCTTCCTGAATAACTAACTAGCTTTAATTGTTTCAAAGAGTCCTCTCACGTAGTTCTCGATATGACCCTTTCTATCACCTTGGTGTTTAATTTAATTAAAACTTTATGACGTGCTGCGAGATCTTAGGAATTTCTTTGTTTTACCAAAGAATAGGTACTTGTTTGACGAATCCTAAAATATGGGCTAATGGCACCTCACTTCTAAGCATAAGCCATCTGCATATTCGTCTATTTGACCGACTTTAAAGTGACTGTATTTTTGGAAATATAATAGGTATCATGTTGTTCCTGTTGAAACAGAATATTACAATTTATTACGGATATACAAAATTTAATTGTAAATAATTAGAATTAGGTTTGTCCATCCTCACTTCTGTTTTGTTAATCTACATCCGACAAGATCATAATGACGTCATTTTACTTTAAGTTACTACTTAATTTTACATTATTCAAAACTAATAAAGTATTGAGTATTAAAATGGTCCCACTTCAAAGTTGTTTTTTGTTTTAAATAACAAATAAAAACCTAGGTGAGTCGTTTTAGCGCAAATTGCGTGGTGGTAATACCAATCTGTGAGTGAGTTCAACGATTACTTGGCTAGTTTAATCTCATCTCATCTCACTTAATATTATAAATGCGAAAGTATGGATGTTTGTTTGATTGTTTATTTGTTTGTTTGTTTGTTCCGCTTTCACGTCGAAACTACTCAACGGATTTAGATGAAATTTGGTAGGTAGATAACGTAAGCAGTCGGCTAACACATAGGATACTATTTATCCCAGAAAACTCGAGGGTTCCCGGAGGAATGGCTAAAAACCGAATTTTTTACTTTGTTACTAGATGGCGCTGCCTTAACATATGTTTCTCTCTGGATCCAATTCTGAAAGCCACGCAGACGAGGTCGCGGGCGGAAGCTAATTATTAATAATTTATCTGGTAATCAAACTATCTATCTATATCTATACACATATTTCGACTTTGTTCCCTGTTCATTAACCTTTCTTTCTCTTTTTTTTTCTAATAACAACAGATCAATCTTTGCCTGTTACTCAAAACAGATTCTTCAGAACCCTGTAAATTCAACCAGTTTTCAACGACCCACCTATAACAACCATGTATTCATATTGCGCAGCACTCCTATATTAGGACATACAAAATTCAGCGATGCCCCTAGCTGAACGCATGAATAAAAACAATGTATGGCGGCTGGTGGCTCCCATGCGTTCCTCCGAGCGGGACATGAAAATTTTAGGGTTGGCACTAAACTATAGAAAAATCATGATCGATGCAAATGTCAAAGCACTCACTTTACAACACTCCTAAAAAAGAAAAAGGCTAAATATATTTTTTTATAAAAAAAATAAATATTTCTTCACGATTTCATAATTCATAATAATAATGTTCCTTATATTTTGTGAAAACTTGTTATAGCGTAAATGCCATTTATAAACATCCTATTCCTTAATTAACTAATCTTTCAAGACATGATTCATTCAGTGCATAGATAAATTGCTATGTTCACACCAAGATTAAATGCATTAATGTCATCATCATAATCTTCTTTCTGATCTGACAGAATTGCTGTCATTTACGTATCAGTTTCCTTTTAAACTGATTGATGTATAAATGCTGTAGGATTACTCGCACGAATGATTTTGTCACAGTGACAATTTCGTCGTTATAATCACGTCAAAGGATTTCTATAGACGTACTGATATTTGATGATGTAATAGGTGGATGGTAGATCAGTATATGTATATCTTCGGCCTTAAAAGGAGTGACAAAACTGTTACGGTGGGAAAAGGTTTTTTTATCATTAATGGTGAACCCTTGGCATCAAGTAAACGCGAAAACATAGTCCACTCAAAGAAGCACATGACTTTTCGTATATGATCATTTTTTCTGCAAAGTCATGTTCTGTCCTTAATGGCTGTTTAATTTTTAAAGTCGACAACCCTAAACTCTATGCAAAAACAAACGTTATTAACATATAAAGAGGGGGCAGTGTTGTGAACATTTTGCAGCCGCCGCGCCGTTGCCGCCAGTGCGGGGTGAAACAAAACGCAGTGATTTTGTCGGACAACCCCAGCCTCGTCGCAATTATTCAAATTAATTTTTGTATGCTAACGAGACTCCAATTAGCAAACATGACACTTTGGCAAACATAGTAAGAGGTGAATGCAACAGATAGCTTTAACAAGTTCAGACAACGAAAAATAAGAAATGTAATAATTGGTAATTAGACCTTATAAGAGTAATTACGATAGCATTCCGTAATAAAACAATAGCAAGCGTTTATAATATAAAATTGCTGTATGTTCAATTTGCTAACAAGTAAAAGTTTCTGAAACGCAAAATATACATTCTTCATCATTTGTAATGAATTTCTCATTATATTTAATTAAAGAAAATATTTTTTCTACCAATATGTACCAATTAAATTTAAATAAAGATCAAAAGCCTTTGCTCTTGATTTTTTTTCTCAGAACAACAAACCTTTTTTGGGCCGTGCTAACCCGCATTTTAGGTTAAGCTCGACTTTACAAGTGCGGACACGAGACTAGCTTGGAGCGGTTAAGTTATAACGGGTGATATGGATAATTTAGTTGGGGATAGTAGCAACATTGTTTGTATAGTTTCGACGGAGACCGTCCGAGATGTCACGGAAACTATGTGGGGAATCTTGATACTTTATGTTATTAAGGCACTAGCAGATGTGATGATAATTGAATTCTGCTTTTGAAACTATTTTTAATAATACATAGGTTCTTTGGAAGGCCTTTGAGTCTCTGCATGATTTATTGTAAAGGTTTGACCTAGAGTATTAAAGCTTGAAACCGATCATATCACAGACCTTGAGTTTCTTTTTCACTACCAGTCATGTAAAATAATTATGTCACAAATATTTACATTTACAAAGCAAGTATGGACCTGAAAGAAATACAGTTTCATTTTTGTGATCGTTCCAGTTAACTGTGATTTCTTCCCTTGAAACTTAATATTTTTGAAACTTAATATTTCGGGAGTCGGGTCGTTCCCTTCCCTCAAATATGGTTGAGGGGAGCGATGGCTGACTCTCGCGTTATACTGGTGATCGGGTGCTGTCCGTGTGAACTGGCCTGCTCTTGTCATTGGTTTTTGAATTGTTAGTCATTAGCTACAAATAATTTTTACTTTTATCTCTTTTGAATCCTTTCTTTCTTTATTCTTCTTACTTTATTCTTATTTTTGTATATTTTATTTACAGACATGACATTGTATAATTCATTTATTGATCTAGCATTAAGATGTAATAGAATATAAGACTTAAAAAAAAAATGTGTTGGAGGGAGTTTCTTTAGGGCCCGCCGTTTCTTCTCACTCCGCAAACACTTCCCGAAACGGTGGGTATACGAGTTCCGAGTGGTAGGAACCTCGTGTTAGGTAGATAAAAGAATAACGTTCGAAAAGTGTACACTGCTACCTACTTCGAATAAAATATTTTCATTCATTCATTTCTATCTATACAATTGGAGCATTTTTTAAAACTTTTTATACAAAGTATTGATTCTAATTTTTGTACGGAAAGGCCAAAAATTTTATGAACAGAAGCCACAATTAATAAGAACGAGACAAAATATGTAATCTCACCTGTACATATTTGTGTAGTCTGTAAAACATCGTTTCTGGAATCACTGAGTTAATAAATTACACAATATTAGTTAGTAATTCATGAGTTATTTAACTATCCAATCGCTTAATCTCAATTAATACCCTAAGACCTTATTGTTAGCTTAAAGTGCGAAGATACACTAAACTATGATCCGAAGTTTCGGTCGAATTTAACTATTCTAATTTGTTAGCAACAGCTGTTAAATCAACAGCCTCAGGATTAGAAGATATTAGGCTTAAAGAGTCAATGGATCGAACTATTTTGCTCGTAATCTGTTTCAGGCTTGATCTCATGGGATTTGCCAAACCATTAGAGTTTGGCTTGAGTTAACATTCAAATGTAGATTATGCGGTGAGTACCTCCTGTAACTCACTTTGTATTAAATTAATGTATTCTATCTCCGAATATACGGATTAGTTTAAAATAGTTTCACGGTGTTTGGTCATATTTATAAAGTCTAGAAAGGTAATATTTAAATTACACACGGTCATCTCACCTCAAGCTTAGATTCCCTGTAGGATGTTTCTCTACATTACATAACCTGACCCATTGTCACTGCTACTTCATTATTCTATGAACTATATGTATGTGAACTGTATGTTCTTTCAATGATTTACACGTTCAGGATTCGATCACGTAAGGAAATACATACTTATAAACGTCATACATTCATAAATAATTAATAACAGTGTAAACAAAACTCATCGCACAAATGTTTCCCTGGGTGGAAAGCCGTAAGCGCGGTTAGCGCTTGACTACAACTTTAAGCGTAGTAGTCAAGCGCTAACCGCTACGTCACAGGTTTAGCGAATATTAATTAATAATAAAGTGTATTTTTAAACCCTGACAAAATTTACAACATTGTACGATTATAACTACATAAGTCCTTTCGGACTGTGTCGCAGCTATTAACGCCCACCTCCGTGAGACGCGAGTAAATATTGTATTTCTAAAAGTTATTGGAAACAAAAGAAAATCAAAAGGAAAACATATAGAAAAAACTTAAACTAAATCATATTAGTAAAATAGTTTTATGACAAAGCTAAAACCCCAAATTATCAAGCCCAAAAGTTATAAGTTCTCCTTATGTTATTTTGTCAAAATTCGTGCTGATTAATAACTTGCTGACAACGTACAGTCTAAACTATAAAAGACAAATATTTGAAAATTTAAACATACACCTACCTTCCAAGGAGTAGAGATGCACTGAGAAAAGGATTTTCAAATATCAATATCTATGTGGTGTTAAAAAATTTATTGAAAAATAATTTGCAACTGGTCCGAAAAGGTGAGTACATCTCCATACACTTGTTTTTTATATTTATGTAATGCCAAGGAAATTGTCGCAACTATACAGGTTGAAACAAACTATAGCAGTGTTTTTCAACCTTTTTTAATACACGACCCCTTTACAAGTAAAAAAAAATTGCCCCCCCCCCCCCCCCCCCCTAGGGCCATAAACATTCAAAATGTTAGTGATTTGAAAGACTACGTTTATAATTTTCTTTAATTAGAAAGTGATTATTAACGTCTCCAAAATATAACCACGTTTTGACAAATTGTTAAAAAATAAACAGGCCCAGCCTTCTCACTGAAATTGTATTATGTCATTGCAGTGTAGGACCTCTAAACACTTACTTTTTCTTTTACCCGCGACCCCTTGAAAAAGGCTTCGCGACCCCCCGGGGGGTCGCGACCCACAGGTTGAAAAACACTGTTACATGAACATGTGTGAAGTTGCTAATATAAGTATATTGTTTAGACCCTGTATAATACTTCCTTGAAAATGTACCTATTCAAGATCAACTGTAAACACTAGTTCTATTAAAAACTGTCGAAAAAAGCGTCGGTGGCGCAGCGGGTAGTGACTCCGTCCTCCTAACCAGAGGTCTCGGGTTCAAATCCAGCCAGTGCCGGGTTTTTCGAAACTTACGTGAAATGAAATGAAATGAAATGAAAATATTTTATTCGAAGTAGGTAGCAGTGTACACTTTTCGAACGTCATTCTTTTATCTACCTAATACGAGGTTCCTACCACTCGGAACTCGTATACCCACCGTTTCGGGAAGTGTTTGCGGAGTGAGAAGAAACGGCGGGCCCTAAAGAAACTCCCTCCAACACATTTTTTTTTTAAGTCTTATATTCTATTACATCTTAATGCTAGATCAATAAATGAATTATACAATGTCATGTCTGTAAATAAAATATACAAAAATAAGAATAAAGAAAGGATTCAAAAGAGATAAAAGTAAAAATTGTTTGTAGCTAATGACTAACAAATTCCAAAAAACCAATGACAAGAGCAGGCCAGTTCACACGGACAGCACCCGATCACGAGTATAACGCGAGAGTCAGCCATCGCTCCCCTCAACCATATTTGAGGGAAGGGAACGACCCGGCTCCCGATACGCCACCATCCGCATTTTCATATCGACTGCTTTAACGGAAAACATCGTTAGGAAACCTGCACATCTGATTTCTGAATGTGTATGGTGGTCGCATTGCACACGTCCGCAAGATTTGTGACCGCGGGTGAAGCTAAGTGCAACCACCGCCTATACCTTTGTGGATAGGAGGATTAAATGTACCACACGATAAGAAGAAGAAGATGATTAAAAACTGTAAGGCTAAAGTGAGGACAAAAATACCTCGTCATAAAACTCAGCCACTTCGTTTATAATTACTGTTGACTGGTTGTTAATTTCAGCACCCCTCCTCCTTTAAAAGCTGCCGTCAAATCAACATAACATCATTCACAATTTAAGTCGCTGTGCTTCCCACGCCTCGTGTGCTTCTCATAAGCCAGGATTGTTCCACTTTGATCCAACCAAAATTTTTATGAGTAATTTTTTTGAAACAGTATATACTTCACTTTATAGTTTGTTTGTTTGTTTGTTTGTAAACTCTTTATTGATAAAATAAAATATGTACAAAACTTTAACAGGAGTAATATACAATGGCGGACTTATCCCTTACGGATTCTCTTCCAGTCAACCTTATATGTTAAGAGGAATTATAGGTACAAATGTCAAAGCAGGAGCAAAAGGCACAACTTGTTTTACTTTGGAGATTCGTATCTGATCTTCATAGATAGAACTGAACATGAATTATTAGTGAAATGTGTGAATGATAAAGAAGTCTCTCACATCAAAAGATATATCGAAGAAACATACTGTAAAAGTGAGTGAGAGAAAAATATTGTTAAAATAACTAACTACAATAAAAAAATAACTAAATAAAATAACTACAGTTGAAAAAAGACACTCAAAAGCATACAAGTAAGCGTGTTTTCATTTCATCACAATAAGCCTGTATATTTTCAAGTTTGAACTAAAATTTATATATATACGTATTTTTTTTATTAGCTCTGCCAGCAAGCAACATTGCCCAGATATCTGGGCACAGATTTCTTACTAAGGTCCCTCTTGCTGAAGATCTAGGCTGGCACTATACAGAGTGTTAAAAAAATGGGTTACTTAGAATCAAGTTAAAAAAAAGGAAATATATTGAAAAAATCCGATCTGTAATTATTTTTTTTTTACTTTCCCATACTAAATCTGAATAGTGAATCAAGAAATTTGTATGGGAAACTGAAAAAATATTTAATTATAGATCAGATGTTTTCAATAATTTTTTTGATATTCTGTACTTGATTCTGAGTAACCCCTTAAAATTTCAAACTCACTTTTAACACCTTTATGGGGTTCTCTTTCGATATTTTTTCACACTCTCTTTAGTGAGATTGGTTTTTATATGTAGATTCGCAACACTACATCCAATCAGCATTTTCTGTACTTATACGAGATAGATCTCGTCAACCTAGACCATTACCTAAACCTTGACCTCAACCATGCCCTAAAATATGACCTTAATTAACCTTGTACAAGAGTCCAAGTAACAAAAACATCATCATCATCGTCATCAGCCAAAAGACGTCCAGTGCTGGGCAAAAGTCTCTCCAACGAACTTTTGTCGGGTCTTGCTCAACTCGCAACTTTCATCAGGTCATCGGTACACCGAGCGGATAAAACATAATAAGTAATCTTATTTTCTAAATTTTTGTAGCCCGATGGAACAGAACACCTCCAGACTCCAATTAATGGAATTTTGTTTACATCACCAACAACTCTACGTAATTACTTGTGCATTTGTACAGTGAGCGGAATATCATTCGTTATTCATAAGAACACAAGCAAGAGAAAGCGAACCAATTATAATGATCAAATATGGGGGAAGTCCCAAGTACTTACTTCAAATTAAACCTTTTAAGACTTGGATATTATGCATATATTATAAAAAGAGTGACTGCCAATAACCCAACCTAACTGAAAACCTCTTAACCGTTGATACTGAATATTTTTTGTCCTACAGTATTGCAGAAAAACAAAAAACATACAAACTTAGCATCGATTACTATGAAAAAGCCGTTTTTGTTTACGCGATTTCAGGAAAATTGACTAAAAAAGTTTTTCAGTTAATTGCAAAGAATGACAGTTAAGAGGTTAGCAGTATATCTAGACATCCTATACATATAGTTTTATGAGTATAGAAGCAAACCTCAAAATGTTGCTAAATACGACACGACATTCAAACCTTCAAGAAAAGAGCGTACTCCCATATAAAAGGCCAGCAACGCACTTGTGACTCCTCTGGTGTTGCGGGTGTCTATGGGCGGCAGTAATCGCTTACCACCAGGTGACCCGTCTGTTCGTTTGCCACCTCTGCCATAAAACAATATATATATATTTTTGTTACCCCTGTAGCCTACTATCACGCTCTTAAATCTATCAAGGCGTATTATTGACATCTTTACCAAACAAATAAACATACGCAGAGGTAGGTGCTTCTTACAAAAAACATACATAAAAAACATAGGCAACTGGGACAAAAAACACAGCAGCGTTATGTGAAACCAATTAGGCATGACAAGGGAGTAAGGCAGAAACCTTAGGCAGGAACCAAAGCTCCTTTAAGGCGGGCCCCGTAAGCCTACAATAACTAGTCCATAAGACTTTGCTTAGTGCTCACTTAACCCGGTTGGTAGCAGCGCATATTAAATTAAACTCTACTATGAGGATAAAGATAACATGGAACGAGCAAATGGAAACTGAGACAGAGGAAGTATTGGAGTAGCCTTTATATTTTTTTATGTTTATATTTAATTTCCAAATTAGGATATAAAAAATTAAACTTAAAATTAACTCTAGACTTATAGCGACAAAATAGATAAAAATATCAAAATGAAAATCTTGTAACTACCAACTTAAGAAGATATAGTAATAAAATAAGTTTAAATACTTGGTACACCATGCTTCCCACTCAATTAGTGGCATAAATCTTGTCATTATGTTATTCGTGGTAATCTTTAGAGATTCTTGTTAGACTAAGGGTGACATCA
Organism: Coleophora deauratella; assembly: GCA_958295455.1. Classification (NCBI taxonomy): domain Eukaryota; kingdom Metazoa; phylum Arthropoda; class Insecta; order Lepidoptera; family Coleophoridae; genus Coleophora; species Coleophora deauratella. The sequence continues at coordinate 4,265,722 of OY282405.1, read as the reverse complement.
TCACATTAAAGCTTGCCATACTTTTATCTTGATGAGCAAAAAATTATCAAGAGAAGCTTCCAAGTAAAATTCTTAGCAGTATAACCACTCCATGGATTCCTTATTCTATACAATTCCGCGGCTCGGAAAGAAGCGTATTGTCGGCTCGAGCATAACGTCGCAGGAGTAAACACCTTTAAATAGCTCCGAGATATATTGACGGTAGCCAAGGAAAAATACTTCGGCCTGCTCACTTTTGTATACCTATCTAATCTGCTCTCTACTGTAGCCACTCTACGCTCTTGCTTGTACGATAACATCGCTTTAATGCAAATAGATTTCAGTGGAGTCATATTAAACATTAATTCTTACTCTTTTCTTTATTAATCTTTACAGGAGTAGTGGACAACTTCGGCTGATACGATAGTTCTAGCCCAGCCACCGACTAGTACTACAGTACTACAAAAAAATTTTTTTTTTCTGATAGCTTAGATTAGACCATTTCGAAAAACAAATTTGATTATTAAATTTTTTAAGCCTCTAGATATTTTAAAATATATTTTTTATATTCAAGCCTTGATGACGTTACACGCTCACAAACCATAAGACGAACAGCCCATTCCCACCTTTTTAGTTTTTGACATGTCTGACGACGAAATTGTTCTTCTTTTTGCTGTTCTTCTTTTTGGCGTTGTCAACAGTCGGAAACCGCAGTATTTATATAAAAAAATTTCTTGGTCAAAGGATTACAATAAGTACTAGAGCGTCTTCTTACTGTGTATTAATACCACGACATAGAACTACAGCATTTAGAGGAAGTTTCAAATATGCAGCAAGTAAGGTATGGAATAACTTACCGCCTCCAATTAGAGATTGTGCTACGCTGTTTGCTTTCAAACGTGACATTGCAAAGTTTTGCATTGAAGAGCAAAAGGCTGGGCGCACAGCTCATCTTCTGTAGTATTTGAAACTATCCTCAAAATCAGTTGAAATGTTACCAACAAAAAACAAGACAAATGTTGCCGTGTATTTGTTTATTTTATATATTATATTGTTTAAATCTTTTGCTTTTTGTGGTAGTGTGTACCGATAATTGTGTAATTTGTTATGCTTTATTTTTGTTTTTAATATTTGCTCAAATGTGTCTGCATCGTCCATGGGTCCTTGGGTCCTTCCCTTTCCCTAAAGGTTCAAGCAGAATACCAGCGCTGTGGATTTAAACCCACAGTATATGCTGAGCTTGCACCTTTTTGGTATTCCTTTTTTATTATGTAATTTTTGCCTTGTAATTTGTTTGTAAGTAAGCCAAATAAAGATTTATTCTATTCTATTCTAAATTCATAGGCCTTATCTCGACTAACGCCCGTTCCAAAACAAGGCAAAATATATCTGAGATAGTCTGTACGATTTACACTTAAAAATTTATGATAGTTTATACTGCTGTCAGGTTAAAAAAATACTCTCATGAAAGTGTTCCGGAACGCTTTCTAAAACGTCAACTGTCAAGTCAGTTGTCATCTCGTCAGTTTGAACTAAGGCCCGTTCCAGAACAAGGAAAAGGGGTTCGTTGCCGGGACTTGTACCGAGCACACGTCTGCTGAGTTATTTTTTTAATTATTTCCGTTTTAGAGTAGTCTTAACGTTATTTTTGTGATGGGAAAATAGCTGTGATTCAGTGATAAGCGGTCACAAGAAGAGGATTAACTCGGGAGACAGCTCTGGTTTCCGAGTTCCAGCAGCAAACCACCACGTGGAGCGCCTTTAAGTGCCCATCACCCTTAGAGCCGCGTCTTTAACTTGACATTGGCGTTTCGCCATTTTTTTATTGAAGATTCTCCCATTTTTCACTTGACATTCACATTCACAACATCACTCCTAAAATGAGATGTGGAATGCCAAATAGAAAAATAGAATAGAAACAATAACAAGGAACAAGGAAAAATATACCTGACATAGTCTGTCCTTTTTATACACTTAAAATATTTATAATACTTTATCCTGCTGTAAGGGTAAAAATTATTCAAGGTAACTCAAGGTAACTCCAAAAAGTGCATGAGCGTGTGACGTCACAGGGATACAAATTAAAGTTATTGTCTTTTATCGATTTTTATACTCAATCTTTTACTTTTTTGAGTGGGAAATAAAGAAATATGGCTTTAAATATCTCGAAATGGTTTTTTTTTATTTTCATACCTTATAAAAAAAATTGCATACCCAATTGTGTCTACAACTTCGCAGAATATTTTCAGAGAATCAGCTTGTATTTTTCATTGAAATACGAAAGTATATAGAAGACAATCACTGCAATATAAGTGCTGACTGCCGTGTAAATTAAGAACACAGTAAGTAGCAGATTTGGTGCGACTGATTTTGAACCTTATTTGAAACGCTATACGGTTTACTTCAACTCCCATCAAATCTGTCACTTACTGTGTTCTCAATTTGCATGGCATTGCACTTATAATGATTGTTTTCTATGCCATCGATATATACTTCTGTATTAAATTATTTTTGAACTTTTTCTTCCTTTCATAATCCCACATAAAATTTTCTTTATTTACCAAAAGTACAACACAAAATCTGAGGTGAAACGCGAATCGAAACAATATCGCCCCTATTGTTATTCCTGCGACGTTAAAAATTTAATAACCGCCATAGCGGTTTGCTGGCACAGCCTTACACGGCTCAATATGCGCGTTTCCCATATACGTTACGATACCCATACAGTTTTCCGTTCGCAATATGATTTCATTCCAATGAACACACCCTACGCCTATGAGAGAGTTGCAATTAGATTGTTCAAACAGACGGAACCACTCATGCGAAACAATATGAGAAAGGGGTACGAGCCTACAGTTAGTAATTATAGTTTTGTTTGCTAGCAAACGTAGATCAAGTGGTAAATACGAGTACGCACTACGCTGATTGCCAGTCAAATAAATAATTGGTAATAATCAGATCTGGCAATGGGGTTCGCAGTCCTACAATCGGTAAAATTTTCACCAATCCGTACTTGTTTTACATCACAGAATATTTGATAATACAGATACAGAATAACAAAAATCAATTCGCAAAAACATCGCCATCTTACAGACCTAGCTATTTATTTGTTTAAAATTTTGGATATTTATTGTTTATTAAAATATAACATAACAAGGCCGATTAGAAGTTTTCTTACTTTGTCTAAATGAAGGGTGTGTTGAACATAAAAAAATCTCTTTGTAGTCTTGCAACATTTTTTAAATAAACACATTTTTAAGAAAAGTTAAACCGACTTAACAATGGACTTTACGTGACCTATTAACGAAATAAAGCTATAAACGCAACAGCACATTTTTATTGTCTTCAATTTAAATCAATAACAGGAACATTAATTAAAATTAACACATTTAAGTTGGTGTTAAAAGAGAACAAAATAAGTTTTTGGTTTTAATAAGTCTCGAATTGAGTTTTTGGTAATTTTAGCGATCTGAAAACCGTTATAATTGTTTTTCTAAAACCACCTACTCCACCTAACATCCATATCATTGTCTACAAAAATTACAAACAACAAAAGCTGTCAAACACAAAATTGTGGAGGTCTGACAAAAGCAGGCACTAATCAAAGCCGTATTACGGAGTAGAATGGCCAATAATTTGTATCGTCCCTACATTGAATAAAACAGACCTCTAAAATTATTCTAAGTAAGTGTACGATAAGTTTTTCTTTATCCTTGAGTTCATCCAACATACATCTTTGTTTCTGAATCTCCAATATTAATACAATCAGGTAAAAAATCATGTGTTCTTGAAAGTTAATTGACAACATACATTTTTAGCGAATCTTAATTAAAGTCAAGTCAAAGTCAAAAAAGTCAAAATGTTTTTTATTTAAGTAGATGCTGTACACATACTTTTAAATCGTCTTTTTTTCTACCTAGTACAAAGTTTCTACCACTCCGAACTTCTACACTCAACGTTTCGGGAAATATTAGCGAAGCGAGAAGAAAATAAAACAAGAATCACACGAAGTATTTGAAACTTCCTTTTGCATATCAACAACGAGTAGCAGGTTTGAAATATCTCGACAATCAGTCTTGAAATAAATGATTGTTTTATAAATACATCTTACTGCAACCGCCAAAGATATTTTCAAAGAACCACATTTCCAAAATTTACTTTTTTTGTTTTGTTAAAATTGCATAATCAATTTTTTCGCATTTCTTTTACCGTAAATCTTAAAATCGTGTAATGTTTTATGTTTTACTTGAACATTTTCCAGAATAATTGCGTGGAAAACACCGAGGAAAATAGAGTACCTATATTAAATTTTTATTATTAAGTCACTTAGAAGAAATATGGAAACCTACACCTATAACTCGCCACAATGCGACCAACTGCTAAGAACTTGAAAGGAGAATGCGCGGAAGACAGGCTTTGTGAGACTACGGACGCAGTGTAATTCGTTTCATGACAAATTGAAATTTCTAACCGATGGGACGGGTGCCATTGGTCTATGTTTAGTAGATATACTGGCGAAGTGTGAAGTCTAAGGTTCTGTTCAGACCAATACAAGACGCGCCGCGTACTTTTAAGCTAAATACAATAAAGAGTGTGTAAAAGACATCTTCGAAAAAGGCAGTGTCTACTTATCAGACTAAACAACTTCCAAAAGAACCCATGCGGAACTCTCGAAAAAAATTGGTCTAACCTAGACCATAATAACAAAGTATTTAACTTCCACATAAGATTACCTATTACCTACAGCCAAGTTAAACTTGCCTGTAACAATTTTCTGAGTACGTATCATTTTGCACGCCTGACAGTCTTCACGGGCTGCTCTATTTAATCAAAATGCAAATTAAAACGCTTCTGCTCGCGTTCAGCTACGTCACGTGACGTAATGACGTTTTTAGCGGTTGATGTGTATTTTATGCGAGTTTCGGGTGGTTGAGGATATCGGGAGATTCCATTGAAACTTAACCTAGATATACAGTGACATGAATTCTTTTTGTGGAATATCACAATTTAGGTAAATTATGATATTCCACAAAATTACTATAGTCTGTCCCGTATGTGGAGTATGGCCTAAACCTTCCCGAGTTATGGGAAGAGACCCGTGCTCCTGCAGTGGGGACGTAATGGGTTGTTAACAAACTATAGTCTAGACCGTCTATCCAAATTATGCCGATTGGCGTGAACCGATGCAGGACAGAAAAATGAACCCAGAATTTGATGTTGGAAGCCATGATTGTCTTTGGGTTGATGAGTCAGGAAAGTAAGGTAGACCATCTAGGGTCAACACATAGTACATAGTTATCGAAACCTTTTTTGGTCTGGGATTCCAATCCAATAACTAAGAACAATTGAATCATAATATCACTGGAATGAAAGGAATAAGTTTTTTGATGTTAAACCGTCTCGGTGGTAATTCAACTGGTATCTCATCTCATCTCATCTCATCTCACTAATATTATAAATGCGAAAGTATGGATGTTTGTTTGTTCCGCTTTCACGCTGAAACTACTCAACGGATTTGGATGAAATTTTGCAGGTAGATAGATAAAGCGTTCGGCTAACACATAGCATACTTTTTATCCCGGAAAATTTGAGGGTTCCCAGAAGAAGGGCTAAAAATTGAAATTTAACTTTGTCAATAGATGGTGCTGCTTTAACATTTTATTTCTCTCTAGACCCAATACTGAAGTCCACACAGATTGTATGAAGTCTTTTTTTTTAGAATTATAATTTTAACAACAACACTTTTACATCAATATCATGTTTGGAGGGAGTTTCTTTTGGACCCGACGTTTCTTCTGTCTCCACAAACACTTCCTGAAACGATGGGTAAACGAGTTCCAAGTGATAGGAATTTCGTAATAGGTAGACTTAAAACAACCTTGGAAAAGCGTACAATCCTAACTGCTTCGAATAACATATTTGGGTTTGATAAATGAATGAATCAATGAAAACACTTTATTGCACAAAATTGCAACAAAACCGGAAAATATAAACAATATACATTGAAAAAAGTTGTACAGGTAGGCGGTTGATTTGTTTTGTGTGAAAAAACAGCGAAAGTGGGTTTTCGATCAAATTAATACCCCATATAAAGATGCGACATGACCTCAATTTGCAGATCCCATTTTTCTTATATTACTCTAGCTAGTAAATAATATCAACGTAATAGAACAAAAACACCTTTGCTGATTCAGGCATCGGTAAAATATTTCCTGATCTAGATAAAGGTAAACCAACATAAGGTACATTGTTCGTTAGAGTATAAAGTAAAGCTTTGCGTTTATAATCGCTGTCCACTGCCAAGTCATGGTTTATGAATAATTCCATGGCAGACCAGGAGGGTGTGATAAGTAATTTGCATGGAATCAGGTCATGTCACTGCGAGGGCGCGTTTGGACATCATAATCAATGTACAGACAGCCACAAAAATATCTAAACCCCTCCGTATACACCATGTATCACGAAAAGTTTAAGTAGGGGTTCAGATATCTCTGTGGGCCAGTGTACATGTCACATCAAGTCACGAATAAAGGCGAAGTTTATGAAAATCGCGTAAATGACTGCAAACCTTACTTTCGCGAATAAACATTTCAGTTCACAAGAACGCCTAAATCTCGAACACTTGGAAAACAATGACTACGTATTCGATTCATACTGTTTATGCGATTTTACGTTTTTCATGAAAGTACAGTTGACATTTCGTAAAATCGCGTAATCAAGCTTCGATTACGCGATTATCCGCCTTTTCATGAAATTACGTGTAAGTTTGTGAATAAACTGAATACGCTACTTTACTGTGACATATACGATAGTACATGTACTTATGACACAGCAGCTGAGGTTGTGTGGGTGTGAGAAAATGTACGATAATTTTGTAGGTTAGTGAAAATCTATTGTAACTGGTTTGGATAATTATGAGAATATGTACGCGAAAAGAAGTAATAATTATACTCTGGCCATAAGTTAGACGATTTCGTCCTCATTTTTAGACTGACTTGGCAGTGGTCAGCGATTTATAAAAGCAAAGCTTTTAAATACTGAAAATTTATTACTACTACAGTTTTCAAAAAAAATACTTTACCGACTAATCCGCTATTCAGCTAAGAAAAAAACAAATTAATTGACAATGAAAACGTTGCAATGAACAAAATACTTCGATTCTACGGCACTTTGAACACTGAATTTTAAGCAATTAGATCTACACAAGCATATAATTATTTTTAATAAGCCAATCAACTCATTATATATTTTAACTGAAAGTTTATTAATAAATTAAAATCAAAAGTTTATTCTTTTTAACCAAGTTTTAGAAAAAAGTTTTAGAATTAATAAAAAAACTACATTTTTACGTGCTTCATAATGCTCTTAAACATTTCCTAAAGCTTCAAGCAGTTACACAACGCTGCCTAAATTCTTACATAAACAGAAAAACTTTTTAGGAGGTGTTGCAACTGCGACAACTGTATCGATTGGGCCTGGGTTCGACGCGGTGCGGTGGTAAATAGCGAACGATATGAGAATGGTCTCCTCTGGGAACGGAGAGTCAATTTGGAAACACTCGCTATTCTGTATAAAAATTGTCTCAAGAAAAATAAATTACTGTTTTCCATATTTGTCAACATCCATCTGCGATATGAAATTTGTTGCATTATTTGTATATTTTAAGCCTGATAACTAATACCACACGATTGTAAAAAGAATATTAAATAGGAGTGTTCATTGCTCATTTATCCTGTGTATACCAGAAAGTAAAATATTACGCATCAAAGTATACAATACGTCGCTGTATCATTTAATTTATTTTTCACTAATTTTAATTCCCGTAATTGGAATTAGTTAAAACAAAAAAAATTAAAATTTTAATATAACAATTGTTGCAAGACTAATAGTCACCTCACTTTCGAGTGACACCAGAATTCTTCCCCAAGCAGAGGAACTTTCAAGTAAGCCATCGCTATCACATACTGCATCCTACTACTTTGCAAACACCTCGGAACTACCTACATGGATTTGCAAGCTATTCTTACGAGCATTCTTAAAATAATAAACTCTAGAATGCTTCGCGTTTAGATGTTGCTTCCCTGGGTGATATAGAGGATTACTGGTAAAGTGACCGACAAAGTGATGAATAAGAAGCCGAAATTAATCACCTTTGAGCTTCCTGAACAAAATTGACCTGTTATTGTAGTTGATGGGTAATTAATTCTGTAGTAAGTAATGAGAAGTCGTTTTTTCAAAATTGACTGTGAAGAAGAAAAAGACCGACGGCCCACCTGATAGAATGTAGCTACCTATGAGCATTTGGAACCTCAGAAATATTATCAGAGACTTTTTGGTCCTTGAGGGTTAAGATGGAAAGCTTCTTATGCCCACCAGTTGGAACATAGTACTTTGCATGGTGTTAGATAAAAGCAAGCAGTGGTACCCCCCCAGTCGAACCTTGCATAAGCTCCTACCACCAATAGTGCATAAGAAGGTCCTACCACACAAAATTAACAAAGTTCTTACACATAACTAGAATTATATAAGAAGAAAACGAAACGACAATTCTAATAATAAAACTAGACGAGCTCCTACTAGGGACAAATAAGGCATTATAGCCGTGCAACATAAGACAAACCCTAACGAAGACTGGAACCCTGTACTACAGTCGCAGAATACCGATGACATCCGACGGACATGCATTATTTATCCACCTAAGCCCACCAAATGAATGCAACAGCTGTAAAAAAACATGTGCATAAAAACAGAAGTTGAAGAAATGGATGTGGTAAGTGTAAAGCATAAAAAAACGTAATTTCACAAAACAAGAAAAAATTCAAATGATGTTAAAAGATAAGAATTTTTCCATATTCGAAAGGAAAATAATGAAAGCAATTGATTTCAGAAATATATTTTGAGTGACAATCGCCTTACGGTATTTTTTTAAATCTGTTATGAAACTTTTTTTTTTACAATCTGTTATGAAATGTTATGTTTTAATACTATGTTTTATTCTGAACTGTTCGTGATTACACGGATACATTCATAATGTGTAACTTCCTTAAAGACCTTAGTTCGTGGTTTTTAATAAATATTAATAATTAATAATAAACAAATAACAAAACAGAGGAATGCTATTTAAATATTTTTTTTTATTCTTTCTGATATGAAAAATACTCTATTGATCTGATCTTACTTTAAATTTTCTTATTGAAATAGTTGGAGAATGAATATCCTTGAAAACTATTGACCCCCAACGTACCTCATCTAGTACAACCACAGAAAAACACACTCAGAAAAAGAACTCCCTTCGTGCATCAACCTGTATCCGAACCTAAACGACGGAAATAAAAATCCTATAAATATTGAGAGGATATTTTTCTCACTTTGTCGAACGCCCTGCGCGCTGTGCCGTCCCCAGCTAAAGTCCCCGTGTCCCCATGTGTAAATATCAGGGTGTTGACACCTTCAAAGCCGTCTTTTGTTTCTTTAACATTTGTCCTCTCTGTAGGACAAGATTATTCTGAACCTTTTTCTAAAGCTGTTTGGTTTTAGTCATCGAGACATTTTCCTCGGTTATTTAAATATTTTCTAATATTCATTCCTTTTTTAGGGTTCCGTAGCCAAATGGCAAAAAACGGAACCCTTATGGATTCGTCATTTCTGTCTGTCTGTCCGTCCGTATGTCACAGCCACTTTTTTCCGAAACTATAAGAACTTTACTGTTGAAACTTGGTAAGTAGATGTAGTCTGTGAAACGCATTAAGATTTTCACACAAAAATAGAAAAAAAACAATAAATTTTGGGGTTCCCCATACTTAGAACTGAAACTCAAAAAATTTTTTTTCATCAAACCCATACGTGTGGGGTATCTATGGATAGGTCTTCAAAAACGATATTGAGGTTTCTAATACAATTTTTTCTAAACTGAATAGTTTGCGCGAGAGACACTTTAAAAGTTGTAAAATATGTGTGTCCCCCCCTGTAACTTCTAAAATAAGAGAATGATAAAAATGAAAAAAAAAATTAATGTACATTACCATGCAAACTTCCACCGAAAATTGGTTTGAACGAGATCTAGTCAGTAGTTTTTTTTTTAATACGTCATAAATCGTAAACCGCAATTTACCTACAACGAACTACAAGAACTTTTATATTATGTTACTTGCTGCTACGGAACCCTTCATGGGCGAGTCCGACTCGCACTTGGCCGCTTTTTTACCCACCACCAAAGCTTAGGGTAGGGTTTCCCAAGTGTGTGTATGAAAGTCAGTTTGATCGTTACCGCCAGTAGCCAAAATTGTTTGATCGATTTTGGCTTAATCTCCACATAGGATACATATTATATGCATTTTTAATGAAGACTACATCTAAGTAATTCAGTTTAGGCAATAATAACAGACTTTACCATCGTAGATGTAGTTTAATCTCATAATGTTTCACTTTTTTCCTACCTGATCTATAGATTTTTTATACATTTCGCAGCCTTACATAACCTGCTTTATCTCACTACTTTTTATGTGATATCCCTACATTCTTCCATTTTCGATTTTGTATCCCCTAAACCTCCTGTCGAATGCACTTCGCATGCTGATTCCTCTATTTTTTATAGTTTCGCACCCGCGCCCGTCTTCTTTATAGGCGATCATTTCGCGGGATTTGCGGGAAATTGACGGCCTTTGTGCGATGCAGAGCGTTTTATGTCACACGAATGGGAAGATATCTCACAATACAGGTTGATCCAAGGGTGAGGTGTCAACAAGGGTGCAGGGTGGTGAAGCAACTGATAAGGTTCACGTATGAAATGGGTTTATAAAAGCTTTTTATAACCGACAAAGTACCTACGAGTCGTACTCTCGCACCAATGGTTCCGTGCATACACTACTTTCATTTAGTTCAGCCAGAAGTTTCGGGTTAAAATCCTGGCAAATGTACCAATAAGATTTTCGAAACTTACGTACAAATTCATACCGAATATATTTCATTTCATTCATAGTAAAGAAAAACATCGTGAAGAAATCTGCACAACTGATTACCAGATGTGTGAAAGTCTCGTTGCATATATCCATGGATGTAAATCTTAACACCCTATACATGACCGCGGGCTATGCCAAGTGCCCTAGTAATGAACAGCATGATGAAAATAATGCTACAAGATAAGAAGACTACTTCAGTTCTGAATTTTTGGCATCGGCGCGACCCATATTTAGTCAGCATTTATTTGACTAATTACATAACAATTTTCAATATATTACGTTGACCGTACATATCTTTTTTAAATATAATATTCAAAAAAATAAACATTAAAAATAAAATTGATTCTTATAATGACTTTATAAAAAATACTGTGCCTACGTATATTGTATGTTATTTAAAACAAAATGGGTGGTCGCAAATGATAAACTGGTTGTGGATTATAAAGTGAATTGAAAGTTAGATTATAAAGGAGGGTGACCAAAACTTCTAACTAGTAAGTCTAATCCAAAAAATAAACACTTAACAGCATCGTTCGATGTAACTAAAAACAAAGATGTATTAGGCACTCGTTTCAGAAGACGGAGTTACAAACTCTTTTAAAACTTAACCCATAAAACCTTTTAGACATTCTTGTTTCTTTTCTCCCCTAGCAAAATAAAAACATTTTTAAATCCTGTTTAGCGTAACCTCCCCACCCTAATTATTTTATTGCAGCAAAAATACTTGCCGTTTTCCCTTTAACAGAACCAGGTGCACATAAAATTTTATCAACCGTACTTATTGTCTAAGTCTGTTGTATCGAAGAACCCAGACGCAAGGCCGGGGTCATTGCCCCACGTCTCTTCGCAAGTACACAGTAAAACTGCGGTGTCCGCGTAAATCCTCATTATCTGGCCACCCTACACTCTGTGGTAGTCCTTAGCATTACGACTTAATCTCTACTAAATTGGCAGCTACCTTCATCTCGCTCTAGCGCGCTGTGCACGCGCATAATTGCAAGTTTTTCGTTGCAATCGCTTGCTGCCTTTCAGAGTTAATTAGCAGACAGATAAGGCTGTCTGCTTGAATAAGATAAATTGTTTATATGTTATGTTTTGCGGAATAACTGAACATTATTTGGTTTGGATAAGTTAATGATTATGATAACTAATGGGATTTGAACGAACCGTGTTATTGCGAAAGTACGATAGTTGCACATCCATGAAATGGATGAATAATAAAATTAACTAATGCTCGATTCATATGAGTCTATTTCTGTCAGTATCTCAACAAAGTAGGTAGATAACTAATTTTTTTAACAAAAGCTGATGCCATTGAAGTTTAAAAGAAGTAGCTTAGGTACGAAATGTTCAATGAACTCAGAAAGGGTCCCAAGGTATTTAGCTTTGAAACGATTTTTTTCGGTAATTTCAAATGGAAAAGTTCACCTTTATAAGTTAAGTCTTAACGCAACAGAATAAAGTTTTTATTATTTTTAAGTAAATACTTGTAGCAATACTTTAAGACGGGGCTTTAATGCGTGAAACTGAATATAATCTCTAAGGACCTTATACTTAGCGACTGGTTTTTACTATTTTCAGCAGTCATAGAACAAAGAGATTACATGAGATGATGCCAAGGGCTTACCAATAGTGGGGAAAAAACCTTTTTTTTTTTGCTAGGATGACGCACACATTTTGTTGGAGTGTCCGAGGCGATAGGTAAGTTTTCTGTTCAAAAGTCGCGTTTCATCCCAGTTTCATCGCTTTACACCTTCAATACTCTAGCCCAGGCCGTCACGTCTGCCAAGTCATTAGTAGCATAGGATTATTTTCATTAAATGCATACTTCTGCCACTGCGCCGCCGGGGGTATGATACGTGCGCAGAATATTGAAGTTTCACTCGGCTTCCGTAGTTGGTAGTGTGTTGGTAGCGAATATCACTACATCGAAGATGCTGAACTGAACAAGTTCCAATATCTAGTTTTTTTTAGGAAAACTAACGATACGACATTCAAACCTTCAAGAAAAGAGCGTACTCCCAAATCAAAGGCCGGCAACGCACTTGTGACTCCTCTGGTGTTGCGGGTGTCTATGGGCGGCGGTAATCGCTTACCATCAGGTGATCCGTCTGCTCGTTTGCCACCTCTGCCATAAAAAAAAAAAAAAGCTAAACCAATCCGGGCTTGGCCCCCGTGTGTGGAGTATGGCCTGACCTTCACGAAGTATGGAAAGAGACCTGTACCCCTGCGGTGGGGACAATATGGGTTACTAACGAACAGCTAAACATTTAAGTTTGTAGTGATACGTTTAAACACCTCTAGATAGAATACTATTAATAAGTCTCCACCAAGGCGAGTGTGAATGGTAATACTGGAAGGGGTAGACCTAGACGAACGTATCGCGACCAAGTCGAAGACGTTTTGAAAAAATGTCAGGTCAAGAGTACACAAAACCGACGAGCTTGCATGAAAAGATTGATGAATGTAGAGGAAGCAAGAGAAGTATGTCAAGATCGTAGTAAGTGGAAGAATGTGGTCTCTGCCTACCCCTCCGGGAAAGAGGCGTGATCTTATATATATATATATAAGTCTCCACCGTTTGGTGAACAGATAAGAGCAGATACATACTTGTATCAATAATTTAAAAAAAACTATAAAGATAATTAGTTCTGACTTTAGAAGGACAATACGTTTTTATTTAATATACAATAATAATTAGGAATTACGAAGAAATCTGAACACAAAAACCCTGCGTGCTCTTGAGATGCTGGATCAGAAGAGGTCTAGGTCATGACTAATGGAAACCTTATTGTACCTATGTTTTGGATACTCAAAACATAAAGGAACACAAGTACTGTCTGACGATAGTTCCATACTTGTTATCATCCTTAGTTATATAGGATGTAAGGGACAGATTTCCGAAAACTTTAAGAGCTTGCTCAGTAGACGAAACTGAACAACTTTCCACGAGATTTTTTTTAGGAAACGAAAAAAAAATTGGCTTCTCCATACAAATTGTCCAATCAAGTTTATAATTTTGTATGGAGTAGTCAATTTTTTTTTCGTTTCCTGAAAAAAAGTGGTGGAAAGTTGTTCAGTTTCGTCTACTGAGCAAGCCCTTTAAGTTTTCGGAAACCTGTCCCTTACACCCTGTATATAAACGAGATGTGCTGTATTAGCAGGTAAACTATCGAAACAACTCTGATAATTCTTTTCACATACAGTTCTTTTACACATACCATTACCTTTTAATTCTGATTTATATATATATATATATTTATATATATATATAAATCTTTTTCTCTTGCTTGGATATTGCGTTCACAAATTCAAAGTTTTTTAATAATACGAAATGAAAATTGAAAAGCGACGACGTAAATAAAATTCATAGTCCAAAATTTTAATATAGTGAATACTTTTCTTTTCTTTCCTACAAAATTCATGAACTAAGTAGTATTGAATTACTTGTTGATATCTTTTAGAAGTTATACCGAATATATTGAAACCACAGTCACACAAATCTAGCTACAATTATTCCTTCTGCTACGAGCTTTCCATTGTCTCCCTTCAAAAAGTTTCACACCAACGCTTGTCATAAATTCCGAGAAAATCACATACATTGAATCTCACACCCACGCAGTTACTCAAATGACGTATTCTCAAGTCTCAACAATCTTATTCCCAGTTTATATGGTACATTAGTATGGCTATATTTTAGAAATGAAAGGCGGAAAACACACTGCTACGCACATCGCAACGAAATGCGATGGTCCGAATTTAAACTTTGCACTGTAAAATGTTGATTTGTATACAAAAATCACATACTGAAATCGCATCTTCGTCCGAAGGTGCGATTCGCACGACTAAATCGCGCTCACGGACGACGATGCGATGCAATTCGCAGGGCATGCCACACTGCTACGCAGTACCGTCCGATTTTTTTTATAGAAAAGTGGCGCGCGGGAGGTGTTGCGGGGTGTGTGGCGCGGGGGGATTTACGAAATTACCCTTGTTACAAACAAAAACAAAAAGTATCAGAGTCAAAACAATATATTCATACACGTTCGAATATTTAATGAACGCATGACGAAAATCGTCGTGCACCGCAGCTTCGGACGAAATTCGGACAAAAATCGTCCGATGGTCCGAAATTTGTGCCTTCGCTGCCGCATGCGAATTTCGTCGCTTCGGACTCTCGTCCGATTTTCGGACCAGTGTGTTTTCCGTCTGACGCCTTTTATTATAATTACTACTCAATGTAGACGATAGTTCGATGCAGAAATATTCGATACAGTGTACGGAACCTACTTTACTCAGTCTCGCGTGTGCCATTCTACTCCTTACGAAGGGAATTAGTCTACAACAAACACTTAGAAACTTCTATAACAGAAATTAAGACAAAGAAAATGTAATAAGTTAATTTTGACGTTGAAATTACAGAAATGAAATTATACTTCTATGAAATAATTGCGTCTCACTAATATTATAAACGAGAAAATATGGATGTTTGTTGGTTAATTTGTAATTTGTCCACTTACACGCCTAAGTTACTTAATGAATTTTGATGAAATTTGGTTGATAGATAATATTTCAAACACTGGATAAACACACACGATAATATATATATTTTATTAAATTATTTCATCAATCGTTATATTGTTACTAACATAGTTTTTAAGTCTTGTAATACTAACAACTTTGATAGTAAATAATCAAAGACTAACAAATAATATGGAATTTATTCTGAAATAAAATCTGATAAAGAATTCCTTACCAGATTAATCTAGAAGATATCGCTCAAAGCAGTTAGGTCACCTATGCATTGTTTATATTCAAAAATCTTAACCGCCACTCGTGTAAGTAAAATACAATACAAAATAAAATATTTCATCGTCCACGATTCACAATTCGTCGTTCACAATTTTTCCATGTGAAATTAGGTACTTGTGTCCGGCGACACAATGTTGCCAACATGACAAGGGTCAACCTCGTTAAACCTATCTAACAAGGCAGGGTTGCCACACGCTGCCAGCCCACGCTAATTTGACAGGCTTTTTACTCATCACCGGTGAAGTTACGTGAATACCCTTTCAAGTGGTAGATGACAACAAGCCTTGTTTTTGCTAGTTCAAATATTGTAAAATATCAAATATGTATCTGTTTTAAGTTTGGAATCTCCCGAGCTTATTTATTAATGACAGTAGTCAAAGGTATACATTTAAACAATTAGCCAATATGTAGCTTCATCAAAAGGTACCCTCTTCGGCTCATACCCATTTATTCGTAACTGTAGTAATTTTGATAGAAATACATCTTGTAGTAAAATTAGAAACGGATTCTAAAGGATTTCTTGACTACCCATGTTCAATTAATAGCTACAATTTTCAAAATCTTTAAAATTTAACAAAATCAACAACGACACCTTCAATACAGCTAACTGTTTGGGCTATAGGGCGGTGAAAATGAAACAGACATAACATACACTCGAAAAACATTACCTTTCACTTCGGCAGTCGGTTAAATGGGCTATCAGCAAAAGCATATGTAGTGCACTCGTATATGAAACATCAGAAAAATAATATGATACTAACTGAAAATTGATCTCAGATTTTGCATTTACATGTGTAAGATTGTTGTAGCGATTGTGGCTTATTGTAGCTTGCGTGGTCGTGTCAATCTCGCAGGGTAACTGATTATAGACTCGGTCATAACCTGTATGGGTTTGACTGTTTTAGTGGCATTTATCTCGACCGTTTCTCTGCTTCGCAAGGTACGTTAGGCTGTTGGTACCAGCTGCTATCACTAGATGGCAGTCGATAATGTCGGAGGCTTTATAGGTGGCTTGAAAACTTCTAATACTGGGTTTGGCCACTAGCCCCACAACCTTCTCCAATCTAGACTTAGCCCCAAAGTGTGGAGTAGGACCTAACCTTCCCGAGGTATGGTAAGAGACCCGTGCTCCTGCAATGGGGACGATCTGGGTTGTTAAAGGTTTACTGAATTAGCAAACTGATAGGACGTTACTGAACCTGAAATTTCAGGTAACCCTAAGTTGTGACCTCAGACATGCTTGTGAAGAGAACGCCTCTATTTGCGAGCAGAACAAAATAAGAAAATGAAATTCTACCTACTCTTGAAATGGACACAAATTTTGACAAAGGTTAAGTAAGCTTTCAAATGCCATTCACTTTAACATTTTAGCTCCTTTCAAGTACAGAAATTGTTTTATATTCTTCCTGTGTAAATTCATTCTATTTACCTCCTTTAGGTAAATATTCTTTTTAATTTAATTAATAAAAAAAGGTTTCACTATGCAAGCCTTGTGCATAAAAATATTATTTAAAACTCACACTCTTACTTATTCGCGCCTTTCGCGCCTTTTGAGTGTTCAAAACAATTTTTAACAAGCCGGAAATGTTTATTGAATCCGCTGTGATCCTATTTTATATTATATTTCCTTTGTTCTTTGGGACTGTCCTCTTTGTTCATGTTAGTACTTTGTGCAGAATCTGTTTATAGACGTAGTAAAAAAAGTAAAATCCTCTTTCCGTAGACTTGCTCCTTTTGTTCAGTAGAAAATTCGTCGTTCTCAGAGCGTTTTACTTATTCATGAAATCGGATTAATTTTAAAGGGATGAACGGCTTAGGAACCGTTTGAATTATTAACAACACCTTAGTCCTTTAGCTAAGTAGGAACATATATTAATAACCTTTATTAATATTATCAGTATTCTCCATTATCTCCTCATAATTTTCATTATTTCGTTTAGTTCAAGTATACTCAGAACCCTCCGATTTGTTTGAATCACCAGTAAAAGAGGTTTGCAACTATCTACTAGTTATCCTGTATACACTACAGTGGTCGTAACATACTTCGCAAAAAAAAACAACAACAACAAACATACTTCGTTACAAATGACATTATATTATTATTTATTCAGTTTAATTTGTAGAAATCCGCCTTATGTATTGTTATTTTTTTCCATACCTTGTATACTGCAGATTTTCCTCGTTCTGTCAAATATTGTCCGAAATAAGCCGGGCAAGTCAGATTCGCGTCACTCTGAGAAATAATGACGCGAGAAGCTTTTGTTGAATCAGTATAATTGCTTGTTTCGCTAAGCTACAAAATTAATCCATGTAGGTATATGTTACTATAAAACCTGAAATGTCCAAATGTTTTTGCTTTCCATCTATAAGGGATGTTGTTAATTTACCACTATTTAATTTATAAAGACTTATAAAAGAACTATGAAGTGAACAATATTTTATAATTTATTTTTGATGAAGTTAACCCCCCCCCCCCAGTTTTAATACATATTACTTACAATCAATCAACCTTCAGACACACAAATGGCGACATCGACAATACATATAGATCGAACTTTTTTTATTTTGAAAGTACGCACTCTCTAATCTCAAAGCCTTCTATCAGGGTAACCTAAGCAACAGATTTAAACATCTCAGACTGTTAGATACATTAAAGGGCTAATTAATCTCTTCGAAAATAAACTTAAAGCTTGCGAGCTAAAATCTTGAAACGATTACGAGACGAAAAATTAGGTTACCCTTTACAAAGCGGTGTTCAAAACAAATGTTTCCTCGTATTCCTCATTAAAGGTTCAGTCGAAATTTGTTCAATTGTTTAACTACAAACAAAGGCCGGTTTTCATTCGTTTATTTACTCAACAGATCCAAATTATTATCATTATTTTTTGCCATCTGCAATCTTAAAGCTTGCAAAATTAAAGAGTATTGTGGGCAAATAATTATGCTGCCTGGATCTTAGGTTTACTTACAGTGATAACACTTCAGTAGCTCCTGATTGAACTTAGTCCAAAACTTTATTATCTGTCATACTTCTAAAGACATAAATTATAAATAGGTTCAAATAACTTTCTTCGGCCAATGATCTTCTAGCATTTGACTCTAAACATCTCAAGTCTCCCGCAGAAGATTTTAATAAGACTTAAGCTAAGTTATCTTTATCCACTAAAGCACCTCTACTTTTGTTATACCACGTATATGTTGCAGATCTTTGACCACGTCCTCTCACGACTATTTTGCATTTATTAACTGAACCTGGATTAACAGAAAATCCAATTAATTGTAAGGCAGAGCTTCGGAACTGAAATTATCCCGGTGGGGTAGTACAACTATCAGGAACTATTTTAAAATTTTGAGTGTAAATACACTTATTCCACTGTTATGCCACATAAATAATTCGATAATCTTTTTTACATAAAAAATAACAACTATTCACCATAATACTATTGGACAAATTATTTCATAAGAGGTTCTTATTGCTTAAAAGCATTAAACAACTACGGAATAAGCGCCCCCACACCAAAGACCGAAATCCCATCAACGATTACTAGATTAGAGAACAAACTTAGCTGCTCAAATAAACCAGATTGCATTATTCACTCCGGGGCATTGCCTTGCAGTGAATCGGTTGTTTAATCTAGGCAGAATTGGTTACCGTCTGCTGGAAACTCCAGGTCTCTTTGAGCCACTCTTTAGCCCTCATCGAATATTTAACTCGGTTTGGCTAATTGTGATCTTTTGATCTTATTGTTGTTTATAGCCGTTTGTGAATTCCACCAATCGTTTCTGTAACTGACTTGAAATTGTATTAAGTTTGAAACCTTTTCTTTGTATGTATAGCATGAGCATCATGTTTGTGGTTGAAGTTTTACCTGCTATGTTTTTAGGGTTCCGTACCTCAAAAGGAAAAAAGGAAACCTTATAGGATCACTTCGTTGTCCGTCCGTCTGTCTGTCCGTCTGTCTGTCCATCCGTCTGTCCGTCCTTCTGTCCGTCTGTCTGTCTGTCAAGACCCTTTTTAGGGTTCCGTAGCCAAATGGCAAAAAACGGAACCCTTATGGATTCGTCATGTCTGTCTGTCTGTCTGTCTGTCCGTATGTCACAGCCATTTTTTTTCCGAAACTATAAGAACTTTACTGTTGAAACTTGGTAAGTAGATGTATTTTGTGAACCGCATTAAGATTTTCACACAAAAATAGAAAAAAAACAATAAATTTTGGGGGCTCCCCATACTGAAACTCAAAAAATTTTTTTTCATCAAACCCATAAGTGTGGGGTATCTATAGATAGGTCTTCAAAAATGATATTGAGGTTTCTAATATAATTTTCTTCTAAACTGAATAGTTTGCGCGAGAGACACTTCCAAAGTTGTAAAATGTGTGTCGTCCCCCCCCCCGTAACTTCTAAAATAAGAGAATGATAAAACTAAAAAAAATGTATGATGTACATTACCATGCAAACTTCCACCGAAAATTGGTTTGAACGATATCTAGTAAGTAGTTTTTTTTTAATACGTCATAAATCGTAAACCGCAATTTACCTTTCATTCAAGTTACAACTAACTACAAAAACTTTTATATTATGTTACTTGCTGCTACGGAACCCTTCATGGGCGAGTCCGACTCGCACTTGGCCGCTTTTTCTGAGGAACGCGTAAACGCATCATTCATCATCACGCATGATTCTAGGTCAACGGGAAGTATTCTATAGGTTTTGATTCCCGTACCAGTGTCCAAATATGCAGCATAAACGGCCGTATCTCTTGATTGCGTTGGCATAGAAGTTTGATTTTTTCACAGCTTCAAGGGATTGCAGGCCTGAGAATTTGATATAGAGTTCAAGACATGTGTAAATATGAATTTATACGGAACCCTTGGTGAGCAAGTCCAACTCGTACTTGGCCGGTTTTTTTAAACGTAAAAACGTTAAACGAGCAAAATATAAAGTTGACCAGGCTGATCAATCAGTTTGTATGAAAACTCCAAATATATAAGACCAAAAATACACTCAGATATCTTTGTTTTCCGATTATAAGTTTATCCAACTAGTTAATTAACCCATAAGGATACGCTAACGACCATCTTTATTCTTTACTTTATGAAGCTACGGGCGCACTTATTACTTCAATCAACAGAATTATGTCAAGTTCTTCAAGCTTACCCAGAAAAGTTATTTCGAATTCAATAAAATCAAAGGGACCAATATCGGAAGTAGCTCTCCTTTTAACTTCCATCGTATGAAGATTTTCCTCTCTTCGTACAAGAAACGGAAAACTTTTGGATATGGCATTATCTTATGAAAAGCCGTTTTTGTCAATGCGCTCAAAATATTATACTAGTGGACTTATCATAGCAATGGATAAGCCAACTTTGTGATGTTTTATTCACAGACAGCAAATGGTAGGCCCTGGAGGAACGTATACAAAATGCGTTTGAAATTTTAAGGGTTACTCAGACTCAAGTATAGAATACAGGAAAAATTTTGCAAAAATTCGATCTTCAATTTTTTTTTTAGTTTCCCATACTAAACTTGAATAGTGAAACAAGAATTTGTGTACATAATATGTATCGTATATTTTTTCAATTAACTTGGAATTATTTCACCTTCCTTTGTTGTTTATGCAACCTGATCGACATTGATAAGCTAAAACAAATGTATAATATATAAGTACTGAGTGCAAAAGTTACTTTTTTATCTAGTGTTACGCACCCTATTAAGACATTTATTTTGACTTTTACATTTCTATCCTCAGTCTAATGAATTTTTTATTGGTATACTCCGAACCTGTTGCGGACTCTATTCAAACTTGTCCACATTCATTATCAACATTCCGATTATAAAGGCATGGTCTTTGTTATGAAAAAATAAAAAAAAATTGATATCACCTCAACAGTTCGTATATTTTCTTTACTCCTCTCCAAATCCCACAAAGAGGATTCTCGTTTTGTTTCTTAATTTTACACTCGGGCGCACGCTCCGAGCCTACTTAAACGCATGAACAAAGAACTCCACAAGGGATTTAACGTTTCCGAACATTTCCCGGACGCCATATTAAGATTATGTAACAACACATTGTACCAAAATACCTACAAAGGAGCTTCAAGAACTGTAAACGTGATTTGACCTACTTTTGGAGAGACAAAGCTTGAGGATATTGCGAAATCTATTGCAAATCAGATGTTTAGGCAAAGGAGAATAAAATCAAAGTTTATTGAAAACAAAAAACATTTGGAGTTTGAGACGATTCAGGCTTAGTTAAAAAAACCGTCAAGTGCGTGTCGGGCCACGTGCAGTGTGAGGTTCCGTAGTACTTCTCGTTAACTTGTAAAGCCTAATTAGCTGTGATAGTGTTCCTTTTAACTTCGTTATATACGAGTATACTAGTTTTATTATGTTTTGTTTTACATTTCCAGAAACAACCATTTAGATGGCAGGGGGAGGGAGGACACTTTAACAAAAATTTGCAATTTAAAGCTTAATATTTCGAAAACGAATCCCTGGATCGAAAAATGGTTTTTACAAACCTAAAATATTTTTGAAAGACCTATCTATCTCACGACATCCCACACCATGGGATAGACGAGAAAAAAAATCATCCCTACTTCACGTGTGCGGAAAAACTTAAATAAGTTTATATTACTCGTACACTGTGCATTATGTGTTCAATTTATTGTATTATGCCATAAAAAAATAATATTTTACCTTTGGCGTCGACGTGATTAATATTTAAATCCGTGCCTGATTCTCTGAGATATTCTCTGAGCTAAGCTGCGGACAGACAGAAAGACAGACGGAATAAGGGTTTCTTGTTGACTAAAGATTCCCAAAAAAGGTCCCGTTGTCACTCTTCGGGTACGGAACCCTAAAATGGTTCAGTTACAAATCAATTGTCATTTTCAGTTAACATATTAATATTCCCCGTTACTGAGAGGAAAATATTGCTTTTTAATATAATTTCCGAAACGGAAGGCTTGTCCCGACGGACCTCGACTAATGGATTTCGTTTATATTTCTTCTCTATCTTTTTCTCTTTCTAGTTCTACGTCAGCGAGTTCTTTCAGTTGAACGTATTAAATTCATTTTAACTAGTACTTCCTTTTTATATTCCCTTTGCTGTCTTGCATATTTTAAAGGCGAGTCAAGTTGCTTCCAAGACTCCTTTAAAAAGCCGCTGAATAATTTCACTCGCCTTAGCGATGTTTGGGGAATGCGAGTTTGTTTTTCACAGAATTTAGTACCTTTAATTTAAAAAAGTACTTTTTATTTAGTTGGAAAGTGGTTGGAAAATAATGCAGGTTTACTTATTTTTGATAGGTAACACTTTCAATGGTCATGTGTTTATCTCTTTTTTCAGTTGTATCAATATTTGCTGTAAAGATCACAAATTGACTGTCCAATACAAATAAATGGGGATAATTATTAGTATCTGAAATCAAACAAAGTACAATAAATAAGTGTCTACAGATATTGGTGTCGATTCAGTTTTTAAGCGTCCGTTCTGTCCTTCTCTTTTCGATATAGACAGAGCACTTAAATTAAGTTTAATCCTGTCAAATAAGTTTAATCGTGAAAACCGAATCGACACCATTGTAGCTTAAACAATGTGACATATATGTAGTCGTCGGATCATAGAAGTTGTCTGATGGTAATGATCTGATGATGGTTATGGCGGCCATATCATAATATGGACATCACGGTGTGCCTGGTCATCATTCTGACAGATAGTTGAATAATAAACGTTTGTTAGCAATACTTATATGGCATAAGTTAACATCCCTATTATCCCCATTGGTACGGATCTCATCCCATATTTCGAGATGGTTAAGCTATACTACACACTCGGAGGCCTAGTCTCAGTTACCAACTCAGTAGACCAACTCAGAATTATACGTTTTCAAGCCAATCTGCCTTGGGCATGGTTTAAAGACTGCCATAGACTTGATTACGCGACTGCGATTACACAAAAGCAAATTACGTTACGGCGAATGTACGTTACTGCGAATCATTTTTTGGTCAGAGAGTATCCTTAGCTTTTTCGTCGAAGGGCTTACAAACATTTTTGGACATAGAAAAAAAGCTGTTCATTTTCACGATTTGAGCCTTTTAGATATACAATAATTATAGGACATTGTTTAAATTAAACTTTTTTATAATGCATGATTTTGTTAAGAATATTAAGGTCCTCCTCTCCTCTAGTATATATTGTTGTGCCCAAACTGGGTCCATGATGTACATTTTAATATATATTAACATCTGTGTAAAAAACTCATGGAATGCAATAAATTATTGAGTATTGAGTATTGAGTAAATACCGTGATTTTTCATTCTGAAAATGGCACTGGGTGGGTGCGAATTATGAAGCTGAACAACTTTATTCAAGAAACCTATATTTCGCATAAAAGTAGGAGTTTTGATGTCTTTCGCAGTAACGTACTTTGCTGTAACATTTTTCGCTCTTGTGCTTTTCGTAGTCGTGTAATCAAGTCACTGCCATAGTTTAAAATAGAGTGATAGCAAGCGACTTTGCGAAGCACGCAACCGGTTAAATTAAATGCTACTAACAGTCAAACCGTATTAAAGGTTATTTATTACCTTTTACCTTGTAGGTAGTTAGGTCACCTGCCTAATCGACGCTTTCACGAAATCCGCATAACCGCTATACGACTCAGCATACTGTGCCGCATTTCTTGAAATATCAGAGCTTAGGCATTTTATAAACTACCAATTCATCGACCATACAACAACATAATACACTAGCTACTACCTATGTACTACCTACATAGAAACAAAAGAAACTTTGCCACATTAAATATGAAAATTAACTCCATTCCTTGTCACGTCAGCCAACACAAAAGACCTCGCAAACCAGCTCCCACTATTCATTATCAACCATTCTTATTACCAAGGACTTTAGCAAAACCTAATTTGATCTCACAATGTCCTTTCCGGCCATAGCTTGGGGCTCAGTGTCAACGTTTCTTTAGGATTACTCGGTACAAACTTATTATTTCAGTTGATTTTAAATTTCTGTTTTAAAGAATAGAAGTACAGTTTAATTTTTAGCTGCAAGTATAAGTTGGTGAGTCCGCTGTAGTGGCCATTCTGTCTAGCTTGCCAACATCTTATGACATTATTAAAGGAGAATTAGTATTGTTCCGTCTTCTTGGTCTGCACCTATTGTTATTCTTTTCAACTTTCAATACACTTTCAAAATTATAGACCCAGTGGCGTAGCGAGCAGCACTTATGCCTACGAGTATAACACCATAGGTTATGGGTTCGATACACATGCGGATTCTTAGGTAATATTTATTTATAATTTTTCAAGAGTGTTTAACAATGTATATATGTATGTCAGTTTCATCTTATATTCAAAACAGCTTAAAAGATTTATGAGCACGAGGTGTCGTTAGATTCATCTTGATACGCATAATTTATCAAAAACACTTTATGCAATCCAATTTTTTATATCTTAAAATTTCTACAAAACAATGATTGAAATCCTATAAGTAAGATAAAAGCTACTCTTAAAACCGTACCCCAGGGAGCTTAGTAAAAGACATGAGCGAAGTTTGCCGCACAATTTTACGCTTTGCCAATTCCTCTGAAACAATCCACTTGCTCTCTTATATGAATCGTATTTGCTGTGTTTATTTCTATCTACATACCTATATAAACAATATATAGAGCTCCAGACATTTACTGACAGACTGTGTTGTATCAATTTCTTTTGAAGTATTTTTTCAAATGTTTGTGGATACTCAATCATCAGAAAAAAGCTGTCAAGCACGTGTCGGGCCATGCGCAGTGTAGGGTTCCGTAGTACTTCGACAGACATTGCTTCAAGGGGAAAAACGACCCGTCTTATAAATTTGGCTACTACTCGTTAACTTGAAAAGCCTACACGGTAAAAATAATTTCTTTCATTCAAGAAAATATAGTTTCATATATGCACTAAGAAATATATTTTTCATTGGAGAATATGAGTTTCTTGAATCGGTCCTCAAGAATGTCATATTTTTATTGTGAGAGTCGAAACTTTCGTTATAAAATAATATCATTTCTATAGGAAGAAATAAATCCAAGACATCAGAATCACATGGCGCAAAATAATTTCCAACTCCTTTTTTTTTCAGTGTACTTAGCTGTGATAGTTTTCCTTTTAACTTGGTTATATATAATACTGCCGTGAATTTTTTCTCACATTTCTAGAAACAACCGTTTAGCTGGCAAAAGGGGACACATGACTTTAACAATGTACTTGCTTAATAAAGCTTAAAGCTAAATATTTCAAAATCGGATCCCTGAATCGAAAAATGGTTATCACAAACCTACAATCTTTTTGAAAGACCTATCTAACGACACTCCACACCATGGGATAGTTGAGAAAAAAAACTCACCCCAATTCACGTGTAGGGGAGGTAGGTATTTTGAAGAAAAAAAAAATATTTTATTTCACCACTTTATCGGCGTGATTAATATGTTCATTATTGCCAAATTACAGCTATCTAGTACTAAAACTTTCTGACAGACGGACATGGTGAAACTATAAGGGTTCCTTGTTGACTACGGACAATGATTTCGATTTATCCGAAATGTAATTGTACCCATAACTAATAAATTCACGTATCGAAGCTCTTAAATGGGTGAACTGAACTGAATGCGGTTTTTTATTAGTATTTGAAAGGAGATTTCGTCGCGATAGTTGTTAGATTGGTTTGGTGGAAATTTTTGCAGCATAAAATGTGTTTGTCATTTTCCCTCTGGCAATTATATCTGTGAAAAAAAACATCGATCGTTTATCCGTTGCGACGTGAGAGAAAGACAAATAAACAAACTCACTTTCGCGTTTATAATCCAATCCTAATTATACAGATTATAAATAAGAAATGAAATATTCAACAACCTTTTCTTAGGGATATTAAATGTATTTTCTAGTACGCTTTGAAATAATAATAATAATAAAAAAAAAAATAATAAAATGTTTTATTTCTCTTTCACAAAGGTACAAAATTTTTAGCAAAAACAGTAGAAATATGTGAATGTGCAATTCCTTTGTGAGAGACTGGTATCTATACTAGGGGTTACCTGTGTTACAGATTGCCAGGCTCTCACCCAAAATAGTACCCTGTATTTTGAAAAGCAGCGATAACGACAAAAAAATATCAAGTACTACATGGGTCATGCTTGCTTTAAAAAAGCCCTTTACATTTTCCCGCGGAAAACTTTGGGGTCTGACAGCTCTACAAGACCGACTTTTTCTTTCTCATTAAGGCGCATTCCCTTTAAAATATTCCCGCGACGTATCCGGCTATGTCTCGAGGGAAGTCGGTGCACTGATTACCATATAGAGTGACGTTTTGTGCTACATAACCATACCCACGATGTGCGATGGCATAGTCCCGTGTCTTATGGCATTGTGTTCCTATGTACTCGTATATGGAAGTCTTAATACATTAGATACAGATATTAATTAATAACAGTTGTTACACGTCATACATTAAAACTATTGTTAACTTTATTGATCATTACAAATTTTTAATTTCATAAACTAATAATTAAGTTCGTATTATTAAATGATTAAATGATTAATACTGTTTTTCAAGTAACCAATTCTTTAATTTACGAGAGAAACAGTTGTACCTCGGGTTGTGGCACTGTCCCTCGCAGCGCTCGGGAAACGTGACCATATTATCGCGCTTGAAGGTGGCTATCTGGTATATGTAGATGATTATGTGATACCCTATCTCATCTCATCTCATCTCATCTCATCTCACTAATATTATAAATGCGAAAGTATGGATGTTTGTTAGTTTGTTTGTTTGTTTGTCAGTTTGTTTGTTTGTTTGTTCCGCTTTCACGCCGAAACTACTGAACGGATTTGGATGAAATTTGGTAGGTAGATAGATAAAGCACTCGGCTAACATATAGGATTTTTTTATCCCGGAAAACTTACAGGTGCCCGTAGCAATGCTTAAAAACTCAAAATTTCCACTTCGTCATTAGACGGCCTTATCTTAACATTTTCTTCCTTTCTGGACACAATTTTGAAGTCCACACGGACGAAGTCGCAGGCGGAAGCTAGCACTATATAATATCAGAAGGCTTTGGTGGCTCCTCGGTAGTAACTCGGACTGTCTATGTCTAAGTAGAGGTCTCGGGTTCAAATCCTGGCCAACTCATAAATAAGTTTTACGAAACTTACGTTCGTTTTCTTACGATGTTGAAAACGTCGTTAGGAAACCAGCACATCTGATTATTAGCTCTATATGGAGATCGCAAAAGCACGTCCGTAAGTGACAATCTTGATGCCATGCACGTGACCACGGGGGATGCTACATAAATGCTACACTAGGCAACTACCGTATGTTCCTTGGAGATAGAAAATTTATAAAAGCGATACAAAATTATAAAGTAAAAAAACCAGACCAGCAATGTAGATAACCGTATGTGATTTGTCTTGGGATTTTTATTTCAAAATAGTTTACGGTCAGCGTAATACATACAGCGTAAGACAAAAGAAACATATACTCTTATCCCTCTAGGATGGCAACGCGCTGATAAACCTGCTGTAGTTACAGATGCTCCGTATGAGGAATTTGCTGTTTTCCATCACATGAGGTATATACAATCTAAATAAAAAGAGTTTTGACATCTACATATATTGAAGATCAAATCCAATCCAATAAACAAAAGAAAACCTTAAATCCTATACTAGTACAAGAGACGAGACGAGTATATCACAAATATAGATTTAGGTAAACATTAGTTTCTAGAACAGATATTCAGTTCAAATATCAAGTTTGATAGACATGCAAAATCCATAATCGCTTCGACAGATAAACATATATTAGCAGTATACTAGTAGATGATCGCTTCCGATGCTTCAAACACGAGCGTTATCCGACGATATGGATCAAACTGATCGCAAACGCATTCCGAACCAATCATTACTGTCAAATAGCGTGAATTAGACATGCTTCTGATCGGATCGAATAGCTCCTATTAACTGGCATACTGAAGTTTATTGTATAATCTAGAAGTGAAATTCACGGAACATGATAGATAATGTTCTAACAACATTAGCATAGGTATTGTTCATCAAAATTATTTATACTTCCGTTTTAGTGTAGTTTTGCTAAATATGTTATGGTATTTATACATTATTTAGATTTATATGGTAATTATAGATTGATTATTACCAATATTAAACAAAATAATAAATTTAACCCTCCATTCCTGTCGACGCAAAGTAAGAAACTAAACACAAATATTGTAATATTAAAGAAACCCTTCAAAGGCATTCGCGCGTTACCCCAATATTGAATAGCTTGGATAGTTAAGTTCAATAATTATTTATTTGTTTTTTTTTCTTATATACACAGAGTGTTAAAGAAACTATCAAGAATTTGTATAGGAAACTGAAAAAAATAATTGTATATCGGATTGATTCAATATTTTTTCTGTATTGTATTCTATGCTTGATTCTGAGTAACCCCTTAAAATTTCAAACGCTCTTTTTTAACCTATATATTTCGGTAGCATAAATAAAATAAAATATCTCCGCCGTACAAAAGACATCAGGGACCGATGCAGTCAGTAGCACTCTTGTTATACATCTCACTAATATTATATATATTCCATTATTTCCAAGTATAAAGAAAATATGATAACCACTTTCTAAAGTTCTAAAACCTTAAAAAAGAAAGAAAGCTAAACTTATTATTCTGGCTGCAACTTTTCCATCAAAAAATTTCTCTTCAATCCGGTAATAATCCAGAAAATTGCTGATATACATATGTACATACTTAGCGACCGAAACCAAACCGAAAAACACTTTATGAAGTCGCTTTATTTTATGGCATAAGATTTAATGTTAACTTTTTGATTCATTACTTACATTTTGGAAAAACGTGCAAATTTACATATTAGTATAGCCAAATCGCAATATTCAATTCAAATTCTTGAAATAATGGTTAGAGCTATCACCATGGAAAAAATATATAACATACTTCAAACAATGAAAAACAAATTGTCTTGAACAGAATCATAAAAATCACAAAAACTTTGATGAAAAAATATATCCTGTAGACCCTGTATTTTGCATTAATTGCAAATTCTCTCGAAAACACAATATTTGTTTATGTTGAAACCAACACACAAAAATCGACCATTTTAATACCTTTAATTTATCTTAAACGGATTTTTTTTAACTTATTTGAAAGCCAAGAAAAGTAATAAAAAAATCGAAATCTCGAAAATTTTGCGTTCGGCCTTGACGTAACCGCCGCGATGGTACCCACACTGATCTGAACTTAAAATGAGTAGGGCGTTACGGTCGATATTATATTGTCATGCATCAACCTACTCAGATTGAGTGTACTTCGCGCCTTAAACTTACATATTATTATTTAGCTGCTGAAAGTGAAACAAAACCTTTAAAAGTCGCTCTCTCTCTCTTTCTTATCGTGTGGCACTATTTAACCGTGCCATCCACAAGGCATAGAAGTCGCTCAATAAATGATATAAACAATTGTAAGACATAATTTAAAATCTGTAATGAGTAATGACAAAACATACCTACAGATTTCACGCAATACCCTCCCGTATTTAGATAATATTGCCACGCTAGTGCCCGAGGCAAACGGAAACAACTAATTGTAAGTGGATGCTCAGAGAACGCGTACGCAGAGCTCTGGGCCTACATGGTATCGCTCAAACTTGCCCGAGTAATTACCCGAGCTTCAACATTTGTTTATTGCCGTTGTGTAGATAGACACATGTATTCATTCACATCAGATTTACAAGTATGGTAGGAGTACTGCTGTGCTTCTACCTGTCTTATTTTTATTATTGTTGGCCTTAATATAGATTATACGGAATTTAAAGCAACTTCCCGAATAAACTTATACAATACTAGCAAAAATATATTGGACTCTCCATATAAAGACAGTAAATCAACGTGATATACGTATAGCATTTACAAAAGTCCAGAAATGTCAATTCTCCGATTGTATGAGTTCCTTTGGAAAGTTTTCCAGTTTGATTAGTAGAAACCGCAGTTAAGGGAAACGAAATTAATAAAAAAAAAATCCCGGAACATACCATTAAAAATATATTGAAGAAAAAATAGAATAAACTTGCTTATACAGGCGAATGACGTTTATTTTGGACTAGAAAAACTTTTCATAACTGTCCACTAAATGGGAGGCCTGCCTATGCTACGTCTTCCGATGCGCGGTCGCCACTGTGGAGAACTTTCCCATCCAAACGGTCATCTGTTCTACAAACTATATTAAAAAAAACAGGTCGTATACTTTTTCTAAATGAGCCATTTTTAGGGTTCCGTAGCCAAATGGCAAAAAATGGAACCCTTATGGATTCGTCATGTCTGTCTGTCTGTCTGTCTGTCTGTCTGTCCGTATGTCACAGCCACTTTTTTCCGAAACTATAAGAGCCATACTGTTGAAACTTGGTAAGTAAATGTATTCTGTGAACCGCATTAATATTTTCACACAAAAATAGAAAAAAACAATAAATTTTGGGGGTTCCCCATACTTAACTGAAACTCAAAAATTTTTTTTTCATCAAACTTATACGTGTCGGGTATCTATGGATAGGTCTTCAAAAATGATATTGAGGTTTCATATATCATTTTTTTCTAAACTGAATAGTTTGCGCGAGAGACACTTCCAAAGTGGTAAAATGTGTGTGTCCCCCCCTGTAGCTTCTAAAATAAGAGAATGCTAGAACTAAAAAAATATATGATGTATATTACCATGCAAACTTCCACCGAAAATTGGTTTGAACCAGATCAGGTAAGTAGTTTTTTTTAATACGTCATAAATCGTAAACCGCAATTTACCTACAACGAACTACAAGAACTTTTATATTATGTTACTTGCTGCTACGGAACCCTTCATGGGCGAGTCCGACTCGCACTTGGCCGCTTTTTAGGGTTCCGTAGCCAAATGGCAAAAAACGGAACCCTTATGGATTCGTCATGTCTGTCTGTCTGTCTGTCTGTCTGTCTGTCCGTATGTCACAGCCACTTTTTTTCCGAAACTATAAAAACTATACTGTTGAAACTTGGTAAGTAGATGTATTCTGTGAACCGCATTAAGATTTTCATACAAAAATAGAAAAAAAACAATAAATTTTGGAGGTCCCCATACTTAGAACTGAAACTCAAAAAAATTTTATTTATCAAACCCATACGTGTGGGGTATCTATGGATAGGTCTTCAAAAATGATATTGAGGTTTCTAATATCATTTTCTTCTAAACTGAACAGTTTGCGCGAGAGACACTTCCAAAGTGGTAAAATGTGTGTCCCCCCCCGTAACTTCTAAAATAAGAGAATGATAGAACTAAAAAAATATATGATGTACATTACCATGCAAACTTCCACCGAAAATTGGTTTGAACGATATCTAGTAAGTATTTTTTTTTTAATATTTCATAAATCGTAAACCGCAATTTACCTTTCATTCAAGTTACAACGAACTACAAGAACTTCTATATTATGTAACTTGCTGCTACGGAACCCTTCATGGGCGAGTCCGACTCACACTTGGCCGCTTTTTTCTTCCTTGTCTCGTCATGGTGCGGTGGCACTGCAGACTGCAGACCTGCAACAAGTAAGCAATTTCATAATTAGCTATTTCCCATTTCGCTCCGGGCTTTAAGAGGGGTCGTAATTAACTGCACTGTACCCAGTACAGTCCACAACGATATTATGTTAACTATAATTTATATATGAGCACCTACATATGCGATTACGACCTGAAAAATATGTATGTATGAATGTTCCTTACAACAAGTGTTTTTTTTAAGATATTTCATAAGAACCCTGAATCGTGGCAAGTTTCATATGAGCAGAATAAAGTTTCAGTAAAATCGTCTTTACTAACATCTCTATATAACTGAAAACATTTTCAAAAAACTTTGATATCTTAAGCTGTTACTTTTTTAACGCAGTAATTAATGTCAACAATATTGATGTCCCTTTTTAAAACCCGAACACTATATACCATAGAGAAGTAAATTTTTCTTTTACCTTTTTTTATTTTGTATTAGGTAGGTACTGCATTTTACAATAAAATCAAATTTTCAAACAAGCGTCACCCTCATTGCCTTTGCCATATCATATTCTAATGCAGGTTGAAACAAACTTTAAATATAGCAACACGATATTTTGCGAATGCCAAGGAAATATCCAACCTCCCCCCCCCCCCACCCCTATATCCAACTGTCAACTACAAAAAGGTTTCTTGGTACCTTGAACTATGTAGGTGTAAGTCGAGGATATAAAGATTAAATCTAGATATGGCTTGTGTTCCCGCTTTGAGACATGACAAAAGTTGGAAAATTTATGTAAGTATTAAGGAGAGCTACAATTTTAAAAGTAAATAATAAACGCTCATTCATGTTACTCAAATGGTAAGTGATGATAATGCCGCAGATAAACTTGAGCTTATTAAGATTGCCCACCGCAATAGAGAAACTACACGTAGCAATCTTATCTCCGTGTTGGAACACATCAATGCTGTTAATACTGATGTTTGGCAGCAAAATTTAGATGGTGGTAGCTATCCAGAAATACTTTTTTAATGCTTACCACCAAACAAACCCAGTTTCATAAAGTTGGGCCTCATTATGTGAGTGAAACGAGTGGACTAACGACTAATTATCTCTGGACTAAGCCACGGAGACAACTATATTTTGGTTTACGCTTCGTTCAGATGAAGAAGAATGACTGTTCTATTTTCCAATACGTTCACACAAGAACAACCGAACCAATCAATTGTGACCATATTTGTTTCCTTCTTTCGGGCCACCATCAGTATCTTTTCCTGGTCTATGGTATTCGTTGGGATGTACCAGAACTGTAGTGTCGCATTGGCTAAATGTTAACACTCCCATATAAGTTCACTAGGCGTCGGACCACCGACTTTGACGAAAGGAAGTCGTTCGTCTCACTCTCACCGGAGCTTAAGATTTACAATAATAATATGTTAGAAAAGGTACAGACACAATGTGATTTTTATGGCATCTGTGGCCCAGGACTTTAAGGTGCCGTACGTTCAACGAAAAGAGCACTGAGACAGAGATATACATATAACCCGATAGAGAGAGAGAGAGAGAGAAACGCAAAGGGCGGCCGAGAATGAGCGGGATCGCAGGTGTTGTTGTTATCAAATTATTATTTTTGATTGCTTTTAATTTTAAAATAAGTAATCGATAAATCCCATCGAAAATAAAATTACGCAATTTCAGATACAATTTCCATGTAAGAAAATAATTTAAAAAAAAACATATAAAAATATTAAACAGTGTATATAGTAGAGGTATGTTTGCGATTTTTTTCTGTCGAGTGAAAATGCTTAATCGTCTTTTAAATCGAGTTCCAGTCCCTGCAGAAAGGTCTCAAGATTACTATTCATATTTTTTGGAAACCGTATTATTATAAATAAACGCGTTAAAACGTTTCAAAAACTGTTCGTTGAACATACTGCGCCTTTAAGCTCCATCTGCATTGCCACTTCCAGACAACCAAACGTCTAGTTCTTCGTAACGTAAGGTTTAGGCAAACACGCTAGGTCCCGTCAAACTGTCCGCCACGCTGGCTGAGATACAGGTTTTAAATTAGCTTAGAAGGCGCGGGGTAAAGGTAAAACCACCCTATTAGGCGTAGTCATGCAATGCAGCATGGAAACTTGAGAACCTACTTGTAACAACGGTTATGCTTAGGTATGTCTAGAAAATTCAGGTCTCATCAGAAATCATTATTATGTAGGTAACTTTATAGTCACTGTTTGTATTATAAACTTAAAGGCGGTGTAGAAATGTCAAGAGTAGATTTTTTTGCAAATATCGGTACGGCATCTATTTAGTCTTATAAAATACTGATTGGAGTGCAAGACAATTTTTTTTTTGTGAAAATTCTAAGTGCTATAAAGTAGCTCTCTTAATTGCACCCCAACCGACTTTTTTGATGGCAGATATACATATATGCATTACTTGGGTCAAATGTGACAACTTTTATTCAACAACTTTGTAAATAAACGACAAAAAAACTCCATTTTGTGTTTGAACTGAACGCGCCGTTAAATATCGCCCTTTTTATTGATTTTACACTATATTTTTACCCGACTACGGCGAAGCAAAAAGGAGGGTTATGATTTTTTACCCGACTACGGCGAAGCAAAAAGGAGGGTTATGATTTTGACCGGTATGTATGTATGTATGTATGTATGTTCATCTGTTCCCGCATAACTTCTAAACTACTTATCAGAAGCCAACAAATGAGGTGTCATTAGAAGCGTCTTAATTACCCGCTGGTTATAGGCTACGTGACGTCACAATAAATTCAATGTGGCGCCCTCTATAGGACATAAAGTCATGACCAAAAAAAAAAATTTCTTCAAAGGTACTTTGTTGGGTATCAAATGAAAGGACTTAACGAGCACATTTTAAAAATATATATATTACTAGCTGTTGCTTGCTGGTTTGCTTGCATTCGCTCGATATTTGTGTCAAATATGTTCACGTGTTCCCGCATAACTTCTAAGCTGCTTATTAGAATTCAACGAATGAGATATCATTAGAAGCGTCTTAATTGTCTGCTAGTTATAGGCTAGGTGACGTCACAATTAATTCAATATGGCGCCCTCTAGAGGACATAAAGTCATACTTAATAGAGAATACTTAAAAGGTGCCGTGTTGGGTATCGAATGAAAGGGCTTAAAAAGCAGTTTTAAATTATATATAATATTACTAGCTGTTGCTGCTTTGCTTAATTATCTAAAAAAACTGTGCGTAAAATAGACATGTACCGGGTAATGGAGGTCCGATCAGCCGGGTAGCCGGGTACCCGGCGCCGGGTACTCGGCAATAAAACACGTCGCGATCACGTCTTAGATCATTACTTAAACTTTGCCAGACCTCCAAGGGCTTATTATTATTTGGGGACAAGGGTCCATCCATCCTCAGCCAATTTTGGCCATGGCGACTGCTTACTACTCCTAGGCCGGGTTATGGCGTTCATGCGCCCTAATATGGCTAACATAGCCGATCTTAGCGGCAAACTCGCGTGCACAGAGAGGGCACAAAAGAGGATATCATTGTGACCTGGGTAGATCTATTATGATCACTGTCCCTGTTATATTATATCCTCAAGGCCAATAGTTCTAATGAATTTTAGGATGCACTTGGGATAGAGTTCCCTAATGTCCTCTGGAGTTATCATCAGTTCCCCTAGAGATCGGCTTCTGGCTTGGACCAGTGCCTCGCGTGAAGAGGAGTTTCCTCTTCCTCGAGGCAGAATCGGCACTCGTCCTTATCTGTAAGCCTCATTTTATTATGGTGTTTATTAAGCTTGCAGTGGCTAGTTAGAGTTCTGGCTATAATCCTAAGTCCAGGCTTATGAAGTCGTACTGCTTTAGACGTGTATTCCCGTGAAAAACCAGATATGAGAATTATGCAAATGGGTCACTACTTTTCTTGCAGACAGAAGCATAAAGGTCGTAGTCGACGGTGCATGCTCAGATTCTATGTCTGTGAATGCTGGTGTCCCTCAAGGCTGTGTGCTTTCGCCTACACTGTTCCTTCTGCATATCAATGATGTGCTGCAAATCAGCAGCACTCATTGTTATGCGGATGACAGCACAGGTGATGCCTTCTATACCGGCCGTGCCAACATTTCTCGGGAAAACGTCATCGAGAGCCGAAACAAACTTGTGTCGGAAATTGAGGCCTCTTTAAAGAAAGTCTCAGAATGGGGTCGACTTAATTTGGTCCAATTTAACCCCACTAAGACACAAGTTTGCGCGTTCACTGCCAAGAAAATGCCATTTGTCGTATCACCTCGTTTTGAGGACACTCCCCTAAATGCCTCAGCTAGTATCGGAATTCTTGGTGTCGACATATCGAGTGAAGTCCAGTTCCGTGGCCATCTAGAGGGTAAGGCTAAATTAGCCTCGAAGAAGCTTGGTGTGCTCAATAGATCGAGACGGTATTTCACTGCGGCGCATCGCCTGCAACTTTATAAGGCGCAGGTTCGGCCTCATATGGAATACTGTTCTCATCTCTGGGCAGGGGCACCCCAGTACCAGCTTCTCCCTCTGGACCGCATTCAACGAAGGGCAACTCGAATCGTCGACTGCCAGGATATTTCAGATCGGCTTGACTCCCTGGCGCTGCGTAGAGATGTAGCCTCGCTCTGCATTCTCTATCGCATGTACAATGGGGAGTACTCCGAGGAATTGTTCGGATTGATCCCTGCCGCCTCTTTCCGCCATCGTTCTACGCGACAACATATTCATCCCCATCACATAGATGGTTGGCAGTCCACAACTGTGCGTTTCACTAGAAACTTTCTGCCTCGCACAACCAAACTGTGGAATGATTTGTCGCCTGCGGTATTTCCGGACCGATACGACATTCAAACCTTCAAGAAAAGAGCGTACTCCCAAATCAAAGGCCGGCAACGCACTTGTGACTCCTCTGGTGTTGCGGGTGTCTATGGGCGGCGGTAATCGCTTACCATCAGGTGATCCGTCTGCTCGTTTGCCAACTCTGCCATAAAAAAAAAACAAAAAAAAAAATGAGCGCTTTCGAATGCTTTTGGCCTGGTGTACCAGCCCAGAGTGTTCTACTTTTTTTATGGCAGAGGTGACAAGCGATCAGACGGATCAACTAATGGTAAGCGATTACCGCCGCCCATAGACACCCGCAACACCAGAGGAGTCACAAGTGCGTTGCCGGCCTTTAATATGGGAGTACGCTCTTTTCTTGAAGGTTTGAATGTCGTATTGGTCCGAAAATACCACAGGCGACAATTCATTCCACAGTTTCGTTGTGCGAGGCAAAAAGTTTCTAGTGAAACGCACAGTTGTGGACTGCCAACCATCTAAGTGATGGGGATGAAAAGGATGTCGCGTAAAACGATGGCGGCAACAGGCGGCAGGGATCAATCCGAACAATTCCTCGGAGCACTCCCCATTGTACAAGCAACAGAGAATTCAAGCTCCAAGGGATGCAGATATAGGGTCCTTCTGAAATACCTCAAAAATTTTTAACATTGGCTTCTACTCATGAATCTAAACAACTTTTCCCAAGTTACCTATACAATACTCAATTCGTAAAAAGATTTTTGGACTTCCCATACAAAATTGTCGGTTCAGTTGATCAATTAGTATGAGGACTCCAAAAAATTTATTGGTAATTTAGTATAGGGTAAGTTGTTCAGTTTCAAGAGTACAACCGTGGTCAAAAATTGTTCCGATATTTCATAACCTTATATATTTATGTGGTGGGCAAATAATTGACTACGCTGAATACGTTAAAAACAACCGACTTCAATCGCAACAACTCCAATTTTGCTATGTTTTTGTTGATTTTCTCAAAAACCGCTGAATCGATTTCGATAAAATTTATATTTTTAAAAAAAGATTCCGACGAATTGAGAACCTCCTCCTGTTTTTGAAGTCGATTAAAAATAGAGGTCACAATCCTATACTGCGTAACCTGGCGGGCGGCCCGCTACCTTTCCCCATACAGTATCTCTGTATACTACAACGAGCGTCTTTTCAAAAGCAGGTAACGTCTACGAATAAAAAGAAGCCGAAAAAATCCTGATCAAGCTAAAAATCTCTTACACAATAACTTACACTATAAACCTACAATAATAAATAATATTGAAATATGAACGACAGTTACAAAAATGTACCTATACTTTTAACTTAAAAATAACGTGTTTTTAATAACTACGTAATTACCCGGCGGAGCCGGGTACCCGGCGCTATTACCCGGTACCTGGCCGGATCCTTAAAAAAGTGCCGGATCCGCCGGGTACCGGATCCAAACCGGGTACCCGGTACATGATTAGCGTAAAATTAAATAATGTTATAAGCTGGGAGTACCTCCACGCGGTGAAGGCAGTAACAGTTAATAACTGGCTAAAACTCCCATATAATATAAGGGACAGGCCTATGTGGCCCTCAGCAGAGTCAGATGGTTAGATGGATTATTCGTTTGCTCCTTGGATCATAATAAATTGCTGAAAAATCCTCATGACTCCCGATCTCTTGAGGAATTAGAAAGATTAAGAAATCTATCAACCTCCAAAATAATATAGTAAGTACAGCATAATAAATAAATTAAATAAGTTGCTAAGCGGTACTGCATACATTTTATTACATAATAAAAACTCAAAATTACTAAATAAAAAATAAAAGTTTAAAAAACTAAAACCCGACTACAGAAAACTTGCGCTCTGAAAAGTATGAAACAAGAAAATTTTCTTGTCTGAAATTTTTGTTATCTACAAATTATATTCAATATTTATCATCTAATAATTGACAACTTACATATACATTATAGTTAATTAATAAATATACATTGTGATGTTCTGATAAAAGCCTTGGTCGTATGCCACCTGATAGCGTACCTGATAGACACTGTTCTGTCCGAACTACCGGCTCCAGTTGTGAATCTTAATAATTTAGTGACCCACCCGAAACATATTCGATATATTAGAGTATAATGGTGGGTAGTCACCGATTCTTACGGCAAGGTGGCATACGACCGCGGCTTTTATCAGAACATCACAATGTATATTTATTAATTAACTATAATGTATATGTAAGTTGTCAATTATTAGATGATAAATATTGAATATAATTTGTAGATAACAAAAATTTCAGACAAGAAAATTTTCTTGTTTCATACTTTTCAGAGCGCAAGTTTTCCGTAGTCGGGTTTTAGTTTTTTAAACTTTTTATTTTGAAATATAAATACGCATTTTATCTTGTATTGAAGTAGTTTTATGTGATAATTGTTATGTAACCAAATAAGTATAGGACCCGTGAACTCCATTTACTCAACATACTGAATAACTTTTCTTCGTGAAACCAAAAAATTAACAACTTTGACAAATTTTATTTTTTATTTAAGCAAAATCTTTGAGACTTCGTTCTCTTGTCACAAGTAGCCAATAGTAATCGTAGAGAAAAACCTGTGCAGTATATTGAGCAGAAAGACTATTTTGTTACATCGTGAATATTTCGCTTTGGGAACGTGTAAACAAATTTCCCTGTCACGGGGGTGGCTAGGAAAGCAACGTCCCTTTTTAGACAGATACATACTTACACACGCATCTCCCGTGGTTCCTCCCTCATTGTCAAGCTGACAGTAAAACAGACCAGTTAATTATCGACTCCGGAGGGACGCAGGGTGACGCCAATTATAAAGTTTACTCACACCTCACCAGTTTCCGCAGACACGCCTGACCTAACTAATAATACTAATATTCAACGCCAATTGAAACTTAGACAGAAACGCAGAGCTCAAGTAAGGATGGTCGGAATTTTGCCCCTATTTGCGTTTTAGGTGAAAACCAGATCTGAAAGTTTGCTCTAAACAGTGTCTGTTCTATGTTGGCAGATTGCGAAAGGGTGCGAAATTAATTTGAGTGGTTTTGTGGTAGGATAATATTTTGAGGTAATGGAGAAGGTTCAATGACTCTGAATTTGTTGACTTCTGAATTAGATAAAAGTCACATTTTAATTACTTATAAACTAAATCTCAAAATGTTTATATTTAAGTACATGCTTTACACTCTTTTAAAGCGTCTTTTTTACCTAGTACAATATACCTTTCACGCGTAGGAACTTGTACACAGGGTTCGGAGGGTTTTTGAAAAAACCGGTTTCGGTCATTGACCCCGGTATCGTAATAATTGTGGTGAAGGTTTCGTTCAGGTTTCGGTTACCGGTATATTTAACCGGTTTAACCAGAACCGATATTTGGTCGTTCGAACGGAATTAACCGGTTAAATTGAAGAATATGCGATGTTTTAGGTATTTTTGCCGCGTGCGATCAATTGAAATAAACGCTTTGACTTTGACTTTGACTTTGAAAGTTGCGAGAAAGTGAACAGAAAACTCGGACAGTGGCACCCGCGCGACGCGCCTGAGTTTAGTTTTAACCGGTTAATTTCGTTCTTATTTCGGTTAGAAAACCGCTCCCTGATTAATCAATATTTTATTCAAATTTACCGGTTAAGCTGAAAACCGGGTTTAACCTGAACGGAATCGCTAACCGAAATTCGAACGAAATTAACCGGTATTTGTTAACCAGTTCCGAACCTTGCTTATACACTCAGTGTTTCATATTCAACTTTATAAAGTATTCTAATAAAGTTATTAGATGATTTGTTTTTCTGAATATTCAAGGACAAATCATTCATGGCCTTCCCGTCCAGGCTAGGATTCTCTACATTATGGGAACCAGAGACTGATATGTGTACATATAACCACAAATACGATTCATTTCCGATCGATACTTAGATATTCTGTTTCTTTTCTTTGAAACCTTAGACAGACTATAAATAGTAAGACAAAAGCTGATCCGACCCGACTTGAAAAACATATCATCAAAATCAAGCCTTGCTGGGTTTATTCCCACATTTAGCAATTTATCATTATATAACACACGCAGGTCCATTTAGAAATTGTTATATTTTCAATTTCATGTAAACTTCGCCTTTGATAAAATTAAGTGGCATATTTTAATTTGCTTCAATTATAAACAGCCCACAAGTCACTTCAAAAGGTCCCTCTTAACATTTAGAGCCTACTTATTTCCTTCGAGATTTCTACAACAAAGCGAAGTTCTCCAAACTTTTCAAATAAACTTCGAATTCTCTTTATCCAGGTAACGTTTCGATGAGTCGTTGAAGTGTCCTCAATTTACTGATCCCTAATCTTTGTTCTAATCTTCTTAGTGTGCTGTGGAAAACTTTAGCTGTGATTAAAATAGGGTGTTA
Organism: Coleophora deauratella; assembly: GCA_958295455.1. Classification (NCBI taxonomy): domain Eukaryota; kingdom Metazoa; phylum Arthropoda; class Insecta; order Lepidoptera; family Coleophoridae; genus Coleophora; species Coleophora deauratella. The sequence goes on along the minus strand of OY282405.1, from coordinate 4,224,147 downwards.
ATTTTATCTTAATTACGCGACTGACCAAACGGAGTGGTAATGTTTTTTCGGGTATATGTATTTATCTCTCTATATAGTTATGTCCGTTTCTTTGCTACCGGCTTTAGCCTAAATAACGGCTTCATGGGTTTGTAAGTGCAAGCTATCGTTAGAATCTTCTTGATCCTAGATTGAAAAAGAATACACCGGGTGACCAGTACAGTAAAATATAACAATTTCTAAATGGCCCTGCTTGTGTTATATGATGATAAATTGCTAAATGTGGGAATAAACCCAGCAAGGCTTGATTTTGATGATATGTTTTTCAAGTCGGGTCGGATCAGCTTTTGTCTTACTATTTATAGTCTGTCTAAGGTTTCAAAGAAAAGAAACAGAATATCTAAGTATCGATATGGAAATGAATCGTATTTGTGGTTATATGTACACATATCAGTCTTGCAAGACTCTTAGGTGGTGACTCTGATCATGAAACTGAACGTGTTTTGTTCAAAGATTTTGCTGAAGTAGCAAAATTAATTTTGGACTTTTCATACAAATCGATCACTGTCTGAACCAAGTTTTTATGAAAATATTTAAAAATGGCAATTTCATGAAATTGTAGAAGTTTCATGTGTACAGTGATCAGTTCACAGGTTTTTGATTTGTAAGCACTAGTCATCTTGTAATTTATGGAGTCGGTTGTTTGTGTGCCTTTTTCGTTGGGTTTTGGTTTTTAATTTTTGTTGTTTTAATCCTTATCTCGCAATTTACGATTCTCGTCAATAAATGTTCAGAATAATAGGAAATCATCAGAAATATTGGAATGTAGATAAAGTAAGAATAAATAAACAAAATTACAGGTCAGAATTACAAAGAACATAAATAAATATGAACAAAGACAGAGGCAGTGGGAAAAGAAGTAAGAAGCCCTTGTGGGGAAATTCATTCGTTATTTATTCAAAACATCCTGTATAAATAGGAGAGAATTCTTCAAACACTCAATAACAGTAACAAGATAATAACCCAACCACTTCAAGTAGACAACTTTATTAATATTCTGGTTATTAGACCGTAATACAATAGAGCTCGCGTCTGTAATTTTGTCGCGTTACACCGCCAAGAGACCTTTGATAGCTAGAGCAAATAAATTACTTACCTATAAGTATGCAACTTATACTATTATTACTTCAAAATGAAAATCCAAGGCTTCCTTAAGAGTTTGATGATGTTTTCAGAAGTATGTAGGCCAAAGTGTTTTGATACATGACACGACTGTAACATGTTATTTTTGAAGCTACTTTTTCTATTTACAATATCTAGTTGTCAAGGGAACGTAAACGGGTATAGTGTAATATTCCAGCTGCTAAAACTGCGTTTCAGCCGAGTGCAAGTTTTAGTCGAGATCGAGCATTGTCTTGTTTTGTTGACAACCCGTATCATCCCCACTGCAGAGGCGTGGATCTTTTCGGGATGGTTAGGCGATACTCCGACATGGCTTAACGACAACCCTCTAGTGATAGCAGCCGGCACTTGGCTTGCGTAGCACTAACAGTCAAACCCACCCCAAACCAAATGAACTTAGAAATCAAAGAGAAAGCCAACAAAGAAAACGTGCAAGTCTATGGGACAGGTCTTTGTTAAACAATGAATATTTTCTGGGTGCTATGATGATTAGCCTTAATAAAGTTGCTTGTGGTGTGCTTTAGTTAGGAGAATGCCTTCAAGTTCGAATTCAGTGAGCTCCAAAACCCAACATCCCCCATTGTTAAGTAGTGGAGAGATGAGCACTTGAAGAACTTTCTGGACCCACTGGTAGGACTAACTCGTGGCACCATTATTAATCCGAAACGGAAATCACCGACTACGTATCTGTAGTCACAGGTCTGCGAAGATTTTTAATTACGTCCAACTATCTATCCCTTATTTTCGTCTTCGACAGGTATACCTTTGTAAAAAGTTTGCCCTAACTTCTAACCACGTCTAGACAAATCAATCAGAGTTCAAATAGGTATTTCCGAAGAAATGCAATTAAACCCGACATAGTCTCTCTGGGGCAACAGTAGTTACCGACCGATGTAAAGTTTCTGTCCGATTGATCGAGAGTTCTCGATTATTGCCAACTCTCTCGATTTAGGATCGATTTTAGATAGAGCTCGGTGAAATGGTTCGGAAGAAAATTGACAGATTTTTTAAAATGTCGCGAGCGTAGGGCTTTCTCATACCTAATGTTAATTATGTTTGTGTTTGTTTCCATGACTATCTTTCTGTACAGAGTGCACAGGTAAATGTGTTTCAAATGATAGAAACACTGTACGGATAATAGATAATGTATTATAATTTATTTATAGGTGAATAATACGTATCTAAGAAAACTGAAAATCTGATCAATTCCTACCACAAAAATCTAATAGCAACTTGAGAACCATTGAACCGATTTTAACTTAAACATTACTGAGAACCATTGCAATAAAATTTAGTTCCCGTTTCGTTGAGTTACTTTGATCAGCCCATTTCCAAATGTCAAAATCACGAACTATCAGTTGAAGTGACGTAAAGTTTTGACTCAATGTGTCAACAAGAAAAATACAACTACCCTTATTAAAATGGATATTTTGCGTTTTCTTGATTGAATAAATTACGTCCAACGCTATTTATAACTGTTCACGGTCAAAATATAACTATTTTGAAAGTAAAGTAAACCAATTAGAGATATTTAAGATTTTGACTCAATTTCAATTTTACTGCCACATTTTTAAATGCTTCTTATTTATAATAAATATGAGCAACCAATCAGGAGTATTATGTAACTCGGACAGAAACAGTCTATCAAAGAGTATTTAAAAAAGGACGCTATCTGGTGGATGTAGTGGACTGTATGGAAGATGGTGTGCGTGACCAACTCACCTGATGATCCTGACGTAGCTGTCGTATGATGATAACACTTTGGCCGAAAAGGAAAGGGGAGGGCGCGCGCTGCGAATTTAGTGAATTTTGAGAGATGATATTGGTGGTTTTAAATTAGTTATTTTTATAAGTTTAATGCGTGTTGTGAGAGCAAACACCAGATGACGAATCAAATATGTTTGAAGTATGTGTGAGAAAGGGATGATAGCGCAGATAATGAACAAACTATACATGGAGAATGGATGAGCAAAGAAGTTGTATGGCCAAATCACTATCCTTTCTTAAATGGTAGCAAATGAATATCCAGAATTTTGGGTTGCTGTAAGAAATATTTTCTGGTTCCTTCAAAATCTTTTAAAAAGTCTTTAGATAGTCTGTAAAAAAACTCAATTTTTTATTTATTTAAGTTGATGCTGTACACGTTCTTTTAAATCGTAATTTTTTTCTACCTAGTGCAACCACACGGAACTTGTACACTCAACGTTTCGGGAATTATTTAGTGTAATATTGTTACCTTAATCCAACAAGTATCTACGCAGGGACTCCAATGGTCATTTAAAGTAAATACTAATTACAAAGTATTAGGAAACAAAAAAAAACATTCCAATCGTCGTCACCAATCCGTTTGAAATTATAATTACATCTCCTCCACTAATTACATTGGAACCAGCTCGTGTGGGCCGAGTCCCGCCGAACCCACCTCGTATGAAAACGATCGCCAATGTCCACTGCCAGATTTCCCCAGAGCCTCCGGAGGGTTCATTCCACTCAGGTTTAAGAGGTTTAAACTATTAAGCTTACATTTTTTTGTTTTATTTAAGATGGTTTAGGGAATACCACTATGGTGCATTTAAAATTAAATATAGAAACTGTTATATACCCAGTTATATCCAAAGTATAAAATTTTAAATATTCCTATTCTTTATTTTATTATTGTTTTGACAATCATATTAGGTGCTTACCTATGAAGTTGCCGTTTCAGTTTTGAAAGTTCAACAGAATAATATTCCCCCAAAAATTAATTTACTTCCGTTAAATTATATATCATTTTCTGGCTACATTCAAGGTCTTTCATTAATAAGTGATGTCATGTCTCTCATGAAAGGTAATTTTTTTCTACCAAAAAAAAATCGAAATTATCTAAAAATCATGAAATATTAGGCGCAATATGTTCAAAAATACATATGGTAACGAAGAACACACTGGTGTAAGTGTAGCCTTCAAAAATCTAAAAAAATATATTTTTAAATAAAGAAATAGCGATTTTCAGTGACGAAAAAATTAATTTTCATAGCTTCTACACCGCTGTGCTCTCAAAATATTCAGACAACGTGCATTTAGCAAGCATTAATTTATTTCTAAATGTCCAATGGTACTTTGGAAATAGTTGTTTTAAAACCTTAATTGTTTAATATTAATTTTCTCTTTGAATCGGCAATTTCATAGGTAAGCACCTAATATTATCTATCCTCTGACATTTTTGTAATATTTATTGTAAACTTGACATTGATAATATAAAATAAATAAATCTGATCTATATTAACAAAACAACATCAATATTTTATAGAGTAAAATCCAAATAAACTAAATAAAAACAAAAATTTTAAGAATTTATACAGTAGTGATAACTTTAGCGAAAGTTTAAGGGGGATACCTACAGTCAGTCTATAAAAAAGTCTTAAAATTGAATTTCTATAGAAACACCAATATTTCTTATAGCAGCTTCAAAAAATTTGAATCCACATTATGATGTTTTCAAGACATTTTTAGATTTGATATACATTTAGACCACAGCAGAACAATCTCGGGGAGCGTAAATAATACGGCCCCATCTGAGCCTAGGTTCCTCTCAGGTTTAATTGATCGTATTTTACGCAAGTTACCAACTAGTTATGGAATAACTTGTTTACGAGGGCTGGAGTGGCAATTAAACTCTTCTCACAATAGAATTTGAATAAAATTTGCTTCTGGATTTTACTGTTTTTCGAGCCTAGGCAGTTCCACTTTTGTTTGTTTTAACTCTTTATTGTACAAAAATATATACAAAAAGCATAACAATTTACAACAAAAAATAATATAATTTGTCTATAAACATATGTATGGGTACTATATACATCACAGACGTACAATGCCTATGATGATGAAGATTGATGATATATACATATACATTTTCCAATAGAGGTTTAAAGTTCCGCGTGTTTTTAACCTACTTCAAAAGAGGCGGACGTTCTCAATTCGACGGTATGTTTTTTTAAATGTATTTTACGCGATTACTCCGCCAGTTATGAATCGATTTTGATGATTATATTTTGTTTGGTAGGTAATACTTCGGAGGTGGTCCCATATAAATTTTATCTAAATTGATTCAGCGCTTTTAAAAAAAATCAACAAAAACAAACACAATTGTAGTTGTTATGATTGAAGTCGTATTTTTTTGTAATGAGTAGAAGAAAAAAATACCACCATCGGTAAAAGTCGAGTAACTTAAAGACCACCGAACCGATTTTCACCAAACATAGCTAATAACCACCGCGATAAAAGCTCCTTTCAAGTGAAAACCCGTATTCCAAACGTAGCCTTTTTGGAGTTACGATGCTACCGACAGACACACGAAAGCGTCACGTAAGTTTCCTAGTTTTATAGGCTTTACCTACTAATGCATTATCTATTAGCGGACTGATATCCCTTTCACTAATAATTCTAAAGTGGTGCTACGCTGCTCTTGAATAATATTCTATGTTGCGCACCAGTTTTTAACGTGTTAAATATATATCTAACACGGTAGCGTTTCTTTCATAAAATAACTTTTAATTGTAACCACTTTCCTGAAATCTACGAGTATGAAACCATTCTGAAACCTGGTAAATTCCAGGACCTTCCACATCCACTCTCATTAAAAGCTGACAAAATCCACTGAGCGCAAACTAGTAAGCATTAAATTTGCATGGCCCTTTAGCAGAAGACAGGGTTGTAATCAGAACGAATCAGAAGGATCTTCTTTTATCTTCTTAAGGCCTCGATTCAAACGGGGCCCTAAGAGTGACGCGACCCTAGTGATGCACACATTTTCTATAGTGCGAAATAAATGCTATAAATGTCAAATTGACCATTAAATATCAGACTAAAAAATATCTTTAAAATTGTTTTGTACTGAGGGTATAAAAAAAGATTCTCAAAAGGTTTTCTATTTTCCTAACTGACTTTAACAATGAGGCTAGTCTTTATATCCTTTTTCCAAAAAAGATAAGTAGGTAGGCCTTTCCTAAAATTTTTGATTAAATTATACAGGGTGTAACAGAAAAGTGTGATAATACTTCAAGGTTGGCTTTTACCCATCAAACTGAACAACTTTTGTTCTACAACTTTGTTGAAATCGCAAAGAAATTTTTGGACTTTTCATACAAACTTGGTTCGCCAGCTGATCGATTTGTATGAAAAGTCCAAAAAAAATTTTGCGATTTGAACAAAGTTGTAGAACAAAAGTTGTTCAGTTTGTTGGGTAAAAGCCAACCTTGAAGTATTATCACAACTTTCTGTTACACCATGTAGAATGCACTAGCTTCCGCCCGCGACTTCGTCTTCGTGGACTTCAGAATTGGGTCCAGAAAGAAATACAATGTTAAGGCAGCGCGATCTAATGACGAAGTAAAAATTTTTGTTTTTAGACCTTACTCCGGGATAAAAAGTATCCTATGTGTTAGCCAAGTGATTTATCTATCTACCTACCAATTTTCATCCAAATCCGTTCAGTAGTTTCGGCGTGAAAGTGGAACAAACAAACAAACATTATAATACTTTCGCATTAATACTTTCGCATTAATTCCCATAATTTAGCTTTTCGCAGTTACATAATGCTCCATGGTGAAAACAACGTCACATTTAAGTTAGGGGCCCTACTCTAAGTCCAGCCCTTTTCAGGATCCTCTTTCCAAGTCTCCATAGCTTTGACCGCTCACATAGCTACTCTCGTCACCTTTGAAACAGAATACTGCAGTTTCTGTGCACGGTTCCATTAAAACATAAGACTTGATTCAAGTACCAAGCACCTATCTAGATAGCTTAGTGAAATAAGATATTTAAGGGCTTACTAAAATGTATTTGCCTATCCTTTATTCCATAGACGGTCTTTCAGTGTCTGCTGGGAATTCTCTTCTTTGACAATGCTATGATAAATTCTAGCAGATGAACTGAACTTAGGTGTTCGAGCAGGTTAGCGTATCACTGACCAGTTTCCTTACCTTTCTGTCTGCAGAAACAACCAAATTCGGCCCATTACTAGTTATTTTCCTTTAAGTTTATTTTTTTTTTACATTTCGAGTGGTAAACCGTGGGAAGAGTAATTTTCGTATTAACGGAAGAAAAAATATATATTTTTAATAAAACGTACACTGATAAATTAAAATATGCAATAAAGTGTTTCCATTCATTTATTCGTTACTTCTAATGGTTTCAAGTATAAGTACATAATATTGAGTGATAAACTTTTTTTAAATATGTATTACATTTTAGTATTTTTTTATTTTATTGAAACCTAGATTTTATTCGCGGCGTCGCCCATATGAGAACTGTTTTTTTAACTGACTGTCTTTGGGAATGTTCAGGAAATGATGGGCAACCCACAAGTGGCTCGCAAGATGATAGATGTCAGTTTGACAGACAGTGAAACTGTCAGTAGTTTTAGCGTGAAGGCGTAACGGACAGACACGATATAGATTTTATATATTAGTAAGAGTTGTAGCCCGTTTAAACTAGTTTCCACTGTACTACATGTTGACAACTCATATCGTCCCCACTGCAGGGGCACGGGTCTCTTCCCATAACTCGGGAAGGATAGGCCATACTCCTCACACGGGAGCCAAGTATAATACAAATTGTATAATACGAGTACTATGCTCAATTATTATTATTACTATCGTTTTCCTTAAACATTTTAAAGTATATTTTCTATCTTTTTATACCTGAATTTCCCTTATAAAACACGTAAGCACAAAGAAGTTTAACCTAAATTTTCAGGAATATAAGTGTTATGGTATTTCACACAAGTTAGACCACCAATTTAGTAGTTGTTAGTAGAACCAACTTAGCACAATCTAACGTGTTATTTTGTTCATAAATCGTGCTCTTCGTGAACTAAGATACGTGTAATAGCTCGTGTGGCTGTATCTTGTGAATATCCGACAAGATAGACACACTCTATCCTCTGATAGCCCAAAGCGATACCAGTTATGGAAATTTGGTGCCAAGAAGCGATAAAAGGTGTGGATATACGTACTCTACTATGTACTATGTAACTGACCACAAGAGTGATTATTGTCACCATAACAGTTTCTCACATTCATCATTTCCAGTATCGCTAAAAATGGATTACTTATTTAAAATTGATCAGCTAATTTACAAATGTTTGTATGGATGCTCCAAATTCTTGCGATTTCAGCAAAATGGTAAGCCCTTGGCATTATCCCACCTGGTGGTAAGTGATGACGATGTCGAAGATAGAAGCGGGCTAACCAAGCTTCTCCAACTTATCTTGTCTCTATGCTGGAACACATCAATGCTATCAACATTAATGTTTGGCGACAATACTTAGACAAAATGTATAATGTGTGTGTATGTATGTTTAATGTATTTTCTTTCTTTCTTTCTTTCAAAATTGTGGTAGCTAGGTAGACGGGCTCTGAAAATGCCATACCACCAATCAAGCGAAGTCCTACAAGGTTGGACCCCGCAGGGAATTGAACCCGCAACCTCCTTATGTATAGCAAGCGGAACATTCACTAGACCACGGATACGTTAATATCATCAATCCACCACCTGGTGATGGTCCAACGCTACGTCATACAACTCGCGGTTGCCACTCGAAAAGTCTTCTTCTCCTTCGGTTATCAATTCTGCAAACTGTATAACCTGCTCATCGCCACTCCAACTTGCTAACCCAATAATTTTTAGTATAGGAAAGATGACTAGTCATTTGAGTTACTTTTTGTCATCTATGAAAAACGACATTTTGTTCTAAAAATGTTTGGAATATCTAGGACTCATTCTGTGATTTGTATTAATAAAAAATTGAAGATGAGATGGAACACAAAATACAAATGTTTTTTTTTAAACTTCAGTACGAGAGCAATTTAGTGAACTTCGGCTCATAATTTATTTTTGATGCGTTCCTCTATAGCCTATGACAAATGTTTCTACCTAGGAAATATCCTCGAATTACACGTGCGGTTTCATAGCTCCGTGCCCCAGCTCCGTAGCTACGGGGTTACGTGTTTCGCTACGGTGCCGCCGTAGCCTTAAGGCGCTGTACTCACTAGATTAGTGGCGACGTGTCTTGACCTATTTAAGGCCTCTCTAGTTGGCTGATGCTAACGAGCTGAAAGCTGTTATGTTTCGCCTGAAAACCTGAGTTTGTTTACACGTGTGCCTGTAAAATATAGGGTTGGTTCGAAAAGCTAGATGATTTAAGGTATTGCTTTAAAACAATGAAATTATTCAGAAAACAGCAGTCAATAATACGTGCAACAAACAAATATAAAGTAGATACAATAAAACGAAAGAACTGAAGTACAATTACATGGGTCGCGTCCCAAAACAGGATAATATTTATCCGACATGATACTACTTGACAAGACCAGTTCCTTTGACATACAAGTGATTTACAACACCCACGCTTTCCCACATTTGCTTTTTATATCAAGACCAAAGATTTCATGGAAATAAGAGTTATCATGATTCCTATTAAAAATCGAATTAAACATAATAACTGTTTAATTCTGAGAATATTAAAATTATAAAACGAAGTACATTCGACCAGCTTTTATTTTATCCACCCTTAGACATTTAACGCAAATAACCACATTTATAAATTATAATAAACTATAGCAAAATAACTACCTCAAAACCTACTTAACATGCTATCGGCTCAACACTTAAATATGGAAAAATTAAAAGTTTTAAAAGTAAAAAGATTCAATTTTCTCTATGGGCGGTGCTTTAAGAAATTTCTAATTATAGCTCTGAATAGAAAGAAACCTAACATTTTAAAGGAAAATAATGAGCTTCCTTCCTTATAAATAATTACTCGGATATGCACGAAGGCGGTAAGGTACATGGTTGGTAGGCAAGTAATACTCGTAATTTACACCGACGTGAAAATTACTGAGTACCTGCGTATTTCAATATAAAATTAATATTTAGTTTTTGGTACCAAAGTTAGAAATATCTGAGTAAATGCAACTTGAACCCGCGCATTAGAAATTTTGTACCATGGTAATGCTTGAAATTCGTTAGAGTTTTAGCCTTTTTCAAAGGAGATGAAAGATTTTATTATAGAACTTATGGCCGGCCGCAATCTTGTTTTTTTTTTTTCAAAGTCGCTGTCGCACCTGAATCCTTTATAAATTGCTAGGGAACATTCAGACAATGAATAAATATAATAGGTCATTTTGTGATTAAACCACCAGTTTCGGAAATAGATATTTCATGACAAAGATTTCTTTACCATATGGAGGGATCATAAAAATCAATTAAATCTCTGCAACCGGCGACGTTACGACAAAACGATGTAGCGTTCCCACTGCTGAGGCACAGGTCTCTTATTCCAATATCTGTATAAAGATAAGGCTATACGTATTACACACACCAAAAACCAAGCCAGGATGGAAGAGACACCTATCGCGTACTGGTAACCTATTTGATTATTTGTCTCGTTAGCCATTTGGGTCATGGTTACATTACATTACGTTTAAGTTAAAACTTAAATCAGCTTTTTACTACAGTAACTCAATGCACTATATCATCATTCGACTAAAATTCCAATTTCGCTTATACTAAATCACCTCCGCAACGTCTCTATTTCAATTTGCTCCAATTTAACGTACATTTTTATTGCCCCATTAACCTTCGTTGATATGCGCGAGAGACTAAGGTACGATTTGGTTGCAAAAATACCAGTTTGCAAAATGTCATATCCAATAAGCGTTGTTCAAATTTTCTTTAGCCTCACTAGATATTACGGCTCGTTTTGATTATATTGTAATACTAGCTTCTGCCCGCGACTTCGTCCGCGTGAACTTCAGAATTGAAAGAAAATGTTAAGATAGCGCCATCTAGTGACGAAGTGGAAATTTTGAGTTTTTAAGCATTCCTGCGGGAACCCTTAAGTTTTCTAGGATAAAAGTATCCTATGTGTTAGCCGAGTGCTTCATCTATCTACCTACCAAATTTCATCCAAATCCGTTCAGTAGTTTCGGTGTGAAAGCGGAACAAACAAACAAACTGACAAACAAACAAACATCCATACCTCCGCATTTATAATATTAAGTGAGATTATAATAGTCAAGAAGTTAGATTAGAAATCATTGGGACTGACTATAAAACCTAGTTTAAATTTGGTAGTGTTTCATCCAGATAAACTTTGTGTGTAGTGTGTAACGTAAATTGCTTCTTTTTGCAGTCTGTGGACGATAGTCTGTCTGACGACGAAAGTCAGAAACAAGATAAAATGTGAATAGGTAGGTATGCAAAAATCTCCCTCAGGACTCCCTACGACCTTCCCAAATACTATGTATTTATCGTAGCTTTGGCATTATCTTCTAAAACTTTTTCCAAAATTAAATGTAAATGTTATTGCATGCCAACTTCTTTCAAGTCGGCTGTCCCTGGAGTGCGATTCTGTAACTTCAGTGCTGCGGTAAATTTTCAGTGTGAGTTTGATTTCATTTTCACCGGCATCTCACCCAGGCGGGTGGATGACAAGCGCACACGAGATGTCCAACAATAGTGTCCGCCTGCTTTTATCGATTCAATCGATTGTAATATTCCTCCAGTTATTTGGAGGGCCGCAGCACATTACAAAATATTTTATTTTATTTTTATTAGTTATTACAAATTAGAAACGAAATACAAAAACTATGAATAAAAAGGTTCTATAAAATAGATCCTTAGTCAAACCCGTCCCTGCACGTTCCTAGGCCAAAAGTGCCCATGACGCTGGCCGCATTGCCGCGTTGGATAGCTATTGACAGCTGCTGGACCAGGAACGTGCCGGCAACGGGATCCCCATTGCGCTCCCTCAAACGCCGCCCTAGCTCGCGCACAAAAAGTTTGGCAGCTGAGCACCACACCCCGGACGTTTCAACCGCAAACGGGACAAATTCATAGTTATGGAGTAGCTCCTCGTATAACTTTAACTTGTTCTCCGCCAAGCACTCCGCGGCAGAGCCGGTAGAACGCGAAGTCCGAGGCAAATGAGAGGCCGCGAACGTGCAGGCACAGGTCGCGTCCCACAGAAGACACCTACCCCTCTCCCAAGGAATAATGGTCAGACCGTCTGGCCTCTTACCATCAGACCGGCACAGACCAGTGGGCTCTCGGACACAAGGGACGTCGGCGGACACACAAGCACATTAATTAAATTAATTAATTAATTATTTTTTTAATTTTTATTTTATGGTGAATTATACAAAAAGGAATTGATAGACATGCATAAGACATGGTAAAGATAAATTCTGATATATCACAAAAATGACACTGGCGCCACCACGTTAGAGTGTAGATGAGCTGTACTACTCTAAGTATAAACTTGCCATTATTAGGTATTCACGAAATAAATTCGAGCCTAATTTCAGCTTCACTCTCACCTCGAGTAAAAGTTACTTTTTACCGCGTGAGGCTGGAAATGAGTTTCATTTCGCTACTTTTTGATGTAATCAAATGTTTTCCACGAAACAAAACAAACAAAACATTCTAAAAATGAGAAGAATTCATTGCCCATAGCTTATAAATGATAAACTATTGTGATAATATTGTGAAACAAAGTATTTTAACCTAAAATCATATCTTCAATGTTTTATGTACTATTTGTTTACCTTTACAGTCTTACAAACTGTCATTCAACTCTTGGTCAATTATATGACGCTATCAAATATTCAGCTCTATAGTGTCAAAATTACTGAATACGAAAATGTTAAAATGAAGGTGATAATTCGATCTCATCGCTTTTTCAGCGCTGAAAATGACGCGGATTTTTTTGTGAATAGCCTTCCTGGCGCCAAACTCCAAGTACTCCTGTCAAAATTCCGAATTCGTATTCTGATTCTTCTTTGAAATTATTCTCTGCAATCATCTTGGAAGACATTTCGCGAATCGGACAATCTGATTCGTAACCTTTATGTAGTCGTTAAATATACGACCCTGGTTATTACACAGTTGAATGTAGGTGCTTCTATTCCTTGATAATTTAATAACCAAGATAATTTATTTAATTCGAGATAAAATATAAGGCTACGACGTGGTGCTCTTGATAGCATAATTGACCACGCTGAATACGTTAAAAACAACCGACTTCAATCGCAACAACTCCAATTTTGCTATATTTTTGTTGATTTTCTCAAAAACCGCTGAATCGATTTCGATAAAATTTATATGGGACTACCTGTGAAGTACACCTTTTCAAACAAAAAGAGAATTTTTGAAATCGGTTCAGGCGTCTTCGAGTAATCGGTGAACATACATAAAAAAAAAAGGTTCCGACGAATTGAGAACCTCCTTTTTTTGAAGTCGGTTGAAAAGGACCAGTCTAATGAACCTTTACGTAAATAAAATATCAGCCCAAATTCTAAATAAGTTATGGAAAACTATGAGTTGTCTCCCATAAAACCTCCTTGAAATTGAACAGGCTGATTCGAAAATATACATACATATATACACACCATATAAACGTTAAATTGTAGTTTGGGTGGTATTCAGTTTATTGCAAAAATAATAATTAATTTAATGCTCATGGTTATCTTAAGATTAAGTACGTTAAGTAAGTAAAATTAATATATCTGTGATTGAGTGAAAACGCTATATTTCGATGAGAATATCATAGTATGCTTTCTAGAATTTAGCGTATTACGTATAATGTGCATTTTTAGGAAATTTGAATTATGTGTTTGTATGGAAGATGATTTCTTAGAAGGAATCCCCTAAATTATTGCAATCTTCTTGGCTTCATACTCTTTAACTGGTTTTACGTTGGAAAATGGACAAACGCTCAAGATAACGTAAACGTAAGCGACGACGCTACAACGAGGTGGTAACCTACAAAATATATTGATTAGTTACGAATAAATTGACGTTGTATAATTTTGGAATTCTAATAAAGCATAATTTTAAATATCAATAACGATTTCCTATATTCAAAAAACTGTACCAAATTAGTTTTAATATCAATTTAGTAACTAATACAAAATATTTAACCCTTAGGGCTTGTTTGTTTATTTTGTACAGGGAAAATTTTCAGGGCCGCACAGTTTGTGGTAGTTTTTGGTAGTTTTGGGTAAGTTGCACGTTCCCGAGCGGTAGGCTGGGCACTGGAGCTGTTTACGTGGAAAACTAAAAACTCTGTAAGTACAGAAAGTGTAAAACTTGGTGTTGACTAAAATTTTATTTTTTGTCGAAAAAAGGTTGCGGTTTCAAACTCTGCTGTCCACTTGTTAGTAAGTGCTTTTCAAATTGCATAATACAGTACATGAAAAAGGGTTGTGATGGTTTTAAAAAAAATTATGAATCAAAAAGTTTAAGTAATTATATAATTTAAACGCAATGCATATAGTACTAGTAATAATAATAGTAGTTATAACAGTAATGTTTAGTATTTGTTACATTAGGACTTATTTAATACTTATTTAATTAATTAAAAATTTTGATTTGCCTTATAATTTTATAAGTCTTATTTACTTAACTAAGTAAGTTTCGCACATAACAATATTAATGGATTTATGTAGTCTAAAGCAAATAAATTAAAAGTAACCCAATTATTATTTTTATCAGTCAGAGGATTATATGTAAATCTTTGAAGATACCAATATCTGTAATCATTTAGTCAGATATTATGTTTGTCTCAACAATGGCTGGAAGAGAACCGCCGAAGCCCGCCTTTGTGCATCCATGTATTTTTTTAATAAATTATTTTAGTTGTGTTATGTTGTGTTATATTGTCGTACAATAAAGAGTATACAAACAAACAAACAATTACATTATAAGTAACCGTTGCTTAGTATTGTAACAATAGCGTTACGCAATTATACAAACTATCGTATATATTTTTACCTACGCCAAGACCCGAACCGAACACCAATCTAAACGTTCCCGCGTATAATAACGGCACTTGATTATCCGGGATAACCTTTCCGGGACACGGGTAGTTTCCAATTATAATTAACAAATAGGCATTTGCCTCGAGTGCGGGTGTGGGTGTTATCTGAAATTGTTGCTTATAGTAACCTGTTGTAAATTAAAACTTGTTTCAAAATATGTTTACGCTATAATAGGGTTATATTCTGAGTTATGCTGCTTACGCCGGTATTTATGCTAAATTAAATGAATTAAATCGATTTTAAATACTGTTTTCTTTTTACACACATATAATACATAGGGTTACGAACACCTTACAATATTCATAGGGTTACGACAACCCAATTTCATTTTGTGACTAATCAACACAAACTATTTAGTTCAAATTACCTACCTACTTCACAGAAACAAATGTTACTTGTTACTTATACAGAATGCAATAAAATAATTCATACTGATTTTTTTTTACAAAACGTCTTTTTTTTAGTTCTGTTCTATGTCTTTTAGCTTCAGAGTCTCCATACAAAATGCCAAAGAGCTGATCATTTTGAATGGATCTTGGATGATTTGTATGGAGAGTGTGGTGTGTGCCTCAAGGATTAAGTTATAAAAAGTTTTTACGTATACTGAAATAAAAAATAAATATAAAAATTATGACAGTGAAATTCTTAAACTTACCTATTACCATCGAAACGGTCGTGGCTAAGTGCGGCTTGCGTGGTCGCGTCGATCACGCAGGTTGACTGACTAGAAGCACGGTCATAACCCGGATGGGTTTTTACTGTTAGTGGTATTTATCTCGACCGTTTCCGTGCTTCGCAAGGCACGTTAAGCCGTTGGTGCCGACTGCTATCGCTATAGATGGCAGTCGTTAAGCCATGTCGGAGGCCTTATAGGCGGCTTTAAAACTTCTGACACTGGGGTTAGCACTAGCCCCAAACCTCCACCAAACCGGACTTGGCCCCGGTGTGTGGAGTATAGTTTTACCTTCCCGAGGTATGGGAAGAGACCCGTGCCCCTGCAGTGGGGACGACATGGGTTGTTAACCTATTACCACCACTTGAGATATCTGAAATCAACGCCCTGGGAATTCTAAGTAAGCAGATACAAGTACATTGACTGACAACATCAGTAAGTAATGTACCCACTCTTGGGAAATTAGCTTGTGCTTACTTATTCCTCAAGTTAAGTAATTTCCGTTTGTGTATGTTTGTATAGGAGTCGGTAAATATGCTAACACGTTTGCGTAACATTCTAGATTCGCTTGTTGTTGTTATTCAGTATATTTTATGAAACAAAATGTAATATGAATTTAGGGTATATTGTAGTTATTTAACGTAATAAAACACTACGATATTTAATATCCAAGGATTTTTCGGATAACTTCTTCACAGCGCGCCCTATTCTTATGCACCAGAAACTGAATTGTAATCTTGCTTCATATTATTTTTAAATTCCAAAAAGTAATTTCAGGTTTTATCTTTTCTTGAATAGGTGTTATTATACAAACTGGAACGATTTTTCGAAATGGCGAACTGAGCAATTCTGATACCGTAGAGTAATCGGCATATCTCTAATTTTGTAGGTAGTCTTTATCGTATACCTCACACCTATTACAATATTTCCTCTCATATAACGTTACCAAAACAAGTACGATTTATAGAAGCAAACGAGTAACTCTAAACTAAGCGCAGGGCGTTGCAATATTTCCCAGTACGATTACCGTCCAACCCTCCATCTCGGGGCTGGAAAATTTCATGAGCACTCACATCTAACGAGTTACGTAAATAAGACTTCTTGGCGGATGTAGGTCAGAGCCGAAGCTTCAGGTGAAATAAATTAAAAATAAGTATGCCTGCTTAAGCTGCATAATGCAACCTATATTTTAGAAATAGCTGCCGCGCCCGCAAGCTACGTGGTTTACGCTAGTTGCAACTTTCAAGATGGTTAAAGTTTAATAGTAGAGTTGTGTATTTTTGTAAATAAATATGTAAAAATTCAGGGACATGTTACAACCGGGCATCAGGTCTCAAACTGGGAGTCTTTTTATTTTAGGAACCAGAGACTGACGTACATACAAAATACATAAGTATGAGGTCTAACAAAATCAGCTGAAACTAATATTTATGTTGAGGTTTCTACTCATGAAACTGAATAACTTTCTCCAAATAACTCAAATACAGTCAATTCGTGATCGTACCAATAAGGTAGACTTTTTGAAATAAGTTGATCAGCTTATTGGACCATTTAGTATGATATACATAAGTAACAGAAATCTCTACTACAGTAATAACTTTATTGCATTCTGACTGCATAAAAATCTAAACTCGCAAAAGAACTGATATCACCCCAACTCAAATGAACTAACCGTTACCAGGCAACCACCGCCTATACCTTGTGGATAGGACGGTTTAATTGTGCTACACGATAAGAGAGAGAGAGAGAGAGAGACCATCATTATGAAGAAAGCAAACAGTATGAACGATGTATGTATGCGATCCGGTGATAATTTCAGCATCTGACTCCTGAAACTAAAATGTAGCCTAATAAGATATACATAGATGTGTAAGTTTTCAGAAAATTCTGGCAAATATGATAAAGTCCTTCAACAAACTTGGCTGTTTACGGGCAGCGTCCTGTATTTTAATGTGAAAATTTTGGGGAAATGTAAGCAGTTTAAAGAAACTGCTCAGTAGCAACCCAACAAATGCATTCTTGTTCTTTTTTACACCAGCGGCGGCGAATACAAATGACCTCCTTGCCGGAATGGGTATAGGGGTGCATACATTACGCAAACATATTTAATATCTTAAATGTGGCCGTATTTTATCCAAATATATGTATGGTGTCAAAAAAAATACAGATATAGGAAAAATAAAGTTCGATTTTCTTTTCTTTTTCTTCGTCTGTCTTTGTTATTCCATCGACAATAAGCACAAAATATGCGGAACTTGTCTATTCTAATATATAGGTATAAATGTAATTAACATCCAGGATACAGCGACCCTTTCTCAATCCCGGATATTCTTACCCTTTTTGCCATTTTAACCCTTCTGTCGACCGTCTATCTATTTTGTACATAACGCACAAATCGTCCATTTGTTCTGTGCTCGCCTAATCGCAACTAATCACTTGGCTTCGGTTCGACTAATGAGTTTTAACCCTTTCAATCACCGTGGACCGTGGAAAAAAGATCTCCAGTACACCCGGCCTGATTTATTGATACCTTGCTTTGTTTAACGGAAAAGTGGTGAAAACACCCCACCCTTTTAAGAAAAAAAACTCCATTCAGACAATGTTTTAGCCATTGAAATATTTTATGTGAGTATAACAATATACTAAAAATAAAATACCTAATGCAAGTTTACTCACTTTGCTGGCGCAATGGCCCAAAACGAGTTTAACCTCCGAAACAAGAATCCGCCACTGGTGCTGTGCGATTTGCCAGTCAGTACCTATGGCGTACTATTATCTAATATCTAATCTGTGCACCCGGACATCGTCGTTCTGTCAGTTGACCCTCATACAGTCTTGATGCAATGATCAGTCTCCGTTCTCTCTAAATGGCCGAGTCAGCGGAATCTGTGAGATTTTGTCTCTTCGATTATATTTGAATCAGTCATGTCATGACTGACTGACATCTTTTGAATTATGTATCGTAATAGAAGCAAATGAGTGACATGTCAAGAGGAACTCTTCAGCTTCGTCGCACCCTTCTTCGGTCTCCCGATTTTGCCGATATTTTTTCAAAGTACCTATGTTTCATAAAAGTATGAATATTAAGAATTACTTTGTTTCTAATACATATTTCAAATCATATTAATTTATAAGGTAAAACGCGTTCGCATATTTTATTTAATCTGTTTCCAATAAGGTTAAGTTAAAACCCAGCCTCCGTCGGCAAACGAAATCACTTTACCCTCAACCATCACCCAAATCTAATCAATAAGCACCTCAGAAAACAATTCGCTCTCGCCTTGTTAACCAAACTTCAGCGATCGGCCCCTAATCCATACTTATCGGGGTTAAACCGATGAAGTAGTCAATTTGAATGGAATCTATTCTGAGGGGCCCTCATCTCATCTGCACGGAACCCTCCAGCTAATGAAACATGAGCAGCGAGGTTAATGTCCGTGATTTGCAAAAAATATTTAAAAATCTCTTTGTTGATTAACTCTTTTATTTGGTTAGATGACAAGGCTGATTTTATTGTACCTTCATTTTGTAGGAAGTATGTAATTATTAGGCAAAATACTGGACTTGTGGACTTGGTTAGAATCGATTGTCTTGCATGTCCAAAAACAGTAAAACGAACGTACTCCAACATGCGTGAACACTTAAAAAACTAATTGGATTCAGGTAGGTATCTAGGCTAGGGTGGAATTTATATTACATATATCTCCAACCTTTATTACTCTTAACGCATTTTTTTTAGGTTTCAGTCATTAAAAAGCATTTATCATTTTCTTCACAAATATGGGTTCTTTGAAAACATAATTTCTTTCTCAAGAAAACACCTATTATTTGTGATGGTACAAACTACAGTAAGAATCCTGTATTTGCCAGACGGCAAAAGGTCATGTGATAAATTACTTAGCTCGACTGTACAATTTATTTAGATTTGACGGTACACAGTGAAGTTTTAAAATAGCCGGCATCTTAAGGATATACATATTTGTATGACATTTTAGTATGCAGTCTCTCGTAAAATTTTCCTCTGTCAGCTAGCTATGCTGTTTGTCATACCAGTCCAGCTCTAACGAAACTATATAAGAGACTGAAATATAGATTTTCAAGTATGACATTATGTGTTTAAAACATGAAGCAATATACTTGAATAACTTTTCATGTAAGTCCAGACTCATCCGGTATAAAAAAATTGCACCAACGTTATAACAATGTTTATTTATATCTGGGACAAATCACACACGGTCACGGTCTAAATTATCTAATTATGGGTTTAAATTATCGGGTAACGAATCCCTTAACAGCATTAACTATTCACAGGAACAAACGCTGATCATACAAATATGCTTTACAATAAATACGCTACGTTGAGTACTAATGTTCGTACTAATACTCTTTCAAAATCTTGTCCTTTAACCTACATATACATGGAAAATCGTTAGTCCAACCTTTCAGGTGACGCATCCTGGTCACGGCACCAATTTTCACGGGACCGACTCGACGGTCTACCGGTTCGCACTTGTGATTTCCCGCGAGGACAGCTCTCGTACATTATTCAATGGGTCCCGTGTCCAAACCTTATCTTAGTTACTAGAATAATTAATTTGTAAGCATTGCAATGTAACTTCAGTTCTCTATTTAGTGTTTTTTTTATATTGTTCAATACAAATGATTACGGGGGTTCTTATGAATTATTTATTAATCTTCTTCTTATCATGTGGCAAATTTTAACCATCCTATACACAAGGTATAGACGGCGGTTGCCTAGTGTTGCACTTACAGTCACCCGCGGTTACGTGTAGGGCATATAGATTTACACCCACTGACGTGTGCAACGCGACCATCATACACGTCTAGAAATCAGATGTGCAGGTTTCCTCACGATGTTTTCCTTCACCGTTGAAGCGGTCGGTATGAACATTCAAGTTTTGGAAAAACTCATTGGTGCTTTGGCCAGGATTTGAACCCGACACCTCTGGTTAGGAGGACGGAGTCACTACCCGTTGCGCCACCGACGCTCTTATTTATTATTGAATATACATATTTCGCAAAAAAAAATCTCAAATCAAATTTTCCAAATAAGAAGACAGATTCCAGATTCCCTCAATTAAATTTTTCAAAAGGAAATCGAAATCGAACTAGTGGCCAACCCTAACAGTGCGTCAGAGGTTTCAAGCTGCCTAAAGTCCTCTGACACGGCTTAGCGACTACTATTATACCCGGTGATAGCTACCGGCACCAACAGCTACCGAATCACGGATAACGGTCAACCAACGGAGAATGGTCGAGATAACTGCCACTAATTAATTCTGCCCTCATAAGAAAGCAGGCCGCAAAGTATTATACAGGGTGTAACAAAATTGGTGTAGGACCCGTTAACTGGGGATTCTACTCATCGTACCGAACAACTTTTGTTCTACGACATTGCTCAAATCGCAAAACAATTTTTGGACTCTACATAAAAATTGATAATCTGTTTTGCCATTTTTGTATGGAGAGTCCAAACAATTTTTTGCGATTTGTGCAAAGTTGTAGAACAAAAGTTGTTGGGTACGATGAGTAGAATCCCCAGTTAACGGGTCCTGCACCAATTTTGTTACACCCTGTATAGAGTTTCCGTATACTTTGCGGCCTTTTTTCTTATGAGGGCAGAATGTCATAGCCATCCACGATGTCTATAGTCACTTAAACTGCGTGATGGACGCGACAATGCAAGACTACAAAGAAAGATAACGTCAATATTCGCATTTTTTACATTTTTACAATATACCAACAAAAGTAATGAGGCTATTTATAAAACCTATTCTCTTGTCCCGTTCCATATATCTTATATTCTTATGGATGTTATGAACAAACGCAGGTGCGAAAGAAGAATGTCAGGGGAGTCTTTTGAAATGAATACCAATTTGAATGGATTGATACCCATAGAATTTCTTTGAATATCGAATAAGATGGGTATTGTGTTATTATTTGAAAATATTCCTTGAATTACAAATTAGGTAACTTCAAAAATGTCCTCGAGGCAAAGCAGAATGGCTGAAGATTTTTTTCAGTTGCGTTTGGTTTACGTGTTATTTAAAATGGAGTTTCCTTTCGATCCCTCTAGTTAATTAGCACAAAAAAACGTCAAATTGATACGGTAATATTTCGACCAACTTACAAAAAGTAAAAATACGTTAAAAATACTTAGATAAGATGGTGGTAGCTACGCAGGCGGGTTCCGAAAATGCCCTACCACAAAAAAACCGAGTCCTACAAAGTTGAACCCCGCCGGGAATCGAACCCGCGACCTCCTGATGTGGAACAAACAGTCTAGCCACTAGACCACGGAGGCGGTTAAAATTGTATTATGGTATTGCTCAGTTGGCATCAGATTTTAAGATCCCTAAGTGCCTAAACTCGCATTACATTGTTTTCAGTCAACAGATCCAAATCTCTATCTTGCCTTTACCTGACCGACGAAGCATCGAAAATAAACTTTATATTGTGGCAGAGTTTTAAGGGAAATCACAACGGTCTAGCCAAAAAATGTCTACCACGCGGTGAAAAACCTTTTTGTACTTAACACCCTTCTGTTGGTTAAAATTCTTCGGCGTCTGCACATGGGCCTGCCCATTAAAGGTCATTAACCCGGTATGCACAAAAAACAAACGATAAATTCTGTCGCCGCAACCATGCGTCTTGCCGGGCAGGGCTGGTATTTACTGGGCCCGCTTTCAGGCAGGCCTGGTATTAGTGGGGCCGCTTTGTCCCGGATTGCCGGGGCTTATTGATGGACCATGTTATTGCGACTGAAATTACTGCCGGTACAGTCGTGTTGGGTTGACTGTGACTGTAAAGTACAGTCGGAAGCTAATGGAGGTCCTTGTTTTCCCATTCGTTTTTTTTTCGGAATTTGTATTTTCTTGTTTGTTGTTACACGACTTTTTTAAAGCAATAAAGATATAAAATGTAGAGTACGATAGTATCGTATATAATAAAACTTTCTCATTTTGTGATTAATTTATGTAATTTAATGCCATATAAATTATGGAAAAACTATTCTCTAAAAACTAAGCGTCTCCGATTTGAGTTCGGTAAATTAATAAGCACCAATAATTTATTATTAACTCGTTTATATACTATCTAAGACTAGAAGTATTTATATAAAAAAATAACCAGAATCATAAACAACAATCGAATCGTACACATGCCTAATCAAATATTTATTTTAATTGTAATATTAAAACACAGAGACCCATCGTAAAATTCGATATGCACACAGAATACTGCAGCTTAATAGCGTTTTACTAACCAATAACATCGAATAATTTCCAAATATAATGAGCTATTTTATGAAAATTGCTATAGATCAAAACTCCTACTGACGCAAAAGCAGGTTATTATAAGTTTTTGACATAGCATTAATGAAATTAAAATGTGGTATAATAGTGCTACGCCACTGTACACAGCATTGCTACGCTTTTTAATAGACGTAAAAAATAAGTAGTTCATTGCTAAAAAAGCAACATTCTTTTGAACTGTGAAATATTTTTGTTTGGTCATTTTAGAATAATGAAAAATGTATATAAGAAAAGTATTCACACAAAGTGAATGTTACGTTTGGTATTGTCATAAGAATTTCTCGTTTGGTTTTCTAAGGTGGGTGACATTGTGTAAGCTCTTGTTACAAAAAACATTTGACAAACATGCATCCATCATAGAATATTACAATATACAACTAAAGATACTGTAAGCTAAACTATAATAGTTTAGCTTACAGTATCTTTAGTTGTCTTCGATATTTTTAAAGTTCGAATGTTAATATACCATCTTCACTGGCCTTATAGGTATGTCTATTACTGCAGAGACTTACTAAAATACTAGTAGGTATTTTATATTTTATTGAAATTACTGTCACTAATACTCTTATATTTTTGAAGTAGTAATAGTAACTTCTCTGTTCATTTAATACCTACATCAATTTGAAACTGGTTGCCTTCTGAATTCAAATCGAACGCGTCTCTTCTGTCAAATTTGAAATTCGAATTCCGGCGCAAGCGCTGAACAAGAAGTCTTACTTAGATACTCTACGATCTTGTATTCACTGTAAAGGCTATATATTCAGTTTTGTCCCAGCACTATTCAGGTCAACCATCGACTCCCACGCCGGCAAGCGATTCAAGTTGTGTGCAAACAGGCGTGCCAAGGCAAACACCCCCGTATTCAAACGTCGTAAAGTCGAGCACGTGACATGGCTAACTATTGGAAGTTTTCCGAACTTTTCAAAGGACGGATGTAGCTTCGCTGTTTGGAAAGACCTATTTACCCGACTGCCCAAATAGCGAGTAATATTTTCCATTTGTATGTACTATGTATACAGAATGTACTATAAAAAAACTACTCATGAAAATTGTTCTACGATTTTACAAAAAAATAAATTTGCGTACTTTTCATGTAAATTCATCACCTAATGGACCAAGTTTATGAGAAGGAAGTCATTTTTGCGAATGTTTTAAATGCGTAAATCAAATTATTTACTTCTGTTTAATAGACACAGACGATTCACTGTAGTATCTTAGCGCAATGCTTTTCATGACTTTTCAGAGCTTTATTGTAACTATGCCCTACACGTGACCGCGGGTGATGTTAAGTGCAACACTAGGTAACCGCCGCTATACCTTGCGGGAATAGAACGGTTAAATGTGCCACACGATAAGGAGAAGAAGAAGAGCTTTATTTATATACAGAATGTAAAAATACCACTCCCGACAACTTCATTGGTTGGTCATGAAACAGAATACCTTCTCCCAAGGAACCCATACAGAATGCACAAACATTTTTTTTAAATGACCCGCCTTATAAAATGTAACCTTTTTCATTTCTCACCCCAATGATACCCAACATCGCAAAGGTACAGTCCATCCCACCAATAACAGAGAAGAAACGTAAACGCAGAAACATTTCGTATATAAAATGGTATAAAAGTATCAATTTCTTAGGTAAGTACGTTTTGGTCGGAAAATAAAATTATAGAGTGCCGTTTCGCTGGGAAACCGTAGCGGTGTGGTGTCGCGCTCCGCATACTAAATGCATTTCGGGGTCGGTTGAAACTCCTCGTGACGTAGGTATCGATTCCGGAGCAGTTCCTTCGCAAACGTCGGTTTGCTTCGTCTTTTGGTGCTTATTAGGAAAATAACGCAGCTCCATTCACAGAGTACCTCTATTATCATAGATATACTAAAAAAGAATAAGTAATACCTTATTTGTCACTATGAGCGACTGCATCTATAACGTGGTTTCGTTTACCACTCAAGCAATTATAGTAACAAATAAAAACTTGATTTTTAAAATGATTTTACATACTTATTGCTCTGATACTACATGTAAAGATTATTATTGATTACTTACCAGAGGGATTCCCAGTATGAAGCTAGTAGACAACGGTATGTCATGTACGTATGTAGCAAAAACTATAACCAAAATAATCATAAGGAGTTAAAAAACTATGCTCAATATTATTTGGTGGTTGAATTTATGTCAATTTCTGCATCAAAACACATAGCTTTAACTGGGCCTTTTTACTAATTTAATTTCTCCCCTAATTTCCCGATCTTCTATAAAAATATTTCGTTGGTTCTGTGACCCAAAAGTTATCTTGACTGCTGACACCAAATACTCTTTTCTTCGTTGCACTCTTCAGGTCATTTCCATTTCATTATACCTGCGGTACTGATAGACCAGTAAAAGCTAAAATATGAATTCAAACCCATCCCAATATATTAGCAAGTATCTCCAAGGACCATCCACCACGTGAATACGTGGCCGACCGAAAACCGGTATCTGCGGCAATGTTACGACGAAAACTGAGAAAAAATAGAGAAACCAAAGTGGAGTCCCGTGTCCAAGGCACGTGATGCAGCCATCCTGAATACAAACGGCGGCGCATAACAAAATTTGTGTGGAACGGAACGGGGTAAGTAAACCTTAGGTAACCCTCTTAAATGCTATCGAGTCGGAATGTTTACTACTTGGTATGCTACTATTTCGAAATGCAACTAACCGTTGGATTACTGTAGAGTACTTCTTGTTTTATCAAAATATTGTAGGTAAAACAGCGTAACTTAGCAAAAAATTTTATTAACTAATTTTATTAACTAAACATTTCCTAAACTACGGAACCCTAAAAAGTAGGTTTAATGATAAATGAACTTGGGTTCAATTAGCAATAATAAAAAAAGTGCGTTTAAATTTTAAATGTTTACTTAGATTAGAATCAAGTACAGAATACAGCAAAAATATTGAAAAACTCCGATCTACAATATTTTTTCTCAGTTTCCTATAGTAAATCTGAATCGTGAATAAAGAATTTGTATTAGAAACTGAAAAAAATGTTGATCAGATTTTTCAAATATTTTTCCTGTATTCTATACTTGATTCTGAGTAACCCCTCATTTCAAACACATTTTTTTAACACCCTGTATTTAGACTTGTTAAAGAAGAAAAAAATCCCTTAAGTAATTTGGCTTGGTTTATTCAGTAGCATGTTGTAGTTTCAAATCTTTACCGTCGAATAAAAGTCATTCTCTATTATTAGAGCCAAAACTAATAGACCATTGAAGAGTGTCCACTATGTGAACGACTTCAGGCAAGCTGCGTTTGATTGAGAGGGCACGAGTGTTGGAAAGAGATAAAAGAGCAAAGGTAAATCCCTTCTGACCAAACAGCACTTAAGGATGTCCACTTAACGTTTCGAGGAAAGGGGCCAGTACCCAATACCGGCCAGAGTAAATAGATGTAATTTCTTTCACTGAAAGAAGGCAGGATTGCATTAACTGGAGTGTAGTATTGCCGAATCTGGTGGTAGTATTTTTTGTGACATTTTCCTTAAATTGATTTTATTATTATTTCGTTCAATACTTAGCTTAGTGCAGTGTGTCTAGTGTATCTTATAATTATTTATTTATTCTGGTACACAAAACCGATATCATTCAATAACATTAAAGTTATCAAATACACAAAAGTGAAATCTAGAATGACGTACAATTAAAAAAAAATTGGCATTTCAAACTCGCTCTAAATATAGACACATGTCTTGTTTATGTCCATCCTTGCCGTTACGTTCTTTAGTGTTTTTAGGGTTCCGTAGCCAAATGGCAAAAAACGGAACCCTTATGGATTCGTCATGTCTGTCTGTCTGTCTGTCCGTCCCTATGTCACAGCCACTTTTTTCCGAAACTATTAGAACTATACTGTTGAACCTTGGTAAGTAGATGTATTCTGTGAACCGCATTAAGATAGTAAAACACAAAAATAGAAAAAAAAAACAATAAATTTTGGGGGTTCCCCATACTTAGAACTGAAAATCAAATTTTTTTTTTCATCAAACCCATACGTAGGTCTTCTTAGGTGGATAGGATACTGGATATTGAGGTTTCTAATATCATTTTTTTCTAAACTGAATAGTTTGCGCGAGACACTTCCAAAGTGGTAAAATGTGTGTGTCCCCCCCGTGTCAGTGACCCCAGCATGCACTTTTTTCCTGGGGCTCCTAGGAGAATCCTACCTATCTCAAATTTTAGAGCATAATTACAGCAATCATCATGCCAAGGGAAAAAATTGCAGCAACCATACTTTTCGAGATACGAGCTCCTAAAGGTGTGCTTGCTGGATGGCATGCCATCCAGCAAGCACAACTGGTGCACAAAAACTACAAAGAAATGGGAAAAAATTTTGATGCACAAATTTAGAGCATCATAAAGTGAGTCGGACTGCAAAGTTTCATGAATGTCATGTCTATAGTTTTCTCGCTAGAACGCAAAACCTGCTTCACGTTCTTTTCACGAATCTTTCTAGCAGTCACATCAGATCCCAGCAATTACAGCATCTTGGTTCAAAATTTTTATGCCAGGATTTAGAGCAACACTAAAAACCTACGCTGAATTATTTTTGAATCCCAAAAATCTGTACTTTTTGTGCTACGAGCCAATGTTTTTTCCTTGCTGGGTGGACACGACAAAAGTGAAAAAGCTGTATAGCTTTGAAACTAATACGAATACAAGACTGGTTCTTATGCTCAGATTTAGAGCAAAATTACAGCATTCTGCTTAAAAAAACTAGAATCCCAAACGTTATAGTTACAGCGGTAGACGCTAAAAACTGATTTTTTCCGCCAATTTTTTGAATAATTACGGCGAGTCGCGGCAGATTGCGATGTTGCCGCTCTTATTTTTTTTAGTTCAAGCAATAACTGACTTTGTGTTGTTAATATAAGGTACATTTCAGTTTCAATCTATCGATTGTCACTTACATTGATATAGACTAGAAACGAGGGCGATTTTATATATTTCTATGGGCCTTGTGCCTGAAATAAACTGATAGATAATAATAACTGGGACAAATCACACACGGTCATCTAGCCCCAAACTAGGATTCCCTGTATCTTGGGAACCAGAGACTGATATACATGTCTATTGTCCTTTTTTTTTCTTTTTGCTATCATTTCTTATTGTGTTTCTGTAAACTTATTTATAGAATGTTTCCATTTCTTTTTTCTGTATCCGATGGAAGACACTAGTTCTCCCGACACAGGGAATCCTAGTGGGAGAACTAGAGCGGCACAAAAAATGTATCTAATGTTAAGAAACAAATAAAGAATTATTATTATTATACACATATACTTTTAAATACATACATATATATGGATATAATACACCCAGACTCAGAACAAACAATTCTGCTCATCACAGAAAAGTTTGCCCTGTGTGGGGATCGAACCCACGACTCTCGGATCAGAGGTCAGGATCGCTAACCACTTAGCCACCGAGTCAGTCAAAATAAATAAATACATGTAAATCATACGATAGCGGAATACCTATAATACGGAACGCTTGTGATTCATCATTGCGTTTTGCTGGTGGTGGCGGCGGCGCGGCGGCATCGTTCCGATTTCAGCCATGCTCCAATATTTGTATATAGCACAGTACAAAAACAAAACGCAAAGCGCCCTACATCCTTACATTCGACCAACACATTAGTCATTTATCATATTATATTCATATACCGTACTAAATCATATAAATTCGACTGAATAAAAAGCGGTCAAGTGCGTGTCGGGCCACGCGCAGTGTAGGGTTCCGTGTAAGTTTTTTAACTTAGTTCTAAAATATATATTTTTTAATATCTTTATTTTTACTAGTATAAAGGTTAAAGAATTGATGACATATTAACTGAATATAGAGTTGATTTGGCATGGTACTTTTTCACACACAATTTAATTATTATGTAAATAAAAAGATTCTACATGGTGGTATTAGATTAGGTGGGATGATTAGACGTGGGAGAGCCATGCTTCGGCACGAATGGGCCGGCTTGACCGGAGTGATACCACGGCCTCACAGAAAACCGGCGTGAAGTAACGTTTGTTGTGTTTCGCCGAATGAGTGAGGGTACCGGAGGTGTGTCCATGGGCGGCGGTAATCGCTTACCATCAGGTGATCCGTCAGCTCGTTTGCCACCTATCACATAAAAAAAAAAAACATACAGGGTGACTGGTAAATCAACGGACGCATTTAGGGAGGTGAATAAGAAGCTGATACACATTCCAAATATGTAAAAAAAACATGACCTTAATTTTCATCATTTAAAAAATAATTTTAAAGTTCCCTTCTACATTTTACTAAATACTAAGTCACGTGTACGCGGCCTCGGGCAACGACCCCGAGTAGCGGCGCGGACTCGGCACTGCGCAATTCTGCGCACTGCGCATGCGCGTGAGTGACTGCTCCCGCGTCTCTGCCCTGCGCCGCGCCGCGCCGGCCCTAGTCAGTCGCCCGCGGACCATCGTAGGGGTGGCGTGCGTCCTCGCGCGTCCAGTTCGTCGCGAAAATTCTGATTTTACTTACGTAGCTGTCGCGTAGATTTCGGTGCCTTGGCAGTGAGTGATAATAGCTTATCAGTACTCTAATGAGGATACTGAGATATGGTATGGTGCTATGTGATGTAAGCTAGTGTTGTTAGACGTGAATTAACGTCATATTGCAATGTATCACGAATTACATAAGTTGCCGTCATAGGACTTCTTAGGAGACTTAGAGCGTTTGACCTTCCTCCAGTTCCTAACCCTGATCAAGGACGAGGAAGGAATCCTTCGTTATCCAGTGAGCCCGCACAAAGCAATTTACTTCGATTATTACCTATGTGAAAGTACGCGGAATGCAGGAAGGCATTTCCAGGTATCCCAGTGTTTGGGGTAACGTATCCTACATGAAGACGAACTCCATCCTTTCATTATCAGTGTGTTATCAGCCTGTCCAAAAGATTGGCCTTAGCGACCACAAGCAGCACGGTGCACGCTGTGGCAAAGTGGTGTAAGTACCTAGGCATAGAGTTAGAAAACACAAGAATAGTTGCGTTTTATAAAAAAATATGTAACTTGTGTTTTTTGAGTGTATGATTTTTTTGTTTTATATGGTTAAAAAGTATGTAAATTATCCTATCATCTCCTTATATACGTCCGTCGTTTAACCAGTCACCCTGTATATTTTGCTGCGTAACACAGATTATTAAACAAAATGTGAATGCCCTAAATGCGTTTAATTTGTGACACTGATCCCTGAAGTCTAAACAACGATAGCCGACATCAATGAGACCCTTCCTCTTACTTTTAGGCTTTTCAAGAGTTATTTTTTTATTAATGTCACGACGTCACTGAGTGTTAATAAAAAAATAACTCTTGAAAAGCCTAAAAGTAAGAGGAAGGGTCTCATTGATGTCGGCTATCGTTGTTTAGACTTCAGGGATCAGTGTCAGAAATTAAACGCATTTAGGGCATTCACATTTTGTTTAATAATCTGTGTTACGCAGCAAAATATATGTTTTTTTTTTATGTGATAGGTGGCAAACGAGCAGACGGATCACCTGATGGTAAGCGATTACCGCCGCCCATGGACACCCGCAACACCGGAGGAGTCACAAGTGCGTTGCCAACCTTTGAAATGGGATGGGGGATGGGTGAATGGGGAGGGGGAGGGGGGGTTGGGCCTCCGGTACACTCACTCACTCGGCGAAACACAACAAACGTTACTTCATGCCGGTTTTCTGTGAGGCCGTGGTATCACTCCGGTCAAGCCGGCCCATTCGTGCCGAAGCATGGCTCTCCCACGTCTAATCATCCCACCTAATCTAATCCCACCATGTAGAATCTTTTTATTTACATAATAATTAAATTGTGTGTGAAAATGTACCATGCCAAATCAACTCTATATTCAGTTAATATGTCATCAATTCTTTAACCTTTATACTAGTAAAAATAAAGATATTAAAAAATATATATTTTAGAACTAAGTTAAAAAACTTACACGGAACCCTACACTGCGCGTGGCCCGACACGCACTTGACCGCTTTTTATTCAGTCGAATTTATATGATTTAGTACGGTATATGAATATAATATGTTATATGACTAATGTGTTGGTCGAATGTGAGGATGTAGGGCGCTTTGCGTTTTGTTTTTGTACTGTGCTATATACAAATATTGGAGCATGGCTGAAATCGGAACGATGCCGCCGCCGCCACCACCAGCAAAACGCAATGATGAATCACAAGCGTTCCGTATTATAGGTATTCCGCTATCGTATGATTTACATGTATTTATTTATTTTGACTGACTCGGCGGCTAAGTGGTTAGCGATCCTGACCTCTGATCCGAGAGTCGTGGGTTCGATCCCCACACAGGGCAAACTTTTCTGTGATGAGCAGAATTGTTTGCTCTGAGTCTGGGTGTATTATATCCATATATATGTATGTATTTAAAAGTATATGTGTATAATAATAATAATTCTTTATTTGTTTCTTAAAATTAGATACATATTTTGTGCCGCTCTAGTTCTCCCACTAGGATTCCCTGTGTCGGCAGAACTAGTGTCTTCCATCGGATACAGAAAAAAGAAATGGAAACATTCTATAAATAAGTTTACAGAAACACAATAAGAAATGATAGCAAAAAGAAAAAAAAGGACAATAGACATGTATATCAGTCTCTGGTTCCCAAGATACAGAGAATCCTAGTTTGGGGCTAGATGACCGTGTGTGATTTGTCCCAGTTATTATTATCTATCAGTTTATTTCAGGCACAAGGCCCATAGAAATTTATAAAATCGCCCTCGTTTCTAGTCTATATCAATGTAAGTGACAATCGATAGATTGAAACTGAAATGTCCCTTATATTCACAACACAAAGTCAGTTATTGCTTGAACTAAAAAAAATAAGAGCGGCAACATCGCAATCTGCCGCGACTCGCCGTAATTATTCAAAAAATTGGCGGGAAAAATCAGTTTTTAGCGTCTACCGCTGTAACTATAACGTTTGGGATTCTAGTTTTTTTTGAGCAGAATGCTGTAATTTTGCTCTAAATCTGAGCATAAGAACCAGTCTTGTATTCGTATTAGTTTCAAAGCTATACAGCTTTTTCACTTTTGTCATGTCCACCCAGCAAGGAAAAAACATTGGCTCCTAGCACAAAAAGTACTGATTTTAGGGATTCAAAAATAATTCAGCATAGGTTTTTAGTGTTGCTCTAAATCCTGGCATAAAAATTTTGAACCAAGATGCTGTAATTGCTGGGATCTGATGTGACTGCTAGAAAGATTCGTGAAAAGAACGTGAAGCAGGTTTTGCGTTCTAGCGAGAAAACTATAGACATGACATTCATGAAACTTTGCAGTCCGACTCACTTTATGATGCTCTAAATTTGTGCATCAAAATTTTTTCCCAACTCTTTGTAGTTTTTGTGCACCAGTTGTGCTTGCTGGATGGCATGCCATCCAGCAAGCACACCTTTAGGAGCTCGTATCTCGAAAAGTATGATTGCTGCAATTTTTTCCCTTGGCATGATGATTGCTGTAATTATGCTCTAAAATTTGAGATAGGTAGGATTCTCCTAGGAGCCCCAGGAAAAAAGTGCTTGCTGGGGTCACTGACACGTCCCCCCCTGTAACTTCTAAAATAAGAGAATGATAAAACTAAAAAAATATATGATGTACATTACCATGCAAACTTCCACCGAATATTGGTTTGAACGAGATGTAGTAAGTAGTTTTTTTTTAATACGTCATAAATCGTAAACGGCAGTTTACCTACAATGAACTACAAGAACTTTTATAATAAGTTACTTGCTGCTACGGAACCCATCATGGGCGAGTCCGACTCGCACTTGTCAGCTTTTTTATTTATGCTACGTATCAGTTAATCGCTGGTACGACACGACGGCGACTTCTAAAAGCTACGCGCAAAAGGACTACGGATACGCATCCGTCCGTACTTAGCAGTTAAAGTAAAACGTAAAAGCTAAAACTTAAAACTTTGTTGTTTTTATTTAGGAATCAGTTTTCTTGTAAATATTTATTGTCTATCAACAAATATTTTTATATAGGGTCCTTCTAAAATACCAAAAAAAAATTCAACTTTTCCGAAAGAAACCTATACACAATCCGCAAAAAAAATCGACTTGCCGTACAAAATTGGCTATTCAATTAGTATGAGTACTCCAAAAATTTTTTTTGCGAATTGAGCACAGGTTCCTCGGGGAAAGTTGTTCAGTTTCGTGAGTAGAAGCCACTGTAAAAAAAATCTGGTATTTTAGAAGGACCCTATAGATTACAAACAATTCAATTTAATTAATTCTACTTTATTGTAATAAATAACACAAAATATATACAAACAAAAGTGATGTTAAAAATGAGAAAAAAATATACAATAGGCGGTCTTATTGCTATGTAGCAATTTCTGATTGAACCATGATGACTTTTCAAACAATAAGATTTATTTAGTCAAACTGCTAATGAGGCTAATATTTCGTTCTTTTAATCATTATGAACCGATTTAGTACCCTTTAACGGTATGATTATTACTTGAACACTAGAATTAACAGAATGTTTTTGCAAATACAAATATTTGTATTTAATCGTAATCTTGACAAAATAATCAAGGTTGTCTAGAAGTCATACAAATGAACCTTTAATCTCTCAACAGTCTTTGTTTGAAGTTTGAGCATTCGCGATACAAATTTTAATGAGATGTTGCAAATAACGAATTCACGACCTGCACCAACTAATTAACGAATACATTGTAAGTCAACGAACTACAATTCGTTTTAGAGTAGTAAACAAAACGACTTACAGACTTTTTTGTGAATTGAATTGCCTTAAAATGAACAGATTTATTCATTCCACGTTTCCCAGGCTTACTTTTAACTACTGTTTGTTACTGTTCTTTCTCCCAAAAGATTTCTTCCCAAAGAAAAACCAGCGGAGCACCGCCCTTGGGCCTAGTTTCAAACACAACTACCCTATTTTTTGTTTTCTGTGCATTGCACAGTTTGTATGAGATCCCCGATTTGTTTGCCCATACCAATTCTTCAATGTATATTGAGCAATACGAAAATACAGTTGCAATAAATAATGAACTTGAATAAGTCGTAAACTAGAAGGTTAAAAGGAGACGTGACGTGTTCATGGCACAAGTTTAAATGTCAATGTTTCACGATATGTTATAAAACAAGTATAAAACTGTGTCTGTGTACAAAATTCAGTTGTCTCGACAGGTGTAATATTTACACAGGTTTCCCTGCACAACTTTTATGGACGAAACCGCGTTTCATGTTTATAGTTAGAATAATGTTGTAGAAAATACACAAGTTAAATTTCCTTCGTTTTATTTCTGTTTAATGCAACTGCTTAAATGTAACTGGTTAAAAAGCGTCGGTGGCGCAGCGGGTAGTGACTCCGTCCTCCTAACCGGAGGTCGTGGGTTCAAATCCTGGCCAGTGCACCAATGAGTTTTTCGAAACTTATGTGCATTTTATACTTACTGCTTTAACGGTGCTGGAAAACATCGTGAGGAAACCTGTACATCTGATTTCTAGATGATATCCTGATATCCGTGCAATCGAAATAAAAAATAATAACTCTCCATAAAAAGTTGGTTAATCAACTTAATTGTAAGAGAACATAAAAATGTTTCGATTGATAGGAGAAAGTTGTTCAGATTCATCCTTTATGAATAGAGGCCACGATCGGCGGGAACAAAACTATTACGAAGACGCACTAGTATTTTAAGAATCCGAAAACCATGATAGGACTTCTACAAATCTTTCAAAATAAGTAAAAGTCCACATTGCACAAACTACTTATTTCAAGCGGAACAGAACGAACGATTGATTATTTCAGCTACATTAAGTATTTTAAAGAGATTTAACCAATTTGTTAAATAAAAGCTGAGTATTAATTTGACCGATGGAGTTAAAGAGTTAAAAACGTGGCTAAACCACTCAGTTACCGAACGTTGACCGATTAGTGGGATCGCTCGTTCAACGTCGCAGATGCCCGCGCAGCAACGAGCTGCTAAACTTATTTAGAAAATGAACCCTGGATTACTTTTAAAATTATGAGATTCCGTCGAAATCTTATTTTTAAGTCCCCACTAGACTGTAGGAATCTTCTATTTATCGAAACTCGTTGAATTCTTTTATATATTTTATTTTATACGTTTTCACATAAACATACACTCGGGGCGAGGTACCAACTTAAACTCTACTGACAAACATTTGTTTTATATTCTATCATTTTAAATATTTGAATCAACGTCGTATTTACTTTTTATACAAGCCTATGCAGGCCTAAGACCTAACTCCTAGCCTATATAGTCTACAGTACCTATATAGCGGTATACAGCTTTTGTCTGCCCTATTTGTGTTTGCCTTAAACAGGACCGCTTTTTTTAAATCTAGTCATAACTGTTGGCATGTTTAGTGGAATTCAGGAGTTTTTATTTTTATGGTTGATGAAGCAACGTTGGTTTTTATAGGTATTCAATTCAATTCGATATACAACCTACTTTATTTGTAATAAATAACACATATACATAAAGTGAATGAAGTTACAAAAGATATATTATAGCTAGGATCTACGAGTTTAGGATACATTTTTCAATTTAATTACAGGGTGGAATGTTGTAACCTCATCTGGAGGGAAAGTACTCTAAATACTGGAGATAGCAAATTTTACTCAAAGGAAACATTCCTTTATCTTTAAAAAGAAGCAAAGGTACATTCAAATATGTTTCCTTTGAGTAATATTTGCTATGTCCAGTATTTAGAGTACTTTCCCTCCAGGTGAGGTTACAACATTTAACCTGTATAGTTAGTTCCAACACCCTTAGTTAGTTCTTACACGATCGGGTCTGGCACAAAGCACTTCTTGCGAAGCTTCCTTCTTATGGGCTTTCCGAGAAATTATGCAAATAGATCACTAGTTTTCTTGCAAACAGAAGCATAAAGGTCGTAGTCGACAGTGCATCCTCAGATTCTATGTCTGTGAATGTTGGTGTCCCTCAAGGCTATGTGCTTTCGCCTACACTGTTCATTCTGCATATCAATGATATGCTGCAAATCAGCAGCACTCATTTTTATGCGGATGACAGTACAGGTGATGCCATCTATACCGGCCGTGCCAACATTTCTAGGGAAAACGTCATCGAGAGCCGAAACAAACTTGTGTCTGAAATTGAGGCTTCTTTAAAGAAAGTCTAAGAATGGGGTCGACTCAATTTGGTCAAATTTAACCCCACCAAAACACAGATTTGCGCGTTCACTGCTACAAGAAAATGCCATTTGTCGTATCACCTCGGTTTGAGGACACTCCCCTAAATGCCTCAGCTAGCTACTATACTAGTATCAGAATCCTTGGTGTCGACATATCGAGTGAAGTCCAGTTCCGTGGTCATCTAGAGGGTAAGTGTTGTGTGAAGGTTTTATCTATTATGATGGTCACACTGAGCTGTCATTCGGATGTCATGTTACGCGCGCTAATTAGAGGTTACCTGAATAAACAAGTGAAAATGGTGAATTAATTGTTTTCTTTACATGGTGGCAGCGGTAAAAGCAATGAGTAATAAAAACACACAAAATGAAACTGTGGGCGCAGTTCCAAAAACGGCAAGTTTGGCGGCAGCTCATCAAATACACCCTCCGTTGCAGTTCGATTTTACAAGACCAGAGGAATGGCCGAAATGGAAGAAAAGATTCGAGAGGTATATGCAAATCTCGAACAATAATGCTAGGCCAGACAATGAGAAAATAGATATGTTAATATACATCATGGGTGAAAAGGCGGACGACGTACTACTGCAGTTAAAATACAACAGTTATCAAGAGTTACTTAAACTACTAGACGTCCATTTCACTCCTAAAACAAACATAATTTACCAAAGATCTAGGTTCAATAGAAGAACTCAGAGACCAGATGAATCTGTACAGGAATTCATCAGAGAGTTGCATGTTTTAGCGGAAGGGTGTAATTTTGGTAAATTAAAGGAAGAATTAATAAGAGACAGAATTGTTGTTGGGATCGCCTATAAAGAAGCTAGTGAAAAAATGCAACTCTCTCCAGAGCTAACTCTTCAGGAAGCTAATACCATAGCTCAGCAATATGAAAATATGACTAAACAAAATCTACTTGAAAATACAGGAATACCGCTGCTTCATACAAAACTATCAAACAAGAATTACAGACCATTGTGGCACCAGTGCTGGTTTTGTGGGGGGAAAAAATACCACAAAAGAGATGAATGCCCTGCTAAAAACAGTAGGTGCAACAAGTGCCATAAAATGGGACATTTCAGCAAATGTTACAAAACTGGGACCAACATTAATCTGGCAGAAGTAGAAGAACACCAGCCTTCTTGTGACGAGCAACCTGTGGTAATAAATTCTGTGGACACTTCAACATGTGATAAATATAAATTGTCCCTTCAATTTTTTCATAATTCTGCTTACAAGGGAAATATTTTATTTTTACTCGATACAGGTGCTGATGTAGTAGCAGTACCCAAGAGTTTTATAAATAGTGGAGCCAACATTGAAACATCGAGTATCAAAATCAAAGCAGCAAATAACTCTATTTTAAAAGTATCAGGTAAACTAACAAATGCTGAATTAAGGTATGGTGACAAAAAATATAAAGGTGATATTTATGTCATTCAGGGTTTAAGAGTGCCTATCTTAGGATTGCCAGCAATCGAACAAATGTCATTAATTAAGGTTATGAGTATTAATAATGTCAATAATGTATCATCAAAAGTTAAAAATCCTGCTATAAACCTGGGAGATATTGAGAAGGAATATCCTGGTATTTTTAATGACTTAGGAGTTTTTAAAGATACTTTTTCTATACAATTGATAGATGAAAATTCTTCCTTTGTGCAAAGTGTACCTCGGGTTGTACCAATACCTCTTTTAGATAAATTAAAATCTGAACTAGACAGACTGTGTAAATTAGGGGTTTTACTTCCAGTTGAAGAGCCTACTCAATATGTCTCACCTATAGTAGTAGTACCCAAAGAAAATACTGTGCGTATATGTGGGGATTATACTCAGCTGAACAAAAACATTGCTAGACCTATATACCCTATACCTAAAGTAGAAGTGACACTGTCACGTTTAAAAGGTTCAAAATATTTTAGTAAAATTGATGCAACATCAGGATTTTTACAAATTCGATTAGACAATACATCTAAATTAACAACTATAATAACTCCTTTTGGTAGATACATGTATACCAGGTTACCTTTTGGACTAAATTGCGCTCCAGAATATTTTAGCATGAAATTTTCACAATTGTTTCATGACTTGCCTAACATTGTTATTCATATGGATGATCTTCTTATTTATACAAGTAGTCTTGAAAAAAATAAAAAGATATTGAAAGAAGTTTTGACCAGGTTACATAGAGAAGGGATAACAATAAACAAAAATAAGTGCATTTTTGGAGTAACTGAAATAAAATACTTAGGGCATATTATTAATCAGGAAGGTATAAGTCCGGAACCGGAGAGAATAGAAGCAATAAAATCATTTAAAATTCCAGAATCTAAAAAGGAAGTCATGCAATTTTTAGGTATGATAAACTTTGTCAGTAGGTTTATACCAAATAAAACAGACACATTGGAGCCTCTTTACTCTTTATTAAAAAAGGATGTGAATTTTTTCTGGGACATTCCTCAACAATTGGCTTTTGAAAAAATAAAAATACTTCTACAAAGCTCTCCTATTATAGCTCATTATGACCCTTCTAAGAAAATTGTAATATCAGCAGATAGTTCATCATATGGTGTTGGAGCCATTCTAATGCAAGTAAATAAAGATAATAGTAAAAGTATTGTATCCTATGCTAGCCGTACATTAAATGATACAGAAAAACATTATTCACAAATTGAAAAATAATGTTTAGCTCTGGTGTGGGCCGTAGAACGGTTTAAAGATTTTGTATATGGAATTAAGGTGTTTTTGGAAACTGACCACAAGCCATTGGTACAAATTCTACAAACTAAGCCCTTGGATGATTTAACACCCCGGCTCATGAGATTAAGAATGAGATTAATGTGTTATCAGTAAGTTGTTGGTTATACCAGATGCCTTGTCGAGGAATCCTTTGAAAACGACTTTAGATGAGAATATGGTAAGGAATGTAGAGGATGTTGAGTGTTTTGTAAACCTAACGTTTTAATCTATACCAGTAGGTGATTTGTTATTAGAAAAAATTAAACTTGAGCAGAGTAAGGATTTCATCTGTTGTAAATTAAAGGAATATTCATTATCTGGGTGGCTCAAGGAATCTAAAATACCAAGTAAACTAAAAGATTATTTGCAGTACAAAAATATGTTTTCAATAGTAGACAAATTCTTACTATATAATTCCAGAATTGTAATTCCAGAAATGATGCAAAAAGAAATTCTGTTTAAAATTCATGAAGGCCATTTAGGAATCACTAAGTGTAGAAACAGAGCTCATCAGACTGTTTGGTGGTTGGGCTTGTCCACACATATTGAAAATTATGTCAAATATTGTGAAAAATGCACTGAGAACAGAAAGAACCCTAAAGAGGATATTTTAATAGAAAGTTTGCCATCCAGACCATGGCAAAAAATTGGAATGGATCTATTTTATTTAGATAGCAAATGGTATCTTGTGGTGATTGATTATTACTCTAGATTTATTGAAATAAAAAAACTGAACAATTTGAATGAAAATGACGTCATATACCATTGTAAGGAACTGTTTTCTAGATATGGAGTGCCTGAAATTGTGAGAACGGATAATGGACCACAATTTAAATCTAAGTTTGTGGAATTTGCTAACAATTATAACATTAAACACATTATTAGTAGTCCATATTATTCCCAGAGTAATGGGTGTGCAGAGGCAGCAGTAAAGATAGCAAAGAATTTGATTAAGAAAAATGACGATGTGTACATGGCTTTATTAATTTATCACAATACTCCCCTGGGTACTGGATTTAGTCCAGCTGAATTAATGTTTAATAGAAAACTAAGAGATAATCTGCCTATGTTGCCCAGGACTCTGGAAAAAACAGTTTCATGTAAAAGGAAATTCCAAGAAAATGAAAAAAGGAATAAACACTATGTAAGATACTACTACAATAAAAGACATAGAACTCGAAAGTTATCTGAGTTGAGTGTAGGGGAGAGAGTATGGATGGTGGATCTGAAGCAGTATGGTCAGGTTGTAAGACACTGTGATGAACCTAGGTGTTACGAAATTAAAACTAGTTCAGGTTTATTTAGAAGGAACAGGTGGCACCTTATTCCTGCACCTTTTGCTCAGATCAACCAACCCTGTGTAAAAGACAAACAGCAAAATGTAGAATCTTTTTCAGATACCTTGGGACAACATAGGTTGAATCATAGAGATAGTGTATGTAATGATAGGTTGGATCATGGAGACAGAATGTGTAATAATAGGGTGGATCATAGATATAGTGCATTTAATAATCCTGTCCTCGAAAATATACCAAATGTGCCTATCAGTAACCAGTTTGAAGGTTTACCAATAGAAGAAGGGAAAGAGCTAGTTGAAGATGTAGAGATACCCAGAAGGTGTAAAAGAGAAACTAGAAAACCAGCCTGGCTTAAGGATTATGTCACTTAGAAATAAGTTATTAAGAATCTTTGTTTTTATAGAATAAGGAGGATGTTGTGTGAAGGTTTTATCTATTATGATGGTCACACTGAGCTGTCATTCGGATGTCATGTTACGCGCGCTAATTAGAGGTTACCTGAATAAACAAGTGAAAATGGTGTATTAATTGTTTTCTTTACAGTAAGGTGCTCCGAGAACTGTTCGGATTGATCCCTGCCGCCTCTTTTCGCCGTCTTTATACGCGACAACATTTTCATACCCATCACTTAGATGGTTGGCAGTCCACAACTGTGCGTTTCACTAAAAACTTTCTGCCTCGCACCTCGCGTGGAATGAATTGTCGTCTGCGGTATTTCCGGACCGATACGACATTCAAACCTTCAAGAAAAGATTATACTCCCATATCAAAGGCCAGCAACGCACTTGTGACTCCTCTGGTGTGGTCTATGGGTGGCGGTAATCGCTTACCATCAGGTGATCCGTCTGCTCATTTGCCACCTATGCCATAAAAAAACCAAAATTTTAAACCAACATACCTAATACTAATTATTTACAGCTTGAAAGCTCGAGTTTTGGGTCAAATGTTCATTAAGTACCTAAGTCTAAGATTTTGAGGGTATAATGAAGTCCCGGGTCATACCTTATCCCTAATGGCAGTATAATGTTCTTTGATCTCAATAAGCCAGTCAGACTTTATTCTTTGATTTTAATTAATATTATTAAAAATGTACGTAGAATTTAAAAATATCTCAAAATATAATTTGAAGGTGAAATACTCAAATAAGGACGTAACTAAATTTTTTTATTTTGTTACAAAATTGTATTAGTACCTACCTAAACTAATTTATGCCGTTTATATACATTTAAGTAACCCTCACTGTAGCTTACGATTTAACATCTCACGTATTTTCCAACACATACTCGTTTCTTTTACATAACATCACAGTAAATATACCCAATAAAAAAGCTATCAGAGTAAATATACCTTCATATAAACTGGGCTTGTAAAAATAAACGGGGAAACATTTTTACGTAAGTATACATCAGTACATTCCTTTAACACCGGGATTACACGTTTTCGAGCTGGACTGTACATACCTATGCGAGTGCTTACATGTAATTATTTCCTAAATATTTAGACGGTGCGGCGGCCACCGCCGGCCGTCTCGTAAAACATATGGAGTTACGGCTATAGCCGACACGGCCCACCCCGTACGGGTACCGGATAAACGTAGCCGGCCAGTATTTAGGCCCTTTCACTTGAAAAATGACCATTTTGGGCATTATCGGGCGACGTTCTCCTAAACGTAAGTTTTCGTGGTGCGATCAATATTGTAAGAAACGGCAAGAAAATTAACAGTTATTTTGTTAGCAAATTGATTAATTAATACATACAGTACAATCAGAGTAAAATATTTTTTATTTATTTAAACAGTTGATTTGGAAATATTGTAACATAAAAGTGCTCCATAAACTACCATTTGCCCCTATAACTTAATAAAATCTCATTCTGTATAATCCGAAGAACCATTATAAACACTTTTTATCCCAGCAAAGTGAAGGGTTCTCAGAGGAATGGCAAATAACTGTAATTCATAAATGCCTCAATACTCAGACTCTTGATCGATTTAACTGATATTTAACATGATGTTACAAAAGAACGCAGATTATTGAAGATTTTCTTCTAACGAGAGTAGTCTGGGGTAGCTTAATTTATTAAGATGATTCACTTTTGTTATTAGACAAAAGGCACTAAAGCTTCTTAAATCCATGGCTTGTGACTCCTACGATAATAAATGAAATGATAACGAAATGAATGAATGAAATGAAATCATAACATTTCAACAGAAAATGTATCATTTTGCCTTCCTGCCTTAAGCTTTCACTACTTACGATACTTTACTGTGTACTTTAATATTATACCTTCATATAAATTTTCGGCTACGACTGGTGATCTCAGTCCTGAAAACCATTTTTCTTTTTGTCTACTTTCCATGGTATAATACCATAAATAATCATAGAACACGACCATTAATTAAATCCCTGGAAACGTGGGTTTATGCTGATTTCATTAAGTGCCTATTGACAAGAGAACAAATAAAGTTCTGATAGAAGCTTCACAGTAAAACTAACTTATAGTAAAACCTGTGAGTAAAACCATAAAAAAGAACTAGCCGTTATAGCACCATAAGCTTATCTTACACGGTCCTATTACGTAGTTTAATTTTGGTGCCTTATTCAATAAGCTATTAAGGCTATAA
Source organism: Coleophora deauratella (assembly GCA_958295455.1). Taxonomy (NCBI): domain Eukaryota; kingdom Metazoa; phylum Arthropoda; class Insecta; order Lepidoptera; family Coleophoridae; genus Coleophora; species Coleophora deauratella. The sequence continues at coordinate 4,181,225 of OY282405.1, read as the reverse complement.
AAGTGCGTGTTGCTTTCATAGTGTGAATCTATAAAGTCACATTGGGGTCGATTATTGAGCCCCCGGATAGAGCAAATTCTACCCGACTGACCTAGAAACAGGTTGATGTTCAGGTCCTTTGAGTGGGGTCCTTATGGCATAACTGAAATCTGGGACATAAACTAGCTGTGGCTTTTGTGCCTAAAACCGATAGTTTTTCCAAAGAAACTTACACATACCAAAAATAAACTCACATTCAAATTATGTATATGTCGCAGTAAGATAGTTAAAGCCGTAATATAGTTATATCCCTAGGGATATAATTATATGCCGTAACATAGTAATACTTACGTAAGATGTTTATATCTTACGAGGGATATAACTATAACACGGTTATTCAGTAGTAATATAATTATATCACTAGATTAGTCTAGTGAAATAGTTGTCTTAAGGATTGAAGGAAGATTATACTACGATACTTGATTAGGTACTTCTCTATTATGTACAAGATTTTAATAATTTCCTTAGTTTTTACTGTCATTATTTGTTGATTCTATACTCAAATATAAAAGCAGATAGTTTTATTAAAGTTTATTATTTTAAGTACTACTTATCTTCTCCTTCTTATCGTGTGGTACAATTTAACCGTCCTATCCACAAGGTATAGGCGGCGGTTGTACTTAGCATAACCCTCTCGGTCACGTGTATTAATAAGGGCATTTTAGATTTACACCTACGGACGTGTGCAACGCGACCATCATACACAACTAGAAATCAGATATGCAGGTTTCCTTACGATGTTAGCCTTTACCGTTAAAGCAGTTAGTATGAAAATGCACGTAAATTTCGAAAATCTCATTGGTGCACTGGGCAGGATTTGAACACGCGACCTCTGGTTAGGAAGACGAAGTCACTAACCGGAGTATTACTTACAACATTGTTACAACATTTGTTTCTCTCTCTCAATTTTCATAATTAAATAGTTATTTTATTGGAGCGTTTTATTTAAAATGAGTACCAGTTGTGCAAATTAAAGAAAATATAACTTATATTAGGTACTAGATTAGTTTAGTAAGATAGTTATATTACTAGATCGTGCTCATATAACAGTTATATGCCTAGTAAGATAGTTATGAAGCGCTTTCATATAACTAAATCCCGGTATATAGCTATATCCCTAGGGATATAACTATATTACGGCTTTGACTATCTTACTGTGAGATATACATCCATAATGACTTTCCCGAACTAAGAATAGTTAAGAGTAAGTTATTCAGTTTACGAGTCAAAAAAAAATCTTCAACATTATTATTATTTCACTTGTTTTTTTACACTTCATGATATAAATATCACCATCTGGCAATGCCGAAAGATGGAAGCGAGTTCTATATTTTAGAACCATCAAAATTTTAACTACGAAGACTTTTTTTAAACTCTATAATTGACAACGCTGAACATGTTAAAAAACCGACTTCAATCGTAACAACTACAATTTTGTTATGTTTTGTTGATTTTTTCACAAAAAGCTGAGTCAATTTAGAGAAAATTTATATGGGACCACCTCTACCTAACAAACAAAAAAGTATCATCAAATTTGACTCATAACTGGCGGTTACTCCGCCACGTAACATACTTACAAAAAAAAACATATAGCCGAATTGAGAACCTCCTCCTTTTTTAAAATCGGTTAAAAAATTGGTCCTCGTCGTTGTAGATCAGTAAGTCTAGTGTAAAATCGTGTGCCCTCTATGCACCGTCACAGGCTACAGTAGGCTTGTTTGCACAGCGCCAGCCGGACGTCGCATGACCGCCATTAGTTGGCCGTTTGGCTACCCGACGACGAAATTGAACTAACACCGTGTGCAAATCGTATTTGGTTTGGTAAAGTTATGCTTTTAAGTATGTCTGAGTGAAATTTTCATTAAGTTGAGGAGAACATCGTTTTTAAGTTTATTTTATTTTATTGTACATAAATATTAAAGTTCTCGAGTGGCGACCACGCACCGGAAGACGTAGCGTAGACAGGTCCCCGACTCGATAGATGACATGGTGAAGGTTGCGAGAGGCCACTGGATGCGGGTAACGCACAGGACCGGTCGGTGTGGAAATCCCCGAGGATGTGCCAGAAGGAGGCCCTTGTCCAGCAGTGAAGTTCTTTTGGCTGATCATGATGATGAATATATATGAACTATGAAAATACAATCAAGGAACTATATTAAATATTTTGAATTTGAAAGAATAGAACATTGTCCCTATCTATGGCGAGCTTTCCCCAGCTTCGGAAATCGATGTTAAAGGCTGCCAAGCGCGTTTGATACAGCTTCTTAACCGCAACAGAGGCTGCCAATGCTAATATCTGTCTTCGTGTGCGCAACAGCCCACATCATAAAATTTTAGATAAAAAATTAGGTACATTAAAAGTAAACACCAAAATTGTTGTTATGTTAAACCTAAAACATAACTAAGCTGAATTGTAGTCAAATTCTAGCCTATTTAGCAATTCCCATCGGCCTCGTCGTAAACTCAACCAACTTGTGTGAACTTGGCTCCGCCCTGTATGCACCGCGCTCTGCACATTTCTGCATTATTGTTGAATTTAGTGTGTACTGCGGTTTTGGCGCGCAACTAGAAAACAAACTAAATTCTGCTTTTAGTGGTTAGTAGGTTAAAATATTAGTTAAATTTTGGTGGTAAAGAAAAGATTGTAACAAAAATAATTAAATGACTGAAATAAACACAATAAATCGGATTTTTCATACGAATCAATCAGCTGATATATTATTTATAACCTCAACAAAGAAATAATCCGTAATTTATTATATTTCAAAATAAAAACTAACCTTAAAAATATGTCCTCGCGTTTTTGTGACACTCGTTTTAGCTTATGAAATTCCAATCAAAACTCTGATAAATTTAATTACCGACAATCTTCGAATTGACGTAAAAGTCCTGATAACCTTCAATTTGACCTACAAAAAGGACATCGGGCGTCCAAGTGACATCTCCAGACATCTAGACCTAAATAACATAAAGGAAAAGAGATTGGTTAGGAGAGGCCCAAACGACTAAGCCTATTTTCAATTATCGTCCGAATTCTAGCCCAACTACTCGGTCTATCTTGTAGAATCGTAATAAACCATTTGCGAAATGTCAGGGAAGAGAAAATCTTAAATAAGAACATTGTATTTTTATACTATATCTACCTATGTAACTTTAGGTAGTTTTATTTTTGTTAGCTTGTTATTTAACAGTATGAAAATATTTCTTCTCAACTATTACTTAACTTTAATTAAAAATATGTAATATTGTTGTTATATCGTAAGAACTACCATGTTATATTTGATATCATGTGAATTAAACCACAAATATCTAATAAACCTAAAGCAAATAATATTTACTTGACCAGCCCCAATAATAATAGTATTCTATAGTTCTTATGATGCGCCAGCCCAGAAGATTACGTCAGTGATTATTATTGTAGTACCTATATCATACAATTAAATCTTAAAATTAAAAGGTTTATTAAATCCAATTTCTATAATAAACATAAAGTTCAAGTAAACTTTGGAACAAATTCAATTTCGCTATTTCTTCAAGTCAATACCCTCTCGGTTAGATATCAATTCTGTTCCGTTTTGAAAGAAAACATCTCCAGAACAAAATTATACAGTAACAACAATGTCAGGCCGACAGAATCGTTGCTTCAGGAAAAAGGGAAAAAATAAAAAATAAAAAATTCTGAGTGCAATGGAAGCTCCATGTATAGATAAATAACAAAGTTATTTTTTGCTGCTAAAATAGTAGATAGAAATGAGTCGTTTCCTCTTTTTCACGTCGCGCATTACATACTATAATAGATTATTTTACTCGATTTTTTACAATTTTGGTACAACAAAGCTTAGTCAGAGGTCCTTAAATTGGGCAGTCTGCTAAAATAATAGATAGAAATGAGTCGTTTCCTCTTTTTCACGTCGCGCATTACATACATAATATAAAAGATTCTTTTACTCGATATTTTAAAATTTTTGTGTACAACAAAGCCGAGACAGAGGTCCTTAAATTGGACAGTAGAAAATTTCCGACTGTGACTTGCCACTGACTTAACAGCCTACAATAATCCAAAGGCTTGTTATGGCTACAACCGTCCCGATCCATAACTTCATAGAGGAGACCGTGGCCAAATATTGTGGACGCATATTTAGATGCCGAAAATGGATTTTGACTTACCGAAATAGCCCAACGCAACTAACACAACTTTTATTTCACTTTACTTTATAAAAATAGGAAATGTAATTTGTATTTTCTATACATATACAGGGTGTCCAAAAAGTGAAGGATAATCCTTCACCAGCGGATTGGTCGAATCATTTTCTACTACATACCAAAAATTTTTTTTAGTAAAAGTCCCACTATTTTTGTGATATCGGTATTTTTAGTTTTTTTTTCAAAAAAATTGACCTTCAGTTTAATGCATGCCATTCCTACAAATTATGACATTTTTAAGTCCTGTTTTTTTTTTAAATACTCGTGAATGCACAATAGGGTATTTCACTCTATTCAAGAAAAAATCCAGAACGACTTATTTACTGTGGTATTTGTAATAAGTAATCGAATAAAGATGATTTCTATATAATAAAATGAGAAAAAACATTTTATTTTTGATTTACAAAAATCAAGTTTTTTAATCTGTTATTCAAATATCTGAAACGCCAGCCGCCATGCTGGTTGTCGATGTGACGTCACGATAGCTGTAAACAGTGACATTTTGTTCGCAATATGTGGCTAAATTTTAGTTTTTTCGCCTAATTTCAAAAATATGAAAAGATAACCTGTGTCCAGTAAATTAACTTGAAATTTCATGACGGAAGGCGGTTTTGTGAAAGTAGAAAGTACGAATCTGCCGAGAATAAATACCTACATTTAAGTGGCAAAGTTTTTGTTTCTAATCCCGACTGCCGAATATGCATGTAAGTACCTATTTGCAACTTAATTTTTATCGCATTTTTAGTTTTAGATTAAAATCTGGAAAAAACTGTGCAAAATTCGTTACAAAAATAAATTCGATACGCGCGCGAAATGAAACGAACGTGTCTGGCGATAGGTACCATACTTTTATACATATGTGTGTATTTACAATGCTGCAACAAACGTCAAAGCATTAAAATAAACGTATTATTTCTGTGCTTTTGCGTTTAGGTGTTATTTGAATATGACGATAATAAAACAGTGATATCAAACATCAAACAAAAACCTATACAGATACAGTACAGTGTCTGTTGATGGTGCAGGATAATAATGTTGGCTTGCTGTTGCAACGATGATGATCAGCCTCGAAAGTCATTGGGAAAAGTAGATTACTTTTTAGGTATACTTTAACAAATACACAAGGATACTTGTTAATACTTTGCTAAATCATTTCAGGGAACAAACATTTCTTACCTATACATATAAGATGCCTGCTCAGCCTGCTGCTTCAAAATAGAGGCTACTTTGAAATCCTTTTGGAATGCAAAATGACCAAATAAAGCAGCTGGCCAGATGCAACTGTATCATTCAACAGGTAAATAAATTGTTATGCCTAATCATCATCACCATCAGCCGAAAGAAGTCTGCCGGACAAAGGCCTCCCCCAAGGATTTCCACACTGAGCAGTCCTAGGTTGCTCATATCCAGCGGCTTCCTGTAACCTTCATCAGGTCGCCTGTCCACCAAGTTAGAGGAATCTCTACGCTGTGTATGCATGAAGTGTTACGCATAAAGTATTTTTAAGGGTTATTTATTCCTCTTCCATATTAAACATTAAATGCTGATTGTTCTTATTATTTTTTTGTGATGTTACAGATATTCAATGCCAAACATGCATATAGATAGGAAGATAACCACCCACAGGCTGCATCGTTCCAAGGTGGCAATGCATATGGCTGCATAACTTCAGTGACCTTCGATAGCTACTTTACTATAGAGGAAATTATTGATTTGTTGACTATGAGACAAAAACCTGAAGAAAGAGAAATATGCATTTGTATTAAATAAAAAATCCGTCTGGTACTGTTGCATTTTTCTTTCTTATTTCTAAGAGTAAGTAAAACACATTAGTATTTTTTAAACTAAACAAATAGTACCTACTTATAGTGGGTAATCTATGCTTTTCCCAGAGTTTGTTTTTATATAAGGTGCTACTTTATTAGTGCCCGATATTTTAGTCAGTGCTTCTACTCCTGATTCTGATCAACTTTCCCTAAGGAACCCATAGTCAAATCCCAAAAAAATTTTTAGACTCTTCATACTAATTTGGCCGCTCGACTAATCGATTTGTATATAGAGTCCAAAATTTTTTTTACGATTTGACTATGGGTCCCTGGGGGAAAGTTGATCAGAATCAGAAGTAGAAGCACTGACTAAAATATCGGGCACTAATAAAGTAGCACCTTATATAAACTTGTGTATTACATAATTTGAGTTTTTTGTGATAAGACTATCCTACTTTCCCACTACCTGATATATGCCAATTAGTTGTTTAATTAATTATACCATTGCTTTGTCAAGTTGCATTATTTTAGGGTTTTAGGAAAGTTAACAAATTAGCTAGTGAAACTAAAATAAAAATCTTACAATTCTTATCCTATCACTCCAAAATTTATCAGCTGCTTTAACTACAGGCGGTAACAGTAGTATATAGGTATAATTTGTACTAGGCTAAACAGCACTATATGAGTATGATGGTTTTCGAGGAATCTCATAATTTCTGGGTATATATAAATATGTACCTCGAAAACCACCACACTTTCATATTTTTAAATAATGATAATATCTGGGACAAATCACACACGGTCATCTGGCCCCAGGTCATCTTGGGAACCAGAGACTGATATACATACACATATACTTTCTAAATACATACATATATAGATATAATACGCCCAGACTCAGAGCAAACAATTCTGATCATCACAGAAAAGTTGGCCCTGTGTGGGGATCGAACCCACGACTCTCGGATCAGAGGTCAGGATCGCTAACCACTTAGCCACCGAGTCAGTCACGAAATCGAGTCAGTCAAATAGCTCAGTACAAATTATTTTCAAAGCCTCTTTTAGGATGTGACTTATAAAATTGTATAGCTACTTACTTAAAGTTTTGTTGCCTACACACACAACTGAAAGGGTTATGAATCTCATTGTCTCCTATTGCCTCAGGAACAATATGACCATTGAAAGAAGAAATAAAAATTTAATTACAAAATAATTTCTTTACAGGTAAACCAATATATGTATTCCACTCAAGACACTTATCTACATATTAATTCACAAATATACAACTACCTATGTACACATTATATTATTCACACTTTTATAAATTCACTTCTATATGGTGGCCTGCTTAATGATCTTGGGACTGAACTGCTAGGATAGCTGTTCAGACTTTCTGTCATGACAAGAAATATCTTCTGAGCTCGGTAAATCTTGGTTACAAGATGTCCTTGTTCTGTGCAATCAAATCTGGACAATATGCAGCCTGATTTACTTGCATTTTTTGTACCCATTGTCTTGTAGGTATTGCATATAATTTTCCATGCCGGTTTCTATCTGCAATGTAAAAAAAGGTAGGTATGTGTAAACAATTTAACAAATTCATTTATGTACCTAACATAACCTATAAACATTGTATGAGATTACAAAACCACAGTAAAGTAAGACAAATAACTATTTAGGTATAATAGGCATAGGCGCCGAGTCCATAGGGCCTGGGGATGCCCAAGCCCACAGAACTGGCCCAAGCCCCACCAACAATGCCATTATCAGCGAGGCTTTTACGCCTAGCGGCCTAGCCCCACCTTTATTTTTATGAAGTCGTCGCCCCCGAAATTAATAAGTATTGTATGTACCTATTTACTTATTGGAAATAAATTATGGATACTTACATTGAAAGGTATATTTTATTTTTAATCAATAACTTTGGATCTCTTCTTGCAAGTTTTATCCAAGTGTTTTTCATAGGTATTTGTATCTGTTGGCAGTTGAATCCATAACTTGCCTAGTGTTTAACATTTGTATTTTTAAACTGCACACCACCGGTAGCGATAAGGGATTGTAACTCACTATTAATTTCGTAAATTTTTACTAAATGTAGCTAAATTGTACGTAGAACTGTCATGTTTACCGCTGAAATGACGTCACAACCTAAAACATCATGGCGGCTAGCGTTTTCGCGCGGTCATCGGAAATGGTAATTTAAAATGTATTTTTGGGGTACTTGTAGGTTTCAAAAAATTCTAAAAAAAATATTTTTGACTTTTTCCCACCTAATGATCAATTTGAGATACTTTTCAAAAAATGGTGAAATACCCTAGGGTATTTCACTCTATTCAAGAAAAAATCCAGAACGACTTATTTACTGTGGTATTTGTAATAAGTAATCGAATAAAGATGATTTCTATATAATAAAATGAGAAAAAACATTTTATTTTTGATTTACAAAAATCAAGTTTTTTAATCTGTTATTCAAATATCTGAAACGCCAGCCGCCATGCTGGTTGTCGATGTGACGTCACGATAGCTGTAAACAGTGACATTTTGTTCGCAATATGTGGCTAAATTTTAGTTTTTTCGCCTAATTTCAAAAATATGAAAAGATAACCTGTGTCCAGTAAATTAACTTGAAATTTCATGACGGAAGGCGGTTTTGTGAAAGTAGAAAGTACGAATCTGCCGAGAATAAATACCTACATTTAAGTGGCAAAGTTTTTGTTTCTAATCCCGACTGCCGAATATGCATGTAAGTACCTATTTGCAACTTAATTTTTATCGCATTTTTAGTTTTAGATTAAAATCTGGAAAAAACTGTGCAAAATTCGTTACAAAAATAAATTCGATACGCGCGCGAAATGAAACGAACGTGTCTGGCGATAGGTACCATACTTTTATACATATGTGTGTATTTACAATGCTGCAACAAACGTCAAAGCATTAAAATAAACGTATTATTTCTGTGCTTTTGCGTTTAGGTGTTATTTGAATATGACGATAATAAAACAGTGATATCAAACATCAAACAAAAACCTATACAGATACAGTACAGTGTCTGTTGATGGTGCAGGATAATAATGTTGGCTTGCTGTTGCAACGATGATGATCAGCCTCGAAAGTCATTGGGAAAAGTAGATTACTTTTTAGGTATACTTTAACAAATACACAAGGATACTTGTTAATACTTTGCTAAATCATTTCAGGGAACAAACATTTCTTACCTATACATATAAGATGCCTGCTCAGCCTGCTGCTTCAAAATAGAGGCTACTTTGAAATCCTTTTGGAATGCAAAATGACCAAATAAAGCAGCTGGCCAGATGCAACTGTATCATTCAACAGGTAAATAAATTGTTATGCCTAATCATCATCACCATCAGCCGAAAGAAGTCTGCCGGACAAAGGCCTCCCCCAAGGATTTCCACACTGAGCAGTCCTAGGTTGCTCATATCCAGCGGCTTCCTGTAACCTTCATCAGGTCGCCTGTCCACCAAGTTAGAGGAATCTCTACGCTGTGTATGCATGAAGTGTTACGCATAAAGTATTTTTAAGGGTTATTTATTCCTCTTCCATATTAAACATTAAATGCTGATTGTTCTTATTATTTTTTTGTGATGTTACAGATATTCAATGCCAAACATGCATATAGATAGGAAGATAACCACCCACAGGCTGCATCGTTCCAAGGTGGCAATGCATATGGCTGCATAACTTCAGTGACCTTCGATAGCTACTTTACTATAGAGGAAATTATTGATTTGTTGACTATGAGACAAAAACCTGAAGAAAGAGAAATATGCATTTGTATTAAATAAAAAATCCGTCTGGTACTGTTGCATTTTTCTTTCTTATTTCTAAGAGTAAGTAAAACACATTAGTATTTTTTAAACTAAACAAATAGTACCTACTTATAGTGGGTAATCTATGCTTTTCCCAGAGTTTGTTTTTATATAAGGTGCTACTTTATTAGTGCCCGATATTTTAGTCAGTGCTTCTACTCCTGATTCTGATCAACTTTCCCTAAGGAACCCATAGTCAAATCCCAAAAAAATTTTTAGACTCTTCATACTAATTTGGCCGCTCGACTAATCGATTTGTATATAGAGTCCAAAATTTTTTTTACGATTTGACTATGGGTCCCTGGGGGAAAGTTGATCAGAATCAGAAGTAGAAGCACTGACTAAAATATCGGGCACTAATAAAGTAGCACCTTATATAAACTTGTGTATTACATAATTTGAGTTTTTTGTGATAAGACTATCCTACTTTCCCACTACCTGATATATGCCAATTAGTTGTTTAATTAATTATACCATTGCTTTGTCAAGTTGCATTATTTTAGGGTTTTAGGAAAGTTAACAAATTAGCTAGTGAAACTAAAATAAAAATCTTACAATTCTTATCCTATCACTCCAAAATTTATCAGCTGCTTTAACTACAGGCGGTAACAGTAGTATATAGGTATAATTTGTACTAGGCTAAACAGCACTATATGAGTATGATGGTTTTCGAGGAATCTCATAATTTCTGGGTATATATAAATATGTACCTCGAAAACCACCACACTTTCATATTTTTAAATAATGATAATATCTGGGACAAATCACACACGGTCATCTGGCCCCAGGTCATCTTGGGAACCAGAGACTGATATACATACACATATACTTTCTAAATACATACATATATAGATATAATACGCCCAGACTCAGAGCAAACAATTCTGATCATCACAGAAAAGTTGGCCCTGTGTGGGGATCGAACCCACGACTCTCGGATCAGAGGTCAGGATCGCTAACCACTTAGCCACCGAGTCAGTCACGAAATCGAGTCAGTCAAATAGCTCAGTACAAATTATTTTCAAAGCCTCTTTTAGGATGTGACTTATAAAATTGTATAGCTACTTACTTAAAGTTTTGTTGCCTACACACACAACTGAAAGGGTTATGAATCTCATTGTCTCCTATTGCCTCAGGAACAATATGACCATTGAAAGAAGAAATAAAAATTTAATTACAAAATAATTTCTTTACAGGTAAACCAATATATGTATTCCACTCAAGACACTTATCTACATATTAATTCACAAATATACAACTACCTATGTACACATTATATTATTCACACTTTTATAAATTCACTTCTATATGGTGGCCTGCTTAATGATCTTGGGACTGAACTGCTAGGATAGCTGTTCAGACTTTCTGTCATGACAAGAAATATCTTCTGAGCTCGGTAAATCTTGGTTACAAGATGTCCTTGTTCTGTGCAATCAAATCTGGACAATATGCAGCCTGATTTACTTGCATTTTTTGTACCCATTGTCTTGTAGGTATTGCATATAATTTTCCATGCCGGTTTCTATCTGCAATGTAAAAAAAGGTAGGTATGTGTAAACAATTTAACAAATTCATTTATGTACCTAACATAACCTATAAACATTGTATGAGATTACAAAACCACAGTAAAGTAAGACAAATAACTATTTAGGTATAATAGGCATAGGCGCCGAGTCCATAGGGCCTGGGGATGCCCAAGCCCACAGAACTGGCCCAAGCCCCACCAACAATGCCATTATCAGCGAGGCTTTTACGCCTAGCGGCCTAGCCCCACCTTTATTTTTATGAAGTCGTCGCCCCCGAAATTAATAAGTATTGTATGTACCTATTTACTTATTGGAAATAAATTATGGATACTTACATTGAAAGGTATATTTTATTTTTAATCAATAACTTTGGATCTCTTCTTGCAAGTTTTATCCAAGTGTTTTTCATAGGTATTTGTATCTGTTGGCAGTTGAATCCATAACTTGCCTAGTGTTTAACATTTGTATTTTTAAACTGCACACCACCGGTAGCGATAAGGGATTGTAACTCACTATTAATTTCGTAAATTTTTACTAAATGTAGCTAAATTGTACGTAGAACTGTCATGTTTACCGCTGAAATGACGTCACAACCTAAAACATCATGGCGGCTAGCGTTTTCGCGCGGTCATCGGAAATGGTAATTTAAAATGTATTTTTGGGGTACTTGTAGGTTTCAAAAAATTCTAAAAAAAATATTTTTGACTTTTTCCCACCTAATGATCAATTTGAGATACTTTTCAAAAAATGGTGAAATACCCTATTCATCAAACACAATGATAATTTATTTCTTAAAGTGCTGGCAAATCTTGTAAAAAAATAAGTTTTGCAAATTTTTTACAAAATTTTTTTCGAATAGTAAACTTCGATAGCCTGTGGTGTAAAAAAAAAATACTAAGCTGATCGTGCCAACAACTTTAAAAATTGCTTAGTTATTGACAATTCTAAAATGGTATAACTGTTTGACATTACATTAAAAACAATTTTTTTATGATATTTCTAATGCACCAAGGTCGAATTTTTGGAGTTTTGCTATACTAAAATTCTATCGACATAAAGTAACTAAGCAAGACTTTGGTTGGTTTGTTCATTTGAATAACAAACGACACGCTACGCCAGGATACAATGGATAAAAATAAAAGACAGTTTGGATAAAAAATATCTTATTTTTATAATAAATGTTCAAAATTCCCGCCATTAGCCCTTATGCATGCTCTACATCTTTTTACAAAGGACCTATTTAGGCGGCGGGCGTATCCTTCTCTTGAAATTTGTTCTGCAGCTCTGTCTTTTTCGTGATATTTGAAGTCTCCGTTGTATAGACTAAATCTTTTAAGTAGCCCGAAGTCGTTAATTTATTCTGCAGAACTCTGATCTTCAAGCGGCCCAGACACTATCAGTCATAATGACAGTATTTTTTCATCAGTATAATGACATTTCATCGTTTAGTATGCGTCAGACCATCATTTCAACCACTACACTGTCAGTATAATGTCAGTATATTGTCATTACTTGAAAATACTGTCATTATTACTGATAGTGTCTGGTCCGCTTCATGGGTAGTCGTTAGGTTCCAAGGTTTGAACCCGCTGCACTTGAAATGACCATCAAGGTCGCCAGACCTTAATCCCCTGGATTTCTTTTATTGGGGCTGCTTATAAGATTAGTATATGCAACGGAGACTTCAAAATAACGCAGCTGCAATAAATAAATAGACAGAGCTGCAGACAAAATTTCAAGAGAAGGATACGCCCGCCGCCTAAATAGATCTTTTGTAAAAAGATGTAGAGCATGCATAAGGGCTAATGGCGGGAATTTTGAACATTTATTATAAAAATAAGATATTTTTTATCCATACTGTCTTTTATTTTTAGGGTTCCGTAGCCAAATGGCAAAAAAACGGAACCCTTATGGATTCATCATGTCTGTCTGTCTGTCTGTCTATCTGTCTGTCTGTCTGTCTGTCTGTCTGTCTGTCTGTCTGTCTGTCTGTCTATCTGTCTGTCCGTCCGTATGTCACAGCCACTTTTTTCCGAAACTATAAGAAATATACTGTTGAAACTTGGTAAGTAGATGTATTCTGTGAACCGCATTAAGATTTTCACACAAAAATAGAAAAAAAACAACAAATTTTGGGGGTTCCCCATACTTAAAACTGAAACTCGAAATTTTTTTTTTATCAAACCTATACGTGTATGGCCTTCAAAAATGATATCTATGGATAGGTCTTCAAAAATGATATTGAGGTTTCTAATATCATTTTTTTCTAAACTGAATAGTTTGCGCGAGAGACACTTTCAAAGTTGTAAAATGTGTGTCGCCCCCCTGTAACTTCTAAAATAAGAGAATTATAAAACTAAAAAAAATATATGATGTACATTACCATGCAAACTTCCACCGAAAATTGGTTTGAACAAGATCTAGTAAGTAGTTTTTTTTTTTAATACGTCATAAATTGTAAACCGCAATTTACCTACAACGAACTACAAGAACTTTTATATTATGTATTGTTTAATTTTAGTAATATAAATATCTATTGGTGGAAATTCTTAATTAGCAATGTTAAGACCTATAAGTTTGATATATTGTATAATTTGTCTGTGAATTTTCCTAAAACAAAATAAAATAAATAAATAAATAAATGTTACTTGCTGTTACGGAACCCTTCCTGGGCGAGTCCGACTCGCACTTGGCTGCTTTTTATCCATTGTATCCTGGCGTAGCGTGTCAGTTCGTTATTCAAATGAACAAACCAACCAAAGTCTTGCTTAGTTACTTTATGTCGATAGAATTTTAGTATAGCAAAACTCCCAAAATTCGACCTTAGTGCATTAGAATTATCATAAAAAAAATTGTTTTTAATGTAATGTTAAACAATTATACCATTTTAGAATTGTCAGTAACTAAGCAATTTTTAGGGTTCCGTAGCCAAATGGCAAAAAACGGAACCCTTATGGATTCGTCATGTCTGTCCGTCCGTATGTCACAGCCACTTTTTTCCGAAACTATAAGAACTATACTGTTGAAACTTGGTAAATAGATGTATTCTGTGAACCGCATTAAGATTTTCACACAAAAATAGAAAAAAAAAGCGGCCAAGTGCGAGTCGGACTCGCCCATGAAGGGTTCCGTAGCAGCAAGTAACATAATATAAAAGTTTTTGTAGTTCGTTGTAACTTGAATGAAAGGTAAATTGTGGTTTACGATTTATGACGTATTAAAAAAAAACTACTTACTAGATATCGTTCAAACCAATTTTCGGTGGAAGTTTGCATGGTAATGTAGGTACATCATATATTTTTTTTAGTTTTATCATTCTCTTATTTTAGAAGTTACGGGGGGGGGGGGACACATTTTACAACTTTGGAAGTGTCTCTCGCGCAAACTATTCAGTTTAGAAGCAAATGATATTAGAAACCTCAATATCATTTTTGAAGACCTATCCATAGATACCCCACACGTATGGGTTTGATGAAAAAAAATTTTTTGAGTTTCAGTTCTAAGTATGGGGAGCCCCCAAAATTTATTGTTTTTTTTCTATTTTTGTGTGAAAATCTTAATGCGGTTCACAAAATACATCTACTTACCAAGTTTCAACAGTATAGTTCTAATAGTTTCGGAAAAAAAGTGGCTGTGACATACGGACAGACAGACAGGACGAATCCATAAGGGTTCCGTTTTTTGCCATTTGGCTACGGGACCCTAAAAATAATTTTGGGGTTCCCCATACTTAGAACTGAAACTCAAAAAAAAATTTTTCATCAAACCCATACGTGTGGGGTATCTATGAATAGGTCTTCAAAAATGATATTGAGGTTTCGAATATCATTTTTTTCTAAACTGAATAGTTTGCGCGAGAGATACTTCCAAAGTGGTAAAATGTGTGTTCCCCCCCTGTAACTTCTAAAATAAGAGAATGATAAAACTGAAAAAAATATATGATGTACATTACCATGCAAACTTTCACCGGAAATTGGTTTGAATGAGGTCTAGTAAGTAGTTTTTTTTTAATACGTCATAAATCGTAAACCGCAATTTACCTACAACGAACTACAAGAACTTTAATATTATTATGTTACTTGCTGCTACGGAACCCTTCATGGGCGAGTCCAACTCACACTTGGCCGCTTTTTTAAAGTTGTTGGCACGATCAGCTTAGTATTTTTTTTCACCACAGGCTAACGAAGTTTACTATTCGAAAAAGTTTTTGTAAAAAATTAGCAAAACTTATTTTTTACAGGGTTTGCCAGCACTTTAAGAAATAATTTACCATTGTGTTTGATTAATTATGTATCCACGAGTATTTAAAAAAAACAGGACTTAAAAATGTCATAATTTGTAGGAATGGCATGCATTAAACTGAAGAAGGTCATTAAAAAAAAAAAACTAAAAATACCGATATCACAAAAATGGTGGGACTTTTACTACAAAAAATTTTTTGGTATGTAGTAGTAAATGATTCGACCAATCCGCAAGTGAAGGATTATCCTTCACTTTTTGGACACCCTGTATATTATCATCAATTAGTTATTTACCCGCAACACACGTACATCTTTATCGTAATTCGTAATCACATTACTCGTACGAACATTACCAAATTTAAGAGTTGAGTTAGAGCTGTCATTAGAGGTCGGAACCGGAACTCGGAACGACTACCACTTAGCCTAATGGAAGAAAACACTCAGGTTCCCAAAGGGCAACTTTCATAAGAGATCCGAATAGATCGTAAAAACGTTACGCGTTACGCCAAGTCGAGCCTGGTTGAAGGTATTAAGAAGTATTCTGAGCCTGATGTTATCTAAGGTTTGTTTCTCCGACTGTAAAGATAAACTTTTAACATTACGTCAACGAACTCAAGATAAGTATATGTCACCGTAAAACCGTAATTTTGTTAAATGAGAAAGCACGGGGCTCTTGGGGAGGGGGAGTATACTACGCGTATATTTGATGAAAAACCGGAAAGTCGCGTAATCAAAGGTTTGATACAGGGTGTTAAAAAAAATGCGTTTGAAATTTTAAGGGGTTACTCAGAATCAAGTACAGAACCCAGGAAAAATATTGAAAAAATCCGCTCTTCAATTATTTTTTTCAGATTCTCATACTAAATCTAAATAGTGAATCGAGAATTTGTATGAAAAACTACAAAAAAAAATTGAAGAGCAAATTTTTTCAATATTTTTCCTGGATTCTAAGTATACTTGATTCTGAGTAACCCCTTAAAATTTCAAACGCACTTTTTTTAACACCCTGTATACAATCTTACGAGATGCAAACCGTTTCACGGAAAACTGGTTCAATCCTAATAATACATCGTTAATTACCCAGATTACGTTTATAGAGTGGTAAGTTATAACTTGCGTAGATTCTATTTAGGTACCTGAAACATGTATTATCTCAGATTTAATAATTTATAATATTAAATAATTATAATTAGTTTACTTTTTAAAGCCTTTTTAGATTTTATTAAGTAAACTTCAAGAAACCAACGTCAGAGTATTAAAATATATCCAAAAAGAACAAATCAAAGACTTTCACAAAAACATTCTTTGATTTTCCCTCTGTCGACAAGTTTCAGAGATAAAACGAAGCAAAGCAATAACGGGCTTATTCTTTTTGTGAACCGTTTGAAATAACAACGTTTTTTTATTCACCGCTTCAAGATACTGGTCTCTTTAAAAACGTTTTAGCTTTTCTCTAAGGCTAATTAGAGACAAAGGATCTGGGTCAGGCAACCCCTTTTAATCCTTTCCGGGACAAAATTACAAGGAAAACTAGTTTGGAACGCTCCTTAAATACCGCTATTTAAAGACTTTCTAGAAAATAATATAAAAGTTGGGGATTGAACGGTTAAACATCCTTTCCTAGAAAATGCAAAGAAAAGGTTAATTATTTAAATGTCCCGAAGTCGTTTCCTAAACAAACTTTCTAAGTATTTTTATAAATGCACAAGCTAATTCTAATTAAAGTTTATAAAGTTAAGTTATTTATTCTATTACGTGTACAGTATGTAGCCACTAAGTTAATAAAGATTTTCATAGTATTCCTATTTAATACGCCCTTTATGTGACGTTTATGTTTGTATATCCTGTATGTATAGAAAACTTACAATCTCTGGTATACTCAAAATATCGCAAGATTACCACTCAGGATTTGATTTTCAGTGCACTGTTAATGGCAAATAGGCATTTCTCATTTTTATTTCCAAACCCTACTGCTGTATGTAACCATATAAATAAATTATAAATAAGGTCCCGTAAGAATTTCTTGAAAATGTTCGCCAAGTTATATTTTTTAAAATATTTTGTTGTTATTTTCGTACAAAATACATTATATAGCACTAGACGCAAAATAGGATTTTTTTTCTATCAATGACATGAAAATACAAATTGAATATAAGTAGTGTGATGAATGTGCAAGATAGAGCTAAAAATAGACACCTAAAATAAACTCGCAACTTGCAAGGCCGGCAACAACGCACTTGTGACTCCTCTGGTGTTGCGGGTGTCTATGGGCGGCGGTAATCGCTTGCCAGGTGATCCATCTGCTCGTTTGCCACTTCTGCCATAAAAAAAAACTCCAATTTAATTTGTTGAACTGACGTTTTTATTGATTTTGTGTTGCTTAGGAAACGAATTTGGACACTTGAATAATAAAAGTTTCTAATTATTTAGGAAAACAATGTTTTATTTGCTTCCAAAATACGATTACACTCACTGAGTTTCTTTTAATCCTTTTAGCACTCTTAAAAGCCTACATTTATCCACATAAATGAATAACCAACTTCATATTCTATTCATTATTATTTAGAGATTTAGAGAATATCAAGGGCGGACCCTTTTTCCTTCGTGAAGTCAGCAATAAGTTAGGTCTACCCTAGGAGAGCTCTCTACTCGACAATAAATGAGTTCTCAGCACGCATCCCTAGATGTTGTTGCAATATAGACCCCACTGCATATCTGAGCATTCCTCTAAGCGGTTCTCAAAATTTCATCGTATATCTATTATTCTTAAGCATCTGATATAAAATTCACATACCTGTAAACCTCTTAACCTCACCCTTAATTACAGTCCTCTAAATAACTAGGTACATAAATATTGTCTTTTACAATATTAGAAAAATGTGCTTCCTTTCACGTATACATGAAAATCCTATTATTCTGTGATAGAAAATAAAACACTTGTCCCTTTCCCTTTCGACTACCAGATATAAATGTTTTACAGTGTTAAAGTTTGACTATCAGTGTTTTAGTACAACTGAATTCCCCAATTTGCATTCTTTATTTCAAACAAATGGCTACAAAAAAACAATTGAATGATATAAATCTATGCGTCGTAGCGCGACTGAGAGGGGAAAATTACTTATTCGAGTTATGCGCAGTAATGAAATTGAAATCTTTCACGAACTTTAACGATCGACTCTTCTCGGTGTAAAGAATAACTTACCTATGTCCGGAAATTGAAAAAGCTTTTTCACTTCACATAAAAATATTGTTAGTCAGTTAATCTATTTGTATAAAAAATGTTAAAAGACCAACATTGGTCCTATAGGGTTCTTCTGAAATACTTGAAAAATAATAAGTGTGGCGTTTGCTCCGGTACCTGATGCAGAGTCTGCAAAGTTTCAATACTTAATTTTATTGGATATCTATCTCCTAATTATTCATCGGTTTGTATGGCAAAGAAAACCAATCGTTTTCTCTTGGGAAAAGCTATGCAGGGCAATAAGTACATTCTTAAAAAACAGGTATTACAGTAACACCTTATATGAAGGATATTTTCAAAGATATCTTTCTCATTCGAAGATTTACGCTTACACTTACCAGAAGCAAATCTTTGGGATCAAAGATATATTTCGTACTTTTCTTACCATCTGTTAGATAATGACAAAACCCACATCACAATAATCAAATAAATATATCGAATTCGGACCCAAACATCATTCTTTCAGACACACTGAAAAGTAGGGAAAGATAAAACAAAAGGAAATGGGTTTATTGTCCCTCAGAGAGAAGTGAACCCTTTTAGAGGGCAGAGGGTCGAAACGAGTGAGTATTGTCAAAAACCGGCAAAAACTCTGAGGACGTGAAATTTTTATGTAGCCTGTTTCGGCAGGTTTAATGGTTTATATACAGCTAATATTTTCCTGCTTCTTTCTCACAAAGGACATCAGCTGTACAGTATCCGAAGGTATAAGTCCGAAATAAGTAACTATTTAACGAACTATTCATTCATGCACAAAGGTTAACTCGCAATGGTTATAAATAATCACTATAAATTATCTAACCAATTTCACAAGAAAATTAAGACCTGACTGCATCAAATCTAGCCTTAGTCAATCTGAGGATCAAGACTAATCTAACGACCCTCACATAAAAAAATTAATCAAGTCGTTTTCGCTACAGGCAGTAACAGTGAAGCGGACATATGTACATAAACACATCAACACAATCTAAGGATATTTACAATTTCATCGATTATCAAAAAAAAATATGCAAAATTTGTTAAGGTAGTCAATGGAATAATAAAAGATAATTTAGTGACTGACCTGTCATAAAAAATAAAACCATTATGAGAATTACATTTTTTTTAAAAAACAAAGTTGTTCAATTAATGAACCCATACAAAATTACTTAAGTAAACAAAAATTTTATTTTCTTATAAAATTAAGAAATCAAATTAAAATTTAAAAAACCTTATTAAATCTAGTTTTTAATAATCAGTATTGCCTCCTCTGACATTAATCACGCATCGGAAACGATTACCCATACTTAAAATTAGGTGTTCAAAATCTTGCTAGGGTATGCGGTCCCATGTTCTTTCCAAATGTGGGAAGATTTGCTGTTCCGTTGTCAAATTAAGTGGGAAATCCCTCAAAGCCCTTCGCTGTAACATGCCCCAGGCATGTTCGATAGGATTTAAGTCAGGTGACTGTGCAGGCCAATCCAAAACCCGAACATCGTGGCCTCGGAAGGCGACTGACACCAGCCGCGCCGTATGGGAAGGTGCATTATCGTGCATCAGTTGAAATTCCTGACCCATTTGGATTCGGTGCGGAACAATAATGGGTTCTACTACCTCCTCGTTGTATTTTTGATCAGTCATGCTGCGGTGTATTCAAAGGAGGTGGGTTCGTCCGCCTAGTCGAATTCCTGCCCACACCATGATTGTCCCGCTTTGGTATGGATGGACCTCCTGAGGGTGCCGGAGACGGCTGATTCTGCCTGGAGTTCTCCAACGCGTATTCGTCGCGAATCTGGATGAAATCCAAAGGGAGACTCATCTGTAAATAGCACCAATAACTATTGTTGATCACGCCACGCCAAATGATCCCGAGCCCATGAAAGTCGCCGACCGCGATTGCCACGTCGCAGCGCTGGAACTCGTAGCGGTCTTCGAACGTGAAGACCAACTTCATGCAATCTCCTTCGCACGGTTTGGTCGCTTACCAACATCTGGTGGTCCTCCTGGAGCCTTTGCACTAGTTGCATCGCTGTGATATCGGGTTGCCTTCTGGCGGTCATTTGGAGAAATCGATCCTGTTATGCGATATCTACCCGTATGCCTTTCTGCTACATCCCCAGTAGCGCGATAACGTGACACAACCTCGATATCACGTTTTGGCTGGTGTGCAGAGCCTCAATAACGACGTGTTGGATAGCTCCATTTTCTAACATACTGACTGCTCGTAACATTTCATCTCGACTCAAATGACGACGTGACATGACGCTAAAAGGATCACACGACCATTTAATGTTAAAAAAAAACTTAAATTAAAAAAAAAATTGCCTCTTTATATTATTTAAATTACCTCAATCAATTTTAATGTTTCTTCTCGTAACTACGGTACTAAGAATTTTCCCGCTGTGTTTTGTTTTTTCTGATGTTTTTTTTTTTTTTTTTTTTCTATTTGGCATTCCACATCTCATTCCGAGCGTGATTTTGCCAATGTCTAGTGAAAAATGGGAGAATCTACAATAAAAAAAATGGCGAAACGCCAATGTCAAGTGAAAGTGACAGCTCTAAGGGTGATGGGCACTTAAAGACGCTCCACGTGGTGGTTTGCTGCTGGAACTCGGAAAACGGAGCTGTCTCCTGAGTTAATCCTCTTCTTATTATCGCTTATCTCAAATCGGGATCACAGCTATTTCTCCACCACAAAAATAACGTTGAAACTATTCTAAAACGGTAATAATTGTAAAATTAACTTAACAGACGTGTGCTCGGTACAAGTCCCGGCAACCAACCGATGTTTTTTTTTAATTTATATTTTTAAAATTTGACTTTAGAATAAAAGAGGTTTCATTCCGTATATAAACTTTTAATGAAAACCAAAAAGATTTTGTACTATACAGCCATGATTAATTTCGCAATATCGTATCCCTAGATTGTGTTGATGTGTGTATATAGTAACACACATACATACACTCGAAAAACATAACCCTTTGCTTCTTGGGCATTTAGAAAAGCAGTCAATGGCAACTTTATTTTGACTAAGCGATCGATGCTTGACTAAGACGTAGCCGACTACAGTTTACAATGATACAAACATAATAGAAACTAAGTTTATAATCTCATTAGTAAGTACTTTTATTGAAAGAATCTTTCAAAAAATCTTGACTTGGACTCAATCGCATTATACTTATCTGATGTACTCTAGGACTTACCAAAGACATCACGTCAGAAACCAATCTTAAACCAAGATTTTATCCATTGCGTCTTGAAGATATTCAATTTCAGTTTTACTTTGGGAGATTTAGATTTGTTTTAGATTTGGCCCTGGATTCCGTAAGGTTGTCATAATCGCTAAATAAAATTTGCAAATTAGGTACTATGTCTTGGTGAAATTAATTTGTGACGATACCAATAGGACAACAGGGGCCTTTAATATATCACGAAAAGGACCAACTGAGTGCTCTAGTGCTCCCTTTATACCTGCCGCCAGCATCAGGCTTGGGGGAGGTTGCCAGCACAATTACTGGCAAACAAGGCATTAATCAGTCCTCTAGGATCAGCAAGGCGCTGATAAGTGATAGACAACACTCTCAGCGTCGCAATATCCCAGGCCTCAGTAGTTATAATACATTAAAAGTTTGAGAATATATTGTGGCAGTTGAAAATCTCACGAAATAAACGTGTCTGATTTGGAAATCATATCCCAAACGCAGATTAAATCGTAAAATGCAACTCAACTTCGAACAAACTTTTTATGGGCCATTTTTTGCAATCTCCTTTGCATAGTTCAAGATACTCGTAACAACTCTAATAAAACGATTTAAAAATTTCTCTCGTTCTCATTTCGAAGTAGTTGTAAAGCTTTGACCCCACAATTAAATTGGACCAACAAATCACGATTAATGCCGTTGTTCGTCCTCATCTCATTATGTCGGCATTTGATTAAAATTCACCCTCCAAGTTTCGTTAGTCATCGGGCCTACTTTCGCTCGTGCGCTTTGGGTTTCGACTTTGTGCGGAAATCAGGTTCACAGTTGATATTTTGTTTTATTTATTTTATAGTCATCGAATTTAATATTAAAAGGTGAATGACTACGACAGACATGAAAAGAAATAATACCACAATAACATATGTAGTAGATGAGCGCTGGTGGTTGAGCTTTATGTAAAAAATAATAACTTTAAAAATCACTCTTATACCCCTTGTTTACCTAAGTTGCACCTTAAATTTTACCAATAGTTACAACCATATTACAAAGCGCCTCTATACTCAACTGCTCTTGAAAACATGCTAAGGTCTATGTTCCTCTGTTTCAATAAAAACTAGACTTTAAGAAAGCGCATACATAAAGCCAAAGTACCCAACGACAAACAACCCTAAAGTGGTGTTCGAATCTCGAATCTTGCTACGAGTATTATCACATTCCACACGGGAGGTAACGTCTTTCTAAGCTGCCTGAACATTGGCTGGAAGAATGTCGATCGCTGCTTGTTAGAGATATTGAAAGTTTCATTGGTTGCAATCAATGAATTTATATTATACTCTGTGTAACAAAATTCGTGTAGGACCCGTTAACTGGTGATTCTACTCATCGTGTTGAACAAGTTTTGTTCTACGACTTTGCTCAAATCACAAAAAAATTTTGGACATTTCATACAAATCGATCATCTCTTTTGCCATTTTTGTATGGAGATTCCAACATTTTTTTTGCTATTTGAGTAAAGTCGTAACGCAAAAGTTGTTCAGTACGATGAGTAGAATCCCCAGTTAACGGGTCCTACACCAATTTTGTTACACCCTGTATAAATCTCCTGATACTAACACAATATGAAATTAAAGTCCCGGTCGAATCGAAGCTTCATTTTAAAGTCTTATATTATTATTATTTCAGAATATAAAATTTGGCTACTCTGCACACTTGGCGCTAGGACAAGTGGCAGGAGCTACTCCAGCAGAAGCACAGTCGGCTGGAGGTCAGTGCGACGAGGAGAGAAAGCGTCGGACTATCCGGGCATTGTCGAGGAGGACTGCCTTTTTGCATAGCCGCTATTATCGGTCTGCCTCGAAGTCCCAGCCGCCTACGGTTACGACCCAAGTCAGCGGGGATCAAACCATTAACGGACAGGACTACAGGACTTCAGTGGATTGCACTTGCCACACATTCGTAACCTCGTGCGCCAGGTTAAGGTACCGCAACCTTTTGTCGGCATCAGCTTGCATGAGGTTCTCGTCGTGTGGAATAGTGATATCCACCAAAAACACCCTTGACTGCGCCCGATCCATCAACACATTATTTTATATTATTACTATAACTAATTTTCAACAACTGATAAGTCGATTTACAAAGCTTGTATGGAAAGTAAAGTTTTTTTTGCTCCGATTATACATATAGGTATGTTGAGGAGAGATGTTCAGTTCAAAAGTATAGAATTTACTATTTGTCAGGAAAGATACAGTTACCCTGTGTGTATACGTCTTTTAAAAACGGCCATTCGGTGTAATCCATCGCTTTCTACGATTACGCGGGTCTGACTAAGATTGATGAGTCAGCAGGGCCGGTGCCTACTTGGCCCAAATCCACCAGATTATGACGGAATAAATAGCGACTCATGGTTGCCCTTCTAGCTGTTTACAAATATGTATTACTTGCGCGGTGAACTACGCACTTGACAACAAAAAAATTTTTTGACACCCAGTTTTTATGAATGTTTGTACCCACTTTTTACTAAGTACATATTTCTGGAGATGGAGCCTTAACGTAGGTCGAATTAATAACAATTTAAATAAACTATTGCCACCTATTGGACAACGGTTACTATGTTATTTTCTTACAGTCTTAGAAATTTTAATAGAGCAAAAACATTAGTACTTTGACAAATGTTTGACAAAGGAGAATGGATAATTTTGTATGGGTACCGTACCCACCCAATGCACTGTAGCATTATGAACTATGTTGGCCTTTGTTGCCCTCATAGAGTAGTTTAATTTATCTTAAGACAGTATACCTTAATTCACTTGGAGAAAAAAAAAATTGTTGGAAGATGAACTAATTATCGTAATAATTAAATAATATGGTTCCAGGAATGTACGAGAAACATTTTTTTTCCCCAAGTGAATTTAGACAAGCGCTCTTAGGAAAAATTAAACTACTCCATTGCGGCAACTCATACCGACATAGTTCATAATGCTACAATTCACTTTGTGTTTGGGTACGCTCTTACCCATTGTCCTTTTGGTGTTTATGAAAAAGTTTGTTTGTTTGTTACATCTTGACGGCTCAACGCCTCGAGTAATCTTGTTGGTATGCACATGGCACGTAGTATGTGACATGGAAAAGGACATAGGCTACATTTTATCGCGATTCCTTGAGTGGTTTCCGTATGATAACCAAAAAGAAATTTGCGAGCGAAACTGCCGACAGAAAGTTCTAAAACAAAACACTAATTAAACTTATTTGTAACCAAACCATGTTCATGTACATATGTGTGTGTGTTTGTCACTGAACTGAACCTGCCATTTATTTATTTAAAAGTTGGGATTAACGCTTTCAAACGTCGTCAGTTGGATAAAAACTGACGTTTCACTAACAAACGACAGTATTCAAAGCATAACTCTCATACTCAATACAATAATGCACATTGTCCATCACACTTTGAACCCTTTTACGTTATTAAACCCGTCTTTTCGACCCTTTAAAAAGTTCACCGACAAAATTAAAGTTGAATAAAACAAAGCTGATTTCAGAGATCCAAATACTTTTCCTTTGATCTGGCCAAGCTTACCCCACCCTATACTTGTACCCTCCACATATGGGGTATAGAGAAGGATTACTGGGGTCCGGATCTCGAAGCTTAACAACGCAGTGGAAATCAGCGGTATTTAGCTGAAGCCTTCGAGTCGCACTAATTAAGGAGTGCCCTAACTTTCCTTGGCGTAAAGAAAGGGTGTTCTACACTGAGTTGCTATGGCGATAATTGTGATCTCGTGTTCAACGCGTAGGTACTCCTTCTTCATAGCGAAACACCGTTTTCTCATTGATTCATTTGAAAAACAGACTAGGTATTATTAAAATTTCTAAGCTTATGTGAGTTTTTCGAAGGGAAAAGCTTAAATAATGCGTTCAGTAAGATTTCAATGTGAAATTTACTCCAACGCAGTTGGAAATTGTAAACAAATCTTTATTACCGTTTGCTTTTGTTATAATACTTTTGTAAAAAGTTTACAAAGAAAACTGGCTGGCTGGATTACAAAGAAAACGAAAGTTTCACAGCGTGGGTAGGCCTCCCAATCGGTGGACTGATGACCTAGTGAAGGTCGCGGGAAGCCGTTGTATGCGGGCAACGCAAGACTGGTCGGCGTGAAAATCCTTGGGGGATGGAAGGCTTTTGTTCAGCAGTGGACGTGTTTTGGCTGGTGATGATGATGACGATAACAAAAAAGTATGGACTACTCCATTCAGGACTGAGTACTTAGAAGAGAGAAATCAAAAGTAAGTAATTAAATATTCTTTATTGCACACCGACATTAAAATACAGTTTAACCTTACAAGTAGGGATTCACCCTTTCTATCTAAGTATCTTTACATAAGAAGAGACGCAGTCCTACCTATCCGTTCTAAATTCAAATACTTAAATTCGAAAGGGATTTCATTTTCGTAGCCAGTTCGTAGCGCTCATTCCCTGCCTAAAGTAGATGTGTTATAAACTCCTTGGATTATAGAATATCATTAGACTACAAGCGTACTTAACTAGCTTTTCTTTACTCTATGGAATTTCACCCTATGTAGATCCTAAGCCCAGTTTGGCATACGTCCTCAGTCCTCTAGACAAATTGTTTGGACAACCGACATTCACTAACGGATTAGTCAGAATTACTTAAAATTTGTACATATAAGGGCAAGTTACAACACTGTGAATGCTGCCAGTAATTTAGATAAAACCTAAGCAAGTTCATAGACAGATGTAGTTCGTGACCAAGAAACGTATTACTTAAGTTTCTTAAAATAAAATAAAAAACATTTTTAAGCTATTTCCAAAAGTATCTTCAATAATGTATTGGGCCGTTAGTCATGTTATGTCCTCGATTTTCTTCCCGACTACAGGACTAATTGGAGAAAGCTTGTATAGCTTAAAGGTATGTTAATGCATGAATAAGTCAGACAGACAAAAAAATCTTAAAAGCGATATAACGATCAAAAATGTTCCATGAGACACGCGCGACAGACACGACCCGACCCCATTAAATTGTTTTGTATAGATAGAGAAATTAAATTCCTCTTGTTGATTATAGGTAGATACAATACACTTAAAAGATACAAGTATGTACTTAAGTACATAGCAACCCAAAGCGCCAAAAGTAAATTGAAACTCCTCTTTGGAAGGAGGAAATAAAAACAATACGAAAATAGGTTAACCGCTCCCGTGGGAATGCGAAGGTCTCCTCTCCAATCGGATTTTGTATCATCTGTAGTGTTGCTATCGTGAACAAATTATGCAGGACAAGTACAATAAGTAGTCGTAGATAGTACGTAGGTTAGTATAAACTACACAGGATGTACAAATAAATACTATCAAGCGGTGGTTAAGAGATGAACCCCTTGGGATCCCTGAATCACCATATATGTTCCTCGATGTTTTGTGGCTGGTTAGTTTACCATGGGAACTCAAAGTGCTCCATCTCTGGACCACCGCTTAACCTATGGCTTAACAGTATTTCCTGGGACACCTGTATAGGCACCATATACTTAATTCTTAGTTTAACTGGTACAACAGTAAGGTAACGACTCTATATAAATGTCTCTGTACGGTCGTTATAGAAAAAGAGAGCCGCTGAATCTTGCATTATCGAATACGTTAAAGAGGATATAGTACACAATAACGTACTTATATGTTAAACACTACGACCGTGATCATTATAAGGATGGACTTAATGGTTTGTGTCATGTACCTCGCGTCGCGTTGTTTCTGTATACATACCAGTCGTACCTTCTCCAGTCTTCTCCAGTCGTACCGGTTTTCCGGTCCACTGAATCGACGAAAGGGAGGACGAGTGTGTGCGCCTGCTTTTGCGCAAACGCTTGCGCACCTTAAAATATTCTGCGCACCTGACCGCTTCCGCTTAATAGACTCCGATGAAGACTAGGAGTCGAAGCGGTTGCCATGACCGAAATCGGTCGGATGGTTCAAATCTGTATACATAGGTATATGTAAAGTATAATAAAATCTGCTTTAAATTGAAGCTTCTACTCATAAATCTAAACAACATTTACCAAGGAACCCGTAGTCAATGTGCAAAAAAAATATAATAACTTGGCGAATCAACTGATATATTGTACTTACGAGTTAGAAAGATCAAAAATAATTTCGCGAATTGACAATGGGTTCCTAAGAAAAAGTTGTTCAGTTTCTTGAGTTGATGCCCAAGTTTAAATAGTTTCAGTTTTTTTTTAATCAATCTTTATTTATAGAGGGTTATTAGACCTTACATAATCTAAATATTTCCCTTGTGAAAAATCTGGCAACACTGTTGTTACTCTCACGGCTAGTTTGGAGTTGCCAAATAAAAATTTTGCGACGAGCAGAATTGGAAACATTCAGGAGCATGGACATTTGCTCTGACGACGTGATTGTTTTACTGAAACTTATTTCTCTGTAGTTTAGTTGTTGTTCTTTTTTGTCTAGTCTTGGTGTAGGTAGAGTTTACAGTTCGACTTGGATATTTCTGAATGTACCTACCACAATGACAGAGGTTTGAAGGCTTTTAACAGTGCATTGCGAGAAGAGCATAATACTTGTAATTTCCTATCATAATTTAGAGAATGATGTAATTATGTGGGAATTAACTTTTCCCTTTAAAATTCACAATAAATATCCAGGGACAAATAACACTTTTGTTTTTGTTTGGTTTACCTTTTATTTGTTACCAATAACTTTTAGATATGTTTACTCGAGTCTCACGGAGGTGGGCGTTAATAGCTGCGATACAATCCGAAAGGACTAATATATGTAATTATTATCGTACAATCTTGTAAATCTTATAATCGTGTACAATGTTGTTAATCGTGATAAATTGCCCGGGTTATTCATCTGTCGTACCTACCTACCGGCGAATACTTTTCTATTTTACCAATCCAATTTCTATTCATGGTAAGAGTTTAAATCAATTTTTTTCCAATACTTTTGGATTGATACAAATTCATTGGGTATTGGTTTTAAAAAATCCTTTGAATGTCTCGCTATAACGCTTACACTTCAGTGACTGTCTAAAGGCAAAAGATATGACGCAGTTGGGCGTAAAATGTGCCAATTACTCAATACACTTATTTCAAAGGAAAGAGCCTAACAAAGTTGCTAATTAAGTAGATCGGGTACTTTTGATGCTTTTAATTTTTCAATGAAATAAATGAAATAACTTTGAAAAAGGAAATCTGAAATGGTTAAAACCTTCTTTGGGAAATGTCTTGTTCAATTTTTAATTATAATTTTTCGTACACACCTGTTTTCAAATTTCCTTCTCAAGTAACATTTTATTCCAAATGTTTAATACTAGGCACCATCAACACACAAAACGAAACACCCCGGAAAATAGGGGTGGTATTTTGAAAACCGCATTTTCACGATTCCCGATTAGGCCTTTTATGGGATAATCTCATTCGGTTTTGAGGGGTTCCCTACATCAAAAGACACAGTTATATTATCTACATTTCGGTACGGTCACCCTGGTTACAGGTATTTCGCGCAATAGAATTCGAATCTCACGAAATGCAATGTCGAAGGATAGGACCGAAATTAAACGCAATGTTCGTTGAACGGACTAAGATATCCTTTGTTGAATGCAGAACAATGGGGACAGTTTTAGAAATATTTTATCCAAAAGTAATAGGCTCTGTGAATTACTAATGTAGTAAATAATTACATGGGTATTGGGTCTTTAATAGCGATTTCAGTGTATTAGTTTAATAATAAAAACCGCATCAAAATTTTCATTGTATTTTTAGTGTAAGGTGCGACTTGTATTGTATTGTATGTATTCTGCGATTGTTCACTGGAACAATATTTCATATAATATAACGTGCTTACTCTCTTAGTGCCTAATATTTTCAGTCAGCGCTTCAACTCCTGATTCTGATTAACTTTATCAAGAAAAAAAATTTGGACCCTTCGTACAAATTGATAAGCTGAACAATAATTTACTTTACTCCTTCGTCGCTCGCTTATGCTCGCACCGCAGTCGCTCGAAAGTCAAAATAGATACATGTGCGAACGAAGTTAATATAAAATATTATTGTTGGTAAGTAAAATACCACCTCCACCAATCCGGACTTGGCCCCCGTGTATGGAGTATGGCCTAACCTTCCCAAAGTATGAGAAGAGACCCGTGCCCCTGCAGTGGGGGCGATATGGGTTGTTAACAAGTAAAATAAAACATTTTCGATCCCCTCCGATCTACAATACAAAAGAAATCTTACGTGATGTACAAATACAATATTCAGTTTCAGACTTTGTTCACATAACGACCTATAAATACTTCCATAATGAAACACTGAATAACCTAATCCATTTCCAAAAAAAGCGGTCAAGTGCGTGTCGGGCAACGCGCAGTGTATGGTTCTGTAGTACTTCGACAGACACTGCTTCAAGGGGAAAACCTCCCGTCTTATACAAAATTGACTACTACTCGTTAACTTGTAAAGCCTACTTAGCTGTGATAGTTTTCCTTTTAACTTCGTTATATACAGAGTGTAAGGGACAGGTTTATGAATAAATTATGAACTTGATTGGACAGTTTGTATGGAGAAGCCGATTTTTTTCGTTCCCTGAAAAAAATTCTTGTGGAAAGTTGTTCAGTTTCGTCTACTGAGCAAGCCCTTAAAGTTGTCCCTTATACCCTGTATACTACTGCCGTGATTTTTTTCACATTTCTAGAACCGTTTAGCTGGCAGGGGGAAGGGGAGTCATGTGCATGACTTTAACAAAATCGAAAACGGATCCCTGAATCGAAAAATGGTTTTCGCAAACCCACAATATTTATGAAAGACCTATCCAACGACCTCCCCCCCCCCCCCCTCCACTATAGGATAGTCAAGAAAAAATTATTCATCCCCACTTCCCGTGTAGGGGAGGTAGCCTGAAAAATAAGTTTTTCAAGATATTATTTTACCACTTTGTCGGCTTAAATTATACAGTAATACCCCGCTTAACGCGAGTGATGCGTTCCAGACAAAATCGCGTTAAGCGAAATTCGCGCATAACGGGGCACAAACAAATAACGAGCTAAAATATAAATCAATGTACTTTTGTTAGAGAAAATTGACACAAAATATTAATCACTTGCACTTTTTTTTCGCACTTTAGAAAAATAGCTGTCTAAGGTTTTTTGTGTCGCATTTTGTTTGCGCTCTTGCAAAATTCTAAAAACTATTTTCCTATCTTTGGAGTTACCGGCGAGTCAACCGTCAAGCGTTTTTCAATTAATGAGCAGTTACGGTTTGCTATTGGTCAATGCAATCACACCACTTAGCATGCAAATGAACCAATCAACGCATTCGCGTAAAGCGGGGTAAATTAGCGCGAATTTTAAAAATCGCACTATAACGAATCCGCGTAAAAAGGGGTCGCGTTAAGCGGGGTATTACTGTATGCATATTCGTACCAACTTACAGCTCTCTAGTACTAATGGTCTCTGAGCTAAGCCGCGAACAGACAGACAGCCATGGTGAAAAACTATAAAGGTTCCTTGTTGACTACGGAACCCTAAAAAAGTCATCATCATCAGCCTGTATAAGTCCACTGTTGGACACAGGCCTCCCCCAACCAAGGCACGCCACTTATTACCTATCTTGGAATTCGAATCAAACGGATATACATACATACACTGAAATATTCTATTAATTCTCCCAGTAATGTTTCAGCCATTATCCTTAAGTTGCGTAAAAAGGAAGAGAAATATATGTATGTACCTACTTTCTTTAAAATTGGTTACACTAAGTTCCGGAAATCAAATATAGCGTCACTTTTAATTATCTTTGGTTAAAGTCGAGAAAATCTTGGTTCTTTCATATACCCACAAGCGCTGTAAAGTACTCTAATAAGGGGCAAACGAGCAAACAAGCAATGCAATCGCAAAATCGCAACTGGTCTTCATAAAAGGGGGAAGGGCGGAGAGAAAATTATCTCGTGAATAAATTATATTCTTCCCTCTTTTATGAAGACGACTGAAGTGCATTTTCGCATTTTTTTTCTCGTTTGCTAGATCAAAGACGTTGCAGGAATCCGGAGTCGTGGCCCCGCAAATATAAAACGAATAAAGAATTTAATGTGACTTGATGTCTGTGCATAATAATGTTAGAGTGCTTTGTGATGTTTCCTGGTGCTAGGGCTCTGCTTTGTTTGTTTTGACAATTGAATTTGTTCTGTAGAATTTGCACTTTTTTCGAGATTACTTTTTAGGTGTCCAGATAGCTTTTTAAGGGAAGGGACGGGTTCTTGGTTTCAAAAAGCTTTCTAATTCCTTGCTTTGTGGACTTACGAAATAAATAAGAAAACTATGTACCTACTCTATTTTCAGGGATTTATTTGTGTCCAAGCAATATCTTATAGACTTTATACACTATTAATATCAATTGTTTTTTTCATATATCTTGCGTGTAGTCAAATTAATTGGAATAGAGACCTTTTAGAATACTACAGAACGTAGTCCTTGACTGCATATAGTACAGCAGACACATAATACACTGATACATTATTTACAAACGATACTATTTGGCACTGTACGTACTTATTCCGTTTGATTAAAGTTAATTTTCTTGTGCCAACTTGCCTTTCAGGTTTAATAATAGCAACACGATATTACAAAATATCGTCAAGCAAGCACCATAAGTTATTTTACTTTTATTTTACCTATTATATCACTTATAAAAACAGCGCAAAAACATTGAAATACATACATATGTAAAATTGTGTTGCTATAACTTGACAAATTATAGATTCGGTAAAAAATAAGCTGGTACGATTTATCCTTTTTCTATAAGGTCTGTTTATTTTTAGAGTTTTTTTCTTACACTGTACATCGTCCAAGCCCAGAATTCAGGATACTTCAGTAGGTATCTTTTGGCACACATTAACAAGTATTAATCTAACTTAAAACAAGCTAAGCCAAGCTTAACGTATATTACCATATTATATTATAACATTTCATATTACAACAATTCATAACGACGGAAAATTATTTAGATTGACAGCTTCAATTGACTCTAGGCCTTAATTATACACCCATAGGGACGAAGCGTTTATCACTGAAATGATTTTGTCGTCGTAAATTCCCCAATGTAGTTGAGGTTGAAACATAACTGACAGGAAATACGCTCCCAAAAGGCGAATAGATTTCCATAAACGCTCCGAAATTGGTGCCATTTTTTAAATTTAGTTTACCGTTAAAAGGTCTTTGATAGTACGGCTCGTTAGCTCAAAATCCGGTTCCATCCGGCAGAAATCATGAAAGGACAATGCTCACGAATTATGGAAAAAAATCACAGAGCGAACAGATACAGAATGTATCTCAAAATTAGCTCTATCTCTAAATCTAAATTAGTAGCTCAAAATTTTAGTCATATTTAGTGATACAATTCTACTATGAATATTTCACTATAAGATTCTGTGGGTAAATGTGTGATATTGCTATTTGTTTTTATAAGGGGTGATTTTTTCAACCTTTTAGACATCGTCAAATTGGTTATATTCGAGGATGTCGGACGCTTCAGGTAGGCGAAACTGAAGAAAACTATCCCTACTTAACTTAGTTGTAATATTAATTTTATATTGTTGTGTATTTATAGTATTTGTATATTTTTAAATGTATTGTATTTTATATATTTCTATGGGCCAAATAAAATAAATAAATATAAATAGTACCCTAGTAGTTTTAGTAGTGTTACATCACTTTCACGACCACAATAGAAGAAAAAAACTGTACAAAATAAGGTTCAAAAAATCACCTCTGATAAAACAAATAGCAATATCATCCATTTAGCCACAGAATCTTATAGTGAAATACTCATAGAGTAATATCACTAAATATAACTAAAATTTTGAGATACCTCCTGTATCTGTTAGCTCTGGGTTTTTTAGTATTATCATTTGGCATGCATGTAGCTTTTGCAAGTACCTGCACGTTTGCAAGTACCTGCAACAAAAGCTACATGCATACCAAATTTCATGATTTCTGCCGGATGGGACCGGATTTGACCTTTTTTTGAGCTCACGGGGGCCGTACTATAACACCTCCACTAACACATTAGTTAACATTTTCACACATTTTTTTTTTATAATACAAAACACTAATGTATCCAAAAATAGGCCGTAGCAATAACAATATCTGATATTCGTTGCACTTTTAATGCCCTTATAAGATGGGAATATACTTACAAAGATTCCGCATTTGGGAACTGAATTTTATCTACAATACAACAAAGTAACGCCATTAACGCTGATCTAGATTAAGGTAGCGAGAAAATTGTCTTCCACCAACTACAGAATCCTACAAAATTGGGCCAAAAACCCGCGATTCGGTACTCCTGGCACACCCCGGATACTGGCTCCTTCTATCTAGTGGGAACATATTATGTCTGAGAAGATTTTGAGTTTTACAGGTCTAGGTCTTAATTGGTTCTATCGATTTTTACTATATCTAGAATTTTACCGTTTTTTTTTACGAAGTTACAGCGACCCAGCCAGCGGGACACGTCTATAACAGGCTGTAACTTCGTAAAAAAAAAAACGGAACAAATTCTAGTACTAGTAAAAATCGATAGAACAAATTAAGACCTAGAGCCCTGTAAAACTCAAAATCTCCTCGGACATAATGTTCCCCCTAGATAGGAGCCCCGGATACTCCACTATACAAATCGTGCACTTTATTTACCTACTATGACCTCCCTTTTTAGTTTTTATTAACACATAGAAGCGAGCGAGATAACTGAGCGACCAATGTATGGACCGTATCCACAGGGAAGGTGAGTTCGCGTTCAGAGAGCGGCAGGGAGTGTCGGGTGTCCAAGGGAGTGTCCATGTCAGCCAAATCATGAAACGACTGGTCATATCGTTGAGGAACCCCGAAAAAACACTAGGTTAGGTTACTGATGTTACCGTCTAAAGGAGCCTTCTGCGTTGACTCTGTTTTGTCGGAGCTCCTTGAAATCATGGCCAGTCAATGATTTTCCCCGACATCCATACTGTATGTGACACTATTTAATACACTATGCTCCTGATTTGAAGCGATAAGGCTTCATTACGCAACATAGGCGGAAATCGGTTTTATATTATCGATATCTACAAGATATAAAGGGAAATTCATTTGTGCATAAAATTATATAAAGTCAAATAAAGATTATTGTATTATCAAATAAAGTAAATGTACAAAACAAAAAGTACAAACAAATTAACTTTATTAACATAAGGTCCAGCCTTATATCTTCTAACTCTTTACTTAAAAATTCATTTAATGCTTACTTATGAGTTACAAAAATATTTGTATTTTGATTTTATTTATAAGATGGTGTGTTCTTTATCCTATCGAACGTAGGGGTTACAATAAAAATCGTTGAACACTATTTAAAAAACCCCAGAACAACTATTACAAAATGAATAAATGCATTTTAAATTAAAATATAATAAGCATTATACTATACAGAATGTTAAAAAAGTGCGTTTGAGATTTTAAGGGGTTACTCAGAATCAAGTAGAGAATACATCCGATCAACAACTTTTTTTTTCAGTTTCCCATACTACTTCGTGAATAAATAATTTGTATGGGAAACTGAAAAAAAAGTTGTAGATCGGTTTTCTTTTATATATTTTTCCTGTATTCTATACTTGATTTGATTCTGAGTAACCCCTTAAAATCTCAAATGCACTTTTTTAACGTCCTGTATAATACTTACAATGTATAGGTATTGAAAATTTAGGTCTTGTTCTTAGCACAATATTCACATTAACTTAACATGGTCATTATTACTATAACTAAACTCTGGACTAGGATATTCGACTGCATCACAAGTTAAATCTATTTTTTTTATCCATTAAATATACTCATGGACAAAAAAATGGACACAAGGTTTGTTGCACGACTTTTGAAAAAATAACTCAATCTAGCAAAATAACACCAAACCGAAAGTTCAAAAACTGTGTGTTTACTCTTTATGATTTTAGTTCGGTGGTTTTGTAGTTTTTTGTTTTTAGTATTTAGTAGTTTTGTAGACCGAGTTATTTTTCCAAAAGTTTTTTAGTCCACCGGTTTTTTAGTCCACCAGTGTAGTTCTCCTAAAACAACAGAAAAACTTACTTATTTGATATTTTAATCAATTTGGAGCAAAAAATCAAATCAGTTCGTCAAAGACTATGACGTCACATGCCAGTTACACGAATTTCAGAACAACGTTTCTAACAGTTGATACAAAAATTACTTCGAAAGAAATTAATAAATATCCGGGACAAATCACATACCCACGAATACGAAGCCCTAATCACTAAGCTACCGAGTTAATGGGGAAGAAAACGCAAAGCTATTTGCAGATGGCGCTACGGACGCTTGACTCATAACAACTTTCAATTAGTTCCGCGTTTTTTATTATCGAGGTGTTATAAATTAGTTTTTTTTTCTGTAAAATTGTTAAATGGTAAATGTATGCGACTTGGACTGTTCCTCAATTAAAGGCGAAGTTGAAAAGTACATAATTGAAAGCGTAACATTTCCCACGTCTTCTTCATCCGAGAATCTTTAGGAATTTATGATTTCCATTATTATTGCAACCAATCGCCACACAATGCGGCATTTTTTTAATAATCTTATGTTTAGTTCACGTAAATAATTTTTTTCTATACGTTTTGACAGTTAGTATGAGTCAAGCGATATCAGCGCCTCTATCGGCGAGCTTTGTCAGTTTTCTTCCCCATTGTCACGGAAATTTTCGAGCTGTTTTACTAATTGTGAATCGGAGTTTAATTATAGGCGTAGATCCTTAGTCTTATTTTATTCTAGCATTTAATTAGGCCAAACTTTATACTATCTCTCTCACGCAGAGACACACTTCGTCAAATACAGAAATATTTTGAGTTCCTTTATATTCAGTTTGCCCGTTTTCGACACTGTAAAAAATATACAGGGTGTAAAAAAATTGGTGTAGGACCCGTTAGCTGGGGATTCTACTCATCGCACTGAACAACTTTTGTTCTACGACTTTGCTCAAATCACACAAAAAAAATGTTGGACTTTTCATACAAATTGGTCAATCTGATTTGCCATTTTTGTATGGAGAGTCCAAAAATTTTTTTTTGCGATTTGAGCAAAGTCGTAGAACAAAAATTGTTCAGTACGATGAGTAGAATCCCCAGCTAACGGATCCTACACCAATTTTGTTACAGTCTGTATATATTAAGGCCATAATTTCGTTTAACCGCAGTATCGGTAAAGTGTTTTGTCTTTTTCTCTCTGTATCGAAAAGACAAGGATAGGATGCTTAAATTAAGTTTATTCCTGTCAAATAAGTTTAATCGTAAACACCGAATCGACACCAATGTTTAATTATAAGATATTAAACTTAACGATTAATTTACCTGCTCACTGATTGTCTATGGTATCTGATTATTTGGCCAGTTCACAGGCCAAGGAGACAGAATGCAAGGAGGTTGGAGCATCAGTCGTCTGCATCCTCTTCCTCGCTCATTTCCTCCTCACTGGTGCAGTCTGGCTCCGAAGATTGGGACATGCACCGTTCGCACCAACACACGAAAAGGTAGTTTTGGGCTAGCTCCTGAAATAAATATAGAATTGAATATTTTTAGAAACTTACCAACAAGAAATTTATATCTATGTTGGTACCATGTGACTTTTTTGAAATCTATCTACAGGCTGTAATTTTTTTTTAAATATTTTACGCTAAAAGGAGTGAAATCACTCAATTCATCTCAAAAAGGTAATCTAAAAAAATTGTTACAATAATATGGTCTATTTTATGTAATAAATCTCAAAAAATCTAACCTTTTGCCTGGAATGCCTTGACCTCTGCAGCGAGCACTCATCCAGGTAGCTGATACAGATCTCGTCTCCCGGCTGTATAGGTTTAGTGGCCTTCAGTTGCACTCTGTGATTGCCATATGGAAATGTAGCTTCTGCATTCGGTGCACAACTATGGTTGCAAGCGCTTTGCAATTGGAAGAGACCGGAACCTTCTGTGTTTAGAAATGTACCGGATTCTGGAAAGATGGAAGGTTTGCTGCTGAAATAGTAGATTTGGATAAAAATGTTTTAATTTGTGAAGTTGTAGTGGAGATATCATAACTGATGGTTTAGACGACAACTTCTTGGGATAAGTTGAATTTCATCTTCTTATTCACCTCTGTTGAGGAAATAAAGAGGCTTAAATAAATAAATAATAATTCACCTCTGTAATTTCTGGTCACCTGTATAGTATTAATACCTACTTATTTTAAATATAAAGGTAAATATTACTATTGTTAGTACTATTATCTAATCTGTGCTATTGTTTATTAAGTATCACTATTGTTGTGCAATAAAGTGTATTCATTCATATAATCATTATACCTATTTATATCACTGACAAGAGCCTTGCTTTTTAGATAAAAAAGATTATATCACATACAGTCATGTTTTATCTACTAAAACTTATTTTGTTTCTTTTTGTAAATTATGATGAAAAATATATATCTCTCCCTCTCTCTTCATTTATAGCATCCCTTAAAAGAATTCTGCCAATGTCATGCCAGTCACGGGAGTGATACTTACGCTGATGTGAGGTATAAATAACGGAATAATCGAAATATAACAATAAACACCCACCTTCCTCAACATACTGGTAAAGCTTATCAATAAATAGGTCTATCTGCTGCCTCTCATCATCCGACATGGTGAGGTCAGAGACGGCATTGACCCACATGGCCAAGGGGCTGGTACCGATGCCCTGCCCATTGGTGCCCACTAAAGCCATGAGCGTGCAGAAACCTTCCGGTGTCAGGAACTGGAAAAGAAACAGAGAGAATTTATTTGGCAATTAAAACAAAATTGAAAAAAAGAATTATGTTAGACTAAAAATATCCTAGATACATGTACATGCACAGATTATTTTTTAAGTTTTCAATTTTTCTGTGGTTTCAATTTGCAACTCGGTGGTTCAGTGATCCTGATTGCTGATCCTAGGGTTGTGGGTTCAATTCCTGCTCAGGGCAACCATTTCTGTGATGAGCAATTTGTTTGCTCTGTGTCTGGGTGTGTTATATCTGTATATGTCAGTCTCTGGTTCCCATAATACAGGGAATCCTAGTTTGGAGCCAGGTGACTGTGTGTGATTTGTCCCAGATGTTTATTTATATTTATTTATTAGGTATTTAAAGACAAATTTCTAAATCACACCAACCTCTTGCACATGGTCACTGCTAATCACGCGACTCGTCATCTCCCTCAACGTATTGAGTTGATCTGTGAACTGTTCTCCCAGCAGTTTGTGAACCAACTCAGCATCTTCGTTTATGGTGCGGTGGCAGAATTGCTTCACTTTGCCGGTGGCCGCCTGAGGGTCGGGGCTTTGGTGGATGAAGGCGAGTATACGGACCAGTAACATGATGCTGGTAGTCTCCGGAGGGTAGTGCATTTGTCTGAAATTTTTTAATAATTTATTTTTAGTTTTTCGAAAGTAAGTTGCAAGTGACACTGTTGCTGTCTCTCTCTCTTCCTCTCTGTCTCTCCCTCTCCCTTGTTTTAATAGCATAGGAAACTCCTGTTTGAAGATATGTTCTGAATAATCTTTAAGCAATGTTAAACATTTTGCATGCCTCACGATATTTTGATTTTGTAAGACCAAAATAGACACTTTGTTCTGTGCAACATATTTCAATTTCATAATTACATTTTACTACTTAATTGATGCAGTTAAATAAAAAATACAACTCACTTCCATGCCTCCAAAAGCACCGTAATAGGATGCTGGGCATCGCTGACTTCATAACAGAGAGTTTTATGATATGCAGCGAATGCCCGCTGCCGACAGCCCTCAGAGCAGTACAACACACCGCACTGAGCACAGCTTGTTACATTCTCTATGTTAGAGTGATAGCAGTCCGAGTGGGGTAGAACAATATCTGGTTTGCAGGATAAACGGCGTACATTCTGCTCTGGAGTTTCCAATGGTCTGAAAGAAAAAGAGAAGGTGATTTCCCATTTGTGAACAGGACACAATAGAGTTCCCTAGATATGGTTTTCACCTAAAATGAAATATTATAGAGGGACTGATATTTTGGTAAAAATGTACAATAGTGGGCATTTGATAGGGGGGGGGTTTGGGTGAGGGGGGTGGAGTGGTCATTTTATTACATCATTTTTAGAGTTTGAAAGGGAAAAAAGCATAAAAATGTAGCTAGCTACATGCACACCCCTATTTTACCCCTTTTTCAATGAAACCTATCTGAGAAACCTGCATTTCAGGATTCTAGTTATACAATATAAATAAATTTACCGCATGCAGAAATCACAGGCCAAATATCTGTAGGCAGCATTCCAGGCGAACTGACACGACACTAAGGGATCCTCCTCCAGAATAACATCACCTTTCTCAAATTTCTTCGTTGCAAATAAACCTTTCCCCTGCACAGAAAAATATAGTCAATTCATCGAACATATTAGAAGTTCAAAGTGACAATCTTAGAATAAGCCAGTCGAATTAGTAATAATGAGATCGAAGGAGCTATTAAATTAAAATGATGAGTGATAGAATGGTGGTGAGTGCTAGCCGGAAGACGTAGTTACTTAGGTACCTTTCCACTGTCTAGTGACTAACAGAACAAGGGCTATAGTTATATCGACTTTTGAAGCTTGGAGATGCATGCTGGATGGTGAAAGCATAAGGCAGCCCTCCTATGTGCACCCCAACCTATGTTCGGTTAGAGTAATCTTATTCTTAGGGGCGGCAACAGGAACAGTGCACGCATTCCAGTAGAGATAATAATTTCATTTGCGTATTTTACTGTCATTTTTGTAGAAACACATTGAAGAGTTATCATATCAGACATTGGATTGTGTTGGTAAGTAAATTAAATGGCACTTACTTTTTTGCTATTTGATGTTCGTATCTCAAACCCTGCCATTTTATTTGCAAAACCTGACTTCTTTCAAGAATTCAGTTAATTCCCTTTGTAAATTTTATGAAAAATCGAGAAACACAACTGAATTGAATTACACACAGACAACTTATTTTAGGTTAGAACCAGTGTTGACGGCACAGAAAATGAAAAAAGTCCAAAACCACTGAGAAGTTCCATTTTGACTTGAAAAGTTCCATTTTGACTTGAAAAGTTCCGTTCACATGCCACAGTAAAACTTTTTCCCCACAGCGTGCGCGCGTCGCCGACGCCACAACGTTATTCGCAACTAGGTAGGTAGGTACTAGAACCGACTATTATCGGCTCAGAGATATTTCAAACTGATATCTGTCGGACATGTCCGTCGTGGAGGGGAGGCCACGTAAGGCCACCTTGAGGGGTCCGGGCCTCTCAACCGGTAGCGTGTAAAAGAACCAGTTAATGCCGCTGGTTTGCTCGAGGCTGCCTCGACAATGCGGTACTTTTGGGGTGGTGGCGGCGGCTGCGAGCGCGGCGGCAGTGGAGCAGTGTGGCGGCCGAGAGGCCCGGCACGGTTGCAGCGCTGCCAGCAGGGGCCGGCGCCTTTAACCGGACCACATAAGTGGCCCGGAGAGGGGGCGTGGCGGCGGTGGGTGTCGTGCTGGGCCCTGGCTTGGCCAGGTGCTCGAGACCTTGGCAAAGCGTCGGGGCACAGGTGGGTGGAGGCGACTGGGTTGTTGGCGTCGGTAGGGCGCCAGGTCGCGCCAGGCATGGGTCGTGATGCTGCAGCGGTCCCGCGGCCGGGGGCAAGAAGCAGGTAGGGCCTCTTCTCCAGGGCGCAGCGGGGCGGTCGCCGGCGTTCAACGAGCGGCGGAACACCTTCGCATAATTTCCTCGGCAGCTGAGGACTCATAGCGGGGAGGGGGACGGGCCTCATGAAGCAGCTCCAAGAAAAAGCGCTTGGCCGCGATCACTACTCGTCCCCCTCCTCATCGCGCTTTAATCGTGTGCGGAGGAGTGGCAGGGGTCAATGCGACTGAGCCGCCCCAGCTCGATCACCGCGACTTCTTCTGGCCGCACAGGTCAGTTCTCTCGCCGAGTCACTCCTCATGGATGTGCAAGTACCCTGCCATCCAACGGAGCATTTCCTCCGGCAAGAAATCAATGTTTCTTAGTCGGACCGTCACGTCATGAGCAAGTCACGCTCATAACGGCTGAGGAGATGCTCTCTTGGCAGGCAGAACTTTCCTACCAGAGAGAGCCATTGGCTGGGGGCCGAGGGTGATGGCGAGGGAGTCTCACGCGTGGTGAAA
Source organism: Coleophora deauratella (assembly GCA_958295455.1). NCBI lineage: Eukaryota > Metazoa > Arthropoda > Insecta > Lepidoptera > Coleophoridae > Coleophora > Coleophora deauratella. The sequence goes on along the minus strand of OY282405.1, from coordinate 4,138,971 downwards.
AATGTCCTGGTACACAGGAGTTGGGACACTGAAATCTAAAAGAAGGCGACCGAAGCGAGCCCAAAGAAAAATTTCAATGTAGCGTCTGTCGTCTCGTTTTTAGCCAAGTCAAACACCAGTAAAGTAAATTTGGAACTTCCTTCAGCGCGAGCTTTATTTATCACTAAAAGTTCCGAAAAGTTCTGATGATCATTAAGTTCCGCAAAAGTTCCGCTGAAGCCTCAAAAGTTCCGAAATCAGAACAAAAAGTACGCGCCGGCAACGCTGGTTAGAACAAGAGTCACGACACAAGTGTTGCCATATGCCACCTTCCAAAATCGAAATAGTAAGAAAAGGAAATCTGAAGTTAATTACAAATGAAACCTTTAGGCGGATAACACACTGCTCCTGAATCCGCTCCGGTGTACGGTGCGGCGGCTTTTTCACTATGAAGTCGTTCCATAACCAAGTTAAGATTCACCTGACAAGAGTTTGTCCCTTTCACACTTCAAAAAAATATAATATGCTATCCTGCTGTCAGAGTGAAAATTACTCTAACGAAACTAATTTGGAACGCTTTCTATGTAAAGTGACAAGTTAAATCGCACCCCGGAGCTGATTCTGGAGCAGTGTGTTATCCACCTAAGTAAATAGAAATGTGAATGTACGAACGAAATCTTTTGGGATTTTAGTGAATCAAAAAATATAAATTCTTAATAAATAAAAGTTTGCAAAGGATAATTGACAATGATATGATTAGCTCTTTGTAAATTCGTCATTGGCGTTGACATACAGTTTTTTACTTTTTTTATATCTTTAAAAAGTGCACATATGAAAGGAATTGAAATAAGACCCAATTTTATCGCCCAGAAAAATATTAAAAAAAAAAGAAGTAAAAAAAAACATTTTTATGGACGTTAATATTTTTTAAATAGAATCTGCTGTCCCCTAATAAACAAAACGTTCTAACTTTTAAATTAAGCAGACTAGAATGTTAAAACAAAAAAAGTGAGGACTGGCAGTAGATGGCCACCCATAGAAATAAAAAAATGCACAAAACTAAGACTAGGAAAATCAAAAACTAGCATTTAGAGCAACAGTGCAAAAAATAGCATATCTGGAATACTTATCGTTTAATCGCTTTTAGCAACTAATGTCAAATATCTCAAAGAACTAAAAAAATTGGGTTTATGGGTGTTATTTTTTCTTTTTTGCAATTTAACACAAAAATTGAAAAAAAATGTAAAAAAAATGCTTTTATTTAATTGATGGTGTTTTTTTTTGTGTAAATTTTTATTTCAGTGGCAGGGCCATTTACTGCCGATCCTCACTTTTTTTGTTTTAACATTCTAGCCTACCTAATTTAAAAGTTACAACGTTTTGTTTACTTGGGGACAGCAGATGATATTTAAAAAAATAAACATCCATATTTTTTTTCTTTTACTTTTTTATTTTTTTAATATTTTTTGGGCGATAAAATTGGCTTTTATTTCACTCCCTTTCATATGTGCACTTTATAAAGACTCACCTGTATACAAAAATCTGATTTCATCCTACCTGATGGAAAGTGATGTTATAGTCGAAAAAGATCGTACAGTCGCCCACAGATATATCTGAACCCCCCCTCAGTATCTATAACGACGTAACAACCAAAAACGCAACACGCAAACGAAAACCTTCGGTTAAAGGAAATATATAACGATGGATGTTTTCTCGGTTATGCCATCTATTGATTAGTTTACGAAGGAACAGCTGCTATGGTACCATACATATCTTTATTTCAACCTTACAACAGCCGCCGATATGGCTCATTGCGTCATAGGCATAGAAAGTATGATGAGTATGATGACAAATTTCAACATTTAACCTGGCAAGACAATAACCCATCTTGGTAAGCACCTGCTTTACAAGCCAGAGGTCGGGAATTCGAATCCTAGCATGGTAAAATGTATTTTGTTCTTTATATCTATTACTGTTCATAAATCAGATTTTCTATAATTTGAAATAGAAATACAAAAAGTTCCAGCAGTGCCACAGCCGAGCAAGTAATTCGGAAGAAGTTTTCGCGCAGGCACACGCAAACATCTACTAGTTAGAAATTGCGATAGAGGGCGTTTCAAAGCAAAGTGCGAATTACGTTTTAAAACTTGGGGGTTCAGATATATCTGTGGGCGACTGTACACGAAAACTTAAATAAGAGCTATATTCATTTTTGCCTTGAAGATCCCCAGATTGTAGGAAGGAAGTAATCGGGAAACACAGACACCGATAGGGATAAGGTTAAATTAAGTAAAACCACAGAAGCTATATTTTAGAGAAATTACGTTTATTGCCTTTAAGCACCTAGTTATTAACGTGATTTACAATTACTTACCTGAATTACTATTTGTTTAGTTAAAAGTAAGTAATACACGCAACACCGCAGCAGCCTTAAATATACAGGGTGTAATACTCGCTAATGGCAGTTCTACTGAACGAAATTGGACAGCATTTGTAATTCAACAATAGTGAACCTAGATCTATCTATTTTTTTACAAAAGTCCCTTTTTATTTCACAGCTTAAATTCTAGTCTTACTACCTAAAAGTTTATTAGTCTAGTGGTCATAACAACTGATGAAATATCAGTGTTACGCCCCTTCCGCTTCTGGATCCCTTACTTTATACGAGTCTACTTGCTCTGCTACATTTGCTTTGTAAAAGTCTACTTGGGCTATCGTGTCAAACATAGGCATTTCTTTTGTTTCAGGTGTAAAGCACAGTAGGAGGGCTGCTACGACAGCAGACCCAGAGAAGAGAATGGAAGGTAGTGCTTCAAGCCTCGTCATCTGTAAAGGAAATCAGCTTTTAGGTACTCACGATATATACGTAATTTTAATACGATATATACGTAATTTTAATAGGTACCTGTCTACTATAAGACAGTGTTTTTCAAATTGCGAGTCAGAGACCCCGTCCGCGCCCCTTGGAGTATATACAAAAAAGTTCCTACGTGAGGTTCTTGAAAACCTACAGAGCGAAGTAGGTATGACATATGTATTTATAATTAATTATACCTACATTAATTAATTAATTATTTGACCTTATGGTGTTCGTCGGGCATCTGCGGGTAACAAGCTGGCAATTCTTGTAACATTAGCTATATGTATTTAAAACCCTTGGTAGATTAATGTTTTATTAAGAAAAAAAAACACTGTGATAAAGATAAACAAGGATATCCTATGGCATAAATACCAGCTGATACTATAACGTTATGTATAAAATCCTAATAATTAATACTTGCGTTTTTACAATTATTGTTATAATATTCTGGTAGAACCATCTATAGAATTATAGTTATTAGGATTTTCCGACAATACTTATTTATACATTTTTCACTTTTATATTATTATTCAACAAAAAGCCTTAGTCTATAAGAACCCCCCCCCCCTGATTAGTACCAGGCTCGAAAGTACCCGTGACTGTTTCCCGAGCCTACCTATATAAAGTTACTTCATATTGATTAATATTTAAAATCGAACTAACAACCGAATGAGCTACCTTATAATAACAAGTATCTGCACTCACCAAAAGGGGTGTCAAAGGTGACAACATACTCCCAATCCTAGCTGCAGTGTTACCGCATCCAATGAGAGACCCTCGCACGCTAGTTGGAAACAACTCGAGACTGTACGTGTATATTCCAGTAAAACACACCACCACTCCCAGTTTACTCAAGAGGAACAGCAGGATCTTCAGCCACGATAGTGCTATAAAAACACACAAATATTAAGTAATGGTGATAGCACAACAGTTGTCGTTTCTTCAAAATTGTCATTCTATTTTATTATTTACTAAGGTGATTTGCGAATGAAATGGATGGATCCTATTGAGAATAGTCAAGGTCTTCTGAGAAGTGAATAAACTCTATACTTAACTATTGCATAAGTTTGATAATTATGCGTAAGTATCACGGCAATTTAAAATGTAATACCTACCACTTAAAATTATTTTGCGTTGCGTAAAATCGCTTAGTGAAGCTTCCATTTTGCACAATCTAGTTTTTCATGAATAACAAAAACACAAATTTTCAGCGTTTCAATATTGGAAATAATGTTAACTATAGTGACAAATATACTTACAATCAGGTACAAATTGTTGCGCTGTCAAGAATACAGCACTTGAAATATATCCACATTGCAGTGTAATTCTCCTACCGAATTTGTTGAAGGTGTAGAATGCAATCATATCACCTGGAAACGACGCAATGGCTGCCAATACGAAGTTCGTGTATTTGTCTCCTGGCAGCAGGACTGAATGAACCATCGACCCGTAGTACAAGAAACTGGAGGCGAAGAAACAAAATGACGTAACGGACAAGCGTGTCATTATCTCTTTAGAGGCCATTATATCTGCCAATGTTTCTTTCTCTTTCTGAGTCTCTACGCTAAAGTAATTCCTTATGTCATCATCTGTCATGTCCCCAATATCTTTGTCATTCAAGTCCAGTTTGTTTGTTTTAGAAATAATTTTGAATGTATCCTTCGCTGGTTCCATTCTTCCCCTCAACATCTGCCATCGTGTGCTTTCTTTCAGCAGAATTATGTAGGAAAGGAACAGAATAAGGGGACTGTAGACGACGATGATCAAGGACTTCCAGTGCTTGAGACCAAAGGCTGCGAAACCGAATACCACTTCTCCTACGTAAACGGCGTAAGAAAAAATCACTCCAGCCAATACTCGTTTGGTCTCACCACCGAGTTCGATCACTGTAAAAGAAGTTTCGATTAAATTCATATTCTACCTTTTTAATTAAGATTTTTTTAAGATAGTTTATTAATTATTAGGTTGACTATTTATTCGCCAAAAAGTCGCTAATGATAGATGACTCATACCATACATGAAACTAAATGACAATCCTGAAGGATTAGTTGTCAACACAACATGCACCCCGCTCCCCCCCTATAGACTAGCAATACAGGGCATCGGCCGCTCGCCACAAGGTGGGCAGATGGCCAAGTTAAATTGAAATGTCATTTTCGTTCAATTTTCGTCTTTCAATCTATTTCTGTCAATGGTCGAGGTAACATCGGACAAAATGTGTGTAAATTTATCATAAAAATGCCAATTTGCATCGTTGTCTGATGCGGAAACCGCACCGGGCATCTCAATAAATCAAATGTGCAGGGTTTAATATCAGAAGTAAGCCATATATTGACTAATTTTTATTTAAATAACTTCGTTGCAAAACATATGGTAGTGATGTAACACTTCATCGACTTTTCGATAGATATAGCAAAAAGTTTTGCAACAAAAAATATCTGACTGCATATTTACATAGTTTTATCTAAAGTAGACATGAAATGTATTTGACTTATTTTTTTTTTCTAATTATTTTCAGTTTCCAAAGGAACCCAAATAAAAATTAAACGAATATTAAGACTATGAGCAGACACGACAGCTGAAAAATTTTCTCCTAATATTTCCGCCCAGCTTAGCTATAGATATGTTTTGAAAACTATGATTCGGTTTGATTTCTATTATTTTTTGTTTTAATATGTATTTTTACTGTATTATATTTGTGAATTTGTATTAGTATTGTTTATGTATTAAGATTTAACAAGGCACAATATGCTTAATTAATTTTGTTATCCTCATTTTAAAAATTATCGTAAGTATTTTCGATATTTGTGATCCTTTCTTATTACCTCCATCACTAGATATTTCAGTCGTATTTTGAGTTTTGTCATTTTCAAATACTCTATTGCTATTCGACGATTTAAATCCTTAGACAGTAGACATCTTACGGTGATTGGTCGTAATTCAAACATATGACATTCTTAGATTCAAAAATTCGAACTGTTATGAAGCTTCCCCCTCCCGCACCTCAGATTTTCCCCTCAACTTCGTCCACGCGGTTTCATATTGAAACTGACGTATTAGCGTTCTATAGAGGAATGGAGCGACGATATAAAACTTCTTTGTTTTATTGTATTATATTTGTTAATTTGTATTAGTATTTTTTATGTATTAAGATTTAACAAGGAACAATATGCTTCATTTATTTTGTTATCCTCATTTTAAAAAGTATCGTAAGAATTTTCGATATTTGTGATCCTTTCTATTACCTCCATCACTAGATCTTTCAGTCGTATTTTGAGTTTTGTTATTTTCAAATACTCTATTGCTATTCGACGAATTAAATCCTTAGACAGTTGACATCTTGCAGTGATTGGTCGTAATTCAAGCATATGACATTCTGAGATTCAAAAATTCGAACAGTTATGAAGCTGCTTCCCCTTCCCGCACCTCAGATTTTCCCCTCAACTTCGTCCACACTACACGGTTTCATATTGAAACTGACTTATTAGCGTTCTATAAAGGAGCGGAGCGACTTTTATTTGTTGTCTATTAATTGGATTTGCAAACTTTTTATTTTTGCTCCGATTGTTTAGGTTCATTGGAGAAAGTTGTTGTTTTTCTTGACTAGCATTTGTCACTTATTGGCAAATAACGACCCTGCCTGTAAAATTAAGACTAGGAAATTCTCATTTTTTATCCACAATTGGTAAGCCCTTGGCATCATGTCACCTGGTGGTACCTTGGTAAGCGGTACCACCGAGGTACCACCAGAATAATCTTGGTAAGGCCGCTTCCATGAATATGGAAGATTCCTCAACGCAATGGGGAACTGGCTATCTTATCACCATGTCATCGGTCGGACGGAACACATCAGTGATATTAAAATTGTTGTTTGGCGGCAAGACAAGTTTAGCTAGCCAGGCAAACTCAGAAAATGTTCTACCACCAACCAAACCGCCGAGTCCTACAAATGAACCTCGCCGGAAATCGAACCCGCGACCTCCTGATGTGAAGAGCTACTGAACCATAGAGGCGGTTAATTGTGCGGTATTTTGTGAATATACCTACGACTACTTTCATAAATAGCAATAAGTTTACTTTGGGCAGTGAGCACAACAGAGCGAAATATAGCTTGCAAAGGTTTACAAAAATTACAGTAAGTTTTCAAAACTTACTGAGAACTATCGCGACTGTGTATAAACCAGAAGCGAGTACTGACTCCAAAAACTCCACTGCAAGGTAAGCGTAGAAATATGGAATAAACATTTTGACGATTCCAACTGCACCGCCGATGGAGCAAATGATGGTGGTTGGTTTTCTTCCAATTCTGTAAGATCAAAGAGGTGGTAGTATATATGAACAAACCGCGAGAGTTATTCATTTCCTTTAATTATGATTAGAATGATAAATGATACGGACGACACAATAAAGTGAGTTTATGTATTTACTTGTCAGCGATCCAACCGGTGAACATCATGGATACGATCATCCCAGCGTTATGCACGCTGCCGACCAGGGACGACTTCCAGGAGTCACAACCGAGATTCATCTGGAAAATGACGGATATTCAGTAAACACGTTACCCGTTTAATATCGGCTTAAAAAAATACGTAATTTATAATAATTAATTGCCATACGACATACATACATTTAATTAATTATTATTTTAATTATTATTAATAATATTGAGGGCTTACCAATTGAGGGTAAAAAAATAATAATATTTAAGGTTAATATTTACATTAGAATTAATTAATGAAACGTAAATTATGGTGATGCTGCCTTTTTATATGAATGGTGTTGCACCGTTTCTAGAAATATCTTTGATGTATTTTTATTTTATCCACTATTGGTAAGTCCTTTCACGTGATAACAATAATTATGTTCATTAAAATTGCACTTAAAAACGGTTTGGACGATTGGCAAATTTACGGTGTAGGATCAAATCTTTACCGATACAAAAACAGAGTACCTTTTTTCGTACCGTTTTATATTCTTTAGGTGGAAGTGGATCGTATATCACTTTTATAGATTCTAGTGCTTCTTAAACTATATTATATACAAAAACCAACGATAATCCTTGGAGTGTGATTGCGTAGGTTCTGACTAGCCAGGAAATGTATATTTCACTTTAGTAAAAGTGTCATAGGTTTTGAGATATTGGCACTTTTATGAAATACTTGAAAATGTCTACCTTAGGACAAAGTTACCAATGCCACGTTTCAAATTTAGGTATAATTTGATTCTGTTTTTTTTTCTAAGTATTATAGAGGAATAAGGTTATCGACAACAATAAAATATATTTTTTTTTAATCGTTACGATCCACTCATAAAATCAAAGTAAAAAAAAATTACGTTTTTCAAATTTTAATTTCTTAACTTTGAACCTTTATGCTACAAAAAAAATACTAGGCTATAGTGGCATGTTTTCTAAAAAATATGCGCATCAAGTGCAATTTTCAAAATAATCAAAGTTTCATCGAAATTCGCTTTACAAAAAAATATATTACTTATATTTTAAGTGCAAAATGAGCTCATTTCGAACTGCACCAATAATAAGGAGTTTTTATGAAAATACTTTCAAAATATTGAAATTTGATGTTTTTTCGTATTTAATTTAAATCAAATGGTTAAATTGCTTCGGGGAAACGTTAGCGTGGAAGCTTCAGCCGCCCATCAACATGAGCGGGTCCTTGGGGTGGGCATCTGTCCCACAGCGGTCACTCTGACCGGGCCGAGCAACTGCTACAATAGTCCCAGGGCCAGCAGAAGCACTAACTGGGACGAAGTGGCGGCAGCGGTGTCACTCGGCCTCGGCAGGACGGTGACGGGTGGGGTGGCGGAAGCTTCTTCCTCTTGACCGCTAGAGGTGCCCCACGCCTGCTGGTAGGCAGGTTAGCGGGGGCCATGGACTCACAACGGCTGACCCCTGCGCGGCCGATGGCCGGCTGGGGGCTGGGAGGGATGCAGCGGTGGTGGTGATGCGGGTGACGGTCCCGGCTTTCTTGGTCCAGAACTCCTTTCGGACCACCGGGTATGATGTGTGGTTGTGCAAGGTGGCAAGCAATTTGGCCATTTGATTTAAAGTAAATTCTAAAAAACAGCAGATCTCAATATTTTGAAAGTATTGTCATTAAAACTCCTAATTATTGGTTGGTACAGTTCGAAATGAGCTCATTTTGCATTTAAAATGTAATATCTTTTTTTAAAAAGCGAATTCGATAAAACTTTAACTATTTTAAAAACTGCACTTAATGCGCATATATTTTAGAAAACATGCCAATATAGCCTATTATTTTTTTTTTCTAACATAAAGGTTCAAAGTTAAGGGATTAAAATTTGATATGATTTGATTTTATGAGCGGACCGTAAAAATTTTAAAAATAAATTTTATTGTTGTCGATAGCCTTATTCCGATGTAATATTTAGAAAAAAAAACAGAATCAAATTATACCTAAAGTAGACGAAGCATTGGTAACTTTGTCCTAAGGTAGACATTTTCAAGTATTTTATAAAAGCGTCAATATCACGAAAACTTTGACATTTTTACTTTAGTGAAATATACATATTCTGGCTAGTCAGGACATGGTCCATCACATTATCGTTAGTTTTTTGGGCACCCTGTATAATGAAATGACCTGAATAATAACGTCCTTTAATATTCCGTACGACTTTTCCTATAACCCTGTATACTAAACTATTTTTATTAGAGATTAGAGAGAGACCCCTCGTTTAATTTACCTTAGTGATAACCGAGTTATAGCTCTCGTAGATCCAGTCGTCGCACTGTTCTATAACATCGAGAAATGACGAATTGGAGCAGCTGCCATTGTTTTGATTGTATTTGGCTAGATTCAGCACTGGTCTTGTGCATTTTGAGTCCACTCCATCTGGCCACCATTGCGGTACTTCAATTTTTGCGTTTCCATCATCACAGCCTGGCACGCGACATCTGTAATGATTTCAGTTTTGTTACGAATATTTTATTATAAATCAAACTTATGAAATGAGAAGTAAATTCGCTTTTAAAAAGCAAAATCCGAATAATTGATAGGAAAATAAGTCTCTTCAATAGGAAATAACTTCTTCATTATTTAAGCTTTGCGAACAAAGTTCAAAAAAACTGTGTTTTTTTTTGTTTGTTCTATTTATTATAAGGTGAATTCTATAATTAATTTTAACACATTAGTAAAACCGCTTTTCTGGACACCGCTACAGTCAAAGTTCTTTTACACCTCTCGAATTTCCTGCGTTCATCAACAGTTCAAAGTGAAGTAGTGTTTACTTATGGCTATGATGTTAGCTGCTACTAGTGACGTCAACCGGTTTTAAGAAAACATCAATAAAACCGGTTTTTTACAATACTTACAAAAAACCGATTGTAGTTTAAAAAAACCGAATATTTTTTGTGCAATCCTAAATACACTATGTGTCCGATTTCTTTGACAATATTTACTTATGTTTCTATGCTTCGCCTTTTTGTAGAAGTAATATTATTCATTTGGCGCCAACGCTGATTATAGTTTCTTTAAAGAACCTGTCATTGACAGCAACTTCTTTACCTTCCGAACATATGTTCTCGGCATCGGGTTAAATTTTATCATTAAGGCGCTAAGTATAGCCAAATCGCATTATTCAATTCAAATTCTTGAAATAATGGTTAAAGCTATCACCATGGAAAAAAAAAATAACATACTTCAAACAATGAAAAACAAATTGTATTGAACAGAATCATAAAAATCACAAAAACTTTGATGAAAAAAAAAACCTGTAGATCCTGTATTTTGCATTAATTGCAAATTCTCTCGGAAACACAATATTTGTTTATGTTGAAAGCAACACACAAAAATCGGCCAATTTAATACCTTCAATTTATCTTGAACGGATTTTTTTTAACTAATTTGAAAGCCAAGAAAAGTAATAAAAACATCGAAATCTCGAGAATTTTGCGTTCGGCCTTGACGTAACCGCCGCGACGGTACCCACACTGATCTGAACTTAAAATGATTGGCGTTACGGTCGATATTATATTGTCATGCATCAACCTGCTCAGATTGTGTGTACTTCGCGCCTTAAGAAGGAACAAACTGCAAAATTTTGCAAATCATTAACTTCGTTTATTCATCAGTTTCGTTCGTTTATATATCAGTAATAAATATGTAATATTTTATTTTGGTATTTATCTCATTTTCAAAATGCCTAAAATACCGAATAAAACTGTTTTTTTTTTAAACTAATCGATAAATAGCGGTGACGAAAATTGTAATCGCTTGATATCGCTAATTGCTACTAATAAAAACACAATATGGTAAGATAGTTTATTTATTTATTTTTTGGTTTAATTTTAATATTTTAAGGCGACGTTTAGATGATTAGGCAAAGTTACGTGTGTGACTTCTCTAAGTGACTAGTTGTTAAGAGATTGGCAAACCAAAGACAATTTTAATTTTATAGGGAGAGAGGTAGGCTTCTAATGCTATACAGTTTTGTCTCGTGTATACAGTTTTCACTTCTTTAAAAATGTAGATTGTAAAACTCTGTCGTTTTTGTACATATCTGTTGTTAAAGTTCTACTGTTTCCGGAAATATCAATTACTAAAAACTGAAACATAACAAAAAGAAGTGATACCTACGACAGTGCGGTATGACCAAGATGCCTTAGTTTAAGCAGCCCTAGATACTCACACAAACATTAACACATATACAGACATGAAGAATTATCTGTCTATGTAGTAAACAATAACGCGATATTTGTATGAAGTGTCCGGGGTGTGGTTACAGCATTTGACTTTGTCGTATTTTTAATGGGGAAGAAAACTGACAAAGCTCGCCGATAGAGGCGCTGATATCGCTTGACTCATACTAACTGTCAAAACGTATAGAAAAAATTGTTTACGTGAACTAAACATAAGATTATTAAAAAAGTGTGGCGATTTGTTGCAATAATAATGGAAATCAGTAATTCCTAGAGATTCTCGGATGAAGAAGACGTAGGAAAAGTACGTTTTCAATTATGTACTTTTCAACTTCGCCTTTAATTGAGAAACAGTCCAAGTCGCATACATTTTCCATTTAACAATTTTACAGAAAAAAAAACTAATTGATAACACCTTGATAATAAAAAACCGGAACTAATTGAAAGTTGTTATAAGTCAAGCGACCGTAGCGCCATCTGTAATTAGCTTTGCGTTTTCTTCCCCATTGTGACATTCATTACCGTATTATAAACTAGCTTTTACTCACAGCTTCGCCCCCGTGGATGTCGCTTTATGACTGTCTCTAAGGTATCCCACGGGAACCATGCAATGTACCGAAACAAAAAGTAGGTAGTCTACGTGTTAATCCAATATTTGATGTATCTACTTTCACCCAAATCCATTCAGTAGTTTCGACGTGAAAGCGGAACAAACAAACAAACATCTATACTTTTGCGTTTATAATATTAGTAAAAAGTGTAGTTAGGGCAGAAAAGCACGCGCTTAGTTAACCTAAATGCTCCTCTCACTATCTTGTTTGCAGAAAATGCACGGCTTAATAAAACCGACGGGATATTCATATGTATTTCAAACTGAAAACTGTCAAATTTAGTACCTATGTCTATTCAGACACGTTAAGAGCCATCAAAATTAATACCTAATCAGTTCCAGGAAATATATCCAATAAATAAATTCTGGAATCGGCGACAAATAAAAAGAAGTGCCACAGATCAGTATAGTACAACATCTTGGAGAAGTTTAAGCTGGACAGTAGTAGAATGACTCACTCAAAAAGCCGCGAGCGCAGCGAGCTCGATAGTTTAAAAGTTTTTTAATGAACTGCATCTACACGGCACAGAAAAACATGCAAAATGCTCATTAGTCGGAGCCAGCCATTCAATCTAGCAAATTTATTATCCATCGAATATATGTTTTGTTTTATGCTAAGGGTCCAGACCCCCTAAACCGCCTAAACCCCCTAAGCGTATAGTTCTAGGCATCATCGTTCTAATCGTAAAGATCGTGAAAATAAAAATCCTAACTGACGGTCGCGCGATCAGATCTGATCAGTTCAATATGAAAAAGGTATTACTCGCACGATAAATTAGGATGACGTCTTAAAAAAGGTAACTTATAACGAAAACAGTCGTTTGACTCGTTTCAAACTTAGGAACGAGCATAAAATTTACCTTTGCCCCCTTGAATTGCCGACCAATTCGTAAGATGTTAAAGCGTAGATAGAGCAATTGATTGAACTGTCATCAACGTTGCTGAGTCAATATCATTTGTCACGAGCCACTTTAGTTAATACCTATAAATACTTTAAAATTGTTTATTTTTTATAACATAACGGGTATTTTATTTCAAAACAGATACTCTTTAAACATAAAAATATCTATACAACAAAAATTCTACAACAATAAGTTCAAGGTTAGTCACTTTGACTTCGTTCATACCTACTAATTAATTATCTTATAAAACATGTCTAGTTATTAATTTTAGTTTACTTCAAAAAAAGCAGTTCGATCGTTAAGTTTGATTGTATGTCTGTGTTTTGCGATTTCTTCGATTTTCTTCGAAACTCACTAACTTTTACATTTTTCTCATCCAATTTTGATATTGCAAATTCTGGCTACATACCTATTGGCTTGATGTAAAAAGGAATCAAACTTATGATTGCTGAAAATACAATAAGAGAAAGTTTGTACTGCTTTCGAAAGCGACAGCCAAAAATACATTTAATTACCTGTAATTAACTTCTTCAGCTACAAAAATATAATTCACGTGTATCATAGAAACCATGAAAAGTGGCAAACATATTAAAATATACTGGTATGTGTGAAATTTTCCAAATTTCTCCAATGTTCTAAAGGCATCACTTTTAGAGCACTTTCGCTGAACTGCGGCCATATTTGCTTACACTATTAAACTGGTTCTTTGGCGGTTTGATTTTATAATTTAGGTACGTATTCTAAATTTGCTGAAGCACGTGCTATCGTGCCAAAGCACAAAGTTGCACTAAATAGGTAGCTTGTCTATTTATCTACATCATTAACTCGCTTGTTCAAGACTTGGATGAGATCTAAAAAAGATGTTGTTGAATGTTGACGCGTTAATTTGTTCAACATTCATACAGGGTGCAATTGATTTCACGGACTAAATAAAGACTCTTCTCATAAACTGAATAAGATTCCCAATTACTCAATCCAATACAAAATTTGAACTTTTTATAGAGCGAAATTCGCCAAGGGTGGCTTGATGTGCGGTGATTTACCAAGACAGCGAGCGGAATAACCGGAATTCGCCTTCGCCTAAACTCCAGGTCCAACTGCTTGGCCAGATATTTAGCGAACTTTCTTTTTAATACCGAACTCTCAAGCTTCGCTGAATTGTGATAATGTGTAATCATTGTGTAATCTAGATGTAGATCTTTGATGAACCCAGAAATCCATTAGTATACTTATATGTTAAGAGTTGATTTATTCCTACCCTGAAAGTAGATAAGGATATAATATATATTTCAATTATTGGATATCTATAAGTTTATTTGTTTGGTTTCAAAATGTAGGCATTGTATGTTATGTTCTAGTTACTGTTTATTATACTTTATTCATTCATTTATATCATTTACCTACTACTAAGGAGAAAATTGTATTTTGCAAGTAAACATTTAAGTTAGTTATGTAAGCCTTTTCTCGCCTGAAACACAGGACAACCTAGTTCAGGCACGTGTTTCTGTATTCTAATAATATGTTTAGTCTTAGTTATTACATTGTCATTTAAGTTTTATCTCAATAAATATTATTATTATTATATTATTATTATTTGTGTACTAACATAATATTTTCAAATTCTTTGAAATCTATCAAAGAGTAAATTTCGACTTACATACATACACCCATCACGTTTTTTTTTTTTTTTTCTTATGGCAGAGGTGGAAAACGAGCAGACGGATCACCTGATGGTAAGCGATTACCGCCGCCCATAGACACCCGCAACACCAGAGGAGTCACAAGTGCGTTGCCGGCCTTTGATTTGGGAGTACGCTCTTTTCTTGAAGGTTTGAATGTCGTATCGGTCCGGAAATACCGCAGGCGACAATTCATTCCACAGTTTGGTTGTGCGAGGCAGAAAGTTTCTAGTGAAACGCACAGTTGTGGACTGCCAACCATTATGTGATGGGGATGAATATGTTGTCGCGTAGAACGATGGCGGAAAGAGGCGGCAGGGATCAATCCGAACAATTCCTCGGAGCACTCCCCATTGTACATGCGATAGAGAATGCAGAGCGAGGCTACATCTCTACGCAGCGCCAGGGAGTCAAGCCGATCTGAAATATCCTAGCAGTCGACGATTCAAGTTGCTCTTCGTTGAATGCGGTCCAGAGGGAGAAGCTGGTACTGGGGTGCCCCTGCCCAGAGATGAGAACAGTATTCCATATGAGGCCGAACCTGCGCCTTATAAAGTTGCAGGCGATGCGCCGCAGTGAAATACCGTCTCGATCTATTGAGCACACCAAGCTTCTTCGAGGCTAATTTAGCCTTACCCTCTAGATGGCCACGGAACTGGACTTCACTCGATATGTCGACACCAAGAATTCCGATACTAGCTGAGGCATTTAGGGGAGTGTCCTCAAAACGAGGTGATACGACAAATGGCATTTTCTTGGCAGTGAACGCGCAAACTTGTGTCTTAGTGGGGTTAAATTGGACCAAATTAAGTCGACCCCATTCTGAGACTTTCTTTAAAGAGGCCTCAATTTCCGACACAAGTTTGTTTCGGCTCTCGATGACGTTTTCCCGAGAAATGTTGGCACGGCCGGTATAGAAGGCATCACCTGTGCTGTCATCCGCATAACAATGAGTGAATTATACCGGGTATAACAATACCACTTCTGGAAACTTAAAATGTTTTACTTATTTAACTGAACAACTTTTCACATGGAACCTATAGGAACCGAATTTACAAAAAAATGTATACATATTGATCGATTCATCAGCTAATTGTGTATGGAGAGTCCAATTTTTATTTTTCCAATTAAATTATAGTTTGTTTGAGAAAAAAAATCAGTTTCATGAGTGGAATCCATCTTTTCAGTTTCACATTCTGAACGTATAATTCTATTTTTGAAAGGTGGCAAGTAACTGAATTATCAGAAATCTGTCAGGCTATTATTATAGATACAATAATTCTCGGCATTATACTTATGCAATATGCATTATTTACATAAGCGAATATTTATAGAATTTTAAATTTCGGATTTAAAGTTTTGATTCCCGGCGATTTCGATTCCCGGCGGGGTCCAACTTTGTAGGACTCCGGTTTGGTTGGTGGTACGGCATTTTCGAGCCCTTCTGGCTAGCGACTACCATCTTATCTAATTCTTGCCACCAAACATCAATAAATAGCATTGATGTGTTCCGGCATGAAGATAAGATAGCCCGTTCCCCATTGCATTGGGGAATCTTGGTTGGTAAGCCCTCTTCCATCTTGGTATCTTGGTAAGACCGCAACTCAAAACATTGTGAATATAACAACCAATACAGATTATAGGCTCAGTGTCTTTTGCCCGTTTTTCTAACATCAACTAGATATATTTGCATTTGTTTCTGCATTTAAATGCACGATGTACTTTAGTTTCATTGTTTTCTTAAAAGAAATATTTATTTATAGTAATATTAACATTTACGTTTGTATAAATATACATGTAAACTTTAGTAAGCTAATAAATAAGATAAGTAGCAGTCAATTAAAAGACAAATCACTTTTTATTTATATTATAATAACATTAGTCATCTACTACAGGAGTTTATTGCACTAAAATGATTACAAACATTATAATATATGTAATACCTGTTGTCAAATTAATAGTCATACCTAGAGATGGGTTTTTGCCCGGGCATTTTTGGGCATTTTGAATAAATGTCCAATAAACGTCCATTTACGCCATACAAATTGGGCATTTATTGGGCGTAAATGGACGTTTATTGGGCATTTACTCAAAACTGCCCGGGCAAAAACCCATCTCTAGTCATACCTACCTTGTATTCAAACTGGAACTAATAAACTGTTTAGTAGTCAATTCACAATGATTCGTAAAAATTAAGGCATATAAAATTACACAAATACTCGTTTTTTTTCGGAAAATCTTTTGTTAATGGTGACACTCGTAGATAAACAAATGCATAGTAATGTTCTTTATGTGTATAATAGTTTTCTGTTACTTATTTGCGTAACTTTATTTATATAGTTCGTTTTGCAGAGAAAATAAACAATTAATGCTATCTAACCAAATAATACTTATGATAAGAAAGCGCAGTCATCGTAATGTAGCAAGCCAAACAACATTGTTTACTTCTGATTTCTTGCAAATTACTACTTACCCCTTTTAAGTACTTAACAATGTAAAAAACCTCATTTTTCCTACTTAAGATCATTTTAAATTTTGACTTCCCATTTTAATGAGTGTTTTATGTAGGCAGAGAAGTAAGCAAAAATAAAATAGTTACCTAATTATTTAGTTTTTTTTTAATAGTATGATATTTCTCTGGATGATTACTTTTTCTTTTTTAGGCTGACTAGGCCTCTTTGTCAGGTCTAATTCACTTTTAATCATTAGTTGTCTTGTCATCCAGTCAGCATAGGCACCATACATACCAATGCATACATCCTGAACTTCTAATGAAGAAAACTAAATATTTAATAGAAAAATGTTCTTGTGTTAACATTGCCTTTTCTTTGTGAAACGCACATAAAATTGGGGGTTCAAATTTGAAATGTTGTCAATTACACACTGTCTACCCTGGTAGGTAGGTCATGAAGTGTCCATCTCCCCTGTCCCACGCCACAAAGTTTGAGAACTACTGGAAAAGAATAGCCCTCTTCGTTTTCAGGATTTTTGACATAGGGGTATACTAATTTGCCATAGTTATGCCATGACGATCCAACTGATTTAAAGTAAGTAAGTAAGGGATAATTTACTTTATGTCACTGACATACGGCCAATTTTGCTTTTACGCTTGTATTTATTTTATCTGTACGTTATATTTTTGTTTATTTAAGGTGTAAAACGACCACTCCCGGAACCTTTAACAGTATGTTCAACTCATAAAACTGAACAACCATTCCTATGGAACATAATATAATGAATTTCCAAAAAAACAGAACTTAGTACAAATTGGTCGGCCAATGGATCAGTTTTGTGCATAGAGTCCAAAAAATTACGTAGTTATGAAGTTGTTAACAACCCATTACGTCCCCACTGAAGGGCACAGGAGTTCCCATAACTCGGGAAGGTTTAGGCCATACTCCCCACACGGGGGCCAAGTCCGGATTGGTGGAGGTTGTGGGGCTAGTGGCCAACCCCAGTGACAGAAGTTTTCAAGCCGCCTATAAGGCCTCTGACATGGCCTAACGACTGCTAGCGATAGCAGCCGGCACCAATGGCTTAACGTGCCATGCGAAGCACGGAAACGGTCGAGATAAATGCCACTGCCACTAACAGTCACACCCATCCAGGTTATGACCGTTTATGTAGTCAGTTAACCTGCGTGATCGATGCGACCACGAAAGCCGCACTGAGCCACGACCGCTTATGAAGTAAACATTAATAAAAAGGTTTAAACTGTCTGTTTAATTAGGTATTTAAAATTATCCAACTTATTATATAGGAAAATTTTAAATTATTTGAATGAAGGTTAAGTTTAATATGATATAATTAGGTATTATTAGGAAATTTAACGTTATATAACTTTGTATTATTTGACATTTCGAATTATTCCATTGAATATTATGCTTATAACTTTTAAGAAAACAAAAATATGCACATTTTTAGGCCAATATTATGCAAAATCTAAATAGCCATAAAAAAGTTATGCGATACTAATAGTGAGACCCTATAAAATTTTCGTATGACGCGGTATCACATGACATGACATCCTAAAATAAATTAAAACGTAATAGTATAGTATAGTGCCCGTGTATGATGGTCTACAGGAGTCTAGTATAGTGCCTCCCGTGTGTGACGCCCTTAAATAAAATCTTTGTTATAGAAAATAGTAGGAAGTGTCATGTAGTGATATAGTATCACTAAATTTGACATTTGATAATTGTCAAGAAATGGCGGCGAACGTTTACAGCGTTTCGCGTAAATTATTTTAGATTTTTGTTATAAATGAACTAAGAAAATGCATATAAAACAGGTAAATTTATTTCAAAAACCAATAAAATTCAATGTTATTGTTTTTAATGGTGTGACATTTATATACGACTTGCAAGACTGAGGTGGCGTCATTAGTGGTGTGTTATTGTCGGTTATTGTGTTGTTTACAGGTGATTATTCAGGGATTCAAGAGTTACCGGGAACAAATAGTTGTGGAGCCTTTCGACAAACGACACAATGTCGTCGTCGGAAGAAACGGTTCTGGGAAAAGTAACTTTTTTCATGGTAAGCACCGACATCGAAACTGAATACTGAAAGTAGGTTATTGGTCATGTCTACTTACTCAGTTGATATTACCATTAGGTAAGAGCATGGCCAGTAATGAAATGCTAAATTGTATGCTTAATTTATCTTGCAAATAAGGTAGGTAATATAGGCACCACATAGTAAACATGTAACATTTAGCTTCACCAATCGCACACTTTGATATACTGA
Source organism: Coleophora deauratella (assembly GCA_958295455.1). Classification (NCBI taxonomy): domain Eukaryota; kingdom Metazoa; phylum Arthropoda; class Insecta; order Lepidoptera; family Coleophoridae; genus Coleophora; species Coleophora deauratella. The sequence goes on along the minus strand of OY282405.1, from coordinate 4,119,521 downwards.
GTGCTGTCTGCGCTATCTTCGTCATTTCTTTGACGATGTAATTTGATTGTAACAATAAAAAGGTATGTATGCCCTTTATAATCAATTTTGTTCCCTTAATTAATGTTGTTGTTTAGTAAACCAGTAATGAAAATCTTTATTTTAGCTATACAATTTGTGTTGAGCGATGAGTTCTCCCATCTCCGACCAGAGCAGCGGCTTGCGCTGCTCCATGAAGGAACAGGACCGAGGGTGATCTCTGCATTTGTGGAGATTATTTTTGATAATTCAGATAACAGGATTCCAGTAAGTACAATTTTTACCTGCTGGACCAAGCAGAGTTAATGTTTTTCAGGTGTATGTACTTTTCATTTTTACTGCCTGTAGTCAAAAGTGCTTGGTTCACTTAGGAGTATAAGATGTAATTAGATTTCATTCATTTCCATCTCTAAATGGGCAAAGAATACTAGATTTTTATTGAATATTATTGAGCGAGCAGCTTATAGCTGATATGGTGGTGATGTTTAGTAGTTCATCTTAGTCCCCTCTGAGAATAAATTGGATTGTATTTATGCCATAAGTCCAGTCTGTTTTTTAAACTATTAATAAATGGGCATCTGCTATTTTATGTATTATATTATTGGTCATATTTTTATTTAGTTTGTATAACTGTAATATCTGTTGCCTAGGCTAATGAACTAAACAAAAAGTAAATAAATAATTAAAATACATACAAAACATGACAAAAACTAAATTGTTTACATTTATGTTGATATTGTTCTAGATTGAAAAAGATGAGATATTTCTCAGACGAGTAATTGGTTCCAAAAAGGACCAGTTCTTCCTAAACAAGAAGGTGGTACCTCGTTCTGAGGTACTCAATCTACTTGAGAGTGCTGGCCTGTCGAATTCCAATCCATACTACATTGTCAAACAAGGAAAGGTTAGTAAACTTTGGATGATCAGTATTAAAATAATAAATGTTTAATGCCATGTAATGTATAATTTTGCTTTTTTTGACAGCAGTGTTTATTGTGCCAAACAATAATAATAAAAAGAAGGGTGTTCCGTCAATGAAAAATTCACCTCCTACATGCCCAAAACGTTTTTGCCAATTAAAAAGCATTTGTGTTGAAATAAAAGTAATATAACTTAATATGATTTCATATAATTATAGTTCTACAAGCATCCATCTTATTGCCTTTTCCAGATCAACCAAATGGCGGTAGCACCAGATTCACATCGGCTGAAGTTGTTGAGAGAAGTGGCCGGCACCAGGGTTTATGATGAGAGGAGAGAGGAGTCTGTCACCATCCTCAAAGAGACTGTAGGAAAGGTAATGAATGACCAAAGACAATATTTTATGATCATTCTTGAAAAAACTCCCACACTTCACCGAATTCTTGCATGAATTAAAGAAATCCAAGTTATGTCCATATTGGATTGTTAATCTCTTGCTTGCGATAACACAGTTTTGCTACTTGATCAGAAAAAAAGATTCGAGTAGATATTATGAACCCAGACAGTAGATAAGTAATTTTTCCCTAGGTGGGGCGACTGAAAACATAGCTCTGTCTAGCAGCCAAAAACGCTCAACAAACACCACCAGTCAATAAAAATAATATCCATTCAATTCATAGTACAACATTTAAGTATTATAGTATTAATATATTTTGATTAGTATTAGGATAAGTTTTGATTAGTTTTTTTTTTATTGTTATGTGTCTTGACTCAAACTTCTGCTCAACCAGGTGGAAAAAATCAACGAGTTCCTCCAGACCATAGAGGAGAGGCTGAAGACCTTAGAGGAGGAGAAGGAGGAGCTGAAGGAGTACCAGAAGTGGGACCGCGCACGCCGTGTGCTCGAGTTCATTATCTATGACACTGAGCACCGCGAGAACAAACGAAAACTTGATGAGGTTAGTTTGTCTACCTTCTATAAATTACAATAGATTTAAATAATGTGTGGTCGCGTCGATCGCGTAGGTTAACTGACTACAGACACTCATTACCTGGATATGGGTTTGACTGTTAGTTAAATTAAATTGGTTGGTTAAATTGGGTAGTAGCAGCTAAAGAAGTTTTACGCGGATAACACAATGCTACTGAATCCGCTCCGGTGTGCGATTTTACGTCACAATTTCCCAGGGTTCGCATGATATATATCAATTGATATATATCGGATATATATCATGATATATATCAATTGATATTTATGCTTGATATATATCAATATTGTTATTTATATTTTCCTAGCTTCTAAGAGCTGCTTCTTACGAATGAATGTGCCAAATGCAAAGAATAAAGATATGATTATCACAATAATAAATAAATGAGTTTAGTTTAATTAACTATCTTCAAATTTTCAAAAATAAAATATACATTTTAGATTCAGTTATTTCGAAAAAACATATCAGAGTATAAAATTTGAATGTTATTTTGATAAAAATCTTCAAATTATCAAACATATACAAACTACATTTTAAATTCAGCTATTTCGAAAATCATGTATTAAAGTAAGAAATTGAAATTAGTATGTAATTTTGATAAATATCAAAAATATCAAAGATATCGAAAATATCGGATATATATCAAAAATATCTGATATTTTGATATTTATTATAAATATCGGATATTTACGAACCCTGCAATTTCCATAGTAAAAAAACTGCCGCACCGCACACCGGAGCGGATTCCGGTGCAGTGTGTTTTCCGCCTTAAGATAGATAGTGATACTGATACCATCTATTGTTGTTTGTCGCAGTTGGAGAAGTTGCGTGCGAATAGCGGCAAGGAGCAACAACACTACGCTGATATGGTGCGCGAGGCGCAAGATCACGTACGCGAAGCCAACAGGTATGGGGGATAAGGGAATGATTTTTTGTTTTGTAACTTCTCAACCGTTTTCAGATAGAGAGCGGCAAACAATATACATTACTTTTATTCCGTAAAACTCATTTCCGTGCTCGCAAATCCGAATATTTCTTTTCATAATAATCAGTGAGCTGCTTTGTTTGTTATTTCGTCACATAGCTTTCCTTCCGTAACCGACCTTTTGTGCACATTCTCTCTCTCTCTCTTTCTCCTCTCTCTCCCTCCCTCTCTCCCTCCCTCTCTCCCCTCTCTCTCCCTGTCTCTCTCTCCCCTCTCTCCCTGTCTCTCTCTCTCCCCTCTCTCCCTGTCTCACTCTCTCCCCTCTCTCACCCTCAAAATCTCTTTATCTCCCCTCTCTCCCTCTCTATCTCTCCTCTCTCCCTATCTCTCTCTCTCTCTCTCTCTGTCTTATCGTGTAGCACATTTTACACAAGGTATAGACGGTTCTATATTATCTGGTGTGTTACATCCTTCCCTTCCGTCACTCAGAAAACTGAAGGAAGCCCGCAAGGACGTGGCCGCCGCTCGGGAGGAGAAAGACATCTTGTCCACCGAACAACAGCAGATCCTGCGCGAGAAGACCAAGCTGGAGCTCGCCATCAAGGATCTGACTGACGACGTCGACGGTGACAACAAGTCTAAGGTATGTCCGGAGAACTTATAATGTATACAAGGTCTAACAAAATTTGCTGAAACTATTTAAACTGGGGCTTCTACTCATGAAACTGAACAACTTTCCCCAAGAAACCCATAGTGAATTCCCGAAAAAAAATTTGCGCTACCCATACTAGGTGGGCCGATCAGGTGACCGACTTGTTAGAAGAGTCCAAAATTTTTTTCTCGAATTGATTATGGACATTATATCCGAGTTATAAATTTGTTTGTTTGACAGTTTAAATCTTTATGACAAAGACCTAAAATCAAAAGGATATCTGACTTCCAACATCTTAATTTCCTTTATATAGCTATATATGTACATTATCTATATTATTTTAATAAGTTAGGTAAATCAAAATGCTTTTTAATTAAGTAGACTGTTTGCTCATTCTTTTAAATTGTCATTTCAATTATTATTTTTCCACAAAGAACTTGCATACAAGATTCGGGAAGCGAGAAGAATTGTATCTGTTTTATAAAAAGTAAATTCCATTTCATTTCTTTCTTTTTCATTTCCTTTTTATTCTCAGGAACGCGCCGAAGCCGAGCTCGAGCGCCTCCGCCAACAGATCGCGGAAAAGGAACGCGAGCTCGAAGAACTGAAGCCCAAGTACGAAGAGATGAAAGCGCGCGAGGAAGAGTGTACCAGAGCCTTGGCATTGAACCAACAGAAACGGCAGGAGTTGTATGCCAAACAGGGCCGCGGCACGCAGTTCACGTCCAAACAGGACAGGGATCGATGGATCGAGAAGGAATTGAGGTGAGCCTTTTATTATTAGTGCATACTTTGATGACTAAAAGTCATCATCATTTAAGAAATATTTATTTATTTCACAGAAAAGTAGGACCAAAATTGAAATTACAAAAACTCAGGGCTACAAAGCCTGATTTACAGTTTGAAGTGTAAATGGGGACGTTGACTGTTATAGTCACTTTTTATCAAATGTCAAAAACTTCAAGTTCTAATTTCGTGTAGTAGTTTCCATACTCATTCCGAAAATTTTTATTAATAAAAAATGGCATATGACGTAGTGCTGTAACTTTTTCTACTGTTTGAATAAAAGAGCTATTTATTAAAAAAGATTTCATGATGTTGATACAGTCGACCCTATCGTTCACAACGTCATAATTTGTATCGGAAGAGATTCAATAAAGATCACAGGCCTCTTCTGTTGTACTCCTCAGTAGTGGAAATCCTCATAGCATGTTGTTGAGTCACATGCATCCAGCGGCTTCTCGGCTCATCTAGCTTGTATTCATTTTTACAGTTTGTGGATGAAATAAATTATTGTGGTTTTTTTATAGCTTCAAAAGCCCAACTTTGAGGAAGAGAAGGCCTATGACGAAAATATATTTAGCACAAAAGATTAAATAGTATTTCATATAGTATGGATTCTCACTGTCGCTCCGTGAGTGCAACCTCATCTCGATCTGGAGACGGTCCATACAGTCGTCACTCGGTTATGTAGCTCGCCCCTACGCGTTAGAAAGGGAGGTCGTAGTAGATAAATAACTGGGACGATTTTTATGGAGTGTCTTGGTGTGATATTTAGTCAATTCGTAATGGATAAACTGGACTGCCTTAAAGTCCAAGCAATTACAAAATAAAAACTGCGACGCCGAGGCTCGTCACAATAAAAGGTAATTCCATGATATCCATATGACTACCACCGTCCGTTCCGTTCTTGTAACACACCAAAAGTTCTTCTGCAAGGGCATTGCATCACTCACCAAATTTCCTTCATTTCAGGTCACTAAACAAACAAATCAAAGACAAAAAGGATCACGAGGCCAAACTCCGAGAAGACTTGCGTCGTGACGCGGCCAAACTCACTGAGCTGGAGAAACGTATCGAAGAGACTACCAAGGAAATGGAGCGGCAAAGAGTTGCCATAGACGAGCACAACAAACAGTACTACGAGTGCAAGAAACGGAAGGACCAAGAGCAGAGCGTTAGGAAGTAAGTGGACTTAAAAAAGGGCGCAAGGAGATAACACTCACTCTAAACTTGTCATCAATAGCACTTGCAAAAGCTGAAGAGTACACACACACACCACATAGGGTACACACCATTATTTCGTTATTCATATATAAAATATATTTAAATGGTCCATTGTTGAATAATACACAATTAAATATTATGCATCAAAAACCACGATATTTAATAAAAAAAAATTAAACTGCTACTGCGAGTTACCGTGAAAACTTTTGAGACATTTTTTGTTTTATAATGGGAACGCAAAGGATCAGAGCCATACAGTTTAGCTAGTCTGTCGAAACTAGAGACAATTACGTTTAAATAAGTACTACTTACAAGATCATTACCTTTAATTTATGACATTTATTTCTCAGTGAACTTTGGCGCAAGGAGACAACCCTCACTCAAAACTTGTCATCTCTAAAAGAAGACTTGGCTAAAGCTGACCAAGCCCTCCGTTCTATGGCTGGAAAGGTATGTACTTTATTGCCATTTTTCTAATGTTACTGCAGGTCTACTGATTACTAAACATACCTAGCAGTAGGCCTATAAAACTGTTACTTTAGTTAGGAGTTGAAAAAGTACGGTAGTCTTCATTCATAGCTTGAGACTTTTGTAATTATTTCATAACGGACAAATTAAAATCACAACATACTTATAGGATATATCATAAAAGATCATAACAGCATATTACAATTTTTAGAAAAATGATTTTTCGTATATATCTTCCATATATCTCGTATACGTGACACACTTTAAGAAGTGTCTGTCTATACAATTTTTTATTGTAAGATATTTCTGTCAGCTATAGATTCATGCAAGTTTAATAGGTGGCCGCTATTTTGCAATGGCGGACATTGGGTGGGCCAAAATATTTAAAGCCCTTCACAGTCTCTAATGGGTTGACAACCTTTCGAACACTTTGATAAGTCAATTTACTCTTGTACAAAAAAACAGACAGTATTCATATATTATTTCATGCACTCCGCTTCCCGCAGCCGATCCTGAACGGGCGTGACAGCGTGCGGAAGGTTCTAGACACTTTCCAGGAGCGCGGCGGCGAGTGGGCCAAGATCGCCGGCATGTACTACGGGCCCGTCATAGAGAATTTCTCCTGTGACAAGACCATCTACACCGCTGTTGAGGTAACTTTACATCAAAGACAATATGTTACAGTCAAGGAAGTTTCATATCGTTATCCGCGTCCCTCCGCTAGGGGGGACCGGGGTTTACCAAATATGGGTTAAAACATAACCTTGTCTTTGATGTCCCGCTGCCGAGTAATAAAAGTGATAAAGATATATTATAATTTACCTCCAGGTGACAGCAGGAAACCGTCTATTCCACCACATCGTGGAGTCAGATACCGTTGGCACCAAGATACTGAAGGAGATGAACCGACAGAGCCTGCCGGGAGAGGTCACCTTCATGCCTCTTAACCGGCTGCAAGTCCGTGACATGGTGTATCCCAATGACAATGTGAGTTACTAAACATAAGTTGTTAAATATCGTTCCTACTGCAGAGGCACGGGTCTCTTCCCTTACATCGGTAAGGTTAGGCCGAACGAGAGAAAAAGTTTACTTGTCCCTCTCACTGGCTCGTTAGAGCGAGACGGTCGCTTTATCGCGTCGCCATACGTCATCGTACTACCGGTGCAGGTCTTGCCTCTATCTTGCTCTATTTATTATTGTTAGGTCAGTTTTGGGATGAAGGTGCGTCATGATTGTTTAACGAACGCAGGTTTATGGGGGATGTCACCGTGCAAAGGAAACCAGCCGCTACGTGGGGTTGGCCGCCCGATACGTTCCAAACTTCGGTTGTCTTTGTCGAAGGTAGCAATCGCAATTGAGGAGACCTATAGTATAAACTAGGGAATTTGTATTCTACTACCTACTATTTTAACTTGATTTATGTTCTACTATCTTGATGTCAGTACTTACGCAATCCTTTTCCTTCCAGAACGCAATAGCTATGGTCCAGAAACTGAAATACGACCCGAAATACGCAAAAGCTATGAAGTATATCTTCGGTAAGACGCTCATCTGCAGAAACTTGGAGTGTGCCACTGAGCTGGGGAAACAGTTCCACTTGGACTGCGTTACTCTTGAGGGTGACCAGGTAAGGACGAATGTTCAGTCTTTTACTACGCTGATCTGTTAATCCATTATGCTGATAAATTACCCTTAGTGGACAATTGGGCGGGGCACATAGCTCGTAGAACAGATGGCCGTTGGGGCATTAAAGTTCTCGAGTGGTGACCACGCACCGGAAAACTCAGTGTAGGCAGGCCTTCCACTAGGTGGACCGATGACCTGGTGAACGTTGCGGGAATCCGCTGGATGCGGGCAGCGCACGTCGGTGTGGAAATCCTTGGGGGAGGCCGTTGTCTAGCAGTGGACGTCTTTCGGCTGATGATGGTGATGGACTGCGTTAGTCTTGAGGGTGACTAGGTAAGGAGGAATCCTCAGTCTTTTATCAAATACGCTGAGTCGATTAGGCATTACGGTGCTAAATTACCTTTAGAATAGATAGAATTTGGGATTTGCTCTACGATATTTATTTCATTTTAAGCACTTAGCTAATTTTATAACAATATCATCGAAATTTTATCAGTAGGGTCGGCCTTTCTCTGGCCTGTTTGCTCCGTGCGTAGGTCTCCTGCCATCTGTACCCAGAGAGTACAACGGTTGGCGATAGCGAGATGGGTCATACTGGATAAGAGCAGTTGAACGCGCTTCTGTTTCCGCTACACCATCTTCAGTCCGACGACGTCTTACCTTTGCATCCCCTCCCAACGTCTGTAACTGAACTAGGTCTTAGAAAAACCTATATCTGGATCTTTAGTAAGTGCGACTATAAGTTAATCTATTTTCCCCGCAGGTATCATCGAAAGGGTCGCTAACAGGTGGCTACTTCAACCAGTCGCGCTCCCGCCTAGAAATGCAGAAGACTCGTTCCGAGCTGATGGAACAAATAACGACCTTAGAGCAAGAGCTGGGCACTCTGAGACAGGAGCTGAACAAGACGGAGACTAGCATCAACAGCATTGTGTCTGAGATGCAGCGGACGGAGACTAAGCAGGGGAAAGCTAAGTTAGTGTATATAGGACCAAACTTTATATATTTTTGAACTATGAAGTATCTGTTTTAAGTGGGAGGCTAATACGATTATTATTTTTCAGGGACATCTTCGACAAAGTGAAAGCGGACATTCGCCTGATGAAAGAAGAGCTGGCCTCCATAGAACGGTTTAGGGGCCCTAAAGAGAGGTCGTTAGCCCAGTGTCGCTCCAGCTTGGAAGCTATGCAAGCTACCAAGGAAGGTCTGGAGTCTGAGCTGCATCAGGTAATGACATCACATGGAATAATGATCTAAGGTATTGTTCCAGAACATTCGTGACAGTAATTGTTACCCGGACAGCAGATAGTATATTTGTAAGTCTTTAAAGTGTAGTAGAGACAGACCCTTGTCAGGTAAAATTTACCTGTTTTAAAATGGTTCCACAATTTAAGAAATTAAGTTTGATATTGGTTAGAATTCGTAATCGGTAAAAATGAAGCGGCCGTGGCGTCGATCACGCAGGTTAACTGACTGTGGAGACGGTCAGAACCTGGATGGATCTGGTTGTTAGTTGCGATTATTTTGACCGTATCTGTGCTTCGCAAGTTCCGTGAAGCTGTCGCTGCTGGGCGACTTTCCTCTAACAGACCTATGCGAATAAAAAAAAAATGTGCAGCTTATAAGAAGCCCCAGTTGACAGGTCCCACAAGGTGTTCAGGGTGTACAATTTCATCGTTCATCCGCCGCTTATAAGCATCAAAACCCCAGAATGGTTATCAGTACCTTGCCGATCTTGAGGGCTTGGATGGAATGCCTCTTATGCCGGTAATTACGCTGGCTATCTCGCGCCACCTGCCGGAACACAGCGCGCTTCTGGCGGCAGGTGTAGCGAGCAGTGGGACCCCCCCAGTCTGACCATTAATAAGGTCCTATAGGACCTACCACTGATGAGTTGTTATTTTTATATAATGACCGTAAATAACCTTGTGTCCTCAGGAATTGATGGAACAGCTATCAACCGCAGACCAGGGCAAAGTGGACGAGCTAAACGACGCCATCCGCCGCCTCACGCAAGAGAACAAGGAAGCCTTCAGCGCGCGTATGAACCTGGAGGCCACCAAGAACAAGCTTGAGAACTTGCTCACTAACAACTTGATCAGGTAACTCATTAACAACTTGATCTGGTAACTCATTAACAACTTGATCAGGCGTCTGATTATGCATAATATAGCGAACGACGCCATTCGCGGCCTCACGTAGCAGAACAAGGAGGCCTTAAAAATGCGTATTTTAAAATTATTATAAAAGCCTTAAAAAAAGACTCGTGCGATTAGTATAGTTTTAGCGTTTTTCATACCTGTATAAGTTTAATGAGAGTTAGTCTGTTCAATTTCAAGAATTTTGAAAATATTTTTTTATGAGCGAAGGGCGGTCCAGTAATTTCCAATAATAATAAATATATTTTCCTTCTCAGACGCAAAGACGAGTTAGTGCAAGCTTTACAAGAAATCTCAGTGGAAGACCGAAAACGTCGACTCGCAAATAGCAAGTCTGATCTCGCGGCCGCAGAGAAACGAATCAAGCAGATCAACAAGGAGATGGAAGAGGTGGATAGGAAGGTCCACGCCGCCGTCAAGAACGAGAAAGCGCTGAAATTGGAACTTGACAAGTGGCGGAATAAGGTCTGTTTTTATTTGACAGTCCACTGTTTTGACATTCCCTGTAAGTCGATCGAGACCAAACTAACCACCACGATACTATTTGAAGTCCTTATACTAATTGATCAACCTTTCGATTGTACTATTTTCTGGACTATTTCCCCATTATTCCCGCCTAACAAAAGTAACATTCGACCGCCGCGCTGTCTATACCTTGTGGATAGCACGTTTAAATTGTGCCACACGATAAGAGAGAGAAAGTTAAATTTCTTTAAAATTCCCTTTCAACTTCAGGAAAAAGAAGCACAAGACAAGATGGAAGAGGACGCTAAGGGCCTCGAAAAGATGGCTTCCAAAGAGGTGCTCTTACAGGAGAAGATACAGGAGTCCCTCGACAAGATAGCCGCGCTCGGCACGCTGCCCAACGCGCCCGAACTGCACACCAAGTACCAGAAGATGTCGCTCAAACAGGTCATCATCATCATTATCGTCTTCATCATCTTCATCAGCCAAAATACGTGTCCGCTTTTGTTAACTACGGAATCAACATTAAATAAATAAATAGTCGGGACAAATCATACACTGTCATAACCCCCCACTATCACCCCAAACTAGAATTCTCTTAGGATCTCTCTTAGAATTAAGGGAACCAAAGATTGATATACATACATATATACACATACTCTATACATATATCTTTCCTGTATTCTATACTTCATTCTGAGTAACCCTATGAAATTTCAAACGACACCCTGCGTAGATATAATACACCCAGACACAGAGCAAAGAAATCTGCTCATCACAGAAATGTTTGCCTTGGGCGGGGATCGAACCCACGACGTTCGGATCAGCAGTCAGCAATACTAACCACCGAGCCATTGAGTCAGTCATCATAAGCAAAAAGACAACTTGTCCGCTATTTTCTTGTTCCCTACGGAATAATTGCCTGCCTGTGTAAGTCCACTGTTGGATATAGGCTTCTCCCAAAGCCGGCCACTTATCATAATCATCATCAACCAAAAGACATCCACTGCTGAACAAAGGCCTCCCCCAAGGATTTCCACGCCGACCGGTCCTGCGCTGCCCGCATCCAGCAGCTTCCCGCGACCTTCACTAGCTCATCGGCTCATCATCTTACTAATAATGAATCGCTCTGTTTAAATAAATCATCAGAGGATTCAATTACAATACTTCGCCATTTTAACATTAGAGAAATTATCAAACATTTAAGTCAAATCAAAGTATTCGAAGTAGATAGCATTGTACACCTTTCGAATGTAATTTTTTAATCTACCTAATACGAAGTTCCTGCCACTTGAAACTCGTATACCCAACGTTTCGGGAAGTGTTAAGAAATTTTCTTTCCTCAACAGCTGTTTAAAGAACTGGAGAAAGCCAACCAGCACCTGAAGAAATACAACCACGTGAACAAGAAGGCTCTGGACCAGTTCATCAGCTTCTCTGAGCAAAAGGAGAAACTGTACAAACGGAAAGAGGAATTAGACATTGGGTGAGTTTATTCAGCTTTTTTTTACAAGAACTGTAAGTAGGATTTATTCAAATTTTACAATCGAAAGAGGTAATTTTTAATTTTTGTAAGTTATTAAGTTATTGCGGAGACAGCAGTAGAACTTAGTAATCTTGCCTGAAGACAAGCAAGAATCATTCCAATATTATATTATAGTCGAAACAGAACAATGATAATTTTGTTAGTCATTCTTCTTCTACCTAGCGTTGGGGTCCGCTTTCCAACTTAATCTATATATATTTATTTATTAACTCTTTGTTCTGTTTTCGTAATCATAAATCTGATTTATAATTTTCGAATAAATAACGTCATTTGCATTAGAAGCATATAGATAATCCAAATGATTAAATTCATCTATGTAGAAGACATCATACAAATTAATCTTTCCTTTCAACACATCGACGTCTGTCGGATCCGACAACCAATCGTTTCCACTGTAGTATAAACATATAGGAACTGTTATTAAACTCAGGTTATATTCTGGAGGATGTATCTGACCGTAGAATTTCATATTTTCCTCTTCACCGTAGTCGAATCGGCAGAACCTTCCCGATTCTACAAGTTGTCCATAATGCATGAATTGTAACGTCGATGATCCGAGGTTGAATTTGTAAGCTTGGAATCATTACCGATGATTTTGTAGATAATGTTGTCACATCTGTTCGTTATAATACTGCAAAATATAGTGCTCAGTCTGTTGAAGTAATCAGTAGAGGGAGAGTATGTATTGAAATTGGACAGCAAATACCCTAATATTTTGTTTGCTGGCGTAAGGTACCTTACTATGGGACTCTTCGAGTTTCGCATCCATGCCACAGGTGCTAAAGCGAACATCATTTTTACTTTTGTATTGTATTCCGGCTTCATGGAGGTCATAACATAAAATGTGGTAGTTCCTTGAGAATGGCCGATGTAATACAAACTTTTTTGACCAGTTGTGTTCAGAGTATAGTCGATCATAGCTGGCAGGTCGTAAATTCCTATTTCTTCCCAAGTAAAGTTCCAAAATTCTGGCATTTTTGGCTTAAGAATCTCATGTGCTAAGGAGTATTTATTGCCTCTAGCGTTTCCGAGCCAAATGTCGAATCCTTGATCTGCTAAGATGTAGGCTAGTGCTTTATCTGGCCCTTGTATTAGCCACGTATCAGCTGAGTCTACTATTCCATGCATGAGGAACACTGTCAAATCATTCTTAGTTGTATTTCTACCTTTGGGTATTCTATGAAGAGTCAGTACATAGCCATCTTGAGTTGTCACTTTGTGTTCTTCTAAAACATATCCATGTTCTTTTGTCAATCCAGTGATGTTCAGTAAGGCGTCTTTCGGTATTGCAATAGAAGAATTCTGTGATTCAGGTTCAATAAAAACAGCATCGAAGATGTCAGTAACGCTATTGAGAACACTCGCGAAGCTGGTTAAACTATTCAAGAAACTTCTGAATGTGGATACAGCAAAATTTCTCGATTCATCCTCGGCACTAATTTTAGTTGTGATCGAAAGTAAAATTATGAAAAGGTACGCGAAAAACATGTTGTTAATATTTGTAATTATTGATTACGTATTATTCACTCACTGACCACATTAGTCTAAGCAATTTTGTTGGAAACACAATAATTTCTAATATGTATTGTTGCAATTTCTATGTTCGTGCTTGACAGTGAATTTTCTGAATACAAACGGAGTTGATACGTTATAACAGTTTAAATATATTAGTTAATGCCTCATTACATTACCCTGCATTCTCTAATTGTTTTTAAGATCTTGGCACGTATTTTCTGGTAATGACTTTTAACTTGCGTATAACCTATAAAATGTTACGGTGATAAGGGCTCTTTATTCAATGGAAATTAGAGTCAAGAAAATGTTATATTTTTATTTTACAATAATTTATAACAATCATCATAATTATTTTAGTAGTAACACCACTTTTATTATTTTAATTTGCAATTATACGTACATGATACGTAAAATTGTAAATTTACAGGATGAAATCGTATTCGTTTCATTACACTTAAAGCCTTCTCCTTCTACCGTTTTTACTTCATAAAAATCGGTTTATCAACATGATTAATTTGTATGAGAAGTCCAAATTGTTTTATTTGTCAATTTTATCAAAATGTATCAAATAAAATTATTTGAAATTGAGAAGGCCAGTTCCGTGCACGTGACATTAAAAGTCGACCTCTTTTTGCACATAGGCTCTACACGATGTGAAAAAGGTGTCCAGTATTGTATGGCTAAAACAAAAAACTCCCGCTTTTTACCTGATCAATTTATATGTTTCATAAGTGTACACGTAAAGGTCATTTTTAAGTACTATAACTAAAACTGTACGTATACCACGCTTCTTAAAAAAATCTCCATTCCGAATAATCTCAATAAATATACGTATCATAAGTAGATGCTTTACACATGCTTTTAAATCGTCAATTCGTCGCTTCTACTAAAGATTATCTATTATCTACTCTACAGGTGGGAAATAGCATGTACAGGATAAAATTGTTTTCGCTCCTTAACTTTCCCCATGGCACTCACACAAACGGAGCAAACATTTTTGGTTTGGACTCTTCATACAAAATTGATTAATCAACGTCATCCAATTTGTGCAAGTATTCATAAGAAACCAAATCAAAAACAAAATGTTTTTATTCTAAGTAGATGCTTTGCACATTCCTTTAAATCGTCATTTCATTTTTTTCTACCTAGTACAAAGTCCCTACCACGCGGGACTTGTACACTCAACATTCCGGGAAGTGTTTGCGAAGCGAGAAGAAACGTCGAGCCCAAAAGAAACTAGCTTCAACACATTTTTTAAATAAAATCTTAAATTCTATTACAATTCATGTTAACAACAAAATTGTGAGCTGGAGGATCTATACATGTCCATATATCATTGTCATTTACATAATCTAGTATTTTGTAATACCCTTTAAAGCATAAACAATTTTTCACATGCAATTTGAATTTGTTTTCGGGCAAACTAGTTACATTTTGGTAAGCAAGTATTTAATGTAATTAAATTCCCTTTAATTGCAGCGGCGAGAAAATCCGCGAGCTCATTGAGACATTAGAGCACCGCAAGCTAGAAGCGATACAGTTCACGTTCAAGCAAGTGAGCAAGAATTTCACGGAAGTGTTCAAGAAGCTGGTGCCGGAGGGGCGCGGCTCCCTCATCATGCGGGTGGCTACCGAGGAGCAGGAGGTCGTGCCTGATGTGAGTACCTCTAAGTTTTAAAAACTGGATATATTTTTTCATTTTTTGACTCGCTTAAACCTATAGCTCATTAGGCTGTAGCTTATATAGTTAGGAGTAAACGACACTGGTATCTGATAACCAAGTGTACTGAAAAATTCAAAAGTAAGGCGAAGTCAGAAGTATCAAAACAATCATATTGTAACAATGTAAGACAACCATATCACTGAATAGGCATAAATAATCGACCTCTAGGTGAAATACTGGGCAGATTTTCATCACCCTCCAAATTTGACACTTCTTTCTACTTATTAACTTTCCCCTTTGACCATATACTGTAAAATAGCAAAAAAAAATACAAATGAATTTTGCTTATAAGGTCTTGCTGTTTAGATTATCTAAAATTGTAACTAAATTCCTAAGGAAAAGTTGTTCTATTTATTTAATAAGTATGCCACCACAAAGTTTTGAGCGGTGATAAAAATAGCCCTGTATTATTTAACCTAATCATGAGCTGATTAAGCTGATTTTTATTAATGTTTACGACAGCAATGTATCATAATACAAACTTATGATTTATAATCATAACATTAAATCGTAATCCCTGATTAATAAATAGATCGGGGAAAGTCTTTTTGTAAGTAAGAAGTTGTCATACTTCTTTTTAGGGTTCCGTAGCCAAATGGCAAAAAACGGAACCCTTATGGATTCGTCATGTCTGTCTGTCTGTCTGTCTGTCTGACCGTATGTCACAGCCACTTTTTTCCGAAACTATAAGAACTATACTGTTGAAACTTGGTAAGTAGATGTATTTTGTGAACCGCATTAAGATTTTCACACAAAAATAGAAAAAAAAACAATACATTTTGGGGGCTCCCCATACTTAGAACAGAAACTCAAAATTTTTTTTTCATCAAACCCATACGTGTGGGGTATCTATGGATAGGTCTTCAAAAATGATATTGAGGTTTCTAATATCATTTTCTTCTAAACTGAATAGTTTGCGCGAGAGACACTTCCAAAGTTGTAAAATGTGTGTCCCCCCCCCCCCCCGTAACTTCTAAAATAAGAGAATGATAAAACTAAAAAAATATATGATGTACATATCTAGTAACTTACTAGATATCGTGGTTTGAACGATATCTAGTAAGTAGTTTTTTTTTAATACGTCATAAATCGTAAACCGCAATTTACCTTTCATTCAAGTTACAACGAACTACAAAAACTTTTATACTATGTTACTTGCTGCTACGGAACCCTTCATGGGCGAGTTCGACTCGCACTTGGCCGCTTTTTTGTTGTACTGTTAACGTGTTTTCAGATAGAATTATGACGTCGAAGATGCACACACATCACAGGAAATTCTAAATTTTCATATAAAATACGAAGAAACTTTTCCCCGACCTTACGTATCATTACGTTACCTTACCTACCGTACCTATCATTCTTAAATCAGCAAAGAGGGTTTACTCAAATGTTGTCTTATCTTTTGTCCTCCCCAGAGAGCAAATGCAGACCAATTCGCGGGTGTCGGCATCCGGGTCTCTTTCACGGGCGGGGAGGCTGACATGCGGGAGATGAACCAACTGTCCGGCGGACAGAAGTCCCTGGTGGCTCTGGCGCTGATATTCGCCATCCAGAAGTGCGATCCTGCCCCGTTCTATTTGTTCGACGAAATCGATCAGGTGCGTATATCTTGTTTTTGGTTGTTAATGTTAATGCACTCTTCTCTTCTGATCTCACACTCCTATGACGTTACTAGCTGCGAAATACCAAGTTTATAATGTTGGTTTTCTCATCAGTTGTTCTATTTAATTTCATACTCTTTTAAATATTTTTCATCAGTGAAATTAATAGACTTGTCAGGCCGTTATATTCACGCCTTATTACCACAGAACCACAGATCGCCATTCGCTACTATTATGACAAACTTCCATCGCTCCTTCCACAAATTCACATTCATTACTCCTTTCATGCATGCTCGTCTTCTTCTTCTCTTCTTTCTTCTTCTCTTCTTTCTTCTTCTTTTGTCGGTGGAACAACCGCCATTCTTTTCTACGCCTAGCCAGCTCCTTGCCTTCCTGATGCGACACGACGTGGACTTATGGCCTTTACTTGATCAATTGAAAAAAAATTCATTAAACTTGGAATCAGAGATCAAATATATTTTTCATTGTATTTTTTGTATTATAGATGGCAAGTAAAATAAAGATTGAACAATGTTGCCAAGATGGCATTAGGGTTTTAGAAAAGCAAAATTAAAAAAAACGCTCATTCCCACAAAAAATTCACAAGTACTATAGAACGCCTTCTTATTAAGTTTAAAACTCCTTTTTCCAGGCCTTGGATAACCAGCATCGTCGCGCCATAGCCGACATGATCCATGAGCTATCGTCCTCAGCTCAGTTCATCACAACCACCTTCAGACCGGAGCTTTTGGAACATGCCCACAAGTTCTACGGCGTCAAGTTTCGGAACAAGGTCTCGCACGTCGAGTGCGTCACTAAAGAGGAGGCGAGGGACTTTGTTGAGGACAGTGCGACGCATGCTTAGCATAGGTTTGTGATTTTACGTTATCGGGTTAAGTGTATAAAGCAGAAAATTCGACATAAAAGTTGTACGAATATGAAAGGGTTGAAAGCGTTATATATGCAATGTCTGAGAGATCTTTGTTGGTGTTTGTCATGATGCTGCGACTTGTGCTTATTTTCAAATTGTGTTAGGTTTCCTTTGTATAAATAAAGAGAAATTTCGAATACGATTGTTCAGTGAAAATAATAGGAGTGAAATATTGTACATTATTTCTACCATGTTGTACTGAAAATATTTCTTAATACCTTTTCAAACTTGAGTAACTAGTTGTTGAGACTATTGCCACCCTCCGCCTGTTTTAGCCGTGTGCGAGTAAGGAATCGTAAAAAATATTACTTTAAATATTTTGTCGGAACATACTTAAAAAGTTATAACACTTGTGTAATGATTACAAAAGTTACAATTTGACAGTGAAAACTGAAAAGACTTAAATTGGTAATTAATTTATTTTGGACATACTTAGTTTATATGACTTCAGTATCACACCTATTCTAGTTCTATTATTATTTTTTTTGAACATTTATTTTTGACATAACTACAATTGAATTTGCGATTTGCTATAGAATATTTTTGATGGTTAATTTCTATTTTGTCATCGATATAAAGGGCGTCACACACGGGCGCTATACTACAGTCTGTCAAGAAAGTCTTGAAAATAAATGAGGGCGCTGTTCGTTTGAACATGGCAACACTCGAGCATATTCAATGAATGAAGAATCAGAATTTTGAGGTTGCCATCAGAAATAAATTTAGTTCCAACAATATGCGCTTTCAAGACTTTTTTGTATTTCATCTTACGATATCTGTATATAAAATATTATAGTATAGCAAAGTATCACACACGGCGGAGATACAGTGTATTTCAAAACCCCTCGCGCCGTGCATCGTTTCAAGTACATATCTTGTCTCTGATATAGCCCATATCTATTGATATCATCGTACGCTATATTTCCGTATCGCGCGATATCACGCTATAAAACTATATAGTATCTTCGCCGTGTTATTATGATCGATTGAATTTGTATGGCGAGCGTTATTTTATATTACGATAAAATAGTATAGTATAGCGCCCATCTGTAACGCCCTTATGACTTGAAAACCTTGAACTATTTGATGTTTTGTCGCAATTATAACTCTTATTTCATTTTCAAAATGTCATAGTAGGATTCTGTTAATTATAGTTAATTAAAATAAGTTATAAAGATAATAAATTTTCCATTTTATAAAAAAGTTTTTATTCTTGTTTACGCAATCGAATCATCCTAGAATTTAATGATAACTTTTTATTTCGAACGATGTTTTCTCATTCAGTTTATCGACTAGAAGAACAACAGGTAGAGAGTATTAAAAAAAAACTACTCATTTAAGTGTTTACTCCTTTCTTTCTTAATGTTATCCTTCACACAAAATCTTTCCTCTTCCTACTAATCATCAATTTTCGTATTCATCACTCTTAAGTCACATGAGTTTGGGAAATAAATAAAAACAATTAATAGTAGAAACAATTTTATTTACCAATTAAAATTCCTCTATACATTTTATTTATAACTGCCTCTATAAGGTAAAAAAGGATGTCAAAATGTTGAAACTAATAAATATAAGGTTTAATAAATAAAGGCAATTTCGAGCTACAGAAGTTTTTGACCTATTCGCAAAGTGAACACGATAGCACAAATATTATACAGCAATTTTATCTTCATGAAGTTTATCTCTTTGGCTAGCGACAGGTAACATTTTTTTATTTTAGAAAACTGTTCTGACCCATAGGTAAACTTTTATGCAAAGAACTTGTATATTACATATAAATTCCTTGCTTTTATGTAATGTATTTTTTAAATCCACTATTGGTATTTTTTGGATCTCTTGGTGACTTGCTAAGCTTGGAATCGGCGCAGACATCGATAATCGATATGTATTTCCATATCTATGGGTCCAGCACCGGTAGCATGACGACGTATCTCGCGCGAGTTAACATCGCTGATAGATAACGTGCCATCTGCCTGCTGCACTTGATGCGACGACGCGACGGCGCCGGTGGCGCCGAGCTACTTGTCCGTATACCTGACTGTTTTTGGAATCTATTAATAGAACACGAATATTGCCAGACCTCCAAGCGTACATTCTGCACTCACTACCCAACCGACCGTCTTAGAATTAAGACCTACAATGTAGCCATTTTAATGTAATAATATTTTATACAAATAAATACCATAACTACCACAATGACTGGACTTCATCAATTAATTACTCGCGCGCCGCGAGTTTTAAAAGCATTTGTTCCGTTCTAACGCTAAGCTAATGAAAGAGACAGCTGAGCTGTTTTCTCGCGTTTGGCGCGACAAACAGCTTTGTCTACGCCTCATGCTACCCGTGCTGAAAATTTATGAGTTTTAGTAGCTGAAAAGCGGCTAACCACTGAAGTGAAGTGAAATAAACAGTATATTTTTTTTGTCACATATGCTACTCATTAATGAAGCTGACAACTTTTTAGAAAACTTTATAACAGGACATTTTTACTCTTATTATTAAGGTTTAGCAAAAATGAAAGTAAAAATGTACTCATTTTCTAAGTTCTTTTTTTTTAGTTGCCACTTTACAGCGAATTCACCTGTATTTTGTTAATTATCAAATACTCGAGGAAAATCTAGATTTCAACAATGCGAATAGGGATGTTACTATAACAGATAGGTAGGCATACCTATTATAAGTAGGTATCTATAGTAGGTATACTTTTATAATATTCTAATTTATTTTGCTTATAAACATAATAACACTGGAAAGTTAAAAAATCTACAGTTTAGATAAAGAGTAGGTACGTTTCAATCGCCAAGAGGGCAATACACTGCCCACAATCACATCATAAAAGGCACTCTTTTTACAAAAATTATATTAATTTATTACGACCATTTTCCACTGAGAGTTTTTATATATAAAATATTATTGAGTGTTACACAATCAAAATATTTATAACTTAAGCAATATCCTCTGTTATATTTTTTTAAATTGGTAAAAAATACAGGGATCCTTATCATAATTTTTAGTTTTTTACTTACAGTATATCGGCCCTTGTAATATCAAATGTAGTAAAAGCCATTTTAGCAAAAATGACGTTTTGACACCGTCGTACTCAGTTTCGCGAGATCTGTCGATCTGTGTATTTAAAATTTCGATATTCGCAAAAAAATGTAATTACGACCTAGAAAATTATGCAGATTCTCTTTGAAAATCGTGTTGTAATTGACAGTAATCGACAATGCAATAGTCAGTTAAATGCTGTAATTACAAATTTTTTGCCCGTTCAACTTATTACGACATTTCAAAAACGCCCATTTGATAGGGTATTTTGTCGTAAAATACAGAATTCACTATCGAGTGCCCTATACAGCAGTGTAAATTGAAGTAAATTTATCATGGAATTTTGTCGTAAAAGACATAATCCACTACCGAATGGTCTTTTCAACACTTTAAATAAATTCATTTAATGTAAACTTATCAGGTCCTTTTGTCGTAAAATACACAGTTTCACAATGTGTGGCTTTTACAGCACTTAGAATTAATGTTTTGGTTGGGAGCTGCTCCAAAATATCGACCCTTGTAATATCAAATGTAGTAAAAGCCAAAACACGACTTTACAGGAGAAGCAAAAAACAAAAATGGTCATCATATTAATGTCCATAACTTTTTTGATTTTAAAGTTATTTTAATAAATTTAATAAAATAAACATGGAACTAAGAGTTCTATAACATGAATAACATGGAAATTGCGTACCATGCGTAGTTTAAGATTTAGCATTGCATTTACTACAAAAAAACATTTTCAAAATGGTTTTTATGACCCTAATTTGAACCTAAAAAACTTATAGCTGTAGTTAAACATTGTAGTGCAAACCATTGGCATTAGTTTCGTTGAATATTTTATGTATTAAAAGACTGGTTTTTAATGTATCAAATGGAATTTATATTGATAAATTTACGTGAATAGTCACAAAAACAAAAAGATAGGAAGCAAAATTGTTTATCAAATGAAACAATACAATTGAAAACAACAAAAAGACAACCAATGCATAGGTTTACAATTTAACAGAACAATTTCTAAAATTTTCACATTTTTTTAGTATTAAAATTGTTCATTAAATTAAGTAATAGAATTTAAAACATCAAAGAAAATATCTTATCTTAAAAATGTCCTGTAAATTATAGATTTAAATTTCACAGAAACATTAACAAAACTTGTGACACAAAATATTTTTACAAGAAGCAACTTTCTTTTAAAAATTACAAATATACAGTTGTAATATTATAACTACAGTAAACTACAACAAGTAACAAAACCAATTATTACTTTAGTTATTGATAAACAATTAAACAACACAACAAACATTAACCGTAAAAAAAAATAACAAAATGAAATTCCGTATTTTTCCTGTAAGTCACCCTAGATCATCAATAAATGTAGTCAAAAGTCATACGTCCTACATTACGAATTTCAGCAAAAAATAGATACTTTAAATCAGGTAACATAAACGTAACAAAGAAAACATAGCAAATCGAAAAATAATGTAAAGAAATAGTGATCTTAAATTCTATTCTTAAATTAGCCTCTTGATATTCCTACATTCTCCTCATGTAGATCAGATGAAAAAATACGGTGTATCATTTTGTTATGTCGTATTAGACTTCGTAAAAAAATCGGTGCAACCTATTGCAATTAATTATAAAAATCGTTGAGTTCTTGTAACAAATAATATTTATTACTGTTGTTAAAAAACGGCCTCTCTCTGAACTTAAATATAAAGACTTAAAAAAACTGTGTTTAGATGGAACCATCCCTAAAAGATTTCATAGGAAATACTTAGAAATTCCTAACTTAGACATTGATAACCTAATTGCAACTGATGAAGAAGATCTAGACAGTGAGGAAAATAATAATGTATAATCAAAAATCTTAATCTCAAGAAACACATTCAATTTACAAAAAAGTGGGCTCAGTAAACTACAAAAAGTAGTAGATATCATTATAACTTTAGTTTATTCACAGACAACACAACCAAATATCAAATATTAACCGTAACAAAATAACAAAATGCTACACCGTATTTTTTCATCTGATCTACATGAGGAGGATGTAGGAATATCAAGAGGCTAATTTAAGAATAGAATTTAAGATCACTATTTCTTTACATTATTTTTCAATTTGCTATGTTTTCTTTGTTACGTTTATATTACCTGATTAAAAGTATCTATTTTTTGCTGAAATTCGTAATGAAGGACGTATGACTTTTGACTACATTTACTGATGATCTAGGGTGACTTACAGGAAAAATACGGAATTTCATTTTGTTATTTTTTTTTACGGTTACTGTTTGATGTTGTGTTGTTTAATTGTTTATCAATAACTAAAGTAATAATTGGTTTTGTTACTTGTTGTAGTTTACTGTAGTTATAATATTACAACTGTATATTTGTAATTTTTAAAAGAAAGTTGCTTCTTGTAAAAATATTTTGTGTCACAAGTTTTGTTAATGTTTCTGTGAAATTTAAATCTATAATTTACAGGACATTTTTAAGATAAGATATTTTCTTTGATGTTTTAAATTCTATTACTTAATTTAATGAACAATTTTAATACTAAAAAAATGTGAAAATTTTAGAAATTGTTCTGTTAAATTGTAAACCTATGCATTGGTTGTCTTTTTGTTGTTTTCAATTGTATTGTTTCATTTGATAAACAATTTTGCTTCCTATCTTTTTGTTTTTGTGACTATTCACGTAAATTTATCAATATAAATTCCATTTGATACATTAAAAACCAGTCTTTTAATACATAAAATATTCAACGAAACTAATGCCAATGGTTTGCACTACAATGTTTAACTACAGCTATAAGTTTTTTAGGTTCAAATTAGGGTCATAAAAACCATTTTGAAAATGTTTTTTTGTAGTAAATGCAATGCTAAATCTTAAACTACGCATGGTACGCAATTTCCATGTTATTCATGTTATAGAACTCTTAGTTCCATGTTTATTTTATTAAATTTATTAAAATAACTTTAAAATCAAAAAAGTTATGGACATTAATATGATGACCATTTTTGTTTTTTGCTTCTCCTGTAAAGTCGTGTTTTGGCTTTTACTACATTTGATATTACAAGGGTCGATATTTTGACAACACACAAATTATTAAAAAAAAATATCTCATATGTTCACTCGCAAACATTACCTAGTTTCGACCACATTCAAAAGTTGAATTAGGAATATTATTAATATACATATATCTACTAATACTTCTTCTTATTTTCCATAAAAATCTTTGGAGAAAAAACGCCAATTTTCACAAACATGAAGGAAGAAAAATGATCTTTTGAACACATCAAAATATATTTTTTTGCGAACTGAGTTCGCGGAAAGTTGTTAAGTTTCTTGAATAGAAATCACAGAATGTTTTTAAGTATTACAGAAGGACCCTATACAATTTAAACCATACAATTTAAACTATTATTACTTAATTTTCTATTATTACAGTATACATTAGGTATAGGTAGTTGCGTACGAGTATAAACTGAGATCAAAACTAAGTTGGATATTAGCACTATAACCGCCTGAGAGGCACGGCGTAAGGGGAAGTCCAATCTCTTTCGAACACCTCCTGTAGATCTCTTCTGATGTCTTGCGTTATGTTTTGGTATGCGTCTGTAATGAAAAAAAAACTGTCAGTCTAGAGTGTTCTAGAAGTTCTCGAGAAATGCTTGAAGTAGCTTTTTCCTGCCTCAGGAATATCTATAATAAAATATGGAAAAAATACAAAATTCAGGGATTTAAAAAAGTTAAGGAAATCAAAAAAGACGATACACCTGTTTTAGTGTCTAAAGAAGTTTTCGCTTCAAAGAGACGATATACCTGCTTTAGTGTCTAATAAGTTTTCGCTTCAAAGAGACGATATAACCTGCTTTAGTGTCTAATAAGTTTTCGCTTCGAAAGAGATGACATACCTGCTTTAGTGTCTTCATAGACCAGGGCCACCCCGGCTGTGTCCACGAAGTAGTCTCCAGACCAATTAGAGGTGCCGATGTACGCGGCGCGCTCCGTCACCATGTACTTGTTATGGTTGACGCGCGCGAAAGGGATCTTGTCCTGGTCAGGCGTGGAGGGGACCACGAATCGCCGCTGGAAATTGTAGGGTGTCTTTAGATTATCTGCCAGGCATCTAACTGGGGTTTATATTCTACACATGTGTAACAACTTTCTCAAAGACCACAGTCATTTTGGAATTATTCATATGAGATTGCCAGAAAATCAGCTGATCGATTTGTATGAAGATTGAAGAATAATCAAAGAGTTATAAACAAAATGTGATCATTATTACTACAAATTTCACCAAAATCGGAGCCAACTCTGGAGTTTCGGACTTGAATGCTCAGTAAGCTACAAGCTTGGTCCTAAGCACTTACCACTTCCAAGTCGACCCGCGGCAAGGAGTGTGACAGCGCAGCGAGGGAGCGCAGGAAGTAATCCTCGGAGGGATGCGAGTGTTTCCACCAGCTGATGAGCATGCGCACTCTCACGCGGTGCTCGAGCGCCGCGCGCCGGATCGCGTCGTCTATCTTCGGCCAGAACCTGGAGCAGACAGAGTAGAAATAAATATAGATAAGTTTTTTGACAGCACTTCTCCTCAGCATCTTTAGATGGCGGAGCGCAATTTTCATGTCAATATTAATTTTGTAGTATTTAGATCTCAAAGAACTTGTATAGTATGGTTACAGAAGGATATGGATATAGGAGGAAAAATCATTAAAAATATTATTTTTTTAAATCGAGACCATACAAATAGTTTAAAATTTTACAGATTTATATCCTAATATCCTGTTCTGTAAAAAAAAAATTGACGTCCAGATGTTTATGAGATGTTCAACGAATGACCAGAAAACTCGAGTCAGCGACGGACATTTAATTTCATTCATTTCCCACGAATACATAATTCTTCTTCTACCTAGCGTTACCTACGAGTATGTACCATGATTATTAAACTTTAAAATATATAACTTTTGTTTTATAATATAACTGGACTCGGAAAACAATAAAATCTGTCAACTATCAAACATTCTATGAAGTACAGTATAATTATGTATCAATGAACACTCACTGCAACTTGGGCGCGAACTCGATAGCGGGCGCGTAGTCCATCACGGATATGTAGACAAACTCCTCGGCTGCCTCTATAAGAGACACGATCGCATCGTCGTCGTTGGTGCGGCCCGTCGGGCTGAATGGCGGCGGCGAACTCTGTAATATGTACAATATATTGCGGTTCGCATCAAGTTACCGTAATACCTGCTCGTTAACAACCCATATCAACTCCACTGCAGGGACACAGGTCTCTTCTCATACCTCGGGAAGGTTAGGCCATACTCCACACACACGGGCCAAGTCTGGATTGGTGGAGTTGGTGGAGGTTTTGAAGCTAGTGGCCAACCCCAGTGTCAGAAGGTTTCAAGCCATAAGGCCTCCTACATGGCTTAAGGACTAACATCTAGCCATCTAATGATAGCAGGCACTAAAGCGTTAATACCTTGCGAAACGGTTGAGATAAATGCCAATAACAGTCAAACCCACCCAGGTTGTGACAGTGTCTATCCACTTCGAAACACCAGCAATCTGTAGCTATTCAATGTTATAGTCTCTTTGAAATCTGTGGCTAAGTGGTTAGCGATCCTGACCTCTGATCCGAGAGTCGTGGGTTCGATCCCCACACAGGGCAAACTTTTCTGTGATGAGCAGAATTGTTTGCTCCGAGTCTGGGTGTATTATATCTATATATGTATGTATTTAAAAGTATATGTGTATGTATATCAGTCTCTGGTTCCCAAGATACAGGGAATCCTAGTTTGGGGCCAGATGACCGTGTGTGATTTGTCCCAGATATTATTATTATTATTAAATTCAAAAGATGGCAGTGTACGTCGGCGTGGATTAAAAACTATAAAGCCAGCGCAAGTCTCAATTATTTTATTTAAGGCACAAGAAGTATTAAAGCTAGGAACCCACAGTCAATTTAGAGCGATAATGTCGAGGATGGGAGTGAGCGAGATTTTTTAAGTTGCAATGCTATTTACATTGATGGCGGCAAAACTTAGAGTAAGTAATAGGTGGCGGTAGCTAGTCAGACGGGCTCAGAAAATGTCTTACTGCGATACCAGCCTTACAGAATCCTACAAAGTTAGACCCCGCCGGGAATCAAACCCGCGACGTCCTGATGTGAAGCGAGTGTCCAAGCCACTGCGGCACGGAGTCGGTATTTCATTGAGAGTTATTATTAAGGCCCTCTTACATTATGTATTTTCAAGTTTATAGGTAAAATCGTGTAAAAATGCCCCTTTTTAACGACTTTGAAGTTTGATATTTATAAAACGGTTTATTTTATTTTAAAACACAACTTCATTTCAATTCCTCATTTCAAGTGGTTCAAAACGCAAAAGTTATGACGCTGTGTATGTCTGTGACGGACAGAACGATCTTATTAAGCCAACAGCAAATGGAGTTTTATGATTTAACTATTAAAAAATCTACGCGAGCAACAAGTGCTTCTACACTTAAATAAACTTAAAATGATCAAATAACATGATTTAATTTGATCGGGTGCATACGTTCCGATTAGTTTATTTACTATCGTCAAGGAACTCTCTAAGAGCAAAAATATGCATAAGTCAGTTAACCCGACCTATTGTATGTACCTACCTGCAACAAGCTCCACAGTTATTTTGATTCTTTTCCATTAGCCTTAAACTTGACAATGCATAAATAATGACCTCCATATATCCATCAGCCAAATTATTTCAAAGAAAAAATAATTTTACTAAAAGCCAGCCAGTTACTTTAGTTTCTTTGGAATGTTAAGGGCGGGGGCGCACTATATTACCACCAGCATATTTACGGAAAGGTCAAGTCGAGGTCTAAATTTGAGCTGTATATCTATGCAAATGAGATGTTAGAGCTATTTCACATGTAGTAAGAATTCGCCACAACCGTAGCCGTGGTACCGGAAAACCCATTAATCCGGTCTCGGTTCCCGTATGTGAAGTATCCCATAACATTTCTACGATATTTAAAGAGACCGCCCCAGCATTAAACGCGACGAACGCTACTTCTGGCGATTAAATAACAGATTTTGAGAGGCCCATAAATCAATTAAGGTGACAAATTGAATTAAAAAACACTTTATGTCCTCATCTAATGCCAGCCCAAAAAATGGTTTTCAGACAGGTGTCTTTTGTTTAACTATTTAAGAACTTATATAAATTTTGATGGACAATTAAGTACAATATATTGTCTTGATTGCTATTTTCTACCCAAATAAATAGTTGAGTGAGTACAATTTAATTTATGTCGAATCTCCCGGTAGCCGTACAAATAACTTTGAAAATGAATTTAATTTTCCTTTTATTTTTTGAGAATGCTTGTTCAGTTTCATGTCAATGATTTAAGTCTGTAGAGGCATAGCTTAAAGAGAACACATCAACACGTGTGAAAACCCATTAAGGGGAGGGATATCGTAGAAAGTTATAGCGTTTATGGTGGTTTTGGCGATGGGAACGGGCGCGGCCTTGACCTATCTTTGATAGTTTGATTTTTATGCTTAGGTATATTTTACGTTTGGCTAGGCCGATATCACAAATTTCACTATAGCACTAGCCCCTACTACAGCTACTGTATTGACACGGCACGGGTACCAGTCCCTTCTCATTTTAAGTATAGTAATTTTATATGATGACATTACCTATATGACACCTATAACACAAAATCTAAAAATGCTCGAATTGGAGAATCAAGTATTAAAAGATAAAATTAAACACATTGAAAAGGATAGCCGCTGTAACAACATAATAATTTTTGGTTTGGAAGAAAAGGAAAAGTCTACGCATAAACTAATGGATATAATGTTGGACAAACTTGAAAATGATCTCAGAATTAAGATTCAGAGTAATGAAATAAACATGATCTACCGTCTCGGAAGAAAAGACAATGAAAAAAAGAATGCAAGGCCGGTGAAAATAGCCTCTGTTAACAATTGGAGGAAGAATGATATAGTACAAAACAAAAAAAAACTGAAAGACATTTATGTTTCCGAAGACTATCCACAGGAAATATTGAAAGAAAGGAAAGAACTACAGCAGAAAATGATAGAAGAAAGAGAAAAAGAAAATTTTGCAATCATAAAATATAACAAGCTCATAGTGAAAGAGAAGGACACAAGCAATGAGAAGCGCAAGAGAGAAACATCATTATCACCGAATATGCAACCAAAAAAAACAGCAAGTTACGACACAAAGCAGTACCAAAACCAACAGGTCTAACGTTTTCGACATGATGAGAAGCCGTAGTAATTCGCTCTCAAGCTCTGCAGCAGAGAAAACAATAAATCCCTTTTCAACCTCTACATCAGAGAAAGCAATAAACAAAGAATAGGAAGTAGACATCGGCAACCGGAAACTATATAGAGTGTAAAACATATAATGAATTCCCCAACCCGGCTGGTCCCCGTGGGGAATTAGACCACAACCCCCTAGATTTTCACAACAACAACAATAACAATAACAAAAATCAATCAACCAAAAAAAAAAGAGAATACTTTAGCATAGCAACAATAAATACAAGAACGTTAAGAACAGAAGAAAGTCTAATAGAATTTGAACATGCACTGGAAACAATAAATTGGGAAATAATTGGCATAAGTGAAATCCGAAGAACTGGAGAAAAAATAGAAGAACACGATAAATATATATTCTACTACAAGGGCTTGATATTTGGACAGTATGGAGTGGGTTTTTTTGTGAACAAAAGTCACAAAAGGTAACAGTTTGGTATCCTCGGGAGGGGAAAAGTAAAAAAGGGAGACAAAGAATAAGATGGGAAGATGATATTAGAAAAGCAGCTGGAGGAACATGGACCAGGAAGGCAATGGATAGACGGCTTTGGCAAAATCTGGGGGAGGCCTATGCCGTAAGGCAAACTGACAAGGTTGCCGATGTGTTAAATTAAAATAGTAACATTTAATAATTAGGTATATAGTATATTTTAAATATGTGTAAGTTAACATAAGTGTCAATAATAAAAGTCTTTATTATTATATTATTATTATTATTAATTTTATATGATGACATTATTTATTATCTGTAGAATTCAGGTTACAGCTGCTGATCTTATTGCATCGTTAAAAAAATATCTACGAAATTCTACCTTTTGGTGTACACACATATATTTATTTATTTATTAAATTACATTGTGTTATATACTGGAAATACCATGGAAAACATATAAAAATACAAAACTCCAATTATAATATGCTAACGAGCACCACCCACTCATTTAGTATAATAAAATATATACAGTATGTTGTGTAAAATATAACAGATATGTATCTGCTGGCGAAACTGACTGAAGAGAAATTATTCTGGGACTTTGTTAAAATTGCAAAACAGCTTCCTCAAAAAAGCTTCTTATACTTTGATCGTAGTACTTTATAACTATGAGGAGTATTTCTTTTGGGTTTCATTTTGGAGTAGGCGCGCACGAGCAACTTTTGTCTCCGCAACAGTTTCCACAAATGAATCTGAATAAACCTCATTTTATCAAGGAATACACACTCAATTAGCAAAAAAATTTCTAGCAGGTATTCATATTACTCATCGAAATATAGGTAGTATGTACCTATTTTACCGTATTTTTAAACATTATGTATAAAATAGACGGCGCACAATTAATTTATGATTGTCGATTTCAGTTAACGATGTGTTCATTATCAATAACTATTTTGCCATTTTCGGCAATATCCCGTCAAGAGCACTCGTTTGTTACCAGTGAACATTGTGAACAAAAATTATCATATTCATCAGCCTTATAGGTAGGTATATATATTCCTTGCAAGACACCTCTTTTGATTGAGGCAAAAGCGAAAATAGTCTGCAAGAAACAAGAAATTATCAACCATCAGCTTTATTGTTGAGACACAATCAAAAATAGTCTACAAAGTAACATTAAACATTGGTCTACAAGAAACAAGATAAAATGCTGTCAAAACTGACTTTGTGGGAAGAAATCCTATTCACTACTTTATTGGTTTTATCGGTGTTATGTGCACTCGCAGTGCTGCTGACCTGGTATCTCATCCGAGGATGGAGGACACTCCAAAACTACATGGCCCTAAACAGAGTCGTCCTGGCTGCTGTACATCTCATACTAGAGTTCACATACCATAAAATGAAATTAAAATTAACTCAATTTATAGAGGAAACTAAGCTGCATAAGACCAACACAAAATTCGATTATATCACAAATGATTTGGCTTTGTCTATTATAGAGAAGATATTGATAAACATATTCATAGCGTCCGTTTGCTGGACATTGTGTTCTTTGCTCGTGGCATATATGAAGCTAAATCTGCGCTACACGGGACACGTCATAGGAGAAAAGAAGAAAGCAACAATGTTCTCATACATAAGTCTTGTAATAATCAATGTTATATGCGAAGTTAATTCCTATTTCATACAAGATAAATATCCAAAGTTGGATACGGCTTTCAAATTGAAAGTACTGCTCCTATTCATCATAGCCTTTCTTAATATATTTTTGTTCATCGCAGTTTCAAGATCTGTTATGTCTGTATTTAACACGAGCATGGGAGTGGCATTGGTCTGCGATACTTTCATTATAGCAAATTTTCAGTTCGACAGGTTTGTCAAGGAAATGTGCTCGGAAGTCTGCAGTCTAAGTGACAGAAGTATGAAGAACATACATGTGTGGAAAATAAGATTGTTGTTGACCGTTTTGTGCCTGAGGTTGATTCCGCAGTCCTTAATTTTGCTGTTCAGTAACGCGACAAGGAGACATTGGAAGGCGTATTTTAGACAACTGATGAATCGCATGCGATCATAAGACCAATGTTACAAAGGTATTGGATTACCAGACCTCCCTGTCCCCAAATAAACAACTAATATTTGGGGCGACCGACATTTTACGCTCGAGGACAAAGTGACAGCAGGAAACAGC
This sequence comes from Coleophora deauratella, assembly GCA_958295455.1. Classification (NCBI taxonomy): domain Eukaryota; kingdom Metazoa; phylum Arthropoda; class Insecta; order Lepidoptera; family Coleophoridae; genus Coleophora; species Coleophora deauratella. Next base: position 4,087,962 of record OY282405.1, on the reverse strand, counting down.
CAAAGCGATGCGATGGTATTTTCGATAATGCGTCAATGTTTTGTGATTCAGCAAACAGCCCAAGGCCAGCTCTGGGAATAACATAAAAACATTCGATTACGAATTGCCGCTATTAACGATAATACCTATTTGAATTGTTTTTACAAATATTGACTAAGTACATGTTTTTGAAATTTTGACAGAGGGAAATATAAGTTGTAATAAAATCAGTGATGTTTATGAATGGGCGGTTGTACTATAGAATACCATAGCTATGTATTTTGAGCTGCTAAAGTACAGAACCCTTGCGCGATCATCGTCCATCCATCTCTAAAATACGTGCCTAATAAGTGTATAAGCAGACATGGCGTCAAATAAAACTTACATTATGAAAAGACTCCGCAGCTGTTACTTAAGGTTCGTAAAAGTACTTTCATATTGTGGAAGAAAGAAAACATCTGCTACCCTTTACGTCAGGCATTGTCAACCTTTTTGAAGTTGCGGGCTTTTGAAGACGTTAAAGAAGTCCAGGCCGTAGTTAATAATTTAACATACTAGGCATATCATAGGCATGTATATTTTTTTAGGTAAATGTCTCATGTTACGAAAAAAAAAAGATAAGCATATAAGAGTACGAGAAAAAAGTTTGCTTTCTCGTGCTTATGCAGGGGAGCTCACTTCCTCATCTTTTTTTTAGTAATACTACAAACAACAAGTACCTCATTCACTAGCATGGAAAGATAACACTGGTCTGCAAGAAAATACCTCTTTAAACGAAAATATGATGAGTTCAATATGGTGAATCTAGATCTGCTTTCCATTTTTTTGCTATAACGTCAGTTTTTTTTTATATATTTTTCTATTTGCTCTAAATTCCTTACTTTTGGTGCGTCGTTCTTGCATTAACGTTACTTTCTTCAGCGTAGATAGTATTTGTATACCCAAAAATCTATCGAGTGGATAGAGAGAGAGAGATAACGATGTCATTTGATGTCCTTTTCTTGATTTATGCGCGATTGGTTAGTTTTCGCTGTGACTTCGTGGCGCTCAGTACGTTAAAAAGTCTTAAAATTATTGCATCTGATACACATCCGATATTTTGTTAAGTTATTGTTTATTTTATATATATTGCGAAAACTGACGAGTTTTCTCATCGTTTTAATAAAATAAAAAAAAACAATGATTACAATTTATTTCTAGGTAAGAAATGCCAAAAAAATAACAAAAACACTTCAGTAGATCTGAATTTTGCAGAATTTTGTTGGTCGATTCGTCGTCGTGAAATTCTAATAGAAAATATGAAAAGGGAATACTAATACGAATAATAAATAATAAAGCATTTTATTAAGGACAACAAAATGATCCACTTTTGTTAGTAAACACTATTAAAAACTAACTAACTATTAACTATTAAATATGAAATACTATTACAAAATAAAAGAAAAATATTGTTTAAGTTGAATGAATTACAACCAATGTTGTCCTAGTTATTCAAATTAAAATTTGAAGTAAAAATGTATTTTGTTTGATAGTTTGATAAAAAAATATACCTGATACATAAATAATACTATTAACGATTCAGGGCTATATAATCTATAATTATCATGTACAGGAGAAAAGGCATATGAAGAGGAGAATATTTTATTATTTTTTTGCAGACTAGTGTAATTAAAGAATCGAAAAATTTGACTTCATTAAAATTTTAGTTTTTATTCAGTTTTGCCGCATAAGAGTTTGTTCTTGTTTGCGGGAACTGCTATATATTATATTTTTCGCTCATTTTTTTAATGATTCGCAGGCCGGAAGAAAAGTTATGGCGGGCCGCATCAGGCCCGTGGGCCACGGGTTGGCCATATGTGCGTAAAGTGCGTGACCTTATACATTTCGTGTCATACATATCATTGTGCAATTCTTTGATGAAAATATTGTCAGAGTTCGAGCAAAGAGATTGGCTACACACAGTACGGTTGACTTCAATTCAGTTTTTAAAGGCACCTTGAAAACTTCCAGCGCTGATAATAGGGTTCTCAGCTAGCACTACCTTTTAAGTAATATAGGTATCTGTATATACGCCAAAAAGGAACATCGCATCGGCCCGACCGACTTTAATTAGCCCGATGCGTAGAATCATCTTAGTAGTATAGTAGTCGGTGCTGTAAGTACAGAAACTCCTTACCCGGACGGAATTATAACACCTGACGTTACTGGCCGCATAAGTAAATAAAGACTTTTTTGTCTGAGGCGTCAGCCGAATAAACTCTAGAGCTCCAACAACGATACGTATTGCATCTTCTTTGTCGCTTCACAAAGAGACCGGTTACTCACAGTGATGAACGCGCCAAAGCTGCGGGTGGAGTCGGTGATGTTGACGGGGTGCTGGATGTTGATTTCAGTGCTCAACTCCGCGGGCCAAGTGTCAGGGACCAACGCATCTGGCGCGCCCAGCGTCCAATACACCTGAAACAACGTAGTCAATTAAAACAAAGTAATCTACTTTTGTTTAAAGTTATAATAGGCTCTCAGACTAAAAAAACTTTATTTCATAAAGAAAGAGCCGTCCATTTGGATTGTATTATATTAGGACAGTGTGTGGGACAAGAATGTAAGTATGAATTCTGCCTAGGTGCCTTCGTGTTCTTATATCTATGAATAGGCTAGTTGACTGCAAGTCATTTGAGTTACTTTTTTTACCAAATGTAACGACGACGACGACGCAATGTTCTGAACATTTTTGAAATACAAAGACGTAACGTCATCGTTTTTTATCATCGTTGATTGACTAATTTTGTGATTTTATTAATTAAAAAAATAAAGATGAATTTCTGAAATTTCACTAGAAGAGCAATTTGGTGAACAATCACTTATAATAAATTTTTGATGCAGTCAACTAGCCAATTTAATATTAATTGCTGAACACTGTCAACTTGACACTTAAAAAATACAATATTATAGGACTACAATACGACATCCCATCTACATCGCAGAAATCTTCGAGCTTGCACATACAATAACATAGTTTTCTGTGTTGCGAATTCGCATCGAAATGATTCGCAGTTTTGTGTTTGAGCCTATAAGAAAAGAGCCTGATCGATTGAAATTTCCATCTTTATTTAGGTTTACTACTGCTCAAGTTACTACTAATCTATTAAATTAATAATTTTGCTATAAGCAGCAGGGTTTCTGTCTTTATTTTTTAATTCAGCTCCAAGACATCTTTACGTTTGTTCATCATACTTGTAATCTTATACTAGTTAGTTATTCTATTACGAGTCCCTACACAAAGTCAGCAATCTAACTAGTGCCCGACCGGAGCACGAACATGCTACAATATGGTATGAATTATCTGTAAGTCCCGTAATGAACCAAGTTTACAGGTATCGGTTTGCGAGTTGTTTGTCAGTTGGCAGGTAAGGACGGTGCTTGGCGGTGCCAGACGCAAACTTAGCCTGACAAGTTCATAGGCCATTACTGGGTATTAGTGGCTAATTTTGTAACGAGATATGGCAATAAAATACCTATTGTTGAAGTATGCAGTTAAAAATAAGTTTGCGGAGGCAATAAGAGGTCAACTTTTTTACAGTTTGTCAGCGAAATAGTTATTAAACAAAGTTTGCTCAAAAAGTGTTGCTCGCATCTTGCAAAACTGAAAAGGCGCATGCACCGCATGTCGAAGATCGAAATATTTCATTTCAATATACTTTATTGCATCAGAACTAAAAACAAAGAGTACAATAAATACATGACAACAATAGGCGACCTTATTCTTATATTATACGTAGATGCTGACGAGTCGCGATGACGTACTATTTAATTCTTTAAGTATTTAAAATACTACTATTTATGAATTGCTACACCTTTTTTTAAATACTAGGAAGCTACAATCAGGCAATCCTACGATCGATTTGTATGAAGACTCCAAAAAAAATTATGAAGTCCAAAAGGTGAGAGAACAAAATATATAAATATCTACGGGTAAAGGCCAGCAACGCACTTGTGACTCCTCTGGTGTTGCGGGTGTCTATGGGCGGCGGTAATCGCTTACCATTTATACCAGTGTTTTTCAACCTTTTTTAATACCCGACTCCTGTATAAGTTAAAACATTCTTGCGACCCCCTAGAGTCATAAAAATGCAAAATGTTAGTGATTTGAAAGACTACGTTTATATTGGCGCATAATTTTCTTCAATTAGAAAATGATTTAGTTATTATATTAATTTGCCCGGGGGGTCGCGACCCCCAGGTTGAAAAACACTGATTTATACTGTATATAAAGAATCCAAAAATGTATTTGCTATTTCAGCAGTTGTTAAACGTCTTTCGCGAACATTAGCTGAAGCGAATGCTCCTAATTTCGATCGTGAACATTATACATTTTAGCGCTCAGCTGTTAGTTTAATCAGCAGCTTGATCTTAGCGGGATCGATATAGTGCAATAATGTTAATGGCTCGAGTCATTCCCATGTATATTTAAAAACATGCACTGTTGATTCTAAAAATAGATATCGTGGCTCTACGCAAGGACGCTGTGGCAATGGGGAGTCGAACAATTATACATACATATGTACTTATACATATATTGTAGATAGTGTCTATGCCCTTTGTGTTTTTATGCCAGCCACCTTGACAACTTTCAATGCTGTTTTCATTTTATTTTCAGAAGCGACTGTATTGATATGGTATTGATTGACCTATTACATTTTTTTTATACTCGTAATACCTATAATAATCGATTCAACTTATTATTAAAATGTCCATTTATTCTCGGGATGCCGTGCCGGTTACCTCGAAGAAATTGTTTTTAGCGATAAGATTGCCCAGACTGTACAACTTTGTATTTTTATTTTTGTATAATATTGTGTGTATTGTATACTTCTTTTAAGTGATAATTGATTAGATTAATGTTGGCGTTTTTTAAGACGTTTTTACTTCTTAAGAACTTTCAGACTCATACTACTCATTGTAAAACATAAAAGTAAAAAAAAGTTAAGTTACTAATTTCATTAAACATTAGAAATCCGACTGTTCAAACTACAAGGAACCCAACGTTACTTTGGGACATTAAATTATTGCGCTCAATTATTTTTAAAATCGTTTAGTTAGAGTAAGCGTTTTTAGAGTACCCATGTATAACTAAATCAAATTATTTGAATTTAGATATTTTTGTACTTAGGGTATAGGTACTTACATCGAATACCTTTGACAGGTCTGTCGCTAAGCATGAACAGTTGTAGGCGACTATGCCCAATTCTTTGACCTGCAAACAAGATAGCTTATTAAAACTTACAGTAGCATGTCTGCCCTCTTAAGATAGAAGGCAGCTAAGTATAGGGAAACTGCCACAGTATAAGGACATTTATACAGTATGGACACTCCCTGCCGCTCTCTGAAGGCTAGCTCACCCCCCCACCCTCCCCGTGTGACCAATGTGTGACCATTTGTCAAGGGGTTCGCAAACCAAAGACAATTTTATTTTTTTAAGGAAAGAGCTAAAGGCTTCTTAGGCTATACAGTCTTGTCTAGTGTATACAGCCTTCACTTTATTTGTAAAAGTCTAGCTAACAATAAAGAACAATGAGGGCTAATTGAGCCTCGACTCAACCCTAGTACATCACGCACACATTTAGATGTCTACAAACATGAATGTCTATGTAGTAAATAATGGCGCGTTTGTATGAAATGTCCGGGACATTTCGTACAAACGCGCCAAGGGTGTGGGAAACTACATAGGTATACTTAGCCGCTTTCTTTCTTAAAAGGTAGATGTTAGATACTGTCGGCTGCCGCCGTATCTGGTCGCATACGGGTATTCTCGAAGCCAGCAACATATACGATAGCTTGTTTGTTGGTCCTCTTTGCGTTGCACGGTCAAAAATATTAATTTATTTTTGATAATGGTTTCCAAGTTCAAATAAGTTGCTTAAAGCGATTTCTACTAGGTGACCTCTCAGATCAAAAATGATCTGAGGGTGGCCTAGTAAAAATTGCTTTAACACTTTGACTGCCGCTCTGTACTCTGGTTACTTCACGCGGGAGCCGACTTTAGAATTTGGCTAGCACCAAGCCCGCTCTGGGGCGGGGTCGGCCTCCCGTCGCGGTATCCCTTCCCCGCCCCGGAGCGGGATTGGCATTCAATGTGTTAAGCAACGCTTTTCTTTACTCAAATGGTAGTTCACTGTTTGAGTAATAATAAAAAATGTATATTTCATATAATTTCTCAGTTGTTTTTATAGTACAACGAAGTGATGTGACATGACGAGTGAGCGCGATGTCGATATTGCATTCATTGCGATTCATGAAAAATTCAGGCGATACTATTATTGTAATATCACGCGATTTTTTTACGATACGACTCTCTGTCCTCTCAGGCATCCAGTTTTCAGGCAATATTCACTATGGTCAAGTACTAGTGGCATGTAGATCTATGAGGATACGATAGCAGAGGGGACCATCGTAGAAGTGAAGATTATAGAAATGGGTTAGCAGAGGAGGGGTAGACGATTTTTTATTATTGAGTGCGTTTCACTACATCTCATTTAATAGAAAGTGATAATATAGTTGAGGATAGTACAGGTAAACTCAAATATGTAATACCTATTACTTTCGCCTTGAAGATCCGCAAATTAGGGAGACACAGACGGACGTAGGCAAGGAGTTCTGCTCCTTCGCAGTCCGCATAATAAATGAGAAAGCAAATAAGCACAGTGTAATTTTTTTTAGAATAGTTATGGGGATTGACACGACAGAAAAGCAAAACGATAAGCCATTGATGCCGACCGCTATCACGAGATACAAGACCGCAAGCCATGTCAAGGGGTTTATAGGCAGGCGGGTTAAAAGCTTCTAACACGAGAGTTGCCCACAAGTCCTAAGTATAAGTTCCAGGTAGCTGTGTGTGGGATACGATCTAACCTTCGTTACATATTGGAAGTGATATACTCCCTTGTAGAAGATAGAAGAAGGAAGGAAGGAAGGGAAGGATATAGATTGTTAATGATGATAGAAAAAAAAGGGAAACCATTGCTCTTAAAATAAAATAAGAAGGGTCGAGAAAAAGCTAGATTATGTCGTCTAGAAAAGATTAAAAGAAGGGGCTGTGACATACGGACAGACAGACAGACATGACGAATCCATAAAGGTTCCGTTTTTTGTCATTACAAACTAAAACAACCTTAACAGCATTGATGTTAATCGCATTGATGTATTCTGTCTGGCATGGAGACAACGTAGCCAGGTCCCCATTGTGTTGGGAAAATTCAGTAAGCCCACTTTCATCTTTCGGCATCAATCATCATCGCTTACGATGACATTACGGTGACACGATGTCAAGGGCTTACCAATTGTGAATAAATAAAGCTGCTGTAAAGTTTTAAATTAATGACAATACCAGAAGCGGTTGATATGATGTCTCACCTGCGTCAGCGACCTCCAATCCATGTTGGCACTACCTATGTAAAAGTGCTTCTTGTCCACTATCCAAAACTTTGTGTGCAACACTCCGCCGCCCAGCAGCTTGGAGAAATTTAAACTCCTCACCTATGGGAAGATTAAAAACTATAATGTACTGAATAAAATATTTATACAAATCAATATGCAATAAGTCCTTCCTTTATTAGCAAGCGGAACTGACGATTTCGTAAACGCCAAAGAACATTAAATAAGTGTGTTTTAATCTTGTATATAACTTTAGCTGTAGGTCGAATTACATTTTTTTTAATTAGTTGCGATTCAGTTGGCAAAGTTAGGTTTAATTTAATTACCATTATTACGCATCAACGTATACTTATATGAAGAATGAAAAAAATAGACTATTTTACTCCTAGTCTACATAAAACAATAAGTTGGGGGTGAAAATTGAAATCTAGTCATTTTTACAAGGATTCTTTCTTCTGAGACGATAAGACTAAGATATATACAATAGTAGTATAAACTATAGACCAAATCAGGACCTAAAATTAATTCTTCAATAAATCATTCTTGTCATAAACCAAGCACGAATTAGCTGCTTTGGTTAAGCTGGTTATTGGAGTGTTGATTACTGTTTTTTTTTTAATAATTGTTATTCAGTTTTATGAGTCATAGGATTTCTTTAGAATTCCATGTTTTAAATTCAGTGTGCTAATAAAGAAGGACTTTAGAAATATAAAATTTTAACCTGTGCAGCTTTCTTCTTAACTAAATATTCTGTATCTACATTAGGATATTGCTTTGTGGGCCAGTTTTGAGCAATTTTCAAATTTATTTTCCTTTTAGACCCGGCAGCAAGTAGTGCTTGGAAAACTTGTTCTCCCTGAAAATAAACGCGAAATTTTAATGTGACAAGTTAATACAGAACGTTCTTACTACTTTTTTTAAAGTAGAAATAACCTTACCTCTATCGAGGAATTGTAAGGATACTCTTCATTAAACCTAAGTGACCAGTAAAAAGACGCTATATCTATAGAAGTTTGAGCTTCATCTATGAGATCCAGCCACACATTCTTCGTGGCTATATGCGTTGCGTTCGGAGGGTACATGTGCCCCTCTGGTATACTTTCCACTAACGACAACCTGAAAAAGATTAATTATTTAAAACTTGTGTGTCATAGTAAGGTCAGGGCAATTTAGGGTGAATAGCACTGAGTCATTAATGCTTTTTGTAGTGCGTTAGGACAAGACCAAGTTTAACATTAATATTCAAAGTTGGAATGAAAAGTGTTATCAAAAATTTGTTCAAGTGGAATTTACCAATAAATGTGAACCTTAGATTAAAAGTAGATAGTGAAAATAACCAGCTAAAAAGTAAAAACATAATTTCCTACATTGTTGTAAAACACCGGGTGATTATAAAATGTCTGGCAATAAACGGCGTGGACTGTGAATCATTTTAAAATTTGGGCACGCATCAGTTCACGTTTCGGAGAATGATATTTACAATTGTCCAACTCTAGCGATCATCTGGTCGCGGTCATGACCCCGTGCGCAAACGCGCCAATCATAATGCAGCGGCATATGAACGCAGCCTATCATAGCGCGGCTATCTGTACCCTATCAGAACTGACAGGTGAATACAATAGTGCTGTGGTTCTACATAGTCGATAATCTTATTTATAATTAAAAATAATTAGTTTTCGCAAATTTTTGATTTAATGTTTTGTTAAAAAATATATATTACAATGGACTCCTTACATGACACACTTTAACACCCTTAATTCATTACGGGTAGTTTTGTAACACCCTATATAGTTAAAATAGTGCAAGTGAAATTTTAAGAGGTTACATTATTTTAATACAAGAGTTTACAGTTTATAAGAATACTTACAGGAAAAATGTTGAAAAAATCCGATCTACAATTATTTTTTAGTTTTCCATAAAAATTCTTGATTCACAATTTAGATTTAGTACTTATCGGAAACTGAAAAAAAAATTAGAGCGGATTTTTAAATATTTTTCCTGTATTCTATATTTGATACTAAGTAACCACTTAAAATTTCAAACTCACTTTTTTAACACCCTGTACAGGCAGTGCCAGCAAATCAGTTACTGATATTTCGGACTACATATTCGAAGAGGCATATTTAGCATTTTTTTGTAATCATTGTCTCGGCCGAAAAACTTTCCCTGTTGATCTTAGGTCTATAGCATGGATATCAACCAAACAACACAAGTTGTTAGCAGTTCTATGTTGATATACAGAGTGTAACAGAAGTGTGTGACAATACTTCAAGGTTGGCTTTTACCCATCAAACTGAACAACTTTTGTTCTACAACTTTGTTGAAATCGCAAAAAAATTTTTGGACTTTTCATACAAACTTGGTTCGCCAGCTGATCGATTTGTATGAAAAGTCCAAAAAAAATTTTGCGATTTCAACAAAGTTGTAGAACAAAAGTTGTTCAGTTTGATGGGTAAAAGCCAAAATTGAAGTATTGTCACACACTTCTGTTACACCCTGTATAACCTGCCCATTATATGGGCTCGTTGGGCTGGTATGTTAAAATATGCAAAGCATCTACTTAAATGAAATAAAAAAATATTTTGATTTCTGGCTATATTCTCATCGTGTGGCCAATTTAACTGCACACAAAGGATACCTAGACGGCATTTACCTGGTGTTGCACTTAGCCTCACCGCGGTCGATGGGCTATGTCAGTGGCATTAGTTATGCAACGAATCTACTCATCTCATACTACTTTACTTACCTACACTCGTCTGAGCAATGCACCGTGCGCGGCTCACTCGCCACGGCCGAGGGCGTCACGTTGGGCTGGTCCAGCAGTGGGACTAGCACCACCAGTACGATCAGGAGGATCACTATCGACACCGGGATACAAGATGGCCGGCACCATATGCTGCGCTTTTTTTTTCTGGACACAACAAAAAGGAGATTTTAATTGAAAATTGGATGGAAATTTTAATTTTAATAATTTTTTTTGTTTAGGTACCTGCTTATCATCATCAACCTGCTTACCACAGAATAAATAGTAATTTTATTTATTTATTTCATTTATAAGCCTTTATTTATTTATACCTTACACCTAGTACATTTTTTGATATAAATTACACATATATTACGATATTATAATTTTATGGCCTCCTCCAAAACTGCCCATTCCTTTTGAGTTTTTGCAGTTCTTGTCCACAATGGACCCACAATGGAATAAAACAAAGAAAACAAATAAATATAACTCACTTGTCATGGTAGCTATTCCCGTTTTCGTCTCTCATCATGAAGATCTGCTCCCACTGCTCCAGCTCCTCATCGGATGACGAAGCGTTCCCCACGCTCCCCGACTCTAGCACAGTCTGCGGCAAAGGATATTTTATTACATAACTCTTAATTTGGTTACTAATCAAATCAAAAGTGAGTCAAATCTTAATAAAGAAACTTTAATATATTGTATTAGTACTTTTTCCGACCTCTCATTGTGGATGGCATAATAGTTCCTCCAACATTAAAACAGTAGGAAAAATTACAATACAATAGGAAACAAAAATAAATGTTTGGTAATTGCATTCATGAATTACCTAAACAATTTAACTAAAACTGTAGCCTAATAGCAAGATATGTATTATCCTATCTCAATGTGGGAATCAAGACAAAAATTATATTGGGAAATTGGGTATAAAATACAGAATAAACCCAGTAAAAAATATATGTTTGTTCTTTATAAAGTGTTAAATATAAATAAAATGGTACCTTAGTATAAAATGTTGATATGGTTTTTATATATATTTTTAAAATAAGCTATTTGTAATGCATCTTTCACCCCAAGGAACCATTAAAGTATTCTAATTTAAAAGTAGGCTACAGCTATTTATTTTTAAATCATACTCAACCTAAGTGTCAAATATCATCATAATTGGAAGTCGTTCCAAAACCAAGGTAGGATTTTATTTGGAAAAATGAAAGAGACGAAGCTATATCAAGAACGAGATAAGAAATATGATTTTGGAACGCTTGTGAGTGATTCTAGAGCAGTGTTTTTCAACCTGTGTTTCTCAAGGGGTCGCAGGTAAAAGTAAAAATAATGTTATAGGTTTTACACTGCAATGAAAAAATACGATTTCAGTGAAACGTGGTTCTATTTTGGAGACGTTAATAAGTAATTAGTTTTCTAATTAAAGAAAAAAAATTCTAATACACTAAAATTTTGTATGTTTATAGCCCTAGGGGGTCGCAAGAATTTTTGTACCTGTAAAGGGGTCGGGTATTAAAAAAGGTTGAAAAACACTGTTCTAGAGTGAAGTGTTTTGGAATGACTGTGTGGGTAATAAACGTCATCGAAAAGAATTCAGATAGGTTTCTAGCTTTTGTCCATGGTTTGCTGCCATAATTATGGCTTTAATACCTTAGCACAGTGGTTTTCAACTTGTGGGTCAGGGGGGTCGCAATACCTTTCTCAAGGGGTCGCGGGTAAAAGAAAAAGTGTTTGTAGGTCCTAACACTGCAATGAAAAAAAATAATATTTCAGTGAGAAGGCTGAGCCTGTTTATTTTTTAATAATTTGTCAAAACGTGGTTCTATTTTGGAGTCATTAATTAATAACTATACCATTTTCTAATTGAAGAAAATTATAAATGTAGACTTTCAAATCACTAACATTTTGTATTTTTATGGCTCTAGGGGGGTCGCAAGAATTTTTTAACTTGTAAAGGGGTTGGGTATTAAAAAAGGTTAAAAAACACTGCCTTAGCAATAGTATTTTAGAACAATTCCAAATATAAAATATTTGTTTGTCTTAGTCTGTGTGACATTGACTACAAACTTGCCGCCAAATAAACTGTCAGGCAAATTTTAATGGTAATCAAACAGCGTTAAAAATTGAACTTGTCAGTGCGAAAATCGCATTCACGAAAGCGTTACAAAATCCCGACAGAGAACTGTCAGGCAATCTTTCCGTTATCCTCGGTTTCACTCGCCTCGGCTTTGGAATGATTCAGGGTAAAATTCGCATCACCCCTAGTGAAATCTTTGGTTATGGAACGTAACCTTGGTGTTTGGGTAAAATAATAAAACTTCCACATTTTAAGTAAGATGTGATAATTAGTATTGGTATTATAATAAATAAATTAAGAATGAGTGCTATTAATATTCAAACTATTATAGAATCAGTGGTGTTTGTAATTTGTAGTATGCAGGTGTATTGAAATTTGAACCATATGTGTCACCCGCAAAGAATGCACTTTGTTTGGATTTGTACCTAGGTACATCTCTGACCCGTATGAACATGTCATCAAAAACAATACATATTAATTGTGCAAATTAGATAAAAATTATAGAATAACAAAAGTTTATACTAACTTTAAGGCGCTGCACTGCCGGTTTTAAAATTGCAACCAAAAATCCCATGATGATATTTAGTTCTATATTTCTTTTATTAGCATACTACAATGATTAAAATGATTTTATTTTTAGTAAAAGGTGAAAAGAAACAAGCCGATGCGTACGAGTCGAAGTCAAATCAACTTTTGACAGTGACATTTTTATTCAACGAAAAACATTGAAAAAGTGATGTGATGAGGTGGGGACCGGTGGGGTCATTTAATCGATCGATTCATAATTTTACTGTTCAGGATAGGAGTATTGTTTGTATCCACAATCTGTTAAAAAAGTTTTGAAAATGGATTTGGATGGATCTTAAAATATTTTGGTAGCAACCTCAAAATTTGGAATCCTCATTTGTTAAATATGCTCTAATGTTACTACGAATAGCAACGCATCCTCATTTATTTTCACGCCTTTCTTGATAGACTGCTTATTATATAAAATACTGTGCATTTATAAAGAAAATCACAAACCATTTAAGTTTTCCTGAAACAGTTACCAAAGAATATAATTTGAATTTTACGAAAATGTCGAAATTATTTTGGACGCTCTCACAAACACAAAACGTTATAAACTGCATTTTCGTATGACACTACTTCCTTCCCTCAGCGTTCGTGCTGCATTACAAGCGAAAATAGTACTGCAAAGTAGATGACGTCGGCAACAACCGCATTGTGCATGTTCATTAAAAATACTAGGTTAGTTAGTTAAATATAAAGTGAAACTACTTAATTATGTTATACAATGACATATAATAATTATAGTGAGCATCGTAGGTGGCTCCACGGTTTATAGAGTTGTAACTCGGTCCTCCTAGCCAGAAATTCATATCCTGAACAATATAGCGATTGCTTTAACTGTGAAGAAAAGCATCAGGATCAGCAGGGTACACATACAAAGGTTCTACTAGATGTGTATGAAGGTCGTAACGCCCGCGTTCATAGGTGTAAATCTAACTTCCCTGCATTTAAAACACGCAACCACAATTTATTCCTTGGGATGGCGCGGTTAATTATGTAACGATAAGAAAGAGGAATGGTAGGTACCTAATTATTGTAGAACTGTACGAGTAGATAACCAAAGTATGAGCGTATTTTATAGGTATAAGTAAATTGTTCATAAGTACTAATTAAAAATCTCGTCAGATCTTAGATCTTAGAGAACTTTAGTTTTAATAAATTAGTTAGGTGTATATATGTATGCATGTATATACCTAAGTATAATGGAGTTAATTTTGCGTAAGAAACAACTACCCGCCCATCTTAAGTTAAAAGGTTTTTTGTTTCCATGTCAAGTTTATTAACACGTTTCATTCTAACAACTGAAACAAAATCAATGGTTCTATCACCTTTAACCCAGCAGCGGAGTCTCGCGAAATGAAGCTTGCGTGTCTCTCCACTGTTATTACAATCAAATACGTCAATCCAACAAACGAATACAACAGTGATACGGAATATCGGCACTTTGAACAATAAACCGTCATTTGCGACCGTAACAAACGACCCTGTCGTGTGTACGCGGCAACAGTTTACATTATACTGTGGCAAAATTTCGATTCAGATTTATTAATGCGAGTAGACGTAGGTAATTCAAAGAATTTTTAGATATAATGCATGAACGTTGAAAAACGATTTAGCAGGCTGATTTGTATTTTACTTTGTACGTAATTGCCACAACAAAATTTAAAAAGTGACTGTTCTTTATATGGTTTTACTAGCTTCCGCCCGTGATTTCGTTTGCGTGGACTTCAGAATTGGGTCCAGAGAGAAATAAAACGTTTATTTCTCTCTGGACCCAATTCTGAAGCAGTGCCATCTTGTGAGAAAGTAGTTTCAGTTTTGAGCCATTCCTCCAGGAACCCTCGAGTTTTCTGGGATAAAACGTATCCTATGTGTTAGCCGAGTGCTTTATCTATCTACCTAGCAAAATTCATCCAAATCTGTTTAGAAGTTTCGGCGTGAAAGTAGAACAAACAAACATCCATACTTTCGCATTTATAATATTATTATTAAGTGAGATACGTGCGTGACAGTGACAGTAATGGACGAGGAATAAAAATATCGATTACTTTGGTAAAAGTACAAATCGACTTATTTATGCTCATCACTATTTGTAACGACAAAAACAAAATAACCAATATCCGGTCGGCTACTGACCAATCCGATGCGCGACGTAAAATTCAAAAGTTTTAAAAATTATACTGGTGTTAAAAGAGTGCGTTTGAAATTTTAAGGGGTTACTCAGAATCCATAAAGAATACAGGAGACATATTTAAAAAATCCGCTCTTCAGTTTCTTTTTCAAATTCCAATTCTGAATAGTGAATCAAACATTTGTCTGGAAAACTGAAAAAAAGTTATAGGTCGGAAATTTGCAATATTTTTCCTGTATTCTATTCTTGATTCTGAGTAACCCCTTAAAATTTCAAACGCACTTTTTAACGCCCTGTATATATCTGAAAAAAGAAACACGGCTTCTACTCATGAAACTGAACAACTTTCCCCAAGGAACTAATACTCAATTTACAACAAAGTTTTTGGACTCCACCACATAGTAATTGATCAACTGATCCGCCAATTTTGTATAGGAAGATTTTTTTGCCAACTGAGTCTAGCTTTTTTGGGGAATAGAAGCCATTGTAATTTTTTTTCAGGTACTTCTGTTAGAAGGACCCTAATACCCACCCTATATTAGAGTAGATCTCCTTTGATCTCTATTTCATATTCAGAATTAGTAAATCGTGGTCCTCAATATCTCAAATTCTCAATACAGTAAAAACAAAACAAATTGATTAGTAAAACGTAGTAGTAATTTATTTTATTTATTACATAATGTTACATATTCTGGTTTTGATAGTATTGATATAATACCTACTTGGTCATGTTCACTGAGTTTGTTTCATACAATAAAGCTCGCTTCAATAAAACTTGCGGTATTTACATTGACATTTACAAAAAACTATGTCTATGAAACATTAAATTACGTACTTTAAATTCAAATTAAAACTATATTGGGAATCCGTTTTTGATGTATACGAGTAGCACGCTCTTAAAAAAACTAATAAAGCAACGAGCTTATGGTTTAGAATTTATTGCAAAATATAAAATCGTTTTATGGGATTTTAAAATGGTTTTTAACTACTGAACGACTTTAAGTTAATGGATCCTACAAAGGGATATTTAGTAAACTTTTTTACGTATATTTCACCTCCTATTACCTACTTAGCAGATACTTATCACCGACAATTTTTAAGTATGTAGTATTTTTTCGTACCGATGAGATTTTTGGTAATGAATGGTAGGAAAGCATAAAACAAGTTAACTAGTACGGTAGTACGTATTCCGTATTAATGTATACTGTACATACAGTATAAAATAAGGGATATGTAATTGTAATAGTATCTCATCTCATCTCACTCATCTCTCTTAATTATAAATGCGAAAATATGTATGTTTGTTTGTTAGTTTGTTCCACTTTCACGCCGAAACTACTGAACGGATTTGGATGAAATTTGGTAGATAGATAGATAAAGCACTGAGCTAACACATAGGATATTTTTATCTCGGAAAACTCGAGGGTTCCCGGAGGAATGGCGAAAAACTGAAATTTTTACTTTGTCACTAGATGGCGCTGCTTGGAAGATGCGGTATTCTGAGACTTCCAAAGGACAGGTTAAACAGAAAGTCATTCAAATGTACTCCTTTAAGTACTGGAGTAATAAATTGTATCTATCTACTTTCTTTACTATCAATCAGGGAACAGAAAAACCTTAAAAAAGAACTTTAACTTCTTGTTTATGTAATGACTGTTACAAAAGTCACTGTTTTTTAAAACGTGCATAAGCTACAGAAATGTATATTCCAATTTATGTTAACTTTATAACTGAATTATTGACATAATTAGTTTAGCTAACAGGGTAGCAGAAACGTGAAACACAATGAACTAAGCTGATTTACGTAACACCACGTGTGAGAACCACTGCGAAAATGTTTGTTAGGACATATGTAGCGCAAAGGCACTAAAACAGTATCACCAGAGTAAATAAGGGTAACCTTTAAAGGTTTTATTTTTCTGCGTACCGTCATCCTACAGTCAGAAACAGAGTCAGAGTCAGAGTTTTATACAAATTGGCGGGCCCTGGGCCCTTTCTAGTAAATATCTAGTGTCAAAGAGTTATTAACAACACGTAATAGAATAGGAGTAGGCGATCAAAATACCATACAAGGTTATTGCAAAAGAAGTTTATCGGTTGGTGATCTGACAGAAACTAAACAAGGCTCCCGGGGCTTTGCGTATTTGCCCATGGTGCCCTTGTACAAAAAGGGCCTGACCCTACTTATCCTGGCTAGCGTGTAATTCATCCTAACGATACGATCGAATGGATTACAAATAGGGAGCGTGAATATTGATACTAGAACCTGGACAAACTCAGGTCACATTATTCGGTTGATCTGACTGTAATCAACCATAAACTAACGATCCTCCAAAGCGCCTAAGTGTTATTAACCCTAAAATTGTCACTAGGCTGAGTTCAATTAACCTGTGAGCGCGTGACCTCACTGTTGCGATACACGCTCTAACATTCTTGTGAGGAATGGATAGACAGCATAATTAATTCTCATCGTATGTAGGTACGTAGGTAAACTTGTATGGTAGCTAAGGTGTGAAAGGTGCTCGTATAACTATCCCGCTACGAAATCGTTTATTTTGAGTTCTATGTAATATCCTTTACTATATGGATCACAATTATTTGGGCGTACTCTTTGCAATTTCGAGTTTTGATTGCGCTAGTCTCGGTATACTTGACACGTGACGTTTCGGGTCGGTGTCTTCTTAGGAAGCCGAACTAGTTAAGGCTGCTTTTCCACCAGAGATGTGCGAGGAAGTGGAGCGGTGTGCGAGGAAAAAATCTACAAATAGAATAGCTCCATTTTCCTAGCCTCACTTAGCACAGCTCAGGTGGAAAAGCAGCCTTAACTAGTTCGGCTTCCTAAGAACGCACCGACCCGAAACGTCACGTGTCAAGTGTACCGACACTAGTGCAATCACAACTTTTAATAAGCGAAGCGAGGTCTTTGGGGTCGTCCATTAATCACGTTTGGCCCAAAAGGGAGGGAGGGGGTTTGGAAAAAATCACGAAATATCACAAGGGGCCTCACAAAATCACGTGTATTTTTTGTTACAAAACATTATCTTTCAATACAGGTATAATGTAATTTAATTCTGGAAAATTAAACACCCGTGATAAAAATGTCTAGACAGACATTAAGGTTGCAGGTTGTTTCTGACTGCCTGAAGCCGTTTCGAACTTTGGCATGAGTTAAAAACAACGTAACAACACCATTCTGACGCTTAGAACTTAATCTAGAAATCGCGCGTTCAACAAAAAAAAAACTCGTGATATCTCACTACACCCCCCTGCCCCCTTGTTTCGTATTTCGTGATTTTTTCCGAACCCCCTCCCCCTTTTGAGCCTCACGTGATTAATGGACGACCCCAAAGGGGTATTTCACCCACAGCTCGCGAGGTCGTAGGTACGTAATATGCAAATTAACAACTTTACACAGTGGAAACATTGGTGCCTCTAGTGTACCTAGCCGCATTGCCATGCCAACGTGTTTCCTAACAAAATTAGGTAAACACAGGTAGGTACTACATGGGGTCGTGTCGTGACCCTTGCAAACTCTTTTTACTATTTACTTATTAATGAATTTCAACAAAGAAAGTTATAAAAATGTTAAGTAGATAAACGGTTACGGTGATAAATATTCTTGGTCGTTGAAATTTAATTTAATATTCAACGACTTTTCTAACAAAAAACCGCATTGCGTAACTGAGCGCCTAAGCTCTTATACCAAAATGACGTTTTTTGAACAGTAATGAAATAAAACTATATAGCAATTCTGAAAAACGAATACTTCTTTTTGACTATATTTCCTACGATCTTACCGCCCCATCCGAAAAACGATTCAATAATTTCGGCTCGATAGGAAAAACATCCAAAGATTACTTAAAACCGTGTTCCCAGTATATCAATAGAAGAAAAAAAGAAAATTGTTTAACAATATTTTGATGATATATGAAGGAAACTACGCCATTAGTTTGAACAATTTCATTCAGATAAAAATTCAAAATAACCTAAAACGTAAATAATTCGCGTGGCATGTGTGGGTGGGATTTGCGTTTAGTACGTACTGTGCAAATGAATGCGCAGTAGCTCTGTGCTACCTTGCCTTAAGCCGATTAGTTATGGTTTTATGAAATAAATTTTCAAAGCCGTTTAGTTTTTTTATTTGTAATTTTAATTTTAGAGTTTCATACCTCGAAGTGAAAAAGGGAACCTTTATAAGATCACTCGTGTGTTTGTCTGACCGTGTATCGCGGCAAAATTGCTCAGAATCAGAATCTACTGGACCGATTATGTAGAAACTTAGTACAAATATAGATTTCTGTGTTTCAAACAGGACGTGAAACCTAAATAAATGAATTTTGAGTGTGGAGGGCAGTTTTGGAGGCAAATAAGAAAATTAACAAAATCTTTTACAAACTGTATCGTGTGACATAGAGCTTGTTGTAAGGATCTCGAACATATTTAAAAAAAAAATGAAAAGTTTAAAAACTATTTACGAAAATAGACGAAAAAAATTTTCATCATATAGTTCTTTCCTTGCATGTAGATTACAGGAAAACATAAGAAGATGGTCTTAAAATAAGATGCTAAAATCTCAATATTGTTTCTTTGTACAGAACCCTCGGTGCGAGAGTTAGACTCGCACTTGTCCACTTTTTTAAGTACTGGATGCTCTTAGACACTGATGAAAGGAAAGTTGTGCTAAGTTAACAAATAATTGGTCAGACATAATTTAACAACTTTATAAAAAAAATATTTTGAAGAAGTTTTAACGATCACATCAACCTACTTTCTTAAAGACTTTTCTTAAATTATAAAGCGAAGTCGACGACGACGGCGACGTCTCGCAAATTTAAACTTTTTGGAGTTTCCACGAAGTGAAGCTGAATGCTTCGATCAACTTCGCTGTGCTTATCTCACTGTAAACAAGGTATTGAGTTGAATAAGTGAGTGGAAACAATAATATACAGGTGTAAATTGCAAGAACCTGACAAACTTAATTAAAAACAAAATAGACAGTTTCATGAAACTTTTAATAAGTATTATTCAGACCGGGCAAAATCAGAACAACGTCGGTCACGCTTTCCAATTTATTTTATTTTTCATGCAAGATTTGACTAGTTTATAAATACGTAATAATGCAGAATGCGAAGGATTCTACGATAGGTGCGAGTATATCACTTACAAGCTACAAGGTCGAAAAGGAAAGAACAAAGGAAGACCCTGAGATGAGAATAACTATTGCAGGAACAACCAAGGGTAAGTATTCCTATCTATACTTAGTACAAGGGTATTGGCCAATATTTTAGTGCTCGTATGATTTTCTTGTTTCCTGAATAGTTTTGTAAAAATGGAAATTCCTTTCTTATTAAGAGTACAACTTGGATAACGATTATTTACGAAGTCACAGACTTGGATACTGGAAAGTTAAATGTACAAACGAGTTTCTGAAATATACAGGCTGTAGTAAACTGAACAACTCTTGTTCTATGAATTTGCAGAAAGCAATTTTTTTTTTCATATAAGCTGTTATAAGCACAATTCGCCAAATTGTGTAAGAAGTTTCCAAAAAAAATATTGCAATTTCAGTAAAGTCGTAGAATACAAATTATTCAGTATAATAAATAAATATTCGGAACAAATCACACACGGTCATCTGGCCCCAAACTAGGATTCCCTGTATTATGGGAACCAGAGACTGATATACATACACAATTACATATATACGTTTAAATACATATATCTATCTATCTATCTATCAGCCGAAAGACGTCCACTGCTGGACAAAGGCCTCCCCCAAGGATTTCCACACCGACCGGTCGCATCCAGCGGCTTCCTGCAACCTTTACCAGGTCGTCGGTCCACCGAGTCGGGGGCCTGCCCACACTGCGCCTTCCGGTGCGCGGTCGCCATTCGAGAACTTTACTGCCCCAACGGCCATCTGTTCTACGAGCTATGTGCCCTGCCCACTGCCACTTAAGTCTAGCGATTCTGGCCATCTGTTCTACGAGCTATGTGCCCTGCCCACTGCCACTTAAGTCTAGCGATTCTGAGAGCTATGTCGGTAACTTTAGTTCTCCTACGTATCTCCTCATTTCTGATTCGATCACGTAGGGAAACACCAAGCATAGCACGCTCCATCGCCCTTTGGGTGACTTTGAGCCTTCTTATAAGGCCCATAGTAAGCGACCATGTCTCGGATCCATATGTCATCACTGGCAACACACACTGGTCAAAGACTTTAGTCTTGAGGGACTGCGGTATTTTGGACGTAAAGATATTGCGAAGATTCCCGAACGCTGCCCAGCCGAGTTGGATTCGACGATTGATCTCTTTCTCGAAGTTGGACCTACCTAACTGGACTGTTTGTCCCAGGTATACATATTCGTCAACAACTTCGAGTGTAGAGTCTCCAACCTTCAGAGGAGTGGGTGTAACACGGACGTTTGACATGATTTTCGTCTTATCCATGTTCATATTAAGACCCACTTGTTGGGAGACTCTACTAAGTCCTTCGAGCATTGCGCCTAGGTCTTCCAAGGTCTCAGCCATGATCACGATATCGTCAGCAAATCGAAGGTGAGTGATGTACTCGCCATTGATGTTAATGCCGAGTCCTCTCCAGTCCAGAAGCTTGAAAACGTCTTCCAGTGCAGCGGTGAACAGTTTCGGAGATATAACGTCTCCCTGTCTCACCCCACGCTGCAGCCGGATAGGTTTCGAATTCTGATCCTGGAGGTGGACCGACATGGTGGCGTTTTCATACAAGCACTTCAACACTTCGATGTATCGATAATCAATTTGGCACCGTTGGAGAGACTGCAACACAGCCCAGGTCTCGATCGAATCAAAGGCTTTCTCATAGTCCACAAACGCCAAGCATAGTGGCCGATTATACTCTTCGGTCTTCTGTATAATCTGCCGCAGCGTATGTATGTGGTACATATATCTATATACGTTTAAATACATATATCTATATTAATTTCAGTTATATATTTTTCATAAAACTCTGATTTTTTTTGTTAAAACTGTACCTAAAATCACTGTTTTATCTTGAGTTAGGATAATTTTCACTTATATTACTCGGTGTATTTATTAATTTCGGCAAACGACTTTCTGTTTCGTACGCCATTATTGTTGGTATGACACACAGAGCCACGAGTGACAAAATTTAGAACTAAAATCTACAATATGACGTTTCATCTTACGCTGTTTTACAAAACCTCTAATCGTTGACTCGCTGCATTGATGAACGCAAAACGTTTATGCAATTCTGCGTATTATAGCCCAGTTATTATGCAAAACTGCTAAAGGTCGTTCAGCTGTTTTACAAAACGGCGCTGTTTTGTAAAATCACTAGCGGTTTTGTAAAACAGCGGATTCTGCAATCCATCTGCGACATATATAATATACACCCAGACACAGAGCAAATAAATCTGCTCATCACAGAAATGTTTGCCCTGGGTGGGGATGTGTGAATGTAATGAAGAGTAACCAAAATGTTTTTTATTTAGGTACCGTAAAACCATACAACTATAGTCCAAGTTTTCCGATTTTTTAATTCACGACTAAATATAAGAAAAACTATCTGCGTTAGAGAAACCCGGTATGGACCAATAGTTAGTCGAGTAGATAACTATTTACATGAAGGAATTAATATTGGTCAGGCAATGATAGTGTTCGATTTTTTATTTTTTTTATTTTGGACCATTGTTGTCTTTGCTGTTTACAACTTTGTTCCAACTCATAACACTGCACATAATCGTATGAAAACTTCAACTGGACTATAGATAAACACAGCTGTGGTTAGAATAATCCATCAAGGGTAATAATAAGGTAGAAAACCCGAGAAAAAATCGGTTATATTACAAAAATCCATTAAATAAAAATATCATTCATTATGAGATCGTTTATTAATCTTAATTATTAAAAAAAATATATATATTAAAATCACAAAAATTAAACAAATTATCCAACCTTACGTCGCAACATTTTACGAGATGACTTTCGCCCCTGGAACAAAAAAACAACGATTTCGAATATGTTCCAAAAAACCGTTAGGACTATTGTTTGAAACAAAGTACGAAAAATCAAGTAACATTTAATTTACACAAAAGTATGAGAATTTAAGATAGAAACAATAATGCAATTATATCGTGATAAACTTACCTTCAAACAGTAATGATTCGGAGCGGATTCGATGAAATTTTCCTACTTTTCAAAATAAAAGTTTGAAAGAACGTAAAGACACGTAAAAACTTGTTCAACTTCACTGACAAGTAATTGCAAGACGGGTGCTGCTACCTGTCAAGTGCTGCCATAAATTATTCGTCCATATCTAATGTAACAATTAATACCTAATATTAATAACAATTAATGCTTTTCGAAGTCTGACGATCTCTTTGGACCATAGTTGTATAGCAGGATCATATTTGCGTGGTTTTACGGTACCTAGATGTTTTGCACGTACTATTAAATCGTCTTTTTTTTCTACCTAAGTAGTACAAAGTTCCTACCACGCGGAACTTGTATACTCAACGTTTCGGGAAGTGTTTCCGAAGTATTATTATTAATATTATTCAGTATATAAGCCCCAGTTAGTGCGTCCAGTGCCCTACGCCCATTTTATTACACCTGTATTAATACTAATAACATATCATCATCGTTATTAATTGGCCTATTGTAGACGAACTCAGCCAGTATGGAGCATACAAATATAATAGCTGATGGGATAGGTAGTGACATAGGCTACGATACATTTCATGCTGTAAAAATATTTAATTCCCTGGAGAATTGAACAGGGAACCCAAAAATAATACACTTTGACAAAGTAACCTTTTTTTGCCGATTTCATTGGAATTTGGTAGACTGTGGCCAAAGAAGTTTTATATCGTCGCTCCGGGGGGAGCGGGGTGCATGTCTGTGTCTGTGGCTTATACAGTGGACAGGAAAGAACATAAGCAATTTTATCCTGAAAAACTTATTTTCGGTCGTGGTCGCAAGCCGCAAGCGCCAATGTGCACCCTCATCGACAGTCACAACATTTAAAAAAAAACATGTAAGTGCTCGTCTCTGGCTGAATCACGGGCAAAAGCCAGTATATAATGAATCCATAACGTGTAGTATATGAAGTATAAACTCTTGAATCACCCCTTGAACTTGACCTTGGCTGTATGATATAATATTTTTGTAGACCGGTAATGGTGATGGTTTCCCGGAGTCGAGACGGCGGCGATCGTCGACGAGTGCTGGGAAATGGGAAATGCCACGGGGTCGCGTGCCTCGGGGCTATATTAACCATAGCTAGTCGCGACACCATCAGCCACAGGTTAAAAGTAAGAGCCCCTACATAAACTCTGTTCCAATACAACTAATCATTCAAATATATGTACTGAAAATATTAAGAAAGCGTTCCAAATTAGTTTCGTTAGAGTAATTTTCACTCTGACAGCAGGATAGCATATTATATTTTTTTGAAGTGTGATAGGGACAAACTCTTGTCAGGTGAATCTTAACTTGGTTATGGAACGACTTCTAAGATTGTATTTTATTTAAGCATTTTATTAAGCATTATAATTTTTTTCGAAAAACAAACAGCTTTGTCACTTCATTAAAGTTATTTTAAGCTTTTTGTTAGTTTTTTTTATCAATCCATACGCTTTTGTAACAGTCACCACTCTTTTTCTATACCTCTTTAATATTTTTTAATTTTTTAACTTTAATAATTTAGGGCCCGACGTTTCTTCTCTCTCCGCAAACACTTCCCGAAACGTTGGGTATACGAGTTCCGAGTGGTAGGAACTTCGTATTAGGTAGAAAAATATGACGTTCGAAAAGTGTACAAAGATACCTACTTCGAATAAATATTATTTCATTTCATTTCATTTCATTTCAACTTTCCGGGAATGGTCTTTTCATACTCTGTATATTCATTATTTCATTTCAAGAAAATTTTATTGTTTGTATGGCTAAAAATAAGTCTGTCCCGAGAGTAATATATACTTATAAGTGTATAAGTACGTCCTGTAGACGTGTAAGGAAAGTGTGTTTGAAATTTTGAGGGGTTATTCAGAATCAAGTACCTATAGAATACAGGAAAATATTGAAAAATCTGTTCTTCAATGTTTTTTTTCAGATTTCCATACAAATTCTTTATTTCAATCAAACGCACTTTTTTAACATCCTATATAGTCTTGACACCGTAGTGCATACGTAACTAGAAGTGGGAACTCCGTACGGTCGTTTGTTTATTTACTTAGGAACAAACTTGTAGTTGTAACTAACTTTAGCAGTGCACAAATTGTTGAAGTTTTGAAGAATTTGAAACAAAGTTACGTTTTAGTTTCAGATACGCGGCTGCTCTCTGAATGAATAATTAGGAACAAAAGACAGTATACTTGACTATAAGCCAGAATAGACCACAATCCTAACCAACGAGGGACTGACCACAGACACACAGAGATAGACTTTACTATAAACTTAATTTTTTTAAGGGGTTACTCAGAATCAAGTTTAAAACCCAGGGAAAATATTGAAATTTTTTTTCAGGTTCTCATACTAAATCTGAATAGTGAATCAAGAATTCGTATCAAAAACTGAAAAAAAATTTGGAGAGCGGAGCACTTTTTTTAACACCCTGTATGTATATTTTACAGATATATTATTTATTATGCTATATCGTTGTAGTTGCTGTAAACTTTCCTAAAATATAAAGTTACTTGTGCTGTCCCCTTTATCACACCACATAATATTACTTAATTTAATCATCAGAAGCAGCAAGTCAATATGGCTATAATCAATCCTCTTTATGTTATGTAATAAAGGTAAACCCAAAACGGAAGCTATTACAATAAAAGCAATTTGAGTATAGTACCTAATATATAGGGTGACTTTAAATTAGTTCTTGATACGGAAGGCGATGAATGAGACCATGATAACAAACAACTATCCCTAAGGAACCCATAGTCAAATCGCAAAAAAAAATGTCGGTCTCCATACTTATTTGGCCGGTCAGTTGATCGATTTGTATGGAGAGACCAATATTTTTTTTGCGATTTCACTATGGGTTCCTTAGGGAAAGTTGTTTGTTATCATGAGCACATTCATCGCCTTTCGTATCAAGAACTAATTTAAAGTCAACCTGTATAAGCAACATCACGCGATTCCTCGTAACGTAATAAAAAGAACGGTAATCGGAAATAAGAGACGATTGTTAGAGCATATCGGTGTATTTACTCAACAAATTACTACGCAGTTGTTAGTACTGCTGCGCCTGCCTATTGGGCAGAGGGTCGTGGGTTTGATTCCCACTCAGGGTAAATATTCTTGCGATGCACAGGTTTATTGGCTTCGTGTCTGGGTTAACACCCATCTATTCATATATTTATTAATGTGCTATTGTAACGCATTTTAGTATGATCTTGTATTTATTTATACCACAGAGAATGCTCCATTTTGGACCAAAGGACCGTGTGTGTTTATGTATTTTTGCATAGGCAACGGAAGAGGGGTGCGAATTAAAAAAATTAAGAAAAAAATAACATCGCGGGCGCATTATTAAATGTGTCTGTATGTCGACTGCAAAGTTTTAGTCCTTCAATCTGTCTTTTTTTTCGTTAAAGCAATGTTCCGTGCTTTCATAGGTTCATAGTTTGTACCAAAACCGACGGAGCGCGAGTCAACTCGCTCTTGTCCGTTTTTTAAATCTAATTTCTTAACAGAATGCCTTGTACTTACATAAAAAATATATATGTATCCCGTACTGAACTTTCTTGACCTTATTATACAGGGGACAACAAAACTATTAAAGGTGGTTTATTCTTTACGGGGCTTCTATTTATTGCACTGAACAACTTTTCCTTAGAAACCTATAAAAAACTCGCAAAAAAAAAACGATTTTTTCATACAAAATGAGATAAGTTCTGTTTTGAATTAATTTGGTTTAGGGGTTTGGTTTTTCACATTATTTCGAATTCACCAAAAGAAAATTAAATTTTATAAATAAAGTTATCTAAATTACAATATAATACAATGCGTATCACAAACACGTTGTGACCTTCATTGGATAGCAATTAAGTTCGATGTTATCATGACACGCAACTAAAATTATGATTTTGTTTATCTAGCCATTACCGGAGTCGAGCTATACAAACCGTGCGGCTATGTACAGGGTGTCACAAAAACTTTTGTTATACGTTGACTGACTCGGTGGCTCAGTTGTTAGTAATCCTGACTACTGATCCGAGAGTCGTGGGTCCGATCCCCAACAAGGGTTAACATTTCTGTGATGAGCAGATTTCTGCTCGGTTTCTGGGTGTATTATACAGGTGTAACAGAAGTGTGTGACAATACTTCAAGGTTGGCTTTTACCCATCAAACTGAACAACTTTTGTTCTACAACTTTGTTGAAATCGCAAAATTTTTTTTGGACTTTTCATACAAATCGATCAGCTGGCGAACCAAGTTTGTATGAAAAGTCCAAACAAATTGCGATTTCAACAAAGTTGTAGAACAAAAGTTGTTCAGTTTGATGGGTAAAAGCCAACCTTGAAGTATTATCACACACTTCTGTTACACCCTGTATATCTACATATGTATGTATTTAAACGTGTATGGGTATGTATATCAAATCGTAAAATAAAATCGTAAAAAAAAAATGAACTTTCCATACAAAATTGACCAAACAGCTAAACAATTTGTATGAAGAGTGCAATTTTTTTGCGATTTCAGCAAAGTCGTACAACAAAAGTTATTCAGCATGTCCATATACCTATTTTTTTACACCTGCGTACAGGGTGTTAATAAAACTGCGTTTGAAATTTTAAGCGTTTACTCAGAATGAAGCATAGAATACAGGAAAAAACTGAAAAAATCCTATCTACAATTTTTTTACAGTTTTGCATACTAAATCTGAAAAAAAATGCAGATCGGATTTTCTATACTTTATTCTGAGTAACAGCTTAAAATTTCAAACGCACTTTTTTAACTTCTGTATACCGACAGGTAAGATACCTATATAGATCGGGAACCATCAAGTGTTTGTGCCTGAACTTACAAGATGGCTGTTAGTGGAACCCGAAAGAACTTTCTATTTTTATACATTTGCCTTGAGTCCTATAATCCCTATTACATTTTAAGGCGTTCAGAAAAATTACAAAAAGTCGTACTTGCACCTTAACATAAATAAGATGGTAAATGGAGAGATCTTTTTACAATTTGCCAACGAATAAAAATCAGCTGTATAATTTCACACAATATTTGAACTAAACTAAATTTTTTTAGGTAAAAACGTACATACAATTTTGATATATCTTTTTAATGAAATGTGCATGTTAAAAAGCTGATATTTCTTACGAATACAGGTAAGGACTAAGTTTCTTTTGCATTTATATTGAGCACGCAATAAGTTTGAGAATTTTAAGATAGCGATATCAATAAAAAGACATAATATTCAAGCGATCGAAGTAGCGCTAATATGTATAAGGCGTAGGACTCGCTACGCGCTACGGCTCCTCGTAGCAAGAACAAATACAATATCGAGAGGGTTCACGGGCTTTTTGTATTAAACGAAATTTTTTGAAATGTTTAAGAGATTATTTAAAAAAAATATTTCTTAGAAAAATAATCATTAAAATTAAACTTCTGCGTATTCTATAGATTCTCGATATTCTTAATATTTTAAATATTATTCAGAATTTATTCTTTATGAGATATTTTGTAAGAAATAAATTTTTAAAGTAACCTCTTAAAAAGTTTCAAAAAAATGTCGTTTAATACAAATAGCCTGTGAATCCTCGACATTATAATAATTATGATTTGTAATAATTCACATGACAAAGTTATATATTTAATTTCATAATTTTGTGAATTTACAGTAAATTGTTTAGTTTACTTGTTAGTCGGATATTTCATGGTTTCCCTATGGAAAGTTATGAAGTTTTACAAGAAGAAGCCCCAGTTTAAATAGCTTTAGCTAATTTTGTTAGAAGTTATATAATTCTAATATAACAAAATTATATGGAATTGATCCTTTGCTCTAAAATATGCATAATTTCATAAACAACAACAAAGAAGATACAAAATATATTATACTTTTCATGTTTGCATACGAGTATACCTGCATATTTTCATTTTGTATTTTTTTGTAAACATAAAACAAAACCTTCTATTTTTTGTGTTCGGTAAAAACAGATATCAAATCAATGCAGACAGACCTAAACACGCCGCGCTTTTAATTGATTGATTTTAATGCTTAAGAGTCCCACTGTATACCAAAACCTGATGCATAGTCTTGCTATAATGTTAAAAATATATATTTTTTAACTAATTTTAATTCAATTTAATCAAGTATTTAGCTATTTTTATAATACAAGTTAGTAACACTCTGGGTTTTTCCGTAACTAGATCTATCATATTTGAATATGATTTCGCGTATTTTCGGCATTTTTTATTTTGACAGAAAATATAATATCTATATATGTTTATGTGTGTATTTAAAATGTATATGTGTATGTATATCAGTCTCGGTTCCCAAGATACAGAGAATCCTAGTTTGGGGCCAGATGACCGTGTGTGATTTGTGCCGGATATATTATTATTATAATACAGTACTAGACATAATTATACACTCGGTGCTGTTATGGTCGACATTTAGTTTATGATAATACACATGAAACCGATCGATGCAATAAAAAAAGCGGTCAAGTGCGAGTCGGACTCGCCCATGAAGGGTTCCTTAGCAGCAAGTAACATAATATAAAAGTTTTTGTAGTTCATTGTAACTTGAATAAAAGGTAAATTGCGGTTTACGATTTATGACGTATTAAAAAAAAACTACTTACTAGATATCGTTCAAACCAATTTTCGGTGGAAGTTTGCATGGTAATGTACATCATATATTTTTTTTAGTTTTATCATTCTCTTATTTTAGAAGTTACGGGGGGGGGACACACATTTTACAACTTTGGAAGTGTCTCTCGCGCAAACTATTCAGTTTAGAAGAAAATGATATTAGAAACCTCAATATCATTTGGTTTCTAATATCATTTCAAGACCTATCCATAAATACCCCACACGTATGGGTTTGATGAAAAAAAATTTTTTGAGTTTCAGTTCTAAGTATGGGGAGCCCCCAAAATTTATTGTTTTTTTTCCATTTTTGTGTGAAAATCTTAATGCGGTTCACAAAATACATCTACTTACCAAGTTTCAACAGTATAGTTCTTATAGTTTCGGAAAAAAAAGTGGCTGTGACATACGGACAGACAGACAGACAGACAGACATGACGAATCCATAAGGGTTCCGTTTTTTGCCATTTGGCTACGGAACCCTAAAAACAACACCGTGTTTTTTATCAGCCATTCAGTTGAAAAAAAAACGGAACGTATTTTCGAGCTACAGGGCACTCTTAACTAATTACTTCAACTAATTAAAAGTCGTCGAAACTATTTTTCGGCGGTCAACCTTGTTATTGTTACTTTCATCGGCCAAAAATAAAGTTTTTTACTCGACTGTCACAAAAGTAATAATTTTCAGGTGTACGTATGTCTGTTAATTTGTTAAACTGAGCTTGTAGCCTTGTTTTGATGGATACTAGGAATCACTACATTTATCTTAATCCCGTCGGATTTTTAAGGATATTATTCTTAGTAAATTACTTTCGGTTTATTTCCAACAAAAGCATAACCATAGCTATATGGATTGTCCATGAGAGTTATGAGAGAGAGAGAGTGTGGCATAAATTAATACACTGGTGGACAAAAAAATCGACTCAAGGTTTGTTGCTCGACTTTTGAAAAAACAACTCAGTCTACAAAACTGCCAAACACTAAAAACAAAAAACTAGAAAACCACCAAACTAAAATCATAAACAGTAAACACACAGTGAGTCGATTTTTTGTCCATGAGTATAGTTATTTTTTCGGACAGACGTAGACGGCGGCAGTTACCTGGGTTTTGTACTTAGTATCACCTGCGGGGACGTTGTTAGCTGATATTCGAATCACTTATTACCGCACCGTGGAGCTACCGATACTATGTATTTTGATGAATCATTAAGGGGTGGGGATTTTGTAGTACTATACAGTAAGTAGCGGATATATGGGGATCAAGGGCGTCACATACTAGCGCTATACTGTGCTATAAAATCCGTCATACTCTTGGACGGAGTGGGGTGACTGTGAAGTTAGAAGCACATGCTAGTATTGCCGTCCATGAGTGTGGCGGATTTTATAGCACAGTATAGCGCTAGTGTGTGACGCCCTTCATGCAGAAGGCTCTACACAGTGGCTACAGGCCATCATCAAAAGGTTTTGCAAGCGCTATATTAATGCTACTGTGTATGTTTTGTTTGGACCGTCGTTGCTAGCATACTTTTGATTGCTAATAACGAATAAAATAGAAACACTCTGGTCCTAAAACACTTTTATTCAACTGGTTTTATAAAATAAATTTATCTAATTAAAATGATAATGAGTAGGCAGAAGAAGCCGCATGGTTGAGTGAAACAAAGTATTTAGAAGTAATTAACAAACTCAAACGAGTTAAGAAAGTCAACAAAATTAGTAACATTAAAAATTATTAGTAATTATTAGTAATTGTTCAGTAAATACTGAACAACTTTAATTTTACGACTTTACCGAATTCGCAAATTTTTTTTGACTCTTCATACAAAATTGGCCAAACAGTATGCATAAAAACAGGTGCATAAATGAAAAAGGGGTGAAATTAGTCTTAATTTTATATCGACTGCTTTAACTGTAAAGAATAACATCGCGAGGAAACTTGCACATGTGATTACTAGATCGCACTCTTAATAAAACAACGACCGTATTTAAAATTTTGGCAAAATTAGTTTTGATAAAAAAACCGACCTAAAAGAGCAAGCCTCACAATCTCTGTAAAAAAAACACCTCTACAGCTCGCGTCACGTAAAAAGAGCGCTGGCGGGCGTTCTGAGGGCACAACAGTTCACTCTGACAACAGGACAGCATAATATAAAACACGTAAGTGTGAAAGAGAGGGTACTAAATAGTTGCTGTCAGAGTGCATCCCCGGAACGCCAGCCAGCGCTCTTTTTACGTGACGCGAACTATATTTCTTAAGCAATAAGGTCAGAAAATATTTGCGTCCTTATTCGTCCCCCCGCACACGCGAGCGTCTCTTTTTTAGGTCGGTTTTTTTATCAAGACTCATTTTGCCAAATTTTAAATTCAATCGTTGTTTTATTAAGAGTGCGGTATGTATGACGGTCGCGTTGCATATGTCCAACGTCCATAGGTGTACTCGTAAATCTAAATGCCCTACACGTGACATGGGACGATAAGTGCAATACCAGGTAAATGTCGGTTATCGCAAGGATAGCACGGTATTTCTTTTTATCCACCATTGGTAAGCCCTTGGCATTATGTCACCTGGTGGTAAGTGATGATGCCGAAGATGGAAGCGGGCTTACTACGATTTCCCAACGCAATGAGGAACTGGCTATCAGATCTCCATGCCGGAACACATCAATGCTTTTTAACATTAATGTTTGACAGCAAGACTTTAGGTAAGATATGGTGGTAGCACAGTGGTAATTAACCGGGGTCCGAAAATGCCCTACCACCAAACGAAATCGAGTCGTAAAAAGTTGGGCCCCGCCGGAAATCGAACCCACGACCTCCTGATATGAAGTAAGCAGAGTAGCCACTAGACCAAGGAGGCGGTTTGTGGTGCCATATGGTATTTATATACGATCTCTTTTAAAGTCTTATTCCAATTTTATGCGAACTGTACCCAGCGTACGTTTCTTGTTAAAAATACAGGCTCGAATCAATTTGGAAAAGCTTTGCTCTCTATTTCCCACTCGCACAGGCCCCACTAGAATAAGCAAAGCTGTAATAAAGAAAGGCATACTTATTGTATACGGGTACCGTTCTGGAGGATATTTTGGACATTGCATAAAGTATGCGTATTACCTTTCGGTCGGTACTTGCATTATCTGGGTAATCAGTAACCTATACGTATTAATATGGTTATTGATTAACCAAATCGATTTAGTTAAAGATGAAAAACTTCTTCTAAAAGGATATAGAATGTATCCCGAAAAAGGGATATAAGATGTTTTTAAATAAAGTGATTTATAGGAAGATGACCCTAAAGGTGGACTCAAACTGAAAAACTTTCACTAAGGAACACATAGTGAATTAGATTTTTGTAGTCTTCTTACAAATCGTCAGCCGTCAGTTAAAAATTTCTTTAAAAATGTTACGCGAATTCCTTGCAGATTTCTTTTTAGTTTCATGTGTGCGTTTTGGTATTATACAGGGTGTAACAGACAGGTGGGATATTACTTCAAGGTTGGCTTTTACCCATCAAACTGAAAAACTTTTGTTCTACAACTTTGTTCAAATCGGAATTTTTTTTGGACTTTTCATACAAATCGATCAGCTGGCGAACCAAGTTTGTATTAAAAGTCCGAAAATTTCTTTGCGATTTCAACAAAGTTGTAGAACAAAAGTTGTTCAGTTTGATGGGTAAAAGCCAACCTTGAAGTATTATCACACCTTTCTGTTACACCCTGTATATTGTATTTTAAAAGCACCCTATATACAATTTTAATTCGTAGTAATACACGTGGTTGTACATAGGGTGATTAGGGCTAACTAAGCGAATTGACTGTAATAGCTCTACTTTAAATAATCTAAAATTAGCAGTACAGTTGTACTCGTATACCACTCACCCTAGTCTTTAGTGTTTTAATCGACTACCCGGTACTATCGATTGTTTATCCACGGCCAATCGATCGATTCAATGTACTTTTATTATTGACATTCAAATATTTCCTAAAAACCACCCTAGTGGCATTTGTCTATCAGAGGGTAGAAGTGGAGCAAGGTCGCCGTCGCCACCGCCGCCGGCTCTCTACGGTAATGTATAAACCGTCTTTTATTCTAAAATCAATATAGTGCCAACGATCGCATCGCACTATGTCTTTCACAATAATAATAAAAAACATAAAACACCATAAATATCATAAAATCTTAACCGATAAATTCGAATTTAGATAACTTGATCAAAGGAGGTTTAATATGCTTTTATTTAAATCGTTACCTATTTTATCTCTCACTCAACTTAAAATTAACAATCAATTAAAGAAATTCCAATTTTAAAATTAAAATCACATACCTCAAAATGAATCAGCTTGCACGAATTCCAAGCACAATCTCCTTGGTAGATATTGAAGATAAGACATACATAAGGAATCGAAAGTACTGGCCGATTCGGATTTCTATTTCGCACTGTTTTACTGTTTTAATATCAATGGCCGCACTGCACATGCCTTGCGCGCCTATGCATCTTTTACACTAAAGACAAGGACGCAAGTTATTGGCTGTAAACCTTCGATGGACACAGTTGTCGTCATCGACATGACCTTTCGCAATAATAGGTATCGGATATTACCTTTGTAATGTATGGTTCCGATAAATGGACTTGTGTTACAAGGTGCTAACCCAGATTTTATATCATACTGTATATTAATTATATCGATAAATGCGGTTTAAGTTACTGAATGAAATACTCCAATTATGAAATTTTGCAGAAAACTTCTTAAAGCATTGTGTTTTACTATGTTACAAAGGATATACAAGAACAATTTGTAAACCCCTTAAATGAAAAAAAAGGTATAATTATGACTATAACGGTATGTTTTTAAATTCCACGAAAGTTGACATTCAAATATTAGATCTATTCTAGATACTGAAAATGGAAGGACTAGGACATGCAAAGACTTCGCTTGAAGAAGTTCGCTCGTTGGGACCTACCGTAAATCAGATAAGTTGTTTGACTACGTACGGTCAGCGATGTCTACGCGCGCACGTACAGACTCTATATTTAATTCTTACTATTTTCTTCTCAAATGATCAGTAGGTACAAACTGCATTTAATTAAAATACTTATAATATCTTGTACATATGATAATTCGTTTAATTTGCGACTGTCGCTGTTGTTAACTGCGGAATGTCGACTTACGAAATTCGGTACTCACCGAAAGTCCAGGACTGCAGCCGGTAGTTATCGAATTCTTCCTGAATTTCGGTATGCAGATCTGCATGGAACTCTTCCCCTTGTTAGGGGGGCCCGCACAACCGTACTCATCGCTGCGGTCACTCCTGGCCAGGTTGATATTGTTCGTATTGTTCACTTTGACCAGGATGTTACACGTCTGCGAAGCGATTTGAAATAAACCCTCCTCCAAATTCCTCTTATTACCACTGTAAGTTCGATTGAAATGGAGGTAGTCCCACCACGAAGGCATTTTCTGTTAGAACGACTGTTTAAATTTCGAATGTTTTCTTTTACAAACGGCGCGAAGTTTGAAATTCGAACGTTTTCTTTTTCAGCGTATGTGGAGGCGGTCCCGGTGGCGTGTGCTCGCATAAGGTCGCGGTCCGCGAGTGCCAGACTGACTTGCGCGTTAAGTTTTCGACAACGTCAAATATACACAAGGGGATCGTGGAAAGCGTTTACGCTGTCAGCCAGAGTTTACACAAGGACGTAGTAGGTGCATAGTAGCAAACAAAGTTGTATATTACATGAATATCGCTCCGCGACGCGGTGTAGCGTTCTTCGCTACGATATTATTTTAAGCTACGACCAAGGAACAGAGTAATGTCTAAGTGATAAGAATTTCAGACACTAGACCGAAAATTATAGAGAGTAGAAGTATAAAAAGGCAAAAAAATTGAGATAACTGAAAAATATTATTGTAAAACGCTTTGATGTTAGCGATATATTATTAGCGTGCTTGTTATTTTATCCCTGCCGAGTATTGGCGATATACCTATCTGTTTTAACTAAAATGACCCACTATTTTAAAAGTCATCGATATTTTTTACATAATTTGCAGATACTGTTTAGTCTAGTTTCAGCTATTGCCGGGAAAGTATTAAACCCAACAACGAGACTATTTATAATGTGTAAGTTTATAACTGGTCAGCATCATCGTCACTTACCACCAGGTTGAGATGATGCCAAGGGCTCACCAATTGAGGATTTTAAAAAATGTTTGCTATCGTATTCCAGCAGTTTATTCAAGCAATACATAATTCCCTACCTATTAAATATGTCAGATAAATCTCATAATGTTATCTAATTTGTACGAATATACTTAGGCATCCTTGAATCTAACGTAACGATAGATTTGCACCCCGCTCCCTGAGCGTAGAAATATAACCTCTTTGGACGTAGGTAACATTTAAAAGTCTGCCTTGACAAGACCTTGGCTTCATTCAACTAAAATGAGTTTGCGATGCTCCTTTCCGATTTTCAGCATTTGACATGTTTCTTAGAAGATATGCAATGGGGAAGAAAACGCAAAGCTATTTGCAGATGGCGCTACGAACGCTTGACTCATAACAACTTTCAAATAGTTTCGCGTTTTTTATTATTGAGGTGTTATAAATTAGTTTTTGTTCTGTAAAATTGTTAAATGGAAAATCTATGCAACTTGGACTGTTCCTCAATTAAAAGCGAAGTTGAAAAGTACATAATTGAAAACGTAACTTTTCCCACGTCTTCTTCATCCGAGAATCTTTTATTAATTAATGATTTCCATTATTATTGCAACCAATCGCCATACAACGCGGCATTTTTTAATAATCTTATGTTTAGTTCACGTAAACAGTTTTTTCTATACGTTTTGACAGTTAGTATGAGTCAAGCGATATCAGCGCCTCTATCGGCGAGCTTTGTCAGTTTTCTTCCCCATTGTACTTTTATCTGATCACTTCAGTACCACTTCGGTTACAATTGTGAAAGCTTTTCACTTTGATTTCAGTAAAGTAGGTTAAAGAAAAGACAGGTTTACGATCACTTAATAAGAGTTTTGCAGACAGTTAACGCTATAGAAAGATAAAATTTAATGATTTTAGGCTGTTATTATAAAAATATTTTACGATTGATCGTAATGTAAAAGACTACAGTCAACGTTAGATAAGTTACCCGTTTTAGTAACCGTTCGACTATTTTTCATGTATTAATCACAGCAAAGTATTTTACATCATTTTTGCCTACGTGGCAAAGAAGCGGCGCTTGCGACGAAGTTGTATATACCTATACGCAAATTGGTACTCACTTCCTTTTGGTATTATAATACTGCTTGGTGGCATTGTCACGTAAGTACCTCACATAAAAAACCAAAATTAATTGTGAATTTTTCTCAAGCCTGATTAATTTTACAGATCCTATTCTTTGCTGCTATTATTATCGCAACCCCGTGTATTCCAGATGGTAGATGGTTTCGCGAGAAAGTTTGTCTTTGGTTTTTAATAACATGGATATTTTTATTTTAAATAAATGATTTATTATTTAATTCTTCATGAAGTTACTGTCCTTTCCACCCTATTTATGTCAATTTAGCTAGTCTAGTACATTAAATAAATACTACCAAAGTAAAATAAACAATCAGCAGGTGGATTCATTTGTTATTGATGACTTTGTCTGACTTTCAATGAAAGGACAGAATAAACCACATAGTAGGTACAAGGGATAATGGACCTAGAATTTTCCAACTACCTTAACTTTTGTTTGAGTGTTTGCTACAGGTTGATTAGGTATTCTATGGATGACTACGACACTGTTTATTGTCTTCATAGTGCGTTTGTATACATATAATGAATAGTTTAGTTGTGGTGTTTGGGTAGTTTGCTTTGTGACTCAACAGTAGTTAACGACTTTTTGGTACCGTCACGACAGTGTACGCAAGACCTTTAATATTATTTTAGTAGGAAAGTACCCCATTACACAGGTACTGTATACAGGACGTAACAATATAGGTATAGGACCCGTTAACTGGGGATTATACTTATCATACTCAAGAATGCGCAAGAAAATTATTAAAATAAAAAATTGGCGAAACAGCTGATTTTGTATGGGTGGTCTATTTTTTGTGATTTCAGCAAATTCACAATACAAATGTTGTTCAGTTTGAGTAAAAGCTCCAGTTAATACACATGCACCTATTTTGTTACCTGCATATTAAAGGACAGCTAAAAACTTTTATCTCCTTTACTTAATATTTTAATTTAAACAGAAAAATTAAAATTCGACTGCATCAATATTATGCTACCTATGTTAGTCCGGGGATCAAAGTAAATCTAACGACATTTGCAGTCTAAAATCCATGATCAATGAAACAAAGAGAAATTGATATACATAATTATACACTTGAAAAACATTACCCTCCATTTGGGGAGTCAGGTAAAAAGTAAAAATATACAAGGTAATCTTCTAGTGTGATCTACTACTGAGTGAATCTAACTAAAATTCGAATGTATGCAGTGATTGTATTTTTTTATTTATTAATTTAAAGTCTTATAACTAAACACCCTTAAATACGAGAGGAATTGAATAAAAAAAAGCTTAACACAGATGCACCACTGTAACATAATATTTGTGTATTCCAAATTAGGTAATGGCTTATTTACTTATAGGGTAATTACTTGAAAAGAGTCTGTCCCTTGTACTTGACTTTTTATTCAAAGTCAAAAACAACTTTTGTTCTAAAAATTTTTAAAATAGTGAAATATGTTGGCATAATTCAATGTGGTTCTATACTATAATACCACTAATTACGAAATTTTTGTACTGTAATGACCCCAAGTGAGTAAGTATTTTTGATGTCTGCAGAGGCAGTCTACCCATTTATAATACGACTCTTAATAGTACATCTGAGGTAAGCTTAACTTATACTTTAAGAGCTTTCTGTTGCTATCTCTTTCATTTCCACGTCATCCAATTGTGGCACATTCTCCGTCTCATCTGGCTCATCTAGTAACTCCTGCAATTGATGTATTGACTTCACCAACACATGGAATTGTTTTTTTCTCAAAGACAACCGTTTACCCAGCTGTTGTTTTGTAGATTCCAAAGATTCTAATTCTGATTTCAAAGTCTCCAGCCTCTCTAAAGTTTCTTTTCTATCTGGCTGTTCACTGATTACCTTAGCAAGTACATCATACTCAGTACGATTCTTACGGACTGTCTTTGCTTGAGCAAAATCTTTTTTGCTCTTCTCAATGTCATCTTTGGCCACTTCTATACCAGTTTCGAGGATCTTGGATAGGTTCTCGTAACTGTTTAACTCGGCAGCCATCATCTCTGAAGCTAACTGTGACTTGGTGACGGCGAATTCACACTGAGCCAGTTGTGCTAGCATGCGGTCATGAGTAGCTTTACTGGAACAATGAAAATGTAAGTAATTAATTGTATAATGAAATGAAAATAATGTTAGCTGTTCTCAACTATCATTGTTCATCTATTTCAAAGCAAAAACTTGAGTCAAAGATAGTTGATTTTGGCACAAATTGGTTATAAGTAAGAAATTATAATGTTCACACACAGTAATTTTGGGCAAAACTAGATTGGAAATCACTTTACATAATTAAATAATGAAAAAAAACTTCAAAAGTGTTCACTGCCATCTACTTCAAATAAAGTATTTTCATTTTAAAAATACTTACGCCCAGTCACAGTTATCAAATCTGTGCAATACAATGGCCCTGGGTAGTAGTTGCAACCTTAACACCCAGAAATCTCTATTGAATTATCAGATCAATAAATCCTTAGAAATTTCGCTTAAAATTATTTCTAATTTTAAGTGAAATTTGTAAGGATTTATTTAATGTCACAACGACTTCAACGTGCCTAAGGAATAGTAGATAGAACTGCAGAGTGGCAAATTTAGGTGTGAGCGAAGGATTGATTTAACACCACAAATTGAATATTGAGTAAGTACTTTTGGTCTGCGTAAAACTCCTGCAAAACACAGTAAATTTATATACGGCAAGTCTCATAACCTCACCTCTCTTCCGGCTTGTCGTCGTTGCACCATTTGATCAGTGTTTTAAGCAGAACATTCAGCCTCCTGTCATCTCCTGTTCCGTCTCCATCAATCAGCAGTCGTCTACGGATTACATCCTCTGTAAAAAGTGAAACAATGGAAATAATCTAAGAAAATTCCTAATTTTTTAAGTTGTAAATATTTTATTAGAAAAATGTACTTACCGTCTCCCATTTTTTCGTAATGTTTTATTTATGGTTGTTTTTTGGTTATAGGGTAATTTGATTGCAATTTTTACGAAAACAGCACTTAAATCGGTGTACGAAAACAAAACTAACCCCAAGTCAAACACAAAAAAAATGTGACACTAGCCCTTTCGTTTAAAAGTTGAGGGCAACAGATAACATAATCGATCGATTAACTTTATACACAATAATCTCGCTCCCGCTCGCACATTTTTTAACTGTTGAACGAATTTTCAGCTGTCAAAACTTGTTTTGGTTTTCCGAGACTTTCCCGTTTTCCTCCCACAATGGAAGCCATTTGCTTTTTCGTGGAAAACTATGTCGAATTTTCCGCGCTTTCCAAAGTCATGCAATGACTGCAAATGTGTGAATGCATTATTTAGATAAAACGAAATTGAGTGGTGTTGCTTTGAATCATGGAAACCGAAAGTTTCAGTGATAAAGTGGAAGCTTATTTTTCCGAACTTGGGCGATGGCCAGTATACATTTTCATAGTTTTTTGAAGTTCTGTGCAAAAAAGTTGTATTATTAAAATAATTCCTTGTTATTGCAGGAAGGTATGGCGAGGTATTTTACTTGGGCAAGTACTGGCGCTACTATTGAGTGGGAAATGCATCCTGACGACGCTCCTTCAAAGCGCTACTTGGCAGTTTCCTACTACGGGTCAATTAGTAGTGCCCTACGTCGCCCTGTTTATACTGTTCACACCTACATTACTCTGTAATGGAATAAAAAAATATACCAGGTAAGTAAAATCTACACTCTCTTTCTTAGTAGGTACCAAATAGTTTTATCCTTTCTAGAAAAATCGTGTCGCATAATTAGGCCAAGTAAATAAAGCAGTAACCAAGTTTGAACCCTGCTAAATCTATCAAATGTCGATCCCTGAGATTTGGTGGTAATTTAAAACTTCTTATCTTTATTTTGAATTAGTATTTTGCATCAAATGTCTTGATAATTAATTTATATGTATTTATTACTAATGTCTGGCATGAAACCCTAGGGGTCACCATTGTGCTAAACTATTTTGGCAATATACTTACATGTTCAATTTTGTTGATCCTTTTGAATAATATTATTCTACTTACTAGAATCTATAAGTGGTAGATACATTTTTTCTCTACAGAAGATGGTGGATCCTCATCATAGCCTGTTTCCTCGACGTTGAAGCCAACTGGCTGCTAGTAATGTCACAGAGGTTCACATCAGTACTGAGCTGACAGCTGCTGATGTGCAGTGGAGTCGGTGCAGCGTTAGTTGGTGGTGCGTGGCGGGGGCAGGTGTTTGGGATGGCCCACGTTGGAGGCACCACACTCGGTCTAATGGCTGTAGTGTTTGTTGTGTGGGTAGACGTGGAAGGGGCTCCCACTGATGGTGAGTCCATAGATTTTTAACTTTTTCTAGATGTATAAGATTATTATTTCTAATTAAAAATAAAATTAAGAAGATTCACTAGTAACTTTTGAGGAGCGTCATGTATTCTATACAGTACCTACTAGACTGAATTGATCAGAGGATGTGAAATCCTTTATCAACCATTATTTAGCTACAAATAAATCAGACTGAAAATGTTATTCCAAATTCGTTAACTACACTTTTTTGAATCTTTTTAGATACAAGTTTATTATAGTAGTTAACGAATTTGAATGGAATAATATTTTCAGACTGATTTATTCGTAGTTAAAATGGAGTCCATATGAAGTACCTGATTTTTTTACTGTCTCTTCTACTAATGAGACTCAGAGAAAAGTTGCCTCCTAAAGAACCAATTCTCAACTTGAAAAATTGCTAAATTATATTCTTCTCACAAATAAGCTGTTCTATCAAGTTTATTGCGAAATGAGTTTCGGTTCCTCAGGGATATTAGTTCAGGTACACGAAAAAAAAATCTACACAGTTATGCATCATATCTTACCACCTTAATGTTGTTTAAGTGGTATTGTAAATATTATTGGGTCAAATAAATTTATTATTCTTAGTTAAACAATTTGATTTAACTTTGTTACAGGTAAAAACCAGTTAGTTGGTGACATGATGTGCCTCGGTGGATCCCTCCTCTTAGCAATAGTCACAGTACTTCAAGAGATGATGCTACAATCTATATCGTGTTCCCAGTACCTTACTGCTCTGGGCCTAATTGGCAGCGTCATAGCTTGCACTCAAACCTTCTTCCTAGAGTTTGGAGAGCTAATATCGTTCACTTGGTATGAATTGGATACAGTCATGCAGCTTGGAAGTTATTGTATAGTGCAGACGGTGTTCCAAATATTGCAGAGTTTAATGCTCAGAGATGCGGGTGCTATAGTGCTGCATCTGTCATTTTTATCAGCAGATTATTATACGCTTATAGCTGGAATGTACATCTTTCAGTTCAAGGTGAGTTGCCTAATTTACAGGGCCTACTCTTAAGTTGACTATTGCTGTCATTGAGGAAGACTTATTGTTACAAATAATAATTGATAGAAAACCTGTAATACACAGGTAGTAAATAAGTCAGATGAACATTTCTTTTATAGAAAAGAAGTGTCACTGCAATAGCAAAATCAGTTTTAATCAATGTGATACTAACAATGATATACATTATGCTTCTACAAAGGGTTATTGAATGAAACATTAACATATTTTAATAGATTAGTATTAGAAGTATCATGTGACATAATCCTTGGTTATTTGGGGATTTGACATGTCTTTACATACTTTGCTAGCATTGGGGTTTCCACAGTCCTGTAACTTCAGAATATTTAAGGCAATTAAATAGCATACTTACTATACACCCGAGAACCATAACCCTCCCATCGGCAAGTAGGTACAGTGAAGCGGTACCTGTTTCAGTTCCACGCGCCGTACTCCCTGTCGTACTGTTTCAATTCCACGTGCTTGTACTTTCTGTCGTACTTTTCCAGTTTCACGCGCTGTACTTCCTGTCGTACCCTTCCACGCGCTATGCTTACAATCGTATTGTTCCACATGCTGTACTTCCAATCGTATTGTTCCACGTGCTGTATTTCCTATAGTACTTTTCTAGTTCCATGTGCTGTACTTCCTATCGTACTTTTCAGTTCCACGCGCTATATTTCCTATCGTACTGTTCCAGTTTTATGCACTGTACTTCCTATCGTACTTTTCTAGTTCCACGCGCTGTACTTCTTGTGGTACCCTTCCACGCGCTATACTTACAATCGTATTGTTCCACGCGCTGTACTTCCTATCGTACTTTTCCAGTTACGCGCGCTGTACTTTCTGTCGTACTTTTCTAGTTCCACGCGCTGTACTTCCTATCGTACTTTACAATTCCACGCGCTGTACTTCCAGTCGTACTTTTCCAGTTCTACGCGCTATACTTCCAATCGTACTTTTCCAGTTCCACTCGCTGTACTTCCTATCGTACTTTTCCAGTTCCACGCGCTGTACTTCCTGTCGTACCTGCTAGCGATGGCGGGCGTGTTCCTGTTCAGCTCCCGAGCGCCGGCGCCGCGCGCGCCCCCGGCCGTGCGCCTGCCGCAGCTAGTCAATGACTCGATGCACTCGCAAGAGCACTCGCACTCTCATCAGGACAACGTATCCATGTGAGTATCCTATACGTTTTAAAAAAACACATATTCTTATAATATCTATATTATATGTACGTAGCGTGGGACGTCCCCCGGTTAGGTGAGGTGTTGCTGGCAACAGCTGGATGCGCGTGGCCGAAGATAGGTATAAGTGGCATGCCTTGGGGGAGGCCTATGTCCAACAGTGGACTAATACAAGCTGATGATGATGATGTGTTAATTTTAAATAGCAGAATGAAAGCCGGTTACACAGGGTAATATTCAACGTTCCAACGTCTCAGTGTGACTACTGCACTATTGTGATAGTTTTATCGTATGGATGGACGAAGTGACGATAATGCCAAAGATGGAAGTGGGGTTATCAAGATTCCCCAACGCAATGGGGAACTGGCTATCTTTATCTCCATGCCGTAACACATCAGTGCTATGAACATTGATGTTTGGCGGCAAGATTTATATAAGACGGTAGTAGCTATCCTGACGGGCTCAGAAAATATTGGACCCCGCCGGGAATCGAACCCGCGACCTCTTGACTTGAAGCGAGCGGACTAGCTACTAAATCACGGAGGCGGTTAGATGTTATGTGGTTTCATGGTTTAGTGTATTGGTTTCGTGTCTTCGTGAAGTCGTCGGTGGCCCCATGGTAGTTATTTATGTAGCAGCACTATTACAATAATTATTCCTACTTAAAGAAGCGACGACGCTCATCTCAAGCCACCAATATCTCGTCACCCCCAAGCTAAACCTATAGCTCGGGTTGAAGTACAGTCGTGACTCGGTTACTCCCCCATTCCCATTCCCACACCTACACTTCAAAAAACGAAAACGCGTCGGTCAATATGGAGTTTTAGAGAGCTACTACTACTATAATAGTAAATAAAATAATAAATTAAAATTAATCCTCTTTTTTCCCAGGGAATACACAGTACCGACACTAGACTGCATCCCTATAGAGGCAATGGAGCCGCCCATGAGTCGTGACACAACCTTCACCTCTTTTCTTGGAGGCCCCAACAGTACGACCAACGGAACTGGCACGTTGACTCGCGCTAATGGTAATTTGAACAAGGAGACTTGTTAGGCTTAGGTATTGTCTGTGGATTAAGGAGATGCCTACATAGATCTTTTTACGTTGTACTGAACTTAGATTAAACTAATTCGTCTTCAAAGTATTTCTTTTTAACTTATTATAGTTGATGGTTAACAATATTATAAATTTTGTGAGACTGTTTTGAAACTAGTAAAAGTATAGGTATATCCAGGATCTCATAAAAACATAACAAATAATTAAACATAATATAAATAAAATTTATAGATTTGGAGATTATACCAAATGAAAATTGAATGTTTTTTTTAATATGTTAAATTTTTAAGTAAACGCTTACTTCAACATCAACAATCAGCTAACAAGAAAAAGCACTGCCTCAGTGGAGTAGGTATCTGTTAGAATAGCTTCTCAATGT
Source organism: Coleophora deauratella (assembly GCA_958295455.1). Taxonomy (NCBI): domain Eukaryota; kingdom Metazoa; phylum Arthropoda; class Insecta; order Lepidoptera; family Coleophoridae; genus Coleophora; species Coleophora deauratella. The sequence goes on along the minus strand of OY282405.1, from coordinate 4,042,966 downwards.
AATCTAAAGATTATTATTGCTATATGAACGTTATGCTTTAACTTTTTGTTAAATTTATTAAAATAGTTAAATAATACATAGTTGGAATTTTATATCGGTTATTTATAAAATTTTGCTAACTTTTTATAAAGTTAGGTTGACTATCATAGTTCTATATAGTATAGTTTGATTGATCGAATAGGAAATAGGTACCTCTTAAAGTGATTTTAGGCGTATATTAGTTATAAGTGAACATCCGCCTTTAATTTTCACCACTTTGAACATCATACTCATACAAGAGTTTTTTTTTAATAATTTGTGGTTCTTATTCACAAATTCACTATTGTAACACCTATCTAGTATCTAGTCCACCATTTTGATATTAAGAATTCATAAAGGATCTCATTTGAAACTTATTGTTAGTGAATAAATAATAGTTAGTGAGTTTAAGACTACCTAGCGCACATTTTAATAATAGCTACAATCATATAATAATCCCTATAAGATTCTAGTCATTTGATATATGAGGCTATCCATAAATTACGTCATACAAATTTCATGATTTTTGACCCCCCCCCCCCCTCCCTCCGTCCTTGTCACAGATGGTCACGATTGTGGGACCACCCCCTCCCTGGTGTGACGTCGCATATTTTGAACACCCTCCCTCCGCCTTAGGGTGTGACGTAATTTATGGATGGTCCCTATCATATACTTAATAAATTTTCCGTTTTATTGACTTTTTATAATTTTATATGACATATATTGCAGAGACCAGTAAATTGTAACCGCAGTCAGATATTACAGTTTGTAATCAATTTTTTACTCCAGTATTCTAGAAAACTATTTAGTAAATATTCGTAAGCGATTTTAACATAATATACCTAAATAGTCACATAAAATGAGAGATATGTATGGGAATTGTGTTAGAAATAATATTTTAAAAGGCAAAAGAATTCAAGTTAATATGAACAATTCTATTAAAAGATATTTACTATCTGTGATTTGATTATTTTACTATTGTTTTTTCTGAGTTTTATTATTTCGTATATGTATATCGTAAATTTATGATGCTCAATTACTAATGTTAAGAATTTTAAAAGGGCTATCTCATAGTATGTTAGATGAATTGATTGATATAATATTTAAAATACAGTTAATGTTTTCTTCCAATGACACATAGCAATGGTTGTGTACGCTTATTAACAAGAAATAAATATTCTATGTTATCAGAAAATATTATGCAGATTTACGTATATGTATTGTTCGAAATGCTTATCTTAAATTATTATATTATATTTACGTCAGAAGAAAGGTGAAATGATTCCATAAGATTCGGATAATGCGTGTCTTCAAGTATTGTCTTAATAAATATACAAGATTTTCAAGGAAACATAATTTTTATTTCAAGTACTAACCTTTTCCTTTTATGTGAAAGTTAAACGTGTTCTTTTACAACCATAGCTTTATCATCAAAAATTATGGGCATCTCCATACAAAGCAGAAAGATCACGTGATCAAATTAGTATGAAAGGTCCAAAATTTTTTTTGCGAATTGACCATTCGTTCCATGGGAAAAGTTGTCCAGTTTCATGAATAGACGCCACTGTAAAGTTTTGGTGGGGAGTCAAAAAATAACCCTGTATAACACAAACACAGACAAACCGTTTTTAGTAGGGTGCGCCCGAAGACGCGACACGGGTAATCAGTTCGGCTGTCTCTTTCGCAGTCTCTTAAAACACCATATAAGTGAACTGAAAAGATAACGTGCTTCTCCTTCCCTTAGCGCGACAGTCGGCTAGGGCCGACAACCGGTTTAAGTGCCACAGCCGCCAGGATTTGAGATTTTCATACATTTTTGGCGGCTGGAGCCAACATTGGCGGTGGGGGCACAACCGAGTGATTTCTGTATAGCAGCACAGTATATTAAATAGAACATACGTATACAGAATGAATATTCCTTGCCGCTCTCTGAATGCGACTTCACCCCACATACGAGTAAGATCCGGACTGATCCGGTGACAGTCGATACTGTAGACATTCAGTATTATTTCGCTTGCTTCTACGTGTTGGAAAGGGTGGTCGTAGTAGTAGGATAACCTTTGGACCGCCACAGTCGGCTTAGGCCAACGGTTTTTCGTGCCACACGCGCCTGCATTTGAGATTTTCATATATTTTCGTAGATTGGAGCGACGTTGGTGGTGGGCGCATGATTTCTCATAGCGTAGCGTGGCGGTCAATGGGTTAATAAGTCGGACGACTTATTAACCCATTACCCGGACGATTTGTATTGTGTCCGGGGTGTAACAGCAGTATCATTGAACTTAAACCCGTTTTGTACAATATTAAATGCAGCATGCTGCCTGGCTAATGATCTTAACTTTAGACAAGTGCAAAGGCGACATGGTATGTATGTTCAACTTATGTCAATAGCAGAGTATACTTACGTAGACTCACTGCATGCTGCATTTATCCAAGTATAAAGTACACAAGCCACACGACGATTTAATGGGGAAAAAAACTGACAAAGCTCGCCGGTAGAGCCGCTGATATCGCTTGACTCATACTAACTGTCAAAACGTATAGAAAAAAATGTTTACAAAAAAAATTATTTTATTTATTTATTTTATTTTATTTATTCACCTTAAATACATCATCGTTACAGGGAACCCAAAATTATTTCAAAAATGCCGCGTTGTGTGGCGATTGGTTGCAATAATAATGGAAATCATTAATTTCCTAAAGATTCTCGGATAAAGAAGACGTGGGAAAAGTTACGTTTACAATTATGTACTTTTCAACTTCGCCTTTAATTGACGAACAGTCCAAATCGCATACATTTTCCATTTAATAATTTTACAGCAAAAAAACTAATTTATAACACCTCGATAATAAAAAACGCGGAACTAATTGAAAGTTGTTATGAGTCAAGCGTCCGTAGCGCCATCTGCAAATAGCTTTGCGTTTTCTTCCCCATTGGCTGGGGAAGGGAAATGTTGGTTCTGTATGTACTAGTACATACCTAGTTAGTTTCTTTGCTTATAGGTCGAACGTATTGCGACTGATTAATTTTGTTCATTTACATAGGTATATTGGACTCGTTCACTTGAAACAGAATAGCGAAATTTAGCGATACATTTTGGTTTTGCCAAAGGAAACTTTTTGTACATTACAAATGATAGAAAAATGTATAATTAAAGTATGTTTATTGGTTTGAAATAATACAATGAAGTTTGTCAACATTTTTAAACAAGGTTTCAATATTTAGAAATATTTTTATTCAAAAGTTCTACTCGCCAAGCAAGTGTGTACAATTTTAGATTAAACTATTTGTCATTAATAATATTAATGATACATTATAGGTACAATACAAAAACATAATTTTCATTCAAGAGTTTCTATCAAGAATTTTGACCTTGCCTGTTGAACAAAATCTTATTCTTGTTTGCGAATCGGAAGCTGCAACGTTGTCTCTTAATGCAAATTGTTTAAAAAATTATAGATTTTGACAGTGATCATAATAATGTTTGTAGAATATACGTCCGGATAACAACTAGTCTATCTCTTCATGTAACTACGAGCTCACTGTTTTTAAAACTGTGACTTAGTATACATGAAAAGGAACTACTTTTCTGAAGGAACCAAAACACGAATTGCAAAATAAACAAAAGAAAAGAAGAAAAGTAACAAAGGTTTGCAACCACATCTCGTTTGTTTACTTTTTGTTTAAGGTTAAAAAAACAATAAACAAAAAATAGTCAAACCAAAGAAGTAAAAAATAGGGAAGTACCCAAGGTTTGCAACCACATCTCGTTTGTAAACTTTTTTTAAATGTTAAAAAAGTTTTGAAAATGTATAGTAAGGGAGATTCAGTTTTTTTGCAAATTTAGAATTGGTCCCTTGGGGAAAGTTGTTTGTTTACTTTCATGAGAAGAAGCCATCATGCATTTCAGAAGGATACCATAGATTAGACAAAGGAAGTACTAGTCATAAGTAAAAACCCTCATACTCTTTTACATAAACTATATTTTCATGTCACAAGATTCTGCAACAAAATCTCACTATCTCAGAGCAAACTATACGTAACTTAAATACACAAAACACAATATTTACATGTGAGTTAAGCCTCGTCCTCACTGGCGGAGATGGATTTCCTTGAGACCGGCGTGTCGGGGCGCGAGTGCCGGCTGCCGGAACCGGACCGGCTACCGGAACCGGAGCGAGATCCGGACCGGGAGCGTGAGGCGCTCTTTGACCGGGACCGCGACTTTGATTTTGACCTGTGGATTGGGAAAATTTCTTAGCATTTTTTATTCACAATTAGTTAGCCTGATATGTAATAAGCAACTGTAATTTGAGAACTGAAAAAAATAATCTTGACATCCTTTTATCGAGGCTTTTTAAAGTGAATAAGTCATTTGTGGGGCAGAGTACTTAATGACGTACATTATGTGAATAACCAGAATGAAATAAATAAATAAATAAAACCTAAAACACTATATAATTATTTGAATGATAATGACAATTAGATTTTTCCAGCAAAATGATTTGACGTTTATAGAAAGCGAAGAATAATTTTAATCCATACAAGTACTAATTAAAGTTTTCTGTTTAAATCTAGCTATATCTTGTAAGGAGATTGGTTGTTGCTTCGATAAAAACACATTTAAAACACATTTTTATTTAATAAAAACAAACTCACCTAGATTTTGACCTAGACCTGCTTTTAGATCTAGACGCGCTCTTAGATCGCGATCTGCCTTTGGACTTTGACCGACTCTTAGATCTGGAATGCGACCGACTTTTTGACTTGGATCGGGACCGACTCTTCGACTTGGATCGGGACCGACTCTTCGACTTGGATCGGGATCGACTTTTCGAATTGGACCGGGAACGACTTTTCGACCGTGATCCGGATTTGGACCGCGACCGACTCTTGGACCGCGACCGGCTTTTGGACCGCGACCGGCTCTTGGACCGCGATCCACTCCTGGACCGCGATCGCGATCTGCTTTTGGCTGAGCCAGAGCGGGACCGGCTGCGAGACTTCGATTTGGACCTGGATCGTGATCGTGACCTGTAAATAAATGTTAATAATTCTCTGATGTAAAGAAATGTTTAATTGTAGATGAAACGTTTCATCGATGAAATAATATTTTCAATTTTATAAATGTTCATATTTCTCTAATTTAAATAAATGTTTCATAGTAGATGAAAACTTTTACCTATATTAAAGAAAAAAATAATGTCACTGCACTGAATAAGTGCATTATTACTATGAAGTCGTTCCATAACCAAGTTAAGATTCACCTGACAAGAGTTTGTCCCTTTCACACTTCAAAAAATTATAATATGCTATCCTGCTGTCAGAGTGAAAATTACTCTAACGAAACTAATTTGGAATGCTTTCTATATCGGTCTCGCGAGATTGATTCGAAGACCAGCTGTTAAACATTTCATAAAAAGTGAACTAACAAATCAAACTCCAATGTTGACCCTATATTTAGTTTATTTTAGATAGGGACTGTCGATGCCACGTACTTCTTTTGCCAGTTAGACTGACGGATTAATTTGACAATTTGATTTGCGGCTAAAGAGATTGATTAAAAAACTAACCTATCACTCTCAGAAGCTGAGACAATCCTCTTCCTTCCTTTAGTCTTAGGCGACGTGCGACTGCGACTGCGACTGCCGCTGCCGCTTCCGCTACGACTGCGACTGCCGCTCCTACTGCGACTGCGACTTCGCGACTTGCGACCGCCGCCGTCCGAGTCTGATTCGGACGTGGATATGGTCTCCTTAGACACGATCTTGGCGCGTTGTTTCGCACTGAGTTTCTCTTCGGCGGCCTTGGCGCGAGCCTTCTCGCGGCGGCCGATGCCTTTTTCACGCTGTAGAGAAATATATATATATATATATTTATTTATTACCATTTTTCTCGTCAGATCTAACGTTGAATTTTAATGAAACTGAGAAAATCTAACTTATTGTTTGGATTGAACCGTTTTCAGAAACTAACTATACATGAACGTGCAAGCGGATAGTTTGCAATACTATTGATCGATAGGCAAAAATGGAACGGCCACTTATGACAGGTAGGCGTAGCATGCCCCAGGGCAGGTAGACTGATCCCCCCGTCGTGCTGCCATCTTGTCGTTGGTGGGGGGGCTTGCGTGTCCTTATGACCTTCAAGGCTATGCCAGATAGGGTCACCCATACCGGACAGGCTTGAAGCGAGGGACCAGACGAAGCGCAGCACAGGAGGGGGCGCTTGATACTATCCCTAGGGATGTGTCTCGCGCCCACCGCGGAGGAGCTCCCTTGGACACTTGCTGAAGGGTCCAATAAAGGGATGCTCGGGGGCGTCAATTTTATCGATGCCCCAGGCGGGTGCCGCCAGAGATTTTCATCTCTGCGCGGCGTAGGTTGGCGGCGGAGCCTAACATCTTATCCGCCGCAGGGGGTCGGGTCTCCTGGCCCCCATCGCTTCCAGACAGTAGACCGGGGGGTCTGCTGTCCACTTTGAGGAAGTACTTGGAGGGTGCACTCTGCGTCCGGTGCGCCCTACAAACGCGGGTGGGCAGATTATCTGCCCTTCACGTAGCCGGGCCGCCTTCGGGTGGCAGTCGCCGGTGGGGGGCTGGAAGTAAAGGCTCTGCCAGTTTCCCAGACCCCTGCCATACGGCGAAGCGGGAACGCCGTTGGGTTTTAGCCGGTAGGAGTCCGGCATAACCCGGTTGCTGCCCCCGCAGTGACTGGGTATCCATGACGGATTTCCCAACGATAAAAAAAAAGGGCAGGTAGACTGATAATCTATCTGATGAGGCACGGCTGAGAACCACGCTAAGTTCGAAAGACTACTGCTCTCACTCTCCCGTGTCAAGTCAATCGCCGTTACCACGATTACTCCTACATTGATAACTCCTGATTGTTACAGATGCTTACAAGTGGTTTTAGCCACTATCTATCTGATGGGTCATCAGAGATTTGCCACTATTGGCAATAATAATAAATGACTGAACACACTGAGAGACGTTACGTCTTCCGGTGGGGGGCGGTCGCAACTCGAGAACTTTGATGCCCCAAGTGTGCCCCAATCCTGTGAACGAACTGAACGAGCTATATATGTGCTCCTCCCACGGCCACCACAGTTTAGCGATTCTGTGAGCTATGTCGGTCACTTTAGTCGCGAGAAGACGCTGGATGCGGGCAGCGCAGGACCGGTCGGTGTGGAAATCCTTGGGGGAGGCCTTTGTCCAGCAGTGGAGGTCTTTCGGCTGATGATGAAACGCAGAGGTCATTGTTAGGGGTTGATCTGTGGATCTGTGGTTGTTAACGAACTCACCCGCTTGCGACCGCGCTTGCTAGGCGGACTGCCGCTGGCCGAACGGTCGCGCTTCTTGGAGCGCCCGCCCTTGCGGCCCTCGCCCTCGCGCTTGCGGCGCCGCTGCTTCGGTTCGCGGCTAAAAACAATCAGTAACACGTTGGCTAAGGGTTCTAGAATCCGGGAGTTGACTGCATGAAAAATAAATAACGAAATATTATTGACTAAATAGCTCTCTAATCGAAATTGTTGAATCCTTAATCACTTAAATTTTCATTACTTTTTCAATTTTTTATTTATAAGAATTTCCTAATTAGTATGCAAACTACTATTTTTGAACAATGACGTCATCGTATAAAATTTCAAACATTTTTAGAACAAAATGCCCGTGTTTGACATTTGATAAAAAGTAACTCAAATGACTAGCAGTCAACAACCGGATTATTAAGCGAAGTATTGGTTCTCACTATTTCTTAATTAGTCATGGCGTTTTATTATTTAGATCGTGATCTTTGTTAACTAGACACGTTGTTTTATTATTTAGTTCGTTCTCCTTCTTACCTAGTCACGGTGTTTTATTTAGTTCGTGCTCATTCTTAGTTAAGAATGACAAGTTAGTCACGGTGTTTTATTATTTAGTTCGTTTTTCTTTTAAATACTAAAACG